>JAWDJE010000005.1:141970000-143333750 GCA_035047345.1 Bradypodion ventrale
ACTTCTCCAAGTGGAGGGAAGTAAAGAGTGGGGTCCCCCAAGGTTCGGTACTGGGGCCCCTGCTTTTCAACCTCTTCATAAATGATCTAGAGGTAGGAGTAAATAGCAAGGTAGCCAAATTTGCTGACGACACTAAATTATACAGGGTAGTGAAAACTGTGAGAGATTGTGAGGCGCTCCAGAGGGATCTCTTGACACTGGGGGGGAGGGCAAAACAGTGGCAAATGAGCTTCAACATTAGTAAGTGCAGAGTGATGCATGTTGGGGCAAAAAAAAACCAATTGCATTTATAAACTGATGGGTTCTGAACTCTCTGCGACAAACCAGGAAAGGGACCTTGGTGTCCTGGTGGACAGCTCAATGGAGGTGTCAACCCAGTGTGCCTCAGCAGTGAAAAAAGCAAACTCAATGCTAGGGATCATTAGGGAGGGTATAGAAAATAAGTCAGCAAGTGTCATTTTGCCTCTTTATAAATCTGGAATACTGTGTACAGTTCTGGTCGCCATTCCTCCAGAAGGATATTATGGAGCTTGAAAAAGTGCAGAGGAGGGTAACCCAAATGATTAGGGGACAAGAACACCTTCCTTACCATCTGAAGCTGCAACAGTTGGGCCATTTCACTCTTGAACGACGGCGTCTAAGAGGTGACCTAATTTATAAAATCATGCACGGTGTGGACAAAGTAGATAAGGAAAAACTGTTTTCCCTATTGCATAACACTAGAGCTAGGGGGCACTCCATGAAACTTTTGGGTACTAGTTCTCAAACAAATAAGAGAAAGTACTTTTTCACCCAGAGGATCACTGGTCTATGGAACTCCCTGCCAGAAGAAGTGGTGACAGCTGTCAGTCTTGACAGCTTTAAGAAAGGATTAGACAAGTTCATGGAGGACTAGGGTATCAATGGCTATAATTATGGATACCTAAGGACAATCTCCGGGTTGGAGAGATAGGCAGGATATCTCTCAATGCCATTTGCAGGGAATCCTAAGCAGGTGAAGGCATCTGCTTGGGAATACCCTGAAGGAAATGGTGAGCCACTGTGTGTGACAGAATGCTTGACTGGATGGGCTGTCTTAATTTGTCTTAATGTGTGGTACTTCACAATTTTTGTAATTCCTGTGCTTTTGAGGTTGCTTCTTGAGGGGATTCCATCATCAACATAATCATTTCAGCACTTACAGTATTTAAAGTTTCTAAACATAGCAAGTCTTCTTTGAGGCAAGAGACAGAATTAAAAGAACTGACATAACTATTTTCCATAATCCAAGCAAAAGCAGCACACTTTTCAGATAAATTGCACATCTTTCTAAAGGTGTTTCCAGATGAATAGATTCTAGTACTGTCAATCAAAAAAAACCTGAGCTACTTTACTAATATTTTCCCCTTAATGGATTTAACACGAAATAGAAAACATAAAGTTGTAGGAAACCTCAGGAGGGTCACAAATGGAAGACCTCTTCATCTGAATTTCCTGTAAAATTCTGCAAATGAGACAGTGTAATTGCACAATAAAAACACAATCAGGAAATATCCAGAGTCCAATAAAAGATGAGCAGAGAGGTGAAAAGGAAGCAAAAAGTGAGGTCAGGCAAATGGAAAAGGCAAGGAAAAAGTATTCTCACAATAAAAATTGCAATGTGCATCTAAATTCAGGTACAGTAACACTCCGGACATTGAGAAAACTTAGTTCCACAAGTCGTATCTTTGTCCATTTTTTGTCGTTGTCCGGTGCATGTATTGGATACTGTCAGCTGCAGGTTTTGCACAAAATGGGTGAAAAAACCTCCGTTATGATGGAATTTTTTTCGCCCATTTTGGTTCAGTAGCACTCCGGACAATGACAAAACTTAGTTCCACAAGTCATGTCTTTGTCTGGTTTTTGTCGTTGTCTGGTGCATGTATTGGATACTGTCAGCTGCAGGTTTTGCACAAAATGGGTGAAAAAACCTCCGTCGTGATGGAATTTTTTTCGCCCATTTTGGGTTCTCTGTCACCCCTGCCACCTCTGGAAGGCTCAGGGAACCCGATCCACGCTGTTTCCGATGCCCCGACACACATACACACCAGCGGTGCTGCAAACCAAAACGCCGTGGAAAACTCCTTCGTCAGCTGCAGGTTTTGGCTTGCAGCACTGCCCGGGGAGGTGGGGAGCATCGGAAACAGCATGGATTGGCTTCCCTGAGCCTCCCAGAGGGGGCAGGGGTGGCAGTGAGCACAAAATGGGCAAAAAAAAACTCAGTCGTGACAGAATTTTTTTCACCCATTTTGGGTTCTCCGCCACCCCTGGGAGGCTCAGGAAAGCTGATCCGCACTGTTTCCAAACCCCCCCCCCCCCCCGCAGTGCTGCAAGCAAAAACGCCAGGGAAAATTCCTTTGTCAGCTGCAGGTTTTGGCTTGCAGCACTGCCAGGGGGCTCGGGGGCATTGGAAACAACACGGATAGGCTTCCCTGAGCCTACCAGAGGCAGCAGCCCACCCCCACAAAAAGGACGACGTGCTCTCCTACTTTGTCATGCTGTTTGGTGCTGAAAAAATCACCATCTTCTGGTGCACTTTCCCGGCTCTCCGGCTCTCCAGCAGGCTCTAGGGGGTGGGAGGAGATTTTCCATGCTATTCTCATCTTCCTAGGAGGTCCCTGGGCCACACAACAGATGAATAAAGTTGTGGCTGCCATTTTGTTTTTCAAACCTCCTAGGAAGGCGGGAATAGCATGGAAAAGCTCCTACCACCCACCCCCAGAGGCTGCTGGAGAGCCGGAGAGCTAGAAAAATGCACCTGAAGATGGCGATTTTTTCAGCCCCAAATGATGCACCGGATAACAAAATGACGCTGTCCGGTGCATGACTTTTCTAAAAATCTAGCGTCATTATCCGATTTTGTCATTCTCCGGTGCTGTTGTTAACCGGGATTCTACTGTATAAGATTTTGTTTGTGATAATAGCAATCTTGCATGGACTAGCCCTGGGTATCAGTAGGAAGGAAGAATATAGGAAGCATCTGGACTGTTTGGGAAGATGATTTAAATAGTGTGAAGGGAGAGGCAGAAAGTGTTTTTGTCCTGAATGCTGGAGAATCTCGAATATGAAGCTTAATGTATAAAAGAAATACAGAAGTTACACTAGTTGGTTCAGCTTATCTCTTAGGAGATATTTTACATAACTGCTGTCCTGTTTTGCTGGGCTGGAAAGGATTAGATCGGAAATGGCTTTCAGGCAAAACAAAAAACTGGTGTTTTTATAGACCTTACAATTGCCTATGACTCAATGTGAAGAGATGGCTTACTGTTAAAACATTTAAGATAGAGCCCTGAATTTTTTTTAACCTGATAGTTAGTCCATATGGGAGATAAAACTACTTGGTGATGGCACACAAATAATAGTCTGCCCAGTGGTGGGCTCCAAAAAAATTTACTACCACACTGTGGGCGTGGTATGGTGGGCATGGCCAGTGGGAAAGCCCTGTGTGGCACTCGAATTAGGACTACTTTATTTCAAAACTTGCCAACAGGGAGGCAAGACGGAGGCTGAAATCCCATCCAGGAGGTGGGAATGGGGACGAGGCGAGGCAATCAGACACCCACACCCACATCTAACCCTCCTAGGAGGCGGAGGCGGAGGCGGAGGTGGTGGCACGTGCAGGCACCATACATGCACACACACCCATGTGACATCGCTGAGATGCCCCCAGTGATGTCACATGGGTGTGTGCACCACTCGAGGTGCACTGACGATGTCATGTGGGTGTGTACGCCACTTGAGGTGTGCCGACAATGTCACGTGGGTGCGTGCACACATGCGGTGGATGTGTGCACGCACCCACATGACATCGCTGGCATGCCTTGAGCAGAACACGTGCATGCCTGCCCATGTGCCTCCTCCTCCTCCTCCTTGGGTACTCAGTCTCTAAAAGGTTTGCCATCACTGTTCTAGAGTGTCTTTCTTAATTGTTGTAGCCTTTGTCTCAAATTGACTACATATTGCATGTGCTTTTCAAAACCTTTTTGAATTTTTTGGAACTTTTTGTCTTTTACACTACCTTTAATAAAATATAAACATTTTCACATTCAATTATTTGACTTCTTGTCTCATGGTGTTTATGATACCAAAACTAGGTCTTCCCTTGACCAGCTTCAAGGAGTCTTAATAACTTTGTAGATATGGCGACAGTTCTGCTTTGCAGGGTTGGCATATTGGTCTTCAGAGCCTAACCTTGTAGATTTTTTGAATTCTTGGTTGGGATAGACTCTGGGTGCTGGGAGGCATCAGGGCCAGGAATGTTCTCTAATCGTCACATTTGTCCCTCCTAGACCCAACCACTCCTGGGCAAATGGGCAGATGATTAGAGTGGGACTGGGACTCCCTGCACCAACTGAACTGGGACAATAACAATGGTCATCAGCTCAGATAGTTTTAAGAAGTCACTGAATAAATCCATGGAGGACATGGCAAGCAGTCAGGGTGGCTGTATGTTCTTCTTTATGGAAAATAGTTTTTTTGTTTGAAGAACTACCCTAATTTTTGATGATGCACGTCATCTTTTTTGGTGATGTGTAAGTGGCCACCCCCATGACCTGTGAATTTCCTTGGATGGGCAGAGAAAATATATGCTTTGATTGATAACTATATTTAACTACTACTCTCTTAAAGTAAAATATTATTTTGAGGGAGCAGGTGCCATTTTATAAGAAAAGATGTGACTCACATACTGTGAGATACCTAGATGAATGACAACAAGGATAGGATGCCGTGTCAATTCTGTATGAACCTCAGATGTGAGGTCAGTACCTGGTGTGAATATTCTGAAATCATGTTTCAGACCATTCCTCTGAAACAACTGATTCTAGCCTAGCTAGATGTTTCTTCAAAACTAGTAACCTGTTTACTTTATCTATACATACACCTGTCAGTAAGCTGGACAAAATACAGGGCATTTCAGAGAGTTATTAAGCACTATGCCTTTTTATGTACAGTAGAACCCTGTATAATGATAGCCCCATACAGCAATAAAATCACATAGTGATGAGGCTTGGGGGGGGGGAGCCATTCCGCATAGCGATCGTTCCTATGGAAAAATCCGTACAATGATTTTCCACTTCTCACGAAGGATATTTGTTACATCCCATTTCCAATCTGTCCCTAAATAACAGTTTCCTAGGGGATCATCTTCTGCCTGGGGCCTTTCTGTTTCAATAAAGAACCCCGGACTAGATGGGCTATCAGTTTGATCCAACATTTCCTTACAATAAGATTAAACTGAACACAGGTTGCCCTTCCCCTAACATCTGCAGGTGCAGCATTCATGGTCTCAGTTATCTGTGTGTCTAAAAAATTCAAGGAAAAGCCATGAAATACATTACAGTATATATATTTTTGCTGCATTAACAGAACTGGCCACTAGAGGTTCACTGTTATCCAGGTTCCAGGTATCCACAGTAGGTCTTGGAACATATCCCCTGGGGATAACGGGAAGGTGAGAGCAACCTGTATTCAGAAGATTCTTACAGAAGAGCTGCACACAGTTCCAGATTTAGGTGCCAGTTTAGGGCTTTGGTTTATGGGGAGCCTCTAAATGTACCCCCAAAAGCCTAAAAGCTAACAAGTGGTATTTTCAAGTTTTACATCAATTTTAGATGTATTCACCTTCTGGGAAGTAGGGGGAGGGGCTCTTACACCTGCCACAGTTTTTGGCCTCAGCACATTTTAATCCCTGGTTTCTTTGGCAACCTAGTTCCATAATTTAGGATTACCTAAAGCTTTCCTAGCGGACTGTGGTCGCTTAGTGGTTAAGATGCTGATCTTGACTGAAAGGTCAGTAGTTTGAGACCCAAATTACTGCATAATGGAGTGAGCACCCATCGTCTGTCCCAGCTCCTGCCAACCTAGCAGTTCAAAAGCAAGAAATTGCAAGTAGATAAATGGTTATCGCTTTGGCAGGAAAGGTAAGAGGATTCTAGTCATGCCTGCTACATGATCATTGAAATGTCTCCAAACGCAGACATTTGGCTTTAAACGATGAGCACCACACCCTAATTGGACAAGACTGGTTTTTGAGCAAGAAAGACCTTTATCTTTACTAAAACCTTCCTCACTCAATTTTGTTTCCAATAAACAGGCTGTGGAGTTTATTCCACATGAGACCGAGCCTCTTTTCTTAACTTGCCTTACAGAAAGCAAATAGTTTACAGAAAGCAAATAGTAATCGATAATCAGTGTTAGGTTTGTCAAGTCTGAAAAATGTACAGGATACAGCATATAGCTTTTTCTCAACTGTCGGGAGGGAGGCCGGAGGAGGCCTTTTTTTTTCCTCGAAGACTTGGCGCCCTCTGTGGAAATGGCGGGAGAATACAGCGGCTGTGAGTCCGTGAGACAGTGCGGCGCGTGCATGTCTCTGAGAGGCTTTTTGTGGGTGGATTTCCACCGACCGCTAGCGCCTTGACAAAATAAGACTGTCTGTCTGTCTGTCTGTCGTTGGAGGAGCATTTTGCTCTCTCTCTCTCTCCTTATGACTCTCCTTAGAGAGGAAAGGAAATCTTAACACCGTCCCGGCCCCCGTCTAAATTATGGCAAGATAATAATCTGAAGCATTTAACACACACTCACTCACTCTTCTCTTCCACCATCCCTACTGGGGTAAGGGGAATCAGTTTACATTACCCGCACATGAATTACGCTCCTCTTAAATGCACATCTAGCCCTCCTATAATCTTGCATATGTGTGAATAATTTTATTGGCAATTATTTTACAGGACCACAATAGCAAATGAGAAACAGTAGCTTCCACTCTGATGCAGATTATTTTGTTCCTCAGCGTTACCCCGCAACGTTGCTCATGGGTGGATGGTGGTCGCTTAAGGTTTTCAATATCAAGCTTTTCGTGTTAAGCCTTTATTGGGTCTCTCTCCGCCGACAGGACCAGGTAAAAAGGAGCATTTCAATGTATTCATGGGTAGTTTACTGCAGTGGGAAGCTTGCAGCCTGTAGAGAAAAGGGGGGGGGAACCCTCCTCAATGGCGCGGGGTTTTATTTTGTTTAGGTGCGGAATGTATAATTTAGAAGCAACACAGAGCACAACTGTTTTGTTGTTTTTTTTTTGTTTCTGGGTGTTTTCCTCTCCCCCCCCCCCCCCCCCAAGGGAAAAGCAGACCCCTCCCCGTACAGGTATCCCCAATATGGAGATGATGGCGGCGGCTGACTGGCTCCGCTCGTCTCTGCCTCCCCCACCACTCCAACTCCCCCGGAGTCCCGAAATTTCCCGCCACGGTAGACGCAATGAGTATTAGTATCTCCACTCGACTGAGAATGACCTTCCTTCCCCAACACCGACGGTCCGACTGACCGCACAGAAAGAGAAAGGCGCGCCTAGGAATTCCCGCCCTGCTCGCTCTCGTATGCAGCCCCCTTGCATATACAAATCCGCCTCTCCTTAACTGGCCGGATCGAAACCTTCATTTTGAAAAGCCGCCCCTCATTGGGCAGGAGCGTCAGCGCATGCAAATAAGAGTACCTTTCACCGCCCGCCCCTCCTATTTCCCTCCGCGCGCGCTCTCGCGCTTGCTTGCTCGGCCTCCTCTCCTCCCTCGGCTTTTATGTAATGAGAATTTTTTCAGACAGTAACGTTGCGCGTCTTACTATAAGCAAATAGTTCCCACCCACCACCCACCCCGAAAGCCCTCATCTACTCTTGCCCGCCTTTGCCCGCCCCTTCATATATTTATGACTATGGGGAATGGGGCGAGGTTCCGCAGTCAGTCCGAAGTTAACGTTGGAGAGGGAGAGCGAGTAAGCGAGCGAGTGCGAGCGCGCGCTTGAGACTGCTGGAGCTGAGGGAAAGGAAAGAAGGCGAGGGGGCGCGCACGGACAAGAAGCGCCAAGAAGGCAAGGGGACGTGTCCCCACTGCTACCTCTTTTCCCCTCGCGGAGGGATATCGCTGTGTGCGTGCGTGTCTGTGCCTCTCCTTTTTTCCTTCCCTCCCTCCCTCCTCCCTCCCACCCACCCCCCGCACCAAAATACTGAGTTAAGACTAAGAGGCAGCAGTTCCTACGTTGGTTGTCGTATGAGCCCAGAAGAGAACAGTTGGCGGTCGAAGGTTGAAGCGTGGTTCCTCGTCGGGTCTCACTGCGGCGCTGGATTGAATTAGGAATCACCTGGGCACTTTCCAAGAGAGTGGATTTTTAAAATATATATCTATATATTACCTTCGTCACCAAGGCTCCAGCGAGGAGTAGTTTGGATGGGTTCCTTTTTAACACGACACTAATAATAACAATAAAGAGAAGGAAAACGTTTTAAGGACTCGTGTCTGCCAGCTGAACCAAGCGAAGGAGGTCGTGGGGCTCTTTATTTTCTTTTATTATTATTCCACCCATTTTTAAAACGCGCCTGGGTTTTGTTTTGATTTTTTGGTGTTACAAAGGACAAAATTCAGTTTTCTTCTGGAATCTGCCTCTTTTTTTAAAAAAAAAAAAAAATTTGTTCTTGCTGTTGCTTTTCTGCCGGAAATCCAATTAAAAGAGGAGCAGAATAATACTTGTTGGAAAGAGGAAGGGAGATCGATCGACCGACAGCGGCTATCAAAGTCCTTTTTCTCCTTCCCAGTCTTTTTGGGAAGGAGAAGGTTCGCCTTGCTGCGCCCCTGGCTCTTCTCCACTGCGGTCATCAGCGAATATCTCTGAGGAGGGTTCCCTGCTTTATTATTTGACCCCCACCCACCCCCAAACAAGGAGGACTAGAGATCGCGATTCGGAGCGGTGTTTCCGCTTGGATTTGTTTTGTTTCCTTCTGGTGGTCGCTTCGGAAGATGTTACTCTCCAAGTTTGGCTCCCTGGCTCATCTGTGCAACCCAACCAGCGTGGACCACTTGCCGGTGAAGATCCTCCAGCCAGGTAAACAATCCCTGGTTTTATCCCCACTTGGCTTTTAGCGGCGAGGGTGGCAATCGCCTGTTTTAGGACATTTTCTCCTGCGTGTGTAAGGAGCCGCGATTTTTTTTTTTTTGGGGGGGGGCGGGCGGATGTTTTCCTGTCTTTAAGACAGATGCGTAACACCGGGAACACCTTTTGCTCAAACTGCATCCCCGACAGACTTAAAATCTCCAATACGGCAAAATCCCCGGCCGGCAGACTGATTGTTGTTGTTGTTATTATTATTATTATTTTGGGAGGGGCGTAGAATGTAAACAGACACAACTGTCATATTTCTTTTCCCGCCCCGAGGTGAGTTGTCTTCCTGCTTTCCCTAATCCACCGTGTATACATCGGTTCCAATCGCTTAATTTTTTCCTCTCCCCCCCCCCCCCCCCGCCTTTCTTCCATCTTCGTTCTACCAACTCCGGCTCCCCACCCCCGCCTCTTTTTTCCTCCAGTGAAAGTGGAGAAGGAGCCTTTCGATAAAATCTACCAAGTGGGCTCTGTGCTGGGCAGCGGGGGATTTGGCACCGTCTATGCTGGGAACCGGATCGCAGATGGCTTGCCGGTAAGAGGAGACTCCCTCCTCCTCCCGCCCCGCCGCCCCTTCTCCGCCCCCAACCACGAGGCTTTTGTTGTGTGGGGTGGAAGGGGGGGGTTGGCGTTTCTAAAATCCCAAACCTTTTGGGGGGGGGGGCGCAAGGTGGGAAATTCCAGCCAAAACCTTGGTGGGAGGGGGATCATATAGGGGGGATCCTGGATTTCCACCCCCCCTCAAAATAAATAGTAACAGGCTAAGCCTCTGCCCACCTTCGCCCGATCTTCTAACCTATTTTTCTTCCTTGCTTCTAGGTTGCAGTAAAGCATGTGGTCAAGGACCGAGTGACCGAGTGGGGCACCATCGTAAGTAAGGCCGGTGTGTGGGTGTGTGTATGCACCACTAAAGAGGTTCCCTACCACTCCCTGTTCTCCCCTCCCCACATGAATAACTGAGAGGCCGGTCTATTGTTTGGGTGGGTTTCCCCTTCCATCCTCCCTGCTCCTGCCCCTATGCTGCCTTGCTGTCCAGCTTCTGTTATTGTTTACATTTGGGGAGAATTTGGTGGGTTTTCGCCTTCCTCCTCTGCCCTCCCTTTTTGACTGCGGCAGCAGATACATCCAGCAGAGAGGCTGTGGACTTCCCCATCCCTCTAGCTTGCCAGCCCACTCCCTCCCACTCTCCACCAGGCAGTGTGATTTGTTTCCAAATGGCCAGGAGAGGGGATTTTCCCTTCTCGTCCCTCTCCTTTCAACACACTTTCTTACACTGTGTGTTAACATTGCCCTTTCTTTTTTAACCTCCCCTCCTCTCTCTGTCTCTCCCTCCTAGGGTGGAGTAATGGTGCCCTTGGAGATTGTTCTGATGAAGAAAGTGGGCTCTGGCTTCCGTGGGGTGATCAAACTGTTAGACTGGTACGAGAGACCAGACGGCTACTTGATCGTCATGGAACGGCCAGACCTAGTGAAAGACCTCTTTGACTTCATCACTGAGAAGGGAGCCCTGGAGGAGGAGACGGCGAGGGGCTTTTTCCGGCAAGTCTTGGAGGCAGTGCGCCATTGCTACAACTGTGGTGTGGTGCACAGGGACATCAAGGATGAGAACCTCTTGGTCGATCTCCGGACAGGAGAACTGAAGCTTATTGATTTTGGATCCGGAGCCATCCTGAAGGACACTGTCTACACTGATTTTGATGGTATGTGTGCCCCTCCCATCCATAAAGTGTGTGCGTGCGCATGCATGCATGTGTGTGTCTGCAAACCTCAGAGCTTCTACTGACGCATCCCCTTGTATCTTAGTCACATTCATACCACCCACTGGTAACAAAAGATATTTCTGCTGCAGCACCTAGTAACAGTGCTAGTGGTAATTAAATCCGTTTCATTGGAGGCTGGTTTTTTTGCGGGTGGTGGGAGTTGAGTAACATTGGAGGTTAAAAGTGATTCTAGGCTGTGACGCAGCAGTTTATATTTTCCTTGGCTTTTTTTAAAGACGTCTATCTACAGGGCGATGGGTTGGCACAAGCTTTCCTTGTGCCAATATGCCCATCTATGCTTCTCTGATTCTTAATATGTCTGTATTTTTGTCTGCTCTCCAACCCTGGTTTTCTGCCCAGTCTGTCTTTCCCATATGACAGTGTACAAATCCCGCATTGCAGATTGAGGGGGGTAGGAGAAATGCACTCCTCCTTTGAAACTTCGCAAATATGAGCATATCCTGCTTTCTTCATATTTAGAAAATGCAAAAATGCTACACTTTTCTCCAAATTGATGAAGGAAACATTTTCCCCCCTTTCAAGGTGAATGGAAGAGAGACAGAAGTAAGAGACTCTCACTCCTTCCTTAGTCAGTTGCAACATTTAACATCTGTTTGTTGTGAAACTAGAGCCTCATGGACATGTGACCTTCAGCATCACAAATTCCAGTTTTTATTTGGTATCCAAGTAACAGCTCAGTGCAAAGGGAGGGCGGTTACTAACCGCCTCTTACGCGTGAGGCAGATTTCATTGCTTATTTTGATTATTACTGTTACTGTTCTAAATATGTTCTTAAAAAAAAAAAGAAATGGCCTGTTTTAACATGCTCTTGGAACTGATTAAAGCTGATTAGCTGTATGCAAATATATAGTAACTGAGACCTGAGTTTCACCTTTTTTCATCTTATTTCTGCCTCCCTCTCCTTTCATCCGCTCTCCTTTGTCCTTTTGTGTCTATTTTTGGTGCGGTGCTGCAGACGCCACGTGGTCTCAGCAAGGGAGCTTTATGTTAGTAAACAGTCAGCTGACGGGAAGCTGTGTTATCCACTGCAACAGAACAACATGACCAAAAGTCTTAGATTAACAAATGATATAATACCAGAAGTGGTTCCAGTTCTAGAATTTTCATGTGTGCACATATATGTCATGGATTTTTTTAATGGGCTTTTGAGAAGCATTAGCACAGCACTTCCATAACAAGGGAGAGTTCATTTTGGCTGACCTTGAGGGGTGTCTTATTTTCTATTGCAGGGACACGAGTATATAGTCCTCCTGAATGGATCCGCTACCACAGATACCATGGAAGATCAGCGACTGTGTGGTCATTGGGAGTCTTGCTCTATGACATGGTCTGTGGAGACATCCCTTTTGAGCAAGACGAAGAGATCTTGAGGGGAAGGTTGTATTTCCGAAGAAGAATTTCACCTGGTAAGCTTAGAGTTCCAACTCCCTCTAGCAAACTTACCCACCCACTCCCTTTGAACATTTAGTGGATTTTTAATCCTATTTTGACTTCCCCCATCTCCTAACCTGTTTTCTGAATTTGTTTCAGAATGCCAACAACTGATCAAATGGTGCCTTTCACTGAGGCCTTCCGACAGACCAACACTTGAGCAAATTTTTGATCACCCATGGATACACAAATCAGAAGTCGTGAAGTCAGAAGATTGTGACATAAGGCTACGGACCATTGACACTGATGTATCTAGCACAAGTTCAAGCAACGAGAGCCTGTGAAATACTGAGGACCTTGCAAGGGGGGGGGGAGTTACAAGCAGGAGGAAAAGAAAAAGAAAACAAACAGAAAAAAAAGATCAGAGTACTGCTGCTGCCAACGTGTAAGAGGGGCTAGGAAAAACAAATACATTCATTATTCCGTTTGAACCTTTTTTCAGAGGGAATTGATTTTTTATCTCTCCCCCCTTCTTTTCTTTTCTTTTTTTGCTGGTTTCTGCTTTGGAATGAAAGATTTCCTTTGGAAACACTGATGTTTGGGAGTTTGCAGGCCAGTAATTAGTAAAAAAGACTGACCTTTTTTTATTAAGAAAAGCAGTGACCTCTTTCAATAACATAGTAAATCTTTTTGCTCTCATAGAGCCTGGACTAGATTTTATTTGCTTTTTTGAGTGCCTTTTTGGAAGCTGCTTCAGTGGGACTTTCTTTTTTGAGCTGTGTATGTCCAAAGAAGATCCAGTACATTATAGGATTTGATGCCCTTTAGTTCCTCCAGATGTTGAGGGAGAAGCAATTCCTATAATGCACTGGTAAATATGTTCAGTGATTAATGAAGTAGTACCATCCACCAGAGATGGAATACTTGAACACAAACATTTCACTCCCGGTTCTTTCCCAGCTCCTTCCTCCTGCCCTAAGAAACAACTCATGCTGTTCCACATTGTATCTATCCCAATTGGCTGCACAGGTTATCAGCTGTTTTAATCAGGAACACTCATATTTCTCAGTTCATCTCTACCACTGGGCACAAACAAAACAACAAAAAAGAGGCCCTTTCTCAAATCCCTCTACCTGCAAGTCTTAAAGTATGTATGGGCATGTTAAATGCACAATCAATGCAATATTCAATGACTTTGTGTGTTTTTTTCCATACCTGTATAATGTGTTTAATGTACATTTTGGTTATTTCCCCATGTATTATACAACTTTATTTATTGTCTGGAGTTTAGATGACCTCTCACAGGCTCATCTGTGGCTATTTATTTTTAGCTAATTTATTTATTAAGAATTATTCAACACTGCTCTCCTGCTCTGGAAATTCTTACAGTTGGTCTACAATTTTGTTCTGCATTCCCGTTTCTCTTTTTTTCCTTTTTGTTATGTCTTAAGAGAAAAATTGAAGTCTGACCATACCTGTTATTTTCTCCATTTTTTTGGTTGGAAGATGGAAAATTGTTGTACAAAGTCTAATTTAAGGGAACTAGAGTGACTTTAAAAGTTAGTACAGTATGCCTTTTTTGTCTGGTATTATTTACATACCAGAACTGTAAAGTAATGCTGTTTGGAAGGGTTTTAAATTATTGACATTGTACAGTCTTTTGTGCTTCGGCTCTGGAAGGAAGAGGGGCAGAGTCATAAACATTAATTTATTTTAATAGCTGTGTATTTTGTGATCTGGTTGCATTTATGCAGCTTGGATTTGGATTTTCTTTTCTTCTGTTTAACAGTGTGAAATGTATGGAGATCATATTTTTATACAGGTATTTCAATTAAACTTTTTTGTAGATAATTCATGTAATGTATTCCTTTGACTTCAAGAATAGTCCACTGGATCAGTTGTTTCAGATTTTATGTATCTCTTCCAGGTTAAGTCCCGCAGAGCACAAAAGAGGTTCATTTCAATTTATTTAGTATTTATACTAAACAACGAGAACCAGGCATCGGAAAGCCTTCAGTGACCTAACTGGCATAATTCTAATGTTTAATTGATTTATGGTTATGCTGGCTATGAGAACCACTGCAAGAATGGCTTCTTCCTCCAATCCACATGTGGCTTCTGGCAACTAATGACCTTTGTTTTGCAATATATGCCCTGCCTACTAAAATGCATAAGATCAGGTCCTTAACTTGTGCTACCACATAAATATTTCCCAAATTTAACTGCTAACCAACTGCATTTCTTAGTATGAAGTATATTTATGTTGCTGAGTAAAGTGATGCATTAAGTAAATAAATAATAGCTTTTCCCAGAGCTAACCTGTTTAAAAAAACAAAACCTTTCTACATTTTACACAACATAGGCTGTACAGATTGTCCCACCTTGTGCTTATTTACCTGATGTGTATGAATTGATGCCATGAGGTCTCAATCTTAACATTTGATGAAGACTTTGTCCATGAAAGTTCAAATTTAAATACAGCAATTAGTCTTTAAGGTGCCACAATATTTTGCCTTTTTTTACAGTTTTATTTTGTTTACTCTCTGATATGATTGCACAGACTAACACGGCTACCATGTCAAACATTTCAAATATCGTACTTGAAACTGCATATAACAGTGAACCCTATATTAACAATACAGACAGTGCCTCTAGTGGCCAGCTCTGGTAATGCAGCATAGAAAGACATGTACACTGATACTTCGAGATACTAAATTAATTTGTTACTTGAGGTTTTTCGTATCTTGAAAAATTTGTATCTCAAAACACAATTTCCCATACGAATGCATTGAAAATCAAATAATGTGTTCTGGAGCCAAAAAAATGTATTATTATTATTTGGTCAAAACTAAAGTGGAGAAAACATGGTGAAAAATTCCAAACTGCACTTTAGAAAGAGTTTTGAACAGATTAAATACTACACACACACACACACACTTTTTCTGAGCTCCAGAAAGTTTTCAGTGCATATTCGGTACAATTCTGACAGTGCCCTCTAGTGGCTAGCTCTGGTAATTGCAAGACTAGTCCTCAATGATCAGCTGTTGAGGGGAAGGGAATTTTCCGCACTTCCTGGTTGCAAGAAGGGCTTCTGGCAGTGCCAAACAGCGATGAAAAATTCCAAAAACGGAGCAGAAATGCTCCCAACGCTCTCCTGCCGCTGTGGGAAGCATCGGAAGACACCCCCCAAAATAATAATAATAATAATAATAATTCATATCTCAAAAAAAGTATCTCAAAGCAATTTTTCGGAGATTTCCTTTTGTATTGTGAGTTTTTCGTAAGTAGAGCATAATTATGTCATTAGGAATTGGTAATCAAAAGTAGAGGGGATAGGCTTGAAGTTGTTATGTGAGACTTTAGACAGGGTGGATAAGATGTGGGTTATCAGCTGTGACCAGATTATAATTGCTCTCATCCTTGACTATGAGCTACATTACTGACTAGAGTTGTATTCGAACTACATTTAGAGGGCTGCAACTGCTCATTCCCAGACATCATTCCATATCCCATCATCTAAAGAGTGAATTAAATGTGAAGAAAAAAAATCTTATGGGATTTAAAAGTCAGGTTTTCTAAAACATATAACTCATGGTCCTATTTTATACTTGATGAGATGACACAATCCTTCAGCAAAGCCACTCAGTGAAACTAGAACACAGAACTTTTTAAAACTGACCTTTTAAAGGCAACTATTGCCTTTAATTATAACGCTATTTATTTCTTTATATTTTATTTATATTTCAAATTTCTACTACCTCCCAACTCGACAGCGATTATGGATGGCTAACAGCAATAAAAACAAGTGCTACAATCTTAGCTAAAACCCTTAAAAACCCATTAAAAGTACTGTACCTTTAAAATTTCCCACCCCACCCCCATCAGAAGAGACAGGGTGTGATCTTGTTATATGAGCAAGCAGGCAGGGTCACCACGCCCCCAGTGCCACACACCTGCTTTGCCAGCCAGGTTTTTGGCTCTTTCCTGAAGGGCAGCGACTCCGTATGTAGCTGAAACTAAGTTGGCAAGAGGTTCCATAGGGCCAGTGCAGACACCGAGAAGGCCCTCCTTCTTGTGCTAGAGAGACGAGCCTCTAGCTGATGGCACGATTAGAGAGCCCCTCCGGTCCGCTCTAGTGGGACGGACAGATGTTCTTGGGGTGATGCGGTCTCTTAAGTATCCTGGCCCACTACCATGTAGGGCTTTAAAGGTCATTGCCAGCACCTTGAATTGCACCCCGAGGCATACCGGTAACCAGTGCAGCTCCCGAAGCAGTGGTGAGGCACGGGCATAACGCCCGTGCCCCATCGCCACCCGGGCGGCCGCATTCTGGACTAGTTGCAGCCTCCAAATGGTCATCTAGGGCAGCCCCATGTAGAGTGCATTACAACAGTCCAGTCTAGATGTGACCAGAGCATGCGTGACCATGAGCAAGGAGTCCCAGTCTAGGGGCGGGCATAATTGGCATATGACACGAAGTTGTGCAAAATCCCTCCTAGGCACGGCTGCCACCTGCTCATCGAGCAGGAGTCATGAGTCCAGGAGGACCCCAAATTATGCACTAGGTCTGTCTGGGGCAAAATAGCCCCATCCAGTACCAAAGATGGTAGCTCCCGAGATAACTAACGCAGGGGCCCTGGCCCATAGCCACTCAGTCTTGCTGGGATTCAGTTGTAGCCCATTGTCCCCCACCCAGATCCTCACAGCCTCTAGGCACCTGGATAGGACTTTGGCAGCATCACTTGGATCACCACAGGCTGAGATGTACAGCTAAGTATCATCTGCGTACTGATGATACTTCACCTGGTGGGAACGGATGATCTCATCCAGGGGCTGCATGTAGATATTAAATAGGAGAGTTGAGAGCACCGAGCCCTGAGGCACCCCATATTGGAGAGACCTAGAGCTAGACCTCCCATTCTCTAACCACACCGACTGGGTCTGGCCCTTCAGAAATGAGGAAAACCAGGACCACACAGTGCCCTCCAGCAGGTTCGAACAGGTTTGGGAAAACCGGTGGTAAAACTGTCTGGCCCCACCCACTGCCCCACCCACCTCCTATTCATCCTCTCACCCCACTCTGTAAATGACTCCAACATCTTTGATGCTGGGTCCGGACGCCCTGGCTTAGCCTGCAGTTACTCTGCTGCAGTTACTCTTTAAAGGAAAATTAAAGCATTGGTGTAATTGCTAACTAATGGTCTGACAAAGTGGACTCACTCCACAAAAGCTCACATTAAAAAATTTGAAGCCCACCACTGCCCTGGATCCCCAATCTTCGGAGCTGTTCCAGCAGGACACCATGGTCGATGGTATTGAAAGCCGCTGAGAGGTCAAGAAGAGCAAGGACAGACGGATGACCTCCGTCCCGCTCCTGCCAGAGATCATCCAGAGATCCCAGATAAAATGGCTAGACTGCAATCCAGTCAACTCCAGACCCATATAATCCACACTAGGATTAAATTTAGAGCGAATCCGAGTGATTTTCTCCGTTAGATAATCAGCAAAATCCTCGGCCCATCCCTGCCAACTGGGCTCAGGCCCCCCTCTACCGAGAAGGGACCTAGTCACACAGAACAGGGTGGCTGGGCGATTATCCACAGATGCAATAAGGGTGGTGAAGTATTGACATTTTACCACCTCTAACGCCACCAGGTAGGCTCTAATCGTGACTCTAGCAAGTGTTCAGTCGGAATCACTTTGAGTCTTTACCCAATGGTGCTCTCAGTGTCTCTTTGCCCATTTAAGCTCCCTCATTTCCTCCGTGAACCATGGGGATGAGCAGAGCCTGCATGCGCGGAGAGGCCGTAATGGTGTGATCACATCCAAGGCTGCCATTGCATCCCCATGCCAGAGGTCAACGAGAACCTCAGGCGAATCGTGTAGCTGATCCAGAGGAAAATACCCTAGTTCCCTTTGGAATCCTTCAGTATCCATCAGTCGCCAGAGGCGGGCCAATTTAACTGGTCCTGCCTCCCATCGATAGAGCATCGCCCCCAGAAAAAATTATTGTTTGCTTGGACTGATGGAAATTCAGCAGAGGAAGTCTCTTCCAATATGGCCTCTTCTTAATCATCTTGCTAGCTGTCGATGATCTACACGCTGGCTCTAGAGTCAAAAGATATGTTACTGGCCTCTCAGAAACTGATTTCCCTTCTCCATCCTTCTTTTTTATTTGCCTTTCCAAAATTACATAGAGGGTCAATAGATGCTACAGAATGGTTTTGGCTGTGCCCTACTATGAGAGCTAAGGAGTTCCTCCAGAAGATCTTCCCTAGAGGCTTGATAAATCACTATTATAGACTGCAATATATGCTGGCTGGGGAATTCTGGGAATGACAGCATGAAAAAGTGACTGATCCCACTCCCTTTTCTCCCATGCCATTGCCTAGTACACTCAGCATGGTTGCTTAAGCTTCCAAGGAGCATTTCCAGAAAACTGGAGAGGAAGAGAGACCATGAAAAGAAGAGGGAAGGAAACCCACGTCTACTAGCCCAAAAGTGTACAGCTAAGTGTCTGGATCCAGATTAGCTATTTTATTTACTCTGAAAACTAGACTGAAATGAAATCCTCCCCAGTTCTTAAAAACTAGCAAATTCTGTGTGGCCAGAAGTTACAGTACTCTCTGTAGGGTATTTCTCTAGCACCCTTCATGATCGGTTGACGCAAAACATTTAAGCAGCTGAAGCTTTTATCAGTTGTTATCACCTTGCCACCTACACTATCAGACTGCTGTGAAAGGCATAAAAGCCTTGTGGCAGGATAAGGGAGAGGACGGGAGGAGGCATGCATTCTCTGAGCTGGAAAATCTCAATCTCAGTATCAATCAAGATATCAGTCTCAAGCAGTCCTGTATTGTGAAGCGGTTTAATAAACGAGTCCCTTCAGGATATCAGCAAATTGAATACTTCCTCTGCCCCTTCACAAAAAATTGCTCCTCTACAGAGAAAATGAAGTTAAGTTTTAATTATTATTTTTATTCTACTAGACCAGTGATAGCAAACCTTTTAGAGACTGAGTTCCCAAGAAGGAAGAGGAGGCATGCGAGCAGGCCCACACATCCATGTGATATCGCCAGTGCGCCTCTGGTGAACTCACTAGTGTGTCATGTGTGCACCTGGCAATGTCATGTGTGCACCTGCCCCTCCCCCTGCATGGGTGTGCACATGTGACGTCGTCGGTGTGAGGTTGAGAGTTTGATCCTGACCAGGGCTCAAGGTTTACTCAGTCTTCCTTCCGAGGTCAGTCAAATGAGGACCCAGCATGTTGGGGGCAAAATGCTAATTAACTTGTGAACCACCCAGAGAGTGCACGAAGTGCTATGGGGCCAGTATATAAGTGTGATTGCTTTTGCTTTGCTCCTCCAAAGCCCCAGTCTCAAGTTCTAACCATTACACTGCACTGCCTTAGTATTTGTGTTTATGAAAGGCATTTCATAGCTGGAAGACCAAGCCTCACCCCCTAAAATATATCTATTAGATATTTCTAGCTGCTTTGTGCCATCCAGTGGATTTTAATGCCTGAGGTAGTGTTGTGTATTGAGGCACAATTGCAAGTAGCGTGGGCAGCGCCTTACAAGAGGAAAATGGTGGTTTCCCACCATCCAAATTAGGAATTTAAAGTGGTGCGAAAACCCCTGAAAAGGGCGCGCTCACTATGCTAATCCAAGCCCTGTGTTTGGATACAGTTTTGGATCCTGTTCTCCATTGGTTAAGTACATATATTTCCTGTTATGATTGGTCAGTTTTCAGTTATCCGGCAGGTCGCTACTTTGTGTCAAGGAGCCACCGCCGAGGAGACACTATATAAGCCCCATGAATAAACAAGGGTGGGGCCAGACCAGACTACACTTCCCACTCCGTACAGGTAGCCAGATACGTGCTAAGCCTGGGTCTCCTCCATTATGCTATGCTTCTATGGTAGCTAGTATTTGCCCCGCTACGGCAAGAGTCCGGAGGGACTGATTCCACTGGGATTGTGTAGCCATTTCTATGTCCGGAAACATCTTGTAAGCTCATCTCTAAAAGACTGTTGAATAAAGACATGTTGCTGTTCTGTTCATCGTTGTCTGGACTGGTGCTTATAAGGGCTGGACATAACAGGTAGATTGTCCCAAAAAGTATAAGTGCAACTAAGAGGAACAAAATCGGGATCTTTCCAGGTCTAACCCCCAATCTTACAATCTATCCCTGCCTCATTTAGCTGGTGCCACTCATTTAGCACTTTTCCTCCACTGAGATCAAAGTGGCATCTCCAGTTTTCCAACTCCTACACCCAACTTTGTCCTCCTCCCACCCAACAACCTTCCTGCAAGGGAGGCCAGCAGGGAGAGAGCAGGCAGCTAGTCCAAGGTCAGCCCTAGCCGAGCAAGGGATTTGAACCCAGGTCTGCTGACCCAAAGCCTCAAATTGCAAATGATTATATGTTGTTCAAGCAAAAACTGTACAATCCTAACAAAGGTTTCATTAGAAAATTTAATTGGCTCCTCACATATGTCACACATGCATGCAGGTTACATACATTCATGTTTAATTATGTTGAATCTATAATGTTTTGTGCTGGCAGAATGGCAGCCTTTGGCACTGGTTGGCTCAGCTAGTGTGATGATGCAGAAAGTTCTTCAAAAACATTTCAAGTGTTCAGGGAACAAACTTTCAGGATGTCTGTTATTCTTTAAAGGAATGGAAAGTTGTCCACCTAGCTAGGATTAAGTTCTCACCCATGCCCCTGGGACAGGAATCGGTCTGTTATGAAGGCAAAGATTCAGGAGGCAGGAAAGCTAAAAGATGGGACTCCCACAGACAAAGAGATTGAATGAAGGACACAACAAACTACCAAAGAAAGAGCTTGATAAAAGTGTGCAAGGAAATGAGAGGAAACATGGAAGGTTGAGATATGAGGAAACTTTTAAGTACTTCACAGTTCTTAAAAAAGGGATATGTAGGATAAAACAGAGACAGGAGCTTCAGGGATAGCCAAATCAGAATGGGACAATGTAAGAAGCAGATTTGAGTTAGGAGTTAGGAGGATGATTATTTGTGTCAGTGGTACAATATTTAGAAAAATAATTTAGATCCCTTGATTTCTAGTAGAGACTAGGTCTTGGCATGACTATTTCCCAAACCTGAGAATAATCCTCAAGGGATCTCAGTATACCATGCAGGATATCAGCAAATCACTAAATTCTGTCCACCTCCCATGCTTGAAGCTCAAAACGTATCCAGTAATGGTTTTTCCAAGTCCTCACAATTGTTACTAATTTGCCCATTTACATGTCATTATCAAACTGCAGAATGAACTCACCAAAAGGTGCCATCATTTTGGCAGTTTCACATCTGGCCTAGACACAGAAGAAGTGGTTGAACTGTTGTGCTTCAGCCAAAATGTTGTGAGTTCAATCCTGATGGGGATCAAAGTTGACTCAGCTTTCCATCCTTCTGAGGTCAGTTAAATGAGTACCCAGCATGTTGGGGCAAAATGCTAATTACCTGAAAACCACCCAGAGAGTGCACGATGAGGTGGTGTAGAAGTGTAATTGCTATCGGGGTTCCTAAACTTTTTGTGCTGTGAGCCAGACCATGCCCCCCCCCCGGACAGCTGAGCAGGCCAGTCATGTGGTTCCTTTCTCCATAAACGCTGCCATAAAACATGTCTATGGCTGTCGTAAATGCATTTATGACAGTCGTGGGTGCATTTATGGCTGTGTTTACGGCAGCCATGGGCATGTTTATGCATGCACTGGTGTGTTTTATGGCTATCATAAATGTGTCCGCTTCTGCTTCCAGTAACGGTGAGGGTGGTGGTGGGCCAAATGAGATTGTGCTATGGACTGGGTCTGGCCCACAGGCCATAGGTTGGCCACTCCTGCTATAGAATGATGAGGAGAGACTTCAGAGGGTGGTGGAGGTGACTATGCATGGGTGTAACTAACACAATGAGTGGTAACAACATTTTTATCTCCCCAAAATACACCATACTATAACTGGTGAGCAGTTATTGCAAATACCAACCTTCTTTAGGCTAACAGAGCATTTACCCAGACCCGGGACCCATTCTCTCTCTCTCTCTCATTCATTCACTCACACTCACTCTCTGTTACACACACACACACACACACACACACACACACACACACACACACACACACACACACACGCACGCACGCACGCACGCACGCACACACACACACACACAGTTTTCAACTGAAAAATTCTCCCTTGAGGCTTCCAGTAGCCAGAGGAACATATGTACAATAAGGGTGGTGCAGTGAGTCTGCAATGAGTCAAACTATGCCAAACATGTCTAACAAATTTGTGAGATTGCACAACAAGACTTTTTTTTTGAGAGGGTGTGGCTTCTGAGGGGTGTGTGTGGATTCTGAGATGTTGGTGCCCTACGTTGCCTTCTCTATTCTAGTGACACATACCCAGGTGATTCTCACCCAGATGAAACCTGTGGCCTTCAGTACCCAAAGCATCTGTTGCATCCTTTGACCCACAGCTTTCCCCCTCCATAGCACTGCATCCAGTTCTATGCATCCTGAACATATTCCTTGCTATTTAGGTGCCAGAAGAAAAACACTGTTCCTATCACAATGTCTCTGCAGAAGGTTGGTACCAGAAAGCTCTGCAAAATGTCAGACCATAACTCTGTTCAGAAAATAGGCATGTTGACAGCACACCTCTTGCTGGTTGGCATGACAGAGGAGGAAACAACCCACATCTTCCTGCCCCAATTTTACTTTGAAGCCATGCCTAAGGAAAAGAAATTGCATGTCTAGTTTCTCCTAATTTTTCTGAAATTTGGGAAGCAGAGAAAAATATACACCTGAAATTTAAATCAATAGTTCTAAATTATTTAGCAAGGTGTTTTTCTGTAGCCAAAGTAATTGAGTTAGGGAAACTACTGTAACTGCTGTTTTCCCTCCCACCCCTTTACACTGCCTTCTTTGCCCCTTTCCTCACAGAATCACCACAGCCCATTGTGTGGTCTTTGCAAATCTAATTATGCATAGTCTAGACACAGCCCAGCACAATATTGCTACAGCTATCACTGCATCCTTAGGATCATTTATATTCCAAAGACATTGTCACGCAGACTTCACTGAAGCTAGACCATCCTCAAACAAGAAATTATACTGGTACTCTATCACGTCAAGAAAAGGCTGGAATGTTTCTTCTCTATGAGCAGTGGCAAAACCTGTTCTTGCTAGCTCAGGTTTTGACATCTGCCCTCCAGTTGACATCTTCAGTACATCACCAGCGACAAATAAACATTTTGGAGCACCATCATCATCAGACAGTATTGATTACAAAGGGCTGTTTCTCATAAACTCACACCCTTCAACAGGTGGAAGAGAGAATAAATTGCCTTCTTGGGAGAATATAATTGGAATGATTGGATTGTTGACTGGGAAGGCCAGGTGCTTTTTACTTAAACTACCTTCAGTTACAGAAAGAATAGTAATATCCAATGTCTGTTTTCTTTTCGGAGGGAATACTGAAGGACTAAAGATTGCAACATTACTTGGTGCTCTTTTTGAGCTATCCCAGACCTTTTGCAGGTAACAAAATTACTTTATTAGTGTATTCTTTGCTTTTGCCCTGCATTTCACTCATCCTGGACTCTACTACACCTAGGATTTACTTTATGTTTACATTAATTTTACTATCAGAATACATATGGTTTCTTGCAGCTTGTTAGCTCCACCAGTGCATTTGCAGTTTATTTGTTTTACAGAGACACATCTAGACTCTGATGAAGCATCACAAGCACAAGATGTCCCTGAGGAAAATAAACTGTGTGTCCAGCTTGTCCCAACAAGTCTGAAATAAAGCCTCTAGGGCAGGGGTATGCTGGGCACCTTGGGAAGCCGGTGGACAGGAAGTGATGGGGGCGCCTATTGGGGAAGTTGGGGGGAGGAGAGAAATCCTATATATTCCCATTACCTCTGCCTGCCTCTGGGGGGGCACCAGTCTCTGGGGTGCACCAGGATGAGTCCCTGTATCCCTGAGGGCCAGCACACAACTGCTCTAGGGCCATCTGTTCCTCAGACAAGGTGGCAATACAGCTGGGAAGTTTCTTTAACAAGGAAAACCCTGTATGTGACAAAGCCACCTTGAATTGGTCTTCAGGCAGATCTTCTGCTAGGAAGCAGCCTTTACTGATGCATGGTTTTCCAGCTTCAGAAATCCCATGTGCAG
The DNA here is from genome assembly GCA_035047345.1 of Bradypodion ventrale. Lineage (NCBI taxonomy): Eukaryota > Metazoa > Chordata > Lepidosauria > Squamata > Chamaeleonidae > Bradypodion > Bradypodion ventrale. The sequence goes on from JAWDJE010000005.1 coordinate 141,994,294, forward strand.
TCAACTGAGAGGGGGAGTGGCCCATTGGAAATATTTCCACCACTCAGTATTTATAACAGAGATTATTCCTCTTGGTTCTTTGGCGGGAAGGATTTTGGGGGAAGAAAGTTGTGTGGGATACAGCCACAGCAGATTGAATGGAGAACCTTTAAAAATTAGGCCTATGAGACAGAAGTACTAAAGGGCATGGCTACTTAATTGCCTGCTATTTCCCATGTACTCACATGAAACCTTTGAAGCAATACAAGTAAGATTGATATTTGTTTCCATCATTCCTCTCTCCCCAGTGTGCAAATTAGAAATATGTCTGCTCATGGTTAGATAATATCAATTGACTATTGCCTAGAGCTAAACAGTATGTTGTGAATGTGAATTATTACAAGCATCTGTTGTCTAAAATGTATGTAACCTTGGTGAAACAGAGATAGTAAGTAGTAAACAGGCAATAATGGGGAAGAAATTTGGAAATACTTCTCATTACAGCATGGGTACAAACAGAGTATAAATCCTAATTATATGCTACTCTGTTTTTGAAAGAAAGCTTCCACAAACTTTTGTAACATTGGTTGGGACTACACTTTTACTATGTGAAGAAAAATGTATAGCCATTGTACAAGGCATAGTGGAAGATCTACAGATACCAATTTCTTTCACATGTGAAGGACTGACAAAAAAGTGAACTTATATTGGGAAAGTGTTTCCAGAATGATTATAGAAATAACTGGACATGGGATTCCCATGTCCATCAGTAGTATGGTGGTCCATCTCTACATGAAAAAAAAATCAACTGGGAAGTCATGCCACCCTCTTATTTTGTTACACATTTCTATACCATTATGTTGTTAAAGTTTGAATGTCCTAACATAATTAGAATATGGTGCTCATTGACCTAAATTTTACTGGAAAATTACTAGTTTCATTAGGAACTGGGAAATTAATAAAAACACAGATAAACATTGAAAGTGAGCTTTATTTTGCTTTAAAAACAATCCTTCAACACAGGTAAGACAAAAAAAGCCCTTTTTTATTGTCTTCGCCTTCCTTGTTTAAAATTATGTTAACTAAGGACTTTTTAGTTGTTTTAGTGGAAACCATCTTACTATTTTGTTCAACGACATGTAGGAGAAATAGCTTTTCATCTTCATCTTTAGTGATTACCTTATAATAATCTTCAAATAATTTAACACCTCTTTCAGCTGTATCATTTACTACCCATAGGTTGTTAACTCGATCTTTGCCATGAAGATAATATTTTCGACCCAAGACTCCAGAGGCAACTGCAAGAATGAGACTTTAATGTCTAGAAGAGAAAGTGTTTGTAATGATCTCTTCGATGCAAGGGTTCCTAAGTTTGTCTTGTCATGATCTTGATGAACCAGACTTCTTCCATTTTGTCTCTGTCTCCATTTTAAGCCACCTAGCCAGAGAATACACCCTCTGTCCTTGAGTCAAGGCCAGGGCAAAGTTGGGGGCCAGGAGCACTTGGGAAAGTCTCTAATCCTTATCTTGCTCTATAACCAATAGAATAGGACTCCACCTATACCTGAAGGGAGGGGTAAGAGTCAGACACTCTAATTGGAAAACCCTTATCAGTGGTTAATCCTAATTGGACTCTCTTATCTAATAGGAGGATAATTTTGATTGGACTCACTTATCTAAGATAGGAGTGGCCCTTTTTCATAGGTCCCCCTTATCTAGACCAAACCCCTAAGAAAAGACGAAAGGAGTGAAGAAGAATAAAAAGGAAGAAGAGAAGGACATACAAAGCAAGATGGGTAATATGGAGTAAGATAAAGAGGAAGAAACACAAGTAATAAGGGAATGTGTTACAAAAACGGAAGGCAAAGTGACAGAAGATAAAGGTGGTATAGAGCAAAAGCTTGACAGGTTAGAAGAATTTTTACAGACAAAGTTCGAAATATTGGAGGAACAAAGGATGCAAGATGCCCAAGATTTCTTAAAAGTCCAACAAGAAAGCCATGAGATTTTCCAGCAAAAAATGATGATGATAGTGATGGGACTAGCAGAATCCAATAAAGCTGAAACCACAAAAATCATGAAAGAAGTAACAGAAAAGAGAGAATGAATGAATTTAAGCACAAAAGAAGTTGAGAAAATAACCAGAGAAGTTCAAGAAATTAAGGAAAAAGCAAAAGAAAGTGAAATAAAAACAGATGATCATGGGAAAAGGTTAGAAATATTGGAGGAACAACTAAGAAGACCTAATGTAGTAATTAGAAAAGTAGGTGAGAAAACTCCGGATAAACTGAAAATTAGATTGTTAAAATGGTTGAACGAATTAAAATTAGATAGGGAGTTTACCTCAGAAAAGAGCTCTTCTTAGCAGTTCCATACTTGGCCTCCAGCAATAATAGAAACTTGAGCGTATTATTATCTGACAGTTCCAAGGCAACGATGGCCACTGTCACCAGGTTTGCATGGAAATCATCCTGCATTCACAAAAGTATGGTGATTCATGTCTTTTGACCCCAATAGTGCTCAGTAAATAGTGAGCCTCCAGTGTTAAAATTCATGAACGTGAACTTGGGACAGTCAGACTAAAGTAAAATACTATGGTGTGTATTATACGATTCTCAAACAAATTTTTATTTTTTAATATTTTACTGTATATGCTCAGTGTGTCAGAAATCCTTTTATTGTCTATGTGATGCCAGAATGGTTGTGTTATCTGGTGACTCTGTCTGGCCTTTGGCTGTAATAATAATGATTTGAAAGGTTTGATCAACAGTGAAGAAATTACCCTTGTTAATGTCTATGCTCCAAATGAAAGGCAAGAGGTTTATTTAGAACAGATTAAAAAAATTATAGAGAGTGAAAATACAGCAAGATTAATAGTAGCGGGTGATTTTACTTTAATTAGGTCCATTTTAGATACCACAAATCCTACAAGATACACCGGCGGCAGTAAGAAAATTATGGATGCATGGTTTAGGGCGTTGGGTCTGCGAGATATATGGAGAGAAATTAAAGGTTCAGAAAAGGGATATACTTTTTACTCGCAAGTCCATAATACCTATTCCAGAATAGACTATATTCTGATGTCAGAGAATTTGATCAATAAAATTGAAGATATAAAGATAGGAATAATTAAAGAATCAGACCATGTCAAAATAACATTAAATTTAAAATTAGATAGTATGATACAAAGGAAAAGTGGGTGGAAATATGATGTTAAATTGTTTAAGAACCAAGCAAATAAAGAAAGGATAATGAATAATTGGGAGGAATATTGGACACTTAATGATACAAATGAAGTAGGTGATGAAATATTGTGGGATACTATGAAATCTATATTTAGAGGGGAGTGCATTAGGTTATCAGCCATTAAGAATAAGCAATACAAGAAGGAGCAGCAACAATTGGAAAAATGAAATTAAAAATTTACAGGACGAACATGCCAGAACTAAAGACAGGAGTATTATGGAGAGATTGAAAATGTTAAAATCAAAAGTGATTAAAAAAGATATTGAAAGAGTTTAAAAGAATTTAATTTACCTAAAGAGGGATTATTTTGAATTTTCCAATAAAAACTCAAAATTACTGGCAAGGGCAGAATAGTCTATGGACCAAAAAATCCCCTGTTTGGGTTGTCTCTCCTGTCTTTCCAATAGTGCGCTCCTTGCCACACCTCTAACCTTATTTAATGATTTTTCCAATACCTGCTCAGGATACCCTCTGTCCAGAAGATTCTCCCTAATCCCCCTGGCTGCTGTTTCAAAATCTTCTTGATGTGAAGAATTACGTTTGGCTCTAGCAAATATTCCATATGGAATGCTGTTGCGTAAATGGGGTGGATGGTATGACTCATATGGAAGATAGGCATTCCTATCTGTGCTCTTCTTAAATAGCCTAACCTGCAGTTTATTGTCCCTTCCTACGAAAACCAAGAGGTCCAGAAATGATATTTCAGTCCTGTTCATACAATGGGTAAATTTTAGGTTCACATTCTGTGTATTCAACCAGGAAACAAAGTCTGGAATTAGATTAAAGTCATCTAACACAAAAAACAGATCATCTATAAATCTTTTAAACAATAAAATGTGGTGAAAAAATGGATTAAGTTGTACATTTAAAACAATATTTCTCTCAAAGGAAATCATATAGAGATTGGCCAAACTAGGACTGGATAATGAGCATGGGGGCTTGCAGCTGGTTTGAACATATAATATTGTAACAGACATGTGTTTTGTAACCTTTCAGATATTGCAAAAACTCCCCTGAGGAAATTTATTGAATGAAATGTCTAATTAACCGGATAGACGTCGGGAGTTTGGGGCCAATTTATATGGGAGTTTGACTTCCCAACTGAATACGAGTTTATGAGCTGTTTTGGACGAGAGATAGAAAGTGTAATAGAGGAATGAATCATTGTTTCATATTGTTACAAAGGACATAGTGAAGAAGTTGAAGAGAACATATTTGAATTTGGTTACTATTGTCAAGATTACAAAAGGAACTTGAAGACTTCATGTGCAGAGAAGTATCTGAGTTTGGTTTCTGTTTGATGACATTACAAGTTAATATACATCAGTTTATTATCAGAGTTTGCAAAATAAAAAATAAAAATAACATTAAGAATACAAAGACCTTATAAGAAGATTCGTTTATCATTATCTTCATCATTTTTGGGCATACACAAACGGTACATTGTGTTTGTATCCTTTCCAACATCTTGGTATAGAACAAACATTATTTTAATTCCTAAACTGGATAAAAATTTATAAAAAATAGAATCATATAGGCCAATATCACTTATGAATCAAGATGCAAAGTTATTTACTGCCATTCTTGCAAATAGACTAAATAAATTTATGGATAATTATATCATGGAAGACCAGGTCGGTTTTATGAGAGGAAGACACATGTCTGATTTGATAAGAAGGGTAATAGATTTGGCTGCAAAGGCACAATATAACAAAGAAAAAATAGGCATATTATCCCTTGATATTTATAAAGCATTTGATTCGCTTCAATGGATCACAATTAAGAGAATTATACAGAAATTTGGTTTTGGAAAAAAATTTAAAAGGATAATAGACCAATTGTACCAGCATGGTACTGCTAAAATAATAGTAAATGACACAAATACAGAAGATATCATTTTAGGTGCAGGAACTAGACAAGGAGATCCGTTATCTTCAATGTAATTCGTTATGGCCATGGAGTTACATGTAAATGCAATTAGAGCAGATGAGAATTTAGAAGGGATTGCCGGTACTAAAATAAATTTATATACGGACGACACTCAAGTTATTTTAAAGAATCCACAAGTCTCATTATCTAAAGTACAGATATATCTTAAAAAGTTTCAGGAATCAACAGGACTGGAGGTGAACTGGGATAAATCAGAAGCTTTAATTTTTAATTTGAACAATGAGGATAAGGAATAAATTAGTGATAAGATCAAGATTCAAATAAAGAATAATATAAAGTATTTAGGGATCAATATTTCAAGTAATTATGAAGATCTGAAGAAGTTGAATTACGATAAATGTGAAAGAGAATTAAAAGAAAAAATACAAAGATACAAAAAATTAAACTTACCCTGGTTTGGGAGAATTGCAATGTGCAAAATGAAGTTATTGCCTAAATTAATTTTTTTTTGATGCATTACAAATACAAATTAATGAAAAAAGTTTAAGAAATTTCCAGAGTATGATAAACAATTATTGCAATGGGGATAAGAGACCAAGAATAGTGAAATCTTTATGGTATTTATCACAGAAATTAGGCAGATTAGGAATTCGAAATGTTAAAAATTACTATAATGCATTTAAATTGAGAAACATATGTAAAATATTAATGAAAAAAGAACACATTTGGGAAAAGGTAGAATTGCAAGCTATTTCGGAAATTGGCAATGAGATCTTGAATAAAATAAAAAAGAAAGGTATATTAAATATAAAATCTGGTTGAAGGTTTGCAATGATGAAGTTAAAAAAGCGGACTTATTTAGGCAAATGAATTTAAACTGGCTGCAAGTTGCTCAAGTGAATAAATGGAATAAAAAACAACTAGAAGAGGTCAGTATAGACAGAAATAGAACATCATTTGAAGAATTGGTACACAGTTTAAGGACAAACCAAACATAAATTAAAGGAATAGTCAGTAAAATATATAAGATACTAAGTATGATGAAAAACCATAGGATACATTAAAGTTAATTTGGGGACAAGATTTGAACATTAAAATTAGTAATGTAGGTTGGAAAGGTAAATGGAAAAACAGAATTATGCGTACCCTAACGGTTAAAGTTAAAGAGCACAACTACAAATTAATTTGGAGATGGTATTTAACACCAATTAGATTACATCAGATGGATAGCACAAAGTCAAAGTATTGTTGGAGATGTAATGATACTCCAGGGTTATACTTACATATGTGGTGGGAATTTAAAAATTGAAGTCCTTTTGGACAAAAATGAATAGGGAAATTAATGCAATTTTAGATATTGATTTCAAACTAGATGCAAGTATGGCTTTTTTATCTGAGGTTGACAATTTGAATTTGGACAAACATAGAAAAGATTTATTATTAATCATGTTAATTGTAGCAAGACAATGCATTGCTAAAAATTGGAAAAGTGAAATAATAATTAACACAGAGGATTGGTATAAGAAAATGTGGATATTAGCAGTGAATTACAAGTTAACATGGGAATTAAATGCAAGAAAAGGAATAGTAAAAGAAATCAAATTTCATGAAATTTGGAAATATTTTATTGAGTATGTGTTAATTAAGAAACAAGGTTGTACTCTGGCACCTGAATATCGTTCATTTTGGATGTAAAATAGCGATATAAAGTAAAGTCACTCTCCGTAAGCGTTGTAAATATCACTGTAATGTTTTCATATACAGTGTAAGAAATTATACTTAAGTAATAAGGATAGTGTTAAGAATATATATTATACATAGATTTAAAATAGAGATTAAGTTAATAGGTTGAATAGATTTCATTATTCTGTATATGTCTGTATATTTCATTTAGTTGTATTTTGTATCAGGTTTATTGTGCTTTGTATTGTTTTTGATTTTTGTTTGTTTGTTATGTGATATCTTGTTTCAAAATAGTTTTTATTTGTTTTATGTATGCTGTCATTTGATAATAATTTTTTTTAAAAAAATAAATCAAACAAGGGGAACTGCCTGTTCACATCATTTGGTATTCGGCAGAAATGGGTCTCCCCCTTAAGAACCAAAAGGAAGAAGAAGCTACGAGCTTGTATGTGGCCGCGATGGAGCGTGCATGCTGCCGGGCCTGAGCAGGAGCAGTCTCGGGGTCCCTGCTATTACCAGGCGAGGAGCCGGTAATTTATCTCACCAAAGGTGTGAGTCCTCGGGTTGCTGAGCTGCACTCGGCAGATGAAGTGCCTTCCCAGCCAAATACCCGAGAAAGGATGTATTGGGTGGCTGCTCGAGCAACCTCTGAATGGCTGTTAACTGTTCCCTGCTCCACGGGAGTAACGGAGGATGATAAAGCACGTTTGCTTGGAGCCTTTCAGCAACAGGTCCAACATGAAAACACTCTTCACCAGTATGGAGCTCGGAAAAGGTTGTTTCAGGCGCAAGTAGCAGCATACCTGTCAAGTTGCGGGAAATGTCTGTCAAATAAGGGAAATTTTCTGGCCAAAACAGGAAACTGGACAGCTATGCTTATCCTGTGTTGGCCTCCAGTCTAACTCTAGTCTAATTGCAGTCTAACTAATATGGGATGATGGCAGGAAAGAGCGTAAAATACGGGGGGTTGAAAGAAATTTCCTGAAACTTGACAGGTATGAGTAGTAGTGGTGAGAAATCCCCCCCCCCAATTTGGGCAGGAGGAGAGAACTCAAGAGGAGGTTCATATAAAGCTCTCAGCTCTGGAGAGCCACACCACTGTGCTGGCCCCAGTCCAAGGTGGACAGGACCATTTTTCAATTATTTGATGTTTGCATTTAGGGTCTCTAAATAATTTGGCATCATATCTCCAATTATTTTTAACTCTCATTGCAACCTTTAATCTTACTTCCAACAATACTTTAGCATGATCTGATTCTTTAAAAATTCCAACTTCTATATCCCTCATCATATTATCAGTAACAAATATATAATCTATTCTAGAATATGTATTATAAACCTGTGAAAAAAGTATAAACCCTTTCTGATCCTTTAAGCTCCCTCCATGAAAAACGGGAAGAAAATTGGGAGTGGAATGACACAGAAGAGGTTAGTTATAATGTGGTTTGGGATAACATGAAGTAGAAATTTAGAGGGGGAAGTATAAAGTTAGCTAGTATTAAAAATAAACAAGTTAAAAGTAGACAAGAGGGGATTGAAAAAGAAATTAAATTGTTACAAAAAGAACATGCAAAAACTAGAAATAGGGGATATTTGATAAGATGTGAAGATTAAAGATGGAATTGGTGGGAAAGGATATTGAAAAGGTGAAAAGGGACTTGGTTTATTTAAAAAGGGACTATTTTGAGTTTAGCAATAGAAATTCAAAATTATTAGCAAGAGCGGCTAAAGAAAAGAGGGCTTAGAGGGAAATTGGAGTTTTGGATAATAAAAATGGAGTGAGGTGTAATAAGACTAAAGATAAAAGTAAGATAATTAAATATTTTTATCAGGACTTCTATACAAGAAAGAATATAAATTTGGAAAAATTGAGGGACCGATTGGAAAAATAACTTGGAAATAAAATAAACCAGAAGCATATAAATAGGATGGAAGAGCGAATAACGGAGAAATAAATAAAAGATGTGGTAGCTAATTTGAAAATAGACAAATCTCCAGGTGAGGATGAGTTACCAGTTGAATTTTATAAAGAGTTTAAGGATAGGGTGGTGTTAAGATTATTGAAGTTATTAAATTATAATTTGGATGGAGGCCAGATTCCGACTTCATGGTATAGATCCATAATTGTTTTGCTACCAAAACCTGGGAAAGATTTAGAGAAAGTAGAGTCATATAGACTCATTTCTTTAATAAATCAAGATGCAAAAAAATTTCACAGCAATATTAGCAAATAGATTAAATAGTTTTGTGGGCAATTATATTAATAAAGGTCAAACAGGTTTTTTGAAAGGAAGGCATATGGTGGACCAGACAAGAAGAGTTTTAGAACTGATAGACATTACAGATCAAGGCAAGGAGAAAGTGGGATTACTTTCATTAGATATTTTCAAGGCATTTGATTCACTTCAATGGGAAACAATGAGATAATCAAATGTATGGGATTTAAGAATAAGTTTAAAAGAACGATTGAACAATTGTATTGGCATGCATCTGCCACGGTCAGGGTAATCACTCTGATAATTATGAAAAATCCTATAAAGGTGGTGGAAAGGATTCAGGTTCATTTAAAGGAATTTGAAGAAATGACAGGTTTAAGGATAAACTGGGACAAATCTGAAATGATATTGTGTAATATGGATAAAAAGGAACAGGATAAAATAAAAGATATGTACAAGATACAAGTAAGAGAAAGTTTGAAGTAACTGGGGATAAATATTTCAAATAAGTTGGAAGATCTTAAGAGACTAAATTGTGAAAGACAAAAAAGGGACATTAAGGATAAAATATTGCAATATAATAAGTTAAAGTTGTCTTGGTTCGGCAGAGTAGCATTGTGTAAAATGACTTTACTACCGTGACTTAATTTTTTGTTCAGTACCCTGCCAATCCAATTTAAGGATAACGAAATTAAGGAGTTCCAAAATCTACTAAACAACTACTGTAATGGTTGAAAAAAAATCTAGAATTGCAAAGAATTTGTGGTATCTATTCCAGAAAGAAGGGGGATTGGGACTGCTGAATGTTAGAAATTATTATAGAGCTTTTCAGGTAAAAAAATATTGTGAAGGTTTTGATGAGGGAAATGGCGATATGGGAGGATATTGAGATGAGAGAATTAGCTCAAACTGGTAAAGCAGTATTCTTAGACAAAGACGTAGGTAAAATAATAATTAAAAATAAAATGGTAAAAACAATGATGGAAGTATGGAAGAAGATAAAGAAAGAATTAGCCCCAGATATATCCTCAATTATAGAAATGGAGGACATGAAAAACTTTCCAATAAAAATAGATAAGAGGGTGAAGGAAGTTATTTTTTAGAAATGATGTTTCCTTGTTGAAAGACTAGATACAGGTTTGTGAAGATAGAGAGAAGAAATTAGAAGTATATACTCAATTGAGGATGAATTGGTTTCAGATTGCATTAGTGAATAAGTGGAAAAGTAAGTATTTGAGGGAAACCAGTTTGGAAAGGAGTAGAACTGAATTTGAGGATTTGGTATTAAAGATAAGAAAGGGGGAAATGGGAATTAAGGGCATTGTGGGTAGGATTTATAAGATACTAAATAAAGAAGGCAATTCACAAGATTTATTAAGAAATCTCTGGGAGCAGGATTTGAACATTAAATTTACAAAAAAATTGAATGGAGAAATAAATGGGAAAAAGGATTATGAGAACTACTGGTCATCGACCGCAATAAAGTTTGTTTGTTTGATTATGAGAACTATGTCAGTCAGAATAAAAGAATATAACTATAAAATGTTATGGAGATGGTACTTGACCCCAGTGAGGTTACATCAGAGGGATAAAAATAAAAATAAAATGTGTTGGAGATGCATGAATACAGTAGGAACATATGAACATATGTGGTGGAGTTGTAATGTGGTAAAAGATTTTGGGGGAAGAATTGAGAAGGCAATTTGTAGTATTTTGGGAATGAGAATTAAACTGGGGTCAAGTATTGTTCTGTTGACGGACGTGGAAAACATAAATTTAGATGTGGACAAAAAAGAATTACTGGCTATAATGTTGACAACGGATAGACAATGCATTGCAAGAAATTGGAAAAGTAATGTAACTTTGAAAATTGAAGATTGTTATAAGAAATGTGGTATCTTGCATTAAATGATAAGTTAACATGGGAATTGAAAAAAGGGTATAATTAAAGTAAATAGATTTTGGAAAATTTGGCAACTATTTGTAGAGTCTAAATTGGTTGGAGGTGTGGGGGTTGGGCCAGTATCAGACCAATTGAGTTTTTGGAAATAGTGAAGATCACTGTGATATCCTGCATCCTCCGGGGCATTGTACAATACACAGGGTGCATAGTGTGATTTTGTGTTTATTATATTTTCATTGTGTTTTGTCTGGGTAGAATCATGGTAATTCTGTAATAATTAATAAGTTTTGGATGGATTAAATATAAATGGGTATAGGTATAAATAATTGAGGATGATTTGGGGATTCAATGTTACAAGTAGAGCATATTGTAAATGTAAGTTTTATGTTGCATATAATGAACTGGAGTATATTAACCGAGATTTAGTGAAGGATGGGGAGATATTACGTTGGTAAAGTAGAGTTTTTATTATTATTGGTATTATATTATTATTGTTATTACTGTTTATTGTCCTATGAATTTTTTGTATTGATATTGTTTATTGTCTATGATTTTTTTGCATTTGTATTGTAACTTTTCTTCTTTTCGTTTTGATTTCGTTTTAATTTTTTTGAAAATTTAATAAAAATTAATTAACAAAAAAAAAAAAGAATCCTGAGGAAGAATGGGATTTGATGAATGTCATGGAAGAGTACCAAAATGCAGGAGATGTGGATTCTGTGTACATTCCTGATAATGTACCTGAAGCTAAACAAGCAGCTTTAAGAGAAGTATTGGGTAAATTTGAACACCTATTTACTTCTAGCTGAGGTACAACCCAAGTACTTTCCCATGACATCCCTGTAACATCTGCCCGTGTATGGTTCCTGGAGCTACTGAAACAAAAGTACATGAGGATGTAGATAAAATGTTAGCTCTAGGAGTTATAGAGAAGTACAAGTCCCCATGGAACGCACCTATAGTTTTAGCAAAGAAGAAAAATGCTCAGGGGGAGATCTTACCGGAGATAAGATTATGTATGGATTATCAAAAACTTAACACTATTACTCCTCATGATCGTTTTCCTTTACCCAGGACAGATGACCTGATCCAGAAGCTAGCTGGATCCAAATGGGTCATGACTCTGGATTTGACGAAAGGATTTTGGCAGATTCCTCTTACACCTGAAGCCAAGCTTAAAATGGCTTTTTGTACTACCAGAGGGCAGTGTTGGTTTACTAAGATGCCATTTCGTTTGAAAAATACCCCTGCCTCTTTTCAGAGGATGATGAACACCATCCTGAAAGGGTTATCTTTTGCTGATGCTTATATTGATGACTTAGCTATCTGTAGTCAAACATTTGAGGAACACTTATCCCATATTGAGGAAGTGTTGAAAAGACTGCAAGAGGCAGGTCTAACAGTAAATGCAAAGAACTGTCAATGGGCCCAAGCCAGAGTAATCTATCTGTGTCATGAGATAGGAAGTAGAAAAGTGTCACCTATAGATGCCAAGGTAGAAAGTGTTAAAGATTGGCCAGTCCCTACCACCAAGACCCAAGTAAAGTCATTTCTAGGTATGATGAATTACTACAGACACTTCATCTCTCAGTTTAGTGAGATAGCTACACCTCTCACTGAGTTGGCAAAGAAATCATATCCTATCAAGGTGATATGGACACGAGATTGTCAACAGGCCTTAGAAACACTTAAATTGAAGTTTATTCAAGCTCCAATTTTGGTGTCTCCCAATTATCAGAAACAGTTCATTTTGAAAACTGATGTCTCCAATACAGGTATTGGAGCTTGTCTATTGCAAGAAAGGGAAGATAGGGAGTTACACCCTGTCTCCTATTTTGGCTGGAAATTCTTAACTTGGGAACAGGCCTATTCAGTTATTGAGAAAGAACTTCTTGCTGTAGTTTGGGCTGTGACCAAACTTAGAAGTTACTTGTGGAGACAGGAGTTTATACTCTTAACAGACCATAATCCCCTAGCCTTCTTGGACTGAATGAAAAGCAAAAACCAATCCCTACTAAGATGGGCTTTGCTTCTTCAAGTTTTCGCTTTGTTTATTAAATTTTTATTATAAAACACTCACATAACAAGGTAACAAACAAGGGCATATATACCCACAATCCCCACCTCCCTCACCCTCAATTTCCCCCAACCCCTCACCTCCCACCACCCTAACAACACTTAAGATAAGGTACATATCTCGTTATCAATCCCTCAAGCCATTACCCCAGGCTTTACAAAGTAGGGATTATCAGGGCTACTCTGGGCCATTTCCCCAAAACTCATACATCTCCTGACAAGGTTTTACTCCATCTTTATCAGTCAAACAAAAAGTTATAAAGGGATCCCAAATGGACCAAAAAACATTCCTAGAACCAATTCCTTTTTAAAACCTTATTTCTGTTGTCAATTTGTCATTTAAAGCTAGCCACCAGATTTTCCTGTACCATCTTTCTCTGCTTATTACTATTTTATTTTTCCATTCTGAGGCAATCAGTTGTCTAGCTACTGACATCAACATTCTTACTAATTCCTTCTTATCGCTGACAATATTAATTTTATCCAATTCCCCTAACAATACAATTTTCTTGATTTAGCTTTATTGAGATCCCCAGAATTTTTTCCAAATCCCTCTCCACCATCATCCAAAACTTGTTCACAAACTCGCAGCCCCACCACATATGTGAATATGTACCCACCTCTTTCTCATATCTCCAACACATTTCTTTCTTCATTTGGGATAATCATAATGGGGTTAAATACCATTTCTACATAATTTTATGATTATGTTCCTTTTCCTTTATGGATAATAAGTTCATTGATCATTGTTTCCATTTCTTTCTCCATTCACTCTCATTGATGGAAATACTCAAATCTTTTCCCCACATGTCCTTTAAAATCTTCAATGGCTCCTCATTATCATTTCATATTCGATACAATTTACCTACTAGCCCTTTATTAGTGGTGATACCCCTTCTCAGCTTATATATCAAATTTTCCACTGGAGCCAATGTTCTATTCTCAGTTCTAATTTCACTTACTTTCTTATGCCAAATCTCCATTTGTGATCTTTGGAACCAATTCAAAACTAATTCTACGTATATTTTACGTAATTTTTATGTACATTTCTTTTCCATGATTCTTTACATTGCTCTCTCCATTGTTCTAGTAGTAAAAGCTTATTAACATTTGTCTCATATAGTTATCAATATTTATTGGACAATCTCGATGGTACGACAGCTCTATTATCGGAGATATTCCGGGAACTAGTCTATTTTTTTCAACTCTCCAGAATTGTAGTAAATCTTTCAGAGTTTTATTTCTTATTTTAATGTTAAATTCTTGGTCCTCTAGAAATAACCTTCCCTTTAATTTTCTAAATTCAACCCAGTCCAAATCCTCTTTCTTTCTTTTATCTTGAATTAATTTGTTTATTATTCATTTCAGTTGGAATGCTTTGTAGTAGTTCGTAGCATTTGGAATCCCCAGTCCCCCTTCTTTTTGGTTGATGTACCATAAAGATTTCAGTATCCTGGGGCTTTTCCCAGCATTACAGTATCTATCTATCATTTTCTGCCATTTATTTAATTCCTTCTTATTTATTTTTATTGGATACTTACCCAACAGGAAGTTTATCTTGGGCAATAACTTGATCTTGCAAAGGTTGATCCTTCCAAACCAGGATAATTTTAGTTTGTTCAACTTTTCTATAATTATTTGAATCTCCTTTTTATTCTTCTCAAAATTTATTTTTTGAGTCTCTTTCTGATCTTCTGTAATATAAATTCCCAGATACTTAAGAGAATCCTTAATTTGAATCTTATATAATCTTTTAATATTCTCTTTTTCAATTTGGCTGAAATTACAGGTTATCAACTCTGTTTTTCCCCAATTTATTTGTAATCCAGATATTTTTTCAAAAGCTTCTAAATGTGTCTGAACTTTCATTATCTTCTTTCTCAGATTTTTTAATACAAGAAGAGTATCATCAGCATACCTTGTCCGCTATCCCTTTAATTCCTTCATCTTGCCTAATAGCATTAGCCAAAACCTTTTAAAGTGTCACACATCAAAGGGAAGCATAACATAGAAGCTGATTCTCTGAGTCGAATGTTCCTTGACGACATCCAGGAAAAGGTGGAACACTTAGAATCAGGATAGGTATAGAGACATACCTTCACTTCGTTTCTTTGCTATGCCTTAGCGAAACTAGTTTAAGTTTCCTCCAAGCTCACTTAATGAACTTGGATGTGCTCATATTGCTTATTGTTCTTTCTTTCATCAAGATCACCTGCTTTCATAGATGGAAAAATTCCACGGGATATTTCTATTAGAGGGTTTCCGAAGGTTCGGCCCAATGACCCCAGCACTCATTCATTTATCTTTATAGTTCTTTATTTCCACTGGCTGCATGGCGGTTAGTGAGGGTCAGTGGTCAGGATAGGAGAGAGGGTCATCGGGTAGGCGAGGGTCCTTTAATAGGGTTAGGTGAGGTCAGAGGGGATAGGGTTACATGAGCAATGCATTGCGGTACATGTAGTTCATGGCAGTATGATATCACCCCTGACAAAACCCCTTCTGAAATCATACGGACTGAACGTAATGTGATTTGGATTTGTTGTTCTCCTACTCACTAAGACGTAAGCCATTTAGCAAATAACTGTGTTGGGCTAATGGGAGTGGTTTGGTCAGGATGTCCGCTCTCTGTTCTTGGGTTTCGCAATGTATCAGGTCTATGAAGCCTCCCACTATGAGTTCCCATACTTTCCTGTACTTGATATCAATGTGTCGGGATTGCCTGGCTAAACATTTGGTCTTTGCAATGTCTATGGCCGCTTTGTTGTCCTCATGAATGACAATGGGAAGGCTGGGTTTTTCCCAGATGAGGGAGATTAGCTCATTTATCCAGATCAGGTCATCTGCTGCGTTAGACAGACAGACGTACTGTGCTTCAGCGGTGGAGGAGGAGACCAGTTTTTGTTTTTCAGTGCGCCAATATATGGGGCTGCCGTTCAGCATCACTATGTAGCCGGATGTACTTCTTCTGGTCTTTGTACATCTGGCCCAGTCGGCATCAGCATAGCATGAAAGGTTTATCCTGTCATTTATTTGAGGGGTCAGCAGTAACTTTGTATCCATGGTACCCTTCAGGTACCTCAACAACCTTTTGACGGCCACCCAATGGTGGGTCCTTGGGTTGCCGGAGTGGCGTGAGAGAAGGTTCACTGCCAATGAGATATCCGGCCTGGTCCAGTTGGCGATGTGCAACAGTGATCCGATGATTGATCTGTAGAGTGTGATGTCCTCAAATGGTTCTCCCTCCTCGTTTGAGTTTTTTACGAAATCCGTTTGCATGGGGGTCCCACATGGGTGGGCATCGGACATGTTACACTTGTTAAGAAGCTCGATTATCTTCTCCTTCTGAGAGATGACGAAGCCGTCCGTTATCCTTGACACTTGTACCCCTAGGTATTTGTTCACTTTTCCTAGACTCTTCAGTGAGAACTCATTTTCTAGGCCTTTGGTGAACTCATCGCATCTGGACTTGCTTTTTCCAAAATACAACAGGTCGTCGATGTAAACCAAAACCTTTTCTACCCCTTCTGGAGATTTTCTTAGGAAAACACATTTGTAGTCCTTATCTGGGGAGAAGTTCAACTTCTTCATGGCTTCAGCTAGGCATTTGTACCATCTCCTGCCAGATTGCTTGAGTCCGTAAAGGCTCTTGTTGAGCAGCCATGTTTCACCACTGCTGCATCCAAAACCGGGTGGAGCCCTGACGTATATCTCCTTATCCAGTTGCGCGTGTAAGTACGCTGACTGTATGTCGAATTGATACACTTGTTCTCCAAGTACAGTTGCCATTACTAGTGCGGCCTTAACACTTTCTGGTTTCACCATTGGAGAATATGTGTCCTCATAGTCGTCTGGGTATCGTTGGGTGAAACCTTGGGCCACTAGTCTGACCTTGTACAGAATCCATTCATCCTCTAGCTGTTTGACCTTGAATACCCACTTTGTTCCCACCATCTTTTGCCCTTCAGGTACTCTTGCAGGTGTATATATGTCAAGATCTTCGAGACTTTCCATTTCCTTCTCCATGGCCGTCCTCCACTTGTCCTGTTCTTCAGGTGGTAGGTCTGCTATGTCTTCGTAGCTCGATGGTGCTTCGGGGTAGATCTCCATACTCAGAACATAATCCTCCAGTCCTCTGTGGGGTTTGGTTCTTGGTCGATCTGGTTGACCTTCTAGGCGCTGCGTTTGTGGGACTTGAGGATTCAACGTCTCCTGCGTCTGTGGTGCCTGTACGTGTTTCTTGTGCTTCAGATTTGTCACATATTGTGTCTCCTGGTTGGTCAGGCCTTGCCTCGGGCAGTGCTGCCTTGACCCCTTCATGCTCTAGGTTGCTTGTCAATACTTCATCGGTGTGTATCTTGCCCAAGTTCGCGTGCTCGTGGAACGTGGCTGATCTTGAAACTACCAGCTTCTGGTTGTGGTCTATGAAACGGTACGCCTTCAAAAATGGCTTGTAACCTAGGAACCTTAGTCTTCTGGTTATCTTATCCCCCTTCTTTCGAAGCTGCTTGAGTATGTGCACGTCTGTGGGTACGCCGAAGACATGGAGGTGCGCCAGCTTGGGTTTTTGGTTGTACATTGCCTCGTAGGGTGTCTTACCGATAACACTAGACCACAGCCTGTTTAACGTGTAGTTGGAGTACAGCAGTGCCTCTCCCCAATATGAGAAGCTTAGGCATTCGTCTTCTATCGCACATCTGATCATGGTTTGCAGTACCCCATTTCTTCTCTCAGCAACCCCATTTTGGAAGGCTGAGAATGGTGCAGTTTTGAAGTGCAGCATCCCCTTCTCCTTTATCCATTCTTCAAACTCTTTTGACAGGAATTCCGAACCTCTGTCCATCATCATTTGCTTCATGTTTGCGTTGTGTTGATTCCACACCCTTGTGTGGAATTCCTTAAACTTGCTGAACGCCTCGTCATAAGAACATAAGAACAGCCTTGCTGGAACAGGCCACAGCCCATCCAGTCCAGCATTCTGTCTCACACAGTAGCTCACTATTTCCTTCAGCGTATTCCCAAGGAGATGCCTTCACCTAATTAGGATTCCCTGCAAATGGCATTGAGAGATATCCTGCCTATCTCTCCAACCTGGAGGTTGTCCTTAAGTATCCATAATTATAGCCATTGATACACTTGTCCTCCATGAACTTGTCTAATCCTTTCTTAAAGCTGTCAAGACTGACAGCAGTCACCACTTCTTCTGGCAGGGAGTTCCATAGACCAGTAATCCTCTGGGTGAAAAAGTACTTTCTCTTATTTGTTTGAGAACTAGTACCCAAAAGTTTCATGGAGTGTCCCCTAGTTCTAGTGTTATGAGATAGGGGAAACAGTTTTTCCTTATCTACTTTGTCCACACCGTGCATGATTTTATAAACTTCAATCAGGTCACCTCTTAGACGCCATTGTTCAAGAGTGAAAAGGTCCAACCGTTGCAGCCTCAGATGGTAAGGAAGGTGTTCCAGTCCCCTAATCATTTTGGTTGCCCTCCTCTGCACTTTTTCCAACTCCATAATATCCTTCTGGAGGTATGGCGACCAGAACTGTACACAGTATTCCAGATGGGGCCTCACCATAGATTTATAAAGAGGCAAAATGACACTTGCTGACTTATTTCCTATACCCTTCCTAATGATCCCTAGCATTGAGTTGGCTTTTTTCACTGCTGAGGCACACTGGGTTGACACCTTCATTGAGCTGTCCACCAGGACACCAAGGTCCCTTTCCTGGTTTGTCGCAGAGAGTTCAGAACCCATCAGTTTATAAATGTAATTGGTTTTTTTTTTGCCCCAACATGCATCACTCTGCACTTACTAATGTTGAAGCTCATTTGCCACTGTTTTGCCCACTCCCCCAGTGTCAAGAGATCCCTCTGGAGCTCCTCACAATCTCTCACAGTTTTCACTACCCTGTATAATTTAGTGTCGTCAGCAAATTTGGCTACCTTGCTATTTACTCCTACCTCTAGATCATTTGTGAAGAGGTTGAAAAGCAGGGGTCCCAGTACTGAACCTTGGGGGACCCCATTCTTTACTTCCCTCCACTTGGAGAAGTGTCCATTTAGTGCTACCCTCTGTTTCCTGTCCCTTAGCCAGTTGCTGATCCAGGACAAGACCTGTCCCTTTATTCCATGACTGGTAAGTTTATTCAAGAGCCTTTGGTGTGGGACCTTCTCAAATGAAAGCGCGGTGCCAAAATGGCCGCTGCACTCTTGCGGGGCCCCCCACCCAGACTCAGACATCCGGGTGAGTTAGGGGGCGTGGCCACCCCTCTATAAAAGGGGTGGCCACGAGGCAGATGAGCTGCCATTTTAGAAATAGCAACGGAGAGGAGAAGTTTTCTCCGTCGCTGTTTGTTCTCAATCTTCGGCTGTTTAGCCCTTGAGCCTTTCCCGGCTGGGAAAGGAGGATTCGCGCACGCAGATCCTTGTTTCGCTTGGCTACTGCGTGCTTTGGCGCTAGGTTTTTGATCCCTCAAAGGGATCCTACTTTTTCTTTGAAGACATGCCTCCCAAACGGAAGGCACCAGCGATGAAGCCGCGGCAAAAGGGGAGGACTTTTCCTGGCCCTGCGCAGGACGGGGGACAGCCATCAGGTCGGAGGACCAGGGCTGCGCCCCCGCCGCGGGGCACTATGCCAGCCTTGCCCACCGATACTGGTGGGGCGATTCAGGCTGGCACTTGGCAGCCGGGCTTGGCTGGCCAGCCACAGGCCGGCCCCTCAGGGGCTTCGGCCCTCAGCCCGCCTTTACCGGCCATGGGTCAGGGCAGCGGGGGAGGGCCTGGTGCGGGCGCACAACCTGTTCCTCCTCCGGCCCCTCATGGGCCGGAGTTTTGGGCATGGCCCTATTCTGGCCCTGGCTCTCCTTTCGGTGTCCCGTTCCAACTGCCTAGTGGGTGTTCCGGCCAACCCGCCCTGCCTTATGCTGGGGGCTCTGTGGCAGTGGATGCTTTGCTAGCACGTTTAGCAGTGCTGGAGGCATCCTTGGGTATTGCACAGCCTCCTTTGGGAGGGGGTGCTTCTCTTTCTGCCGGGTCCCCTTCGTGTGCACCGGCTACCTCGACGGCCGCCACGCTACACCAGGCGGCCAGCCGGGTTGAGCTGCTTGAGATGCTCCGGCCTGTGCCTGCTGGTGTCTCGCAGCTCCCTGTTCGTTCAGATCTGCAGACGGGGAGTAATCAGGTGTGGCCCCAGAGCTCGATTCCGGTCGCGAGCTCCGACGCCCACCATGGGCCAGAACCCCCGGTGGGGGCGGCTCACGGGGGTGCACCTAGTGAGTATCAGGTTCAAATTAGTGCACCTACATCACAGCCCACTTCCAGTGGTGGGGTTCAGTGGTCCTGGCCTCGTCAAGTTGAGGCGAGTGGGCATCAGTTACCAGTCTATCCCAGTGCCCCTTGGTTTCAAAATGGCACCTCATTGAGGCCGGGGGTTTCCGCCCCCGGGGCAGTGCCGGGCATCGCAGGGGCTATCCAGGTCCCACTGTGTATGCCCCCTACACATAATGTGCCGGTGACGGCTTTGCCGACGGCTGGTTATTCCTTGCCCCTTGGTGATCATTTGTCCTAAGTCACGAGGGAGAAGATTTGGTGGGGGGAGTACGTGGATATATTCTCCCTATTGAACCGTGAGCCCACCAAGGAAGAGAGAGAGGGACAGGATGACAGAGACAAGGAATTGTCTCGTCATCGTAAGCCACCGCGCACCTGGGCCAACTGGTTGCCGGCATATCTTATTTATATGGCGGTATACCTTAGGGCCCTGCCTGATCTGGCCATTCCTATGGTCCAATACTTGGACAATATTTACAGGGCGATGGTGGATTTCCCTGGCCCATCGTGGTTGGCTTACGATGAGGAATTTAGAATGAGGGTGCCCCTACACCCGGAGATTAGATGGGATGAGCCATGTCAAAAATTGTGGCTCTTGTACATGACCCCCACGCGTCCGGCGCCTGGGGATAGGTACCATTGTGGCCATGCCGTGCAGCGAGCTGCTCCAACACAGGCTCCCCACCAGCCGGCGGGGCAGGGGGTTCCAGCCCGCTTGCTGTGTTGGAGCTTCTCAGCTAATGGCGTGTGCAATAAGCGACAGTGCCGATATAAACACGAGTGTCCCTCTTGCGCTGGCCCCCATGCCGCCGCCACGTGCCCGTGGGCTGGTGGGTCATGGGGCAGAGGTAGAGGTGGACAGGGAGCGGGCAGAGCTTCTGCTGATGGAGCTAGCCAGTCAAAAGGCCCCCTCCCCAGTTAATGTGTATATGTTGGAGCGATGGCTCTCAACTTATCCAAGGAGGGAGGACGCGAGGTACCTCCTGGAGGGTTTCCAGTGGGGCTTTCGTATCCCATTCAAAGGGGTGCAGGGACCCCAAGATGCCCCCAATTTACTTTCCCTGAAGGGTAAGGAGGAGGTAGCTGCCCTGAGTATTGCCAAAGAAGTAGAGGCCAAGAGGGTGGCGGGCCCCTCTTCCGAACCACCCTTCCCTAACCTGAAGGTCTCCCCTCTGGGGCTAGTACCTAAAAAGACCCCGGGTGAATTCCGTTTAATCCACCATCTATCGTACCCGGCGGGTTACTCTGTCAATGATGCTATTCCTGATGACCTTTGTTCGGTCAGGTATACGTCGTTTGACCAAGCCCTACGGATGGTGCGCTCTTGTGGTCCTGGTGCCCTCCTGGCAAAATGTGACATTAAATCGGCATTCCGATTACTGCCAGTGCACCTGGGGGACTTTGAGCTATTGGGTTTTAGATTCCAAGGGAAGTTCTATGTAGACAAGGCCATGCCTTTTGGCTGCTATATTTCATGTTCAGCATTCGAATGTTTTAGCACTTTCCTTCAGTGGGCCTTTGTTCGAAGGTCCGGGTCTCGGTCTGTAGCCCATTACCTCGATGACTTTTTGTTCGGGGGTGAACGGGGCTTGGACACGTGCACGCATCTCCTCAATACATTTCAGACGCTAATGTGGGAACTGGGTGTCCCTTTAGCGCCCGAAAAGACCGAGGGCCCATCCACTACGCTCACATTTCTGGGTATTGAAATTGACACGGTCGCACAGGCATCCCGGTTACCCATTGACAAGGTCACCCGGATCTCCGCGATGATTTTGGCCTTGCTGGCCAAACGTAAGGTGTCACTTCGTGAGCTTCAGGTACTTCATGGCCATCTTAACTTTGCCTGCAGGGTGGTGACGCCTGACAGAGCATTTGCGCGGCGCCTATGTGACGCCATGTCTGGCCTGTTAAAGCGCCACCACAGGGTCCGACTGACCAGGGGCATGCGAGCTGACCTTTTGGTTTGGCTTAAATTCCTGCGGGAATTTAATGGGGTCTCTTTCTGGAGATCCGACCTTTTGGTTTCACCTAGATTCCAAGTACAGTCGGATGCCTCCGGCTCCCTGGGATATGGGATTTACTTTGAGGGGAGGTGGCCTTATGGCCAATGGCCTCCAGCATGGCGGGGCACGGATCGCCTCCGCGATCTTACATTCCTTGAGTTCTTTCCAATCCTGAGCTTTGATGCTATGGGGCGAGGAGTGGGCTGACTCAGTGGTCCATTTTTGGTGTGACAATGCGGCGGTAGTGCACATTGTCAACGCTCAGACGTCTAAGTCACCCAGGGTGATGGCGTTGGTTCGTCAGTTTGTGTTACGCAGCCTACGCCTGAATGTGCTTTTTAAGGCCAGACATGTACCAGGCATTAATAATGATATTGATGATGCTTTATCCCGCCTCCAGATCCCCCGGTTCCGTGCCTTGGCTCCGGAAGCAGAGGAATTCCCCTCGCCACTCCCGGCCGAGATTTGGACATTTGGCAAGGAGAGGTGAACCGGGCAATCGGCATGTCTTTGGCACCTCGCACGCGTAAGGCATATCAACATGCTTTTGTTCAATTTAGAACCTTTTGTGTGCAACTTCAGTTGCCCGAAGTGTGGCCCATTCCAGTCGAACACGTTTTACAATTTATGGTTTATTTACACAGTCAGGGTTTGGCTCCTCGCACTATAGCATCCAGGCTGTCGGCACTGGCATTTATGGCCAAAGTGAGGGGTTTTGCTGACTGCGTGAATGATTTCCGCATACGACATGTTTTGGAGGGGTGGACACGGGAACGTGGCCGCTACCCGGACACTCGCCACCCAATTTCACCAGGGGTACTGACCCACCTTGCACGAGGCTGGCATAATCTGTGTTTTGATAAGTATGAGGCGGCTCTTTTTCACGCGGCTACCACGGTGGCCTTCTTTGGAGCGCTCCACATCAGTGAGTTGGTACTACTGCCTAAGGCGGATGCGACTTGTAGTGCACTGGAACTCGACGATGTCTATGTCACTAATGAGTGGGCTCAGTTGAGGATACGGTCCTCAAAAGTTGATCAGCATGGCGTAGGCAGTGGAGTTAGACTGCTACGATGTTCAATTGCAGACATCTGTCTGGTTGGTGCCCTACAGGAGTTCTTGGCAGTGCGTGGCGCGCACCCTGGCCCATTTTTCTGCCACCAGGATGGGTCTCCCCTTACTAAATTTCAATTTTGGAAGGTGACCGGTATGGCACTATCCAGTGTTGGCCTCCCCGGGGCTCGTTACGGCACCCATTCATTTAGGATAGGTGCTGCATCCACTGCGGCTGCATTTGGGTACTCTGAGGCTGATATACGCCGTATGGGAAGATGGGGATCTATGCGTTTTGCATTATATGTTCTCCCTCTTCAGGTATGAGTACCAGTTAAGTCATTGTTCTCTTTTCTTCTTTTACAGACCCTGTGTGTCCCCGCACACCGGTGGCAGTATGGCTGGTAGGCCACAGTTACGTGCACTGGGCAGCGCAGTATGCTGCGGCAACAGAATGGGGACCCCAGCTTGGACTGCGTGCAACCGCACGCATACGTTGGTACGGTAAGCGCAGAATGAGATGGCGGGAAATGTTGCCATTCCTGTTTTCCATCAGGGATGCTGAACCGCCTGATGTCCTTGTACTGATGTCCTTGTACTGCACCTCGGGGGCAATGACCTCACCCAGGTCACTCGCCTTTCCTTAAAATTCACGATTTGCAGTGACCTAGCTTATTTGCATTATGTGTGGCCGTCCACAAGGCTGCTATGGTCGGACATCGTACCGCGTCATTCCTACAGGGGAGGTATTGACCTCCGTGCCCTTGACCACGCTCGCTGCTCGGTGAACAGGGCTGTTGCCCGGTTCTTGGCAGACAAGGGTTTGGGGATGGTCATCCGACACCCCACGATTAGTTTACAAAATTATGATCTTTATGCAGGGGATGGGGTCCACCTGTCGGCTAGAGGTATGAACCTCTTTTTGGAAGATTTGCAAGCAGGCCTGTTGACCGAGCTGACGGTCTGGGGGGGGGTGTGAGTCTTCATTGAAGCCTCCCCGTGTGGCGGGTAGCACTGGTAAGGTAAACATTTATGACCCATAGGTATCCGGCAGGTTCGCAATTGACTGGCCAACACTTAGACAGGTACAGGTGTAATAGCTTTGACCGGTCAACGACGAACCAGGCAAGGGGTGATGGCAGGAGCTTTTCAGCATGCATCACCCCGTGATTTGACGGATACACGTCATAGGGTGGGGTCAGTAGATAGTTTATTGACTCCGGTCAACAATTTGTTTGTGTCAACAAACAAATGGATACAAATTGATACATTGTAGCCAATTGCCATTGGCAATTTGGGAGGAACCTTACCAGTGTTACTGCGGCCTGCTTGCCTTAAGAATTACAATTGGATGAATACACCAATTGAAAGTTATAATTCGGACTAGGGCATTATTCAATAAAAGTGGCCCAATGCCTTTATCCATATACCGGTGTCTGAGTCTTTCTTTGGGGGGTGCGCCTGCAAAGCCTTCTGAAAGTCCAAATAAACAATGTCAACTGGATCCCCCTTATCCACAAGCTTGTTGACACACTCAATAAATTCCAACAGATTAGTGAGGCATGATTTGCCCTTGTAAAAGCCATGTTGGCTCTCCTTTAGCAGTGCCTTCTCTTCTATGTGCCTATTAATTCTATCTTTTAGGATGGTTTCCATCACTTTACCTGGGACACATGTCAAACTGACAGGTCGGGAATTTCCTGGATCACCCGTGGATCCTTTTTTGAAAATTGGTGTTACATTCGTTACCTTCCAGTCATCAGGCACAAAGGCTGATTTGAGGGAAATATTATATATTTTGGCTAGGAAATCAGCAATTTCATCTTTAAGTTCCCTGAGAACTCGTGGATGGATGCCATCTGGTCCTGGTGATTTGTTAGTGTTTAGTTTAACAAGACATGCAAGGACCTCCTCCCTGGTTATTTCTATCTGGCTTAATTCTTCGGTTTCCCTCCCTTCGAAGATAGGCTCTGTTTTGGGCATGTGGTCTCTGTCTTCTTCAGTGAATACTGAAGCAAAGAATTCATTGAGTCTCTCTTGCAATCTCTGTTTCCTCTTTAATAACCCCTTGCCTTCCATTGTCATCTAATGGTCCAATGGCCTTCCTAGTTGGGTTCTTACTTCTAATGTACTTAAAGAAGTCTTTGTTATTTCTCTGAGTGTTTTTAGCAATACGCTCCTCAATGTCTTGCTTTCCTTTCCTGATTGTTGCCTTGTATTTGTT
This sequence comes from Bradypodion ventrale, assembly GCA_035047345.1. Classification (NCBI taxonomy): domain Eukaryota; kingdom Metazoa; phylum Chordata; class Lepidosauria; order Squamata; family Chamaeleonidae; genus Bradypodion; species Bradypodion ventrale. The sequence continues at coordinate 142,019,897 of JAWDJE010000005.1, forward strand.
CTGCCAGAATTTATGTTTCTGCCTGCTGTCCTCATTTGGACAAGCCTTCCATCTTCTAAATGAGCTTTTCTTGCTTTTGATTACTTCCCGAACAGCTCATGTAAGCCACATTGGAGTCCTCTTGGACCTGGCAGTGCCCTTTTTCCTTTTGGGTTTGCATTCCAATTGGGTCTCTGTTACTGTTTTTGTAAACAGCCTCCATGCCTCTTGGAGTGTTTGGACTCTCTCAGTTTTCCCTGTCAGCTTCTTTTTTACTTGTTTCCTCATCTTTGGGAAATTTCCTTTTTGAAAATTTAAGGTCTCTTTGTTAGATTTTATCAGTGACTTGCGGTCTATGATTAAGTTAAACATAATTGAGTTGTGATCACTGTTCCCTTTTGGATCAGTCACATTAACATCTTGCACCAGATCCTGAGTATTACTCAGGACCAAGTCAAGGATTCTTGTACCTCTAGTTGGGTCTTCAACCATCTGTCCCAGGGAACAATCATTTAGCATATCTAGGAACTTTATCTCTTTATCATGTGCTGAACAATAGTTCACCCAGTCTATGTGAGGGTAATTGAAGTCCCCCATTATAACCTGGCTTCCCTTCTTGGATGCCTCCTTTACAACATTCTCCAACTGCCAGTCTCTCTCAAGAGTTTGGGTCGGAGGCCGATAGTATATGCCTACTGTTAGACCATCCTTGTGGCCTGGTATTCTTACCCACAGAGCTTCTAATGGTGACTCCAAATTTCCTAGATATTCCAATTCATACGATTTTATCACTTCTTTGACAAACAAGGCTACACCACCTCCCGTTTGCCCCTTCCTATCCTTCCTGTACAGTTTGTAGCCTGGGATAACTGTATCCCATTGGTTATCATCCGTCCACCAGATTTCATTGATGCCAATAATATCAATATTCTTATCTATTGCTAAGTATTCCAGCTCCCCTATTTTGTTCCGGACGCTTCTGGCATTTGTATACAAGTATTTATATATGCTTTCCCGATACAGTCTTTTAAGTCCAGTTACATTGTTAGACTGCCTCTTGCATCCTTCTGCTAGAGTGCTCATGACTAGCTTCTTGCTCTGCTCAGTAACTTTTGCATCCTCCTCACTACTCAAGTACACACTTTCCCGATCCAGATGCTGCCCAGCTCCTGTCAGCTTTCCCCCAGTTATCAGCTTAAAAGCTGCTCTGCAGCCTTTTTGATGTTGAGTGCCAGCATGGTTTCTCCTTACTATTAAGCGTGTATACATAACCGTACCTGCTGAAGTCGTCAACTATTGTTAGGAAGAATCTCTTCTGACCTATTGATCATTTGAGAGGCCCTACCAAATCGAGATGCACGAGCTGGAATGGGTGGTCCAACTTCCTGGCGGAAGTTTTTGGTCGTGGCTCAGTTTTGGACTTCGAGCTCTTGCATACAGAACATTCCAGGTAGTTCTTGCAGCTTTTGACCTTCAGCCCCTCTGAGCATTCCAGCATTTTCTTGATGGTGGGAAAACCTATGTGTCCTAACTTTCTGTGTAGTAGGTGCGCACACTCATCATGGTCTGGTTTCCCTATGGTTATCCTTGGCGTTTTTTTCTTCATTCCGTTGATCTCTCCATCCTTTGTGGAGTCGTGGAGGTCATCCACTTCCCCTTCTGGTCCTTCACTTCGGTGTTCCTCGGGTTCATCTGATGTGCCTTCCTGTGCTGCTTCTTCATCATTACTGTCGAGCAATCCTATGGTGACTTGTCTCTCTTCGTCTTCCCCTGCGATGAAGTATGGTAGTCCACCTACCATTTCCACTCTTCCAATCTCCTTTCCCCTTCTTTCAATGGACGCTTTCTTGTTTCTGAAGATTATTCTTAGGTCTGGGTCCTCTGTGAGTTTAGTAGTGACCAAAACATTGTAAGGAATGCCTGGGCGTAAAGGACATTATGGACCAGCCCAATTTCAGGGATGTGTATGTCGCCTCTGCCGGCTACCTTAGCCTGTGCCTGATTGGCAACCTTGATACTAAAGGAGTCTTCTTCAAAATAATCAAATATCTCTCTGTGGCATGATGTGTGTGTGGTGGCTCCAGAATCGATCAGCCAGCGTTGCAGACAGGTGCCCGTGGGCCTGGTTGCCCCAATGGCGTCTACTTCCTTTGCTGTGTTTCACTGCATTTATGGAATCAGGCTCGTGTCTCTCTTGTTCTCCTTGGGGTCTAGAATGCCTGCTTGGACTGGGTGATCTCCACCGTCTATTATCTCTATCCTCGTTGTCCCTCCGTTTGCTTGGGTACTCGTCTCGTGACTCACGTCTCGTTCTCGGTGTGTCATCATGACGTGTTCGGTCATGTGGAGGGCTGTGTCTCGCATTCTTTCTGTCTTTGACGTATCTTGGGCAGTCCCTTTTAATATGTCTTCTGGAACCACATGTGTAGCATTCCCACATTGGGCTGGTTTGCTCTGTGAATTCTGCCCTCCTGTGCGGCCTGTCCTCCCTACGTATTGTGGATTCTGTGAAAACTACCTTCTTGTGTGGCCTATTCTCCCTGCGTATGGCATCCCTGTCTCTCCTGAGGTTGTCTTCAGCTATAAGTTTCCTGGTGACATAGTCCAGTGTGACATTGTCACCGCCGGTGTTGTCTAATTGGGTCAGGAAGTCATCCCAACTTGGGTCGAAAGAGTTGTAGATGATGCTGACTAGGTGCTGTTCAGTAATGGTTTCACCCCTTCTTATGAGATCAGACCTCATATTGCTTAATCTCATCAAATGCCCACCCATGCTATCTCCCTCTTTAATCTTGTATGCGAACAGCTCCCTCAGTAGTAAGCACGTTGTGCTCCTGTTCCTGCAATAAAACATGGTATACAATTTTTCCCAAACATCATAGACAGTTGACTCATTTGAAATACACCCATACATGGTTGCATCTATGGTACCCACAAGCAGGCAAAATGCCTTGTGATGCAGTCTGTCCACCTCCATAGACCATGGCTTCTCTGGTGGGTCTTGAATTAGGTGTAAAGCCCCCTCCCTCATTAGATGTACCTGAAATTGTTGGTTCCAGTCCATAAAGTTCTTCCCAGTCATGCCGAGGATTGGGAAGTTATTTGGCAGTTGGCTCTGTTGGGCTTGGTTGCTTGAATAGTTCTGGTGTCCCGGGCTGTCTTTAAACTGGCAAAAGGGTATGGGGACACAGACTGTTGGTTTTGAAAGTCCCGCCTGTTCCTTTTTTTGGTTGCCTGCAGGGGGAGCCCGTTCTCCTCTCAGTGCTTGGCTGGCCTGTTGGGACTTGTACTTCACCTTCTTCGCCAGTGGGGGAGCTCTGCTGCCTTATCTGCATCTGCACAGAGCTCATTCGTGGTTGGTCTTTGAGGTGGGCGGATCTCCATTCTAGAGGTCCTGCTTGCCTTGGTTGGAGCCTCGCTGGGAGTGCAGCTCCGTCGCTGGGGCTGCTTTCCTGGTTGGGAGGCCAGGCGGAGTCGTAGGAAGGATGTCACCTTCTTTGTTGGTCCGGGGGAGTTCCATAGCGCCAGGACTCCACCTCCTCAGATCGTGGCCTGGTGTGGGAGCCTGCATCGTCATCGGAGCCTCTCCCGCGGTCGGATCGGATGGGCAAAAGGTCTCGGTAGGTTTCTGTTTCTCTCATTTCCCTTGTGTGTGTTCTCAGTTCCCCATGCCCCTCACGTCTGCTTTGACTTTTTGTCATGGGGGAGGCCTCTGCCCCCCTTGAGCCCCCCTTGAGGCTCAGCCATGTTGCTGGCGGTGTCCCTTTTAGGCGCTTGCCTTCCTCTTGGGGTTTCCCACTCCCCTTCTAGTGCCTGGGGGCTGAGGATTGGCATAGCCCACGTTTCTGGGGTCCGTGCGTCCACCCTCCTGGGTCCCAGGGTCCCTTCCTTTCTTTGCGTTGCCAGCCCGCGTGGGTTGTCCCTGGGCATCGTTAGCTAGATGGGGTTTCCCACCAGATGGTTTGAATCTGAGGCCACCGTCTGTGATTGGTCGGCCATCCCTGGTTTTGGATCCATCTTTGAGCCCCTTGGGTTTGGCCTGCATCTTGGCCCCCCTTTGCTCATCTGGGTCTTCCATTTGGTCATTTTTGCTTTCTGGGGTTACCCACTGGGCAAACCACAACCTCTGCTACCATTTGTTAGAGGGTTTCCAAAGGTTCGGCCCAATGACCCCAGCACTTGTTCATTTATCTTTATAGTTCGTTATTTCCACTGGCCACATGGCGGTCAGTGAGGGTCAGTGGTCAGGATAGGAGAGAGGGTCATCGGGTAGGCGAGGGTCCTTTAATAGGGTTAGGTGAGGTCAGAGGAGGTCAGAGGGGATAGGGTTACATGAGCAATGCATTGCAGTACATGTAGTTCATGGCAGTATGATATCACTCCTGACAATTTCATCTTCGGAAGGAAGGAGTTGTCGTGATCTTGATGAACCAGACTTCTTCCATTTTGTCTCTGTCTCCATTATAAGCCACCTAGCCAGAGAATTCACCCTCTGTCCTTGAGTCAAGGCCAGGGCAAAGGAGGGGGCCAGGAGCACTTGGGAAAGTCCATAATCTTTATCTTGGTCTATAACCAAAAAAAATAGGACTCCACCTATACCTGAGGGGAGGGGTAAGAGTCAGACACTCTAATTTGAAAACCCTTATAAGTGGTCGATCCTAATTGGACTCTCTTATCTAATGGGAGGATAATTTCGATTGGACTCACTTATCTAAGATAGGAGTGGCCCTTTTTCATAGGTCCCCCTTATCTAGACCAACCCCCTAAGGTGGGGCATTTCTCTTATTTTAGGAGCTCCCTTGAGCTCCCAAATCGGGCTCCTCAGCTCAAGACTACCTAGTTTTGCTGATATGATACCCTGATCTCTGAGAGGAGACTAAATATCTAACAGAGCTAGCCCTACCAGCGGCTATGCCAAAGGGAGAATCTAACTAATTGCTTTTCTTTCTGTATCCTCTCTTTGTTCTTTGTTACAGATGCTTGTTCAATAAATTGCTGCTACAAGATTGAATGAGTGGAACACTATCCTTCAGGCAAGCCCAGTTTTTTTCATAAACTCTCTACTATACATGTTACCATATCAATAATCGCACACTCACTGATATCTGGAGAAGGTAATCTGTCATGCAGGTTAAGGGGTGATGGTAAAGGCTGCATTGGGAGTGTGCATGCTGGAAGGAAAAGTTTGGAGCAGTCTGCCAGTTGCTACATGCCTCCCTTTCCCATGTCCTAACCTAGCACAAGCGCAATATGTCTGAGTAGTTAAATCAGCAGAACTGCCTATTACCAAGCGAGAGTCAATAAGGAAATGGCCAACCGGTGTGTAACAAGTGAAAGAGGAAAAAACCAATTGAGGCTATATTGGGTCACTAACAATATTTTATACTGATTGCAGTCATATCTTCAATAAATAATAATATCTGTGTTGACTTCAAAAAGTTTATTCATAAGTTTTTTGTCTTCAAAGAGTTTATTCAAGAGTTAAAAAGTCCTCCAGATTAAAAACTTTTTTCGAATACATTCTTCATCAGAAAAATATTGACTGTAAATACAAAAATGAAGATAATAATGTGCCAAGTATTTTGAAAAAGACTGCATAAGCCAATAATGGTGATAAAACCCATAGAGATACATGACTGAAACATATTAAGGTATTTACAAATATGTTATAATGCTTACACATGCAATACACATATTCTTTATTCTAGGCATATACTAGATATGACTGCAATCAGTATAAAAATATTGTTGGTGACCCAATATAGCCTCAATCGGTTTTTTCCTCTTTCACTCCTTACCAAGCGAGAGCCAGCTTCAGCATTAATTCCTTGAACAATGGCTGCTTTCTCGATACTCGTTACTTTGTCGGAAAATAAGGCAAGGGCTACAAGCTCATTGGACAAGTACCACAAGTGACGCTCTAAGACAACTCTTGCCGTCATTCCAATTTCAGAATCAATGGCTTCGTAAGATTTGCAATTTTTCCATAGTTGCAGCTCACCTCCCGGTGCTTCTGCCACCAAAGGAGCTTCAGTCCAAGCTTTGGTATAAATAAGTGCACCCAAACTGACAAACTGAGAAATCTGCTTCTCCTCGTTTTTAGTCAGTTTGAACACATCATGTTGACTTCTAAACAAAAAGATCTTTACCGGACCCACTCCCCAATAAAGAGATGAAGACAGTGCTGGGATTGAAACTGGGCCACTTTATTAATAATAATTCACTAATGCAAGCAGGCCGACATAGCACTGGTAAGGAGTGATGGTTATAGCCAATTATATCGACCCCAACAGAAGCGCAAATGACCAAGCCTCTGTTTCTGACGTGTGTCCGGTGAACTAGAAGGCTTTGCATGCTGTGTCTAGCATGGCATCACCTTGTTCCTGAGCACATCCGATTGGCCACACAAATATCCTTCTATCTAGACCTGCCTGTGGCCAACCGAGTGTGCTCCTGCCGGACTCGTAGGGGTCACCCAGTGCCTCCTTACTAGTGCTAGCTGCCATACGGGGAGGCACCTACCACGACTCCCCGCCCCCCTGACCGCCAATTCGGTCGCCAGGCCCACCTGCAAGGAAGCCAAAAACCAGTCCATCCCCCTCAGTGAGAGGTGGACTCAGTCCCTATGGTACAGGCCGGCATCCTGAACACTGATGGCCGGATGCTCCTTTACAGTACCCAAGCCGTGTTCCTCCAAGAAACGGGCAATGGCCCGGTTGACTGACCGCCGGGCCTGGCCAATACAGTGAGGGTCACCACACACACACCGAAAAAAGGATTGTGGGATGATACAGGAGCAGATGAAGCAGACGCGTGGCCAGCTGCGCCACAAGAGGCAGAGATCCCTGCAGATGGCAATAATCAAACCCAGGCCTGTAACCTCGCCCAAGTCATTGCCACCTAAATGGATCAAAAGAACATCAGGAGGGGAAGAAGCCTGCAGGGAAAAAAGGAAAGGGAGGAACTGGTGCCACCACATCCCTTGAATGCCGTGCCAGCTGAGGCGGGCCAAAGCCTGCAGGCCAAGATGAGGACCCCAACGGGACACTGCTGCGTGATGAGCCGCCCAAAATATATAGCTGTGACCTACAATCCACACGGTCACCGGCCAATCACGGATGACAGGAGTTGTAAGAAAAGACAAGAGAAACAAGGGCCAGCGGGTGTTCAACAAAACATGGGGCGAACATACAGCCAGAAATGAGCAGAACCCCACCTGCCCATCCTATGGATGTCATCCTCCGAGTAACCAAAAAGGGCAGCCGTCGAAGCGGCGCCTACGCGGAAGGAATGCATGCCATATTGAGCACTGGGAAAGCCGAGGTCAGCCAGGGCAGCCCCCGTGACCTGCCAGATTTGGTACTTAGTGAGCGGCCGCCCGTCCCAGTGAGCAAAGAGAGGACCTGGGGCCGAACCACGGGCCGCCAAAAAGGCCGACAGGGCAGGGACTGGGCAAATGGCAGGAAAACTACAACAGAAGAGCGACACAAAACAACCCCTACCCCGCTGGTCCGACTTGGAGGAACGAATGTGCAACCGGATGGAGTGCCGGTGCAGAGTGACATCGTCCAACTTGAGACACCTATGGGAGCGGCCGTTGCGAGAGAGGGGAACTAGCTCGCTGATCCGCAAAGCCCCCAAAAAGGCCACCGTGGTAGCCACGTGAAAAAGGGCCGCATGAAAATATTTTATTAAATGATGTAAAGCAAGCAACATAGGTCTTCAACAACAAAACTATAGAACAATACTATACAACATTATGATGATAATAACAATGTGAAACAAACAAGTACAGGACATATTACAAAACATAACTCAATCTATTTATTAAGTAGCTAATGTCATCTATCAGAGGCAATTGCAAGTTCCCTGAAAGCATTACACACATTCATTAATTCTCATTTCAAAAAGATAACTGTTCCAGAGGAGGCTTGTTCCCTTTCCCTTTGATTGAAGTGTGATCCGAAAAGGTCTTCCAAATCTTGTAAAATTTGTTTTTTCTTGTGATACTTTTTAAAATATTTATCTTGCATATAAGCTTGTTGTTAAGTGCAATCATCCAGTTTTGTGTGTACCAGTCTTAAATTTTTAGTTTTTCTCCTCCTTTCCATTTAGTAGCTATGCATATTCTTGCAGTTGCTATTAAGATAGATAATGTCTGCTACACAGTGGTTTACATTCATATTATTAAATTCAAAGAATAGTACACTGTGTGCATCAAATTTAATGTTGGTCCCCAGCATTTTTGTTACCTCTTTTTCCACTTTTATCCAAAATTCTTTTACTATTTCACACTCCCACCACATGTGTAGGTAGGTCCCAATTTCTTTTTTGCATCTCCAACATTTGTTAGATTTAGTTGGGTCCATCTGATTCATTTTTACCGGGGTTGAAAACATACAAATTCTTTTACTGTTGAATCTTATTGATCTTACATTTATCTTTATCCTATCTTACAGGTACCTTACACAGAGAGATAACGGACAAGAGTGAGTTTGAAATCTGAGGTAAGAACCTTTTATACTAAGTGGGAGGGGCTTGTGCAGCATTGCATTATGATACCTGTAGTTTAATCATAGAATACAGTTATGGTTGTTTTCCTTAGTATAAATCAGTTTGGTATTCCAGCTTAACAATACCCCTTTTAACTGAATGATCATTTGAAAAATGTTATCAATAAAACTATAGTTCCATATTTACATATTTACACATAATGTTTTTTAACCAAATATAAGTGTTGACTTGAAGGAAGAGGTTTGGTCAGAATGTCAGTGATCTGTTCTTTTGTCTTGCAACGTATAGCTTTGACAAATCCTATTTCAGACATGCTTATACTTAATGTCAATATGTCTTGATCTATGTCCTACTGCATCAGCTTTAAATATGTCTATTGCAACTTTGTTGTCCTCATGCATGGTAATTGAATATGATGGTTCCTTCCAGATATCTGATATCAAATTGTTGAACCATATCAGATTGTTCACGGCTTTTTGACAAACATATGAATTCTGCTTATGTGGTGGATTTTGACACAAGTCTTTGTTTCCCGGTATACCAACAAATGGGGCTGTTGTTTAAGAAAAGCATGTATCCAGAAGTCCTTTTTCTTAGTTTTATGTCACCGGCCCAGTCTGCATCTGAATAACATGAAAGTTCTTGAACATTGGAATTTTTAAGAGTGAGTGATAAAGTAGCATTGATTGTGTGTTTCAAGTATCTCAATACTCTTTTGATGGCATTCCAATGATATAATTTTGGATTGTTCACATGTCTGGAGAGTAGATTGATTGGAAGAGCTATGTCTGGTCTATTCCAGTTAGCAATATACAGTAGTGATCCAATTGTTGATCTATACAGTATATTTTCTTTTAATACTTCCTCATCAATATACATCATTTTTATAAAGTCAGTTTGCATGGGTGTATCAAGGTTTTGCATCAGACACATTACATTTCTCTAATAACTCTAATATCTTTTTTTAAGAAAGTACAAACCCGTTATTTGTTTCAGCAATTTGAACTGCTAAATATTTGTCAATTTTTCCTAAAGATTTAAATGAGAAATGTTTTTGAAGAATTTGGGCCAATTGGTCACATTTAGTCTTACTTTTACCTATATACAGTATATTATCAACATAAACAAGCACCTTTTTGTAATCATCCTGATTTTTCTTGATAAACACTCATTTGTCAGCTGATGTGGCAGTGAAACCTACTAAATTCAAAGTTTTGGAAAGACAATTGTACCATCTCTTGCCTGATTGTCGTAAACCATACAGACTCTTATTGAGTAACCATGTTTTCCCTTCTCTTTAATCAATTCCCGGGGGTGCTCTGACATAAATTTCCTTGTCTAATTGTGCATGTAAATATGCTGTTTGTACATCGAACTGATATACATGTTCATTTAGAATTGAGGCTATAACCAATGCTGTCTTGACACTTTCTGCTCTTACTGTGGGTGAGTATGTGTCTGTGTAGTCATGTGGAAATTTTTGAGAGAAACCTTGTGTCTAGCTTTATACAATATTCTATCATTCTCTAGTGGTTTTATTTTGAATACCCACTTAGTAGCTATTGCCTTTTTGTCCTTAGGAACCACTGTGGGAGTATATACATTGAGTTCCTTAATGCTATCCATTTTTCTCTGCATGGCTTCTCTCCATTTAATTTGTTCTTCCTGTGTGAGTTTGAGTATGTCATCATATCATTTGGGAGTGGTGGTGGAGCTGATGAACATTATATAGTTTTCCAAACCTTTAGGTATTTTGTTTTTATTTGATCTTGGTGACTTCCTAGGTACATGTTCAGTTAAGTCATTGTTTTCAGATAGTTCATCTGATTCATCTGCATCAATGTTCTTTGTTTTTAGAATGTGATGCCCTTCCTTCCAAGCTTTGCTCTTAATGTTATGTTTGTTTAATTTGTATTAATTAGTGTGTGAGAGACATTGTGTCTGTTCTTGATCATCTTTGTTATTATGTTTGCCTATTATAATCTCATTGAATGTATTTTGCTCCAATTTGTGTTTTTGTAAAAATTTATTTATTTATTTATTTATTTATGAACTTTTATCCTGCCCTCCTGATGAAAAGAATCACTCAGGGTGGCTAACAACATATATAAAATACAATATAACCACAGATAAAACAAAAACCGTTAAAAATACCAACCCAGCCCACTAAAAACAACATTAAAACACATAAAAACTAATAAATTGTAGCTAAAAAACACCCTCACCCTCCCCCACCCAGCATAAAATGGCAAGAAAATTGGCTGATCTTGATATAATCATTTTATGGTTACGATCCATGAATCTATAAGCCTTTGACCCCGGTTCATAACCAACAAATCTCAGTTTATTGGAGACTTTTGTCCCCTTTCCATCTGAGCTGCTTGGGTATGTGTACATCAGCAGTTACCCAAAAACGTGGACGTGTGATAATTTGGGTTTTTTTATTATACATGACTTGGTATGGTGTCTTACATACTACACTTGACCAAATCCTATTTAGGGTATAGTTTGAATATAAGAGTGCCTCCCCCCAATATGATGAGCTCAGTCCAGCATCCTCTAATACACACCTAACCATAGTTTGCAATACTCCATTTCTACATTCTGCTACTCCCTTTTGAAAGGCAGAGAAGGGCAAAGTCATGAAATGAATTAAACTGTGATTAGTAATTAGTAATCCAGTAATTTGTAAATAGTGATTAGTAATCCAGTCTTTAAATTCTTTGGAAAGAAATTCTGAACCGCGGTCTGTCATTATCTGCTTAATTTTGATATTTTGTTGTGTCTCAACTCTTTTGTAAAATTCTTTGAATTTGATAAAAGTCTCCCCTTTATGTTTGAGTGTATACAAAACCGTATCGACTAAAGTCATCGACAATGGTAAGAAAATATTTCTTTTGACCAATAGAGGGTTTCATGGGACCTACTAGGTCCATGTGTACCAGCTGAAAAATATGTGTGGTTGTGGTACTCCTTTTAGATTTTTTTTGTCGTGGATTGTCTTTGGATTTTGAGCACTTACAAATAGAGCACTAAATAGTTTTCACAATTTTTTACTTTAAGACCTTCAGAACAAGTTAACATTTTCTTTACATTGGGGAAACCAATATGTCCCATCTTTCCCCTTCTTCTTTCTCATTATCATCATTGTAAACATTCAAATTATCAACAGTCATTTCCCCTTCTTCCTCCCCATCATCATCATCATCATCATCAACATCGATATTGTCATTTGAAAAATTAGCATTATTTTGGGTGTCAATGTTGTTGATGGGAAGAAACAGTGGTAGTCCACCTGTGACTATTATCTTTACAACCTTTTTTGCCCTTATTTGTAAGTTGCACTTTACCTTCCTTGAATAATATTTCGATTTTCGTTTCTTGGGTTAGTTTAATAGTGGGTAAAACATTGTAAGGGATTTCTAGTATAAACAGAACCTCTTTAATTTCTCCAAGTCCTGGGATATAAACATTCCCTTTTCCAATCACCTGCACGAGCTTCTGGTTGGCAACTTTTATCTTAAAAGGCACTTCATTGAATGAGATGAATATCTCCATGTTGCATGATGTGTGTGTTGTTACCCCAGAATAAATTAACCAGTAAAGTTTTCTTTTGTTCATGTCAAGAGTGGATTTTTCATCCCTGACACCATTCACAGATTCATTACTATTTCACTTATTTTCTCTTTTGTACTCATTGTCCCTTCTTGGACTGGGTGACCCTCTGCATCTAGAGTTAATACTGAATCTCTGTTTAGGAGGAGATCTTCCTTGATCTCTTTGCCCAGAGTATGATCGCCTTCCTTGGTAATTACGATTGTAGGAAGGATAGTGCTCAATGAGTTCTCTGCTTCTGAGAGTTTTTGGATAGTTTCTCTTTAAATGGTTCCTTGAACCACATGTGTAACATTCAGGTAATGTATTTACCTGTTCAACGAAGTCAACCCTTTTGACCCCGATGGGGGCGAAGAGGCCCTCCAGCCACTCTGACTGCCGGTGTTTGTTGGGCCCCGCCCTCCCCCCTTGGATTTAAAAGGTGGGGGTGCCGGATGAGCTGCTGCTGCCGCTGTGCTTTCTGGCTCCAGTGGGGGCAAAGAGGCCCTCTGGCCACTCCATCTGCTGGTGTTTGTTGGGCCCCGCCTTCCCCCCCTCGGACTTAAAAGGCAGGGGCGTCAGACGAGCTGCCACCACCATGCTTTCTGGCCCCAGTGGGGGCAAAGAGGCCCTCCAGCCACTCCACCTGCCGGAGTTTGTTGAGCCCCTCCCTCCCCCCTCAGACTTAAAAGGTGGGGGCACCAGATGAGCTGCCATAGCACTTTCCGGTCCCGGGGGAATGAAGAGGCCCTCCGGCCTCTCCATCTGCCAGCATTTGTTGGGCCCCACCCTCCCCCCTTGGACTTAAAAGGTGGGGGTGCCGGATGATCCATCGCTGCCACTGTGCTTTCTGGCCCCGGTGGGGGCAAAGAGGCCCTCCGGCCACTCTATTTGCTGGCATTTGTTGGGCCCCTCCCTCCCCCCCTCGGACTTAAAAGATGGGGGTGCCGGACGAGCTGCCACCGCACTTTCTGGTCCTGGTGGGGGCGAAGAGGCCCTCAAGCCACTCTGCCTGCCATCATTTGTTGGGCCTCGCCCTCCCCTCAGAATTGAAAGGCAGGGGGTGCCGGACAAGCTGCCACCGTGCTTTCTGGTCCTGGTGGGTGCCAAGAGGCCCTCTGGCCACTCCGCCTGCCGGTGTATGTTGGGCCCCGCCCTCCCCTCTGAGACTTAAAAGGTGGGGGATGAGATGTCATTGCTGCTATCATGTTATAATGTAGCTGTTATGAATGGGTTTATTTTTGATATGATTTTTTGTATTGTAATTTGACTTTGTAAACTGTTTTTTGAATTGTACTGTATTATATGAATTGTACTGTATTATATCGTATTGATTGTGATGTTGCTGCCTTGAGACGGCCTCGGTTAGAGAAAGGCGGGGTATAAATTAAATTTGATTTGATTTCATTTCTGGAATAACACTAACACTAACACTAACACTAACACTAACACTAACACTAACACTAACACTAACAATAACAATAACAATAACAATAATTTATATCCCACCCTACTCAGCACAGGCCGACTCAGGGTGGCCCACAACATGTCAGTAAAAATACAATATAACAAAAACCAATATACAGAATAACAAAACCAAAACACAAAATACAATTTTATAAAGTACAACAGTAACTGCAGCAAGAAGTCTTTTAAATCCCCCGCCGAGGGGGGGCAGGACTCCGGTGTTGTTGCTGCTCCCAATGTCCAGATGCTGCAGGGGCTGCTCCGCCACGCCCGCAGTGAAAACTGGAGGCAGCGACAGCAGTACAGTTGCATCCCAGTCTTTTTAATCCCCTGCTGAGGGGGGGAGCAGGACACCGGCAATGGTGTTGCGCCTGGTGTCCAGGTGCTGCGGGGGCTGCTCCACCGTGCCTGCAATGAAGATCAGAGGCAGCAATGGCAGTCCAGTTGCCTCCCGTTGTTTTCAATCCCCTGCCGAGGGGCGGGGCAGGGCCCAGGATGCTGGCAGTGGTGTTGTTCCCAGTGTCCATGTGCTGCAGCGGCTGCTCTACCATGCCCACAGTGAAGACTGGAGGCAGTGATGACAGTCTAGTTGCCTCCCGGTCTTTTGAATCCCGCGCCGAGGGGCGAGCGGGGGGATCCCAGGATGTCAGCAGTGGTGTTGCTCCCGAAATCCAGGTGCTGCAGGGGATGCTCTGTCACACCCACAGTGAAGTTTGGCGGCAGTGATGGCAGTCCAGTTGACTCTGGTCTTTTGAATCCCCCACTGAGGGTGGGGCAGGATGCCAGCGGTGATGTTGTTCCCAGCATCCAGGTGCTGCGAGGGCTGCTCCACCATGCCCACAGTGAAGACTGGAGGCAGCGACAGCAGTCCCTACAAAATGAGGCGCGATCCCTTCTGAGATTGTCCTCAGCAATTAATCTCCCAGATAGGGTGTCCAGTGTAATGTTATCACAAATTAAGTTATCTAATTAGTTTAGGAAATAATCCAAGCTGGAATCAAGGGAATTAATTATGACACTAATCAAACTTTCTTCAGTAATAATTTTGACTCTCTGCAACAATTGAGAACTCATAGCATTCAAATTCAATATATGTTCACTCATGGACATTCCATGCTTCATTCTAGGATTTCCCTTGAAATCCTACTGGTAGTACTTCTATTTTTACTGTAAAACAAATTCCAATTCCCCCCTCCCTCAATTTCAGAAATGGTTAATCCACTAGGTATACTATGAAATATTGCTGGTTCTATTGAACTTAACTTCAAGCAAAATACTCTATGATAAATACAATCTATTTCCAAAGACCATGGTTTTTCAGATGGGTTTAAGATTTAAAAAAGAGCATTCTCCTTCATTAAAACAACTTAGAATTGGTGTGCCCAGTCGATCAGATTTTTACCTATTACACACAATTTTGGAAATCCATTTGATAGGATGTTGGGTTGTGAAGTGTTCAAGTTTAAAGATTGATGTTGCTGATGACCTTGAATATGAGCATACTGGCAAAAAGGCATTGGGATGCATGATGTCAGATTTGAATAAACCGCCAATTTTTTTCTTTGTGAGTTGACAAAAACAGATTGCACATGCGCGAAGTTCTATGCATGCATCATACTCATTTGAGGTTTCTCTTCAAAGAAGAAGGATCCCTGAAGAGCTGTTTCAAGAGGAGAATATCTGAAAGTTGACCGCATATCCGTGGCATCTGTGGGTTGTGTTCGATCTGAAATAGGGACTTTCAGCATTATAGATGGAGCCTGAGGGACTTACAGTGTTGGCTGAGCCAACAAATGTCCCTCTTGGGTTATTGGAAACCTGATGTCATCATCGGAATCACAGTACTGTTCATCGGAAAAGTCGGGGTACTGGGAGCGATTGCTGAATCCAGTAGATTTTCACGTTTTGCAGTTGTTTTCTCTGAGTGGTTGTCTAATGTTTGTTGAATTTGAATGGGTTCGACGTTGGTTACTGATGAAAGAAAATTTGATTGGTGCACTGTATTAAGTTGTTCTAATATCTGGAGCTTGAAGGCTGCGCCGAATGCTGCTGTGAGTGTTTCTATTGCTCTAAATATTTCTGTTTCGGAGGGTGTACTCTTGTTCTCATTTGAAGTGTTAATCACAAATTGGTGATTTTCCTGTCCTTTCTGACTTAAAATAGAGGTTACATACCTGTCCAGGATTGGGAGTGTAATGGGAATTCAAAGGATGCCATTAATTTTCATTTAATTCTGTGTGAAGTAAAGGAATGTTTTAGCCAATTAGTGCTTAAGATGTAATGCCAATTGTAGATTGCTGCATACCCAGGTGTTAGTTAGTGCCCCACGCTCCCACATTCTCATGGATGCCAGTTCCAAGGACACTTAGTCTGGGAATCTGACAGTTTGATCTAGCACATGAAAATACCAAGATGGAATCTAAGATAACCATCTTACATAAGATTCAGGTGCATTACACACAGCTGGATGTCCAGGTGTCCAGCCATTTGTCTCCTCATGTCATATTTGGGGAATTTTCACATTCTTGAGAGGGGAGGTGTGAGTGGGGAAAAACATATATAAACTGAGAGTTTTAGCACTCTGCCCATTTTCTTTTTCAACATGCTTTAAATGTTAGACTGCCGGTCTAATATTTATGGGAGCTCAACGGGGCCCAACTTTTTATCTACTTAGCTAGCTTAGCCATTTCTATTTCTTTTATGTTTTATGTTTGTATTTGAACTGCCTTTATCCGTTTGCTATTTTACTTCATTTTTGTACCAATAAAAAGCTATATTTGAAGAATTGTAATCGCGTATTTTTATTCTCCTCAAACCTTAAAGAGGGGAATTCTTAGAATCCAGCATACAAAAACCAAGGGAGAGGGAGGCTATAAATTAGGTCTCTGTCAGGAGGAGTGAATTCCAGAAGAGAAAAAGTGTCATAAGAGGGAGGAGGCATAAAACTGTTATCTGGGAATACTGGACATTTCTATAAGTCCAGCATAGCTATTTTAATTGCCAGATAGTTCTGGATAGAGAGAGGCCAGTGCATCTCAAAACCCTGTCTGCAAAAGCAGTAAAACCTCTGAAGAAGTAACAGCCCTCTTTAGGCCAAAAGGTCGTAGACAGGTCACAGTGCAGGGTTGGTTTATGCCTGCCTCGACACTATAATAAACATCTCTCTGAAAAATGTTTTATAAAGGGAAATCCCACCTCTGGTAATTTTGGGCATGTGAAAAGCCTACAGAATCGGCATGTGAAAATTTGTTTTCTTCCAGCAATTTTAGTTTCATATTGTAATTCCTCCATCTCTGCATTGTGTATTATGTGCTCTGTGCACAAGTGGAATAAGCAGGGTGGTAGGATGCCACCTTGTCTTATTCCTTTTCCTATTACAAGCCATTCTGTCATTGTGTGTTCTGTCCTGATTGTTGATTTTTTATGAGGCATGCAAGGTACACTGTTATTTCCATCTCCTTTGATCTGACATTCCTTTGTTTTTTCCATGATCCAATGTGTGTTTGCAAGGTGATCTCTAGTCCAACTGGCTCCTTTGAATCCAGCCTGCACCTCTGGTAGTTCTCTCTCCACATGCAGCTAAGGTCTATCCTGAGTTTTCTTAATGTTGCCAGAACTAGACATTACGCTGACCTAAGGACAACATCCAGCTGCAATTATTTTGGCCTTGCAGAATTTTCCTGTTGCATGTCAACTCTTTGATGGCTCTCAATATGTAGTTAGTTTTGGAAGTAGCTTGCAGGAGCATATATGATTTTTGCCTCTATGTTTAATGACTGTTTTTTATTTCCTCAGCAACAAGCCTCACCTTTCATAACGCACATCCACAGCCACCGGGACTAGATTTCTGGTGGAAGGCAACTAGAGGGCTGGTCAACTCCTTCAGGAGCCCTGCCCACCTCAAGAGCCTTGCTCTTCATTCACTGTTCCCTTTGAATTGCCCAAGTCATGGCTCCTTCCCAATTCTGGATTTCTTGCACTCCATAGGGCATCCTCCATAGTTCCACAGGCCAGACAGTTGTGCCCTTGTTAGTCATGCTCACATAACAATTAAAAAAAGGGGGGGATAGATGTGTGGATGTTTTCAAAATTCACCCTCAGCCAATGGCACATTTTTCCAGCATAGCACCCAGCTCACACCTTCCAGCCAGGGTGCCATTGCCACAATAGGCCATCCTTTGACCCAGCCTGGGGTGGGGTGCCAGGGCAGTCCTCTGGCACAGGGCCTGCTCTCCCCCTCCTAGGTGGGGTAGGACTTTTTGTTCTTTCTCCACAGATCGGCTGCTGTGATTCCAGATCCGGCCCACGCTTCCTTGGAGCATGCCCAGACATCGGGGCCACCACAGGCCAAGCAGTTACTCAGATGCAGGCACCAAGGCCTTCACAGGCCAGCAAGCCACCTGGTGCAGTACAAAGTTTTCAAATGGCAGCTTGGTCCATTTCGCATAATTACTCAACCCCTTCACCTGTGTTCTATTACTGATGAACTCTTCCACTTGCAACTTCACCAGCCATGTAGACTTTTTAGCACCATGGCCAGCAGCCAACTTATAGCCTGGACACACTTTGACATTGACATTGCATTACCAGCCACTTCTATTTGCAGTGAGACAAAGATATGAATGCTCTGCGTATCCCAGATGTCTTGGTCCTTCATCTCTACAATCCAGCTGCATTACAAGCCCAGCTGCATTTATCATTCTAGTATAATGCATAGTTCTCCACATCATAACCATATCATATTACTTTGCTAAGTTGTCACCATGAATATTTGCTACCATTGATTTTTGCTTCCCTGCCATATGGTACCATTTCTCATTGAGGACTCGCTTTGCACAATGTTATTTCGTTTGTACTACTCATATTGTTTATTTCAGCTATGCATAATTAATTGTTTTAGCTTTCACAAAGGTCATCACCATCACCTTTAATAGGAAACCTGAGGTGGAATTGTTCTACCTTCAATAACGTTTATAATCTGATTTTCTTTGCTTTAGCTTTGCACCCATGAGCATGGGGAAGGTACATAGAATTACATTACAGCCAATTAACCCTGGTGACAATGCTGCCTTAGCAGCCTGTCCATATGGTCACTAACCCTCACCATGCAACCAGCCAAGCCTGCCATTGCTCTTGGCAAAGGGCCACACCCTGGAATGAGACATTTGTGCAGGATCTAACTCTCATCTCTCAGAGGCATGAATAGCCCCCTCCCTTGTGGACAACACATGGGTTATTAATTCTCAAGACTGTGCCTGAGTCAAGGCTATACATCACACTCTGCAGTTGTAAAGGCCCTCAATAAAAGTCCGGCAAGGAACAAATTGGGGCGCCACTGGATATTGTCCACTATTGCACCACTGCAGTTGTACAGAGGTCACAAATATGTACTGTTTTGATTTCTCTTATGATATGCAATTGCTCTTGCTATCCTAGGTATTTGGGTATGCGGCTGTGAACAGCGCTTGCTTCCCCCATTTCGGCTCCCCTGGCGCAGGCCCATTTAGCACAAGGCACTTGCCTACACCTGCCAGTGCATGTTCTTTATTTAATAAGGAAAGAGGAGATGTTGGGATATTAGGGTCTTTTCACAGGCTCCCCAAAGGACCTTCCCCACTATCAGTACCACTGACCCAGCTGTTCAAGCCCACCGCTGTTCATCTTTATCATCATCCGCATCTCCTGGTTCCACATCTTCCTTGGGATCCAAGTGGTTCACCGAAGGCACCGGGAGCACTGCAACGATCGGAAGAAGCAAGCCCTCTGGAAATGCGATGGCTGCGGGGCATGGCATGACTGCAAGAAGTGCCCATTCCACACCGCAGATTGCCACAACTGTGGACAGAAGGGGCACATAGCCAAACTATGCCATTAGCGAAAGTGGAAACCTCCAGCGCCAGAGTCCAAGCGTGGTCATTGCCGTGAATCACCAAGGTGTCCTCCGAGCCAGATCCATGCCAAGTGGGCAATGTCAGCAATTGGTTCTACACCGACCTGAGCCTTCACGATGTCCCCTTCAGAATGGAGGTGGATTCAGGTACTACATTTTCAATAATTCCATAGCGGGAGTTTCTGAGGATTCCCCCAGCCTCTTGCCCAAAGGTTAAATCCCTTAAGACTTCCCTCCAGGATGTGCAGGGTTGTCAGATTCCGGTGCTAGGGGTGGGTAAATTTTTGGTTCGTTTCGAGAACATACGCACCACCTTGCCCTTAGTTGTGGTCAAACAGGGCACTAATAATCTGATTGGGATCCAGTGGTTCAAGCCCCTGGGGATCTGGCTATCTGGCATTCATGCGATAGACTCTGACCCAATCTGGGATGTTTGTGCTGCACATCCTGAGGTATTCAAAAAGGGTTTAGGTTTATACAAAGGGCCTCCTGTTGACTTTGAACTAAACCCTGCCATTCGGCCCATCCGTATGAAGCCACGCCGGGTACCCTTTGCCCTCAAAGAGAAAATAGAAGCCGAGTTGGAGAAACTGGTTGGGCAGGGCATCCTGGTGCTAGTTGACTCCACCGAATGGGAGACACCGATTGTGACAGCACTAAAAAGCAACGGGAAGGTCAGGATATGCACGGACTATAAATGCACAATAAATAAAGCCATTCACCCGAATGCATATCCTGTGCCAGTGGTAAGCCATCTTCTTGCTTCCTTGCACGGAGGAAACTGCTTTGTAAAACTTGACCTTGCCCAGGCTTACCAACAGCTAACTGTGACTCCTGCCGCTGCTGTAGCACAGACTATTGTTACACATAAAGGGGCATTTAAGGTGACCAAATTACAATTTGGGGTGAATGTAGGCCCCGGGATACTTCAGTCTCTTGTCGAATGTATTCTTAAGGGGTTGCCAGTGGTCCTGCCATACTTCGACCATGTCCAGATCACCGCTAAGGACACCGTCGAACTAGCAGCCAGGCTCAATAGAGTACTGTCATGTTTTGAGCGAGCAGGTCTGCGTCTCTGAAAAGACAAGTGTGTGTGTTTTGGCAAGGGAGGTAGAGTTCCTGGGATACAGGGTTACCCCCCCCCCCACGGTATTATGCCCTCAGACTCCAAGGTGACAGCCATGTGGAATGCACGCAGGCCAACGTGTAAAGCTGAATTGCAATCATTTTTGGGACTGTTAAACTTCTATCATGCAAAGCCTCAGTTGCCAAACCATTGCACCAGCTCCTTAAAAAAGACACTGTTTGGTACTGGGGCCATTGCCAGGAGAAAGCGTTCCAAGAACTTAAAAAAATACTGTCTTGTGATGCAGTGTTAACACATTTCGATACCACCAAATGGGTCATTCTGGTGTGTCATGCATCCCCTGTGGGAATCAGGGCTGTGTTGTGCCATATGTTAAATGATGGGAGGGAAGCTGCCGTAGCATTTTAGTCCCGTTCCCTTTCAAAATCCGAAAAGAATTATGCACAGACTGACAGAGAGGCGCTGGCAATCGTGGCAGGCACCAAGAAATTTCATGATTACCTCTATGGGAGGCCCTTTGCCATCGTGACTGACCACAAGACCCTCCTTGGCATCTTTGTAAATGAGAAGCCCACGCCGCAAATCCTATCCCCATGGATGTTGCGCTGGGCAATCTTTTTAAATGCATACGATTTCACTCTAGTACACAGACCCAGCAAGGACATCAGCCACGCTGATGCCCTATCGTGTTCTCCACTGCCTGGTGTCGGGGAACCAGATTTTGAGATCGAGAATTATCACCACGTCCTCATGATTGAGGCTTTTGTCTCGCCTCCGGTCATCCCTTCTGACCTTTGCCAAAGCTACGGCCAAAGAGCAATCCCACCTTCCCTCCCGGGAATGGGACTCTGCCAGGGGCCTGTGGTCCAGGATACACATAGATTTTGTGGGACCATTTAGGGGAGCCCTATTTTTGTTGGTTGTGGATTCATTTTCCAAGTGGCTGGAAGTGAGTGTCCAACACCACTTCATCCACGACAGTAATGCACTTAAGGAGGCTGTTCGCTACATTTGGACTCCCAGATGTTCTGGTGTCCAACAACACATCCACGTTCACATCTGCAGAATTCCAATCCTTCATGGAAAGGAATGCTATTTGGCACATCACTGCTGCCCCATTCCACTCTGCCACCAATGGCCAGGTGGAGCAGCAGGTGCACACAACCAAGGACACGCTTCAGCACATGGGGGAAGGGGATTTGGAGCTCCAATTATGTCAGTTCCTCTTTATGTATAGGCTCACCCCCTTGCCTCAGGACAATCCCCTGCAGAATTGCTCCAACGAAGGAAATTAGCATCCTTGCTGGACAGGTTGGAGCCCTCTGGGGTGGAGGACAAGGGTACAAATATAGTGATCCAACACCAGAAGGGTTTCTCACCCAGGGACCCTGTCCATTGCCACAATTATGCAGCCGGTGGTCCTACGTGGGTACCTGGTTTTGTGATTGACCAAACTGGTCCTGTTTCTTATAGAATCGAAACAGCCACTGGTCTGATCTGGAGGAGGCACACGGACCAGTTAAGACCCCGAATACTGGACCCACAGGACGAATACAGATATTCAACATTAGGGTTGGCCCCCACCCATTTAAACCCAGGGGGCAGAGGTAATAGTCAGCAACCAGCCAATATTGACTCAGAAGTGTGTCCTAGGGACCGTTTTGATTTCGGGATCAGGGAGAAATTGCAGAATACTCCCCCACTCAGGCCAAGGGTACCCCCACACTGTCTCAACCTAGCACACTGGACTTCTCTGTTAATGATGACTACTATTGTTTGGAGTCACCCTCCACTCTTAGAACAAACAGGAGGGACTTTTTCATCCCCAGAATTAAACTTTAATTTTGAGTGATCCCCTGTTCCTTTGGGTTTTCAGTCCTCTCCCTCTAGTCAAACCCTGACTCCAGCTGGATTGCCCATCCTATGAGCTTCTGAACCGGCTCAACCGAGTGTCTGACCAAAAAGGGAAACCAAACCTCCATCCTGGTTAAAAGACTTTGTCTATACCTAGGGGGGAGGAATATTATGTATAACTGTTGTTGTAACTGTCATACTATTGAAACCGCTAAGTTCCCGTGTTTCAAGCTGTCAAACAGCGTCCCTGTTTGAAAGCCGTGAAATCTCGCCAGACAGCTTAGTCTCACGAGATTTTGAGAGGCGCGCAATTCAAAATCTGACAGGCATGCAATTTATCTCCTGTATGCAAATAAGGGGATTAAAATGTGTGCACACATTGTTTGGCCAATCGGCATTGTTTTTTATTGTTACTGTAACTTTCTGTTTCTTAATCTATAAAATCGAGGGTTAACCGTTGGAACTTTGCATAGGCTCCTTAGCCAGGCCCTACTAGCCCGCACTCACCATTCGTGCACACGCCCGAACTGAGTACGCAGGTAAACACAAGATTGAGAAATGTGCCAGTGGGGCAAGGGCCCCACAAATGTGAAAAAGGGAAACAACTTTATTTCCCAATGTTCTTTGTGCTGCGCCGCACCACAGCCAATCAGGCTGAGAGGCGCGACCACAAAGAACATTGAAAAACGCACTGCAGCCAATCAAAATCGAGCTGCAGAAAAAAAAATGCACCACAACCACAAATCACAAACCCATAACTACAAGCCCCAGAGTCCTGCATGACATGAGCGTGCAGGACGCTGAGGAAGCCGGCGCCCAAAAAATTAAAAAGAAAAACAACTCACCACCTCACAGCCATGCAAACACCAGCCGGCTTTCTTTCCCTCGCCCACGGCCCCTGAAGGTCCCGACTGGAGTTTCCCCTTTAATATCAGTGGGTGGGGGTTGCGATCCCCCTCTCCGCTGGCTACCCTAGGGTTGGGAGGTTTGTGGGGACAAAAGGGGCATGTCCCCCCAACCCTTCTGGACCCAGGAGAGCAGGGAGAGAGGATCAATTTTTCCCCTCCTAAAAAAAACCTCCGTCTTTAAAGAGAAGAAACCAAGCGGTGAGTTGTTTTTCTTTTTAATACAATACAAAGTAAACAAAAACACAATCAAAAACAAAACAAACAGACAAAAATACAAATTCCAACACACACACACACACACAAGAAAGAAAACAAGCAAACTTACCAAAAGATGTCCTACCTCCACAAGGACCGGAAAAGAAATGAATAAAGAAAGAGACTACTTACCAGAAGAAGCTCCAGCCAGAGGGCAGGAGAGAAAAAACAGTCAAAATACAAGAACCCCTACCAGCACCACCTGCTGGCCACAATAGTAAAAACAATTGAAAAACACAAAACAGCCCCAAACAAAAGGCCACAAGAGTAAAAACAAATCAAAAACATAACACAAATTCAAAATTTTACACAAAAGGTCACACCAATAAAAACAAATAATAAAAATTACACTAAAACACACTTTAACACAAATCACAAACATATGTCAATAAAATTCAATAGAAACTTTTAAAAATCCTGTGCTGAGTTTTAACTCAAATTAAAACCCAAAACATCTAAACACATTTTAAAAACATTGAATGTAAAAAAAAATTACTTTTACATTATTAAAATTATTACCTACGGTACAACTAATTAAAAAAATTCAAAAAACTAACACATTATTTGCTTACATAAAACAATTTGAAAAAATTATATCATACTTTGTTCTTTTATTAATCCTAAAAAAAAACCAAAAAAGCAGATCACAGTTAATAACAGCCAAGCCAAAAAATATTTACATAAATAAACATTTTAAAAATTAAAATTACAGACTAAGCAATTTTTTTAAAAAAACATTAACACAATTTAACCTTCCAACACAATTTAAAACAGCCCGGCAATGCCTCTGGCAACCTCTGCTAGTTGTATATAAGTCCAAGTTTTGCCCCATCCAAGTTGTGTTCAAAACCTCCAAATAAAGAGCTGTGTTTCACTTCCAATGCTTGTCGTCATAATTCCTTGAACACCAAAGTAGGTGACTCCTTTCAGAAAGCATATTCAGAACAGGAAGCATGAGCAAACTGGAAAGCTGTAAAAAGTACAGGTAAATGTTTCCCTCGCTCAAAAGCCAGTTGTATCCAACTCTAGGGTTCAGTGCTCATCTCTGTTTCAAAGCCAAAGAGCCAGCACTGTCTGCTTCTGCAGACGTTTCCGTGGTCATGTGGCAGGCATGACTAGACGCTGGAGCGCACAGAACGCTGTCTACCTGAGAACAGATGAATGAATGAATGCAGTACTCTTTGACCAGCTTGCAATGTTAGCTTAAGGTCCAATATAATAAAATATTTTTTTTAAAAAAAGTCTTGAAACACTCTGATAATGTGGTATCAAAAATGGATACTTCTTTCATTGGGACAGTAACCTTTTGGGGACTTGGAAGACAAGTTATGGTACTCAAGCTGACAGAATATTGCCTTCCTTTAAATCTGCAGTAGGTCTTAAAAGGAGGGAGCTGTTTTATAAGTGTCTGTAGCAATTATACTTATATACCACCCCAAAGCACTTAGAGCACTCTCTCTGGACAGTTCGCAATGTAATTAGCAACCCCCCCCCCCCCCCCGCAATTCTCTGTACTCTTTTTACCAACCTTGGAAGGGTGGAAAGCTGAGTCAACAAGGGGCCCGTCAGAATCAAATTGTGAACAGAGTTTTGCCTGCAGTACTGTCATTTAACCACTGTGCTGTGAGGGCTCCTTGTATTGCTGTTGCTGTTGCTATTGCTATTAATGTATGAATGCAGACAAAATATTTATATGTGGCCTGTGCAAAATATAACACTTGGGAGGCCTGCAAAATCTCAATTTTTTGGATAGACTTTCTGATATTTTTCTTTTTCTTATACCTGAGAATCAGAAATCCACGTGGTCATATCATTTCCAGAACAGAACAGAGTTTGGCAGTTTCTGTACAAAACAATGGGTGAGAAACAATTTTGGAAAGAAGAACAGAGTTCCATATCTTCATGGAAGTGAAAAATCTGCCAATACAGAGGAAAGTCTTGGCAGGGTGACCCGACATGATGAAACTTGGAAATTCACAGAAAATGATAATGTTTGTAAGCATTCACATCCCTGGCTAGCTATTGTAAATTACATAATAGCTTGGATACTTGGAAATGAAGCTTGTGTTTACTAACCAATGAGAAGTCACAAAATAATCCAAACTAATAAACAAAAATCAGAAGATGTAAAATGATTTTGCTAAGACAGCCATATGTTTTCAGTATTTATGGAATTCTAGCTTCTAATGATATGTCATCTGTAGTGTATAATTTTGTCTATATTGTACTTAATATTGCAAGCAAGTGTGCAATTATTTCATGTAGTGATTAGAGCCTCAAGAGAACAGGTATCGAGACAGACACATTGTGGGTCAGCTTGACAGCTTCCATGCTTTATTTTACAAATCATATTTATATCATTTTCTAGCACTCCTAAACTAGTGCCTCCCTAAGATTCTTTCTTAGTATGTGCTTAATAGCTAACAGACTGTAATTGACTAACAGAATTGACACAAGGATTTCCTGGCCAAAGGTTTCAGGAAGAGCAAACGAACAGGACTGGTTAATCAACAAAAGCATACGTGAAACAATAGGATTAGTTGTGACCCATGCCAGAGTTCGAACTCTGGTCAATTTGGCTTGCAAGACTATTTGTCCTGCATTAATCAGTTACAGATTCCTCCACATTGCGATCCACAAGAAATGGACAATTGTGAGATCAAGAGCATATCATCAACCTCTAGAGAAAAATGCAAGGACAAGCGATTTTTCTCTGTCTCACCGGATTGGAATCTGTGTATATTAAATAACATTATATATGATTTTGGGGTTAACATGGGTCCTAACTAATAGGCATTACTACAATTTCATGTTAATGTATAATAATAATTTCATGTCAGAAATTATTATGGGTTGAAAGGATTTTTGCGGAAGAAACTCCGCTCAGAGAACGCCCAGATGAGGCTCCATTCATGTCCCCAAGAGCTGGGACAGAGACGGGTGCTCAATCCATCATGCAGTACTCATGTCTTGAACTGCCGATTTGCTAGCCTTGCAGCTAGCAAGGTGAGCTTATTATTTTATAGGTATGTTGCATATGTATCTACTACCATATGAAAAGCTCACATTCCATATGTGCACCTGATATTTTCTCTGAAAATACAGAAGGTAATTTTGCTCCACTCACCTGTAAAATCTAACCTGCTTTTGGAAACTTAAGCCATGTTTGTAAAGGATCTGTTAATACATATTGATATAAATCTTTGAAGGAGGCAACTGAGGCAGAGCTTTTCCAAGTGTCCCCTCACCTATTCAAGATGTTATATATAGGTTTAATTTTGTAAAGCATCAATGGCTGTGGGAAGCACCTCAGATACAGTAACCTACTAACAACATATACAATTCTTAAATCAGTTTTTGGCTCACCCTTTTCTAAAAACAGTAACACTGCAAAGTTCACATGTCTTTATCATTTATCATTTATTTATTTGTTACAACTATATACCACCCATCTGGATAATTTCCCACTCTGGGCAGTGTACAAGATTAAAAGAATATGGCCATCAAAACATCATAACAAAATAAACACTCTCCAGTGTAACACAAAAACTATAACTACTAAGCTATAGTAGTCATAAATACCACATAATTCAGTGGGGCTTGTTAACAAGTGAGTGGCCATTGGATTTTAGCCTTATAGTTAACCAGTGTGGTTTAAATAGAGAGATACTTCTGAATGTTTATGTTAATTTGGAATACCTAAACTTGAGGTTTCAACATTACAGGAAGAACAAGGAAACACATACTTCAAAGCTTTGCCAGTTTCCTTCAATTAACATAGAATTAACCTTACAGTGAAGCTTTATGGCAGCCTTATGTTTTAGTAGCTTTCTTCATCAAGCATAAGAAAGTGCATCTAAACCAAAAAAAACTTATTTCAGAGCTGATGGGTACACTTGCATCCTGGCCAAAACATCAATCAATAGCTTTCATTTTGTTTAAAGGCCAAGGGCCAAACTACAGTTTGAAAAGTCCTTGTAAAATCTTTGGGTTTTGCAATTTTAATCTAATGAAAGATTAATGAATATCGGCACCCATTTCCAGCTTGTCTGTTTACATGTGACTTCCAGCTTCAGTCCTCTTGAGTGGCCTGATTGACATGAAAACAAACTGATCTCTGCTTATAGGCAGGGCTGCCTAGGTGAGGACAGCCTAAGTTAAAGATAACCACCTTTATATCTTGGTGTATATATTGTAAGTTAGATTGTTATATTGTGGTTTTATCCTTTCTAGTTTATCCTTTTACTGTAAACTTCTGAGGGAACAGGATGGATAGTTTCAGTACCACGAAAAGAACAAACAAGGTAATTTGCAGCATTGAAGTCCAGTGCTTCTTACTGAGAATTCTGTATCATGCAACTATAAATTATCATATACACAAGGGCTGGTGGACATATAACTGCCCAATATTTTTAACATTTTGCATCTTCCCCATCTCTCCATTTTTGAAACATCATATTTAATGTTCTGGAGGACTCAGAAGCTTGTTCCACCATTTCATTATCAACAGAATTATTTAATTTAACTAAACTGTTTATCCAATTGACTTTTGTACAGGGAGACTGATGCAGGTGAGAGGAAGAATTGCTCAAATTAGTTGCACTTTTTTTAGATTAGAGCCAATGCACCCCCTCCCCATTAGCTCTCCATGCTTCATTTCACATTCTTCAGAAAGCCTGACCTTCTGGAGAGGCTTTGCAGTGGACCAAATTTTCTGCAGGGGAAAAATGAGTGGATAAATTTCTTCTTTATGTTAATATATTTTGGCATCCAAAGTTATGGATCTCCATTATCCTATGAATCAGAACTGCTCTCTACAGAAAAAAGAAGGACGCTGAAGATTTTTGTATGGTTGTAAAGGAAATAAAGCTAATGTTCAGTGAGAGCATGTGGAGAAATATGTCCATAAACATAATCTTTAGAAGGGACACGAGTTGGCCTACACCTGTGGCTTTCACTGGGAAAGGAGGATTAGAAAATGAAGAATCAACTCATGATATAGAAAATTATGCTGGCTTTCTTTCTGAGCTAAATTAATGCAAAAAACCCGAGTTAAAATACAGTATCAAAAGTGATTTGCAGTACAAATATCCTGAAACTGATCACTTTTCATTTGAAACAAAGAAGTTTTTAATACCATAGCCCTATAATGTACAATGTACATTATAATGTACAAAAATTTGCATAGTCAAGGCAATGGTATTCCCAGTGGTAATGTACAGTTGTGAGAGCTGGAAAGCTGAGCGCAGAAGAATAGAGGCCTTTAAGATGTGGTGTTGGAGGAGAGTTTTGAGAGTACCCTGGACAGCGAGGAGAACAATGCAAGCGTGGCGCCAAAATGGCCGCCGCGCTCTTTGCGCCCCCCGGACTTGGACATCTGGGTAGTTAGGGGGCGTGGCCAGCACCCTTTAAAAGGGGTGGCCATGAGGCAGCCGCGCTGCCATTTTGCAAAGCGACGGAGAGGAGAAGTTTTTCCCCTTTTGCTCCGTCGCTCTTCCCTTCAGCTGGGAAGCCTTTTCTGGGCAGCGGTTCTTTCGTAGCTTCTTTCTTTGGCTTCCCAACGACTGCAGCCATGCCTTCCAAAAAGAAGGCGATGGCGAACGCGGTTCGCTCTTTGCGGAGGCGCCAGCCGGGCCGGAGGACCGCGACTGCACCCCCTCAGCAGGCCCCCTTTCCGGGGGTGCCCACCGGGACCGGCGGGATGGGGGCGATTGCTCCCTGGCCTGAGGCTGGGCAGCCTCAGGCTGGCCCTGCGGGGGATTCGGCCCCGGCCCGCAATTAGAGGCCACCGGCCCGGGCCTGGCGCATAGCCAGGCTGGGCCTTCGGGCCTTGGCATCCAGCTTCCAGCGGTGGGCTGCAATCAAGGGGGTTGGCTGGGATCCTTTCCCTGGCAGGGCATGCTCCCCGCCCCACGGGGGCCGGTGGTTGGGGCATGGCCATATTCGGGCCCTCGGGTCCAGAGACCTGGCCCGGTGCCGGCGACCGGTGGGCCGGCCGGCCCTTTGCCACCCATTAGTATTGGGGGCTATGTAAATGTTGATGCCCTACTGGCCCACGTTGCGGCTCTGGAGGCATCCTTAGGGGTAGTTAATCCATCCGGGGCGCCGCTTGGTTTACAGGTCAACTCAGCGGTTGCCAGTCCTCGGCAGGCGGCCGACAGGGTTGAGCTGCCTGAGGCGAATAGGTCAGACGCGGCCGCGGCCTCGCAGCTCCCCACGCAGCAGATCCCGCCAGCAGGTAGTGGTCAGGTCCCATCTTCGAGCTCGGTTGCGGTCGCGAGCTCCGACGTCCGCAGTGGGCCAGAACCCCCGGTGGGGGCGGCCCACGGGGGTGCAACTTGTGAGTATACGGTCCAATCTAGTGCACCCATGACACAACCCACACTGGGGGGAGGCTTGCAGTGGCCGTGGCCTCGCCTGGCTGGGGCGGCGGGTCAGTCGCCACCGGCCCATCTTGGAACGGCTCCCGCACTCCAGGGCCCCTCTTGGGGCGGGGTATCCTGTCCCACGGGGAACTTACTGGGGGTGGCGGGGCTGGTCCAGGCTCCTTTCAGGGTGCCCAGTACTGTCAATGTTCCGGTGTCGGCCTTGCCGACGGCAGGTTATTCGTTGCCCCTCGGGGACCACCTGGCCCAGGCCACCAAGGAAAAGATCTGGCAGGGGGAGTACGTGGACATTTTCTCCCTCTTGAATAGAGAACCCACCAAGGAAGAGAGGGAGGGGCAGGACAAGAAGGACAAGGAGCAGGCTCGGCGACGTAAGCCGCCACGTACATGGGCCAACTGGTTACCCGCGTACCTTATATACATGGCGGTGTATCTCAGGGCCCGGCCTGACCTGGCAATTCCGATAGTCCAGTATTTGGACAATATATACCGGGCGATGGTTGATTTCCCTGGCCCGTCGTGGTTGGCTTCCGATGAGGAATTCCGTATGAGAGTGCCCCTACACCCAGAGATGAGGTGGGATGAGCCCTGCCAGAAGCTGTGGCTTCTGTATATGACCCCCGCGCGCCCGGCGCCAGGGGAGAGGTACCATTGTGGACATGCGGTCCAGCGAGCTGCTCCAGCCCAGGCACCCCGCCAGGTGGCGGGGCAGGGGGTTCCAGCCCGCCTGCTGTGTTGGAGCTTCTCGGCCAATGGTGCGTGTAACAGGAAGCAGTGCCGATACAGGCATGAGTGTCCCTCTTGTGCTGGCCCCCATGCCGCCTCCACGTGTCCTAAGGCGGGCGGACTGCGGGGCAGAGGTAGAGGTGGACAGGGAGCGGGCAGAACTGCCACAGAGGGAGCTGGTCAGGCAAAAGGCCCCCTCCCCAATTAATGTGGACATGTTGGAGCGTTGGCTCACGATGTACCCGAGGAGGGCAGACGCAGCTTACCTGCTTGAGGGTTTTCAGCAGGGGTTTCACATTCCTTTCACGGGGGTCAGGTCCCCTCAAGATGCACCCAACCTGTTATCACTCAGGGGAAGGGAGGAGGTGGCTGCCATGAGCATTGCTAAGGAGGTTGCTGCTGGCAGGGTTGCCGGCCCTTTCCCTCTCCCGCCATTCCCCAACCTCAAGGTTTCCCCTTTGGGGTTGGTGCCCAAGAAGTCGCCGGGGGAGTTCCATTTGATACACCACTTGTCTTACCCGGCTGGCCGTTCGGTCAACGATGCTATCCCTGACGACCTTTGTTCGGTCCGGTATACATCTTTTGACCAGGCCCTGCGCATGGTGCGCTCATGTGGCCCGGGTGCACTACTCGCTAAGTGCGACATTAAGTCCGCGTTCCGTCTCCTGCCAGTGCACCCGGGCGACTTTGAGTTGCTGGGTTTCAAGTTCCGGGGTGAATTTTATTTCGACAAAGCCATGCCTTTTGGCTGCTCCATTTCATGCTCGGCATTTGAGCGCTTCAGCACCTTCCTCCAATGGGCCTTTGTTCGCAGGTCAGGGTCCCGGTCTGTAGTCCACTACCTTGATGATTTCTTATTCGGGGATGAACGGGGCTGGGACAGTGCACACGTCTCCTGAACACATTTCAGACGCTAATGGAGGAACTCGGTGTCCCTTTAGCGCCCGAAAAGACCGAGGGCCCTTCAACCAAGCTCACATTCCTGGGGGTTGAGATTGACACGGTTGTGCAAGCATCCAGGTTACCTGCTGATAAGGTTTCACAGATCGTTGCACTCATTTTGGACTTGCTGGCAAAACGCAAGGTGTCCCTTCGGGAGCTACAGGTGTTACATGGTCACCTTAATTTTGCTTGCAGGGTCGTCGCACCTGGCAGAGCATTTGCTCGACGATTGTGCGATGCCATGACTGGCTTGGCCAGGCCCCACCACAGGGTCCGACTGAACAAGGACATGAGGGAGGATATGCTCATTTGGCTCCAGTTCCTGAGGGAATTCAATGGGGTGTCCTTTTGGAGGTCCGACCTTTTAGTTTCCCCTCGTTTTCAGGTTCAGTCGGATGCATCGGGGTCCCTGGGTTATGGGATTTACTTCGCAGGGAAGTGGGCCTACGGCAGATGGCCGCCAGACTGGTGGGGCACGGATCGCTTGCGAGATCTCACGTACCTGGAAATTTTCCCCATTCTGGGAGCTTTGATGCTATGGGGTGAGGAGTGGGCCAATTTGGTTGTCCATTTCTGGTGTGACAATGCGGCGGTGGTCCACATTGTCAACGCACAGATGTCTAAATCTCCAAGGGTTATGGAACTGGTTTGCCAGTTCGTGTTGCGCAGCCTACGCCTCAATGTGCTTTTTCGGGCTAGACATGTTCCAGGTATTAATAACGATATTGCTGACGCTTTGTCCCGCCTGCAGATCCCCCGGTTCCGTGCCTTGGCCCCGGACGCAGAGGAATTTCCCTTGCCGCTCCCGGACGAGATATGGACACTTGGCAAGGAGAGGTGAACTGGGCGATCGGCATGTCGCTCGCCCCTCGCACGCGTAAGGCGTATAACCATGCATTCAGTTTGTTCAGGGCCTTTTGTGCCCAATCCCGGCTGCTGGAAAGTTGGCCCATCCCAGTGGCTCATATTCTCCAATTTATGGTTTATTTACATGCCCAGGGCTTAGCCCCCCGCACCATAGCATCCAGGCTGTCAGCGCTGGCATTCATGGCCAAGGTGGGTGGTTTTGCTGACAGCACAAGTGATTTTCGCATACATGTTTTGGAAGGGTGGGCGCGGGAACGTGGGCGCAGCCCGGACGACCGCCACCCTATTTCCCTAGGGGTACTTACCCAACTTGCGCGGGGTTGGTATGATCTGTGTTTCGACAAGTATGAGGCAACCCTGTTTCACGCGGCCACTACGGTGGCCTTTTTTGGAGCGCTCCGCATCAGTGAGCTGGTGCTACTGTCTAAGGCGGATGCGAGTCGTAGGGCACTAGAACTCGAAGATGTCTATGTTTCCAATGATTGGGCTCAGCTGAGGATACGCTCCTCTAAGGTTGATCAGCACGGTGTAGGCAGTGGTGTAAGAATGCTCCGATGTTCCATGGCAGACATCTGTCCGGTTGGTGCCCTACAGGAGTTCCTTGCACTACGTGGTACGCACCCTGGCCCATTTTTCTGTCACCAAGATGGGTCTCCCCTTACTAAATTTCAATTTTGGAAGGTGACCGGTAAGGCACTAGCCAGTGTTGGCCTCCCTGGGGCTCGTTACGGCACCCATTCATTTAGGATAGGGGCGGCTTCCACCGCAGCGGCGTTTGGGTACTCTGGGGCTGAGATATGCAACATGGGAAGGTGGGGATCCCGATGTTTTCAGTTGTATGTTCGCCCTCTTCAACAGTGAGTACCAGTTAAGTCACTGCCCTGTTTCCTTTTTTCCTTGACAGACCCTGGGTGTCGTCTTACACCGGTGGCAGTATGGCTGGTGGGCCACAGCTATGTGCACAGGGCAGCGCAGTTTGCTGCGGCGACAGAGTGGGGACCCCGACTGGGACTAGGTGCATCCGCAAGTCTCAGGTGGTATGGTAAGCGCGGAATGTTATGGCGGGAACTGTTGCCATTCCTTTTCTCCATCAGGGATGCTGACCCGCCTGATGTCCTAATTATACAACTCGGGGGTAATGATTTGGGCCAGGTCACGGGCCTATCGCTGAAGCACGCGATTTGCGGTGACCTGGCCTACCTGCATTATGTGTGGCCCACCACAACCCTGCTTTGGTCGGACATGATACCGCGGCACGCTTACAGAGGAGGGTTGAACCTCCAAGCCCTTGATTGGGCTCGGCGCTTGGTGAACAGGGTTATTGCCCGGTTCCTTCTGGACAAGGGTTGGGGGCATGTCATACGACACCCCACCATCAGTCTCCAAAATTATGAGCTTTACACAGGGGATGGGGTCCATCTGTCGCCGGGAGGTATGGACCTCTTGTTAGGAGATTGGCGAGCAGGCCTGTTGACCGAGCTGACGGTCTGGGGGGGCAGTGAGCCTTTATTGAAGCCTCCCCGTATGGCGGGTAGCACTGGTAAGGTAAACATTTATGACCCACAGGTATCCGGCAGGTTCACAATTGACTGGACAACACTAGACAGGCACAAGTTGGTTAACGTTGTCCGGTCAACGATGAACCAGGCAATGGGGTGATGGCATGAGCTGGGCAGCAGGCATCACCCCGTTATTTTACGGATACGTGTCAGAGGGTGTGGTCACTAGTTAGATTATTGACTATGGTCAACAATTTGTTTGTTGTCAACAAACAAATTGATACAAATGGATACATTGTAACCAATTGCCGTTGGCAATTTTGGGTGGAACCTTACCAGTGTTACTTCGGCCTGCTTGCCTTAAGAATTATAATTGGTTGAATACCAATAGAAATTTATAATTCGGACTAGGGCATGAATCAATAAATGTGGCCCAATGCCGTTATCCACTTTTACCAGTGTCTGAGTCCTTTATTGGGGGGCGCCTGCAATGCAAGTGCGGCGCCAAAATGGCCGCCGCGCTCTTTGCGCCCCCCCCCCACCGGACTTGGACATCAGGGTAGTTAGGGGGTGTGGCCAGCACCCTTTAAAAGGGGTGGCCACGAGGCAGCCGCGCTGCCATTTTGCGAAGCGACGGAGAGGAGAAGTTTTCCCCCTCCACCCCCTCCCTAGTTAACAGTGTGATATTTTGGTCGCTTCGGGGCCGGGTGGGAATTTTTGGCTGGGACCTACAATTGGCTTTCAGGTCCTGGCTTTTTTGCCCATCCCACACTGTTGCTATGGTTTGACATAGGGGTTTTTCTGGTTCTGTTATTGACTTTGGTCACATGGGCGGGTAGCACTGGTAAGGTAAACATTTATGACCCACAGGTATCCGGCAGGTTCACAATTGACTGGACAACACTAGACAGGCACAAGTTGGTTAACGTTGTCCGGTCAACGATGAACCAGGCAATGGGGTGATGGCATGAGCTGGGCAGCAGGCATCACCCCGTTATTTTACGGATACGCGTCAGAGGGTGGGGTCAGTAGTTAGATTATTGACTACGGCCAACAATTTGTTTGTTGTCAAGAAACAAATTGATACAAATGGATACATTGTAACCAATTGCCGTTGGCAATTTTGGGTGGAACCTTACCAGTGTTACTTCGGCCTGCTTGCCTTAAGAATTATAATTGGTTGAATACCAATAGAAATTTATAATTCAGACTAGGCCATGAATCAATAAATGTGGCCCAATGCCGTTATCCACTTTTACCAGTGTCTGAGTCCTTTATTGGGGGGTGCGCCTGCAAATAGGTTGATCTTAAAAGAAATCAACCCCGACTGCTCTTTAGAAGGTCAAATAGTAAAGATGAAGGTAAAGTACTTTGGACATCAAATGAGAAGAGAGGATTCACTTGAGAAAGCCTTGATGCTGGGAAAGGTGGAGGGCAAAAGAAGAAGGGGGTGGCCAAAAATCAGATGGCTAGATGGTATTGTAGACACAATGGGCACAGAGCTGGGCGGGTTGAGGAGGATGGTGGAATACAGAGGTGCCTGGTGGGCAATGGTCCATGTGGTCGCAAAGGTTTGGAGTCGACTGTGTGACTGAACAACAACAACATAATATACTTTAATACCCTTATCTTGACACTGATCAGATTTCCTTAAAAGGTTCATTGTGATTTCACAAGTGCAAAATGAGAACACATCATTTTATATTCTAAATTAAAATGTTATAATATGAGCCTCCTGAAACCTCACATCAACACAAATGATCTTATTTCACAATGAAGTCTATTTTCCTTCTGTCTTACCAATGATCAAGTTTAACAGATTCCACAGCATTGTATCCTTGCACTTAGATGCTAGCATTAAAAATACCTACAAGTGATCTGGTGAATGGAAATGACTGGTTCTCTTCCTTTGTATCTTGGGCTGCATTCACATAATTAAAAAACAAAACAAAATTAAGTGGTCCTGTGTGTACAGTTCGTAAATGTTATGTTTTTATACATTTTCCCTATACAGAGATCTCCTCTTCAGTGAGCCCATCAAGTAAACATATTTTATAGGCTCACAATTCTGACAGAAAAGATAAGATATTCTTATCATCTTCTCCTTTCCCCATATTTTCATTCATGTGTCCCAGCTGAGTTGAGTCTGGTATTCAAAACTGATCCTAGTTCTTTTCAAAGAAGGGGTTTTTGTCTGCTCTTCCCCCACAAGAAAGCAATTATTACATTTCTCTGGGAATCTTTATTAACTGTCCTTTTCTTCCTTCCACTTCTGTAGGGTCTCATTTTAGACAAGGGATTCTCAACCTGCGGCCCATGGCACCATGTCATGTCCCCCCCCCCCAAATGCCACCACCACAGCAGGAAGTTCCATGTGGTGGAGGAAGGGCAACATGGTTGTCCAGCCCCCCAAAGATGCCTGAGGGAGCGTTACTCGGCCGCGGTTTTAAAAGGTTGAGAACTCCTGTTTTAGACAATTGTAGGCAAAATTCCTGCAGTATTT
The DNA here is from genome assembly GCA_035047345.1 of Bradypodion ventrale. Taxonomy (NCBI): domain Eukaryota; kingdom Metazoa; phylum Chordata; class Lepidosauria; order Squamata; family Chamaeleonidae; genus Bradypodion; species Bradypodion ventrale. The sequence continues at coordinate 142,056,368 of JAWDJE010000005.1, forward strand.
GCAGAACACCACAATTCCATGAATTACTTGAATATGAAATCCTGCATTGGCATGCCTCATTGGCCATGCAACTGACATCCATGTGCTCAATAGAATAGGAGGTTTGATACAATTATGTCCATGCTGCCTGAGGGATTCTGGAGCTTATAACTGGGGGAAAATGTTTCAAACTCTGAAAGAAATGCCTGAGATCCAATAGGTCCAGGTTACTCTCGCTTTGAGGCTGTTTCCATATGCTCTGTCAAGGGTGTGCGTGTGAGCAACCATGGGCAAAAAGGCACACCAATCCCATGGACATGACCAGCTAACACTCTGTCTTAAATGCTCCATGGACATGTACAGCAAAATAAGTGAAGACTGCTATAATGGCTAAGCCTAGAGCTTGGTGGTATTTCCTCATCTGCCTTAAACATAGAGGAAAATACTTCACTCAAGAGATCTATGAGGGAATGAGCAGTGGTGGGCTGGCCCATCGGGCAACCAGGACTCAACCCAGGCCATCCCCCAGTACCATGCCCCCTCGTGCCAATCCAAAGAGTTGAGCTGAACTGTGATGCCCAGAATGATCAAGCAAAGGAGCAGGGCTCCGTGTTCCTCTGCCTGCTTTCCTTCTCCTGTGCTGCCAAAGATAAGACTACAAAAGCAGGTCCATTGACAGCAGAGCTGCTGTGGCTTAGAGTTTGCAATTTTGCCTTGTAAGCAGGAGGTTGTTGGTTTGAATCCTCAGAGGGAAGTTGAAATTAGAAGGTGAGAGGGAACACATATATTTTGTTAGGGTTAGACACCCTCATCACTTCCCTTCCAGCACCCATTTAGCTTAGCCAGCAAGCCCCTGTGCATGAGCCCTTCAGGACAAATTCTAGATTTCTGAACTTGAATTTGGTTCAGGCTGGCTTACTGCTTCTCATACTTCATAACAGATCTTCTCTACTTCCTTAAAGCCACAACCTGATCCTCTCTGCAATTCAATTGATCTCTCAGCATGATTTACACTAATGGTGCTTTAGGTCACCCTTGCTCAAAAGCCAGTAGTCCCTGATTTTAGGGTTCAGTGCTCATCTCCATTTATACCCAAAGAGCCAGCGCTGTTTGCATTTGCAGATGTTTCCATGACTGGACACTAGAGTGCACAGAATGCTGTTTACCTTCCCACCAAAGTGGAACCTATTTAGCTACTTGCAATTTTTTGCTTTCAAACTGTTAAGTTGTTAGACCTGTGCCTGGTCAAAGGAGTTTTTGGGAAGGAAATTAATGAGATACTCCGTATTCTCCAGGGGATTGTATAAAGCACTGGGTGGTTATTTTTTCTTTTTTGAATATTGTTTAGTATTTTATTTTTTTGTATTGTATTTGTGATTTTGAAGTTTGATTTAGTAGATTATTGAAAGGGGTAGGTTATGAAATGAGTTCGAATTTGTATATCAGGATAATAAGAATATACAGAAATTGTATAAATATTAAAAAAAATATTCAGAAGTATAATCAAATAATTAAAGATATGAAGAAGAATGTGGAAGGTATTACACTGCTAAATCACAATCAAATTGTATTTCTAAGGGTTTTCTATTAGAATTTAATGAGATATAATTTGCATGTAATTGTTATGTGTTTCTCTTTATGTATGACTGTTGTTTTAATTTTTATGTTGTAATTTTGTTTTAAAAACTTAATAAAAATTATATATATATATATATATATATATATATATATATATATATATATATATATATATATATATATATATATATATATATATATATATTAAAAAAACTGCTAAGTTGGCAGGAGCTGGGACAGAGATGGGACCTCATTCCATCATTTGTATTATTTGTATTATTGTTGTATTATACCATTTGTATTGTTTGTATTATTGTTGATTGTCTTGCCTTATACTGTATTTACTTATAACATTGTATTTATTATTATAATTTGAATATTGTATCTTTATGAAAACCCTGTGGGGTGTCCCGGGGTCATTTATATGTTGTTAGCCACCCTGAGTCAGCCATGTGTTGAGTAGGGTGGGATATAAAATTGAATAAACATAAACAAACAAACATAAACATCATGCAACACTCGGGTCTTGAACTGCTGACCTGCTGACCTTCCAGTCATCAAGTTCAGTGTCTAAACCATTAAGCCACCACAGTACTAACAATGGTGCATAATATACTTCATTTCTTGCAACTCATCTGGAGACCTTTGGAATTTACTAGAAGGAACATTTTTAGGATGAAGACACACCAAAGAGTTGAACTATCCTTTCTTCAAATACTGATGATTACTCTTTTCTCCTGACAAAGACATTGAAATGGTTTCTCACATAGAAAGCTGAGAACGTATTCTATCCTTCTGACATCCAGGAATAATAATACAAAAGCTCTATTAGGAACTACTGGTGAAACTCGAAAAATTAGAATATTGTGCAAATGTTCATTCATTTCAGTAATGCAACTTTAAAGGTGAAACAAATATATGAGATAGACTCATTACATGCAAATCGAGATATGTCAAGCCTTACTTTGTTATAATTGTGATGATTATGGGGTACAGCTTATGAAAACTCCAAATTCACAATGTCAGAAAATTAGGATATTACGTGAAATAATTAACACAGGGATTGGAAACAGAACAATATCAGACCTCTGAAAAATATAAGCATGCATATGCACTCAGTACTTGGTTTGGGCCCCTTTTGCATCAGTTACTGCCTCAATGGGCATGGCATGGATGCTATCAGCCTGTGACACTGCTGAGGTGTTATGGAAGACCAGGATGCTTCAATAGTGGCCTTCAGCTCCACTGCATTGTTCAGTCTCATGTCTCTCATCTTCCTCTTGGCAATGCCCCATAGATTCTCTATGGGGTTCAGGTCAGGGGAGTTTGCTGGCCAATCAAGCACAGTAATCCCATGGTCATTAACCAGGGTTTGGTACTTTTGGCAGTGTGGGCAGGTGCTAGGTCCAGCTGGAAAATGAAGTCAGCATCCCCATAAAGCTCATCTGCAGAAGGAAGCATGAAGTACTCCAAAACATCCTGGTAGATGGCTACGTTGACCCTGGACTTAATGAAGCACAGTGAACCAACACCAGCAGATGAACATGGCTCCCCAAAACAACACAGACTGTGGAAACTTCACACTGGACTTCAAGCATCTTGCATTGTGTGCCTCTCCATTCTTCCTCCAGACTCTGGGACCTTGATGAGATGCAAAAGTTGCTCTCATCATAAAAGAGGACTTTGGACCACTGAGCAACAGACCAGTTCTGTTTTTCTTTAGCCCAGGTAAGACACTTCTGATGTAGTTTGTTGTTCAGGAGCGGCTTTACAAGAGGAATACAACAATTGAAGCCCATGTTCAGGATCTGTCTCTGTGTGGTGGCTCTTGATGCACTGACTCCAGCCTCAGTCCACTCCTTGTGAAAGTCCCCTACACTTTTGAATGACCTTTTCCTGACAATCCTCTCTAGGCTATGGTCATCCCTGCTGCGTGTGCACCTTTTTCTTCCATACTTTTCCCTTCCACATAACTTTCTGTTAATGTGCTTTGATACAGCACTTTGGGAATATCCAGCTTCTTTTGCAATTACCTTTTGGGGCTTTCTCTCCTTATGGAGGGTGTCAATGATGGTTTTCTGCACAACTGTCAGGTTAGCAGTCTTTCCCATGATTGTGATTCCTACTGAACCAGCCTGAGAGACCATTTAAAGGCTCAGGAACTCTTTGCAGGTACATAAGAACATAAGAACAGCCTTGCTGGAACAGGCCACACCCCATCCAGTCCACCACAATGTGCCTAAGACCTCGATACACAAAGCTGATGCTACTAAAGCAGGCTAGCTTCCCCAGCTGCAGGTTACAACAAAAATGTTTTAGAACACAAAGACAATCTTTTTCTCTTTAGATCATACTGCTTCTAGAAATGGGATCAGCATCTTGTCCATTGAAGTTTTGAGGAATATGGTTAAAAAGCCTGCAGTTTTGAACAGCTGCAAACAATTATTCTCATCACTTATTCTCTCATGTTACTTGTCTTTGTGACTAAAACTCCATAACCATTTTCAATTTTCATGCTGTGTTCGATCTTGCTAAAAAAAGTCAAGGTAAGCAAAATGCTGTCAGTGGCTCAACCTTTGTGATGCTTCTGCTGACAACACTAACATGCCATTAATATAGGTTTTCACATGGAATTGACTGTGTATCTGTGGACATCAACATTTGTTGCTCTTCAAGGTATGCATCGACTTCAAGCATTACCTCAGTCAATATTTATATCTTTGGCCAATCAATCCAGATGATCACCTGAAAGAATCAAATACCCAATTATGATTTATTTGTGGGCAGGTGGGGGTGGGGGTGGGATCTGTGTAATAACTATGAAAGTATTGCTAAAGCTAAATAAATGTTCTTCGGACACAAAGAAAGCTAATAAATGATAAGGCATCTCATAAAGAGGTTCTGAGTCATTATTTTCATTCAAAGGGATGCTGCTCAGCACAAGCATTGTCAAACAAAAGTGAGATATTATTCTCAACTTTCTGACATTCAAAAAGCCTAGCCTGATGTTGTATATTCAAATTATTATTGCCTCAGCATGCCTTGCAAAATAGGCACCACTTTTATGAAAGATGATTCGCTATTGTTTTCCCGCTTCTCCGGAAGCCGTGGGTAAATGTATCTATTGTGTTCTGTATAAAAGCAGTTGCCATGCAACTGCTCCTTGTTCTTTTGCTCCTTGCAATAAACCATGTTGTTGTTTGAACCAGCTCTGTTTGAGTAATCCTTCCAAGGTTTGGATACAACAATTGGCGATGAAGGTGGGATCAAGATGGCAATGGCCGCCCCAGTGTTGTTGGGCCCCTTCAACATATCAAATCCTGAATCGTGGACTATGTATGAGTTCCAGTTTGAACTCAGGTTCGGGCCCCTGGGTATCGCCATTTCGGTTATTCATTCAGTGGGGTCTGACCATATTCAGTCCGCCTATGACAGGTTTCCAGATGTGTTCTTCTTGGGGTTGGGTACATATAAGGGCCCCCCAGTCCATTTTGAGTTGGATACTACTGTTGTCCCTTTCAGAATGAAATCCCGCAGGGTGCCTTTTGCGCTTAAGGACCGTATTGAGGCGGAGCTTGATAAGCTGGTTGCGCAGGGCATTTTGGAGCCAGTAGACTCTGCTGAGTTGGAAACTCTGATTGCAACAGCCATTAATGCTAATGGGGACATCCACATCTGTGCGGATTACAAATGCACTATAAATAAGGCTATTCGCCTGAATTCGTATCCTGTGCCGGTGGTCAGTTACTTCCTTGCTTCGCTCCATGGGGGTAACTGTTTCACCAAGCTCGACCTGGCTCAGGCTTATCAGCAGCTGCCTGTTACCCCAGCCTCGGTGCTATGCCAGACAATCACATGGGTGCCTTTAAGGTTAATTGAATCCAATTCGGGGTTAGTGTGGCCCTGGGGATTTTCCAGGGTCTGGTGGAAAGATTGCTAAAAGGGCTTCCTGGGGTTCTAACCTATTTTGATGTTGTCTTAATATCGAAGAGTGATAGGGAGGACATGGCTGCTAAATTGGGAAATGTATTGGAGCGTTTTCACAATGCAGGTCTCCGCCTGAAAAGGGAAAAATGCTGTTTCTTTGCCACTGAAGTAGATTTTTTGGAATTTAAGGTTTCTGCTGAGGGTGCCATGCCAGCCAATTCTAAACTCTTGGCAGTTTTGAACGCCCCACACCCAGCATCTAAATCTGAGCTACAATCCTTCTTAGGGCTTCTGCATTTCTATAATTCATTAATTCCTCAAAAGGCTACCATTGTGGCCCCTCTTCACGGTCTATTGCAGAAGCAATCCATATGGCGTTGGGGTCGCCCACAAGAGCAGGCATTAAGGAGGTTAAGAAACTCCTCATGTCCAATGCTATTCTCACTCACTTCGACCCCAATAAGCTGGTTGCCCTGGTTTGTGATGTAAAAAGGACAAGACTCCCCGCTCTTCACTGCCTAACAGGGAGCCGTTTATTATAGTGTCAAGGAAGGCATAAACCAACCCTTCATTGTGGCCAGTATATGACCTTTTGGCCTAAAGAGGGCTGTTTCTTCTTTAGAGGTTTTACTGCTTTTGCAGACAGCGTTTTGAGATGTGCTGACCTCTCTCTTTTCAGAAATCTCTGGCAATTAAAATGGCAATGCTGGACTTATAGAAATATCCAGTATTCCCAGATTACAGTTTTATGCCTCCTCCCTTTTTATGACACTTTCAGAGTCCAGCTAACCAGGGGTTAGATAAAAATTACCTCACCAGGAAGAGACTCCAGCAAAACTTGATAACGCTCATTTGCAAAGAGCGAAACCTTTAATGAAGCCTTCTTCTCCTCTCTGAAATTCACTCCTCCTGACAAAGAACTAATTTATGGCCTCCCTCTCCCTTGGTTTTTGTATGCTGGATTCTAAGAATTCCCCTCTTTAAGGTTTGAGGAGAATAAAAGTACGCTACTACAATTCTTCAAATATAGCAGCTTTTTATTGGTACAAAAATGAAATAAAATAGCATATGGATAAAGGCAGTTCAAATACAAACATAAAACATAAAAGAAATAGAAATGGCTAAACTAGCTAAGTAGATAAAAAGTTCGGCCCCTTTGAGCCCCCATAAATATTAGACCGGCAGTCTAACATTTAAGGCATATTGAAAAAGAAAATTGGCAGAGTCACCCCAGGCCGTGGGGTGTCTGCTGCTGAGGTGCTAAAACTCTCAGTTTATATATGTTTTCCCCCACTCACATCTCCCATCTCAAGTATGTGAAAATTCCCCAAATATGACATGAGGAAACAAATGGCTGGACACCTGGACATCCAGCTGCATGTTATGCACCTGGATCTTACATGAGATGGTTATCTTAGATTCCATCTTGATATCTTCATGTGCTAGATCAAACTGTCAGATTCCCAGACTAAGTGTCCTTGGAACTGGCGTCCATGAGAATGTGGGAGCGTGGGGCTCTAACTAACACCTGGGCTTGCAGCAATCTACAATTGGCATTACATCATAAGCACTAATTGGCTAAACATTCCTTTACTTCACACAGAATTAAATGAAAATTAATGGCATCCTTTGAATTCCCATTACATGTGGAGGGAAGTAAAGAGTGGGGTCCCCCAAGGTTCAGTACTGGGACCCCTGCTTTTCAACCTCTTCATAAATGATCTAGAGGTAGGAGTAAAAAGCAAGGTAGCCAAATTTGCTGACGACACTAAATTATACAGAGTAGTGAAAACTGTGAGAGATTGTGAGGAGCTCCAGAGGGATCTCTCGACACTGGGGGAGTGGGCAAAACAGTGGCAAATGAGTTTCAACATTAGTAAGTGCAGAGTGATGCATGTTGGGGCAAAGAACCCCAATTACATTTATAAACTGATGGGGTCTGAACTCTCTGTGACAAACCAGGAAAGGGACCTTGGTGTCCTGGTGGACAGCTCAATGAAGGTGTCAACTCAGTGTGCCTCAGCAGTGAAAAAAGCAAACTCAATGCTAGGGATCATTAGGAAGGGTATAGAAAATAAGTCAGCAAGTGTCATTTTGCCTCTTTATAAATCTATGGTGAGGCCCCACCTGGAATACTGTGTACAGTTCTGGTCGCCATACCTCCAGAAGGATATTATGGAGCTGGAAAAAGTGCAGAGGAGGGCAACCAGAATGATTAGGGGTCTGGAACACCTTCCTTACCATCTGAGGCTGCAACGGTTGGGCCCCTTCACTCTTGAACGACGACGTCTAAGAGGTGACCTGATTGAAGTTTATAAAATCATGCACGGTGTGGACAAAGTAGATAAGGAAAAACTGTTTTCCCTATCGCATAACACTAGAACTAGGGGACACTCGATGAAACTTTTGGGTACTAGTTCTCAAACAAATAAGAGAAAGTACTTTTTCACCCAGAGGATTACTGGTCTATGGAACTCCCTGCCAGAAGAAGTGGTGACAGCTGTCAGTCTTGACAGCTTTAAGAAAGGATTAGACAAGTTCATGGAGGACAAGAGTATCAATGGCTATAATTATGGATACTTAAGGACAACCTGCGGGTTGGAGAGATAGGCAGGATATCTCTCAATATCATTTCCAGGGAATCCTAAGCTGGTGAAGGCATCTGCTTGGGAATACCCTGAAGGAAATGGTGAGCCACTGTGTGAGACAGAATGCTGGACTGGATGGGCTGTGGCCTGTTCCAGCAAGGCTGTTCTTATGTTCTTATGTTCTTATGTTCTCCCCTGTAGGGATTGGGGCAGTTCTGTGCCATGACCTGGGGGAGGGTTGAGAGGCACCGATCGCCTTCTTTTCGAGATCCCTGTCTGATACGGAAAAGAGGTACATGCAATTTGATAGGGAAGCCCTAGCCATTATCATGGGGACCAAGAAATTCCATGATTTCATTTACAGATGGCCGTTCACAATCGTTACTGATCACAAGCCGCTCTTGGGCGTATTCACCCCTGACAAGCCAATGCCACAAATTTTGTCCCCAAGAATGCTTTGGTGGGCAATGTTTTTGCAAGCCTATCAGTTCAACTTGCAACATTGCCCAGGTGCTTCTATCTCAAATGCAGATGTGCACTTCCAGGTCCCCTATCAAATCTGTGGGCAAGGTTACCGCTGACCACCATGTCCTTATGATAGAAGTGTTAGATTCCCTGCCGGTGTCTGTCGAGGAGATTGTGGCAGCATCAAAAAGGGACTCCCTACTGTCTAAGGTTATGTCGTGGGTATGAAAAGGTTGGCGTTTGCCCCCTGTGGCTGATGAGTTTCATTTCTATTAGACTAAATGGCATGAACTGTCATTAGAATGGGGGTGTTTGGTTTGTGGAGAAAGAGTGGCCATTCCCCCAGCACTCCGAGGGAAGGTTCTCCACACATTGCACATAATTCACCCTGGCATAGTTCGCTCTTAAACGCTCGCTAGGAGCTACTTCTAGTGGCCTAGGCTCGATTCGGACATCGAGGACTGGGTGGGGCATTGTAGGGAATGCCAGGCATCAAGTTCCAGAGGAGACTCATGAGCCCACCCGGGAATGGGACGGCAAAGGGCCCCTGGTCCTGGAGGATAGGGATAGGGATGCCTAAGGTTACTGCTGTCCTTGATTTACCACACCTGAGATGTATTTCTTCTATATAACTACATTAAGTTTCTCTTACCTTCTTAACGTTCTTGAGCACACTGTAAGACTAATATTAAGTGAGGCTGTGAACGCAACTACGAAACTTAAAATGTAAGTTGTTTATTTCTTTAATTATTATTTTTTTTTTAATGAAGATGTTGTGCACTTTGTGATATGTATACCTTCATGTGATATTGTTGTTAGAATATTTTGTAATAGTAGTAATAGTACATATAGTAATATGACATTTTGTTTCTACAGATAGCAATTTACTCTGATGAAGGACTTCGTTCCGAAAAGCTTTTGTAACCAGTGAACTTAACCATCTTTGATAATTTGTAGATTACATTCCTTGAGTAACATTTTTCATATTTGATTACTACATTTAAAGAAAAGTATCTACTTTGAGTTTTTCCACTGTGAGAAGAGTATTATTTACAATCATGTTTGTTGAAGATTCAAAACTTTATTTAGTATAAACACACGTTATATCCTTCAAGAAAAAGGGATTCATTTTTGGGACTTTCCATGAACGGTTTCTTTGATTCTTTTGTACCACTTTTATGAAAGCTGATTCACTATTGTTTTCCCGCTTCTCCAGAAGTCATGGGTAAATGTATCTATTGTGTTCTGTATAAAAGCTGTTACCATGCACCTGCTCCTTGTTATTTTGATCCTTGCAATAAACCATGTTGTTCTTTGAACCAGCTCTGTTCAAGTAATCCTTCCAGGGTTCGGACACAACACCTGACTACAACATTTCATTGTGTTCATAACAGGAAAAGTCACAACTTTTGATATTAGAGTGGATGACTGCTACACGACAAAGGAAGAATAATGCATCAGAGGCAGTGGGTCCTGCAGAAGATCAGAAGATCAGGCCAACTTATAGCTTTCACTTTGACTCAACACCTTTGGGGAACTGGGATTTAACCCACTGCTTGAAAAACTCATTATGTGCACAAAAATTGTGTCGTATATATAAATCTGACACAAATTTCTGCTCTGTGATATATTGTCTGAAGCGTGTGTGCGCGCGCACGCACGTGTGTGTGTGTGTGTCATATTCATGCTTATGAATCAAATCTAGACATCATGGTCAGGATGTCCATAAACTCAGCTGAATGTAGTTCTCACTGTATTCAGTGAGGGGAATTAATACTTTCTTGACTTAGTTCTGTTTGAAATAAATGTTGTCTAACTCAACTAATATACAGTTCAGTATCTGTCCATTGAAGAAGTGAATCACATGGAGTTTAATGGGATTTACTCCTAGATTAACTATGTATAAAATTGTAGCCTTCCTGTGTCTCTAGAATCATGTCCTTATTTAGATGGATTTTTTTTAAAAAAAAATTAAACATTTGATTATTGAAGTTTCTCAGAAATGTAGGTGATACATGACATTGGAAATGGTGAAATTATATTAAAATATTGGTTAGGAGAAATGTGTAGTATGCCTGTGACACTGAATGTAAATTTTCTGTCCCTTCTAATATAACATGACACAGATTTCTGCTCTGTAATATTTTATGGCACAGCCATTTGGGGCCACAAAGAATCTTGGTCAAGGTTTGATTTTGAATTGTGTATAGATAATATGACCAAACTGGGGCAAGGGTGTTGAATGGGTATAATGACTATGGAGAGGAGAAAAACTGTCCGAGGGCAGAAGGCAAAAATATTAACAGATGTTAAGCAATAAAAAGTAATAAGTCCAAGACAAGTGTCCGTGTATAAAATTTGTATTGAGTGAAGTTCCACAATGAGACTATATTTCCAAACAATTCATCACTGAGAACAAATTTCCTAATTTGTATTGAGTGAAGTTCCACAACGAGACTATATTTCCAAACAATTCATCACTGAGAACAAATTTCCAAAGCTTTTCCGGTACAATAAAGCTTTTCTGGGCATAAGCCCTTTCCTCAGGGAAATCTATAAGTTAATAAATATAGAATTAGAATATCTCCCATGTTGGAATGTGATCTAAAGTGACAGTGCAAAGCTAAAAACGTGCATAGCTAAATAGACTAAATTAGCTAAAACACAATACAATTAAACACTAACATGAAACTATGTACAAGGTTACAAAAGTACACCATACAAATATTTTGTCCAAATGTCCAATATACAAATATACAAATATTGGAATACACTAAAAAAATGGCTCTGGTCTAACTGCTATTATATATGGAGATAGGACTGAAAAAATTGTAACAAATACTGTATAAATATTATATGATCAAGTCAACATTATTTAATAAAATTTAATAAAATCCTACCTCAGTATAAATTGGTAAGATCAAATGACATAAGAGTCTCGCGTCCTAGCCTCTATGCAAAGTCTGCTATGTGCTGTGGACGTTAGCTAAAATCGAGAATGACTAAGTTTAAATAGAGAGCCTGTAATAGCCAGGTGGGGAGCTCCTCTCATGACTTGCATTTTTGCTAAAGAATTGTTACTCACAAGGTGACCATTACAACAGAGAAGATAATTCCAATTCTTGATTTAACCCTTTAGGTGAAACAAAGTTAAACAAATGCATAAAGAATGCTTCCCTGAGCAATAGTTGTTGGTGTATGTCCATTTTCTGGTATGATTTTGGAAGTATTTGTTCCAGTGCAACAAAGGTGAAATCATTTTCATTATGTCCCATCTTAAGAAAATGGGACACTAAAGGAGCATTAAGGTCCTGGGTTCGAATTTTGGACCTGTGTTCACATATCCTAGTTTTTAGCGGTCTATTCGATTTTCCTATATATCGCATGCAAAATTTGTTCTCAGTGATGAATTGTTTGGAAATATAGTCTCATTGTGGAACTTCACTCAATACAAATTTGATACACGGACACTTGTCTTAGACAATATGACCAACACGTGTTCTGTTTTAAAAATATGAGTAATAAAGCAACACAAATTGTAAAAATGTTGATTAAAGAGTACAGGAAATGTTGAATTAGACTCCAGTATAACTTTCCTGCACTTTTATGTTAAATAATATTGAGTATTATCCTCAAAGTGGCATTTTTGCATATGATTTTCCCTAGAACTTTGGGGATAATACTCTGCAATCACGACTCTTAATTGGATTTTCAACTATTTTAAAATGTTTGAATAGCCATTCTTTTCTCCTTTGTCATTTCATGCAATTGCAAATGAATCCAGGCTATATCAAAGAGGAAACATGCCACTTTTGACTAATCCACAACATAAATAGCAGATTAATATCAATTAGTTCTGTGCTACTGAGCTGGGCTTGGTGATGCCTCCCATCTTTCAAGTTCACTCAAGAGGAGTGCTAATATTTCTCTACTCTTGCGTAGAAGCTGTGAAAAGTTCAGACCTCCATATCTAAAGAGAAAATCACCTCCATATCTAAAGAGAAAATCAAGTGTAGCTCTTAATGCGACACTGTGTTATTTTGGCCACATCTTTTTTACACTAGCCTGAGTTTGGGAATGATACTTTTTGGTCTAGAGTTTTTCAAGCCCCACAACAAGGATGGTGATTGGTAGTAATCATTCAAAATAGTAACCTTTTCAAACTCTGACATTTATTATACTGAAGTTTTTCCTCAGTGAAGTTGTTCTGATGATTTGGCCTTCTTGATTGTATGCCCTTAGACACATAGAAGTATAGTTTCTAAAACACATGAAATACTAGTCCCCCTCTATTTAGCATTAGTTAGACCACATCTAGAGTACTGTGTCCAAATCTGGGCACCATACTTTAACAAAGATGAAAATAAAATAGAACAGGAACAGAGGAGGGCAACAAAGATGATCAGGGGACTGGAAACTGAGACATATGAGAAAAGATTGAAGGAACTGGTCATGTTTAGCCTTGAGAAAAGGAGACTAAGAATGGATATGAAGGTATTTGAAGAGTGCTATCATATCCATATCTGCTTTGATTTGGACTCAATGGCCTAAAAGGCCTCTTCTAACACAGTTATTCTATGATTCTAAGATACTGGTAAGTTGTAGGGGTGGGTGGGAATCTAGCTTATTTCTTTTTGACTTAACCAAAAGCCTTCTCCCTCTTGCCTAATTTTAACATTATCCCCTCTCATTTCTTTGGTTTATCTAAATCTATACAATCTATACAGTCCTGTTATTTGCTAAATTATCAAAATCAGTACACAAAGGCTGAGAACATTTTTTTTACATGAGCAGATGTATAACTTTTAAACTTTTCCTTGCCAGTAAATAAAGAGCTCCTACTATGATTTTCCAGATTGTGTGAAGTATGTACTTGTGGCTCAGAGAATTGTTGCATGGGTTCTCTGTTTATCAGAAAATGAGGAACAGACCAAAACTTACAAATTTGCTCATGCTATAGGGTTTTGGCCAAAGTGTCACATTATTGAATTGCCATTTATTGCATTTGTTTTTAATTAATAGTAATTATGTGCAACCAAATTGAGTTTGATTTATTGCGGCCTTTCTCAGAGTTTTCTACTGTATTCAGCATTAAGATATTATCATGGAATGTGAGAGGTACAGGTTGCCCCGTTAAACGTAGAAGGTTGGGATTGGCTCTGAAAAAAAGATTAATCTGATTAGATATTTTTGCAAGAAACACATCAGAAATCAGAAGATAAAAATAAATTGTTTTGGGGATGGACACGTATTTATGAGAAAGCCTTCAGTACTTCAAAGGCAAGAGGGGTGGCTATCTTGATTTCAAATAGATTGGGATTTACAACGACTAAAAGTATTAAAGATCAAGAAGGTAGATATTTAATAATAAAAGGGACAATAGAGGATGAAGAAATAACACTTGTAAACATTTATGCACCAAATGAGAAACAAGGCTTGTTTTTGAATAAGGTATATCAGATTTTAGTAAAAGAAAAATGACAAAAATGATAGTAGCAGGTGACTTTAATTTAATTTGGTCTAATTTAGATTGCACAAATGTGACAAACTATAGAGGAAGATTTAAAATGCAAATTTTGGATAACTGGGTCAGATTATTAGGATTAAAAGATACTTGGAGAGAACTCAGAGGGTCAGAGAGAGTATGCACTTATTTTTCTCAAGTTTACAATTCGTATTCAAGAATATTATTATTATTATTATTATTATTATTATTATTATTATTATTATTATTATTATTATTATTATTATACTTGTATACTGCCTTCTTCACCCAAGGGATGACCCAAAGCGGTTCACAATAAAACAATAAGAGCAATAAAACATATAATACATGAAACACGTTATCCACTATCAGCACTGCCGTAGATCATTCAAGAGTGCCCAAGAGTTGGCACCCAGGGCTCGATGTCCTCTGATGGAGCCCGGGGCTCAACGTTTCTGACCTCAGCAGCATCAGCTGAAGAAAAGAAGATGCCATGCTCAGCTCCTCCCACTTCCTGCCAACTGTGGGAGGAGCTTGGAGCATCCGTAGTGGGGATGCAGATTTTAAAGTCCTCCCACCACAGGTCCCAGTTGCTCCCACTTCCTGCCAAACAGCAGCATTGGGGGAAGGAGCCTGGAGCGTCCGTGGCGGGGACACAGACTTTAAAGTCCTGCCACCGTGGGTCCCAGATGCTCCCACTTCCTGTCGACTGGCAGCATTTATATATATTCATTACAGATTCTATATTCATTACAGATAATTTGGTTAAAAATGTAGAAGAGACTGAAGTAGGAATTTTCCAGGAATCAGATCATACTAAGGTGTTGTTGGATTTACAAATAGACGAGAAAGGAAGGAGAAATAATAATTGGAGGTATGAGATGAAATTATTTAAGGATTTTTTAATAATAGGAACAAATTGTTAAAAATTGGGAAGAAAGTTGGGTATGGAATGATACAGGTGAGGTAAATTATAATATTGTATGGGATGCCTTGAAGTCAGTGTTTAGAGGTGAATGTTTTAAATTGGAAAGTATAAATAATAAACAATTTAGAAATATAAAAGTCATACCTGTCAACCTTCCCGATTTGGCCGGGATTACCCCATAATCCTGCGCCGATTGACGTCATTTCCTGACCCGCGCTGCCAAAACCCCGTAATTTGGCAGCGGGGGAAAGGAAGTACTGCGCAGCCCTTCTGTGCAAGTCACCTTCTACGCATGCGTAGAAGGGTTTTACACTCGTGTAGAACCCTTCCACGCATGTGTGGAAGCCTTCCATGCATGCGTGGAAGGCGACCTGCACAGAACTGCTTTGTGCAGGTCCCGTTTTTTCTGGAGCTGCAGGTTGACAGGTATGATAAAAGTAGAAGTTGAAAAAGAAATTAAACATTTGCAGGATGAGCATGCAAAGACTAAAAATAGAAGTTTTTTTTAAAGGGTACAGATGTTTAAACAAATTAATTGGGAAAGAAATAGAAAAATTAAAAGAGACTTGATTTGTTTAAAAAGAGAATGTTTTGAATATAATAATAAAAATTCAAAATTATTGGCAAGAGTGGTTAAGGAGCAAAAGTAAAAGAGAAATAGGGGTATTGATAAATAAATAAATAAATAAATAAAGTAGGAATAAGATGTAATAAAATGTGAGATAAAATTAAAATAGCAAAAGATTTTTGCCAAGAACTATATTCTGAAAAATTGAAATTGATAAATTAAGAGATTATTTAGAAAGACAAATGGGAGACAAAATAAGTGAGGATCATAGAAATAGAATGGAAGAGGAAATAACGGAGAAAGAGATTAGCGAGGTGATAAATAAATTAAAAATGAGTAAAACTCCTGGGGAAGATGGTCTACCAGCAGAATTTTATAAAGAACTAGCGGATTACCTGGCCTTGCTCTGTCCCCCCCCCCTGTAAAGGCATGTCCTTTTGGTTCATGGCTGGCTTCTTGTTCAGCTTTACTGTGTGTGTCATTGTGTTAACTGTAATTTAATACAAGACTTGCTGATGAACAAAAAAAATTAGTTTGACCGTCAGGAGCAAGCATAAATAAGATCATTGGGGGATACCACTCTTGAGCATGCTACATAAAGTTGCCCATGGGAAAAACATGGCATTGTTAATTGTACTCTACAGTACTTAATAGTCTGGCCTTGTGACTTGTTGATTGTAATGGAGAAGGCAAGTCTTACTGGAAATTGTAGTCTTTTAAAGGTGAAAGGTAGATCCATTGGAATGAGAGGTATGTGTAGAATGCAAACTGTTTCACCTTTCCCTTTTCCTGTTATGATAGTGGCTTCTATGACATTGGACATCATATTCTGTACACAAAGTCTTGTGCCATTGCATAGTTTAGGTGGGTTGAGGTTTCTTAATAAAATAATTGGGATCCTACTTTAAGTAATAGTCGATGTAGTGGCATTCCTGGAGGATCCATAGAATTTAGAAATTCTGGTGGGAAATTGACAGCATCATCATTATCAGTTACAGTATCAATAGGCTTGTATTCTTTGATCGAACCTGGTAACATATCAAGTATGTCTGTTTATTTTGTGGATGTTGTCATTTTTTGCAACAAGAATGGCTCTGTCTTGTAAACAATTTAAATTTTGACAGTTGTGTACAATATCTGGATAGACTGCATTTATCAGATCTTTGGTGGATGTAACCAGGGTGCAGAAATAGGGTGGGAATTTTATGTTGCCAGAACCATTGAATGGTAATCTTCCTTCTCCAATCTGCAGCAGATGGTTTGTGAAATTTGTAGCATTGGCATGTGGTTGTACTCGCATGTTTTGGTTTAATGTGAGTGTTTGCACATGTCTCCAGAGGATTGATTGTTTTAAACATGTGTTCAGCTCATCAGCTGGTGTTGATTTTGGAATGGCGGGCAGAATTTGTCAAAAGTCTCCACAGAGCAGTAGAAGAGCTCCTCCCATGAGGTTGTTGTTTCCTCTGAGAGCTCTCAGAGTGAGGCCAAGTGCCTCAAGAGTTTTTTTGTGGGCCATGGTGCATTCATCCCATACAATTAATGTGCATTTTTAAGGACCTGTGCTCGTCCACTTGTCTTAGTGATGTTGCATGTAGGAGTTTCATGTCTGACAATGTCCAGTGGCAACTGAAGGGTGGAATGGGCTGTCCTTCCTCATTCCATCAAAGTTGCTGCAATTCCCGATGAGGCGAGGGCAAGATCCACTTGTCCCTGAGCCCTGATTTCTGCAACTATTAAGTAAGTAAGGAATGTTTTAGAGAAAAATGATTGCACCCTGTTCTGTTGATAGTGTGTTATGCATGATGGTGTGGTATGCATTTTTCTGATCTTCATTAAGAAGTGGTTTGTTGTGTGCAATATATTCAGCAAGTTGTTCCTTGTTGTAGTTTGTTTCTCTTATGTAGTCTGCATGAAGAACATGGGTTTGCTGTCGTACTGGTGAAGGTAGCCTGAGTTCTTGTAGTGTTTTATTGTTCATGGCCATGCATTTGTCTTCAACAATAATCAAAGCCTTGTTGAAAATGTGAAAGGGCTGGGGATTTCCCTGGGTAGCGTGGTCTGGGCTTCCAGCCCTCCACCAGCCTCTCCCTCCTGGTTCTCACACAAACAGGCAGAAGCCAGCCACAGTCATTAGAAATCAGTGCATTGAGTGCTAAAAATAACAAACCTAGGTCTAACTCACCCTATTACCTCTAAAAGCCTCCATAAATCAGGTACCCGGCTGGCTAGCCACCTCCATCCCTTCTCTCCCCAGCGCGCCAAATTACAGCCCAGAAGCAGCTACCAAGCTCCAGGGAAAAACCCAAACAGGAGGAGGGATTGGCTGATGTGGACATTATGGACATTCTATCACTCCCCCACTCCCAAACAGCTGCTCTGCCTTACAAAATGTTTGGTTCAAATGTAATGTACAATGTTGGATTTTCTTTGAGGAGTTTTGCAAGTATATCTTCACTTAGCGATTCCTTATATTTTTCCCATAAAGTTTGTGGATTGGATGGACTGCATGAAGTTAAAGTTATGGCAAACAGGTTTCTGATCTGTTCTGGTAGTGATATTAATGATGCTTCTTGCAATGTGCACTCCCAGTGTTGGTCTGCCTCAAGTAAGCCTAACTTCTGACAGGCTTCTCTGTATGTCTGGCATTGCTCCCCATTGACTGTTCTGAGGTCAGTGAAAGATGTTGGTCCTGGAACTGTGTGTAGCAGCATGCGAAGGAAATAGCATTCTGCATAATTTGGGTGAACTGTATAGACTCTACCCAAGGCATCACTTGCACATATATCATGTCCAGGAATGGGTTTACCAATTTTTCTTCTGCAGAATTCTTTTGCCGATCTATTCCACATGTAATATCGTGGGATGCCAGGATACAATAAAGTTCTTGCAAAAGCATCTTTCTGACATAGTTGAAAGAATGCTGTCAAGGTTGCATTTTGTGGATATTCAGCCACTGTACTGGCAGTATCTGGTATGAAATAAACTATTTGTCCATTTTCTAAATGGACACTGAGGTGAACCACAGTAGGGTGTCTCTCGTGAATTGGAAACCCCAGTATTTGCCAAACCACCTCATTACTGCTGATGTACCTCCCACACTGATACTGCATGATTTCATCATTTTTTTGTGCTGCTTATGCCAAAAACAGCCATGTCATGTCCTTTGTTAATGTACTTGCGGACATATTTTATTGATTTGACACTGTTGCAGTACTCTACATTGATGTGGGCTTGGAACATTTTAGTTAGGATTGGTGAAAATGATACAATCCAGCTGTGGTCAATGTTGATTTCTGTGTGCATACACATCTGTATTTTAGTTGTCAATCCTCTATCTTCTGGTGCTTGTTGTCTATAGAGTGGATATCCATCTTGTCCAGTTTGGGGGTCTTTTATTAACATCTGTGGGTATCTCTCTGTGCACTTTCCATCCTTCATACATGTGGAATTTGGATTTAGAGTTCCACATGGTTCATGGATCATGTGTTTTTTGACCAGTGTATGAAGTTCTGGATCTTGTTCTGGATCTGGCAGCTCTGCAAATATTATGTCGTCAATATGTGATGGATGTATTTTGTTTGCCAACCAGATAAAATTGTGTGTGGGGCAGTCCTATCTTTTGCCACTCAATTGTATACATCCAGCAGGTTTGTTATAATCTCAATCAGTTGCATTTGTTTTTTCCCCCTGAATACTCTTGCAATTAAATCGTGGTGGTCACTAGACGATTGACTACTGTGAAGGTTGTCCTTGATGTGTGTCCATGTTGGATTGCAGGTGAAGGTGATAAATGAATCTGGTCTGCCATGTGTCCTGACAAATATCATAGCATCCTGTGTGTATTCATGCATGTAGCTGGTAGGATGACTAATGCTCCAATGTTTGCAACGTTGCCATCATTTGCAACAGCATCTTTGAGGTGAATGTATTGATCCACTCAGAGTTTACTTTGATGTAGACATATATAAAGTAAACGTTCACTTTCTATTTTTGCATACATATCAACAACGAATTGCTGGAACAATTGTCTGCAGTTTAAGATATGGTTTTGTTCTGTGTCTCTAATCATTATTATGTATGCATAGAAATCCATGGCTGAAACTTTCTTATTGGTTTCTGTGCCTGTTGTTGAATTAACTTGTCTGAGATTGAAATGTTATCTGTCTTTCGCCATAAGGGAACAGCAGTGGGTACTGTAGAGCATTATATGATTGATGTGTTTCAGAAATCGGTTGCAGAGTTTCACCTTGTTGTTGAATGATGATGTCTCGTGGATAAAATATGTCACCTGATATAACCATTGCAACTTTATTTGTTTGTGGAGCATTGTAGCACCGCTCATGTTCACCTGCTGGTGTTTTGTCTGCTCTGATGACTATTTTATACTCATCTATTGGCATTTCTTCCAATGCTGTTTTGAAACTGTGTATGAGACAGTTGTGCTGATGAAACATCCTTTGTTAGTTTAACACAATGTGGTGTTTTGTTTCTTCAATGTTGGTACATCTTTGGTCAGTTCTCATTTCTTCATTTCTAAAGAAATATAGCTGTAGAATTTTTGCTGGTTGATCTGGAAGTGGAAGTAATGAGCCAACCTGGTGGTAGATCTGTGCTTGGACTGTAAATGTTGGTAGAAATCCTATGTGTTGAATAACTGATGTTGCTCCAAATGATGTCATTTGGAAAAATTAGTTGTATTTTCTGATGTTTTTTAGAAAATGTTTAGATTCCAATGTCTGGCCTGATGTGTACTGCAACAAATCTGGTGGTGGTTGGCATTGGTTGATTGTAATTTTTCCATTTTTGCAGCAAAGTCATGGAGATTCTGTTTTAAACTTTCTGGCTTGGCAGTAAGCACAAATGGTATCAAGGTCTACAATGTTTACTCTGGGCTGCTGGGAGTAGTTTTTGTTTGGGTTGTAGTGGAATCCTTCCATTGCTAAAGTACATTGTGTTGCTCTTTTTCTAGCCCAACTTTGAGCAGCTCTTTGTCTGTCATGGTATGGCCGGGACTCATGGTGTTCTGGGTTTTCTTTAGCTCTAGATGTATTAACTATTTATTTTTGATAATGCAGTCGATTCTCATGCTGTTCTGTTGTTTCATTAGCTCTAGATGTTGCAGCTGTGGTTCGTTGTGTTGCTCGTATTTCATTGCTTTTTCTGGGTGCTTCCTGTGCATGTTGTTTTTTCCTCTTTTTAGCCTTTGATTCTACCTGGCCAGTTCTCCGACATTTGTTTGCAGGCATCCTATCAATGTTATTTTACAAAATCTGATATTCCTATTTAACTGCTGCCAGGAGAAGTATAGACAATGTTTTCCCCCATAAAAGTAAATTTCCACGTTGTTTGCGTACAATTTCCATTGGCTTAGGAGATTCAATGAAATACCATGAAGACAACTTGGAAGCAAGAAATGTATGGGCATTCAGTGTTTTGACCTGTAACAATGCTGTGATGCCAGCCCTCTCCCTTCCAGCAAAGTGGTTAATAACACTATCAGTCTATATCAAAGGTGTACAAATCAAGAAATATTGTACAGTAATCATGAGATGTTTTTGTTCCGAAAACAGTTTGGCTACTATTAATAAACCAAAGCTCTTTGATATGACTACACAGTGTCAGTGACCCATATTGACGGCTCTGTTGTGTTTTTGCACGTTGGTATTTTTGACCAGTAACAATGCTGTGATGCCAGTCTTCTCTCTTCCAAGCACAGCAAAAAATGGCCAAACAGAGAAAAGGATACAAACACAATGTACCGTTTGTGTATGCCCAAAAATGATGAAGATAATGATAAACAAATCTTCTTATAAGGTCTTTGTATTCTTAATGTTATTTTTATTTTTTATTTTGCAAACTCTGATAATAAACTGATGTATATTAACTTGTAATGTCATCAAACAGAAACCAAACTCAGATACTTCTCTGCACAAAAAGTCTTCAAGTTCCTTTTGTAATCTTGACAATAGTAACCAAATTCAAATATGTTCTCTTCAACTTCTTCACTATGTCCTTTGTAACAATATGAAACAATGATTCATTCCTCTATTACACTTTCTGTCTCTTGTCCAAAACAGCTCATAAACTCGTATTCAGTTGGGAAGTCAAACTCCCATATAAATTGGCCCCAAACTCCCGACGTCTATCCGGTTAATTAGACATTTCATTCAATAAATTTCATCAGGGGAGTTTTTGCAATATCACTCTTGTGTTTCGTGTCCTCTCTGTCTCTTCTGTAATTTCTCTATGGTTGCTAAGTCTTCTCTCTTCCAGCAAAATGGTTAATAATGCTATCAGTCTATATCAAGGGTGTACAAATCAAGAAATATTGTACACAAATCATGAGGGTTTTTTCCCTCATAAACTGTTTGGCTTCTGTCAGTAAACCAAAGCTCTTTGAGATGACTATACAGTGTCAGGGACCCTTATTGATGGCTCTGTTGTGTTTTTGTTGTGTGTTTGTACGTTGGTATATATATATATATATAAATTTTTATTGAATATAAAAAGATAAACATTACAAAGAAGAAGAAAATACAGAAAAGAAAACACGTAATTTAAAAGAAAAAAACATATTCAATTTTTATCGAATCCAATTACATTAAACATAACATAAACACTAATAATCACCCTGTGTATTTACAAGTTATAAGTGCCTGCGGGATATTGCCTTTTTTACCATTTCCAAAAATATATATATTCTGGTACAAGGCTATTGCTCTGATCTCCATTCAGTGAGTATTCCACAAAAGGTTGCCAAATTTTCCAAAATCTATTTTCTTTGATTTTCCCTTATATTTATTTCCCATGTCAGTTTGTCATTCAATGCAAGATCCCACATCTCTTTATACCATTCCTCTACTTTTAGAACTCTATCAAGTTTCCAGCTCCTTGCAATACACATTCTAGCTGATATCAGCATAATAGCTATTAGTTCCTTATTGTCTTCATTTACTTTCAAATTCTCCACATCTGTTAACAGCACCATATTTAAATTCAATTCACATTCTACCCCCATAATATCACATATTTCCTTCTCAATTTCCCCCAAATACTCTTTTACCACTTTACAATTCCACCACATATGTTCATATGTCCCTAAAGAGTTTTTACATCTCCAACACATTTTACTTTTAGCATTGTCCATTTGAAATAATCTCTCAGGAGTCAGATACCACTTCCATAACATTTTGTAATTATGCTCTTTCATTCTTACTGACATAGTTCTCATATATCTTTTTTCCCACTTATCTTTCCAAATTTTTTCCTGAATTTTTATGTTCAAATCCTCAGAGCTGCTAAAGAAAAGAGGACAAAAAGAGAGATTGGAATTTTGATAAATAAATTAGGGGTGAGATGTAATAAGGCTAAAGATAAGATTGAGATTGTAAAAGATTTCTATCAGAGTTTGTATACTAAAAAAGATATCAATATAGAAAAGTTGAGAGAACAGTTAGAAAAACAGGTGCAAATAAAAATAGAATTGGAACATAAAAATAGAATGGAGGAGCGAATAATGGAAAAAGAGGTAAAAGATACAATAGCCAACCTGAAGCTAGGTAAATCCCCGGGTGAGGACGGACTGACAGCGGATTTTTATAAGGAATTTAAAGATAGTGTAGTTCCAAGATTAGTGAAATTGTTTAACTATATATTGGATGGGGGAAAGATACCGACATCATGGAACAGAACTATAATTGTTTTGCTGCCAAAGCCTGGAAAGGATGTTGAAAAAGTGGAATCATATAGGCCTATTTCTCTGATAAATCAAGACGCTAAGATATTTACAGCAATAATAGCAAAAAGATTAAATGGGTTCATGGGCAATTATATAAAGGAGGATCAAGTGGGATTTTTGAAAGGACGTCATATGACTGATTTGATTAGGAGGGTTCTGGACTTGATTGACATAGCAGGGCATACAAAAGAGAAAGTTGGATTATTGTCATTAGATATATTTAAGGCTTTTGATTCTTTGCAATGGGTTACAATTAAAGAGATAATTCGATGTTATGGATTTGGAGATAGATTTTGTAACATGATAGACCAGTTATATCAATTTGGATTTGCAAAAGTTAGGGTCAATGATGAAAATACAGGAGAGATAAGATTAGAAGCAGGTACAAGACAGGGTTGCCCATTATCCCCATTACTGTTTATAATGGCAATGGAGTTGTTAGCGAATATTATAAGAGGGGATAAAGGCATTGAAGGGATGGCTGGAAATAAAATAAGTTTGTACGCAGATGATACTTTGATAATAATGAAGCATCCTAGAAAGGCATTGGAAAAAATACAAGGACATCTAAAAGATTTTGAAGAGATAACAGGTCTGAGAATCAATTGGGATAAATCAGAAATGATAGCCTGTAATGTTGAGAAGGGGGAACAAGAGAGAATTAAGGCTAAATTTAAAATTCAAGTTAAAGAATGTTTGAGATACTTAGGAATAAGTATCTCAAATAAAATTGAGGACCTTAAGCGATTAAATTATGATAAACAGAAAAAAGAAATTAAAGAGAAAATAGAATTGTATAAAAAAATCAAATTGTCATGGTTTGGTAGGATAGCGTTAACTAAAATGATGTTGTTGTCAAAAATAAATTTTTTATTTGAGGCGTTGCCGATTAGGTTGTTTGATAAGGAAATTAAAGATTTTCAAAACATAATAAATAATTATTGTAATGCAGGAAAAAAGCCTAGAATTGCTACAATTTTTTGTTACTTATCTCAGAAAGAAGGAGGATTGGGAATACCTAATTTAAGGAATTATGATAGAGCTTTTCAAATTAAGAATATTATAAAACTTTTAGCAAGGGAGAAGGTTGTCTGGGAAGAAATAGAGATGAAGGAGTTAAAAATGGGTAAAGGGGTATTTCTAGGTGACAAGAAAGAGAAAATCAGTGTTAAAAATAGAATGATGAAAACAATGTTGGATGTTTGGAACAAGGTCAAAAAGAAATTGAGTCCAGAACTATCTCCTATAATAGAATTAGATGATATTAAAAGTTTTTCAATACAATTAGATAATAGTTTAAAGATGGTACTGGAAAGGAAAAATGTTTCTTTGTTGAAGGACTGGGTTCGCGCCTATAAAGATAGTGAGAATAAAGCAGTAATTTGTTCACAGTTGAATCTGAACTGGCTTCAGAAGGTAATGTTGGATAGATGGACTGATTAATATAAGGAAGAAAGTAGTTTAGAGAGGGATAAAACAGAATTTGAGCAACTGTTGTTAAAAATACGAAAAGGAGATATGGGATTAAAGGGTATAGTAAGAAGGATTTATAAAATTTTAAATAATGAAGGTAATCCACAAGAAACTTTGAAGTTATGCTGGGTACGTTGGTATTTTTGAAAGCAAGGAATTTATGGGCATTCAGTGTTTTGACCTGTAACAACACTGTAATGCCAGTCTTCTCTCTTCCAGCAAAGTGGTTAATAATGCTATCGGTCTATATCAAGGGTGTACAAATCAAGAAATATTGTACACAAATCATGAGGGTTTTCCCCCATAAAGAGTCTGGCTACTGTCAACAAACCAAAGCTCTTTGAGATGACTATGCAGAATCAGTGACCCTTATTGATGGCTCTGTTCTGGTGTTGTTTTTTTTTGTACTTTGTTATTTTTGAGGACGAATGTGAAAAAGCAGTCAAAGTCAAGCAGGGGTGATACATTTAATTCCACTTCTCCTCAGAAAGAGGTGCCAGATACATGATCAGGGACACCTTTACCAAAAATGAAGCTGCAATGTTTCCCACTCGCTGCGGAGCTTTTGTAAAGGCAGTTCGATAGCCCTGCCCCTTTTAACAATCCTCTCTCGCAACTCTCCCCTTTTTTAATGGCACTCTCTTGTGCCGCACCCCTCTTTTAATGGGTCTCTCTCATGCTCCATGCCTGCCTGTGAAAGTAGGAGACATTCATTTTCTTGAGACCAGGAAATGTTCTGAATAAGGGCAAGGGTAAAACTTCAAGGACGCCAGTACGCTTGCACATAGTTCTACGGCCACTTCCGGTTTCTGTTCCATGCACCCAAGACACCATAGGAGCTGTAGTTTCCATTCCTTTTCCCAGTTAGGGGCATACACCCCCTACTGGGTATTGGAACCCACACAGTGCTGATCTCGCATGGCCAAGGAAGGTATGTTGCAAGTTTCAGTGAGATCAGCCCAGCGGTGCGGGAGCCTGTCCAGCATATACAAACAGAGATCTCTGTTTTATAGATATAGATTTAAAGAAATTGTACTTCCAAAGCTTAAAAAACTATGGCATAGATCAATAATTGCTTTAATTCCAAAGCCTGGAAAACATTTGGAAAAAGTAGATGCAAATTTTTTTACTGCAATAGTGGCAAATAGATCGAACATCTTCATGACCAAATTCCACTTTATATACATAAAGATCAGGTGGGTTTTTTAAAAAACAGATACATGGCGGACCTTACAAGACATGTATTAGATTTATTGGATACTAGCTGATTACCTGGCTTCACTCGGGTTTTTAATTTCTTTAACGTAGTCCAGCCTTTCCCTCTTGGAAACCTCGTCGGGTCACTCCTGCCTCCCTTCCTCTGTCTCGCTCTTCCCTCACCTGTCCTGCTTCTCTGTTGATGTTCACATACCACCCTTATCTTTCCCATACATGTGCCCAGCCACCTGGTGACAGAGCAGCACGCAGCCATTGAGGAACCCTCGGACCTTCCCTCCATCCTCGGGTTTGCCCACCATGGTCTCCACCTCCACTGCGGAGGCTGGTTGTCCATTTCCAGGGTGGGCCCATTGTGCTCTGTGGATCCCACACCCTCCCAGCCCTTTCAAGGCCCTCCGTCACCACCGCAGTGCTGGCCCAACCAGACCCCCTATTTGCCTTCCACCTACTGTGAAAACTACAGCTGAGCTCAGAGGGCTACAGTTGAGCTAGTCAGATGATGTCACAATCTCAACCAAACCGGCACTATGACATCAACTCAATTACAAGAACGAGGAAACCGTTTGAGGCAAAAAATATCAGGAGTGTAGCAAAAGTTAAAGAGTTCCAAAAGTTTTAATCACAATGTGCAAATCAAATACTCCAGATCCAAAACCCTTCCAGTATAGAGGTTGATTTTTCAGTAAATACTTGTATCAGGGATCTAGAAAAATAAACATTGAATAATTACCCGAACTAATATTCTGTCTAATAAATACAAATATATACACATAGAAATATTTACATATATACACAGATCTCCGTATAGCCATACACAAATATCTCCATAAGCATGAACACAGAAAATTACCTGTATAGACTTGATACATTAGTAAATAAATTTTTAGTTGTGTCCCAAGCCTCGATAGTGAGTTCTTTCATGCTGACAGACATCAATGAAATTGAAATCACATAGGCTTTTAAAAGTAAACCATGCAAGGTAATCAAAGCAGCTGCGTTAAGTGCTTATTTGCAACATAATTACAAAAAACAGGAGTAGTCTTGCTCCATATTGAGCCCATGGGGATAAAGAGTGTTAAAGCGATAAATGAAAAAAGCTTCTGGCTGCAGGAGTGTTTGTTCAATATTGGTGCAAGAAAACGGGGTGGATTTAACCGTTTCTAAAGCAATGATCTTAAGATCATGGTTGCTATGCTGTTTTTCAAGGAAGTGGTGGACTAAGGGGGCTTGAGTATTAGCAGATCTGATCTTGGACCTGTGTTCCCCCACCTTGGTTCTAAGCTCCCTTGTAGTTACCCCAACATAACCAAGTCCACACATGCACACACTAAGGTACACACAGTTTTTGCTTTTACAGGTGGTAAGTGCTTGCAGAGTAAGAGAAAAATCATTGCCTTGAAGGCTAACAATTTTGGTTTGCCAAGCCAGGTTACATTGTGTACAATTACCATAGCGAAAGTGCCCTGAGGCAATTGCTTTAACACTCACTCTTTATCCTCAATATGGATCTGGAGTATTTGATTTGCACATTGTGATTAAAACTTTGATTA
This sequence comes from Bradypodion ventrale, assembly GCA_035047345.1. Taxonomy (NCBI): domain Eukaryota; kingdom Metazoa; phylum Chordata; class Lepidosauria; order Squamata; family Chamaeleonidae; genus Bradypodion; species Bradypodion ventrale. The sequence goes on from JAWDJE010000005.1 coordinate 142,083,865, forward strand.
AGTTGCATGGTTTACTTTAAAAAGCCTATGTGATTACTATTTCGTTAATGTCCAACAGCATGAAAAAACTCACTATTGAGGCTTGGGACACAACTAAAAATTTATTTATTAATGTATCAAGTCTATACAGGTAATTTTCTTTGCTCATGCTTATGGAGATATTTGTGTATGGCTATATGGAAATCTATGTATATATGTAAATATTTCTATGTGTATATAATTGTTAGACAGATTATTAGTTTGGGTAATTATTCAATGTTTATTTTTCTAGATTGCTGATGAAAGTATTTACTGAAAAATCAACCTATATACCAGAAGGGTTTTGTATCTGGAGTATTTGATTTGAACATTGTGATTAAAACTTTTGGAACTCTTTAACTTTTGCTACACTTCTGATATTTTCTGCCTCAAACAGTTTCCTTGTTCTATTGTGCTTTCACTGTTTGGCCCCTCCTCTTCGCATCAGCTCAATTACATTACTGGGAATAACACACCTTGTATAGAACAATTGCTTCCCAATTTGGGGGGCCTATGCCCCCAGGGTGTGTGTGACCCCCACAGTGCTGATCTCTCCAGCTCAAGGTACATATGTGCCAAATTTCAGCAGGATTAGTCCAGGGGTGTGGGAGCCTTTGGAGAACATACAAGACCACACCTCTGTTTTATAGATATAGATAGTGAGTCAAAACAAATTAAAAATAGGTTTGTTACAACTAGAATTTTTTAAAGTATTTGATTCACTTCAGTGGATAACAATTAAAGAATTTATTACAAAATATGGATTTGGAGTAAAAATTAAAAATTTAATTAATCAATTTTACAAAGAAAGTTATGTTAAAGTAAGAGTAAATGATGATACAACAAAGGATATAAAACTTAAAGCAAGGACTAGACAAGGATGTCCCCTGTCACCGATATTGTTTATTATGGCCATGGAGCTGATAGCAAAAGCGATAAGAAATGATCAAAATGTTGAAGGTATAGAAGGAACAAAAATTAGTTTGTATGCAGATGACACATTGATTATAATGAAAAACCCCATGAAAAGTTTAGATAAAGTTCAAATATATTTACAAGAATTTGAGGAAATGACAGGTTTAAAAATAAATTGGGGAAAATCAGAAGCAATATTTTGTAATATGGAAAAGGGGAGAGTAGAAAAGATAAAGGATAATATAAATTACAGGTTAAAAACAATTTGAAATATTTGGGAATAAATATTTCTGACAAATTTGATGTGCTTAGAAAATTAAATTTTGAAAGCTAAAGACTGAAATTAAGAAAAACAGTATAAAAAATTAAATTTATCTTGGTTTGGCAGGATAGTGATGTGTAAAATGAAATTGCTGCCAAAAATTAACTTTTTATTTGATGTCTTGCCAATCCAACACACAGAAAAAGAAATTACAGCTTTTCGAAATATGTTGAATAATTATTACAATGGAGGGAAGAGACCGGGAATATAAAAAAAATGGTACTTATCTAAAAAATAAGGGGGCTTGGGTTTATCTAATGTTTAGAATTATTATAGGGCAATCCAATTAAAAATGTAGTAAAGATTCTGAGAAAAGAAGAGATGATTTGGAAAGAAATTGAAATGAAAGATTTAAATCAAAATTGGAAACACAATTTTTTGGGCTAAAGATAGGATGAAATTTAAGATAAAACATAAATTAACTAAAGGGATGATGAAAATTTGGAAGAATTTAAAGAATAAATTGGCACCAGATATCTCCCCAGTTGTTGGATTAGAGGATATAAAAACTTTTCCAATTAAGATTGATAGAAAGAAGAAAGAGATACTTGATAAATATGATATGTATATGGTGAAAGACTGGATACAAATATGTGAAAATAAGGAAAAGAGAATAGAAATATATAAACAAATGAATTTGACTTGGTTCCAAATAGTATTATTATTTCTCTAACAAGTATCATAGCTCAATATGTCACCTGTTTTGCAACTAGATAAGCAGTCATGTGAGTCCACAGAGAGGGGTGATTGTTCTCAGGGCACCAGATGAAATCTCAGAGAATTATTATATTTCCTGTGTCTTGCAAGGAATCAAATCAGAGCATTATGACTCATGGGCTTATTTTTGCAGAGGTCTTGGGAGCAGCAATACAGGACCCCAAAAGGGGAAAATATCATCAGAAAATGACAGAGAGATTTGTCATGGAGTATGCTTTCCAGAAGTCTCAGCGCAGGCTGGCAAAATTTCCCACATGTCCTGAGCTATAGGCGATGTCTTGAGGGAATATTGCCTCACCCACCCCCCAAGTAAGGAGTCAGACACATATTGTTGGGTGAAGAAAAAACTGGGCCACTTTATTAGCTTATAACTGAATAACTTCAACTGTTCAACTTCAACGTTCAACTGGTCTGCATCGGGCCCAAGTAGCACTGGTAAGGACAATTTTCTTTTAATCCAAATTCTAAATTGCTTGATGACATATTTTCTTTTATCAAATCTAATTATTAAATCCCATCAGAATTTTAATTTTTGTCTTCTTATTTCTGACCTAATCTGGTTGAACATCAAATTAGGGACTCCAACCTGCCAAGGTTGGAGTACCCTGGTTGCTGGTCTGCATTTGATTGACGAGAGCCCTTAAGTGATTTAGTTGTTAATTCTGCTAGTCAATCAAATGTGTACCTACCGAATTATGGGATTTACTTTTTGCCCTTACCAGTGCTAACCGCCAAGTTAATAGGACAACCAGACCATACGCAGCAGTGTGGGATGGGCAAAAACTACCCGAACCACAAAGGCCAATCAGGGTTCAGGCCAAAAAATTCCCATCCGGCCCAGAAGTGACCAATAAATTCACATTGTGGCTAAAGGGAGAGGAGGGTGGGCAAATGCGCCCTGGCCTTGCCGCGTGCAAAGGAGGAGGAGCCGGGAGCACACACCCCTTATATATGGATGCGCCCCCCCCGCCACGCTGCACTCTGGTGTCTTCCTTCCTCCCGAGGGGTGGGGGAGGCAAAGCATGCACCAGGGGGAGTAACTGCTGGCATGCGTCTATTGTCTCACCCACCCCCCAGGTAAGGAGTCAGACACATATTGTTGGTTTAAGAAAAATTGGGCCACTTTATTAGCTTATAACTGAATAACTTCAACTGTTCAACTTCAATGTTCAACTGGTCTGCATTGGGCCGAAGTAGCACTAGTAAGGACAATTTTCTTTTAATCAAAATTGTAAATTGCTTAATGACATATTTTCATATTTTCACATTGATTGACGAGAGCCCTTAAGCGATTTAGTTGTTAATTCTGCTAGTCAATCAAATGCGTACCTACCGAATTATGGGATTTACTTTTTGCCCTTACCTGTGATAACCAGCACAACGGGAGGTGGTCCTACCACTGACCATCCCCCCTCAAGACCGAAAACTCAGTCGCGAGGCCTGACTGCAGATCCGCCAGGAACACATTCAAGCCAGCGCCGGAGAGGTGCACCCCATCTCCTCTGAACAAACAGCCATCCTCCATCTGGATCCTCGGATGGGCAAGAGCAGAACCAATGTCTGCTTGATGCAAATAGGCAGCAACTGCCCGGTTGACCTCACGACATGCCCTATCAATGGGCTGCGGGTTGTCACATACCCCGATAAAATGCCCATGGGGTAATATATGACCAAATGAACCATGCAGCAGGCCACTGCTGATGGATCAGATCAAGGTCCCGTTGGACAGACATTATCAGATTGAGGCCCGTGCTCCTGCCCAGATCATTACCGCCCAGATGAAGAAGCAACACATCAGGAGGGGTGCAGCGGCGAGAAGCAATAACAAAGGGGAGGAGCTGGCACCATCTCATCCCACGAAAGCCATACCAGATGAGGTAGGCTGAATCCCAGAGACCAAGGTGCAGCCCCCACGAAGACGAAGTAGCAAAGCGTGAAGCCCACCAAACGAAGCTGTGCCCAACGATCCAAACACGGAAAACAGCAGGGCAGATAACAGGTCTTTAAAAGAAAGAAAAGACCATGGCCAGCAAAAGGGTCAACCTAACAAGGGGTGGACATAAGATCTGAAATGGTTGGAAGCCCAATGGCCCATGATTTTAATGGATTGATCAGAATAACCCAATGCTGCAGCTGTAGAGGCAGCCCCAATCCTGAAGGAGTGGGAGCCATAATGTACTCCCTGTAGTCCAATCTGTCTCAAGGCTAGCCCAGTAATTTTCCAAAACTGGTACCTGGTCAACGGGCATCCGCCCTGGTGACAAAAAGAGGGCCGGGTCTAGACCCACATACTGCCAAGAATGAGGACAGTGCAAGTATGGGGCACAACTCCGTAACACTACATGGAAGAAGTACAAACACCCCCCCCCCCGACCAAGCTGGTCAGTCTTGGAACTGCGGATGTAAATGTGCAGGGCAGAACTGGTAAGCACCACATCGGACAGCTCCAATGCCCTATGAGAAGTATCGTGCTTAGACGTGACCACCAGTTCACTCACTCTCAATGCCCCAAAAAAGGCAATTGAGGAAGCCGCCCAGAACAAAAGTGACTCAATTGGGTCAGAACACAACAAGGGCCAGGTAGCTGCCAGACGAAGCAGGACCGACGGGGAAATAGGATGTCGGGAATCTGACCGTCGTCCACGGTCATGGGCCCAACCTTTCAAGGTTTTCCAAATGCGGAAATCACTTAAGGAATCCAGGTATCCTGCAGATTTGGAGGCAAAAGACAATGAAGAAAGGCGGCCCCTTATAGTAGCAGGGGACAGGCCCGAGGCGTGGGGGTGGACCATGAACTGTAGTACATGCTGTACTGGTAAAGGCCAGACCTGAGGTAATCCAGCCCTTGCGCTGAAGTCAAAAAAGGCACCCCATGCCGCCCGGTAAGAGCGTTGAGTTCTCGGTGCCAGGGACAAACCCATTGCCCTAATTACCTCACCTTGCCAAAGATCCAAATCTGGTCCGGAAGAACCGAGGGCAAGTTCTGGGCCCCAGGTGCTAAGGCCCTGAACCACAGCATCTGGAAGCAGGAGAGCGCATCAGCGATGCTATTATCCACACCCGGAATATGACGTGCCCCGAAAACTATGTTAAGGCGGAGGGCTAACAAAACAAATGGGCGTACGAGGGACATGACTGCTCTGGAACGAGAGGTCTATGTGTTAATTATCTGGATGACCGCTGAGTTGTTGCACCAGAAGGTCACTACAGAATTAGCCCACTGTTCCCCCCAAAGAAACAATGCCCCCAGAACAGGAAAAAATTCCAAAAAGGTCAGGTCACGGGTCAGAGGGGAATCATGCCAGCTCTGGGGCCAAGGGCCGCAACACCACTGACCGTCAAAATAAATCCCATACCCAAAGGTGCCCGATGAATCTGAATGAACCTGAAATCTGCCTGAAACCAGGCATTCAGAATGCCAAAATGACACCCCATTAAAATCCGAAAGAAATGAGAGCCAGACCTGCATGTCAGCCCTCACACCCTGAGAGACCCGGACCCAGTGGAACTTCCTAGACAAGCCAACCATAGCATCGCACAAATGACGTGTGAAAGCCCTGCCTGGAGCAACATCCCAGCAGGCAAAGTTGAGGTGTCCATGAAGTTCCTGTAGTTCTCTGAGGGTAACCTTGTGTTTGGCTAGGATAGCACGAATCCTATGTTGCAGTTGTGCTATTTTGTCAGTAGGCAAACGGGAAAGTTGTGCCACAGTGTCACGTTCAATCCCCAAAAAGGTAAGGGATGTGGATGGACCTTCAGTCTTTTCCAGGGCCAGGGGAATCGCTAATTCACCCATGAGCCTCTGAAACTCACCAAGTAACCTGGCGCAAGCATTCGAACCACCCCACCCACCGAACAGAAAATCATCTAAATAGTGGGCCACCTTATTCACCCCAGCCCTGCGTACTATTGCCCAGTGGAGAAAGCTGCTAAAGTGCTCGAAAGCCGAGCAGGAAATAGAACAGCCAAATGGCATTGCCCTATCAACAAAGTACTGGCCCTCAAATTGAAAGCCTAGTAGTTCAAAGTCCTCACAGTGGACCGGGAGGAGACAGAAAGCAGATTTAATATCGGACTTAGCCATTAGGGCTCCCGGACCACAGGACCAGACCATCTGAACTGCTTCATCAAAGGACGTATAACGGACTGAGCAAAGCTCATCTGGGATAGCATCATTCACCGATGCACCCTCCGGGTATGAGAGGTGGTGAATGAGCTGAAAATCGTCAGAGGACTTCTTGGGAACCAAGCCCAAAGGGGAGATCTTCAGATTGGGGAAAGGCGGCATGTCAAAAGTACTTGCCACGCGACCTTCCCCTACCTCCTTCAAATTTTTTGACCGGGCTATATGTTCCTTACCAATAAGTGACCATAGATTGGGAGTGTCCTGTGGCGCCCTTGGACCAACAAAAGGGATGCGGAAACCTTCAGAAAAACCCTGGTCCAGGTACACCGCATCCTCATGCTTGGGGTAGACCTGAAGCCAGCGGCGGAGGACCTCAAGCCAAATTGGGCTGGGTCCCTTTGGGATTGAATTGGGCGTCCTGGGCACAGCATTTGGCGGGGCCAATGTCACGTGTCCTGCCATGGGTTCCACCCGACTTGAAACAAGTGCTGGCTGAGTGAGGGCTGGAGCAGATCGAGCATTCATGCTTGAATCTGCATGGTTTTTGGTTACATTGTCCGGTAGAGGAGAAATCCCAGTACAATTGGCGTGCTTTAACCACCTGCCCCGCCGGCAGGTGGGGCAGTTGGTATGAACTCGGGCGCTGCATCATATGACCACAATCATACCGGTCACACACAAGGGGACGTGAAGAGGTCATACATTGCAGGTAAACCAGTTGATGAGGCTCGTCCCATCTCATCTCCGGGTGCAGCGCGGCCCGCATACGAAAGTTCTCTTTGTAAGCAAGCCACGCTGGACCGGGAAAGTCAATGTAGGCCCTATAAATGATATCCAGGTATTGGAATAACTGCGAGGCCAAATCAGGGCAAGACCAAACCAATACACCAGCATAGATCAAATATGCCGGTAACCAGTTCACCCACATGCGCGGCGGCTTCCTATACCTTAGTAGTTCCTTTTCCCTCTCATGTTTGTCATCTTTGTCCTCTTTAATAGGCTCCCTGTTGAGGAGGCTAAATATATCGGTACATACTCCCTTCTACATATCTTTTCCCTAGTAGCTGACAACAGGTGATCCCCAAAAGGTAGGGAGTAACCCACAGTGGGCAGGGCAGTGCGGGATACCTCATGATATGGCCAGGGTGGTGATATGGGTTTTTTGAAGCGGGTGGGATATGGGCTTTTAAAGTGTTTTTATGTGTTTTTAGAACTTGTTGTAATGCCGCCCTGAGTCGGGTTCTACCTGAGTGGGAGGCATATATAAATATGACTATTAAATTAAATTAAATTAAATTAAATACCTATGGGCTTAAGCCCCCCCCCCCCCGGCCATACTGGGTAAGCCAAAGGCCCTGTCACCCCCGGGTGAGCCGGAATGGGAGGGTAAGGGGCCATCCAAGGTACCGTTGGTACACTAGCCGCTGTAGACCATGCAGGAATCACCGGAGGACTGCCCTGCAGCCACGGCCAATATTGTGTACCGGAAATGGACGGGAGAGTCGTAACCACCATACTCACCCAGTACACCCTGGGCAACCACCTCCACTGGAGGTTCTGATTGTCAGGCATCAGGGCTGTGGAACTAATTAGAGCCCTTCCTTCCCAACAAGCAGGCCGGATCCAACACTTCAGCCCCATTAGCAGGGCCGGACGCCACCAAAGTGGGCAACGGCGACGAAGACTCTAATGGGGGAGGTTGGTTGGCTTCTAATAGTGCAATCCTGCTCTGTAAGGAAGCCACCAATTGCAGCCAATCAATGGCTGTAGGGTTGGCCAACCCCACAGTGGACTGGCATGCAACACAACTGGTGGCGGGCAGAATATCCACCCCGAAGGCCCTCTCAAGTGCAGCCATGAGGGAAGCCATATCCCTGGGGTCAAGTGGAGGAACCTCCACCTCCAGCCCACTGGAGGCCGAAGGAGTGCTGTCAGCCCCTTGAGACCCGCGGGCTGAAGGGGCAACTCCGGCCGCAGGCCTGGAGGCCCTAGATTGAGGGGGCCTAGCAGGCCTGTGTCAGCCCGACGGCTTCTTTGGAGTATTAGAGGGCCGTCAAAAACGCTCACTATATAGCGAGCACAATAGAGCAGGCCTCGTTTTCCTTGGCACCAACTGCACTGAAAAAGCAAGGCTGAAAAGCAAGGCCACCCCCTTCGCAGGTGCCTATTGGACCATGAGTTCAGCAAGGCAGGGAACTCAAACACACCCTGGCCTTGCCGCGTGTGAAGGAGGGGGAGCCAGGAGCATGCGCCCCTTATATAGGGATGCAGGCCCCGCCCCCACACCTCGCTCCGGTGTCTTCTTTCCTCCCAAGGGGGGGCAAAGCATGCGCCAGGGAGAGTAACCACCGGGGTGCGTCCAAAACTAGCAAGAATGGTGGCACTTACTGCAGCTGGTAGGCACATCTTTGCTGTCTGTCCAGCCACCAGAAAATAGTTCCTCCCCTCAGCTTTGACTTGCCATATTATCCGGCTAGCCATGTTTGCCTGGATTCTTAGCCCATTTACCCAAATTCCATTTGATGTCCATGTTCAAATCCAACTGGCCAAGAAGGAGTTCTTCTCTTATTCATCTTGTTTGTTCCACCTCCTGAATATCACAGGGGTCCATCCCATGTGGACTATCATAAGACCCTGCTTACTGTCCCTGGTGGCAATCCTGAAATCTCAACGGATGAGTTGCTGCTAATTGAGCAACCCAGATGTTTGCCACCAGACATCTCATTTCATACAAAATACATGAGTAAAGTAATTATTTTGTTTTGCTGCTATAGTGTTATTTTTTTAAAAAAGAACAATGTAGTACAATTTAATTTTGTACATTACCCTTTCTTTTAAAAAATATATAAATCTAATCATAATACAATTACAAATTACAAGAATACAAGTAAAATACAATACTAAAAGAGATACCATATAAATTCTATTGAAATTCATGCTTAAATGTAATCACTTTTTCAAATCTTTTTGCTTCAATATTACTTATTAATCCATATTAATTGCTGCATCTATATCTTGCTATACCACTACTGATTTAAAAACATAATCCAATACTAAATTATATTAGACAATTTCACAATAATCACCCAGTGTATTTACATAGCCTTGGAGTTTGCGGAATGTCACATTTACTTTCACTGTTTCCAGAAACTTATTTGATCTGATATTCGACTGCTCCCCTCACCTCCCTTCAAGGAATAATCCACAAATGGTTGCCACATGTTCCAGAATCTATTTTCTTTAACTTTACCCTTATGTTTATTTATTTCCCATGTTAGTTTATCATTCAATGCGAGATCCCACATCTCCTTGTACCATTCTTCAATTTTTAAAATTCCTTCTGTTTTCCAATTTCTTGCAATACACTGTCTTCCCGTCGTCAGCATTATGGATAATAATTCTTTTTTATCCTCATTTAAATTCAGATTTTCCACTTCCATTAACAACACTATACTTGTCTCCAGTTTAAGTTCAAAACCCATGATATCACAAATCTCTTTCTCAATTTTCCCCACAACTCATTTGCCACATTACAGTTCAACCACATATGTTCATATGTTCCCAGAGAATTTTTACATCTCCAACACATTTTACTTTTAGTGTTATCTATTTGATGTAATCTCACTGGAGTCAAGTACCATTTCCACAACATTTTATAATTGTGTTCCTTTATTCTAACTGACATAGTTCTCATAATCCTTTTCTTCCATTTATTTTCCCACATTCTTTCTGAGATTTTTATATTCAGATCCTGTTCCCAATTTAACCTCAATGTTTCTTGTGGGTTACCTTTTTTGTTTAATATTTTATATATATTTACTTACTATACACTTAATTCCAATATCTCCTTTTCTTATCTTCAATATTAATTCCTCAAATTCAGTTTTACCTCTCTCTCTCTAAACTAGGTTCTCTCAAATATTTACCATTCCACTTATTTAACAACACTGTTTGGAACCAATTCAAATTCAACTGTGGGTAGATTTTTGTTTTCTTTTCTCTATCCTTGCAGGCTCATATCCAGTTTTTCAACAGGAAAACATTATTTCTTAATAGTACTTCTTTCCCCCTTTTATCCAATTTTATTAGAAAGTTATTAATATCCTCAATTTCTATTATCAGGGATATATCTGGACTTATTTCCTTTTTGACTTTATTCCATATTCCCAACATTCTCTTCATCATCTTATTTTTGATAATTATTTTTCCCATATTGCTACCTAAAAATATCCCTTTACCCACTTGATTTAATTCCCTCATTCTTCCCATATTACCTTTCCCCTCAAAATCTTCATTATATTTTTAATTTGAAAAGGTCTATAATAATTCCTCAGATTAGGTAGTCCCAATCCCCCCTCTTTCTGAGATAAGTACCAATTTTCTTTTGCTATTCTAGGTTTGCTTCCACTATTACAGTAATTGTTTAATATATTCTGAAAATCCTTGATTTCCTTTTCATTTAATTGAACTGGTAAGGCATCAAATAAGAAATTAATTCTAGGCAACAACATCATTTTACACAACACTATCCTGCCAAACCAGGATAACTTTATCTTTTAAAATTGTTCTATTTTGTCCTTAATTTCCTTTTTTTATCGTAATTCAGCCTCTTAAGATCTTCGAATTTATTTGATATACTTATCCCTAAATACTTCAAATTGTTTTTAACCTGTAATTTAAATTTGTCTTTTATTTTCCCTTGTTCCTCCTTATCAATATTACAGAGTATCATTTCAGATTTATCCCAATTTATTTTCAACCCTGTCATCTCTTCAAAATCATTTAAGTGTCCTTGTATTTTTTTCTAATACCTTTCTAGGTTGTTTCACAGTTACCAAAGTATCATCGGCATAAAGGCTTATCTTATTCTCTAATATTCCTTCAATACTTTTATCTTCTCTTATGGCATTTGCTAGTAACTCCATTACCATAACAAATAATATTGGAGATAATGAACAACCCTGCCTTGTTTCCGCTTCTAATTTTATTTCTTCCGAAAATTCATCATTTACCTTGACATTGGTGGAACCATGTTGATATAATTGTTTTATCGTTCTTCTAAATTTGTCCCCAAACCCATAGCATTTAAATACCTCGTTAATTGTTACCCATTGCAATGAGTCAAATGCCTTAAATATATCTAATGATAATAATCCAACTTTCTCCTTAGTTTGTCCTACTATATCTATCAAATCCAAAACTCTCCTTATCAGGGCCGTCATTTGTCTTCCTTTTAGAAATCCCCCCTGATCCCTATTTATATAGTTGTCCATGAAACTATTCAGTCTATTTGCTAATACTGCTGTAAAAATCTTGGTGTCTTGATTTATCAGAGAAATGGGCCTATACGCATACCTGTCAACCCGCGGCTCTGGAAAAATGGGACCTGCGCACATCGCTTGTGTGCAGGTCGCATTCCACGCATGCGTGGAAAGGGTTTATCCCTTCCACGCATGCGCTGAAGCACTACGCCGCTTGCGCAGCCCTTACGCAAGCGACGTAGCACTTCCACGCATGCGTGGAAGGGGTAAAACCCTTCCGCGCATACGTGGAAAGCGTTTCCCCTGCTGCCAAATTACGGGGTTTTGGCAGCGGGGGCCGGGTTATGACGTCAATCAATGTCAATTTACGGGGTAATCCCGGCCAAATCGGGAAGGTTGACAGGTATGCCTATACGTCTCCACTTTTTCTAAGCCCTTTCCAGGTTTTGGCAGTAAAACAATTATAGTTCTATACCATGATGTCGGTATTTGTCCTCCATCCAGAATATAATTAAACAACTTCATTAGTCTTGGAACTACACAAGCATTAAACTCTTTATAAAACTCTGTAGAGAGCCCATCTTCCCCTGGGGATTTATCTGTCTTCATGTTGGCTATTATATCTTTTATCTCTTTCTCGGTTATTTGCTCTTCTTTTTTTATGCTCCTGATTTATCTTATTTTGCATTTGCTTCTCCAATTGAATCCTCAGCTTTTCCAAATTTATATCCTTTTTAGTACATAGTTCCTGATAGAAATCTTTGACTATCTTAATTTAATCTTTAATCTTATTTCATCTCATGCCATTTTTATCAATCAGAATATAGTGTTCTTGTTGCTTTTTCTCCTTGAAAAACTTCACTTTCATTAACAGTTTCAATTCATAAAACACCCTCAAATTTAACCCTTTAAACATTTTAAGACCAAGGCTCCAAATTTGGACTTGGATTTTCAACTGCTTGAAATAATTCTATTTAGTAAAAAGTACACTGCCTTATATATGAAACAACTTCCAGGAAAAAGTTCCCAACAATATAAATGTGAAAATATAATAGGTTTGGAAATACTACATTCCCACTTTTCTGTCTGAGCTTAGGATATTAAGAAAATTAAACTGGGAATTATTTAATACCAATGAGGCATAAGGTAAAATACTGGGTAAACAAAAACATATGTCAATTTAATGATGATTTCTATCTGTAGTGATAACCCATTTTGTGATATGCATTACACCTTGCTGGATTATTAGTTTGTTTATATGAACTTGTGATCTATAAAGAAACAGCATTTTCTATGTTTTTTATTATTTTGCTGCAACTTATTCCAAAACACCTGCCAAAAGAAGTCTAGGAAGGCTCTGCAGCAGAGCTATTTTAAATCATTCCTTGCCATCAGTTTGTGAGATGTTATATTGAGTAATATTCCTATTTCAGGTATCGGCCCCTTTGATACACTAAGATTTGGAATAAATCACTGTATCTTCTAACAAAGGTTAAATAAATGAGTGCAACCTCAAGCAAATTAAACATTAGTTTGTTGAAAGATGTCAGCACCTCCAGAATATGTGGTTCAAATCTATATTAGACTGCTTTCATTCAGATAACAATGAACAAAAATACTGTACAGGTATTTGATTTGTACTAGCACATAAATGTTAAGTGCTACAAAGCATTTCTTTTAATTTGAGTTAAGTCCTATATTGATTAAAGGGAAAGGGAAATGACAAGCTTAACATTTGTTAATTGTTACTCACCAGCCCAATTAAAATATAATGGTTCTGGTCAAAAGAAACTGTGGTTATTGAACCAAGAATAAGCATTGTATCAGTGTGCTTCCCCTTCCCATCTCCGTTCTTTTTTTCTTCTCTTAGTGGGAAACTACTGCTAAACTGTTAAACCAAAATCTGATTTTGAATGGAGAATCTGTAGTTTAACTCTCAGTTGCCAACTGTGACTAAATTAAGCTTAACCGTGGTTTGACATTCAATTTCTAATCAGAAATTAAATGACAGTTTCCTTGTTTGGATTTAATAGGAAACTTCATTTAAGAAATCTTGGGAATTTGGCATGACAGAAGACACGTATAAGAAGAGAAAGCACAATGTATACAGCACAAAAGTATAACATGCATTGTTAGTCTAATAAATCATCTGAACTGAGCCACAACACAGGAATCCTTTCATTTGTGTGCTATAGTAAGTGCTGAAATGAGGATCTGCATTAGCATGCCTGTTTATTTGTTTGTTCATATTTACTAATTAGCATATTTACTAATTAGCCAGACACCCCTATCCTCCACCATACTCCTCAGCCCACCCAGCTTTGTGCCTATTGCGTCAACAACGCCATCTAACCATCTCATCCTCTGCCGCCCCCTTCTTCTTTAGTCCTCAACCTTTCCCAGCATCAAGGCTTTCTTAAGTGAGTCCTCTCTTCTCATTTGATGTCCAAAGTACTTTAACTTCATCTTCAATTTTAGACCTTCCAAGGAGCAGCCAGGGTTGATTTCTTTTAAGATTGACCCATTTGTTTTCTTTACTGTCTAGGGTACTCTCAAAATCCTCCTCCAGCACCACATCTCAAAGGCATATATTCTTCTACACTCTGCCTTCCTTTATGGTCCAGCTCTCACAACCATACATACAGGAAATACCATTGCTTTGACAATGCAGACTTTAGTTTGCAAGGCGATGTCTCTACTTTTAATTATGTTGCCCAAATTTCTCATAGCTTACTTCCCAAGAATTGGTTGCCTTTTTATTTCATGGCTGCAACCATCATCTGCAGTGATCTTGGATCCTAAGAATGTAAAGTCTGTCACTGCTTCTACTTCTTCCCCATCTATTTTCCAGGAAGTGATAGGGCCTGATGCCATTATTGTGGTTTTCTTGATATTAAGTTGCAAGCCAGCTGTTGCACTCTCTTCCTTTAACCTAAGCAAGAGCTTCTTTAGGTCTTCTTCACTTTCTGCCATAGGATAGTATCATCTGCATATCTCAAATTGTTGATGTTTCTCCCAGAGATTTTAATTCTAGCTTTTGATTCATCCATCCCTGCATTGCACATTATGTGCTCTGTGTATAAGTTAAATAAGCATGGTGACAAATGCAGCCTTGTCTTACTCCTTTTCCTATTCCAAACCACTCAGTCATTCCATATCCTGTCCTTTTTAAAAAATAATTTTTTATTGATTTTCAAAAAAAGGTAACATACAAATACAGGAAAAAAAACAACATAGAAAAACATGTAAATAATACATTGACATTATCACTAAAAGGAAAAAAGAAGAAAAAGATCTTTAGACAATAGAATTAGATGTATATATGTCTAAATATAACCCTTTTGAAATTTAACATTTAACTTACTGTCTCTTTAATGTTTTATTATCACAATGATAAATATCCCAACTTTACTCTTAAACATTAGTAACCAATACTTCTTATTTTATCTAATTTCTATTCAAATCAAATTTATCCAAAACAATTATATTTCTGTTTCTATCCTCATCAATTTATTCCAATATTACACTCTATACATCATTCACCCCGTGTATTTACATTGCCCTGGAGGATGTGGTATTTCCCATTGATTTCTACTGTACCCAAAACTTCAATTGGTCTGGTATCAGTCTATTCTTCCCCTCTCCCTTCAAAGCATGATACACAAACTGTCTCCATATATTCCAGAATCTATTCTCTTTAATTATTCCTTTTTAAAAATTCAACGCCCATGTTAATTTTTCATTCAATGCAAGATCCCACATCTCCTTATACCAGTCATCTACTTTTAATATTATATCATTGCAGGCGCACCCCCCCAATAACGGACACAGACAACATTGAAAGTGGATAACAGCACCGGGCCACATTTATTGATTCAATGCCCTAGTCCGAATTATAAATTTGTATTGGTAAAACGACCAATCATAATTCATAAGGCAAGCAGGCCGAAGTAACACTGGTAAGGTACCACCCCAAAATTGCCAACGGCAATTGGTTACAATGTATCAATTTGTATCAATTTGTTTGTTGACAACAAACAAATTGTTGACCGTAGTCAATAACTAACTCATGACCCCACCCTCTGACGCGTATCCGTGAAATCACAGGGGTGATGCATGCTGGTTAGCAATCGTCATCACCCCATCGCCTGGTTCGTCGTTGACCGGACAACGTTTAACTAATTTATTCCTGTCTAGTGTTGTCCAGTCAATTGCGAACCTGCCGGATACTTGTGGGTCATACTGTTTACCTTACCAGTGCTACCCGCCAATGTGACCAAAGTCAACGTTATGAACGAAGAAAGACCCCTATATCAAACCATAGCAACAGTGTGGGATGGGCAAAAAAGCCAGGACCCGGAAGCCAATATGGGTCCGAGCCAAAAATTCCCACCCGGCCCCGAAGCGACCAAAATATCACACTGTTAACTAGGGAGGGGGTGGAGGGGAAAAGACTTCTCCGCTCCGTCGCTGAGGTAAAATGGCAGCTCGGCTGCCTCGTGGCCATCCCTTTTATAAGGGAGCTGGCCACGCCCCTAACTACCCGGATTCTCGGTCCTGTGGGGGGGGGCCGCAAAGGGCGCGGCGGCCATTTTGGCGCCGCGCTTGCATTGCAGGCGCACCCCCCCAATAACGGACACAGACAACATTGAAAGTGGATAACAGCACCGGGCCACATTTATTGATTCAATGCCCTAGTCCGAATTATAAATTTGTATTGGTAAAACGACCAATCATAATTCATAAGGCAAGCAGGCCGAAGTAACACTGGTAAGGTACCACCCCAAAATTGCCAACGGCAATTGGTTACAATGTATCAATTTGTATCAATTTGTTTGTTGACAACAAACAAATTGTTGACCGTAGTCAATAACTAACTCATGACCCCACCCTCTGACGCGTATCCGTGAAATCACAGGGGTGATGCATGCTGGTTAGCAATCGTCATCACCCCATCGCCTGGTTCGTCGTTGACCGGACAACGTTTAACTAATTTATTCCTGTCTAGTGTTGTCCAGTCAATTGCGAACCTGCCGGATACTTGTGGGTCATACTGTTTACCTTACCAGTGCTACCCGCCACACGGAGGGGCTTCAAAGAAGACCTGACGCCCCCCCCCAGACCGTCAGCTCGGTCAACAGGCCTGCTCGCCAATCTCCCAACAGGAGGTCCATACCTCCTCGCGACAGATGGACCCCATCCCCTGCGTACAAGTCATAATTTTGCAGGCTAATATCGGGGTGATGACTGACCCGTCCCCAAGACCTGTTGGCAAGAAACCGCGCCACCGCCCTATTGACCGTGCGCCTAGCACGGTCAAGGGCCATGAGGTTAATGCCCCCTCTGTAAGAATGGCGCGGGACAATGTCCGACCACACCAGGGTTGTGGCAGGCCAGACATAATGCAAGTAGGCGAGTTCCTCGCAAATCGCATGCTTGAGCGATAAGCCGGTGACCTGGCCCAAATCATTGCCCCCCAGGTGGATGATGAGAATGTCAGGCGGGTCAGCACCCAGGCCAGAAAAAAGGAAAGGCCGCAGCTCCCGCCATAACATCCCAGGCTTACCATGCCATGTGAGACTGGCGTGTTCACCCAGTCCCAGTCGGGGTCCCCACTCTGTCGCCGCAGCGTAACGCGCTGCCCTGTGCACATAGCTGTGGCCCACCAGCCATACTGTCACCGGTGTAATACGACACCCAGGGTCTGTAAGAAAATTGAGAAAAAAGGCGGTAAGGTGACTGGATTGGTACTCATGGCGGGAGTGGGCGCACATAAAACTGAAAACATTGCGAGCCCCACCTCCCCATGCTGCGTATGTCAGCCCCAGAGTACCCAAAAGCAGCTGCTGTAGAGGCTGCACCAATACGGAACGAATGTGTGCCATAACGGGCACCTGGTAGGCCCACCCTGGTGAGGGCTCTGGCTGTCACCTTCCAAAACTGAAATTTAGTAAGGGGAGACCCATCTTGGTGACAGAAAAACGGGCCGTGGTGCATGCCACGCAGTGCCAGGAATTCCTGTAGGGCACCAACCGGACAGATGTCTGCCAAAGAACAACGTAGCAGTCTTACACCACTGCCTACGCCATGCTGATCTGTTTTAGAGGAGCGTATCCTCAACTGGGCCCAGTCTTTGGCTACATAGACATCTTCGAGTTCCAGTGCCCTACCACTTGCATCCGCCTTAGACAGCATCACGAGTTCGCTGACGCGGAGCGCTCCAAAAAATGCCACCGTTGTGGCTGCATGGAAAAGGGCTGCCTCATAATGATCAAAACAGAGGCCTGGCCAGCCCCGGGCCAACTGGGTAAGAACCCCTGGGGAAATAGGGTGCCGGTCATCCGGGCAACGCCCCCGCTCGCGCACCCACCCCTCCAAAACATGTCTCACACGGAAGTCAGAGGTGGTATCCACATGACCTCCCACTTTGGCCATAAAAGCCAACGCCGAGAGCTTGGATGCTATGGTGCGAGGTGCGAGGCCCTGTGCATGCAGGTGAACCATGAACCGCAGAACATGGTCCACCGGGATAGGCCAGGTCTCTGGCAGGTGACATTGAGCCAAAAATGCCCTGTAAGAATTGAATGCTTGTTGGTACGCCTTACGCGTGCGTGGCGCTAGTGACAGGCCAATCGCCCAGTTCACCTCTCCTTGCCAATAGTCCAGATCTCGTCCGGGAGTGGCGAGGGAAATTCCTCCGCATCCGGGGCCAAGGCGCGGAACCGGGAGATCTGCAGGCGGGACAAAGCGTCAGCAATATCATTATTAATCCCAGGGACATGCCTGGCCCTGAACAAGACGTTGAGGCGCAGGCAGCGCAGCACAAAATGGCGCACTAGTTCCATAACCCTGGGCGATTTTGAAGTCTGTGCATTGACAATGTGGACAACAGCAGCATTGTCGCACCAGAAATGCACCACCGAATTAGCCCACTGTTCGCCCCATAGCATCAAAGCCCCCAGAATAGGGAAAAATTCCAGGTATGTGAGATCCCGCAGGCGACCTGTGCCTGCCCATGCCGGTGGCCACCCACCATAGGCCCACTTCCCATTGAAGTACATCCCATAACCCAGGGATCCTGAGGCATCAGACTGGATCTGGAAATTGGGGGATGCCAGGAGGTCAGACCTCCAAAATGAGACCCCATTGAACTCCCTCAGGAATTGCAACCAGACAAACATGTCTGCCCTGATACCCCGGGTAAGCCGAACTCTGTGGTGGGGCCTGGATAACCCTGCCATGGCGTCGCATAAGCGCCGGGCAAAAGCCCTGCCCGGTACGACCACCCTGCAGGCAAAATTGAGGTGACCATGTAACACCTGCAGTTCCCTCAGGGATGCCTTACGCTTGGCCAGCAATTCCGAGATAAGGGCCACTATTCTGGACACCTTATCACTCGGCAACCTAGAAGCCTGCACTACTGTGTCAATCTCAACCCCCAGGAATACTAGCTTGGTAGATGGGCCCTCGGTCTTTTCGGGCGCTAAAGGGACACCAAGTTCCTCCATTAGCGTCTGAAATGTGTTGAGGAGACGTGTGCACGTGTCCCAGCCCCGTTCACCCCCGAATAAAAAATCATCCAGGTAATGGGCTACAGACCGGGACCCTGACCTGCGGACGAAAGCCCACTCTAGGAAGGTACTAAAACGCTCGAATGCCGAGCATGATATGGAGCAGCCAAAAGGCATGGCCTTATCAAAATAATATTCACCCTTAAATTTAAAACCCAGCAACTCAAAGTCGCCCGGGTGCACTGGCAAGAGGCGAAAAGCCGACTTAATGTCACACTTGGCCAGCAAGGCGCCCGGGCCACACGAGCGTACCATGCGCAATGCATGGTCAAACGATGTATACCTGACTGAACAGAGGTCATCAGGAATAGCATCATTGACCGATCGGCCAGCTGGGTAGGACAAATGATGAATAAGGCGAAACTCGCCTAGGGACTTTTTGGGGACCAAGCCCAGTGGCGACACCTTAAAATTGGGAAACGGGGGTGCAGGGAAAGGTCCAGCGACCCTGCCCGCATCTAACTCTTTCTTAATGCTGGCAGCAGCCACATCCTCCCTCCCCCTGAGGGATAACAGGTTGGGGGCATCCTGAGGGGACCTATCACCCATGAAAGGAATACGGAATCCCTGCTTAAAACCCTGAAGGAGATACTCCCCATCCTCCCCCTTCGGGTACGATGCGAGCCAACGCTCCAGCATGTCCACATTAATTGGGGAGGGGGCCTTTTGGAGAACCAGCTCCATCCGAGGCAGTCTTGCCAGCCCACTGACCACCCCTCCCTCTGCCTCGTGCCCCCCCAGGTCTGGGACAGGCAGAGGCTGCGTGGGGGCCCGAACATGTGGGACACTCATGCTTATACCTGCAATTCTTTCTATTGCAGGAACCATTGGACGAGAAAGTCCAGCACAGCAGGCGGGCTGGAACCCCCTGCCCCGCCGCCTGGCGGGTAACCTGCGCTGGAGCCGCTCGCTGGACCGCATGTCCGCAATGGTATCTATCTCCCGGGGCAGGGCGTGTAGGCGTCATATACAAGAGCCAAAGCCTCTGGCACGGCTCATCCCATCTCATCTCGGGGTGTAGGGGAATCCTCATACGGAATTCCTCATCATATGCTAGCCATGAGGGGCCCGGGAAATCAACCATTGCCCTGTATATATTGTCCAAATATTGGACCATGGGAATAGCTAAATCTGGCCGCGCCCTCAAATACACCGCCATGTATATTAAATAAGCAGGGAGCCAATTGGCCCAGGTACGCGGCGGCTTACGGCGGCGTGCCTGCTCCTTGTCCTTCTCATCCTGTCCCTCCCTTTCCTCCTTGGTGGGCTCTCTGTTCAGGAGTGAGAAGATATCTACGTATTCCCCCCGCCATATCTTTTCTCTGGTAGTCTGTGCCAAGTGATCACCTAGTGGCAAGGAATACCCCGCCGTCGGCAAAGCCGAAAAAGGCACAGCCGGCCTAATAAAAGGGGCCTGAGCTAAACCAGCCACCCCCACCACATTCCCCGGAGTGTAAGAAGAAGTACCCACCCCAGTACCCAAGGTGGCAGTCGTCGTCGCCGGGTGGGTTGCCGATAGCGTGGCCCCCGCACCACCCGCGCGAGGCCAAGGCCATTGAAACCCCCCCCATATTGGGGTTGTGTGTGGATGTACTCGCTTGCACCGTATACTCACATGCTGCACCCCCGCGGGCCGCCCCCACCGGGGGTTCCGGCCCACTGGGGGCGTCGGAGCTCACGACCGACATAGAGCTCATCACCGGGGCTTGACCCGCACCTGGCTGCTGGCTGGGGAGCTGCGAGGCAGTGGCCGAAACCGCGCCACGCGCCTGCAGCAGCTCGACCCTCCCTGCCGGCTGTTGTCCTCCTGCCGACAGCGCCTCAAAAGGGACCCCGAAGGGGGCGCCCGCCTGACTGGCCCGAGCCAACGACGCTTCCAGGGCCGCGATGCGGGCCAGTAAGGTGTCCACGTTGACCAGGGGCAAAGGGCCGGCCGGCCCGCCTGGTCCAGGCGCGGGTACAGGTCCCTGTGCCCCAGGACCCGAATATGGCCATTGGCCAGCACCGAAGCCCGGCAGGGTCGGTGGAGAAACCTGCCAAGGCAGGGGGCCGCACCACCCCCCAAGGCTTGAGGGCCCAGGGGGAGGCTGCGACCCAAGATGAGTAGGCCCAACAGGGTGGGCAGGTGCAGGAGCGGCGTCCACCGCTCGCGGGCCGCGGGCCGGAACGCCTTCCGCGCCCGCACTCTGATCGGGCCAAGGGACAATAGACCCCATTCCGCTGGCCCCGGCAGGGGCCGGCAAAGGCGGCTACTGAGGAGGCGGCACCGCGGTCCTCCGACCTGGGTTGCGCCTCCTAACAGCGCGAGCTGCACTCGAAGCTGCCTTCTTCTTCGAAGGCATCTCCACAGAAGCAAGAAGGGAAGCCGGCAAGGCAGAACCGCTACCAAAAAGGCTTCCCGGTAAGCTAAAGAGCGACGGAGACACAGGGGAAAAGACTTCTCCGCTCCGTCGCTGAGGTAAAATGGCAGCTCGGCTGCCTCGTGGCCATCCCTTTTATAAGGGAGCTGGCCACGCCCCTAACTACCCGGATTCTCTGTCCTGTGGGGGGGGGCCCGCAAAGGGCGCGGCGGCCATTTTGGCGCCGCGCTTGCATTCTTCCAATTTTTTGCTATACACATTCTGCCCATAGTAAGCATTATAGCCAATAATACTTTTTATCATCATCTAGGTTCATATTATCTACGTCTGTCAACAAGATGTTACTTGGCCCCAATTTGAGAGATGTTCTCATAATATTAACCATCTCCTTCTCAATTTCCTCCCAAAATTTCTCGACCTTTTTACATTCATACCACATATGTACATATGTGCCCAATGTATTTTTACATTTCCAACACATTTTATTATTATTTTATCTATCTGATTTAGTTTCAATGGGGTCAAGTACCATCTCCACAACATTTTAAAATTATGCTCTTTAACCCTGATGGACATGGATCTCATACCTCTTTTTCCCCATTTATTTTTCCACTCTTTTTCAATTATACTTATCTTCAAATCTTGTTCCCAAGCATTTCTTAATGTCTCTTGTGAATTAATTTCTACATTTAATATTTTATAAATTTTACTAACCATACCTTTAATTCCAATTTCCAACTTTCTTACTTTCCATATTAACTCTTCAAATTCAGTTTTACTTCTTTCCAGACTCTGCTCTCTCAAATAACTATTATTCCACTTATTTATCCTCATAATCTGTAACCAATTTAACTTCATTTGATTATAGAGCTCTAGTTTTTTCACATCATCTCTACAAACTCGTATCCAAACTTTCAACAGGAAAATCTCATACTTTAATAAAATTTCCTTCATCCTATCATCAATTTTTATTGGGATTTTTAAAATATATTCAAGCTCAATTATTGGTGATGTATTCGGGGATAATTTCATTTTAACCTTCTTCCAAACTCCCAACATCGGTCTCATCATTCTATTTTTAACCATTATTTTTCCTTTTTCATCCCCTAGAAACACACTTTTACCCAACTCTTTTAGTTCCATCATTTCAATTTCCTCCCAAATAACTACCTCTTTCATTAAAATCTTAACTACATTTTTAATATGGAATGCATTATAATAATTTTTCAAATTCGGTATTCCCAGGCCCCCTTCTTTTTGTGACTGGTACCACATTTTCTTTGGTATTCTGGCTCTTCTTCCCCCATTGCAATAATTATTTATTAAAGCTTGAAATTCCTTAATTTCTTTATCTGTCAGTTGAATCGGTAGGGCTTCAAACAAAAAAAATATTTTTGGTAATAACATCATTTTAGTCAGTGCTACCTTACCGAACCAGGACAGCTTCAAATTTTTATATTGTGAAATTTTTGCTATAAGTTCTTTTTTTTTTGTTTATCATAATTTAATCTTCTTAAATCTTCTATTTTGCTTGAAATATTTATCCCCAAATATCTCACACTATTTTTAATCTGTAGTTTAAATCTATTTTAATTCTCCCTTGTTCTTCCTTGTCTATGTTATTCAATATCAACTCAGATTTATCCCAATTTATCCTCAACCCAGTTATTTGTTCAAATTCCTCCAGATGCCTCTGTATTTTTCCCAGTGTCTTCCCCAGATGTTTCATAATTAGAAAAGTATCATCAGCATATAAACTAATTTTATTTCCTAATATTCCTTCTATTTCTTTATCCTCCCTTATACTATTTGCTAATATTTCTATCGCCATTATAAATAATATTGGGGATAATGGGCATCCCTGTCTTGTTCCCGCTTCTAATCTTACTTCTTCCATAAGGCCATCATTTACCCTAACATTGGCACACCCATGTTGATACAATTGTTCTATCGTTTTTATAGACCTACATCCAAATCCATAACCTTTAATTATTTCATTAATTGTTGTCCATTGCAAAGAATCAAATGCCTTAAAAATATCCAAAGATAATAATCCTACTTTCTCTTTAGTTTGTCCTGCAATATCTATTAAATCTATAACTCGCCTTATTAGATCCGCCATGTATCTACCTTTGATAAATCCAGCCTGGTCATTATTTATATATTTATCCATGAAACTATTTAATCTTTTTGCCAATATCGCCGTAAAAATCTTAGCATCCTGATTTATTAAAGAAATGGGCCTATATGACTCTATCTTTTCCAAATCTTTCCCAGGTTTTGGCAATAATACTATTATGGTTCTATACCATGAGGGTGGAATCTGACCTCCATCCAAAATAAAATTATACAGTTTTAACAATTTTGGGACAATTATATCTTTAAACTCTTTATAGAATTCCGCTGGCAGTCCATCTTCACCTGGAGATTTATCTGTCATCAATTTACCTATTATTTCTGTTATCTCCTTTTCAGTAATTGGCTCCTCCATTTTTTGTTTATGTTCCTGATCGATTTTGTTTTTAATCTGACTTTCAATATTATCTTTTAATTTTCCCAGGTTTATATTTTTTTCTTGAATATAACTCCTGATAGAATTCTTTTACAACCTTGCATTTATCTTTTGTTTTGTTATGCCTTATACCCTTTTTATCTACCAGAATCCCTATTTCCCTTTTATTTCTTTTTTCCTTAGCGGCTCTTGCCAATAATTTTGAATTCTTATTACTATATTCAAAATATTCCCTTTTTAGATAAACCAAATCTCTTTTCACTTTTTCAATATCCTTTCCTATTAACTCCTTCCTCAACCCCTGTATTCTTTCATAAACTTTCCTATCTTTAGTTATTGCATGTTTTTTGTAGTTGTTGAATCTCTTTCTCAATTTCCTCCTGCTTACCTTTTGATTGTTTGTTTTTAAAACTAGCCAATTTAATGCTTTCCCCTCTGAATATTGCCTTCATCGTATCCCATACCACATTATATCGAACCTCCCCTGTATCATTCCATTTCCAATTTTGCTCCCATCTTTCAATTATTTGTTCTTTACATTTTTCATCTTTAAATAATTTAGTGTTATCTCCAATTTCTCCTAATCTTTGTACCATCCATTCTCATTTCTAACAATACCTTTTCATGATCTGATTCTCTAAAAATTCCAACTTCAATTTCATCTAAATTCCCTATCAGGTTATGCGTTACCAATATATAGTCTATTCTGGAATACGTATTATAAACCTGGGGGGGAAAGTATAAATCCTTTGCGATCCTTTAAGCTCCCACCATGTATCTTTTAACCCTAATCCTTTCATCCATTTATCCAGCACTGGGTATTTTATCTCCTCCCCCTTCTAGCTATATTTGTAGTATCTATATTTGATCTTATTAAATTGAAGTCCCCACCCACAATCATTGCAGGCGCACCCCCCCAATAACGGACACAGACAACATTGAAAGTGGATAACAGCAAAGGGCCACATTTATTGATTCAATGCCCTAGTCCGAATTATAAATTTGTATTGGTAAAACGACCAATCATAATTCCTAAGGCAAGCAGGCCGAAGTAACACTGGTAAGGTACCACCCCAAAATTGCCAACGGCAATTGGTTACAATGTATCAATTTGTATCAATTTGTTTGTTAACAACAAACAAATTGTTGACCGTAGTCAATAACTAACTCATGACCCCACCCTCTGACGCGTATCCGTGAAATCACAGGGGTGATGCATGCTGGTTAGCAATCGTCATCACCCCATCGCCTGGTTCGTCGTTGACCGGACAACGTTTAACTAATTTATTCCTGTCTAGTGTTGTCCAGTCAATTGCGAACCTGCCGGATACTTGTGGGTCATACTGTTTACCTTACCAGTGCTACCCGCCACACGGAGGGGCTTCATAGAAGACCTGACGCCCCCCCCCCCCCCAGACCGTCAGCTCGGTCAACAGGCCTGCTCGCCAGTCACCCAACAGGAGGTCCATACCTCCTCGCGACAGATGGACCCCATCCCCTGCATACAGGTCATAATTTTGTAGACTAATATCGGGGTGATGACTAACCCGTCCCCAAGCCCTGGTGGCAAGAAACCGCGCCACTGCCTTATTGACCGCGCGCCTAGCGCGGTCAAGAGCCAGGAGGTTAACGCCCCCTCTGTAAGAATGGCGCGGAACAATGTCCGACCAAACCAGGGTTGTGGCAGGCCAGACATAATGCAAGTAGGCGAGTTCCTCGCAAATCGCATGCTTGAGCGATAAGCCGGTGACCTGGCCCAAATCATTGCCCCCCAGGTGGATGATTAGAATGTCAGGCGGGTCAGCCCCCAGGCCAGAAAAAAGGAAAGGCCGCAGCTCCTGCCATAACATCCCAGGCTTACCATGCCATGCGAGACTGGCGTGGTCACCCAGTCCCAGTCGGGGTCCCCACTCTGTCGTCGCAGCGTAACGCGCTGCCCTGTGCACATAGCTGTGGCCCACCAGCCATACTGTCACCGGTGTAATACGACACCCAGGGTCTGTAAGAAAATTGAGAAAAAGGGAGGTAAGGTGACTGTATTGGTACTCATGGCGGGAGTGGGCGCACATAAAACTGAAAACATTGTGAGCCCCACCTCCCCATGCTGCGTATGTCAGCCCCAGAGTACCCAAAAGCAGCTGCTGTAGAGGCTGCACCAATACGGAACGAATGTGTGCCATAACGGGCACCTGGTAGGCCCACCCTGGTGAGGGCTCTGGCTGTCACCTTCCAAAACTGAAATTTAGTAAGGGGAGACCCATCTTGGTGACAGAAAAACGGGCCGTGGTGCATGCCACGCAGTGCCAGGAATTCCTGTAGGGCACCAACCGGACAGATGTCTGCCAAAGAACACCGTAGCAGTCTTACTCCACTGCCTACGCCATGCTGATCTGTTTTAGAGGAGCGTATCCTCAACTGGGCCCAGTCTTTGGCAACATAGACATCTTCGAGTTCCAGTGCCCTACCACTTGCATCCACCTTAGACAGCATCACGAGTTCGCTGACGCGGAGCGCTCCAAAAAATGCCACCGTTGTGGCTGCATGAAAAAGGGCTGCCTCATAATGATCAAAACAGAGGCCTGGCCAGCCCCGGGCCAACTGGGTAAGAACCCATGGGGAAATAGGGTGCCGGTCATCCGGGCAACGCCCGCGCTCGCGCACCCACCCCTCCAAAACGTGTCTCACACGGAAGTCAGAGGTGGTATCCACATGACCCCCTACTTTGGCCATAAAAGCCAACGCCGAGAGCTTGGATGCTATGGTGCGAGGTGCGAGGCCCTGTGCATGCAGGTGAACCATGAACCGCAGAACATGGTCCACCGGGATAGGCCAGGTCTCTGGCAATTGAAATTGAGTAGCAAAAACCCTGTACGAATTGAATGCTTGTTGATACGCCTTACGCGTGCGTGGCGCTAGTGACAGGCCAATCGCCCGGTTCACCTCTCCTTGCCAATAGTCCACATCTCGTCCGGGAGTGGCGAGGGAAATTCCTCCGCATCCGGGGCCAAGGCGCGGAACCGGGAGATCTGCAGGCGGGACAAAGCGTCAGCAATATCGTTATTAACCCCTGGGACATGCCTGGCCCTGAACAAGACGTTGAGGCGCAGGCAGCGCAGTACAAAATGGCGCACTAGATCCATAACCCTGGGCGATTTAGAAGTCTGTGCATTGACAATGTGTACAACGGCAGCATTGTCGCACCAGAAATGCACCACTGAATTAGCCCACTGTTCGCCCCATAGCATCAAAGCCCCCAGAATGGGAAAAAATTCCAGGTATGTGAGATCCCGCAGGCGACCTGTGCCTGCCCATGCCGGTGGCCACCCACCATAGCCCCACTTCCCATTGAAGTACATCCCATAACCCAGGGATCCTGAGGCATCAGACTGGATCTGGAAATTGGGGGATTCCAGGAGGTCAGACCTCCAAAATGAGACCCCGTTAAACTCCCTCAGGAATTGCAACCAGACGAACATGTCTGCCCTGATACCCCGGGTAAGCCTGACTCTGTGGTGGGGCCTGGATAACCCTGCCAAGGCGTCGCATAAGCGCCGGGCAAAAGCCCTGCCCGGTGCGACCACCCTGCATGCAAAATTAAGGTGCCCATGCAGCACCTGCAGTTCCCTCAGGGATGCCTTACGCTTGGCCAGCAATTCCGAGATAAGGGTCACTATCCTGGACACCTTATCACCCGGCAACCTAGAAGCCTGCACTACTGTGTCAATCTCAACCCCCAGGAATACTAACTTGGTCGATGGGCCCTCGGTCTTTTCGGGCGCTAAAGGGACACCGAGTTCCTGCATTAGCGTCTGAAATGTATTGAGGAGACGTGCGCACGTGTCCCAGCCCCGTTCACCCCCGAATAGAAAATCATCCAGGTAATGGGCTACAGACCGGGACCCTGACCTGCGGACGAAAGCCCACTCTAGGAAGGTACTAAAACGCTCGAAAGCCGAGCATGATATGGAGCAGCCAAAAGGCATGGCCTTATCAAAATAATATTCCCCTTTAAATTTAAAACCCAGCAATTCAAAGTCGCCCGGGTGTACCGGCAAGAGGCGAAAAGCTGACTTAATGTCGCACTTGGCCAGCAGGGCACCCGGGCCACACGAGCGCACCATGCGCAGCGCATGGTCAAACGATGTATACCTGACCGAACAAAGGTCATCAGGTATAGCATCGTTGACCGATCGGCCTGCTGGGTAGGACAAATGATGAATAAGGCGAAACTCCCCTAGGGACTTTTTGGGAACCAAACCCAATGGCGAGACCTTAAGATTGGGAAACGGGGGTGCGGGGAAAGGTCCAGCGACCCTGCCCGCGACTAACTCCTTTTTAATGCTGGCCGCAGCCACCTCCTCCCTTCCTCTGAGGGATAAAAGGTTGGGGGCATCCTGAGGGGACCTATCACCCATAAAAGGGATACGAAATCCCTGCTTAAAACCTTGAAGGAGATACTCCCCGTCCTCCCCCTTCGGGTACGATGCGAGCCAGCGCTCCAGCATGTCCACCTTAATTGGGGAGGGGGCCTTTTGGAGAACTAGCTCCATCCGTGGCAGCCTTGCCAGCCCACTGTCCACCCCTCCCTCTGCCTCGCGCCCCCCCAGGCTTGGGACAAGCAGAGGCTGCGTGGGGACCAGAACATGTGGGACACTCATGCTTATACCTGCAGTTCTTTCGATTGCAGGAACCATTAGACGAGAAAGTCCAGCACAGCAGGCGGGCTGGAACCCCCTGCCCCGCCGGTTGGCGGGTAACCTGCGCTGGAGCCGCTCGCTGGACCGCATGTCCACAGTGGTATCTATCCCCCGGGGCAGGGCGTGTGGGTGTCATATACAAGAGCCACAGTCTCTGGCATGGCTCGTCCCATCTCATCTCGGGGTGGAGGGGAATCCTCATACGGAATTCCTCATCATATGCTAGCCATGAGGGGCCCGGAAAATCGACCATCGCCCTATATATGTTGTCCAAATATTGGACCATGGGAATAGCTAAATCCGGCCGCGCCCTCAGATATACCGCCATATATATTAAATAAGCGGGGAGCCAGTTGGCCCAGGTACGCGGCGGCTTACGGCGGCGTGCCTGCTCCTTATCCTTCTCATCCTGACCCTCCCTTTCCTCCTTGGTGGGCTCTCTGTTCAGGAGTGAGAAGATATCTACGTACTCCCCTCGCCATATCTTTTCTCTGGTAGCCTGTGCCAAGTGATCACCCAATGGCAAGGAATACCCTGCCGTTGGCAAAGCCGAAAAGGGGACAGCCGGCCTATTAAAAGGGGCCTGAGCTAACCCTGCCACCCCCAGGACATTCCCCGCAGTGTAAGGACTGGGGCCCACCCCAGTGGGCATGGTGGCAGTCGTTGTCGCCGGGTGGGTCGCCAGCAGCGTGGCCCCCGCACCACCCGCGCGAGGCCAAGGCCACTGAAAGGCCCCCCCTATATTGGGAATGTGTGTAGATGTACTTGCTTGCACCGTATACTCACATGCTGCACCCCCGCGGGCCACCCCCACCGGGGGTTCCGGCCCACTGGGGGCATCGGAGCTCACGACCGATGTAGAGCTCATCACCGGGGCTTGACCCGCACCAGGTTGCTGGCTGGGGAGCTGCGAGGCAGTGGCCGGAGCCGCGCCACCCGCCTGCAGCAGCTCAACCCTCCCCGCCGGCTGTTGTCCTGCTGCCGACAGCGCCTCAAAAGGTACCCCGAAGGGGGCGCCTGCCTGACTGGCCCGGGCCAAAGACGCCTCCAGGGCCGCAATGCGGGCCAGTAAGGTGTCCACGTTGACCATGGGCAAAGGGCCGGCCGGCCCGCCTGATCCTGGCATGGGGACAGGTCCCTGCGCCCCAGGGCCCATATATGGCCAATGGCCAGCGGCAAAGCCCGGTAGGGCTGGTGAAGAAACCTGCCAAGGCAGGGAGCCGGGCCACCCCCCAAGGCTAGAGGGCCCCGGGGGAGGCTGCGGCCCAAAAGAAATAGGCCCGACGGAGTGGGCAGGAGGAGGAGCGGTGTCCACCGCTCGCGGGCCGCGGGCCGGAGCGCCCTCCGCGCCCGCACTCTGATCGGGCCAAGGGGCAATAGACCCCATTCCACCAGCCCCGGCCGGGGGTGGCAAAGGTGGCTGCTGAGGAGGCGGCACCACGGTCCTCCGACCTGGGTTGCGCCTCCGAACAGCCCGAGCTGAACTCGAAGCTGCCTTCTTTTTCGAAGGCATCTCTCCTGAAGCAAAAAAGGGAAGCCAGCCAGGCAGAATCGCCACCAAAAGGCTTCCCGGTAAGCTAACGAGCGACGGAGACGCAGGGGAAAAAACTTCTCCGCTCCGTCGCTGAGGCAAAATGGCAGCTCGGCTGCCTCGTGGCCACCCCTTTTATAAGGGAGCTGGCCACGCCCCTAACTACCCGGATTCTCTGTCCTGTGGGGGGGGGGGCCCGCAAAGGGCGCGGCGGCCATTTTGGCGCCGCGCTTGCATTTTTATCATTTTTTCTTTATTCAATATATTATACACCTTATCTAAAAATTTATTTTGATTTTCATTTGGTACATACAAATTCACCAAGGTTATCTCCTCATCATCTATTTTTCCTTTTATTATTAAGTATCTTTCTTCTGTATCTGTATTTTATCATCTCAAATCCAACTCTACTTGATAATTGCTACACCTCTTGCCTTTGACGTGTCATATGCTTTTTCATAGAATTGAGTCCATCCTAGGAATAATTTATTAGTTTCCTCTGATTTTTGATGAGTTTCCTGTAGAAAGATTATGTCCAGTTTATCTTTCCTAAGAGCTGCTTCTAATCTTCTTCTCTTCAACTGACAACCAGTACCTTTCACATTCCAGGTTAATACTTTCAAATATTTCATTCCTTATTTTTAACCCCAATTCTCCCTTTTCCCACTTCCTCCAATGGGCATGCACTCCAAAAAACAACAAACCCTCTTCCCAAACATCTATTAAAGAAAAAAGAAAAAAACATATAAACAATCTACAACTATCCCTCCCCACTTTTCTACCAGTAGCCTCCGTATTAACAAGGGGGGAAGCGCAACCAACTGTGCTGGCTTAATAGGAACCCAAACTAGCTTCCACTCAAATCAATCCCTCCTTCTGCTCCTTTGGGCATATTTTCATTATCATTTCCCCTTCTCATGAACCCACCCAAAACAATCAATTCCTCCTTCAATTCATCCCACTCTTTAGTTCCGAATTCCAATAATTTTGCATCCACCATTACATCCATAATGTTGACATCTTCACTCATCATATATCGTTTACCCAAATGAAAGAAACTCAATTGACGTGGAAATTTCCAATTATATCTAACTCCTTTATCTTGAAATCTCTTTGTAATTGGCTTCACCGATTGCCTCCACATGCAATCCTCCATTGGAATGTCATCATATACTTCAATATCTGAACCATCAATTTTTAAAACCTCTGATCCCTTCACTCGAATGAGAGCCATCAATCAAAATTTATCAGCAACATTGGCGAACTTTACCAGTACATTTCTAGCCCCAGCTTTACCCCTTCTTGACCCCAACCAAAAGACACTTACAATACCATATGGTGTAAAACCTCCTTCCATAATTCCATCTAACCATTTTAGAATTCTTTCTTTTAATTTATCTGGCATACCTTCCGGAATTTTTCGAATTATCACATTCGCACATCTCATCTGTTCTTCCACCAATTCTAAACTTTTTTTCATGATCCCCCCCCATCTTATTTTCCCTTTCTTTCTCTCTTTCTCTCATATTTGAAACCTCTGCTTTTATCCCCTCCTGTTCTTTTTTCATCACCTCTTGTTCTTTCTTAAGTTTATTCTGCCCTTTTTTAAATCATCAAAACCCTTCATAATGTTTGCCATCAAATCTTGCATATCTTGTTTTCGTTCCTGTTTATCCTGAACAAACATATCTCCAATTTTTTGTTCCAAATTATCCACCTTCTCATTAAATTTATCAACATCTAATTTAAACCATTGCCCCCCTTTATTGGCAACATTGATGGGGTTGTCACTGTCATTATAGTTGCTGTTGTTACTTCCGTCGGTGTCGTCGCAGCTGTAGTTGTTATAGTTGTTGTTGCAGCCGTTGCTGTTGTTACCTTTGCTGTTGTTATTACAATAGATTTCACAGCTGCAGATGCCATCGTAGGTGGAGTTTTCACTATCTTTTGTTGTTGTTGTTGCAATTGCTGTGCAATTTTTCTCACAGTCTCTTGGTCCTCCAAATCTTTTATTTCCTGTTGCATTGGTTTCTTTATCTCCAACTCCTCTTGTTCTATCCTGGTGAGCCTTTTAAAATTCCTATCTGAAGATTTCTGTCTCTCTGCTCTTGTCCAGCCCACTTTCTCCTTCTCCTTCCCCCTTCCCTGACATTTCATTCAAACACTGCTCCAATTGCAAACAGCCTCCAAATTTTCTTCACAGAAGTATATCGTCTGTAACACAGTTACTCCACACTCTTTTGACCGTCCTTATGCCCCTTTAAGCAAATAACAACCAGTTGCCACTTCCACACGAAAAAACAGAATGCTTGTAATCCAGGGGGAAAAAAGGGAAGGCAAAACAAACTCCAGTCCCAAAAATGAAGAAGCCAAAACAATACTTTCCAAAAAACACCACCGATCAGACTCCCGGCGCCACCTTATTCCATATTGAAGTTCAATATAATAATGTAATGGGGCTCAAATCATAGCAACTCCACTCTTCTTCTTTTTATCCAAATATCTAAATATCCAAAGAAAGGGGAAAAGTTCCAAACCACCAAGCTCTCCTCTTTTAAGCCTGAACGTCTATTATCCAATCTTTAATAATTTCCAGGGGGGGGGGGGAATCCTCCGTATTCAATATACTTTTCTGCTTTTCCACCCCCTTTTCCTCCCCCTCCACCACCTCCAAGGACTCACTCTCTGCGGCAACTTTCTGTTTCCAAGCCCAAGCAAGTTCCTCACAGCTCCGCTCAGCTCTGGAATGCTTCAGTGGCTAGCCAGGCCGAATGAGGCTCACTTTCGCTTTCCCCCTTCAAATCCCAGCAAACTTACCCCACTCAGTCCAGCCGCCGCTTGCCTTTTGCTTGCCTTTTACATGCTTGGTTCCATCTCTCCACCTCTTTATTTGCCGTCTCTATCACTTTACTTACAAGGAGCACCATGGTTCTGATTCCTCTATCACTTTAAGCAATGATCATAATCCAGTCCTCGGATAGGAGAAATCTCCCATTCAGGCCTGCTCCAGCAAAGTCCGCCCAGCCCCCACTCCTCTCTGAAATTCAAAACTCAGAGGTGGAGGCGGAGGCAACTACCGGACTCAGGAAGAGTCTCGGTTCGGTTGTCCTCCAGACAAGAAGTAGTAGTCTAGAGCAGCCAGGGGGCTCACTGTCCTGGCATGCTCTCACCTCTGCACTTCCCACTTGCCTTTGGGCCAGGGGTGGGCAGAGGGGTGGGCTGGTGGCCTCCCCTTCCCAGTAGTGTGGGCAAGTTGGGGCAATGCTTTCCATGCACCTCGCCCACGCCCCCAAAGGCACGTGGGAAATTCAGAGGTGAGAGAGCACATCATAATGGTGAGCCTGGCTGCTAGGGACTTCTCCTTGTCTGGAAGACAACTGAGGCTCTTCCTGAGCCTGATGCAGGCTCCTCCTGCCTCTCCACCCCCCTGGTCCAGAGAGGAAGAGGGACATGCCAGGGCACTCCACCGCCTGCCTCCTCTGAGTAAGTCTGTCTTTTTGTTTTGTTTACTTTCATTTGTGTGTGTGTGTGTGTGTGCATGCGTGCGTGTGTGTGTGTGCATGTGTGTGTGTGTGTGTGTAAAATGGGGGTGAAGTGTGTGTGTGTTTGTTTGTGTTTGTGTGTGTGTGTGTGTGTGTGTAATGATGAGCTTCCATCATCCCTCCCAGCTCTTGCCAACCTAGCAGTTTAAAAGCAAGAAATTGCTAGTAGATATCCTTATTTATCTACTTGCAATTTTTTGCTTTTGAACTGCTACGTTGGCAAGAGCTGGGAGGGATGATGGAAGCTCATCATTAGGAACGTAAATAGTGTTCTGTGCACTCTGGTGTCTAGTCATGCCTGCCACATGTCCATGGAAACATCTGTGAATACAGACAGTGCTGGCTCTTTGGCTGTAATCAGAGATGAGCACAGAACTCTGAAGTTGGATACAACTGGCTTTCAAGCAAGGCTTAAAGACTAACTGCTGTATTTTAATGTGAGCTTTTGTGGATCAAGGCCACTGGCTCTTTGGCTGCAATCAGAGATATGACCACTGAACTCTAAAGTTGGATACAACTGCCCATCAATTTCTTTTGGGAAATTGTGTATTCCACTCACCGCTGCCACCCCAATGTGAGGAGAGATAAAAGTGTGTGTGTGTGGGGTGAGGGCAATAGGATTGCTCAGTATGGGGCCCAGAAATTTCTGATGGCGGCCCTGTATTGCTCAAAGCATTGTTGCCATTAATCAACGAGGAGCAATCATTGTTGACACCCACAAAGGATTCCTACAGTGACTACTATCTTTAACCTGAAAGGGGTGTGTGTGTAATAGTAGTATATGTTCTTTTCCCTCACTCAAGATTCATAGAAACAATCAATTTTTTAAAACTTTTGCTTTTCAATTGATCATGTAAGGTTTGGATACCTGCTCCTTTGTGATATCCTCAATGACAGTGTGTAGTTTCATTATGAGACCAGGGCTTTTATCGACATTTTCAGGCAGATAAACTGTAGCAACAAGTTATTAGGGTCATTTGTCATGGTTTCTTGTTTCTGATAGATTGCTGCCTGGGGAGTACAAAAAAGAGTCAGTTTTCTGACTCTCTCCCCAACAGGCTTTTTTGTAAAATAGTTGCTGTTCCCACCTGTGTTGTCCCTGGCAGTATGTCTGTGCTAGATGCAAACAGCACAGAGATCAATGCTGTGAGGGCCTTGATCTTCAGCAATCCAGTATGATAGCATCATGCTATCCAATATGTATGCACCTTTATAGAAAACTGTCCCCACCATTTTTGTACAAGACAATTTAGAGGTGTTCTCTGTTTGACATACTGTCCAGTACAAGTTCATCTTAAAACAGGAGAAGGTAGAGTGGAGATCTTGAGGTTGGTCATCAGCAGCACCTGCTCAAGATGAGTAGGCACATAGGCCTTCTGGTCACAGTCAGCCCTATGGCAATGAGATGTATGGTATTTCTTTGCTAAAAACTATAGGAAACACATCTGGATTTAGATTTTTTCATATAAATCAGCATATGATTAAAAGAATTCAACTTTGTACCCTCTCTTGTCATTCTTTTAGGCTATACATTTCCACCATTTTTTGTGCCATAAAAGTCCATCTCCATCAGCTATGAAGTCACATACAACATTCATAGTGGAGTAATCCAGTGTTGAAAACATTAACACTTTGTTTCTATTACACTTTTGTCCTTCTTTTTCCATGTTGCTTATAAGGCCCTTGACTCCCAAGGAAAAGTCATGAGAAACAACTGAGAACCCCCCCCCCCCCCTTCCCTTTGATCCTCCCTCTTTAAGACTGGGTGAGTAGAAAAGCTTCAGGCTCAGAAAGTTAAGAGGCAACACAATTCTAAAGGAAGCCAAGGCAAGTATATCAAAGCATATGGTATTCTTGGCTGTTTCAGCACCTTTAGGCTATCTCTTATTGCGGCTTGCATATTTTATATTCAGTGACCTGCCAAATGTCATGATGGGGTGAATGGGGAATAGAGAGATCATTCAAAGTGATGGATGAGATGCAGACTTGATTATTTATTCAAATTATTCCCACCATGGCTGAGCCTGCTGATTGCAGACAGCATTTTCTCTGAATCATTAGACAAGGCCAAAGATGGCAAGAATTTAATGACCAAATTAGAGTTATTGAACAGCCTGTTGCATGAAAACATAATGGGTGGGGTGCAAATCTAATGTAGATCAAACTACCTTTGCCAATATACATCAATAGAGCAGTTTTTGCAAAATTTGAGGTCCTTTGGTCTTGCGATGAAGGTCATATATTAGACTGTAAATCTATTGAAAAGTAATTCCCTCACCTTTCATCTGTAGACATCTACCAATTCCTTTCCCCCAGCAGTAACCATTAAACTCTCGTAGGAGACTACATTCTAGCTTTGCAGGCGCACCCCCCAATAAAGGACTCAGACACAAATGAAAGTGGATAACGGCATTGGGCCACATTTATTGATTCATGCCCTAGTCCGAATTATAAATTTCTATTGGTAATTGACCAATCATAATTCTTAAGGCAAGCAGGCCGAAGTAACACTGGTAAGGTACCACCCAAAATTGCCAACGGCAATTGTTACAATGTATCTATTTGTATCAATTTGTTTGTTGACAACAAACAAATTGTTGACCGTAGTCAATATCTAACTAATGACCCCACCCTCTGACGTGTATCCGTAAAATCAGGGGGTGATGCAAGCTGTCTAGCTGTAACCATCACCCCCTCGCCTGGTTCGTCGTTGACCGGACAACGTTTAAACAACTTATGCCTATCTAGTGTTGTCCAGTCAATTGCGAACCTGCCGGATACCTGTGGGTCATAAATGTTTACCTTACCAGTGCTACCCGCCCATGTGACCAAAGTCAACAGCAGCACAGAACAAACCCCTATATCAAACCATAGCAACAGTGTGGGATGGGCAAAAAAGCCAGGACTCAAGGGCCAATTGCGAGTCCCAGCCAAAAATTCCCACCCGGCCCCGAAGCGACCAAGAAATCACACTGTTAACTAGGGAGGGGGTGGAGGGGAAAAACTTCTCCGCTCCGTCGCTTCGCCAAAATGGCAGCACGGCTGCCTCGTGGCCAGCCCTTTTATTAGGGTGCTGGCCACGCCCCTAACTACCCGGATGCCTTCGTCCGGTGGGGGCCCCCCGCAAAGAGCGCGGCGGCCATTTTGGCGCCACGCTTACATTGCAGGCGCACCCCCCAATAAAGGACTCAGACACAAATGAAAGTGGATAACGGCATTGGGCCACATTTATTGATTCATGCCCTAGTCCGAATTATAAATTTCTATTGGTAATTGACCAATCATAATTCTTAAGGCAAGCAGGCCGAAGTAACACTGGTAAGGTACCATCCAAAATTGCCAACGGCAATTGTTACAATGTATCTATTTGTATCAATTTGTTTGTTGACAACAAACAAATTGTTGACCGTAGTCAATATCTAACTAATGACCCCACCCTCTGATGTGTATCCGTAAAATCAGGGGGTGATGCAAGCTGTCTAGCTGTAACCATCACCCCCTCGCCTGGTTCGTCGTTGACCGGACAACGTTTAAACAACTTATGCCTATCTAGTGTTGTCCAGTCAATTGCGAACCTGCCGGAT
Source organism: Bradypodion ventrale (assembly GCA_035047345.1). Lineage (NCBI taxonomy): Eukaryota > Metazoa > Chordata > Lepidosauria > Squamata > Chamaeleonidae > Bradypodion > Bradypodion ventrale. The sequence goes on from JAWDJE010000005.1 coordinate 142,121,021, forward strand.
ACCTGTGGGTCATAAATGTTTACCTTACCAGTGCTACCCGCCACCCGGAGAGGCTTCAATAAAGGCACGACGCCCCCCCCAAGACCGTCAGCTCAGTCGACAGGCCTGCTCGCCAATCACCCAGCAGGAGGTCCATACCTCCTCGCGACAGATGGACCCCATCCCCTGCATAAAGCCCATAATTTTGCAAACTAATGGCGGGATGACGACTGACCCGCCCCCAGCACTTGGTCGAAAGGAATCGGGTCACCGCCCTGTTCACCATGCGCCTAGCGCGGTCCAAGGCCTGAAGGTCAACGCCTCCCCTATAAGCGTGCCGTGGGACCATATCTGACCAAACAAGGGTTGTGGCGGGCCATACGTAATGTAAGTAGGCGAGGTCACTGCAAATCGCATGCTTCAGCGATAAGCCAGTGACCTGTCCCAAATCATTACCCCCAAGGTGTATGATCAGAATGTCGGGCGGGTCAGCATTCCTTGCCGAAAAGAGGAATGGCAAGAGCTCCCACCACAACATACCGGGCTTACCGTACCATGTGAGACTTGCGTATGCACCCAGTCCCGGTCGGGGTCCCCAATCTGTCGCCGCAGCGTAACGCGCTGCCCTGTGCACGTAGCTATGGCCCACCAGCCATACTGTCACCGGCGTGATACGACACCCAGGGTCTGTCAAGGAAAAAACGGGGAAGGAAGAAATGTGTGATGACTAAAACAGTACTCACGGTGGGAGGGGGCGAACATAAAACTGGAAACACTGAGAGCCCCACCTCCCCATGCTGCGTATGTCAGCCCCGGAGTACCCATATCAGCCGCAGTAGAGGCCGCCCCAATTCTGAATGAATGGGTGCCGTAACGGGCCCCAGGGAGGCCCACGCTAGCCAGTGCCTTCCCAGTCACCTTCCAAAACTGAAATTTAGTGAGGGGAGACCCATCTTGGTGACAGAAAAACGGGCCATGGTGCGTGCCACGCAGTGCAAGGAACTCCTGTAGGGCACCAACCGGACAGATGTCTGCCAAAGAACATCGTAGCAGTCTTACTCCACTGCCTACCCCGTGCTGATCTGTTTTAGAGGAGCGTATCCTCAACTGAGCCCAACCATTGCAAACATAGACATCTTCGAGTTCCAGTGCCCTACGACTTGCATCCGCCTTAGACAGCATCACAAGCTCGCTGATGCGGAGCGCTCCAAAAAAGGCCACCGTTGTGGCCGCATGAAACAGGGCTGCCTCATACCTATCGAAACATAGGTCATGCCAGCCCCGTGCCAGTTGGGTAAGGACCCCAGGGGAAATTGGGTGGCGGTCGTCCAGGCTACGCCCACGTTCCCGCACTCACCTCTCCAAAACGTGTCTCACACGGAAATCAGCGGTACTGTCCGCATGACCTCCCACCTTGGCCATGAAAGCCAGCACTGACAGCCTAGATGCTATGGTGCGGGGTGCAAGGCCCTGGGCATGGAGGTAAACCATGAAACGAAGGACGTGGGCCACTGGGATCGGCCAGGTATCTGGCAGTCGAGATTGGGTACAAAAAGTCCGAAAGGAAACCAACGCGTGGTGATACGCCTTACGCGTGCGTGGCGCCAGCGACATGCCGATCGCCCGGTCCACCTCTCCTTGCCAAAGGTCCATATCTCCTCCGGGAGTGGCGAGGGAAATTCCTCCGCATCCGGGGCCAAGGCGCGGAACCGGGAGATCTGCACCACAGAGTTGGCCAACTCCTCACCCCATAGCATCAAAGCCCCCAGTATGGGAAAAAATTCCAAATATGTGAGATCCCTCAGGCGACCCGTGCCTGACCAGGCTGGTGGCCATCCACCATAGGCCCACTTCCCATTGAAGTACATCCCATAACCCAGGGATCCCGAGGCATCAGACTGTATCTGAAAGTGAGGTGAAGCCAGGAGGTCAGACCTCCAAAATGAGACCCCATTGAAATCCCTCAGGAACTGGAGCCATATGTGCATATCTGCCCTGATGCCCCGCGTCAATCTCACCCTGTGATGGGGCCTGGATAAGCCTGCCATGGCGTCACACAAGCGCCGAGCAAATGCCCTGCCAGGTGCGACCACCCTGCAAGCGAAATTAAGGTGACCATGTAGCACCTGCAGTTCCCGAAGGGATGCCTTGAGCTTAGCCAGCAAGTCCGAAATGAGGGTCACTATCCTTGAAACCTTGTCCCCCGGCAACCTAGACGCCTGCGCTACCGTGTCAATCTCCACCCCCAGGAATACTAGCTTAGTGGATGGGCCTTCGGTCTTTTCGGGTGCTAAAGGGACACCGAGTTCCTCCATTAGCGTCTGAAATGTGTTGAGGAGACGTGTGCACGTGTCCCAGCCCCGTTCACCCCCGAACAAAAAGTCATCCAGGTAATGGGCTACAGACCGAGACCCTGACCTACGGACAAATGCCCACTGCAGGAATGTACTGAAACGCTCGAATGCCGAGCAGGATATGGAACAGCTGAAAGGCATGGCTTTGTCAAAATAATATTCACCCCGGAATTTGAAACCCAGCAACTCAAAGTCACCCGGGTGCACCGGCAGGAGACGAAAAGCCGACTTAATGTCACACTTAGCCAACAGTGCACCCGGGCCACATGAGCGCACCATGCGCAATGCCTGTTCGAAGGATGTATACCTGACCGAGCAAAGGTCATCAGGGATAGCATCATTGACCGAGTGACCGGCTGGGTAGGACAAGTGATGAATCAGGCGGAACTCGCCTGGGGACTTCTTGGGCACTAGTCCTAGTGGAGATACTTTAAGGTTGGGGAACGGGGGCGCGGGAAAAGGGCCAGCGACCCTGCCCGCATCAATCTCCTTATTAATGCTGGCAGCAGCCACCTCCTCCCTTCCTCTGAGTGACAAAAGGTTGGGTGCGTCTTGCGGTGACCTATCCCCCGTGAAAGGAATACGAAACCCCAGTTGAAAACCCTGAAGGAGGTACACTGCGTCTGCCCTCCTCGGGTACAATGCGAGCCAACGCTCCAGCATGTCCACATTAATTGGGGAGGGGGCCTTTCGGTGGACCCGCTCCCTCAGCAGCAGTCCTACCTGCCCCTTGTCCACCCCTACCCCTGCCCCTGAATCCTCCCGGCCTGGGACAAGCGGAGGCAGCATGGGGGCCAGAACAAGAGGGGCACTCATGCTTGTACTTGCAATTTTTCCTGTTGCAAGAACCATTGGACGAGAAGGTCCAGCACAGCAGGCAGGCTGGAACCCCCTGCCCCACCACTTGGCGGGGTACCTGCACCGGGGCTGCTCGTTGGACCGCATGTCCACAATGGTATCTCTCCCCAGGCGCCGGGCGCGTGGGGGTCATATACAGAAGCCACAGCTTCTGGCAGGGCTCATCCCACCTCATCTCTGGGTGCAGTGGAATCCTCATGCGGAATTCTTCGTCGTAAGCCAGCCACGACGGACCCGGGAAGTCAACCATAGCCCGGTAAATGTTGTCCAAATACTGGACCATAGGGATGGCCAGATCCGGCCTAGCCCTAAGGTAAACAGCCATGTAAATTAGGTACGCTGGCAACCAATTTGCCCACGTACGTGGCGGCTTACGACGACGTGCCTGCTCCTTATCCTTCTCGTCCTGCCCTTCCCTCTCTTCCTTGGTGAGCTCCCTGTTAAGAAGGGAGAAGATGTCCACATACTCGCCCCTCCAGATCTTTTCCTTGGTGGACTGTGCCAGATGGTCACCCAGGGGCAAGGAATACCCTGCTGTCGGCAGTGCCGACACCGGCACAGAGGGAACTGCGGGCAAGGCAAAGGGGGCCTGTACCAACCCGGGCACCCCCAACACATTCCCTACCGCATAAGGGGCGGCACCCAAACCCGGGCCCTGGGTAAGGGATGAAGTAGCCGGGTGGGCCGGGGGCAGTTGCACCGCCGGACCACCCGTGCGAGGCCATGGCCACTGAAAAGCCCCCCCCCGGGAAGTCAGTTGTGTGGGTGCACTAGCTTTAACTGCATACTCACCCGTTGCACCCCCACGGGCCGCCCCCACCAGGGGTTCCGGCCCGCTGTGGGCGTCAGAGCTCACGACCGAAGCTGAGCTCGTCGACGGTGCCCGATCAGTACAAGTCTGCTGCGCCTGCTGAGTGGGGAGCTGTGAGGCAGTGGCCGCCACCGGCCCGCGCGCCTCAGGCAGCTCTACCCGACCCGTCGCCTGCCGCTGCCCGGCAGCCAAAGGGTCAACCTGGGACCCAAAAGACGCCCCCGCTTGATTGGCCCTTGCCAGGGATGCCTCGAGGGCTGCTACGCGGGCCAGAAGGGCCTCCACGTTAACATAACCCCCAGCCCCGACAGGGGGCAAAGGGGGAGCCGGCCCACAAGTCACGGGGACCTGTCCAGGTCCCTGGGCCCCAGGGGCCAGATGTGGCCAAGAGCCCATGCTCGGCCCTTGAGGGGCCGTGGGCACGCCCTGCCAAGGCAGGTAACCCAACCACCCCCCGTGGCTAGCTCCCCCCGTGGGGAACTGTGCACCCCGGAAAGAAGGCCCAGCCTCACGGACCATGCCAGGGGCAGTGGTCACCGTTTGCGGGCCAAGGGCCGAGGCCCCATCGGGGGCAGCCTGCGCGCACCGCACATCGGGCCAAGGGGGCACCGATCCCATCCCACCGGTCCCGGTGGGCTCCGCCAAAGGTGGCTGCTGGGTGGGCGCAGTCGCGGTCCTCCGACCCGGCTGATGCCTCCGCGCCGATCGAGTCACGTTCGCAGCTGCCTTCTTCTTAGAGGGCATAGCTGGTCTAGCTGGAAAGCCTAAGAAAAGGAAAGCTGCACCGGACAAGGCTTCCCTTGAAAGGACACGAGCGACGGAGGTAAGAGGGAAAAACTTCTCCGCTCCGTCGCTTCGCCAAAATGGCAGCACGGCTGCCTCGTGGCCAGCCCTTTTATTAGGGTGCTGGCCACGCCCCTAACTACCCGGATGCCTTCGTCCGGTGGGGGGGCCCCCGCAAAGAGCGCGGCGGCCATTTTGGCGCCACGCTTGCATTCTTTCAAGTCCATTTTTTAAAAAAGAAATCTATCTAGCCTATTGGGTGAAATTTACAAATAGTGCTGCATACTAAGCAAAGGAGAAGAAAAAACAATTAAAATGGGTTGGGGAGATTATATGAATAAGGCTACCACTGTAAAATCTGCCAAATTGGAGCAACTGTGGTCTGATTATGGCTTCAGTATTCAGTAATGAAAAGAATTGCTATGGAATGATACACCATAAAACTTATACATAAAGCCACAGCAAAGGGTAGATGAGAGCAAAACTTGATGAGAAGTCAAGGAATTTACCCTCTGTGGAAAGTCAGGAACAACTTTCATTGTATTTGACTAGCATGTAATGCCTTTAATATACTGAATGTTACTTTAATTAAAGGTAAAGGTCGCCCTTGCTCAAAAGCCAATCGTATCCGATTATAGGATATGGTGCTCATCTCCAATTACAGTCAAAGAGCCAATGTTGTTTGTGTCTGCAGATGTTTTCATGATCATGTGGCAGCCATGACTAGACACCAGAGGACATGGAATGTTGTTACCTTCCCACCAAAGTAGTACTTATTTATCTACTTGCAATTTCTTGCTTTCAAACTGCTAGGTTTGAAAGCATTGTGCAGCACTTGGGTCTTGAACTGCTGACCAGCCAACCATCCAGTCATCAAGTTCAGTGTCTTAACCACAAAGCTACCACAGTCCCCTGAATATGCCTTTAAGGAGCCTATAATAGAATGTCTTGTTTTACCCAGCTCCCATTCGATACTTGTCTGCTGTAGCTTAGTCCAACTGGGCAAGGCTCTTTTTTGTTCAATCTGTATCAGTATGTTGGAGTGAACATATGAGCAATGGGGAAAAATCTGTCCATTTAGCTTTCTCCTGGAATTCTAGTTTTGTAAACTACATGTCTTTTGTGTATGGGACCAAAGACACCAGGACAGCCGAAGAGCTGGCTTAACACAACTATATTACATGGTGGTCAGAGGGAACATGAGGTAATGGCGGGCGAACAGCTCAATATATACAGTGGCTATACATTTGAATGTGGCTCCTTGACAGTCTATTGGCTACTGTCCGCGTGACGTCATTGCAGGTCACGCCCCTCTTGTCCAGGTGAAGGTGATGGCGGGAATCCTCCCGCGCTGTTGTTTTTAGGTGAGTCTGGACCAATGAGCTTGGACGCTCGCTATTGCCATCTGGTGGTCACTAGCTCGCGTCCTATTAGGGTTACAGTGATGCAGCTGATGGTTATCATGTTACAAGTAGAAGGATACATTGGTTACACATGAATAGGTACATTGTATAATGGTACATTGTTTGAGAACACAACAATGTCCTTTCACTCTCCAATATGAAATTTTTTACAGAGGCTGGTAGATTGTTCTAAAATGAACTAAAACATCTACACCTACACTGTTCCCATGGGGCGCGGTACCATCAGTACGCGGATTACACCCAAGTGTACATCTCGTTTCGTGGTGATCCCAGTGATACTGTCAAAGTCATGTCTGAGTGTCTGAAAGCTGTTGGGGTCTGGATGAGGGACAATGGATTACAACTGAACCCTGACAAGACTGAGTGGCTTTGGGTCAGGGGCCCGGTGTTATCTCAGGAGTTACCATCCTTGGATCTGTCTTTGCCCCAGACAGACCCAGTACACAACTTGGGGGTCCTCCTGGACTCTCGGCTGCTGCTTGAAGACCAGGTGGCAGCCGTGGCCAGGAGGTCCTTTGCCCAACTTCGGGTGATTTGGCAGTTGCATCCGCTCCTGGACCGGGACTACTTACTCATGGTCACTCATGCGCTGGTCACCTCTAGACTAGATTACTGTAATGTGCTCTACATGGGGCTGCCCTTGACGATCATCCAGAGGCTGCAATTGGTCCAGAATGTGGCTGCCCGGGTAGTGTTGGGGTGTGGGCATTATGCTCAGGCTTCGCCACAGCTTCGGGAGCTGCACTGGTTGCCAATTTGCCTCCGGGTGCAATTCAAGGTTCTGGTCATTGCCTTTAAAGCCCTACATGGTAGTGGGCCGGGATACCTGTGAGACCGCATTGTCCCGAGATTGTCTGCCTGACCAACCAGGGCGGACTGGAGGGGCTCTCTAATTGTGCCATCAGCTAGAGGGGCCTGCCTCTCTAGCACAAGAAGGAGGGCCTTCTCTGTGTCTGCCCTGGCTTTTTGGAATCTCCTGCCAGTGGAACTGAGACAACAGATGGAACTGCTGCCCTTCAGGAAATAGCTGAAAATCTGGCTGGTTGGGCAGGTGTGGGGGGTTGGTGGAGAAATAACCCCTGCCTGCTGGCTGGTTAAATAAGAGCCATCCTTCCTTCCTTCCTTAACATGTGCGGGTGGGTCTTTTAACCGGGTTTTAAGGGAGTTATTGTTTCAAAAGGGGTCTATTTATTAAGGGGGGTCGTAGTGTAAGCCGCTCAGAGTCTTTGTGATTGGGGCGGCTTTAGAAATTCGAACAAATAAATAAATAAAATAATAAATTCAAAAGGTTTAATAAATATTCCTAACATTGAAAAAGTCAGTTAGTATCTGTCTTTAAAAATCAAAGCATCTCAAAACAAGAAGGGGCACAATGGATGGACTATGGTCTGAATAGTTTGGGCATATACATCCCAGGTATCACTGTTCAGGATTAACAATGTGACTGAATACATAAGGATGCAAACCCAGAAATGTCTAAGACTTCTGCACCCAAAGCTCTGGGCCTGGATTGACCAATTGATCAGCTTTTATTTATTTTATATTCAAATCTTTTAAATAAGTTCTCTCTGACCCAAATATGAAGAAATCTCCAGATTTTGGTAAACTTTTATCAAAATTAGATTTAAATGATATTCTAACTCATTTTTAAGTGGCAGAGTTGTATAACAAAGTCAGAGAATGTATGACCTTCTAGATGTAGTGATTTTCATAGAGATAACCTTGTTAGTTTGTGCAGATAAAACAAACAAAAAGTTGCAACACTTTCACAAGTAACTGTGTCTGAGGAAGTGGATTTGATCCATGAAAGCTTACTTTGAAGTATAGCAGTCCTTACGATTCTACAAAGTTTTTGCTTTTATTTCATTTTTGTTTTTGTCTAATATGCCTCCAGCTATTTATGGTTATCAGCTCAGTTATCAGAACCAGTGGATCTGGGTACTGAAAGTCCAGTACCAACGGGAAGGTTACATGTTCCTCATCATCTCTGGTTTATATGCTCTGTCTTATTGTGAAATGGCTACTCTTTCATGCTTTCTTCCTAATGAAAAGGAAGATGATTCTGAAACTACACATTACTGCTAAGTTGAGAATAGAATCGATGGGGCAGGAGAACTGAGTACCATATTTGCTGGCGTATGAGATGCATTGGAGTATAAGACACATCTTGTTATTACCAAAATAGCCCACTATAGGCCACTTTATACAGTACAAGGCACACTCCATTTCCAGTGCATTTTAAGAGGGGGAGTGGGTCTTATACACCAGCAAATACGGTAAGTATTCTGCTCCCAGAAAATAACCATATTTATCATAGTTTTAAAGCTGAATTACAAGACATTTGGAAGTATATCTTTCAGTTCAGCAATCTCTTATCTATTGTTTATCTCAGGAATGTTTTTCTATTTCTAAATTACAGAGTAAGTATTTATTCTTGAATCTTCCTGCTACTGAAAATGTTCACCTAAAATGACAAGTTTCAAAAAGATATATCCACCATAATCGTTTGCCTTATTAATTAAAAAAGGAAATGAAGAAACAGAGAGATACAGTACAGGTAGGTTTTGCACTGCAGCTCCGGAAACAGTGTCCAAATGTGGTAAAATAGGGATATTTGTACCTTACTAGAGGACTGCAGTGCAGTGGCTCAAGTGGCTAAGGCACTGACTGGGAAGCAGAAGGTCAGCAGTTCGATTCCTGAGTACTGCAGGACGGAATGAGCTCCTGTCTTTGTCCCAGTTCCTGTCAACCGAGCAGATTGAAAGCAAGAAATTGCAAGTAGATAAATAGGGACCACTTTGGTGGGAAGGTAACAGCGCTCTGTGCACTCTGGTGTCTAGTCATGCCTGCCACATGACCATGGAAATGTCTGCAGAAGCAGACAACGCTGGCTCTTCGGCTTTGAAACAGAGATGAGCACTGAGCCCTAGAGTCGGATATGACTGGCTTTTGAGCAAGAGAAACCTTTACCTTTACTAGAGGAGATATAGGACAATTCAAGAACCTTCCAGTAGCACTCAAGTTTATTAGGCAGCCCTTACAAATCACTGAAATTTGAACAATAATACTTGGTGCCAGATGCTGTTATAAAAGAGGGATGTGTCAGAGCAGAAGGCGTTTAAAAATGAAAAAGTAATGTCTTTATGTATATAACTCCAAGAAATTGAATGTAAGTTATTCAACCATGGGCTAAATGAAAATCTTCATATGTAAAGGCTATACTAGAATCTTTTTTTTTAATGAATAACAAAACAATTTCCACTATGGGTAACTCAAATTGTTCATAAACTGTTAGATCCCAGTAACCTCCTTTATACTAATTAAACGCTACACAGGTGTTTCTAAATTTGGTGAAATCCGACTCTCATAACCACTTAGGGCAATACTTAGAACAACTGATAGTACATTACATTTACAGAAAAGATGATAATTCAAATTCCTGATTTAACCCCTTGGGGTGTATTGTATCAAATAAATGAATATAAAAAGCCTCTCGTTGTCTAAGTCTCTTATTTATATCATTTTTTTCATATTGTTTTGGTCTGATCATTTCTAATGCTACAAATTTAAAGTCATTCTCAGAATGAGCCTGCTCTATGTAATGATTGACCAATTGAGCTTCCGTAACTTGCCCCCTAATTTTACTGCGGTGTTCCAAGATCCGCACTTTCAGAGCCCGACTGGTGAGATTGATGTATCGTTTTGCACATGGACACTCCCATAGATAAATTACATGTTTGCTGGCACAATTGGTGAGAGATCTTAAAGAAAAAGAATAATTACTTTCTGCGATAGGAATTTCTTTAGTCTCCCAAAAGAACTGGCATACATCACAAGAATGACACTTATAATATCCTGTTGGAAACTTTTTTTTTCTGGGTCAAGAGAGCCCTAGCTGTATGGTCCAAACGTATTAACATGTTGTTAATAGACTTAGTTTTCCTAAACCCCACGACTGGTTTGTCTCTACAGCCAGGAAGCTCACTTACCAAGTGCCAATGTCTGTATATAATTTTTTTGATTTCAGAAGCTGCTGGTGAAAACTCAAAGGAGCATCGAATGATGTTATCTCTCCCCTCCCCCCTGCTTTCTTTCAAACAATTTCTTTCTGGGTGTGTCCTTAACTTTCTGTAGGGCTGTGTTGGTAATATGCAATGGATATCCTCTCTGTGTAAGTTTACACTGGATGGAGTTAGTGGAGCGTGTAAAGTCAGCAAAAGTAGTAGAATTTCTCTTCACTCTGAAAGAAAGCAGAGGGGGGGGAATAACATCAGAGAGTCAGATTTCACCAAATTTAGAAACACCTGTGTAGTGTTTAATTAGTATAAAGGAGGTTACTGGGATCTAACAGTTAACGTCCGTATGCACCTTTAACGTATGCATGGAGGCGAGGACGCAATAAGAATAAACTTCCTTACAATTAAATAGGTAAGCTAGTGTATGGTTGGATTTAAGAGGCTTTTGAGCATTTGTAATAATGTAAACATATACAATTACAATGTGTAATATTATTAGCTCCTATGTGATTTTAATAATGTCTGCATTGTTTTACAACTCTTTTCATGTAGATTTCCTGAAGAAGGAACAATAAGTTCGGAAAAGTCGAATTAACTAGTATCGACTTTAAAACGGTTGCAACAGCTGTTTATGAACAATTTGAGTTACCCATAGTGGAAATTGTTTTGTTATTCATCAAAAAAAGATTCTTGTATAGCCTTTACATGTGAAGGTTTTTATTTAGCCCATGGTGGAATATTTTACATTCAATTTCTTGGAGTTATATACATAAAGACGTTACTTTTTCAAATACGGAACTTCGAGTATCTTTCTTGTTACAAACGGTTCTTCATTACCCTCAGCATTTACACTGTTTTTGCCCATTGCTTCATAGTTTAAAAATGAAAGCCAAAAACCTCTGCTGGAAACTGCAATTACTTGAGAGAGGTTCAGGTGATTATATTCATCAAACACCAAGCCAAGCTATTTTACATACAGGTATAGTAAGGAGAGGAGATATATTGCTTATTTGATTTCCTGCATCCCAGAATTGCCTTACATGTTCTTTTAGAAAGTTACAGTTTGTCTTTGTCCTACTTAGACCTGAGTGAGTATGAATGTGGGACTGGTTATCTGATGTTAGTTTTGGCTGAACAGGTCAAAGTAGAACTAGAGACTGTTCTCCCTTTCCCCACCACCATTTCCACTTTCTTTTATTTTTAATGCCTACTGCATTATTTCCAGAACAATTTTCTTTTCTTCCTATGGGTGCCTGCAAATTCCATAGACTGGGCAGGTGGCAAACATGGAGCTCTATGATTTGGGCTAGGCAGTGAGCAGGCATGCTTGGGTAAGCCATGCTCTGGATGGTCCTGGTTTATATGTTAAATATTTGAATATAAATTAGATTGGATTGTATTTATACCCCACTACAGAGAAACAAAAAGAGAGAAAAAGCAAAGAAGAAAGCATGAGAAGCTGACAGGTCATGTTTGCTTGTCACCATGAAAAGCAATGACAAAGCAAAGAAACTGGCTTCATTTTGGCAGTCCAGGGTTTGATCAGGACATGAAAGAAGAAGTGGGAAGCTTATTTTAATTTGCAGCATAGAATGGACGCGCACCTGCAGCAGCTGCCTCTGGCATGCACTTTGCCTCCCTCCCCCACATGGGAGGGAGAAAGACATTGGAGTGCGAGCGCAGGGGGTGGGGTGGGCATCCATTATAAGGGGTGCGCGCTCCCTGTGCTCCCTCCTTTGCATTTGGCAAGGCCAGGGAGCGTTTTGTCTCCTGCTTTGCCAATAGTCAACTGCGCAATAGGTACACTGCGGAGGGGAAGGCCTGGATGAGCGGCTCACTTTCAGCCACTCCGAGGGCTGCTTTGCTCGGATATTTTCGCTTTTGGCTGTTACGAGAGCCACTGTTCTTTAAAGAGCTTGTGCTCAGTGCTATCTGTGGCTACAGATCGAGGCCCGAGTGTGGTGTTTCTTTACCTTGCAGGTCCCTCGAGGCCTTTTGGATGGCTCCAAAGAAGCCGTCGGACCAGCAGAGGCCTACCAGGCCTGCACCAACCAGGGCCTCCAGGGCTCCAGCCAGGGCAACTCCTGCTAGCCGCAGGCCTCTGGTGGCTGCTAGTGGAGCCCAGGCTGCCCATAGGCCAGAACCAGAGGAGCCTCCTCTGGACCCCAGGAACATGGCGGCCCGCATGGCTGCTCTGGAACAGGCCTTCGGGCTAGACATCCTGCCTGCTACCAGACGGTCTGCAAAACACATGGGTTGGCCGATCCTATGGCCATTGATTGGCCACAATTAGTTGCTTCTTTGCAGAGCAGGATTGCTCTGCTGGAGGCTAACCAACCGCCTCTGCCGCCTGAGGCTTCGCCGCCGTTGGCCACTTCGGCGTCCTCAATGCCTTCGGCCAAGGCTGAGGGGATGCAGGCCAATGATGCACCTGGAGGAGAGGGCTCTACTTCATTCCAGAGCCCCGACACGCGGCAACCGAAACCTCCAGTAGAGGCGGCTGCCCAGGGTGCACCGGGTGAGTATAGTGGTTGCACCAGCACACAGTCTACTTTGCCACTTTTTTTCTGGCCCACTGTATTGGCCATGGCCCCAGAGTAGCCCACAGGCCCTTGGTTCTACATGGCCACAAATGGCTGCTATGTCGCCTGTCCCATGGGTGTCACCCTATCCTTAATCTATTCCAGCCCACCCGGGGATTTTGCTGCCTTTGCCCTGCCTGGCCTGGCCATATGGCCTGCCTGCGGCTTCTGGGTATCATGATGTACCCCGTACTGCCCTGCCCACCGGGGAACTGTCCCTGCTTTTAGGGAATCACCTTTTGCCGGCAACGAGGAAAAAGATATGTAGGCAGGAGTATGTGGATATATTTAGACTCCTTAACTGGGAGCGTATCAAGGAGGACAAAGACGAGAAAGATGAGAGGGAGAAGGAACTGCTCAGGCGCAGGAAGCCACCACACATGTGGGCCAATTAGTTACCTGCATATTTGATTTATGCTGGGGTTTTGGTTAGGTCTCGCCCGGATTTGGCTTCACAGTTGTTCCAGTATCTTGATATAATTCATAGGGCCTATGTGGATTTTCCTGGTCTGACATGGCTCGCTTACGAAGAGAACGTTCGTATGCAGGCTGCACTGCACCCGGAAATTAGGTGGGATAAACCACATCAATTGATGTACCTCCAGTATATGACCCCTTCCCATCCTATTGCGGGTGACAGGTATGACTGTGGTCATATCGTTCAGCGTCCGAGTTCCTACCAATTGCCCCGCCAGTCAGCAGGGCAGGGGCTTCATGCTTGAATCAATTGTGCTGGGATTTCTCCTCCACTGGATGCTGCAACCGCAAGCCATGCAGATTCAAGCATGAATGCTCGATCTGCTCTGGTCCTCACTCAGCCAGCACTTGTTTTAAGGCTGGGGGACCATGTGGCAAGGCACGAGACGCAGGACCCCCCAAACGACCTGCTCATGACGCACACCCCAATCCTAAGGGGACCCAGCCCAATTTGGCTTGAGGTCCTTAGCCACTGGCTGCGGGTATATCCTAAGCGTGACGATGCGGTGTACCTCGAGCAGGGATTTTCTGAGGGTTTTCACATTCCTTTTGTCGGTTCCAGGGCCCCGCATGATTCTCCCAAGCTGCGGTCACTCATAGGTAGGAAGCATATAGCCCAGTCCAAAAAATTTAAGGAGGTATAGGAAGGTCAGGTGGCTGGTACTTTTGACACGCCTCCCTTCCCCAACCTGAAAGTTTCCTCTTTGGGCTTGGTCACCAAGAAGTCTTTGGACGATTTTCGTCTTATCCACCACCTCTCCTACCCGGAAGGTTCCTCGGTGAACGATGCCATTCCAGACGAGCTATGGTCGGTCCATTATACGTCATTTGATGAGGCTGTTCAGATGGTCCGATCCTGTGGTCTGGGTGCCTTGCTGCTAGATAGTCAGATAGTAAATCTGCTTTCCGGCTGCTCCCAGTCCATCTGGATGACTTTGAACTACTGGGCTTCCGTTTCGAAGGCCAGTACTTCATTGATAGGGCCATGCCTTTTGGGTGCTCTATTTCTTGATCTGCGTTTGAGCGATTTAGCAGCATTCTCCACTGGGCAGTAGTTCACGGGGCTGAGGTGAATAAGGCAGCCCACTATTTGGATGATTTCTTATTGGGAGGTTCTCGTGGGTCGGATGCCTGTTCCCAGTTACTTAGTGATTTCCAGGGGCTCATGAGGGAACTTGCTGTTCTCCTGGCCCCAGAAAAGACTGAGGGTCCTTCTATGTTCCTTACTTTCTTGGGGGTGGAACTGGACGCTGTGGCACAACTTTCCCACTTGCCTCATGACAAAATTGCACATTTGGAGAATAGGATCAATGCTCTCCTGGCCAAACGCAAGGTTACTCTAAGGGAGCTCCAGGAAGTTCATGGCCATCTCAACTTCACCTGCCGGGTGGTGGCACCTGGCAGGGCTTTTGCACGGTGTTTTTGCGATGCCATGGTTGAACTGTCCAGGAAGTTCCATCGGGTCTGGGTCTCCCAGGGCATGAGGGCTGACATGCAGGTCTGGCTATCTTTTCTCGCCAATTTCAATGGGGTGTCCTTCTGGCATTCGGAATACCTGATATCTGGCAGATTTCAGGTTCATTCGGACACTTCGGGGTCCTTTGGGTATGGGATTTATTTTGATGGACAGTGGTGCTGCGGCCCATGGCCCTGCAGCTGGCCTGACTCTGCTTTGATATGGGACATAACTTTTTAAGATTTTTTTCCCTATTTTGGGGGCTTTGATTCTTTGGGGGGAACAGTGGGCTAACTCTGTGGTGACTTTCTGGTGTGACAATTCAGCTGTTGTCCTGATAGTCAACACTCAAACATCATGTTCCAGGGCGGTCATGTCCCTGGTCAGGCCCTTTGTTCTACTGGCTCTCCACCTTAACATTGTGTTTAGGGCACGCCATATTCCTGGTGTAGATAATAGTATTGCTGGTGCACTCTCCCAATTCCAGATGCTGCAGTTCAGAGCCTTAGCACCTGGGGCATAGGACTTGACTTTGGTTCTGCCAGACCAGATATGGAGCCTTGGCAAGGTGAGGTGATTAGGGCGATGGGCTTGTCGCTGGCACCGCACACCTGCCGCGCTTATCAGGCAGCGTGGGTTGCTTTTTCTAACTTCCGGGCTGATGTAGGACTGCCAGGGGTTTGGCCATTGCCAGTACCTCATATACTCCAGTACCTTGTGCGGCTGCACACCACGGGCCTTTTGGCAGCTACTATACAGGGTCGCCTTTCGGCGTTGTCTTTTGCTGCGAAGGCTGCGGGGTACCCAGATACTTTGGGTGATTTCCGTTGCCTTTCGGTGTTGTCTTTTGCCGTGAAGGCTGCGGGGTACCCAGATACTTTGGGCAATTTCCGCATTCGAAAAGTGTTGGAGGGCTGGGGCCGGGAACGTGGGCACTGGTCTGACCCCCAACAAGGGCTGAGGGTGAATTCTTTGTCCCCAAACTTCAAGGTGAGCCAGGGTTTTTTGCAAAGAGTTAATTCACTGCCTCCCTGCCTTTCTTCCAATTTTCTCACTTGCAAGCATCTCCCCTCCCCAGCAGGCTTCTCAGGGTGCTGTTTTGCCTTCACTGCTTTCAAGCAGGATAGGTGAAAGAAAGGCAGGGGGCAGTGAATTAACTTTTTGCAAAAATTCCTTGGTGGGGAGTGATCTTGCTTCCTTTGTTCAAATTTAAAAATCCGGGACTTTGACATGTTTTTTCTTGAACCGGCCAGGACAGCTTGAATCCGGGAAAATCCCGGAAAACTGGGACATATGGCAACCCTAGTTGTGGTGTACTTGTGACAAGCAGGCATTGGCTCTGTGGTCGAGCATCAGGGGATCCAGCTAGTAGATGGCTGCTTGTTCTGAGGAGATGGGGCGCACCTCTCCGGCGCTGCTTTAAACATGTTTCTGGCTGCTCTGCAGGCGAACCTGGTGACCGAACTTTCTGTCTTGGGTGGGTGGGATGGTCAGCAGTAGGACCTCCTCCCATTGTGGTGGTTAGCATTGGTAAGGGCAGACATTAGATCCCATAATTCGGTAGGTACGCATTAGATTGACTAGCAGAATTAACAACTAAATCACAGAAGGTGTCTCATCAATCAAATGCGGACCTGGAACCAGGATATCCAACCTTGGCAGGTTGGAGACACTAATTAGATGTTCAACTGGATTAGGTGAGAAACAAGAAGAACAAATTAAAATTCTGATGGGATTTAACAATTAGATATGATAAAGGTAATAATATGTCATCAAGCAATTTAGAATTTGGCTTAAAAGAAAAATTGTCCTTACCAGTGCTACTTCAGCTTGATGCCAAGGCCACCATCAGAGGGGGGACAAGGGGGAGTGCCATCCTGGGTCCATTGCTGGCAGGGGTCCAATGACAATGAATTGATTTTTTAATTATTATTTTTTAATTAATTTTTAATTTTTACTATTTTTAAGTGGGGCGTGCAGTGCCATTGCGCATGCCCCACCAGAGGGCTCCACCTTGACTCAGATATCCTGAGTCAAGGCTTCATCCCACAAAGCACGCCTGCCCAACAGAGACCTGGCGCCAGGGCCTGGAGGAGGCTGCGGAGGAGGAGGAGGGGCAACTGTGCCCCTGGCAGCCCCAAGCAGCGCGGGGGAAACCCGACACTCGGGGCCCTGGCATGGCGGTGGCGGAGGGCGCCCAGCAGGTAGGAAGAGGGGCGGCAGAGCGATGCCTGCCGGAGGCCAATGGGGCAGAAGGGAACGGGTGTGCAGGCAGGCAGGGCCTCCATCCTCCTCCCTCGCCTGCTCCATTCCTTCTGGGCCCTTGTTGCAGATCGTCTTCTGGTTGGGGATTGGGGGAGGGGTGAAGGGACACCCCCCCACTGATCCCAGCAGTTCAGGCAGGCCATTGCTGTTCTTTGGCCTGCTCCCTCCCCTCCCAGGTGGATCCGTCCATCCGTCTGACTATCTATCTGTCTCTCTGTCTCTCTGTCTATCTATCTATCTATCTATCTTCATTAATCCACTCTTCCTTCCATTCCGTTCCAGTTTTAATTTATACCCCGCCTTTCTCGGCCAAGGCTGACTCAAGGTGGCAACAACATATTCATAATAATACAGTACATGATACAATATAGACACACAATAGCATAATAATACAAGTAGAACACTATACAATATAAAAATGCAGTATTACAAATATAAACATTACAAATTACAAATTAACCAGGAATCCCCTGGTATGCTCGACTACCCCGCGGCCAATGCCAGACCAGGGAAGGAGCAAAGCCTCCCACTGAGCCGGCCAAGGGCAGGCAAGCGTCCAGGTGATAGTCGCTCCCCTCCCTCACCCAGCTGTCCAGCGGCCCATCTTCCTCCTTTCCCTTGCCTCCTCCAACACCCAACCGGGCGAGGAAACAAACCGGCAAGGAAGCAAACTGGTGGTGGAGGCAGTCCAGTGGGGGCAGCCATGGCAATAGCATTTTAAAGCCCTGCCAGGCGCCCACAGGTGTTTCTGAGTTCTCTCAAGCCCTGGCTGGGTGTGGAAATGAATCGGCGGCGGAGACACCAGCAGCCCCAGTGTGGCAGGTCTCCTTTATGGCCGTGCTGGCTGCCTCTCAGCTGGGGCCAGTCTCTTCCCCCGCTGGTCCCCGCTGGCCCCCGCTTCCAACCTTCCTTCCTTTTTTCTTTCTTCCTTCATTCCTTCCTTTTTTCTTTCTTTCTTCCATCCTTCCATCCTTCCTTTTTTCTTTCTTCCATCCTTCCTTCCTTTTTTCCTTCCATCGTTTCTTCCTTCCTTCCTTCCTTTCTTTCTGAGCCCTGGTGGTGCAAAACTGTGGTCATAAGGACTGCAGTGGCTCAAGTGGCTAAGACACTGACTGGGAGATGGAAGGTCAGCAGTTCAATTCCCAAGTACTGCAGGATGGAATGAGCTCCCATCTTTGTCCCAGCTCCTGCCAACCTAGCAGTTTGAAAGCAAGAAATTGCAAGTAGATAAATAGGGACCACTTTGGTGGGAAGGTAACAGCATTCTGTGCGCTCCGGTGTCTAATCATGCCTGCCACATGTCCACAGAAATGTCTGCAGAGGTAGACAGTGCTGGCTCTTCAGCTTTGAAACAGAGATGAGCACTGAACTCTAAAGTTGGATACAACTGGCTTTCAAGCAAGGCTTAAAGACTAACTGCTGTATTTTAATGCAAGCTTTTGTAGATCAAATCCACTGGCTTTTTGGCTGTAATTAGAGATGAGCACTGAACTCTAAAGTTGGATACAACTGGCTTTCAAGCAAGGCTTAAATACTAACTGCTGTATTTTAATGCAAGCTTTTGTGGATCAAGGCCACTGGCTCTTTGGTTGTAATCAGAGATGAGCACTGAACTGTAAAATTGGATACAATTTGGGAAATTGTGTATTCCACCCACCACCACCACCACCCTAATGTGAGGAGAGAGAAAAGTGTGTGTGTGGGGGGGCCAATAGGATTGCTCAGTACGGGGCCCAGAAATTTCTGATGGCGGCCCTGCCCGATGCAGACAAGTTGAACAGTTGAAGTTAATAAAGTGGCCCAATTTTTGACAACCCAACAACATGTGTCTGACTCCTTACTCGGGGGGTGGGTGAGGCAATGGCTGTATACAGTAAAACCTCACATAAAGAGCGCCTCGCTTAGAGACTAACTCGCTTAAAGAGCAGAATTTTCTCCTCACTTAACAACTAAAACCAACCAAAAAGTCGCTTAACAACTAAATTGGGTTTTGCAATCCCCCTCCACCACCAGGAGTCACAATTGGTCACTTACAATGGTGTTTCGCTTAAAGAGCAAACTCACTTAAAGAGCAATCCCGTGGAATGCATTATGCTCTTTAAGTGAGGTATATATTCATTTTATATAGATCAGCTTTCTGCATGTTGTTTGTGTAGTAATGTACTGTATGAAGAATTATTTAAAATATCAAAGCTAGCTAACACCACTATGAAGGCTAGCTTTTCCATACAGGTGACTTTGCTACTATTCATAATTTTTCATTTCTTTTTGCTTTCTAAATTTTCCTGTCTGTCAAGAGATCTTGTCTCAAGATCAATTTATTAAGAGCTTTTCTAAGTATAAGCATAGAACAGAGGGCAGTTTGAGTATTCATAGAGGTGAAAAACTGGAAGGGACTAATTACCCTTAGCCCATGGGCACGTTGCTCACTCATTCCATAGAACAAACTCTTCTCCTTCTCCCAATATTATCATTTATAATGGAAATATGTAGTTCATGACCCTGCCTTAACACAGATGCATAGCACAGCCCTGAAATAAACCTTGGCAGCTGTACCACTGAAATTTACCTCCTTAATTCAGAAAGAAGTATGCTTCAGCTGGAAAAAGTTTGAGAAACAATGTATGAGAATTATAGATAATTTTCACACAAGTCAGGGCAGTGTTTTGGGACCAACCCTCAGGAAATAATTCTCAGCAGTCAATTCCAGAAGTCTGTAAAAAAAGTCAAAGCCAACTAAGAAAAGGAAATATGGTTGCAATAAAAGAGACATGTGCTATTTTAAAACCATGATTAGCTATCTGCCCAGTGAGAGCAGTTTTCCCACAAAAACAACAAATACAGAATAAGAAAACATATAATGCCAACAAAGTATGGAAAATACTTCTTCAAGTGCTGGATTCAACATTGGCGACGAAGGTGGGATACCATGTCTGCCATTGTTCCTGCTGTCATGATCTTTCCCTCTCAGATTTCACTTTTCTGCTCTTTTCAGTCAGTCCTCTCTGTGGCCATCTCTTTCTGACAAGTCCAGGCTTGTCCAGCCAGGCAAACTGTAGAGCTGACTTTTGGCAACCTCTGTGTTAGCTAAAAGCTGAGCTCCTGAATGAGGGTAACCTCTGAATCCCTCCCAAAGGAGTGTAAGGTGTGGCCAAATTTCCAGCAGCTTCCAGAAGGTCTCCAAATAAGGGGATTCCTGTGTGTCATGATGGGGGGGGGGGGGGAGAGGCCTTCCTGCCTGCCCTTCCACCATGCTCATTCTTCCCAAGGGCCTCTGTCTCTTTCTCTCTCTCTGCATGCATGCACACACAAGCAAGCAGCAGCCTGAGATGTGTCTGAGAGGCTCCGAGGATTGCTGTTCGGCCAATAGTGCTAAAAATCTCACAGGCAGAGAGTGAGCTTCATGGAGCAAATAAATTCAAAGTCCAGATTCAAAGTCCATGGTAGACTTTATTATATATTACCATAAAATAGCACAGTATAGATATACAGAAGAAGATCAGCAAAGTCCCATCTCCAGAAAAATGGCAAAGTCCAACAGTCAAACCCTCAGAAAAATGGCTAAGTGTTGAGATATTCCAAGCAGGATATTTTTTAAGTCTTTTCCATGGTGAAATACTTTCTATTTCCCATCTGTGCTCTCCAAGGGCCTATTAGATGATCAGGAACAAATCCATCTTCCCAGAAGTTTCCAAAAAGCTCTGAAAGAGCTCCAAGAGCTTACTGAAATTGAATTACAGCCCTTCATAAGGAGCCACCTGTCTCCACCTCCAGGGGCCTGGTTAGGACAAGAGTGTCTTATCAGGGTGTGCTACTCTTTTACCCCTCCCTTAGAGTAAACCGGGCAATTACCATGATTGGTTAGAGGTGTGTTTAATTTAGAGGATTTCCAAAGGACTGCCTCTTAACCACAATTAAACAGCAGGAGGGCCTCTGGCCCCATCCCATGGGAATGGAATGTTCTGACTTGCATTAGAAAGACTAAACATGGATTTCTAGCTAACATGTAAGTGAACAAACATGTCTTCAGCCTGGGGAACATACAGGTGAGAGGCAGTCATGCCTTCTTGGCAGTGTATCTGAAGCTTACACAGCATTCCTGTGGTTTAGCAAGCTTACACAGAGAAGAGCCCCTCCTGGTTTCCCAGAGCAGGTTTATCAGTTTAGACTATACTGCTCTGGCCCTTCCAGAACCCTCCCTTCAGTGATTCAGAGGTTACTAGGAGACAGTTCTTTAGTGTGCTTGGCTAAAAAAAAAAAAAAACTAGAATGTTCAGATAAGTAAAATTACAGAGAGACCTGTCTAAAAAAACAGAAATGCTTAAATCTGACAGAGCCAGAAACGCGACACTGTGAAGTAATGCTTTTCTATAACCAATTAGCGGAAATTCCACCTAGACTGAAGGGAGTGGTAGGAGTACCTTAATCTGATTGGATTTTCTTATCAATTGGGAGGATAATTTTGATTGGATTCCCTTATCAAGATAGGAGTGGCCCTTCTTTCCATAGGATGCTCTTATCTTGACCAAACCCCACTGGGAAGGATAAGGTGGCTCCTTCTGTGCATTTAAGGGGCTGCTTTTCACCTCCAGACTCTCTCACCACCTGATCTCTGAAAAGATACTACTGGCATCGTGGAAGGAACACCGGATGGGCCCTTTGGGGCTATGATGGAACTGGAATGGATTTTACCATGGACTGGACTTTGGAAATATTCTGATTGGAACATCTCAACACTTAGCCAATTTTCTGAAGATTGGATTGTTGGACTTAGCCATTTTCCCGGAAATTGGAATTTGCTGATTTTCTTCTTTATATCTTTGCTTCACTATTTCATGAAAATATGAAACAAAGTCTAATTTGGACTTTGAATTGGAATTGGCATTTTTGCTCTCTGATGCCTACACTCTGCCAGTAAGACTTTCAGCACCTTTTGCCGAACAGCAACTTTTTCTGCTCCGTGCAGTAAAGGGAACTGGAGAGACTTTTTGTGTGTGCATGTTCTTAGAAGGAGGGAGGATGCGAGATTGGTTTTTACTTGTTCTGAGAGCTTGCCGGGTTGGCAGAAGAATGTCCTCCCCTGAGTGAAGGGAGTGAGGGGATGTGGAAACCAGGGGCACACCTCCCTGCCTCCCTGACACCTGCTTCATTAGAGCCATTCGAGATCTCAAAACCAGACTCATGGCCAATGTACGAGGTCCAGTTTAACAACTATGTGATCTTGCAGAAGATAACAGACGAGGGGTTGCAGAAGGCTACATTATTGGCTCATTGCAGGCTGACCATGCTTGAGCTGATCACTGACTTGCTTCTGCCCAGGCTCCTGAAGGATACCCCTCTCAGAGACACTTTGACCATTCTATGGGACCACTTCAGGTCAAAGACTTTGATTTTCCCTGCCAGGGTGGCCTTCTACTGAAGGGACCAGAGGACCGGAGAATCAGTCACGGATTATTTGGCTGCTCTCCGCCACGTCTCAGTTCCCTGAAAGTGGGAAAACCTGAACATTGCTCTTCATGACTGGCTCCTTGTAGGCTTCAGGGACAAAGCTACTCAATGTTGCCTTATGAAAAGGGGCACTTTAAAATTTGCACAGGTTTTCAAAGAGGCTGAGGCGGCTGAAGTTGCCACTGCCAGAGTACAGTTTCTCCAGTCTTCAACCACGGCACCAGTCCAGAGGAGATAGGCTGTCCAGCAACAGCACTCGTCCAGCCCATCAGCATCCTCAGTCAGCTCCGAAGAGGGGGATGACGTCGCTAAAGTTCATTGCAGAAGTTTTGGCCCAGCCAAGGGTGCTGCTGCACTGTGCCAAGGTTGCGGGAGCAGACACCTCCACACTCAATGCCCCTTCAAGGATGCTGAATGTCACAGTTGTGGGAGGAAGGGGCATATTGCTAGGGTATGCTGCCAGCGTGCTGAGGTGCCTTCCAAAGACAAAGGTCATTGGGGAAAGGAGCACCCCATCTCCAAGGTCTTCACCAGCCATGGCTCCAGTTCCAGAGTGCATGCGGTCTCCGACAGGTTCATTGTGGATATCCGCCTGCAGGGTTGTCCATTCCAGAAGGAAATTGACTCAGGATCGTCCTTCTCGATCATCACACAG
This sequence comes from Bradypodion ventrale, assembly GCA_035047345.1. Lineage (NCBI taxonomy): Eukaryota > Metazoa > Chordata > Lepidosauria > Squamata > Chamaeleonidae > Bradypodion > Bradypodion ventrale. Next base: position 142,144,129 of record JAWDJE010000005.1, read on the forward strand.
AGGGAATTTCTCCGGATCCCTCCAGCTGACTGGCCCAAGTTGCAGGCTCTCAGGGTCAAGTTGAGCAATGTGCAGGGCCGCCACATTCCTGTACTTGGCCTTGGCACTTTTCCTGTGCGGTTCAAGTTGCTGATGGCCAGTTTGCCCCTTGTTGTGGTCAAGGTGGGTAAGAACAATATTTTGGGTACGCAATGGTTTGGGGCCCTTGGTATTGCATTTTTGGGTATCAATAAAGTAGAGGCTGTTCCCATTCAGTATACATGTGGCTGCTACCCAGACATGTTTTGCCCAGGACTGTGTATGTTCAAGGGGGCCTCTGTCCATTTTGAACTTGACCCAGCTGTTAGACCCATTAGGCTAAAGCCCCACCGGGTGCCTTTTGCACTCAAGGACCGAATCAAGGCCGAACTTGAGAAACTGATTGGGCAAGGCATCTTGGAGGCAGTGGACTCAGCTCCATGGGCTATCAAGCCCAATGGAGACATCCACATTTGCATGGATTACAAATGTACAATTAATAAAGCCATACGCCCGAACTCTTACCCGGTGCCAGTTGTCAGCCACCTGCTGGCTACACTTCACAGAGGGCAATGTTTTGCCAAACTGGACTTGGCACAGGCATACCAGCAGTTGCCCGTCACTCCCGAATGCTTTGTGTCAGACTATTACCACACACAAGGGTGTGTTTAAGGTTAAAATATTGCAATTTGATGGCACCAGGTATTTTCCAGGGGTTAGTGGGAAAATTGCTTAAGGGTCTCCCAGGTGTTCTGCCATACTTTGATCATGTGTTGATTGCTGGGAATGACAGGGGGGACCTTGCTGAGAAGTTGGGCAGAGTACTTGAACGTTTCCAAAATGCTGGGCTTAGGGTTAAGAAAGAGAAATGTTGTTGTTTTTTTGCTACTGAAGTTGATTTCCTGGGTTTCAAGGTTACCCCAGAAGGCGTTAGGCCCTCTGACTCTAAGGTAAAAGCGGTATGGGTCCGAATTCAAAAAGTGAATTGCAAGCATTTTTGGGGATTCTAAACTTTTACCATGCATTTCTACCTCAAAAGGCCACCGTGGCAGCCCCCTTCACCAATTGCTTCAGAAACAAGTAGTGTGGCAATGGGGTCCCCCTCAGGACAAGGCGTTCTGCAGTTAAGAGGCATCTTACTTCGGATGCCATCCTCACGCATTTTGACCCTAGTAAGTAAGCCGTTCATTCTTGTGTGTGATGCTTCCCCTGTGGGGGTTGGTGCCATGCTCTGCCATGACCTGGGGGGAGGGAGAGAGGCGCCGATCACCTCCTATTCAAGGTCTCTAACAGACACGGAAAAATGGTATGCCCAAATTGATAGGGAGGATTTGGCTATCATTGCGGGCACCAAAAAGTTTCATGTGCGGCCTTTTATGATCATCACAGATTGCAAGCTGCTACTGGTCATCTTCATGCCCAACAAGCCCACTCCCCAGATATTGTCTCCTAGAATGCTTCATTGGGCAATGTTCCTTCAAGCTTATCAGTACAGTCTACAGCACCAGCCGCGTGTCAGTATCTCCAATGCGGATGCCCTATCTAGATCCCCTGTGGAGACGGTTGGCAAAATGGAGACAGATCATCAGGTCCTGATGTTAGAGGTTTTGGAGTCCCCGCCTGTGTCCACCAAGGACATTGCAAATGCTACTAGAAAGGACCTCCTGTTAATGAAGGTTATGTCATAGTTTCAGAAAGGGTGGCCCTCGCCACCGGTCTCTGATGAGTTCAAGGTTTATTACATGAAACGCAATGAGCTGTCATTGGAAAGAGGATGTTTGGTGTGGGGGGACAGAGTGCTAATTCTGCCCTCACTTTGGGACAAGGTTTTATGCACATTACATGTCAGTCATACAGGCATTGCAGGCGCACCCTCCAATAAAGGACTCAGACACTGGTGAAAGTGGATAACGGCATTGGGCCACATTTATTGATTCATGCCCTAGTCCGAATTATAAATTTCTATTGGTAATTGACCAATTATAATTCTTAAGGCAAGCAGGCCGAAGTAACACTGGTAAGGTACCACCCAAAATTGCCAACAGCAATTGTTACAATGTATCTATCTGTATCAATTTGTTTGTTGACAACAAACAAATTGTTGACCGTAGTCAATATCTAACTAATGACCCCACCCTCTGACGCCTATCCGTAAAATCACGGGGTGATGCATGCTGTCTAGCTGTAGCCATCACCCCGTCGCCTGGTTCGTCATTGACCGGACAACGTTTAACCAACTTATGCCTGTCTAGTGTTGTCCAGTCAATTGCGAACCTGCCGGATACCTGTGGGTCATAAATGTTTACCTTACCAGTGCTACCCGCCACACGGAGAGGCTTCAAAGAAGGCTCGACGCCCCCCCCAGACCGTCAGCTCGGTCAACAGGCCTGCTCGCCAATCACCCAACAGGAGGTCCATACCTCCTCATGACAGATGGACCCCATCCCCTGCGTAAAGGTCATAATTTTGCACACTAATGGCGGGGTGACGACTGACCCGCCCCCAACCCCTGTCGACAATGAACCGGACAACAGCCCTGTTTACCATGCGTCTAGCACGGTCAAGGGCCTGGAGGTCGAACCCTCCCCTATAAGTGTGCCGCGGCACCATGTCTGACCAAACGAGGGTTGTGGTGAGCCACACGTAATGCAGGTAGGCGAGGTCGCCGCAAATCGCATGCTTCAGCGATAGGCCGGTGACCTGACCTAAATCAGTGCCCCCAAGGTGTATGATCAGAATGTCAGGCGGGTCAGCATTCCGGCCTGAGAAAAGGAATGGCAACAGCTCCCGCCATAACATCCCGGGCTTACCATACCATGTGAGACTTGCGTATGCACCCAGTCCCAGTCGGGGTCCCCACTCTGTCGCCGCAGCGTAACGCGCTGCCCTGTGCACGTAGCTATGGCCCACCAGCCATACTGTCACCGGCGTAATACGACACCCAGGGTCTGTCAAGGAAAAACGAGGGAAGAGAAAAGGTGCGGTGACTCGACTGGTACTCACGGTGAAAGAGGGCGGACATAAAACTGAAAACATTGCGATCCCCACCTCCCCATACGGCGTATTTCAGCCCCGGAGTACCCGAAAGCAGCCGCCGTGGAAGCCGCCCCTATTCTGAATGAATGGGTGCCGTAACGGGCCCCTGGGAGGCCAACACCGGCCAATGCTTTGCCGGTCACCTTCCAAAATTGAAATTTAGTAAGGGGAGACCCATCTTGGTGACAGAAAAACGGGCCATGGTGCGTGCCACGCAGTGCAAGGAACTCCTGTAGGGCACCAACCGGACAGATGTCTGCCAAAGAACACCGTAGCAGTCTCACTCCACTGCCTACGCCATGCTGATCCGTCTTAGAGGAGCGTATCCTCAACTGAGCCCAGTCTTTGGCCACATAGACATCTTCGAGTTCCAGTGCACTACGACTTGCATCCGCCTTAGACAGCATCACAAGCTCGCTGATGCGGAGCGCTCCAAAAAAGGCCACCGTTGTAGCCGCATGAAACAGGGCTGCCTCATACCTATCAAAACATAGGTCCTGCCAGCCCCGTGCCAGTTGGGTAAGAACCCCTTGGGAAATTGGGTGGCGGTCGTCCGGGCTACGCCCACGCTCCCACACCCACCCCTCCAAAACGTGTCTCACACGGAAGTCAGCGGTACTGTCCGCATGACCGCCTACTTTGGCCATAAAAGCCAGCGCTGACAGCCTGGATGCTATGGTGCGAGGTGCAAGGCCCTGGGAATGCAGGTAAACCATGAATTGAAGTATATGGGCCACCGGGATCGGCCAGGTATCTGGCAGCCGTAATTGGGCACAGAATGCTCTGAAAGAATTGAATGCGTGGTGATACGCCTTACGCGTGCGTGGCGCTAGCGACATGCCGATCGCCCGGTTCACCTCTCCTTGCCAAGGGTCCATATCTCGTCCGGGAGTGGCGAGGGAAATTCCTCCGCATCCGGGGCCAAGGCGCGGAACCGGGAGATCTGCAGGCGGGACAAAGCGTCAGCGATATCATTATTGACCCCCGGGACATGCCTGGCCCTGAACAGCACATTGAGGCGCAGGCTGCGCAATACAAACTGGCGCACCAGGTCCATGACCCTGGGTGATTTAGAAGTCTGTGAGTTGACAATGTGGACAACGGCCGCATTGTCACACCAGAAATGAACAACCGAATTGGCCCACTCCTCACCCCATAGCATCAAAGCCCTCAATATGGGAAAAAATTCCAGATACGTAAGATCACGCAGGCGACCCGTGCCCGACCAGGCTGGTGGCCACCCACCATAGGCCCACTTCCCATTGAAGTACATCCCATAACCCAGGGATCCAGAGGCATCGGACTGTATCTGGAAACGAGGGGAAGCCAGAAGGTCAGACCTCCAAAATGACACCCCATTGAACTCCCTCAGGAACTGGAGCCAGATAAGCATATCTGCCCTGATACCCCGGGTTAGTCTCACCCTGTGGTGGGGCCTGGATAAGCCTGTCATGGCGTCGCACAAGCGCCGAGCAAATGCCCTGCCCGGTGCGACCACCCTGCAAGCGAAATTGAGGTGACCATGTAGCACCTGCAGTTCCCGTAATGACGCCTTGCGTTTAGCCAGCAAGTCCGAGATGAGGTCCACTATCCTGGACACCTTATCCCCCGGTAACCTAGAAGCCTGCGCTACCGTGTCAATCTCCACCCCCAGGAAGACTAGCTGGGTAGATGGGCCCTCGGTCTTTTCGGGCGCTAAAGGGACACCAAGTTCCTCCATTAGCGTCTGAAATGTGTTGAGGAGACGTGTGCACGTGTCCCAGCCCCGTTCACCCCCGAATAAAAAATCATCCAGGTAATGGGCTACAGACCGGGACCCTGACCTGCGGACAAAAGCCCACTGTAGAAAGGTGCTGAAACGCTCAAAGGCCGAGCATGATATGGAACAGCCAAAAGGCATGGCCTTATCGAAATAATATTCACCCCGGAACTTGAAACCCAGCAGCTCAAAGTCACCCGGGTGAACCGGCAGGAGACGAAAGGCAGACTTAATGTCGCACTTAGCTAACAGCGCACCCGGGCCACATGAGCGCACCATGCGCAGCGCTTGGTCGAAAGATGTATACCTGACCGAGCAAAGGTCATCAGGGATAGCATCATTGACCGATCGGCCGGCTGGGTAGGACAAGTGATGAATCAGGCGGAACTCGCCCGGTGACTTCTTGGGCACTAAGCCCAAGGGTGACACTTTAAGGTTAGGAAACGGGGGTGTAGGGAAAGGGCCGGCGACCCTGCCCGCATCAACCTCCTTAGTAATGCTGGCCGCAGCCACCTCCTCCCTTCCCCTAAGGGACAAAAGGTTGGGGGCGTCTTGGGGGGACCTATCACCCTCGAAAGGAATACGAAACCCCAGTCGAAAACCCTGAAGCAGGTAAACCGCATCTGCCTCCCTCGGGTACAATGTGAGCCAACGCTCCAACATGTCCACATTAATTGGGGAGGGGGCCTTTCGGTGGACCAGCTCCGTCTGCGGCAGTCTTGCCAGCCCCTTGTCCGCCCCACCTCTGCCCCGCATCCCGCCAGGCCTGGGGCAGGCGGAGGCCGCATGGGGGCCAGCGCAAGAGGGACACTCGTGCCTGTACCGGCAATTCTTCCTATTGCAGGAACCATTGGACGAGAAAGTCCAGCACAGCAGGCGGGCTGGAACCCCCTGCCCCGCCACCTGGCGGGGTGTCTGCGCTGGGGCCACTCACTGGAACACATGCCCACAATGGTATCTTTCCCCAGGCACAGGGCGCGTGGGAGTCATGTACAGAAGCCACAGCTTCTGGCAGGGCTCGTCCCACTTCATCTCCGGGTGCAGGGGAATCCGCATACGGAATTCCTTGTCGTAAGCCAACCACGACGGGCCCGGGAAGTCGACCATCGCCCGGTAAATGTTGTCCAAATACTGGACCATCGGAATTGCCAAATCCGGCCGGGCCCTGAGGTAGACCGCCATGTATATGAGGTACGCCGGCAACCAGTTGGCCCACGTACGTGGCGGCTTACGACGACGTGCCTGTTCCTTATCCTTCTCATCCTGCCCCTCCCTCTCCTCTTTGGTGGGCTCTCTGTTAAGAAGGGAGAAGATGTCCACATACTCCCCACACCAGATCTTCTCTTTGGTGGCCTGGGCCAAATGGTCCCCCAGGGGCAAGGAATACCCCGCTGTCGGCAATGCCGACACCAGCACTGTGGGAACTGTGGGCATCTGAAAAGGAGCCTGGACCAACCCGGCCACCCCTAACACATTCCCGACTGAGTAAGAGGCACCACCCAAAACGGGGCCCTGGGTGAGAGGTGAAGTCACCGGGTGGGACGTCGGCAACTGAACCGTCGCACCACCCGTGCGAGGCCACGGCCACTGAAATGCCCCCCCCCAATGTGGCTAGGTGTGTGGGTGCACTAGATTGGACCGCATACTCACATGCTGCACTCCCATGGGCCGCCCCCACCGGGGATTCCGGCCCACTGGGGGCGTCGGAGCTCATGACCGCAGTTGAGCTCGTCGACGGGGCCTGACCAGCACCAGCCTGTTGATTGGGGAGCTGCGAGGCAGTGGCCGATGCCGGCCCACGCGCCTCGGGCAGCTCGACCCGTCCTGCCGCCTGCCACTGACCGGCAGACGAAGCAACAACCTGCACCCCAAAAGGCACCCCCGGGTGGTTAACCCTCGCGAGGGATGCCTCGAGGGCCGCAACGCGGGCCAGAAGGGCCTCAACATTAACGTAGCCCCCTAAGCCAAGTGGGGGCAAAGGGCCGGCCGGCCCACTAGCTGCAGGCGTCGGTCCAGGTCCCTGGACCCCGGGGCCCTTATACGGCCACGACCCCAGGCCTGGCCCCTGCAGGGCCAGGGGGTACCCTGCCAGGGAAGGGAACCCAGCCACCCCCCATGGCTGAAACCCCCCGCAGGAAGCTGCGCACCAATGGAAGAAGGCCCCGCAGGATGGGCCATGCCAGGGGCAGCGGCCACTGCTTGTGTGCCGGGGGCCGCGGCCCCTGCCGGGCCGGTACGCGGACACCCCGCCTCGGGCCAAGGGGCAATTAACCCCATCCCACCGGTCCCGGTGGGCTCAGGCAAAGGAGGCTGCTGGGGAGGCGCAGCCGCGTTCCTCCGACCGGGCTGGCGCCTCCGCGCAGAACGAGCCGCGTTCGCAGTCGCCTTCTTCCTAGAGGGCATAGCAGCTATCCGATGGGAAGCCGGAAAAAGTCAAGAAAATTAGCAGCCGCGCTTGCATTGTCCACTCTAAGGCACTTGCCAGTAGTTATCTGTGGTGGCCCAGGCTCGACTTAGACATCGAGGCTTGGGTAGGGCACTGTTGAGAGTGCCAATCTTCCAGGTTGGAAGAAACCCACCAGCCTACCAGGGAGTGGGACACAGGAAAGGGCCCATGGTCACGAGTCCACATCGACTTCACTGGCCCATTCAGGGGGTGGCACTTTTCTGCTTATTGTTGATGCATACTCAAAATGGGTAGAAGTCATACCTGTCTGAGGGACTTCGTCTGCTATTACAATTCATAAATTACAAAGGGTTTTTGTACTTTTGGGTTGCCCAACATAGTTGTCTCCGATAACATGTCAACTTTCATGTTGGCAGAATTCCAGGATTTCCTTAACCGCAACAGCATAAGGCATGCCACTACTGCCCCATTTCACCCCGCCACCAATGGGCAACTAGAAAGGATGGTTCACTCCGTCTAGGAGGCCCTAAAGTGTATGGGTGCAGGAAACTTAGAGTTGCAGCTTTGCCAATATCTGCCTGCTCACAGGCTCACTCCCTTAGCTTCGGGCTCTTCGCCCTTGGACCTCTTGAAGAAGAGGTGATTGTCTAAGGTCCTTGACCGTCTAGACCCACTACGTGTTGAGGACAGGGCTCTCAACGTTGATGTCAGTAATACTCATACCTGTCGAGTATCCCAGATTGGCCGGGATTTCCCATAATTCAGCGCTGCAAACTCTACTTTCCCGCCACCATCTGCCGCCATCCTGTAATTTGACAGTGGGGGGAAGTAGTTACTGCCCATCCTCTTCTGCACAGAACCCTTCTACACATGCATAAAAACCTTCTGCGCAGTAGCCTTCTGCGCAGAACCCTTCTACACATGTGTAGAAGCCTTCTACGCAGTAGCCCTCTGCACAGAATCCTTCTACGCATACGTAGAAGGATTCTGCGCATGTGCAGAAGGGTTATGCACATGCACAGAAGGGTTATGTGAAGAAGGCTACTGTGCCGAAGGATTCTACGCATGCGTAGAAGGGTTCTGTGCAGAAGGCTACTGTGCAGATCCCGTATTCTCCGAGCCGCAGTTGACAGGTATGGTAATACTAATTTTTTCCAGGTTGAACAGGCTTTTCATTGTACAACTATGCACCAGGTTCCCCTTGGCTGGGGGTTGAGCAGTGATTGAACAAACGGGACCCATGTCATACAAGATCCTTATGTACAATGGGTTAACATGGAGGAGACACACAGATCAGATGTGTCCCCGGGTTCGGGGAAACAACGGCACAACAGAGTCAGTGTCGTATCCTTCATCAAACAGAAGTCAGGAGTTAGACTTCAACTTAGAGGAAGAGCTGTTCACTCAGCCGATGCCAGGTGACCTTTCACAGGCACCAACCTCACAAGAAAGCTCCCCAGAACTGACCACCACTGAGTCTGCTGGCTGTAGAGGTTGGCCCTCTCTCTATCGATACAGTTGCCAAAGAAATTCCCCTGACTAGGGAAACGCCCCAAAGACCTAGCATGCCTAGGCAATCCAGCAAGCTAGCCCACTGTTCCATAGCTCCTGGTCAACCCTTACCCCATGCCCTAAGTCCTGACACATTCGGGCACCCTAAACAGACCTGCAGTCCTCCAAAAAGATGGGGGGAGAGGGTCCCTCGCTAGGGGGGAGGAATGTTGTGTCCAAGTGTTGATTGTATAACCGCTATGAGCGCTGTAAAGTCTACGATGGAATCGCACACCTTTTGCAAAGGTGCCATTTTCAAATGTCTGTCAAAATAGCTGATTTGTCAATGCAAACTTCCCCACTTCTCCAGAAGCCCGCTGAAATGTATCAAACTGTGTAACTGCCATTCTCACTGTATATAAGCCAGCCACCTTGTACATGTTCCCCAGTCCGGTATTATGAGCTGAATAATAAATCACTTGCATTTGACCCAATCCTGCTGGTCAGAATACTTTGTCAAGTGCCGGATTCAACAGTTACCATACAAGATTATGAGGTTGGCTTCCTTAAAAAGGTAATACAGGCCCTTGAAATTGCTAGGAGCCCTTGTGGTGCAGTGGTTAAGCTGCTGTACTGCAGCGAAAACTGCTGGTGTGAGTTCGATCCTGTTTTACTTACCCTTCTGTTCCTCACTTGTATGATGTACCTGAAAGAAGTGACAAGGAAAATGTACATTCTACATATTCTAATAAATGGACTTGACTGAATGCAGGAATCCTGAGAGTTTAACCACTTCAAACCCAAAGTTTACATCTTTCCTGCGAGACTGGCATTCTACCAACGAGACCAGAAGGTGGGAGAATCAGTCACCAAATATGCCGCAGCCATCTGCCATGCTGCCATGCCATGCCAGTGGCACAACTTGGATGAGGCTCTCCGGGACCGACTTCTTCTGGGCCTAAGAAATGAGGCAGCCCAACATAGGCTGGTTAAAAGGGACATGCTGACTTTTGCTCACATCCTTAGAGAGGACCTGGCATCAGAAGCTGTAGATGCCGGGGTGAAATTCTTCTAATCCAGGTCAGCTGCGCCTGCCACAAAGAATCTACCGTCCAAAAGCAATGCTATTCCAGTTCATCGTCATCTTCAGATAACAGCGAAGAAAGGGACGACATACGCAAAGTTCATCAGGAACCTACTAAGTATTCCAAAGGCGTTGTTGCTCCATGTCAAGGCTGCGGGAGCAGACATCTACGCGCCCAATGCCCTTTCAAGACCCCTGAGTGCCACAAGTGTGGTAGGAAGGGGCACATTGTGAAAGTATGCCATCATCGGTCAGAGGGTCAGCAGAGTGACAAGGGTCATCGCTGGAGAGAGCACCCAATATCCAAAGTCTACATGAAGTGGAGAGTGTCTACCAGTGTCCAGGCAGTGTCCGAAAGGTTCTTTGTCAACATCTGCCTGCAAGGGTGTCCTTTCAAGATGGAGATCAACTCAGGTACGTCATACTCCATTATTTCACATAAAGAATTCCTCCGAATCCCTCCTGCTGCCCATTCAAAGTTGTGGGCTCTCCAGGTCCTATTGAGTGATGTGCAAGGCCGGCACATTCCTGTCCTAGGGATCGGCACATTTGACGTGTGCTTCAAAGGCATTTCTGCAAAACTTCCTCTGGTCATGGTGAAGGCTGGTAGGAATAATCTCTTGGGGGTACAGTGGTTTGGGCCCCTGGGTATTGCATTTTCTGGGATAAATGCGGTTCAGACTGACCCCATTCACACTGCATGTGAACGCTACCCTGATGTTTTTCGTGCGGGACTGGGTACGTTCAAAGGGCCCCCTGTTAACTTCGAGCTGGATCCAACTGTCCAGCCCATTCAAATGAAGCCTCGATGGGTGTCTTTTGTGCTCAAAGACCGCATTGACACAGAAATTGACAAACTGGTTGCTCAAGGCATTCTGGAGACAGTGGACTCTGCTCCATGAGAGAACCCCATTGTCACCACACTCAAGGCTAATGGGGACATCCGCTTCTGTGCAGACTATAAATGCACAATTAATAAAGCTATCCACACTAACTCTTACCCTGTTCCAGTGGTCAGCCACCTACTAGCCACCCTCCATGGAGGCAAGTGTTTTGCTAAATTGGACATAGCTCAAGCATATCAAAAATTGCCTGTCACCCCCGAGTCCACTCTGTGTCTAACCATCACCACCCATAGGGGTGCATTCAGTGTAAAACGTCTACAATTCGGTGTCAATGCTGCACCTGGCATTTTCCAGGCCTTGATTGAAAGGATACTGAAAGGTCTCCCCAGGGTGCTACCTTATTTTGACAATGTATTGATTGCCAGGGAGGACAGGATGGACCTTGCATCCAAACTAAGTAAGGTGTTGGAACATTTTCAAACTGCAGAAAGAAAAATGTTGGGTTGTTGTTTCTTTTTGCATGGGAGGTTGAGTTCTTGGGTTTCAAAATCACCCTTGAAGGTGTCAAACCCTCTGACACGAAGGTCAAAGCTGTGTGGGATGCTCCCTGCCCAACTTCAAAAATGGAACTTAAGGCCTTTTTAGGGCTCCTGAACTTCTATCATTCATTTCTACCTCAAAAGGCCACCGTAGCCGAGCCACTGCACCAGTTACCAGTGATTGGCACCAAAAAAGTTTACTACCACACTGTGGACGTGGCCTAATCAGTGGATGTGGCCTAATCGGTGGGTGTGGCCTAATCGGTGGGTGTGGCCTAATCAGTGGGCATGTGACTGGGTGGCCAATCTAGTCATGCCTGCCACATGGCCCATGAAAACATCTGCAAACACAGACAGCACTGGCTCTTTGGCTTTAAATGGAGATGAGCACTGCATCCTAGAGTCAGATACGACTGGCTTTTGAGCAAGGGCAACCTTTACCTTTACCTATTGTTAGATCCAAAGCTGCCTGTCATATCTGACTCTAGGGTTCAGTGCTCATCTGTTTATAGCCAAAGAGTCAGCACTGTCTGTTTGTAGATGTTTCTGTGGACATGTGGCAGGCATGACTAGACACCAGAATGTTATTTCCTTTCCCACTGAAGTGGTCACTATTTATTAACTTGAGGTTGCCAGGAGCTGGAACAGAGACGGGAGCTCAAACTGTCATGTCAGCCTTCCAGCTAACAAGGTGAGCTTCTTAACCATTGAGCTGCAGTGGGTCAAGTGGCTAAGGCTCTGACTGGAAGGTGGCAGGTCAGCAGTTTGATACCCGAATACTGCAGGATGGAGCAAGCTTCTGCCTCTGTCCCACCTCCTGCCAACCAAGCAGTTCAAAAGCAAGAAATTGCAAGTAGATAAATAGGGACCACTTTGGTGGGAAGGTAAACAGTGATCTGTGCACTCTGCTGTCTAGTCAAACATGTCACATGTCCACGGAAACACCTGCAGACACAGACAATGCTGGCTCTTTGGCTATAAACAGAGATGAGCACTGAACCCTTGAGTTGGATATGATTGGCTTTCGAGCAAGGTAGACTTTTACCTAAGAATTTTCTTCTTACTTACCTCATTTTGCATAGCCTCTTTCTCAGAGTTTGGAAGTAACTAGTTGAAAGTTTCATAGTTATCTGTATGTAGTTGCTTCTTGTGTGAGAAGTTACATAATTAGTAATTGCAAAGTTATATTTTAATGTCATGAGTGGGAGGGACCTGTATTATTGGGATACAAGTGACACATCGGGTTTTCACACTTATTGAACAAGGGGATTTTAAGACACTTTTAGAGGCCTTTTAGAGACACCTTTAGAGGTCTTTGGAAGTCATGCCTGCCATGTGACCATGGAAACGTCTCCAGAAGCAGACAGCACTGGCTCTTTGGCTTTGAAACAGAGATGAGCAACATGTACCCTAGCGTGGGATATAATTGGCTTTTGAGCAAGGCAAATATATCCCTTGCTTGAAAGCCAGTCATATCCAACTGTAGGGAGCTCCACAGCCCTCCTTTCCCCCTCCCCAGGAAATCCCTGGTCCAGACCCTGTCCCCCACCCACCCCCACCCACCCCACACACACACAGAGGTGGAGACTCACAACCATGTTGCCATCATGATCGTTTCCTCTTCTTCGTCCTCCAGAGGCTGTGGCTGTGGCTGCCTCTGCCTCCCCACCCTACCCCGCCCACCTCCTCCCGGGAGAGCACCGATGGCATTGGCTCTACCTCTTCCTCCTCCTCTGGCTGCTAATGCTGTCTCCTTAAGAGGCTGTGGGTGCCGCTTGGGCAGCAGCGGCATGTGTGGATGGGGGAGGGGGAGCTCAAGCCGTGCCTCCTGGAGAAGCTCGCCTGCCCCCACCATTAATTCTTCTAGCAACAGCACAACTCTTGCAATGCCTAGACCTCCTGTCTGGGCATTGCGAGAGTTGTGCTGCCTGGGCATCCTACTGCCAGGGTAAGGGAACTTGGGGAAGAGCTTGCACCGCGCTGCCTGGACCAGCACACATGCTGCTGGAAGAAGTGAAGGTGGCATACAGGCTGGTGGTCCAGGCAGCACGACACAAGCTCTTACCTTCCACCGACAGCAGGATGTTCAGGCACTGCAGCGCAAGCAGGGCAACTGTCGCAATGCCCAGACAGACATCCTGCAGGAAGAGAACTGCAGACATCCTGCAGGAAGTTCTCTTCCTGCAGGAGGTCCGGGCATTGCGAGAGTTGTGCTGCTTCTGCTGCTGCTAGAAGGAGTGGCGGCGGGGGTGGGTGAGCTGCTCTGGGTGGCGCAGCATGAGTTTCCCCACCCCTTCCACCATCCGCACATGCTGCTGCCTCCACCACCACCCGAGCGGCACCCACAGCCTCTTAAGAAGGCAGCAGCAGCTGCTGAAGGAGAAGGAAGAGCCAATGCCATCGCCGCTCCCCCGGGAAGAGGTTGGTGAGGAGGGGGCGTGGTCAGCCAGTTCTACTACTGGTACACATGGACCGGTGTGGACCAGCTGATGCCCAACAGTGCCAGTTACTTAAGAAACAAACTGTGTGGCAGTGGGGTCCTTCCCAGGACAAAGCATTCCGTGCAGTCAAGAAACTCCTAAGGTCAGATGCCGTTCTTACGCATTATGACCCCCAGAAGCCCCTTATCCTGGTATGTGATGCCTCGCCTGTGGGGGTTGGGGCTGTGCTTTGCCATGACCTGGGGGAAGGGAAAGAAGCAACTGTTGCTTATTATTCCGGGTCCTTGTCTACAGCTAAGAAAAATTATGCTCAGATCGACAGAGAGGCAGTGGCAATAATTGCCGTACTAAGAAATTTCATGATTTCATCAATGGAAGGGTTTTCATGATTGTCACCAATCACAAGCCATTGCTAGGCATTTTCATGCCTCACAAACTTACCCCTCAAATCCTGTCACCGCATTTGCTGTGCTGGGCAATGTTCCTACAGCCATACCAGTTTGACCTACAGCATCGCCCAGGTGCCAGTATCAGTAATGCGGACACACTGTCCAGGTCCCCAGTAGTGATTGTGGGCAAGATTGAAATGTACCATCAGCTCCTCATGTTAGAGGTATTAGACTCCCCGCAAGTGTCTGCTTTGGACATCGTGGCTCAAACATGGAAAGATCCACTCCTGTCAAAGGTTTCAATGTGGGTTCAGAAAGGGTGGCCGTCGCCACCAGTCTCTGAAGAGATCAAGGTGTTTTACAGTAAATGTAACAAACTGTCACTAGAGCAAGGGTGCTTGGTATGGGGGCACAGTGTGGTCATTCTGTCGGTGCTACGGGATAAGGTTCTTCGTACACTACATGTTAGTCACCTGGGGATTGTCTGGTCGAAGGAGCTAGCACGTAATTTCTTCTGGTGACCCAGGTTAGACCTCGACATCGAGGCATGGGTCGGGCATTGTAGGGACTGTTAGGCCTCCAGGCCAGAGGAGACACATCTTCCCAGCAGAGAATGGGACACCACGAGTCCATATTGACTTTGCAGGTCCCTTCAGGGGAGCCACATTTCTACTCATTGTAGATTCATATTACAAATGGTTGGAAGTCATCCCTGTATTCGGGACTTCCTCTGTGATAACAATTCACAAGTTAAGGCGAGTGTTTTGCACTTTTGGTTTACCCAACATTGTTGTGTCTGACAAAGCAATAACCTTCATGTTGGCAGAGTTTCAAGATTTCCTTTGCCATAATGGTATCAGGCATATTACTGCCACACCTTTCCAACCCACAATAAATGGACAGATTGAGAGACAGGTCCGAACTGTCAAAGACGTTCTTAAGTGCATAGGGGCTAGAGACTTTGAAGTACAGCTATGCCAGTTCTAACTGTCCTACAGAATCACCCCCCTGGCATCAGGGCTTTTGCCAGCTGACTTCTTAATGAAGAGGAAATTGTCCATGGTCTTGGACCCCTTGGATCCCCACCATCTAGAGGTCAGGGGTCTCAATATCGACATTACTAATGCAAAGGGGTTTGCAGTTGGGCAGCTGGTCCATTGCTGGAATTATGCACCCGGATCCCCTTGGTTGGGAGGTGAGGTCTTAGAGCAAACAGGTCTAGTGTCATACAGGGTACAACTGGACGATGGCACAGTATGGAAAAGGCACGCCGACCAAATTCGGCCACGAGTGCCAGGTTGGAATGTTAGTAGAGACAGGAAGTCCCAAAGAGAAGCCACTGCTACCAATGAGCAGGATTTTGAGTTGGAGCCCTTTAGTGAGCCACTTCCCTCATCATCAGTACCCCCTTCACCCGGGACTCCACCAGAGATGCCTAAAGCTGAAGCAGCAACTGAGGCTGCCTCCAGCTCACCACCCGCTCTAGAGCCAGTCAGGGTTCACACAGAACCGGTACCAAACCTGAGATTCTCAGGCACCCCAAATGGACTTGCGGTCCACCCAAACATTGGGAAGATTATGTTCCTCGCTAAGGGGGAAGGGATGTTGTGTCCAAAGCTTAATTCAATTTCAAAAGTAAAACTGCACTGAAAATAAAGCACAAAAGCACACCATTGCAAAATGCACGAAATTCAAATACATGTCAGCTCGGTAAATATTGAACTTTGTTTGTCCTCCAGAAGCCCACCTAAATGTATCTAGTTCTGTAATGGTCAAATCACTGTATATATAGAGGCCACCCCTGTACATAGTCCCCAGTCCAAAGTGGACACTAGCTAGAGCCTCTAATAGGGCCTACCTAGTGGCAATGGGGGTGGTGAGGCGGCAATACTTCACCACTCTAATTGCCTCCACTGATAATCACCCAGCCACCCTGTTTCTGATAACCAGGTGTCTCCTTGTTAGGGGGGAGCCGGTGCCCGGTTGGCAGGGTTCAGCTGAGGTCTTTGTTGACCATTTGGTGGAGAAAATTGTTCAGATTCACTTGGGGATTAATCCTGGCATGGTCGAGGAGGGTCTGGGGGGGGGCGGAGCTCAGTCTTGCTGTGATATCTGGGATCAGTTTGACCCAGTTGTCCCTGATGAAATGGGCAGGCTCCTTGCAGCTGTTCACATCACTACTTGCCTTTTGGACCCCTGTCCCACCTGGTTGGTGAAGACCACCAAGGAGGTGACATGTAGCTGGGTTGGAGCAATAATAAATTCATCTCTGTGGGAAGAGGTGTTTCTGGCATCTCTGAACCATGCTCTGGTGCACCCTCTCCTGAAAAAGCCATCTCTTGACCCAGCGATACCATCTAATTATAGGCCAGTCTCCAACCTTCCCTTTTTAGGGAAGGTATTGGAGAAGGCAGTGGCGCGTCAGTTGCATGGTGCCCTGGATGAAGCAGATTATCTGGACCCCTTCCAGTCAGGATTCAGGCCCGGGTATGGTATGGAGACGGCATTGGTTGCACTTATGGATGATCTTTGGTGGGAGTGGGATGGTGGACACCTGTCTGTCCTTGCTCTCCTTGACCTCTCATCAGCTTTCGATACTGTCAACCATGGTATCCTTCTGGGATGGCTCAAGGGGTTGGGGAACCAGGGCACTGTGTGGTCCTGGTTCTCCTCATTCCTGAAGGGCCAGACCCAGTCGGTGTGTTTGGAGAGTGAGAGGACCAGCCCTAGGCCCCTCCAATATGGGATGCCTCAGGGCTTGGTGCTCTCTTCTCTCCTATTTAACATCTACATGAAACCATTGGGTGGGATCATTCATTCCCACAGGGTGCGGTACCATCAGTACATGGATGACACCCAATTGTACATCTCGGCCCATGGGGACCCCAGCAATGCTGTCAAAGTCCTATCTGGATGTCTGAAGCCTGTGAGGGTCTGGATGGGGCCAACGGGCTACAATTGAATCCCAGCAAGACTGAGTGGCTGTGGGTTCGGTGTCCTATGCCATTCCAAGAGCTGCCATCCTTGGTCTTGGATGGGGCTATTTTGCCCCAGACAGACCCAGTGCACAACTTGGGGGTCCTCTTGGACTCTCGACTGCTACTAGAAGATCAGGTGGTGGTTGTGGCCAGGAGGGCCTTTGCAGAACTCCACGTGATACACCAGTTGCACCCGTTCCTGGATAGGGACTCCTTGCTTACGGTCACACATGCCCTGGTCACCTCCAGACTAGACTATTGCAATGCACTGTACATGGGGCTGCCCTTGATGACCATTCAGAGGCTACAGCTGGTCCAGGATGCAGCAGCCTGGGTAGTGATGGGATGTGGGCATTATGCCCACACCTCGCCCCTGCTCCGAGAGCTGCACTGGTTACCAGTTTGCTTCCGCGTGCAATTCAAGGTGCTGGTTATGACCTTTAAAGCCCTATATGGTAGTGGGCCAGGATACCTAAGAGACCACATTTCCCTAAGAACATCTGTCTGTCCAACCAGAGCAGACCAGAGGGGCTCCCTAATTGTTCCACCAGCAAGAGGGGGCCACCTCTCTGGCACAAGAAAAAGGGCCTTTTTCATGTTCACTCCGGTCCTTTGTGACCTTCTGCCAGTAGAACTATGGTTGCAGACAGAGTTGCTGCCCTTCAGGAAAGGACTTAAGACCTGGCTGGCGGGTCAGGTGTGGAGCTCAGAGGGCAATGAGGCCCCTGCTCGCTGGCTTTTACCATGTGATGTACCTACTGTCTGCCTCTCAGTGTGGGTGGGATTCTTTTTAATGTGGGTGGGTTTTTAAATTGCTTTTATTGTATGGGGTTTTAGATTATGTAAGCCGCCCTGACTCAGTCTTGCCTGAGTGGGCAGCGAACAAATTGAAATATTAAATTACATTAAATTAAAATTAAGTATGAGCTGAATAAAGAATCACTGAGTTTAACCTGATCCTGCTGGTTAGAGTACTTCTTGTTCCGGACTCAACAAGGATTTCAAGAGAATTCCATTCAGCTAGACTAAAACCAGGTACATCAGTGAGTGAGCATCTGTTGAATCTAAATGCTATGAGGTCTCAATTATTACAAAGAGGCAAAACTATCACAGAAGAAAGTTTAATTAGCGTCATAATTCATTCTCTTGACTCCATCTGGGATTACTTCCTAAACCAATTAGATAACATAAATTGTGACATCTCACTTGAAATCCTATCAGGGTTTTTGTTGAGGGATTGGATACGAGTTTGCATGGATGAAATAAAAAGAGAGGAATTATATGCAGGATTGAGATTGAATTGGTTGCAAATTGTAAGGTTGAATAAATGAAATGATAAATTTTTGATGGACTCCAGTCTGGAAAGGAATAGGATGGCATTTGAAGAGTTGTTATAGAAAGTTAGAAAAGGAGAAATGGGACTAAAGGGTATGGTGAGTAAGATCTACAAGATATTAAACTTTGAAAGTGATCCACAAAATATATTGAGGACAAACTGGGAACAAGATTTAAATGTGAAAAATTCTGATATAAACTGGAAATCTATATGGAAGAGAAGGATTATGAAGACAATGTCTGTTAGAGTCAAGGAACGTAATTATAAAGTGTTGTGGAGGTGGTACCTGACTCTGGTGAGATTAAATCAAATTGATAAAACTAAGAATAATTTATGTTGGAGATGCAAGAAAAGGGTAGGAACTTATTTACATATGTGGTGGTACTGTAAAGTAATGTGATAAAGGGGTTTTGGGAAGATATTGGAAGAGAAAGTTTGGGTATAATGGGTGTGAAAGTTAAATTGGGACCAGGTACCATTATGTTGATAAACCTTGAGGATACCAATTTAGATAAAAATAAAATGGATTTGATATCAATTATGATGATGACAGGGAGACAGTGTATTGCAAGGAAGTGGAAAATTGAAGGGAATATTAGATTGGAGGAATGGTATAAGGAAATGTGGCGATTGGCTCCAAATGACAAATTGACATGGGAACTGTAGGAAAAGAAAGGCCTAATTAAGGAGAATAGATTTTGGAAGATTTGGAAACTGTTTGTTGACTATGCACTGAGAAAAGGAGACAGTAACAGTCCACTACCAGACCAAATGAGGTTTTGGATTCAATGAAGTAAGGATGGGATATGCGACACACCCCTAAGGTTTTGTATATATCACAGAGTGTATTCAATTTTGATGTTCTGTTTTTGATATTGAAGGTAAATTTCAGAGATATTGTTATAAGTTTTAAAATATATTATATGAAAACAGGGAAAGTAAACATAGTTAGGTTGTTTTTTTTACAATAAAATGCATTTAATAAGTATAATTATAACAATATTATAAGATGTTAATATATGTTTAGTGTGATTTTATAGGTGTTTTTATGCATTTTTTCTTTTTCCTGTTTTTCTTGTTCTTTCAATTATTCTTTGTAAACTTATGTTTTTATTGTTTTATTATGTATGTTTGCAAAACTTTAATAAAATATATTCTAAAAAAGAAAGAAACGCTATCAGGGAGATTAATAGCTGAGGACAACCTCAGAAGGGGCCGTGCTTCATACTGTAGAGAACCCAGAGTCATAAAAAGAGTTGCTTTCATTGAGCAGGTAAATGCTTAACCTGAGTGCTACACATGTGGTTCTAGGAACCACTTCAGGAGGAACTGTCCAAGGGTCTTCAAGGGGAGAGAACCCATTGAATACACACCTTCTACCAACCACAATTAGCAGAGAATGCAGTCCAACTCTGGACAGAGACATCAAGGGAGATCTTCCCCCAGTCAGACAATCAATATTGATTCAAGACGCAGGGGGTCACCCAGCCCCAGAAGGGGTAATGAGTTCAAAAGGGAAAGAACTCGTGCTGATTCTATAAGTGGTGTTTCAGATGAGGAACCAAACTTTGACATAGATAAAAAAGAACATTACTGGTTGATTGATTCTGGAGCAATGACCCACACCTCATGTAACAAAGAGTTATTCATCTCTTTTACTGTGGTGTCATTTAAAATAAAAGTTGCCAACCAGAAGTTTGCACAGGTGGTCAGAAAGGGGGATGTGCACATTCCAGGTCTTGGGGTAATCAAAGAAGTTATTTTCATACCCAAAATCCCATACAAAGTTTTAGCAACTATAAAATTAAGCAAAGGTACGAAAATTGAAGATTTGTTCAAGGATGGTAGTGTGCAACTCACAAATGATGGTAAAGAAGTTGGGGAGATTGTAATCACTGGTGGGCTGTCTTGGAGTCATGAAAAGAGCCTCATTCAGGCATGCCCTGAGCAGAGTTTCTCCAGCAAAAATCATTTCAATCCAGAATAATTTCTGACACAAAATTATTTTAATTATGCATTAAATTACTTTTGAATATATAAAGACATCTCAAAGCTTGTTCTGAGTGAGGGTAATGTCTTCTCATTCATGCTATTTGACATAGGCAGTTATTTTTGTTGATGAAGTTGATGAAGAGACTAGGTTAAAAAACACTAATATAGCCCTTTCAAGACACTTATATTAATTTAGTTTAATATAACTGCTTATGAGTTGTTTGTTAATTGCAGTTAATTTTTCCTCCTAAATGCTAGGTTAGAGCTTTTTCTGTGTGTGCAGAAGACCACTTTCAGAACACACACACACACACACACACCCTTGAGGAAGTTTCTCAATCCCCCCACAGTTGTTTATGCTAAGCTTTTGTCAAAACGTTTTTAGTTTTGGACTTGGATTTCAAAGCCACCCGGCCATTTTCAGGAGAAAAGATGTTGGTGCTGCGTGCTAATTAGGAATTGAGCAAATATAGGTTACAAAAACAAAGGCAAAGCTTTTTGGGAAGAAGACAAACTTGTGATTTGTGAAAGAAAAGCCAGGAAGTTTCAAAGTGAAACAGGAGTGAATGAAACCCTTCAATGTCTTGAGAACTGTAAAGCAAGTTAGTTTACAGTCTAGTGAGGGGGAAAGAACCCTTTGTTAACTATTTGCTTATCAGTGGGTCTTGATAAGTGAGTCCCTAGTTACAATAAACAGTGACTATATAGTGACTATAAACAGACATGAGCACTGAACCCTAGAGTCGGATATGACTGGCTTTTGAGCAAGGGAGACCTTTACCTTTACCTAGTGGCAAACATTCAGGGTAAGCACTACCATATGTGATGACCAAAGTAACAGTTATTTTAAGTTAAAATAAAGATATACTGAGGATCAAATAATCAGAGAGCTTCCCAGAGTGAAGAATGTACTTAAAATTCCACACAGATCAGAACATGGCAGCTGTTTCTTTAGTGCATTGTAGAAGATTAGTGATGTGTCCTCAGAAATGAAGAAATTATAAATGCCAGGTAGCCTTTCCAGCTCGAGAAGTAAGTCAACCATGTTTTTATATGCTGGCCTGGCAGTGTTTTCGAATGAGGTGCCTTTGTAGACATACTTATTAAGAATATCCCTATTTTCCATGTGACTACCATCTAACATACAGGCACAATAGTTTAAAAAAATATTTAGGAGGAGTGCATTTTATCAGTTGAAAACTCTGAAGAAGAGTACATATTTGTAATTGTATTGTATTGTAATATGTGAGTTGTATTGTATACTATATTTTTTTGCTTTTTTAGTGTTACATTTATTTTGCATTTTAAATAAATAAATATTTTTTTTAAAACTCTAGAGTTGTCAACAATACAGTCTAGGTCAGTATTTCCCAAACTATGTTCCACCGAATACTGATGTTCCATAGAAGGTCAACCAGTGTTCCATGAAAAAAATATGAATTTCTGGTAAAACTCATTGGCAAATGCCACAAAATTTGTTTTATTCCGGCTGGCCCTGCCCACCCATGTTTTGAAATAAAGTAGTCCTAATTTGGGTGTAACTCAGGGCTTTCCCCCTGGCCACGGCCACTATACCACACCCACAGAGTAGTTAGTAAAAAAAATTGAATCCCACCACTGGATATACTGGTAATGTTTTTTTGTTTTACTTGGACATCATCTAGGTATGTATATTACTCTTGTTCAATTTTAGTTAGTTGATATTTGAACGAATTATGTAGTTGTTGTTTTTATTTTTATTATGGTTATTTAATATTGTGAGCCACCCAGAGTGGTGCTTGCACCAATTTGAGTGGGGTATAAGTCAAACAAACAAACAAACAAGCACAAATCTCACTTCCCTTGAAAACCACATTAGGGTAACTGTAAGTTAGTTCCAACATCAAGGTACATAATAGCAAGAACTATTATACTGGTTACATTACTTATTACCAAAATGTAGCATTAGTAGTTATAGGTAAAGTAAAGGTAAAGGTTTCCCTTGCTCGAAGGCCAGTCGTATCCGACTCTAGGGTGCAGTGCTCATCTCTGTTTCTAAGCCAAAGAGCCAGCACTGTCTGCTTCTGCAGACGTTTCCGTGGTCATGTGGCAGGCATGACTAGACACCGGAGCGCACGGAACACTGTTACCTTCCCACCAAAGTGGTTCCTATTTATCTACTTGCAATTTCTTGCTTTCGAACTGCTAGGTTGTTATATATAACTACTAATGCTACATTTTGGTAATAAGTAATATAACCAGTAGTTATAATGTTACTTTTTAGGTAATAGGTAATATTGAGACTTATCCGGTAATACCAAGTTACTTTGAAAACTTAATTTAAAGATTTTTTCCTAGCCATTAGAAGGCTTTTGGTCTGACATTTTTCAAATCAGATCTTTGATGGTTTCTGCAGGTGAAATCATTGTAGCCATCCAGAGAAATATAAACAATTATTGTGTTGAGGAGTCAGCAGGGGCAGAGAGAGAGTAACCAATAGCAGTAGCTGACAAGGTATGTTGTGTTCTGTAAAGCTGTGCCTTTAACAATGTACCTAGCCATGTGGTAACTATGTAACCTTTCTGTGTGCAACATTATAACCTTCAGCTGTATCACTGTAACCCTTATAAGAGGACGCGAGCTAGTGACCACTAGATGGCAATAGCGAGCGTCCAGCTTTCATGGCCCAGATTCACCCTTGATCAGCAGCGCGGGAAGATTCCCGCCACCTCCTCACCTGGACAAGAAGGGCGTGACCTTCTATGACGTCACGCAGGCAGCAACCAATAGACTGTCAACGAGCCACATTCAAATGTATAGCCAGCTGTATATATTGAGCTACCCATCCGCCATTACCACATGTTCTTCCGGATCATCATGCAATAAACCTGTGTTAAGCCAACCCTTCGGCTGTTTCATTGTCTTCAGTCCCATACACTAAATTGGCGACGAAGGTGGGATATGGCTGCCCACGGGACCAAGACATGCGCCGGTTTCGAAATCAGGAAACCGGGAGACTGGGAAATCTTCGAAATGGACTTCCAGGGAGCACTGGTTGAATCTGAAGTCACGGATGAGGCAAAGAAAAGGGCCATCTTCACCAGGATGCTGGGACAAGAAACCAAAAGAACCTTGGTGGACCTGATCGCACCGAAAAGGGTGAGCGATTTCAAGGCCAAAGAGCTCCTACAGATGCTGCGCGAGTATTTCCGGCCCTTGACGGCGATGTTTCCCGCTCGGAGCGCATTCTGGAGGCGAGTCCAAGCACCCGGGGAGACGGTCGCCGCCTTCGTGGCGGCCCTGCGACTGGCTGCCGGCCCGTGTAAATGGGAGAACGTTGAAATCACCCTCAGGGACTGCGTTGCAGGAGGTCCTGAAAGCGGCGCAGGCCGCAGAAGCCACAAAGGCTGGGGTGCAAGAGCTCCAGGACTGGCGGCCGAAGACGAGCAAGGCAGAGACATCGGTGCATGCAGCCCGGCAAACTTCGAAATCGTCCGCAGAGAGCAGCGACGACGAGGACGTCCGGAGGGTCCGAAAAGAGGGCCGGCGGTGCAACGGCTGTGGAGCGGCCCACGACCGCGCCAAAATCCCGTTCAGAAAGGCTGAGTGTCACAACTGCGGCCGCCGCGGGCACATCGCCAAGGTATGCAGAAAGAGGCGCGAGGCCCGGAGGAGCTCGGCAGACCGTTCAACGGGACAAGACCACTCGACGAGACCCAAAGACGGCGCTCAGGCCACGAGAAAGCGGGACGGCGTGGGCCGCATCTCCGATGGCCGCATCTCCGATGGCAGCGAGGACGACGCCCCAGTATTCAGCGTGTCCGCGGGACACCCCCGTTACTTTGTTGAGGTACTAGTGCAAGGGGTCCCCATTAGGATGGAAATTGACTCAGGTTCCTCTTATTCAATTATTTCCCAGAGGGAGTTTTTGAGAATCGCCCCCCACATGCGGCCCAAGCTCAAAGCGTTGAGGTCCACGCTACGGGACATGCAAGGGAACAGTATTCCAGTGTTGGGGGTTGGAGAATTTCAGGTCAAATGTAAGAAGCACGCCACGGCTCTCTCCCTAGTCGTGCTTAAAGGGGGGAATTGCAGCCTCCTCAGAACTCAATGGTTTCAGCCCCTGGGTTTGTTTATTGGGGGGGTGCACGCCGTTGGGACTGACCCGGTGCAGGAGGTGTGCGACGCGCACCCCGAAGTTTTCAAAAAAGGACTGGGGAAATTCAAGGGGCCCCCAGTGACATTCGACCTAGACCCGGAGGTCCGTCCAATACGACTCAAACCACGCCGGGTGCCATTTGCACTCAAGGACAAAATAGAGGCGGAACTGGACAAATTGGTGGGCCAGGGGATCCTTGTTCCTGTTGATTCTGCGGAGTGGGAAACTCCAATTGTAACAGCACTAAAGGCAAATGGGGAGGTCCGCATATGCGCTGATTACAAGTGCACCATCAATAAGGCGATCCTCCCTAATGCGTATCCGGTGCCGGTAGTCAGCCATCTGCTTGCCAGGTTGCACGGGGGAAAGTGTTTTGCTAAGCTCGACTTGGCACAGGCCTACCAGCAGCTTTCAGTGTCCCCTGCCGCAGCTGCTGCACAGACCATAGTCACTCATAAGGGGGCGTTCCAGGTGACGCGCCTTCAATTCGGCGTAAATTCGGCGCCTGGAATTTTCCAGTCACTCGTGGAATGCCTCCTGAAGGGGCTAGAGGGGGTGTTGCCTTATTTTGATGACGTGTTGATAACGGGGGGGAGTCGGGCTGAATTGGCCAAGAGACTGGAAAAAGTTCTGGCAATATTTGAAAAGGCAGGGTTGAGACTGCGAAAAGACAAATGCGTCTTCTTCGCGACCGAGGTTGAGTTCCTAGGGTTTCGTGTGACTCCTGAGGGGATAAAACCATCCAAATCTAAGGTAGCCGCCATTAAGAAGGCCCCTCGCCCCACCTCCAAGGCCGAGCTGCAGTCGTTCCTAGGGCTGCTTAACTTTTACCACTCCTTCCTCCCCCGGAAGGCAGCGGTGGCTGAACCGCTACACAAACTGCTTAAAAAGGATGAGGCATGGAAGTGGGGTGACGACCAAGAGAGGGCATTTAGTGAACTGAAACATCTCCTGGCGTCTGATGCCATACTGACCCATTTCAACCCCAAACGCCCGTGGTCCTGATCTGTGATGCATCCCCGGTGGGGGTGGGGGCGGTGCTGTGGCACGTGCTAGAAAACGGAAGGGAGGCCCCAATAGCATTCTACTCCAGGTCCCTGTCCCAAGCGGAGAGAAATTACGCACAGACAGACAGGGAAGTGCTAGCGATAATTGCGGGGACGAAAAAATTTCACGATTTTCTGTATGGCCGCCCTTTCACTATCGTGACTTACCACAAACCCCTGCTAGGCATTTTTACCGCAGATAAGCCCACGCCACAGATCCTGTCCCCGAGGATGCTTAGGTGGGCCATTTTCCTCAATGCGTATCAGCACGCGTTGGTTTACAGACCCGGGAAGGAAATTAGCCATGCGGACACCCTGTCGAGATCCCCCCTTCCCCAGGATAGCAGCCACGTGGGCGGAGAGGAGCCAGACCACCAGGTACTGATGATAGAGGTCCTAGACTCACCCCCAATATTGCCCACCGACATCGCCAAAGCGACCGGCAAGGACAATACCTTGGCGAAGGTTAGCTCATGGGTGCAGAAAGGGTGGCCTGCGTCTTCCCCGGCAGCGGAATTCGACCCGTTCTTCCGGAAAAAACTAGAGTTGTCCCTAGAGAGGGGGTGCCTTCTGTGGGGCCAGCGGGTAGTGATCCCTACGTCCCTTCGACCGCGGGTGCTCAAACTGCTGCACGTCAGCCACCCCGGGATTGTACGCTCCAAGGCCCTGGCCTGGAGCTATTTCTGGTGGCCCCAGTTAGACGCCGACATCGAGCACATGGTCGGCACTTGTGAGGGTTGCCAATGCTCCAGACCAGAGGAGGCCCGCCTTCCCCACAGGGAGTGGGACGCGGCTAAGGGGCCGTGGTCCCGGATACACATAGATTTCACGGGCCCGTTCCGAGGAACGCTGTTTCTCCTTGTTGTGGATGCTTTCTCCAAGTGGTTGGAGGTCATCCCAGTCACGAGCACCTCCTCGGCAGCGACGATAAAGCATTTGCAGAGAGTTTTTTCCACGTTCGGCATACCCGACACACTAATTAGCGATAACGCTAGTTGTTTCACGTCCGCTGAGTTCAGGGCTTTCACGGAGATTAACGCCATCCGGCATATCACCTCCGCCCCTTTCCATCCGGCCACCAACGGCCAAGTAGAGCGCCTCGTCCGCACCACAAAGGACGCGCTGCGGCGCATGGGCCCCGGGGACCTCAACCTACAAGTGTGTCAGTTCCTGCTAGGATACAGGGTGACCCCGTTGGCGTCAGGATACTCCCCCGCAGAGCTCTTAATGCGCAGGAAACTGACCACCATCCTCACTAGGCTAGACCCCACGAGAGTAGAAGACAAGGGAAGGAACATCGGGCTAGAGGCCACAAAGAGTTTCAGCGTAGGCGCCCCTGTGCATTGCAGGAACTACGCCAGCGCGGGCCCAGCCTGGGTACCGGGCGTTGTCGTGGAGCAAACCGGCCCCGTGTCGTACCGCGTGGAGACCAGCTCAGGTTTGCTGTGGAGGCGGCACGCGGACCAGCTCCGGCGCAGGGTCCCCGATGAGCAGGGCACAGACCAAAAGGAACAAGACTCAGCGTTAGGGTTCTCCCCCACCCGTTCAGCCCAAGGGGGAGGAGAGGGGGGCCGCGGGTCCCCACCAAGGGGGGAGGAAAGGGAGTCTGTTCTCATAGATATCCTGCGGGATCTTTCGGAGGAGGAGGAACCCGACCCCATACATATCTCGCGGGATTCCCCCACGCGAGCTAGTGACCACTAGATGGCAATAGCGAGCGTCCAGCTCTCATGGCCCAGATTCACCCTTGATCAGCAGCACGGGAAGATTCCCGCCACCTCCTCACCTGGACAAGAAGGGCGTGACCTTCTATGACGTCACGCAGGCAGCAACCAATAGACTGTCAACGAGCCACATTCAAATGTATAGCCAGCTGTATATATTGAGCTACCCATCCGCCATTACCACATGTTCCTCCGGATCATCATGCAATAAACCTGTGTTAAGCCAACCCTTTGGCGGTTTCATTGTCTTCGGTCCCATACACTAAAAGGTACAAATTGGCAACTTCCTTATGGATCACCTTTCCCCTTCAACTCTTTTTAATTTTTAAAAATGTTTTGAGAACAACTTAGTAGTAATCTGTTGCAGTGTTGGTTTTAGAAAGCATTTTTAGAAACCCACACCACTTAGATACTTGGTTGAGGGGGACTGGCACTCCCCAAAAAACACCTTTGCATCAGATCAGGCAATTACAGAGTTGTTGTTGTTGTTCAGTCGCACAGTCGACTCCGACCCTTTGCGCCATGGACCATTTTCCTCCAGGCGCCTCTGTCCTCCACCATCCCCCTCAGCCCTCCCAGCTCTGTGCCCATTGTGTCTATAATACCATCTAGCCATCTCATCCTTGGCCTCCCCCTTCTTCTTTTGCCCTCCACCTTTCCCAACATCAATGCCTTCTCAAGTGAATCCTCCCTTCTCATTTGATGTCCAAATTACAGAGAGCAGAGAGCAAAGAAAAGTGATGCGAATGAATTGGAGTGAAATTAAACCACCTCTGCTGGATTAACAAAAAGAGAAGATTCTTCACTGAAAGGTAATGCGTATCACAAGTGGTTCCTCTTAAAACATAATGTTCTAATTTCTGCCAAAGACTCAGCATACATAAGATCTTCTGAATGTATGTACAGTGATACCTCATTCAACGTCCAAACTTGGTTCCACAAGTTTGGACTTTATACGGATTTGGACTTTGTATGAGGCATGCAAAATCCTACCCGCGATGCCTTATACACTGTCCAAATCCTTGCCGCGATGCCTCATACAACGTCGTTTCCATAGAGATACATTGTACTGTAACAGCACAGACTTCTGGGCAAAGTCAAGGAAACAGACAGGAAACTGACAGAACTTTAAGAAATCATTGTCTAAAGGCTAAAAACATTACAAAAACTTGTCAAACAAACCTGATTGTCCAAGAACCTGAAGAATGCTGCAAAAATCCCAGGAATGCTTCTAAAAATTCTGACGAGAAAATTCAAAAAAATCCAAAATCGCGCCAAAACCACTCATAACCACTCTTTGTCTCATGCAAAACCCACAAGAGCAATGCACACACGTGTCCTGCCTTTTATACTGCCCAGGCACAATGCAACCTGGGAAAACCCCAATGCCTCATACAACGTCACACGACTTTGTATGAGGCATCTTTTTTCAAGTAATTAGGCGATGTTGTATGAATCTGATGTTGTATGAAGCGGACTTTGTATGAAGTATTACTGTATACTATTCCCAATGTATGTGTACTATTAATTTTTGTTTTAGAAAAAACAACAACATAATGCCTAATAATATCAAAAATAAAATTTATATTTATAAATATGATGATGATGATGATGAGTAGTAGTAGCATTAGTAGTAGAAGTAATAGTAGTAGTGGTAAGCAGTGGTGGGCATCAGCAGATTACCCCGGTTCACCAGAACCTGAAGCAGAAATTCTGACTAGCCCAGCCCACACCCACCATACGACACCCACAGTGTGGTAGTATTTTTTTTGAGCCCACCACTGTGTGTAAGCTATAAATAGACTTGTTTTCTAACTATGCCAGTATACAACTACAGAGAATAAAAGCTTGTGATACATTATTCAGCAAAATCCATCCAAAACAGGATTTGTTGTAGTAGTCCTTGGCATGATGAGCCCTTAGTTATCAGCAAGCTGCACCGTTGAAAGCAACTTGAGGAGTCACTGGTATGTTAGGTTCCTTTCAGGTCATGTTTGGATTGTGTTTTTGTATATAGAAGGTTTAGATGGTTAAGCCAGCCAAAAGTAGAAAACCTGCTCTGATATTCAGTCAATGAATACACATGGCATGCAATAGCAGCTAGAGGATGCACTCTACATCTGAATGCTTCAGGAAAATTTTCACATATAAGTACAAAAGGATTTTTCCTTTGAGGTGCTCCTGATCTTAAATTTAGAGCTACATTTTGACCCATGAGAATGAGCAACCTCCATTTTCCACATGCATTTTCATTGAGTGCACACAATGAGTACATAAGTACATAAGAACATAAGATCAGCCTTGCTAGAACAGGCCACAACCCATTCAGTCCAGCATTCTGTCTCACACAGTGGCTCACCATTTGCTTCAGGGTATTCCCATGTAGATGCCTTCACTGGCTTAGTGGTGGTCCCATCTGTGAAAGAAGTCCATCTCAGTGGGGCCAGGAAGAGAGCCTTTTCCATGTCTGCCCCTGTCCTGTGGAACCTTTTACCACCAGAATTGCGTCGGATCCTCTCCACTTCAGAAAAATGTTGAAGACCTGGCTATGTCAGTGGGTTAGGGGCATGGGTGACTCTACACAGGCCCGCTGGCTTATTTAGCCTCTTGAGGGATCCTGTTTTTTCACTAATACTTTGTCGGTGATTGTTTTTGCTATTTTATGGTGGGTGGGGGAGGGTGAGGGTATTTTTAGCTATAATCTGATTAGTTTTTATATGTTTTTATGCTGTTTTTAGTGTGACGGGTTGGTATTATTTAATGGTTATTGTTTTATTTGTGGTCATATTGTATTTTTTATATGTTGTTAGCCACCCTGAGTGATGTTTCTCACCAGCAAAAGCCATGTTGGCTCTCCTTTAGCAGCACCTTTTCTTCTATGTGCTTCAGAGTGCTTCTGACATTGACACATATTTAATAAATACCAAGAGGAGGCTCATACCGAAGTGGAAAAAGCAGCTTAATTCTGAATACAAGATAATTTAGATAAAAACTGTTGCCTACATGCCACACTTCCAATTTTTATGGAAGCACTAGCAAAGGTTGCCCGGTGTTGCCGGGCTGTTTTAAATGGTGTTGGAAAGTTTTTGTTGTTGTTGTTGTTAATGTTTGTAAAGAAGAGGTTAATCTATAATTGAAATTTTTAAAATTTTTATTTATACAATTTTTTGATGGCCTGTTATAAACTGTAATGAGTTTGTTTGGTGTTTTGGTTTTGTGGATGCAAAAAAGAATAAAGGATGATATACCTTTTTGAAAAACTCTTGGGGCCTTTTGTGTGGGGCTATTGTGTCTTTTTGAATTTTTTTTATTATTGTGGGCAGCAAGTGCTGCTGGTAGGGGTTATCTTGTATTTTGACTGTTTTTTCTCTCGTGGCCTCTGGGTGGAGCTTCTTCCAGTAAGTAGTCTCTTTCTTTATTCATTTCTTTTCCAGTCGTTGTGGTATGAGGTCGTGTGGTGGTGAGTTGGCTGTTTTTCTTTATTTGGTGTGGTGGTGGTGTTTGGATTTTGTGGTGTTTGGCTGGGTGCTGGGTGTGTTTCGAAATGTTTGTTGTTGTTAACTTTTTTGGTGTTATTTTTGTTTGTTTTTGTGTATTTTTGAATGTTTTTGATTGTTTGTTTTTGTGTTTTTTGGTGTCCTATGGGGGGATCCCCTCTGTGCCGTCTCCCCTGGCTCTGGAAGGCTTTGGGGGACAGACCCCTTTTGTCTCCCGAAACCTTCCAGACTCATGGGACCCAGGAGAGGGGATCGAATCCAGGCTACCCTCTGATATTAAAAGGGAAATCTCAATTAGGTATTCCCCTTTAATATCAGTGGGGGGGTTGTGATCCCCCTCTCCGCTGGCTTCCTTGGGTTTGGGAGGGTTGGGTGGACAAAAGGTGTCTGTCTCCTCCACCCTTCCGGACCCAGGAGAGCCATCAGAGAGGGGGATTTTCCCCCCAGCTCCGTTTTTAAAGAGAAGTAACCGCTTGGTTTCTTCTCTTTAATATGGGGTGTGTGTGTGTGGGGAGGGGAATCCCCTCTCTGCCAGGTCCCCTGGGGTCAGGAGGGTTGGGGGGACAGGCTCCTTTTGTCCCCCCAAACCTTCCAGACTCATGGGACCCAGGAGAGGGGATCGAATCCAGGCTACCCTCTGATATTAAAAGGGAAATCTCAATTGGGGATTCCCCTTTAATATCAGTGGGGGGTTGTGATCCCCCTCTCCGCTGGCTTCCTTGGGTTTGGGAGGGTTGGGTGGAAAAAAGGTGTCTGCCTCCCCCACCCTTCCGGACCCAGAAGAGCCATCGGAGAGGGGGATTCCCCCCCCCCAACTCCATTTTTAAAGAGAAGTAACTGCTTGGTTTCTTCTCTTTTAAATGGGGTGTGTTTGTGTGTGGAAGGGGAATCCCCTCTCTGCCGGGTCCCCTGGGGTCAGGAGGGTTGGGGAGACAGGTTCCTTTGGTCCCCCCCAACCCTCTCAACCCCAGGGGAGCCAGTAGAGAGGGGGAGCACAACACCCCCACCCCCACCCAGTGATATAAAAGGGGAAACTCCGATTAGGAGCTTCAGGCGCAGATGGGGAGGGGGTCTTTGGTTCCCTCGGCTTGTCAGACTTGCTCTCCCGGTGTTTTTGTTTCATTTTTTGGGCGCCGGCTTCCTCAGCGTTCTGCGTGCTCATGGTGTGCAGGACGCTGGGGCTTGTAGTTATGGGTTTGTGCTTTGTGTTTGTGCTGCATTTTTTAAAAATGGTTTTCTTTTGATTGGCTGCGGCGCATTTCCAAACGTTCCTTGCACCGCGCGAGAGCCTCTCAGCCTGATTGGCTCTGGCGCGGCGCGGTGCAAGGAATGTTGGGAAAGGAAGTTGTTTCCCTTTTTCGCGTTTGTGGGGTTGTTGCCCCACTGCCTGTTTTCTCAATCCTTTGTTGACCTGCGGACCCAGATCGGCCGTTTGCACGAAGGGTGAGTGCAGGCAAGTAGGGCGAGGCATAGCAACCTATAGCCAGTTCCAACGGTTAACCCTTGGTTTTATAGGTTAAGATTTGCAGATTGGAGGAGGGCAGGTCTAAATGCTCCCCACTAAGCATGTTCACAGCACTCAGTAGAATAGTGCCTCGAATATCAACCAACCTGTCAGATGTAATATCATCTATTTATGATCTCCATGTACCACAATGCAATGCTCCCATGACCCTATGACACTATTGCCCCTATGACCCATGACCCTGTGACATCACCAACCCTTTTAAAGGACACTAACCTTTCTGCTGACCATTCCCCATGCTGACCCTTGAGACCACCACTGGCCCGCCATGTGGGCAGTGGAAACTTTAAAATACAATTCCTGACTCTGGAGTTATTGGAGTGAACCATTAGAATCTCTCTAACAAAATGGTAGCAGAGGATGGTTATCCATAATTAACTCCAAAAATATACAAAGATGATCAAAAGAAGGAACTGAGCAATAAAAGTGGGAGCCAAAGCACAGGCGAGCCCCGGAGGGGCCAGCGGAGGATCCGACACCTCTGAACTAGTGACCAAACAACCCGAACCGGTGGCAGAAGAAGATAACCCCAACCGGACCATCTGTACGATGGGCCCTGATGGACAGACAGGGGCTGTGACCAGAGGGACACCCACTGAATGCATCGACCAGAGCAGCACGATCATGGTAGACATGCTGTTTAAGGCTATCGGTCGAGCAGAAGGAGGGATGATTTCCATGGTGGTACTACTGGCCCTGATGCAAGAGGAAAGCGAGTTCCCCATCATCGGTATGGTAAGCTCATCCCCAGGAACCTCCATGGCGGGAATCCTGAGCACCACGCTGAGTTTAAATCCAGCCAAGATGGCCTACCAATCACAGTCAGTGGCCCTGGATTCATACTCTGGGGCAGGAAACCTAGATGGCCCTAGCAAAAACAATGAACAAGGCAACCGTTCAAACAAGCAAACAAGACCCAAAGACAACCCGAATGCCCCGGCCACACGCAGAAGGCATCCAGCCCCATGGGCACAAGACACACCAGGCTCCCCAACGACAAACCTGTGGCCAAGCTAGGTGCTGCTGCGGGAGGGAACATGAGGGCCAATGAGTTCCCTGTTACTGGACCCGTGGGTCAATCCAGCCTCTCTTCCCCAGGAGCAATGGCAAGAGAGAAGCCCCCCCAAGCTTGCAGCTAGCATCCTGGGAGGATGTAGCCGAAGCCAGGAGCAGTATGGCCACTTTTCATGAAGGGTCAGAATCCCCCCCCCCCGATAAATCACTGCAAAGAGCACCACCCTAGGGGCACCCATCACGAATACGGCTCCTTTCCTGAACCCAAGTGCAGTGGGAAACCTGAACATGGACGCGAGAGATGCAACCCTGGGGACCACAGCCGCGACCCACATGCCTATGGGGAGAGACTGCTCACCCACCAGGAAACGCGTGCCACTGACGGACAAAGTGAGGGAGCCTACCGTGATCCCCCACCAGCCCGGGCAGTAGGAGATCCTGTGGACAATGTTGCAGCTCCGACCAGGCACTGATTCCAAGCAGCACAACTCCAGTGAAGTGCTTCTCTGATGATGCAGCGATGGCCACATCAGTGCTTCCACGAGCCATCGAACACCATCGGCAAAGAAGTGGATCCACAAGCAAGGCCTCACTCCAGGTGAACAGGACCCCTGAAACAGAGGTCCTTCCTCCACAACGATCAGCGCAGAATGAGGCTCACGCAGGCGCAGACATCTCTAGAGGGCTTCACCTACTGGGTGGATGCAGAAAACAAAGAAGAACAACCAACAGGTTCCACCTTTGGTGGGGAGGAGGAAGGACAAGCAACAATAAATCAGCTAATCCCTGGAAGACAGATGGGCAACAAGAAAATAGAACAGGTGGGTTTTTCAAAATAGACAGACTGTGTTCCTATTCTTTATTGTCAATTCCAACACAGACCAGGGCACAAAGGCCCAAGACCAAGCATCAGCAACAATCCCAGACAACAAAACCTATTTATAAATAGATAAAGGGAATCTCCCTCGGCCCGGGAGACTCCGAAGACGCCACCGCCGTGATCCGCCGTGTTCTCCTCACCTCTTCCACCGGCGGGGAGATAAAGGGAGTCTCCCGGCTGAAGAGACGTTGTGCCTCCTGGCCCCTTTGTCGTCCAGGAGGTTGGCAAGGGCGGGTGTAACTGTGACTTTTTTTTGGCACTTTCTCACTGCGCTGGGATGCCTGGGGTTATGAATACTGGGATGCTGCTTCTTTGTGATTGTATTGTTTTTTATGATATATCTGTTTTGCATTATTGTAATTGTACTTTTGTTAATCTTGCTGTTTGATGATATTGTATTTTTTGTATGTTGTAAGCCGCTTTGAGTGGCACTTGTGTCAGGAAAGCGGGATAGAAATTAAATGTAATAATAATAATATTACCACGCAATTTCCCAGTACTCTGCATGAATGGCAAGAACCTGATTGACTGGGCTCAGCAATTTCAGGTAATTCTGATCCAAAACCCACCAAGAAAACCATGGGATTTAGAGATGAACAGATTACACCACAGGGTATTCTGCCTGCTGTTAAGCTTCATTGACTCTGCCATCTATGGCAGCATTCTAAATGGGTTAACCATATCTGAGGTACTAAAAAAGAGTACTAAACTATTAAGAGTAAGAAAAGCACAAACAAACCCATTGGAATTAAAACACTTTTAGACAGCCAGGCACTGAGGGAAGGCTTAGCTAAAGAGAAAAATCTTTGCCTGTTTGTTGAAGGACAGCAAAAGCAGGGTTAACTTTGGCCTCCCATGGAAAGGAGTTTCAGAGTTTGGTAGCAGGAACAGAAAAGGACCTCTCCTATGTCATCACCAAAAACACCTGTGAAGGTGGTGGGACCAAGAGAAAAGCCTTCCCTCGTGATCTTAAAACTTGGGATATAAAACAGGATGTGGTAGTTGAAATAGCTTGGACCCAAGCCATTTAAATAGTTATAGGCCAAAACCAGCACTTTGAACTGTGCCAGAGACAAACAGGCAGACAGTGGAGAGAGGAATTAAAGAGTGGGGTCCCCTAAGGTTCAGTACTGGGACCCCTGCTTTTCAACCTCTTCATAAATGATCTAGAAGTAGAAGTAAGTAGCAAGGTAGCCAAATTTGCTGACGACACTAAATTATACAGGGTAGTGAAAACTGTGAGAGATTGTGAGGAGCTCCAGAGGTGTCTCTTGACACTGGGGGAGTGGGCAAAACAGTGGCAAATGAGCTTCAACACTAGTAAGTGCAGAGTGATGCATGTTGGGGCAAAAACAAACAAACCAATTACATTTATAAACTGATGGGGTTTGAACTCTCTGCAACAAACCAGGAAAGGGACCTTGGTGTCCTGGTGGACAGCTCAATGAAGGTGTCAACCCAGTGCACCTCAGCAGTGAAAAAAGCAAACTCAATACTAGGGATCATTAGGAAGGGTATGGAAAATAAGTCAGCAAGTGTCATTTTGCCTCTTTATAAATCTATGGTGAGGCCCCATCTGGGATACTGTGTACAGTTCTGGTCGCTATACCTCCAGAAGGATATTTTGGAGCTGGAAAAAGTGCAGAGGAGGGCAACCAGAATGATTAGGGGACTGGAACACCTTCCTTACCATCTGAGGCTGCAACGGTTGGGCCTCTTCACTCTTGAACGATGGCGTTTAAGAGGTGACCTGATTGAAGTTTAAAAAATCATGCACGGTGTGGACAAAGTAGATACGGAAAAACTGTTTTCCCTATCGCACAACACTAGAACTAGGGGGCACTCTATGAAATTTTTGGGTACCCGTTCTCAAACAAATAAGAGAATACTTTTTCACCCAGAGGATCACTGGTCTATGGAACTCCCTGCCAGAAGAAGTGGTGACAGCTGTCAGTCTTGACAGCTTTAAGAAAGGATTAGACAAGTTCATGGAGGACAAGGGTATCAATGGCTATAATTATGGATACCTAAGGACAACCTCCGGGTTGGAGAGATAGGCAGGATATGCCATTTCCAGGGAATCCTAAGTAGGTAAAGGCATCTGCATGGGAATACCCTGAAGCGAATGGTGAGCCACTGTGTGAGACAGAATGCTGGACTGGATGGGCTGTGGCCTGTTCCAGCAAGGCTGTTCTTATGTTCTTATGAGGTATAGGGGAAGGTTGTGTAATATGTTCTATTGTACAAACAGAAGTACGACCAGCTTGCTGCTGAGAGAGTTGTATGCATTCAAACTCAAGGAAGGGACTCCAATGAGTGAACACTTAATGAAATTAAACAACATGAGGTCTGATCTGAGAATATCACAGAGCAATCCTTAGCATCATTTACAACTCTTTTGACTCAAGCTGGGATTACTTCCTAACTCAATTAGACAATGTAAACAGTGACAATATTACCCTTGAATTCATTACTAGGAAGCTCATATCCGAAGACAACCTTAGGAGGGAAAGGGCCCTAATGCGAGGGAAGGTAGACCACCCAAAATGGTAAATTTCACTGAGTGAGCAAGCTCGCCTCCAGGCTGTTACACATGTGGATCCAGTAGACACCTTAGGAGGGACTGCCCGATGTCCAACCAGGATAAGAGGGCCTCAAACCACCCACGTTCACACAATAGGGCACATCGTGACAATGCACCAGTACCGAGACATGGGTCATAGGATGGATACCCACAAAGGCATGGAAGTGACAGAGATAGGGAAGAAAAGTGATGGAGGTCACCTAGCCCCGGGAGAGAGTTCAAAATGCAGAGAGAGCCAGGAAAACTCAAGTCAGACTCCATAAATGTATTCAAGCACAACAATGGGGTTAGGCGCCACAAAACAGATGAGTCCACAGATGACCACCGGCAACGCTGGTTGATTGGGGCCACCACTCACACATCGTACCACAGGGAGATATTCAGTTCCTTCAAGGAAGAATCCTTTAGGATCAAGGTTGCCAACCAAGAGTATGCCACCATAGCTGGTAGGGGCAACGTACACATTCCCAGGATGGGGAAGTCAGGGATGTGCTTTATGTCCCCGGAATACCATACAATATGTTGGCAGCTATCAGGATTTCTAAGGACCCAGGCCTGATGATAGTCTTCGAGGATGGGAAGGTATCCATCAAAAGAAAGGGAGAAAGAATAGGGAGCATGGAGGTCATTGGCAACCTGCCATACTTCCTGGCCAAGGGAGAAACCGACAGTCAAGACACTATCAGACTACTTGACGGCAATGGCAATAAAGGAACACAAGGGAGTAACCCAGATACCCCTAAGGAACCTGGAGACGCAGACTCAGAAGGGGAAAGGAACGACACCATGGAAAATGAAGAGGTCACCAATACAAAACAGAGAACGCCCAACATATCCATAGAGAAACCCACACACGATGAATGCGCACACCTGCTACACAGAAAACTGGGACACATAGGATTCCCAATAGTTAAGAAAATGCTGGAGTGTTCAGAAGGTCTAAACGTCAAGAATTGTGAGAACTATCTGGAGTGCTCTGTGTGCAAAAGCTCCAAGTCAAAGGTCGACCCATGGCCAAAAACATCTACAAGGAAGTCAGACCACCCATTCCAGTTAGTGCATGGTTCAGAAAAGATTCTTCCTGACAATAGTCGATGACTTCAGCAGATATGACTTCATATACACATTCAAGA
Organism: Bradypodion ventrale; assembly: GCA_035047345.1. NCBI lineage: Eukaryota > Metazoa > Chordata > Lepidosauria > Squamata > Chamaeleonidae > Bradypodion > Bradypodion ventrale. The sequence continues at coordinate 142,181,985 of JAWDJE010000005.1, forward strand.
GCAAAGATGAGACCTTCACCAAATTCAAGGAATTCTATAAAAGGGTACAGACCCAACACAACACCAACATAAAGCAACTGATGACAGACCGAGGCTCAGAATTCCTATCCAAGGAATTTGGGGACTGGATTACCAAAAGGGTAATGATGCACTTCAAGACTACACCATTCTCTGCATTCCAAAATGGAGTTGCCAAATTAAGGAACAGGGTACTCCAAACCATGATCACATGTGTGATTGAAGACGCAGACCTGAGTTTCTCATACTCGGGGGAGGCACTACTATACTCAAATTACGCCCTGAACAGACTGGTCCAGCGTCATATGAAAGATGTCCTATGAAGCTATGTGCAGTCAGAAACCCAAACTGTCCCACCTTCATGTTTTACCGATGTGCATATACCCAAACAATTCAGAAAAAAGGGGGAAAGGGTATCAAGGAAGCTGAGATTCCTGGCGTACGAGCCAGGATCAAAGGCCTACCAATTCGTAGACCACAACCTAAAGATAGTAATATCAGGTCAGCCACTTTCCATGAACATGCCAACTGGAGCAAGATACATGCGAACGAAGTCTTGACAAATGGGCACAACCAAGAGGAAACCGGAGCGTCGTCAGCCAATTCAAGGGCCTGCTGACCAGAATACACTCGGCATAACGAAATTGAGACACAACAATCATGCCAGAGCACAGTGGGCATTGAGGATACTGAATCACCAGGCTCATCTGGGATTATACCCAGGAGGTCAACAAGGTCAACCAAGAACCAAGCCCCCAGAGAGCTGGAGGACTATGTAATGGGCATAGATGCCTACCTAGAGACACCTACCAGTCACAATGATATAATCAAATTATCACAAGAGGAGCAGGACAAATGGAAAGTGGCCATAGAAAAGGAGATAGAGAGCCTTATGACCCTAAATGTATACACTGCTGTACAAGTCCCAGAAAATCAAAAGACGATAGGGACCAAGTGGATATTCAGAATCACGCAACTAGAAGATGGCCAGAAATTGTACAAGGCTGGATTAGTAGCACAGGGTTTCTCCCAGAGATACTCGGATGACTACGACGACACATACTCCCCAACTGTTAAGGCAGAAAGTGTCAAAGCAGCCTTGGTGATGGCATTGATTCTGGGAGAACAAGTATACCAATTCAATGTGCAAACCTCTTACTTGCATGCAGAATTAGACAAGGAAATATATGTCAGAACACCACCCGGAATCTGATGCAAAAGTGGGGAAACCTGGTTGCTCAACAAAAGCCTTATGGACTCAAACAATCTGGTAAAAGATGGTACAAATGTCTATCTGAAGTACTTGAGAGACTGGACTTCTTCCCCACCAAGGACGACAGGTGCATGTTTCTAAGGAAATTGCAAGGAGAGGTGAAGAAATTATTAGTTTACATCGATGACCCAGTGTACTTCAGGAAGGTCAAATCCAGATGTGACAAGTTCACTCAAGACCTACGGAAACATTTTTCTCTGAAAAGTCATGGGGAAATAAACATGTATCTGGGGGTGCAAATCTCCAGAATACAAAGAAAAGATAGTCGAACTACTTGAAAAATGCAACATGTCGGATGACCACCCCTGCGGGACACCCATGCATACGGACTTCCTGAAGAACATTCATGATGAGGGGGAACCATTTTAAGACAACAACCTCTACAGGTCAACCATTGGGTCACTGCTGTACATCACTAACTGGACCAGGCTGGATATTAAGTTGGTGGTGAATCTTCTTTCACGACACTCGAACAACCCAATGGTCCACCACTGGACTGCAATCAAAAGACTATTGAGATACCTCAAGGGCACTATGGACACAAGGTTGTTGCTTACTCCTCAAATGACTAATGAAATCAAGCTTTCATGCTATGCAGATGCAGATTGGGCAGGTGATATAAAAACAAGGAAGAGCACGCCATGTTACCTGATACTCCTGAATGACAGCCTCATATACTGGTGCACCGGGAAACAGAACCTGGTGTCTACATACACTGAAAAAGGTGAATATGTTTGCGTGTCCAGCACTGCAAATGACCTAATCTGGTTCAATGAGCTGATCTCTGCCATGTGGGGGGAAGCCCAGTCTCCCCATAATCATACACAAAGACAACAAAGCAGCAGTAAACATATCAAAGGCCGAATCTATAGGGAGAAAGTCCAGGCACATAGATATCAAAAATCGACACATAAGGGAACTATCAAGCAAGGGTTTCAATTAGTTAGTTCACTGTGACACCAAAGATCAGATCGCCGACATACTGACCAAACCACTCGCATTAGCTCAACACAATCATTTGTTCAAAAATCATTTGTTTCTTGTAACATCATTATGTTACAAGAAAAGCACCAGAAGTCGGATAAGGCGAACAATTTATTTTTGCCATGGATGGACATATATGAGAAACATACCTGTCAACCCCGGCTCCAGACAATCTGGGACCTGCGCACAATGGTTCTGCGCAAGTCGCATTCTACACATGCGTAGAAGGCTTTTACGCTTGCGTAGAACACTTCTACACTTGCGTAGCCTTCTACGCAAGCGTAGAAGGGTTCTACGCAAGCGTAAAAGGGTTATACACAAACGTAAAAACCTTCTACGCATGCGTAGAACGCGACTTGCACAGAAGGGATGCGCAGTACCTCTTTTCCCCCACTGCCAATTCTGGGGGTTTGGCAGCTGCGGGCAGGAAATGGCGCAAATCGGCGCCGAAAATTGGGAAATCCCAGCCAATCCAGGAAGGTTGACAGGTATGATAAGAAAGCCTTTGGATCCAGTAATTCGAGAGGAGTAGCAATCTTTATTTCCAAGAGGCTGGATTTTTTGATCGATAAAGTGATAAAGGATCCGAAGGGAAGATATTTAATGATAAAAGGGCGGTTAGAAGAGGAGGATATGATGATAGTGAATATTTATGCACCTAACTAAGGTCAGGAGAATTTTATGGACATGATGGGGAAGATAATTAGAGATGAAAATAGTTTAAACATTATCATGGTGGGAGACTTTAATTTAATGGCCTCTGAATTAGATCATTCTAAAGGTGTAAAAAAACAAGGAAAACAAAACTAAATCTGTGTTAGAAAAATGGATGGGTAATTTGGGATTAAGTGATACATGGAGGATATTAAAAAGGTCCAAAAGGGGCTACACGTTTTATTCGCAAGTGCACAAAGTTTATACAGTAATACCTCATACAAAGTCCACTTCATACAATATCGGATTTATACAACATCGCCTAATTCCTTGAAAAAAGTTGCCTCATACAAAGTCGTGCGACTTTGTATGAGGCATTGGGTTTTCCCAGGCTGCATTGTGCCTGGGCAGTATAAAGGCAGGACACATGCGTGCATTGCTCTTGTGGGTTTTGCATGAGGCGAAGAGTGTTTAGGAGTGGTTTTGAGCACGATTTTGGATTTTTTTGAATTTTTTCGTCAGAATTTTTAGAAGCATTCCTGGATGCAGTAATGCAACCATCATCTGGATATGCAGATGAGGAAAAACCCCAACCAGTGGGTGTGAAAATTTGACCTGAAATTGTTAAAAAATGAGGTAATTAAAAAGAGGTTGGAAGAAAAATGGGAGGAAAACTGGAGCATAGATAACACGAGCAAGGTACAGACTAATGTTTTATGGGATGCCATGAAGGCTACCTTCAGGGGAGATTTGTATTAGGGAATCTATCATAGAAAATAGAAGAATAAGAACAAGACAGGAAAGGTTAGAGAAGGAGATTAAAATATTGAAAGATTACAGCAAGAATCATAGAGAGGAGACTTTGTCTAAACTTCAAAGGTTGAGAAAGGAACAAACAGGTTAGGAGATGGAAAAAGTAGAAAGAAACCTGATGTATCCAGAGAGGGATAAATTTGAATTCAATAATAAAAGTGTAAAAAGATTGGCAAAGGTGGTTAAGGAGAAGAAAATTAAGAGCGAAAGAAAAGTATTAAAGGATAAAAAGGGACACTGAAATTTGTTTTTTGGGGCGTGGTTAAAGATGGCGACATGAGAGGAGTACTTTCCCAGTGCTGTGATAAAGGGGGGCCACTTATAGTGGATAAAGGAGGAATTTACCACCAAAAAATAATTTTTGAGCTGAGATATTGAGCGGATGAGTAACTGGGGAGTGATTGGGGGACTTGGAGATGGGCTATTTCAGCTCCTAGCCTGTTTGAGTCTCAGCGCAGCATGGGGCTGCTGCTGAGTGAGAGAAGGCGAGAAAGTGAGAGTGGTTTCGGACTCTGAGAAGAAGCCATGAGTACACCGGTGCAGATTGTGGGAAGGAAGACTACGGAGGATTGAGTTGGAGTGGGATGTGGAGCGGACGGAAAGGCGGATGGAAAGGCAGAGGGAGAATTTGAGCTGGGTGAGAGGACTGAACTTGGCTGAATTGCTGGTAGTGGAGGAAAAGCTGTGGAGAAATAAACAAACCAGCCAGCGAACTGACTAAAGAAGTTTTGTGAGTGTGCAGTTAAGCGGAGGCAAGTGGGGATCGGGGCTGGGGAGGAATTGTCGGGGCAGGCGGAGGCAAGCCCTGGGCATTCCTGGGCAGCCATTGATCCAGAGTGAGTGCCGGGTGAGCCACGAAGAACAGAGTTCCTCTCACTGTCAGCTTTGTTTTCCGCTCCACACTATCTGGATTAGGTGGGAACAGAGACTTTGATAAGGATTTGCTGTGCACCAGAAAAGAAGATTTTTGCTTGTGTATGAACAGCTTATTTTGGGAGATTGAATAAACCTTATATTTAAATACATTGAATTTAAGATGGCGATAGAACTTTGAGACTTTGTGGCTGCAGAGGTATCTTGTTTTGCTTTCAAGAAACTTTGTGTCATCTTCAAGCTAGTTCCTCCTTTCCCTCTCCCTCCACGCCTTTGAAGAAACTGTTAAGGTCGTATGGGAGGGATCTAAGTTAAGGGCGACTGGACTTTATACAATGAGCAGCCTATATCCTCCTTTTTTGAATAACTACAGTCAATTTTGAATTGGAAATTCTCCCACAGACAGACTGAAGTTAATTGGGCTAACATAATAATCTAAGGGTCTAGGCTGAGACCAATATAGGGGGCAGCCTATTCTTTGTTTATGGACAATTCTGAATTTTTTTGAGCTGTGATCATCTACAATTTTTAACCAATTATATCAGCTGGATAAATATATGACTTACAAGACTTGGAGTCTCCAAAAGTAACAAGTACCAGAAGTTGAAGAAGAGGAAAAAAAACCTTTTCTCTCCCCCTCTTTCTCTCTTTCTTTCTTTTTTTCCTTTTTATCTCTTTCCCCTTTACTCTTCTTTCTTCTTTTTTTCTTTTCTCCCTGCTTTTTTTCTTTTTCCTTCTCTTCTCTTTCCTTTTATTTTTTCTCTCTCTCAAAAAAATTAAAAAATAAAATTGTTATTATTTTAATAATAATTAATAATTTTTTGTTTTTGTTTTTTTAAAAAATATTTTTCTTTATTTTTCCTTTTTCTTCTTCTTTATTTATTGGATATTTGTTCTTTATTCGTTCTTTATTATTTTTCAGATATAATGTTGATTTGAAGAAGATTGTAAATTAGATATAGGAGGTTTTACAATAAGTAAGGTTGTTAATCCTGAATGATTGGGTAGTGTGAATGAGTCAATGTGGACGGGGAGCAGAAAAGGATAAGAAGCCTCTGTGGACCAGGGTGGTGCATGAAACTTCATCGGACAGGAGTTATAAAAGACTGGTTAGGATGGAAGACAAAAAGAAAGGGACACCAAGGAGTCTACAACAAGAATTGAAGGAAGCAAAGGAGCAGGAAAGAGTGAGAAAGATTCTAGAACAACAACAGCAGAAACAGCAACAACAGCAGCAGCAACAACAGCCACAGCAACAACAATCACAACAGCAGCAACAGCAGCAACCGCAGAAAGTAGAGAAAGATAGAGATGAGAAGGACATGGGGGCACCTAAAAGCGAATATGAAAAGATCAAAGACCAATTAGATCATATGGAGTTGAACATACAAAAAGACTTACACAGTATACAGATTAGAATTCAAAGTGATGTGCAGAAATTAGAACAGGAATGGGTCAAGGACAAGACTGAAATTATGAAAGGACAATTGAACCTTCAATCTATGATGACTGACCTTATTAACTCTATGAACACAGGCCATGACAAACTTGAAAGGGGACAGAATGCACTTAAAAAAGAACAGGATGAGATGAAAAAAGAACAGGTCAAAATAACAAAAGAAGTCATAGAAATAAAAGAAAAGGACAAGGAAAGAGATCTCAAAATGGGGAGTCAAGAGAAGAGATTGGAATCAATGGAGGAACAGATGAGATGGGCTAATATAGTTATTAGGAAGATTTCAGAGAAGACCCCAGATCAGTTGAAAATCAGAGTTTTAGTCTGGTTGAATGGATTAGGATTGGGAACCAATTTCGGCCCTGAGCATATTTTGAGTGTCTTTCATTTTGGTTCAAAGAAGAATAGAACAGGACCAAGAAATGTGTTATTGAAGTTTGCAAATGTGATGGACAAACTGAACATTATGACACACCTCAACAAAATGTGTTCGCAGGCTTTGAAATTGGATGGAGATGATATTGAGGTATACAACGACATTTCTGTAGAGGAGAGAATTTGGAAGCAGACGATGAGACCAACAACTAAAAGACTGATTGCTAAAAACATAAAGTATAATTGGAAATTCCCCAGACAATTAAATTTTTTATATCTAGGCAGGTGGTTCGTCATTACTCAGGATATGGACCCAATGTATGTCTTTGAACAAGCAAAAATGGTGGGAAAAGGAACGAAGGAATGGGATGACCTCAAGGAAGAGCTAATTGTTTCAGGAGGGTATAAATCAGCCTTCCAGGGGGAGGATAATTTGGAGTTACTGGGTGCAGTAGGTGGTACGCAATAGATTTAACAGCATGTGGGATTGAATAACAGCTATGATAATCTTACATCAGCAACACGTTCCCCCCTCCCCCCTTTGGGAGACAAAGATAACTTTTTTGATAGAAAAGTGGGGAGGGTAAACAAATATTTTTGTTTTTTGTTATATTTTATATATTTGTTTTTTTCTTTTGGATGTAGGGTGAAGGGGATTTCCTGGCTAAAGGAACACACGCCCATGGGAGGATGCGGTGGACACAATTTAGAGGATTTGGGTGAATTATGAAGAATATAAAGGTATTAACTTGGAATGTGAAAGGTACTGGCTGCCAAGTCAAACGCAGAAGATTGGAATCAGCTCTTAGGAGAGATAGGCCAGATATAATCTTTCTTCAGGAAACCCATCAGAAATCAGCTGAGGTGAACAAATTATATTTAGGATGGACTCAAATATATGAAAAAGCATACGGTTCCTTAAAAGCAAGAGGAGTCGCAACATTGATATCAGATAGATTGGGCTTTGACATGACCAATAAAATAGCTGACCCAGAAGGTAGATATCTAACTATACAAGGTAAAATTGATGATGAGGAAATTACGTTAGTAAATATATATGCCCCTAATGATGGTCAGGAGAAGTTTTTAGATAAGATTTATCAAATTTTGAGGAAGGTTCTGCAAAGATGATAGTGGCAGGAGACTTTAATTTGATAAGATCAATGGCAGATTGTACAAACTTAACCCGGGGTGGAGTCAGTAAAACAATAATTTTGGATAGATGGATGAATCTATTAGCATTGAAAGATGTATGGAGGGAAATAAAAGGATCAGAACGAGCTTATACATTTTTTTCTCAGGTTTATAATACTTATTCAAGAATAGATTATATATTTGTTACAGAAAATATTAGTAAAAATCTAGAAGATATAGAGATAGGAATAATTAAAGAGTCCGACCATGCAAAAGTATTGATGGTTTTTAAATCAGAAAGAGTAAAGAGTGGAGTCAATTGGAGATATGATTCCAAGTTATATAAAGACCCGGAGATTAAGACACAGATGATGCAAAACTGGGAGGAGTATTGGCATTGGAATGAAACGAGAGAAGTTGGATACCACATAGTTTGGGACACTATGAAGTCGATTTTTAGAGGGGAAAGTATTAAGCTGGCAGCTGTTAGAAATAGACAGTATAGGACTAAATATGAAGAAATGGAAAAGGAGATAAAAAATTGCAGGAGGAACACGCAAGAACAAAAAGTGTGAAGCCTTTGACAAAATACAAAGGTTGAAAATGGAGATTGTGGGAAAGGACATAGAAAAGGTGCAAAGGGACCTAATTTATTTGAAGAGGGAGTACTTCGAATATGGTAATAAAAATTGAAAAATGTTGGCAAGAGCAACGATAGAAAAAAGGAGTAAAAGGGAAATTGGAATTTTGATTAAGGATGGAATTAGATATAACAAATTAAAAGATAAAACAAAGATAATTAAAGATTTCTACCAGAAGTTATATACTGAAAAAAAGATAAATGTAGGGAAGTTAAGAGATCAATTAGCAAAACAAATGGGGGGGAAGATAACTTTAGAGCATAAATCTAGAATGGAAGAATTAATAACAGTTAAAGAAATAAAAGATGTGATTGATAAGTTGAAGACATGCAAATCTCCAGGGGAAGACGGATTGCCAGCAAAGTTTTATAAGGAGTTTGAAGATAGGGTGGTCCCAAGATTATTAAAATTATTTAATTATATATTGGAGGGGAGCTCAATTCCGACTTCTTGGCATAGATCTATATTTGTTCTAATACCAAAACCGGATAAAGATCCTGAAAAGGTGGAGTCATACAGACCCATCTCTTTAATAAATCAAGATGCAAAAAATTTTTACGACAATATTGGCAAATAGACTAAACAATGTTATGAACGATTATATAAACAAAGATCAGGTGGGATTTCTAAAAGGAAGGCATATGGTGGACTTGACAAGGAGGGCTTTAGATATAATTGATGTTGCTTCAAAAGAGAAAGAAAAAGTTGGAATGCTATCCCTGGATATATTTAAGGCGTTTGACTCTCTTCAATGGGTGGCTATTAATGAGATAATTAAATCTTATGGGTTTGGAGATAGAATTAAGAGAATTATTGAACAATTATATCAGCAAAGTTCTGCCAAGATTAGAGTAAATGAGGTTATGACAGATGAGGTAAAATTAGAGGCAGGAACACGTCAAGGGTGCCCATTATCTCCAATACTATTTATTATGGCAATGGAGGTGTTAGCAAACGCCATAAGACAGGATAGAAAGATTGAAGGAGTTGCTGATATAAAGATAAGCCTTTACGCTGATGATACTTTAGTAAGTATAAAACATCCTTTGAGGGCTTTGGATAGGATTCAAGAACACCTAATTGATTTCGTGGAAGTAACGGGATTGAGGATAAATTGGGATAAATCCGAGATGATAACATGGAATGTAGTTAAAGAAGATCAAAAGAAAATAAAAGATAAATATAAAATTCAGGTTAAGGAAAAATTGAAATATTTGGAGATAAATATTTCTTGTAATTGGGATGATCTTAAGAGCCTTAATTATGGAAAGCAAAAAAAGAAAATCAAAGCATTTTTTTTTGCAATATAATAAATTAAGATTGTCTTGGTTCGGTAGAGTGGCACTATGTAAGATGATGTTACTTCCAAAATTAAATTTTTTTTGTTTGATGCCCTCCCGATTCAATTAAATGATAAAGAAATTAAAGATTTTCAAAATTTATTTAATGCATATCGTAATGCAGGAAGAAGATCTAGACTCAATAGAGGCTTGCTGTATTTATCCCAAAAAGAAGGTGGATTGGGCATACCAAATTTTAAAAACTATTATAGAGCTTTTCAAATTAGAAATGTTAAAATGTTAAGGAAGGAGAAATTAATTTGGGAGGACATCGAGATGAAGGAATTAAATCAGATTGGCAAAGCAGTATTTTTGGATAAAGAGAGGAATAAGGTAGGGGTCAAAAATAAAATGTTGAAAGCAACACTTGATACTTGGAAAAAAGTAAGGAAGGATTTAGTCCCTGATGTATCTCTGATTATAGAAATAGTTGATTTTAAAAAATTCCCGATAAAGTTAGATAGAGAAGCCAAGGAAATTTGGGGTGAATATAATATTTTTCTGTTGAAAGATTGGGTAAAAGCGTGTAAAGATAAGGAGAAAAAAGTGGAGTTATATACACAGCTGAATTTAAATTGGTAACAGGTATTTTTTTTTGTTGTTCAGTCGCACAGTCGGTTCTGACCCTTTGCGACCCTATGGACCATTGTTCTCTGTCCTCCACCATCCCCCTCAGCCCTCCCAGCTCTGTGCCCATTGTGTCTGTAATACCATCTAACCATCTCATCCTTGGCCTCCCCCTTCTTCTTATTACAGGTAAATAAATGGAATAGTGTCTATTTTGAAGAAAATAGTTTGGAAAGAGATACCACTGATTTTGAGGAAATATTATTGAAAATTAGAAGAGGGGAAGTGGATATAAAGGGTTTGGTGAGCAAAATTTACAGGATTTTAAACAAAGATATCAACTCAAAGAAATATTGAAGAAAATATGGGAGCAAGATCTTAATGTTAGCATCACAGATTTCGATTGGAAAAAGAAATGGAATAAAAGAATCATGAGAGCTATGTCTGTCAGAATAAAAGAACATAATTTTAAAATTTTGTGGAGATGCTATTTGACCCCAGTGCGGTTACACCAGATAGATAAAAATAAAAGTCAAATGTGTTGGAGATGTAAAAACAAATTGGGAATTTATGAGCATATGTGGTGGAGTTGTAGGATAGTAAAGGAATTTTGGGAGAAAATAGGAAAATAAATTCTCAGAATTATGGGGGTAAATGTTAATCTGGGGCCAAATTTAGCCTTACTGACAGACACAGGAAAAGTACATTTAGATAAGGATAAAAAAGAACTGTTGTCTATATGTATGACAATGTCGAGGCATTGTATAGCGAGGAATTGGGGAAATGACTTAACATTAAAGATCGAAGAATGGGATACGGAAATGTGGCAGTTAGCTCTGAATGATAAATTAACATGGGAATTGAATAAGAAAAAGGGAATGGTAAAAGAGAACAGATTTTTTCGAATTTGGCAACCCTTTGTCGATTATGGTAAAAATAATAATGATGGGAGCAGACCAGTGCCTGAACATTCCAGTTTTGGGAAATAATATAAATGTGTGTCCTACCGCACCCTGCTGGGCCTTGTATAGTCACTTAGGGTGATAAAGCATTTGAATTTTACGTTATTGGAAAGTCTGTATCTTTGCTTCAAGGAAAAGATCTCTAATGATTGCTTGAAAAACAAATTAGTTTAATTATAGAAACTCTTAATCAAGTAGAAATCTATTAAATGACTTAGGATGAATTTGACTGTCTATACTTAATCCAGTGCAGCTTAATTCTTACTTTATGAGTATGTTAGTGTTGATTTTTTTCTCTTTCTATATATGTCGATCTCCTTTTTGTCTAATGTATATATATTTTGTTTTTGTTTTTTCCTTCTTCATATATATCCGTTGTTGTTGTTTTTTATATGTTAAAAAATCAATAAAAATTATTCTTAAAAAAAGAAATTTGTCTGTTTGAGTGATGATTAATCTAATCAAAATGCATGCAAACCATGTCTCACATTCCACTTTATATAATTGCAAGTAGATAAATAGGGAACACTTTGGTGGGAAGGTAAACAGTGTTCCGTGTGTTCCTGTGTCTGAGTCATGCCTCCCATATGACCATGGAAACATCTGCAGAAGTAGACAGTGCGGGCACTTCGGCTTTGAAACAAAGATGAGTACTGAACCCTAGAGTCAGATATGACTGGCTTTCAAGCAAGGTAAAGGTATCCCTTGCTTGAAAGCCAGTCATATCTGACTCTAGGGTTCAGTGGTCATCTCTGTTTAACGTGGTGCAGACCATGGCTCCTCACCCACAACACACACACAAAAACACACACAATCACTCTCCACACCCACACACACCCACACAAAGGCGAGTCTCTCTCTCTCTTTCTCTCTCTCTCTCTATCACACACACACACACACACACACACACACACACACACACACACACACACACACACACACACACACAGGAAAGTAAACAAAACAAAAAGACATAGACTTACCCAGAAGTGCCGGGGCATCCATGCTGGCCCTCCTTGGCCCAGGGCCAGCCACATTGGGCAGCTCTTTTCTTCCTTTCCCCCCTCCCCTCACACAAGCCCACGGAGGAGTCAAAGGAACAGAAGCAGAGATGAAGGCCCTGTCCCAAACCACCTTCTCTCTCCCCTTCCACAAGCGAAAAGCCACAATGGCCTCTGGTGACAGGAAAAAAACTGCAGCTTTGGTTTTTTTTTAAAAAAAACAACAACAACATGATATTATGGGGAAATTAATAAAAGGGGCGGGGGCGGGAAGAGGGGTAAAAATATGGGATTTTCCCAGCTGATAAGGGATACGTGACAGGTCTGCTCTTTGTTAGTGCTGAAAGACCCAAAAGAAGCATTAAAGTTAGTACAAGAACACATTAAAATTTGAGAAAACTATGGGACTGAGTATTAATTGGGACAAAATAGAAGCTATATTGGTAAACTATAATTACAAGGAAAAAGAGGACTTTATTTCAAATTTTAATATGCAAGTGAATAACAGAATAAAATATTTAATAAACACAGTAAAATTCAATAGTGTTAGTTTTAAAAAAAGAAATTAAAGAAATGATAGACTGTCTCAATAAATCAAACATTTCATGGTTCAGAAGGATTACAGTGGCCAGGATGAAAATAATGTCTAAATTGAATTTTTTATTGGGCAACCTACCATTGAAAATTAACAATAAACAATTGAAGGAGTGGCAGACGATGATAGTTAACTACTGCAATGGAAAAAAAAGTGAGAATTACAAATTTTTTATAGTACTAAAAATAAAAAGAAGGAGGCCTTGGTATTCCCAACATTTGTAATTATCACGATGCATTGCATATCAAGAGGATAGTAGAATTAATATGCCAAAAAGAGGAGGACTGGGAAGGGCTAGATGCTGTAGAATTTAGGAATTATGGTGTCAGACTGTTTTTAACACATCAGGAAATAAAAGTTAATAGAATACAGAACAGAGTACTGAGGGAAGAACTAAGCATTTGGAACAAGGAGAAGGTCAGATTAGTGAAAGGATACTCAATAACCTTAGAAATTACAGACTTTCAAGACAGCCCCCTAAAAAAGGTTACAGGAATTAGGAAAAAAAACTATTGCAGAACAAAGTAAGTTTATTAAAAGAATGGTTACAACAGGGAGCAACGTCCATCAGAAGAAGAGAGCTGTACCATAAATTGGAACTGAACTGGATGCAAAGAGCTCAGATGGAGAGTTGGGATTAAAAAAATTGAAGGAAAGGTATGGAGGAAAGAGAACAGACAGAGTTTGAAAATCTCTTACTAAAAGTTAGAAGAGGAATGATAATGAGTAAAGGTCTGGTAGGTGCAATCAACTGGATATTAAACAGAAATGAGAAGGGACAGGGTTTTTAAAGGGAAGAGTGGGAAAGTGACTTAAAAATTAAGATACCATAAGCAAATTGGAGCAAAAAGTGGTCCCAAAGGAGAGTCAAACTGTTATCAATAAAGAAAAGAGAGCATAATTTTAAGCTTTTGTGGCGCTGGTATACGACACTGGTAAAGTTAGCTAGAATGAAGAAACAAGAAAAAAAGAAATGCTGGAGATGTGAGGAGGAAGAGGGACCTTATTTGCATATGTGGTGGAATTGCCAATATGTGCAGAAATTCTGGAAGCAGGTGGAATTAGAATTTGATAAAATTATGTAAATTCAGATAAGGTCAAAACCAGAAACAGCTCTCTTGGGGGAGTTTCGTGTTCAGGGAATGAAGAAGCAGATGAGTGAAGTAGTAAAATTCAGCTCTTTAGTGGGGTTTGAACACACTTTGGATGGGGCAAAACTTGGACTTATATACACTATAAACAGTAAGAGTAACAATAATACAACAAGCCCATTGGCTAACAGAGTGTGCACATTTTCAATCCACTTATTTGCATAAAAATAGATAGATGAGAAAAAATACATTCTGCTTCTGTCAGAAAACACAGTTAATATACATAACATTCTCCCCCCCTAGGCAGTAGTGGGCATCAGCAGGTTCGCACCAGTTCGCCAAAACCGGTAGCAGAAATTCTGGCTGGCCATGCCCATCTAATCAATCAATCAATCAGTTTAATTTACATCCTGCCTTTCTCGGCCAAAGGCCAACTGAAGGCGGCTAACAGCATATACAAATAGCAACAAAATAATAATACAGAGATACAATAAATTTACAATAGGGAGCATGGTATCAAAATACAAAAACTACATAATTACATTATAAACTACAGTAAAAAAACAGTATAATACAACAACAAACCCAGCATGGAAAAACCCCATATCCGCTGGAGAAAGTCACAGGAGCTACCACTCCCCCCAGCAGCAAAGGCAGCCACGGCAGTTCAGATTGTCCCAAGGGCTGCAACAGCTGCAAAGACGCAGGCAAGAGCCTTAAGGACAGCATCAGCTCCAGCCAAGACAAAAAGGGGGGTTAACTCGTTCATTGCCGGCCGGCCACTGGTCGACAGCCCCGCCGAGGTCGGTGGTGGCTGGAGCGGGTTTTGAGGGCGGTGACGAGCCCTCCAGGAGCTGCTCGTTCGTTGCTGGCCGCCCGCCGGTCGAGAGCCCCGCCTCTGTCCCGACTGGCCAAAGGAGGGGGAAGCGGGAGTCCCAGAGCAGTGGCTGCGCAGTCTTTTGAAGGTGCCCGCCGCCCTCCCGCAGGTGGAATCACTCCCCTCTGGCCCGACTGGCCGAAGGAGGGGGAGGGGGAGTCCCGGAGCTATGGTGGTGCAGGCTTTTGAAGGCGCCCACCATCCTCCCACAGGTGGAATCACTCCCCTCTGGCCCGACTGGCCAAAGGAGGGGGGAGGGGGAGTCCCAGAGCCATGGTGGTGCAGGCTTTTGAAGGCGCCCACCGCCCTCCCGCAGGTGGAATCACTAACCTCTGGCCTGACTGGCCAAAGGAGGGGGAGGGGGAGTCCCAGAGCCATGGCAGCGCAGTCTTTTGAAGGCGCCTGCCACCCTCCCGCAGGTGGAATCACTCCCCTCTGGCCCGACTGGCCATCCAAGTTTTAAAATAAAGTAGTCTTAATTTGGGTGCAACTCAGGGCTTTCCCCCTGGCCACACCCACCATACCATGCCCACAGTGTGGTAGTTAAATTTTTTTGAGCCCACCACTGCCCCTAGGTAAAAACAAAATCCTTTAACCAGGATGGCGGTCTAGTTTCCCTTCTGGGTCAGACGCTTGGCTGAGCCAGCTCAGGGGCTCATAGGATGGGCAATCCGACTGGAGGGGGAGGATTGTAAACCCAAATTTAAGCCCCCTTTGTCAGATGGAGGAGCAGGGGATCGCTCAAAACCAAAATCTAATTCTGTGGATGAATAAGACAACTCAGGGTCCCTCCTGTGTGTACTAAGAGTGGAGGGCGACTCCAAACAAAATTGGTCATAATCAATAAAGGAATCCAGAGTGCTAGGCTGGGACAGTGTAGGGGTACACCTGACCAGAATAGGGGAGCATTCCACAAATTCCCCTTGAAATCAGTTCCTAGAAGACACTTCTGGGTCAATGTTGGCTGGGTGCTGACTATTACCTCTGCCCCCTGGGTTTACACAGGTGGGGGCGAACCCTAGCATTGAGTGTCTTTATTCATCTTGTGGGTCCAGTACTCTGGGTCTCAATTGATTTGCGTGCCTCCTCCAGATCAGACCAGTGGCTGTTTCGATTCTGTAACAAACAGGACCAATTTGATCGATCACAAACCCAGGCACCCACGTAGGGCCACCAGCTGCATAAATGCGGCAATGTACAGGGTCTCGGGACAAGAAACCCTTCTGATGTTGGATTGCTATATTTGTGCTTTTGTCCTCCACCCTAGAGGGATCCAATCTGTCCAGCAAGGATGACAGTTTCCTTCGCTGGAGCAATTCAGCAGGGGACAGCCCTGAGGCAAGGGGGGTGAGCCTATATGTGAAAAGAAACTGGCATAACTGGAGCTCCAAATCCCCTTCACCCATACGTCGATGCACGTCTTTAGTTGTGCACACCTGCCACTCTCCCTGGCCATTGGTGGCTGGGTGGAAAGGGGCGGCAGTGATGTGCCTAATTGAATTCCTTTCCATGAAGTATTGGAATTCTGCAGATGTGAAAGTGGATGCATTGTCAGACACCAGCACATCTGGAAGTCCAAATGCTGCAAACAGCCTTCTTATGTGCATTATCATGGTGGCTGAAGTGGTATTAGGCAACCTAATCACTTCCAGCCACTTAGAGAATGAATTCACAACCAACAAAAATAGGACACCCCTAAATGGGCCTGCAAAATCTATGTGCAACCTGGACCACGGGCCCCGAGCAGAATCCCATTCCCGAGAGGGAAGGTGGGATTGCTCTGGGTGAGAGGATTGACAATTGGTACAAGTGCCGACCATTTGTTCTATGTCTTGGTCCAGTTGTGGCCACCAAAAGTACCTATGGGCAAGGGCTTTGGAACACACAATTCCCGGGTGACTTGTGTGAAGTAGATGTAAAACATTTTTCCTGAGAGTGACAGGAATGACCACCCGCTGGCCCCATAAAAGGCAACTTCGTTCCACTGACAGTTCCAAACGCTTGCGGTGGAATTTTCTGAATTCCTCGGCTAGAGGAGTGACAGGCCAGCCTTTTTGTACCCAAGACAATACTTTAGTCAATGTTACATCCTTGGCCGTAGCCTTGGTTATATCTGAGGGGATGACTGGGGGCAAGTTGAAAGCCTCAATCATAAGAAACTGGTGGTCACTTTTGATCTCGCAATCAGCTTCCCTGACCCCTGGCAGTGGAGAACGTGACAGGGCATCAGCATGGCTGATGTTCTTGCCAGGCCTGTGCACCAAAGTAAAATTGTATGCATTTAGGAAAATTGCCCAACACAACATCCTTGGGGACAGAATTTGAGGTGTGGGCTTCCCGTTCACAAAGATTCCAAGGAGGGGGCTTGTGGTCAGTTACGATGGTAAAAGGTCTTCCGTAAAGGTAATCATGAAATTTCTTAGTGCCTGCCACGATTGCCAACACCTCCCTGTCTGTCTGAGCGTAATTTTTCTCAGGCTTTGAGAGTGAATGGGAATACAATGCTACAGGGGCTTCTGTCCTGTCATTTAGTACATGGCATAACACAGCTCCCACCGCCACAGGGGATGCATCACACACAAGTACAACTTCCTTGTTAGGATCAAAATGAGTTAATACAGCATCCGAAGATAGCAGCCTTTTAAGTTCTAGGAACGCTTTCTCCTGGCAATGGCCCCAGTGCCAAACAGTATCATTCTTAAGAAGCTGATGTAATGGTTCAGAAACTGAGGCTTTGTGATGGAGAAAAGCATGATAGAAGTTTAACGATCCTAGAAATGATTGCAATTCGGCTCTACATTTTGACCTGGGTGAATTTCGTACGGCCGCCACCTTGGAGTCAGAGGGCATGATACCTTGGGGTGTAATTCGGTACCCCAGGAACTCCAAATCCTGTGCAAAAAATACAAATTTGTCTCTTCTGAGATGTAGACCAGCCCTCTCAAAACGTGAGAGGACTCAATCGAACCTGGCCGCTAGTTCGATGGTGTCCTTAGCGGTGATCAGGACATTGTCAAAATATGGCAGGAAACCGGGTAAACCTTTTAAAATACATTCTACAAGAGATTGAAATATTCTGGGGGCTGCATTCACCCCGAATTGGAGTCTAGTTACCTTAAATGCCCCCCTATGCATTACTATGGTCTGGGCTATGGCAGCAGCAGGAGACACAGTCAATTGTTGCTCAGCCTGGGCAAGGTCAAGTTTTGCAAGGTCAATTTCCTCCATGCAAGGAGGCAAGAAGGTGGCTTACCATGGGCACAGGATATGCGTTCAGGCAAATAGCTTTATTGATGGTACACTTGTAGTCAACACATATCCTGACCTCCCCGTTACTTTTCAAAGCAGTCACTATTGGTGTCTCCCACTCTGTGGAGTCCACTGGCACTAGGAAGCTCTGCCCCACCAGTTTGTCCAGCTTGGCTTCTATCTTCTCCTTTAAAGCAAAAGGGAACCCAGAGTGGATTCATCTGGATGAGCTGGATGGTTGGGTCAAGCTCAAAGTCCACAGGGGGTCCTTTGTATAACCCTAAACCCTTTTTGAACACCTCAGGATGTGCAGCGCAAACATCCCGGATTGGGTCAGCATCTATTGTGTGAATCCCAGAAAGCTGGATTCCCAGGGACCTAAAACATTGGGTCCCAATAAGACAGTTAGTGCCCTGCTTAACTACAACCAATGGCAAGGAGATGTGAATGTTTTTGAATTTGACCAAGAAATTTCCCACCCCCAGGACCGGAATCGAGCAACCTTGCACATCCCGGAGGGAGGTTTTAAAAGATTTGAGCTTGGGCTGAGAGGTAGGGGGAATTCTCTAAAACTCCCGCTGTGGGATTATGGAAAAGGTAGTACCTGAATCCATCTCCATCTTGAAGGAGACATCCTGCAGGCTCAGGTCTGCAAAGAAATGCTCGCTGATGATGCCCACTTGGCACAGCTCAGGCTCTGGTGACACTTTGGCGATGGACGTTTTGTGGTGATGATTCTTCTTGGACTCAGGTGCTGGAGTTCTTTGCTTTTGCTGTCAGCATACATTAGCAATGTGCCCTCATCGCCTGCAGTTGTGGCATTCTGCGGTGCAGAAGGGGCACTTTCTGTGGTCATGCCGGGCTCCGCAGCCATCACACTTGCAAAGGAATTTCTTCTTCCGATCGTCACGGTGCTCTCGGTGCTTTTGTCAGACCGCTCGGACTTCTCTCTCTGTGTGGCTGGACTCCAATGAAGAGGTGGAACCAGGCAATGCTGAAGAGGATGAAGATGAATTTTGCTGAGCTTGCACAGCTGAGTCGGTGGTACTGGTGGTGGAGTGGTGCTGCTGGAAAAGCTTGATGCTGGACCGTGCGGCCTCAGATGCTACCGCCTCTTTTAGGACAGCCTTGAAAGTTAGCGTCTTCCTGATCATGAGGCAACATTGAGCATCTTCGTCCCTCATGCCGGCCAGCAGATGGTCCTGGAGTGCTTCTTCAATGTTGTCCCACTTGCACGGGGTGGCAGCAATGCGCAGAGCAGTGGCATAGTCTGCAATGGACTCCCCAGGTCACTGCTCCCTTCTGTGGAAGGCCACCCTTGCTGGGAAGATCGAGACCTCTGGCTGCAGGTGTTTCCTCAGTGCGGACATGATTTCTGCGAGCGACACCACATCCACGTCCCTTGGGAGAATGAGGTGGGTTGCCAGCACAAGTGTCTCAGAACTGCACTGAGCGAGGAAACAGGAGCGCTTCTGGTTTCCGTCGGTGATCTTCTGCGAGGCCATTGCGTGGCATAACTGGCGTTCGTATGTTGCCCATTTCTCTGGATGTGCTGGGTCGAATGGGCCGATGTTGCTGCCATGTGGGGATGCCATCCCACCTTCATCGCCAGTTTAGTGTTCAAAGAATGAAGAAGCAGAGAAATGAAGTAGTGAAATTCAGCTATTTACTAGTGGGGTTTGAACACACTTTGGATGGGGCAAAACGTGGACTTATATACACTATAAACAGTAACAGTAACAATAATACAACAAGCCCTTTGGCTAACAGAGTGTGCACATTTTCGATCCACTTATTTGCATAAGAATAGATACATGAGAAAAGATACATTAGGCTCCTGTCAGAAAACACAGTTAACATACATAACAGGGAGGGAGTAAACAGCGAGATAGGACCAAAAAAGAAAGAGCTCCTATTGCTCCTATTGTCAGTAGTGAGACAAATGATAGCTAAGGCTTGGAAGACACCGTTCAATTTAAGAATAGAAAACTGGTATAATCAAGTGTGGCATATTGCTCTAAATGATAAATTAACATGCCATCTGAGACAAAAAAGAGGTGATACAAAAATTAATGAATTCTGAGAGATCTGGAAGTTGTTTATAATGCACGGCTTAGTAAAAAGGGAAGGGTCTTATCCTTACCAAAAAGAGATTAAATTTTGGATGAGTTGAACTGTTACAATCAAGAGAGAAACACAGTTTAATTTTGATGGAGATTAGGTTTAAAGATATAAAGATCTATGAGGATTCACTTGGGGGATGAGTGGAGAGGACACTAGAGGGATGGTTGTGTAGTCTATTGTATGTTCCTTCTTTGTTATGAAAAAATAAAAATTACTTTGAAAAAAACTACGTCTTATTGAGTAAAAGAATGTCAATTGCTATATTCATCATGCACTCGAACTGAATGATATTACAAGGGGTTTTGTCAGATGTAATATCATCTACTTCCAATCTCCATGTACCACAATGCAATGCTCCCATGGCCCTATGCCACTACTGCCCCTATGACCCATGACCCTGTGATATCACCAACCCTATTAAAGGACCCTAACCTTCCCGCCGACCATTCCGCATGCTGACCCTTGAGATCACCACTGACCTGCCATGTGGGCAGTGGAAATAAAGACTTTAAAATACAATTGCTGACTCTGGAGTTATTGGACGGAACCATCAGAATCTCTTTAAAACAACCATTGCCACTAATGATAGTCATTTGCTGTTTTCCAAAGGAAGATTTGCTTGCAGAAGTTTTCTCTACTATTGCAGTTTGTCTTAGCTGCCAAGGGCTCATCTAGATACCTCTATGAGATAATCAAAAGTGGCTTTTTTGTCAGGCATATTTTGGGAGTGACAATGAAATGCTCCATTGATCACCTGCCAGGAGCAGCTGCTCTGGGCACACACTTTGCATCTCTCCTCCCTCCCCCTCGAGAGACAAGGCTTGAGTGCACCAAAAAAGCACACACTGCAAATGGGAGGAGCCTGAGCCCTATTTCAGGGGTGCACTCCTTCCATTCATGCCCTTTCAAAATTTCCTTTGCAGGGGCAACTTGTCCCTGCCTCTTCAGACCTATAACGGTTGTTTGAGGCCTTTTATTTGGGACAAAGCCTCTGCTTTATTTGGGACAAAGCCTCTGTATAGCAGCGATATACATTTATGTGAACTCATGTGTTACAGTCTTTTCCATCTCCTTGACATGCTAATTATTATCTTTATGTATAATTATTTTTGTGTGCAGATTTCCTGAAGAAGAAATAGTAATTCGAAAAGTCGAAATAACTGGTATCGACTTTGAAAGAAAATATTGCTATATCAGTGAATCATTTATATCTACCCGTAGAGGAAACATTTCTGTTATCAAGAATCATGAATAATCATCTATAGAGCATTGAACATTACCATTGTAATACTGAATCAATTATTGGATTGAATCAGTGCATTGGTCGCACTGATGGATGATCTCTGGCGGGAGTGGGACGGGGGTTGTCCATCCGTCCTTGCTCTTCTTGACCTCTCAGCGGCCTTCGATACCGTCGACCACGGTATCCTGCTGGAACGGCTCGAAGGATTGGGGATCCAGGGCACTGTGTTGTCCTGGTTTTCCTCATTTCTGGAGGGCCGTACCCAGTCGGTGTGGTTAGAGAGTGAGAGGTCCAGCCCTAGGCTTCTCAAATATGGGGTGCCTCAGGGATCTGTGCTCTCTCCTCTCTTATTTAACATCTACATGAAGCCGCTGGGTGAGATCATTCGTTCCCACGGGGTGCGGTACCATCAGTACGCGGATGATACTCAATTGTACATCTCGGCCCGTGGGGACCCCAGTGATGCTGTTGAAATCCTATCCGGATGCCTGGAGGCCATTGGGGTCTGGATGGGGGCCAATGGGCTTCGGCTGAATCCCAGCAAGACAGAGTGGCTGTGGATAAGGGGCCCCACGTTATCCAAGGAGTTACCATCTTTGGTACTGGATGGGGCTGTTTTGCCCCAGACAGACCCAGTGCACAACTTGGGGGTCCTTCTGGACTCACGGCTCCTGCTGGAAGAACAAGTGGCAGCTGTGGCCAGGGGGGCTTTTGCCCAACTTCGGGTGATTCGCCAACTGCGCACGCTCCTGGACCGGGGCTCCTTGCTTATGGTCACTCATGCTCTGGTTACTTCCCGACTAGATTATTGTAATGCGCTCTACATGGGGCTGCCCTTGACGACCATTCGGAGGCTGCAGCTGGTCCAGAATGTGGCGGCCCGGGTGGTGATGGGGTGTGGGCGATATGCCCATGCCTCACCGCTGCTTCGGGAGCTGCACTGGTTACCAGTTTGTCTCCGGGTGCAATTTAAGGTGCTGGTTTTGACCTTTAAAGCCCTATATGGCAGGGGGCCAGGATACCTTAGAGACCGCATCGTCCCAAGAGTGACTGCCCGTCCAACCAGAGCGGACCGGAGAGGCTCTCTAATGGTGCCATCAACGAGGGGTGCACATTTGTCTAGCACCCGAAGGAGGGCCTTCTCCGTGTCCGCACCAACCCTCTGGAACCTCCTACCAACAGATCTAAGACTTCAAAGTGAATTGCTGCCCTTCAGGAAAGGAGTAAAGACCTGGCTGGCAGGGCAGGTGTGGGGCCCGAACGGGACTATGGCCCCCACCGGCTGGCTTTTATAAGACTCTCTCTCTTTCCCTCTGTGTGGTAGGTGGGACGGGTGAGTGGGATATGGGTTTTAAATGAGGGTGGATGTCGGATTTTTTATTGGGTGGGTTTTATAAGGTTTTACAATGTTTTTATGTATTTTTTGGAGTTGTTGTAATGCCGCCCTGAGTCGGGTTCTGCCTGAGTGGGCGGCATTTACAAATGTGAATGATAAATAAATAAATAAATAAATAAATAAATAAATACTTACCCACAGAGGAATCATTTTGTTATTAAGCATTTTGAAACATTTTCTATAAATAATTTTTGTCTATATACTTTGTCTTCATTTGTTAAGAAGAATTCATCATATTAACTCTTACCTCTTCCAACCCATTAGTTGGTTCAGCGGGTGGGAAGGGGTCCTCAAACCCATGGGGTGGCAGAATGGGGAGAAGTGGCTAGGGCCCTCTTCCAGAGGTTCGAACAGCTAGAGGCCACCAATGCACACCCACCCCATTCCAACCAGAGCCATGTCCCCAGGACCATAGAGGAACAGGAGCTAGGGGTGGCTCCAGATGACCATGGGGAACTGGTACAGCAGCAGGACTAACAGGTCAAATAGCCTGCTGCAATGGCCTGCTGCAATGGCCTGCTGCAATGGCTGCAATGGTCCAACCCCCCAGTCCTCCAGTGGAGGTTGCTGGGGGGCATCACTTGGGTGAGTATGTGGTACAAGCTAGCACCTCTTCTGCCCTTGTTGCTGCCCCTATGTCTTCTAGACAAAACATTAGTGTACCCCAGTGGCCTTGGCCCACACAGGGACCCCAGAGTACCTTACCTCTTTCCCCTTTTACAGGCTGATCTGGGCCACCAGGCTGGGGTGCTCCATACCCTCAACCAGCCCCCATGGGCTTTAGGTCAGTTTTAATTACCCCCACCCCAGGTTGGCCTTATTTGGGGATTGATGACATGGGTTATAATTCAGTTCCCAGGGCGGCAATGCCTTTTGGTGATCAATTTTTGCCCCTAGGAGATCGTCTTTGGAGGGGCGTGTCATGATGGAGGGCTGAGAGGGACGAGCTTTTCTCCGCTCAGAAAGGAGAGAAGAGAAAGTGACTTTTTTAAAGTGAAAATAGTCCTCGAAACCGGCTGAAAAATGGATTAGGAAAAAGAGAAGGAAAATTAGCAGTGGAAAATATATTGGATGCCCTAAAGCAGCGCCGAGAAAAAGAGGTAGGACAGAGTTTCGATCTTGAGAGCGGGGGGATGGGCGACCTGTAATGGCGACGAGTCCCCAGAGCTCCTGATCGAAGAACGGAAATTCTGGAAACGGGAGGAGACCGGCGCTCTAGTAAAAGTGGTCAAAAGTGTGGGCAAAGCATAAGTGGACGTCGGAACGAAAAGTAAGCTTGTTGGGGGGCTGAAAGAAGATTCTGCAGCGGGCTCGCTCGGTCTCGCCGCCCCCCCCCCCCGATCGGAGACAAACGGAGTTCCGAGGCGCTGGAAAGGAGCAAAGGGGAGAAGCGAAGAAGTTGGAGGGTGAGCAAAGCTGTAAAGATTTATAAAGAGAAAGGGGGAAATAGAAAGGAGAAGTAAAGAGACTGATTTTTTTTTATTCCTTTTCCCCTTGTGAAATGTTTTATGCCGGTGGGAGTGGACAAATAAGTGGCTAAGCAAAAGGGGCAAGACACTATTCCCTGCTTTCCTTTTTTTTTCTTTTTGATCTCTTTTTCCCTTTTCCTTGCCTCCCCCTCTCGCTATTATGTTGCGGTCTAAGAGTATTGGTTTTTAAAGAAGAAGAGAGACGATAAGTCTGTCCCTGCATAATTTTTTTTTCTTTTTTTTGGAGATACAAAGAGAAGCAAGAAGGTGTTGTGGCGCAGTTCCCTGAGAAATAAACTGCTTGTAGAATGGAACTTTGGAGTACAGGAAAGTGAACTCATCAGTGTCATTTTTATCTCTGCTGACTCTTCCTTTTTCTCTCCTTAAAAGAGATTTGGATAACGTTTGCAATTTACAATAGAAAGTTGGCTCCCCCTACAGTTAAATTTTTGAGATAGAGGGAGGAGGGAAGGGAGGAAGAAAAAAAACTGTTGTTATTTTTGTTTTTTGTTTTTTTGGTTTTTTTTTCTTGTCTGGTTCGAAGCTTTTTAATTTTTAAATATTTTTTCAAATAAGATTTTTCTAATTGCTTCTTTTTTAGTTTTTTTCCTTTTTCTTATTCCTTTTTGTTTTTATTTTTATTCTATTTTTACTTTTGTGGGAGAGGAAATATTAAAGTAGATAAAAATATAAGAGGGAAATTAATTAAATTAAATTGGGACCACGGAGGTTTGAATGACTCTCTGGGTATACATGTGTGTGTATATGTGTTTGTAAATACACACGCATATATAAGACAGAGAGAGGGAGGGGGAGGAGGGGATAAGGGTTAAGTACTGTATTTGGAAAGTTTAATAAAACTGGTTAGAGTTAAAATATATGGTGAATTTTGAACGACTAAACTTTGTATGTAAATTGACAATAAGCAGTTAGAAATATATTTGAATGAAACGGCAGGGGAGAGGGAAAGAGAAGGAGAAGAAATTGGCTTGGACAAGAGTGCAAAGACCAACGTCCTCGGATAGAAGTTTCAGGAGGCTTACAAGATTGGATGAGGAGGAAGAAGAGATGAAAAAAGCAATGCAACAAGAGATAAAGGACTTGGAGGAACAGGAGACAGTGAAAAAGATGGCACAACAATTACAGCAGCAGCAGCAACAGAAGACAATAATATCACCAACGGCGCCTACTCCATCTGCGGTAAAATCAATCGTGATAACAACAGCAAAAGTAACAACGACAACAACAGCTATGACAACAGTGTCAACGACAGCGGCGATAGCAGGAACAACACCAACAACGATCGTAACCATGTCCACGGCCACAACACCAACGACATCGGCGACAGGGGGAGGAGAAGGAACTAAATCTGAATTTGAAACCCTTAACGAGAAATTTGATGCCCTGGGGAATAATATTGGAAACATGATTGCTCGTATTAGAACAGAATGGAAACAGGATTTGCAAGATATGGTAGTAAACATTATGAAGGGAATTGAAGGCATGAAAGAGGAAACAAAGACCATTAAAAAAGAGCAAGAAGAGATAAAAAAAGAACAAGCAACGATAAAGGTAGAGGTCATGGACTTAAGAAGGAAAGAAAAGGAAAGAGAAAATAAGGTTGGGGATCATGAAAAGAGATTGGAAAATGTAGAAGAACAATTAAGAAAAGCAAATGTTATAATTCGAAAATTCCCAGAGAATTCACCAGACAAACTAAAAGAAAGAATAGTGAAATGGCTTGACGAAATTATGGAAGATGGCTTCACGCCGCATGAGGTGGTAAATGTATTTAGGCTTGGTTCAAGAAGGGGCAAAACTGGGTCAAGGAATGTCATGTTAAAATTTGCTAATGTATCAGATAAACTGAGGTTAATGGCGCTTATACGGGAAAAAGGACCAGAGGTTTTAAAAGTAGAAGGCCATGATATTGAAGTGTACAACGACATTCCAATGGAGGACCGTTTTTGGAGACAGTCAATGAAGCCAATCACAAAAAGATTCCAGGAAAAGGGAATAAGATACAATTGGAAATTCCCAAGACAATTAAGTTTTTTTTATTTGGGAAGAAGATATTCAATTAATGAAGATATTAATGTCTTGGATGTAATGACAGATGCCAAATTATTGGAAGCAGGAACTAAAGAGTGGTTTGACTTGAAGGAAGAATTGATTATATCTGGTGGTTATAGAAGAAGGGATAGCAATGGAAATGAGAATATGCCAAAAGGGGCAGAAGGAGGAATAGCTCCGGACGGGGAGTAGGTTCAGGCCCAATCCAGACCCCTATGTATGACTGCACCCCCCCTCCCCCCTCTGAATTTCGGAGGCCATTTGTAAAAAAAAAAGAAATGGGGAGGGAGAGTAGTAGATTGTTTAGTGTATTTTTTCTTTTAGATGTTTTTTCCTTTTTTATAAGTACTATTATTTTTTTGTATAAGGTGAAGGAAATGTTATATGTTGATCACATGTCCGTGGGAGGAAGTGGGAATTGTAAAAAAAGGGTGGGAGATACATAATAGATGAAGGATGTAAAAGTATTAACATGGAACGTGAAAGGTACTGGTTGTCAAGTGAAGAGAAGGAGGTTGGAAGCGGCACTCAGAAAAGATAGACCGGATATAATTTTTCTTCAGGAGACCCATCAGAATTCGGAAAAAACTAATAAATTATTCTTAGGATGGACCCAAGTTTACGAAAAAGCATATGGTTCCTCAAAGGCTAGGGGGGTCGCAACTTTGATATCAAATAGAGCGGGATTCGAGATGATAAAAAGTATATCAGACCCAGAAGGTAGATACTTGATAATAAAGGGGAAAATAGAAGAAGAGGAAATAACGCTGGTGAATTTGTATGTGCCAAATGAACATCAAAACAGGTTTTTAAATAAGATATACCGAATATTAGAGAAGGAAAAAACAACAAAAATGATTGTAGGGGGAGATTTTCACTTAGTAGGATCAAATATAGATAGCACGAATATGAAGAGAAGTCTAGGTGGAAATAAGACGTTTGTGTTAAATAATTGGTTGAAATCCTTGGGGTTGAAAGATACATGGAGAGTACTCAAAGGACAGGAAAGGGCCTATACATATTTTTCACAAGTGTACAATACATATTCCAGAATAGATTATATATTTGTCACGGATAATTTGATAAGTAACTTAGATGGCATAGAAATTGGAATATTTAAAGAATCGGATCATGCAAAAGTATTGTTGGAATTGAAAATAGATGCTATAAAGAGCCCGAAAAATTGGAGATATAACGCCAGACTGTTTAGAGATAAAAAAAGTAAAGATCAAATGGTAGAAAAATGGGAAGAAAATTGGAAGTGGAATGATACAGGGGAAGTACGAATTGGTACCGTATGGGATACCATGAAAGCAATATTTAGGGGTGAAAGTATTAGGTTGGCAAGTATTAGAAATAAACAGTTAAAAAGTAAGCAAGAAGAAACAGAAAAAGAGATTAAAAGGTTACAGGAGATACATGCAATAACTAAGGATAGAAAAGTATATGAAAAGATGCAGGGACTAAGGAAGGAATTAATTGGAAATGACATGGAAAAGGTAAAAAGAGATCTAACATATTTAAAAAGAGAATATTTTGAATATAGTAATAAAAATTCAAAAATGTTGGCAAGAGCGGCTAAAGAAAAGAGAGGCAGAAGAGAAATAGGGATATTAGTGGATAAGGAGGGTATAAGGCATAATAAGACCAAAGACAAATGCAAGGTGGTCAGAGAATTCTATCAAGCCCTATACTCTAAAAAGAAGATAAACCTAGATAAATTAAAAGATAGATTGGAAATGCAAATCAAAAATAAAATAAGTCAAGAACATAAACAAAGAATGGAAGAATTAATAACTGAAGAAGAGATAAAAAAAGTAATAAATAAACTGAAAGTAGATAAAGCACCCGGTGAGGATGGATTACCTGCCGAGTTCTATAAAGAATTTAAGGATATAGTAATCCCGAAATTGTTAAAAATCTATAATGGTATTCTTAAAGGGGAACAGGTACCTGCATCGTGGTATAGAACAATAATTGTTTTATTACCAAAACCGGGAAAAGATTTAGAAAAAGTAGAATCATATAGACCTATCTCCCTGATAAACCAAGACGCTAAGATTTTTACGGCTATATTGGCAAATAGACTGAATAGTTTTATGGATAAATATATAAATAAAGACCAGGCCGGTTTTGTGAAAGGGAGACATATGGCTGATTTAGTAAGGCGAGTGCTAAATTTAATAGACGTGGCAAGACAAAATAAAGAGAAAGTAGGTATGCTATCATTAGATATTTTTAAAGCATTTGATTCTGTACAATGGGTAACAATTATCGAGATAATTAAGAGTTATGGATTCGGTAATAGGTTTATAAAGACAATAGAACAACTGTACCAACAAGGATACGCTAAAATCAGGGTTAACGATGGTTTAACAGAAGAATTAAGATTAGAGGCAGGAACAAGGCAAGGATGTCCCCTATCTCCAATACTATTTATTATGGCGATGGAAATATTAGCTAACATAATAAGAGAAGACAAAAACATAGAAGGAATATTGGAAAATAAAATTAGTTTATATGCAGACGATACTTTGTTAATTATGAAACACCCCAGAAGAACCATGGAAAGGATTCAAAAGCATCTAAAGGATTTTGAACAAATTACAGGTCTGAAGGTAAATTGGGAAAAATCAGAATTGATTTTAAATAATATTGAAAAAGAAGAGCAAAGGAAAATCAGGGATGAATTTAAATTACAGCTTAAAGGGAGCTTGAAATACCTGGGGATAAATATATCTAATAACCTAGAGGACCTGAAAAGACTAAATTATGATAAACAAAAGAAGGAACTTAAGACTAAAATTTCACAATATCAAAAACTGAAGTTGTCTTGGTTTGGCAGAATAGCATTGACTAAAATGATGTTACTACCAAAGTTAAATTTTTTATTTGATGCCTTACCAATTCAGCTGATAGATAAAGATATTGAGGAATTTCAAAAACTATTTGATAGTTATTGTAATGGGGGACGTAGACCTAGAATTCTAAAGAAAATGTGGTATTTACCTCAAAAAGAAGGTGGTTTAGGAATGCCTAATTTAAAGAATTATTATAAAGCCTTCCAGATAAAGAACGTAGTTAAGATATTGATGAAGGAGTCGGTTATCTGGGAGGAAATTGAGATGAAGGAAGTAAAGGAAGTTGGTAAGAGTCTTTTTTTAGACAAGGAAATAGGAAAAATATCGGTTAAAAACAGAATGATGAGATCTATGTTGGGTGTATGGAAGAAAGTTAAAATGAAACTGGCCCCAAACATCTCACCGATAATTGAAATAGAAGATTTGAATAACTTCCCAATAAGATTGGATAACGAGATTAAGGAAATTTTGTTGACAAATAGGGCTCTCCTATTGAAAGATTGGATACGAGTCTGCAAAGATGATGGGAGGAAAAGAGAGCTATATACCCAGATGAAGCTGAATTGGTTTCAGATAATTATGGTGAATAAGTGGAATAATAAATACTGGAGGGAACGAAGCTTAGAAAGAGACAGGACGGAATTTGAGGAACTAGTTTGGAAAATTAGGAAGGAGGAAATTGGTATTAAAGGGTTGGTTAGTAAAATTTATAAAATAATAAACACAGAAGGCAACCCACAAGAAACATTAAGAAATACATGGGAACAGGATTTGAATTTGAAAATAACGGAAAAGGAATGGCAAAATAAATGGAAAAAAAGAATTATGAGATCCCTATCGGTCAGAATAAAGGAACACAATTTTAAAATGTTATGGAGGTGGTACCTGACACCCGTGAGACTGCACCAGATGGATAAGAAGAACAATAAAATGTGCTGGAGATGTAAAAACAGTTTGGGCACATATGTTCATATGTGGTAGGAATGTAAAGAGGTAGAAAACTTTTGGACAAAAATCGAGATCGAGATAGGGAAAATTATGGGAGTACGTCTCAGATTGGGGCCAGATACCACCTTACTGACAGATGTTGAGAATATTAAAATAGATAACGATAAGAAAGAGTTGTTGTCTATGATGTTAGTAATGGCAAGAATGTGTATTGCAAAAAATTGGAAAAGTGATATAATGTTAAAAGTGCAGGATTGGTACGGGCAGATGTGGGACCTCGCATTGAATGAAAAACTAACATGGGAACTAAACCTTAAGAAAGGTATAATAAAAGA
Organism: Bradypodion ventrale; assembly: GCA_035047345.1. NCBI lineage: Eukaryota > Metazoa > Chordata > Lepidosauria > Squamata > Chamaeleonidae > Bradypodion > Bradypodion ventrale. The sequence continues at coordinate 142,212,337 of JAWDJE010000005.1, forward strand.
AAGTAGATTTTGGAAAATATGGCGAAAATTTGTGGAATACTCATTGACAAGAGACGGAATAAAAAAATTGACACCAGACCAAATGAAATTTTGGGAACAATAGAAATGAATGGGAGATCCCACAACCTCCTAGGACAATGTCACCAGGGTGATGAAGTCTTTAAGTGTATGTAATATACAGTCTGTCTTACTTTTTATACTATGATTTTATTTCTATCAATTTTTTTTTGTATTTTTTTTGTTATATATAAAATGTTTGTTTTATGTCTTATGCTTTAAAAAATTAATAAAAATTTAAAAAAAAAAAGGAGATCGTCTTTTGCCCACCACTAGGGACAAAATATGGCATAGGGAATATGAGGATATTTTTAGCCATTTAAATAGGGATGCTAGCAAGGGAGAGAAGGAAAAGGAGGATGAGTGGGAGAAAGAACTTGCCAGGCATAAGAAGCCACATTGCACCTGGGCCAACTGGTTGCCAGCTTATTTAATTTATGCTGGTGTGTCCATCAAGGCATGATTCGATTTAGTGTTGCCCTTTATCCAGTACCTGGACATTATCTATAGGGCGTACGTAGATTTCCCTGGCCAGTCATGGCTTTTGTATGACAAGAGCTTTTGGATGAAGGCTGCTATCCACTAGGATATGCGCTGGAATGAACAGCATGCGCAGTTATGGCTACAGCTCATGACTCCTGCTTGGTCTGTACTTGGTGATTGCTACAATTGTGGCCACCTTGTGCAATGCCCTGCCTAGACACAGGTTCCCCACCAGTTGGTGGGGCAGGCGGTTCAGCCACACTTGCTGTGTTGGGACTTTGTGTCCATGGGAAAATGCACCCGCAAGCAATGTAAATTTAAACATGAGTGTTTCATCTGTTCTGGACCTCATTCGGCCTCTACCTGTCTTAAAGTAGTGGGTGGCCAACCCCTCAGCAGGGACTTCAGTGGCATCAAGCATCCTGCACTTGATCAGCAAGCCCCTCCTAAAGGGCCCCAGCTCAATTTGTGTTGACGTGCTCAAACAGTGGCTCCAGGCATACCCCAATGCGGTGGATGCCTCTTATCTTTGGGATGGGTTTTCCTTTGGTTTCCGTATACCCGCTATGGGTGTGCAGCAGCCGCACTTACCTAATCTAAGCTCCTTCAAATTGTCCATCAAAACACATTGTCCATCAAAAAAAATTTGAAGGAGGTGCAGGAGGCATGCATTGCCAGCCCATTCCTTGCACCCCCTTACCGTAACTTATTAATTTTGCCATTAGGGCTTGTCCCCAAGAAGGCTTTGGGTGAATTCAGGCTCACTCACCACCTATCTTACCCCAAGGGTCATTTTGTTAAAGACGCCATTCTGTCTGAACTATGCTCGGTCTGGTACCCATCATTTGATGAGGCTGTTTGAATGGTGTGGCCATGCAGCATGAGGACCCTGATTGCTAAGTGTGACATTAAGTCTGCTTTCTGTCTCCTCCCAGTCCATCCTGATGATTCTGAGCTTCTTGGTTTCAGATTTGAGGGCCAATAATTTGTTGACCGGGCCATGCCGTTTGTCTGCTCCATTTCCTGTTTCGCTTTTGAATGTTTTAGTACATTCCTTCAGTGGGCCCTTGTGTAGCACTCTCGCTCCATTATTTAGATGATTTTTTATTTAGTAGTTCACCTTCTTTGAGTACATGCCAGCACCTATTATGGAGCTTCCAGAGGTTGGTTGCTGAGTTATCTTTATACTTGGTGCCTGAAAAGATGAAAGGTCCTGCTACATGCCTTACTTTCCTTGGTATTGAACAGTTTTACCTAGTTTACACTTTTCTGTGGTGAGCATGGTTTAGATGACCACTGGCCTATTCCAGTTCAGCATACATGGTTTCATTGCATGACCTTGGGCTGACCCCCTAGGACTATCTGTGGCAGGTTTTCAGCATTGGCATTCTATGCTGAGGCAAAGGGTTAACATGATAATTTGTCTGATTTTAGGATTCGTAAGGTTCTGGAGGGCTGGACCCGGGAAGCAAAGACACTAATAGAAATGTACTAATAATATTTGTAAATCAAGGAATTAGAGATAGAGTAATAAATTGCATTAAGAAGATGGATCACACAATAATAAACATGGAAGGCAGTGTGGTTGAGATATATAAGGATATTGCAAAGACATAGAGAATATGGCGCAAACAAATCCAGCCCATAACAAAGAAATTGAGAGACAAAGGAATCAAGTATAATTGGAAGCCATTCAAGCAAATGAAATTTAGCTATGTGGGCAAGCTGTTCTGGATCAAAGAGGGAATGTATCTATTAGACATTCGAGCTAAAGCTAAGGTAATTGAAAATGGATGTACAGAATGGGACAAACTTAAAGAGTAACTAACAATAGCAGGAGTTTATGATACAAATGACATGGGTAATGATCGAGGTTACCAAGGTGCCAGTGGAAATGAATAATGTTGAAAACCACTAAGTTATTAGAAATAAGCGTCTTAAATGAACACACATATATTTAACTTCATAACAATAACAACAACCACCCCTCCCCCTCTTTGACAGTCAAAGGCTTTTTTTAAGTGCGGAGGAAACTGAATCATTATGTATGTTTTTGTTTGAGTGAATGTTTTAGCTGTTGGGTTGTAAGGTTTGTTAATGTAATTGTGTACATGCCTTCCAGAGTTTATGTAAAAATAAGGGAAAATCTAAGAAAAAAGTCATGAAATATGTTACGATTGTGTCATCTTGCTTCCCTTGGTGGGTGGGGGATGAAGGCACCAGGGCCTTTGGCCCCTGGCCCCCGTGGCACCAGGGCCTTTGGCCCCTGGCCCCCGTGGAAGGGGCTCACTTCCCTCCGGGAGGCGAAGGCAGAGAACGGAGCACCGTTCTTGGCCTTTGCTTCCCAGGGATGTTGCTTGCTTCCCTCAGTGGGAGAGGGACGAAGGCAGCAGTGCCTTCAGCCCCCGCCTCCCATGGAAGGGGCTTGCTTCCCTCCGGGAGGCGAAGGCAGAGAATGGAGCACCATTCTCGCCCATTGTCTACCTGAGGGAAGTGGCAGGCGTGCAGGGAGAAGATGGGATCCCCCTCTTCTTCCTGCTATCCTGCCAAAGCTGCGGCGAGGCCGGTGCCAGCCTTCATTGCTGGGGTAGCGGGGAGAAGAGGGGCTCCCCCTCCTCCCTGGAACCCTGCTGAAGCCGTGGCAAGGCCAGCACTGGCCTTTATTGCCGGGACGCCGGGGATGGCTTCCCTCACTGTTTTTTTACCCGCATGCCAGCTGCCCCGCCTCCTCTGTGCTCGCGTCCTTCACCCTGATTGGCTGAGGGGTTTGTGGCATGGAGGATGCTGGGAACCATAGTTCTTTTTTGTTGTTCATGTTTGTAAGGTGTTTGCCCCACTCTCTGTTTCCGGACCCTTGCAGCGATGTTAGTTAGGTCTAAAGGTAAGTGTGGGTGGCTCGGTACAGGATGGTTGGGCTGGGTGTGGCCATGTATGCAGGACATGTACCACACAACCCCTTCTTATAGGTAAAGATAAAGGGGTTGATAAATAATGAAGAATTAATTTTAGTAAATGTATATGCACCAAATGAGAATCAGGGAGAATTTCTACATAAACCGAATCTTTTATTAAGCAATGGAAAAACCAATAAAATGAAAATAGCAGGGGTTCATCACAGACCCGATTAGATTTAAAACTAAGTCTGATGGAATTATAAATAAATGGATTAAACAGATGAACTTGCGAGACTCCTGGAGAGAATTAAGAGGAACTGAGAATGGGTTTACATATTATTCTCATGTACATGATACATATTTGAGAATCGATTATATACTGATATCGAAAGACATGGTTGGGTGGAGATATAATATGAAATTATTTCAGGAACAAAATAATAAGGATTGGATAAAGAAAAAATGGGATTTATACTGGGAATGGAATGATAAAGAGATGTAACTGATGATATCTTGTGGGATGCTATGAAAGCCGTCCTCAGAGGTGAAATTATTAAATTATCAAGTAGAATACTTAAGCAAGTTAAAATTAAACAAAAGGAAACTGAGGATGAAGCAAAATCATTACAAGAAGAGCATGCAAAAACAAAAGATAAGATGACTGGGCAGCATCCGGTTCGGGAAAGTGTGTACTTGAGTAGTGAGGAGGATGCAAAAATTACTGAGCAGAGCAAGGAGCTAGTCACCAGCACTCTAGCAGAAGGATGCAAGAGGCAGTCTAACAATGCAACTAGACTCAAAAGACTGTATCAGGAAAGCATATATAAATGCTTGTATACAAATGCCAGAAGCCTCCGGAACAAAATAGGGGAGCTGGAATACTTAGCAATAGATAAAAATATTGATATTATTGGTATCACTGAAACCTGGTGGATGGATGATAACCAATGGGATACAGTTATCCCAGGCTACAAACTGTACAGGAAGGATAGGAAGGGGCAAACAGGAGGTGGTGTAGCCTTGTATGTCAAAGAAGTGATAAAATCGTATGAATTGGAATATCTAGGTGATTTGGAGTCACCATTAGAAGCTCTGTGGGTAAGAGTACCAGGCCACAAGGATGGTCTAACAGTAGGCATATACTATTGGCCTCCGACCCAAACTCTTGAGGGAGACTGGCAGTTGGAGAATGTTGTAAAGGAGGCATCCAGGAAGGGAAGCCTGGTTATAATGGGGGACTTCAATTACCCTCACATAGACTGGGTGAACTGTTGTTCAGCACATGATAAAGAGATAAAGTTCCTAGATATGCTCAATGATTGTTCCCTGGGACAGATGGTTGAAGACCCAACTAGAGGTACAAGAATCCTTGACTTGATTCTGAGTAATACTCAGGATCTGGTGCAAGATGTTAATGTGACTGATCCAATAGGGAACAGTGACCACAACTCAATTATGTTTAACTTGATCATAGACCGCAAGTCACTGATAAAATCTAACACAGAGACCTTAAATTTTCAAAAAGGAAATTTCCCAAAGATGAGGAAACAAGTAAAAAAGAAACTGAAAGGGAAAATTGAGAGAGTCCAAACACTCCAAGAGGCATGGAGGCTGTTTACAAAAACAATAACAGAGGCTCAATTGGAATGCATACCCAAAAGGAAAAAGGGCACTGCCAGGTCCAAGAGGACTCCGATGTGGCTTACAGGAGCTGTTCGGGAAGTGATCAAGAGCAAGAAAAGCTCATTTAGAAGATGGAAGGCTTGTCCAAATGAGGACAGCAGGCAGAAACATAAATTCTGGCAGAACAAATGCAAGGCAACAATCAGGAAAGCAAAGCAAGACTTTGAGGAGCGTATAGCTAAAAATACTCAGAGAAATAACAAAGACTTCTTTAAGTACATTAGAAGTAAGAACCCAACTAGGAAGGCCATTGGATCATTAGATGACAATGGAAGGCAAGGGGTTATTAAAGAGGAAACAGAGATTGCAGAGAGACTCAATGAATTCTTTGCTTCAGTATTCACTGAAGAAGACAGAGACCACATGCCCAAAACAGAGCCTATCTTCGTAGGGAGGGAAACCGAAGAATTAAGCAAGATAGAAATAACCAGGGAGGAGGTCCTTGCATGTCTTGTTAAGCTAAACACTAACAAATCCCCAGGACCAGATGGCATCCATCCACGAGTTCTCAGGGAACTTAAAGATGAAATTGCTGATATCCTAGCCAAAATATATAATCTTTCCCTCAAATCAGGCTTTGTGCCTGATGACTGGAAGGTAGCGAATGTAACACCAATTTTCAAAAAAGGATCCAGGGGTGATCCAGGAAATTACCGGCCTGTCAGTTTGACATGTGTCCCAGGTAAAGTGATGGAAACCATCCTAAAAGATAGAATTAATAGTTACATAGAAGAGAAGGCGCTGCTAAAGGAGAGCCAACATGGCTTTTGCAAGGGCAAATCATGCCTCACTAATCTGTTGGAATTTTTTGAGAGTGTCAACAAGCATGTGGATAAGGGGGATCCAGTTGACATTGTTTATCTGGACTTTCAGAAGGCTTTTGACAAGGTCCCACACCAAAGGCTCTTGAATAAACTTACCAGTCATGGAATAAAGGGACAGGTCTTGTCCTGGATCAGCAACTGGCTAAGGGACAGGAAACAGAGGGTAGCACTAAATGGACACTTCTCCAAGTGGAGGGAAGTAAAGAGTAGGGTCCCCCAAGGTTCAGTACTGGGACCCCTGCTTTTCAACCTCTTCATAAATGATCTAGAGGTAGGAGTAAAAAGCAAGGTAGCCAAATTTGCTGACGACACTAAATTATACAGGGTAGTGAAAACTGTGAGAGATTGTGAAGAGCTCCAGAGGGATCTCTTGACACTGGGGGAGTGGGCAAAACAGTGCCAAATGAGCTTCAACATCAGTAAGTGCAGAGTGATGCATGTTGGGGCAAAAAACCCCAATTACATTTATAAACTGATGGGGTCTGAACTCTCTGCGACAAACCAGGAAAGGGACCTTGGTGTCCTGGTGGACAGCTCAATGAAGGTGTCAACCCAGTGTGCCTCAGCAGTGAAAAAAGCAAACTCAATGTTAGGGATCATTAGGAAGGGTATAGAAAATAAGTCAGCAAGTGTCATTTTGCCTCTTTATAAATCTATGGTGAGGCCCCATCTGGAATATTGTGTACAGTTCTGGTCGCCATACCTCCAGAAGGATATTATGGAGTTGGAGAAAGTACAGAGGAGGGCAACCAGAATGATTAGGGGACTGGAACACCTTCCTTACCATCTGAGGCTGCAACGGTTGGGCCTTTTCACTCTTGAACGACGGCGTCTAAGAGGTGACCTGATTGAAGTTTATAAAATCATGCACGGTGTGGACAAGGTAGATAAGGAAAAACTGTTTTCCCTATCGCACAACACTAGAACTAGGGGACACTCCATGAAACTTTTGGGTACTAGTTCTCAAACAAATAAAAGAAAGTACTTTTTCACCCAGAGGATTACTGGTCTATGGAACTCCCTGCCAGAAGAAGTGGTGACAGCTGTCAGTCTTGACAGCTTTAAGAAAGGATTAGACAAGTTCATGGAGGACAAGGCTATCAATGGCTATAATTATGGCTACCTAAGGACAACCTCCGGGTTGGAGAGATAGGCAGGATATCTCTCAATGCCATTTCCAGGGAATCCTAAGCAGGTGAAGGCATCTCCTTGGGAATACCCTGAAGGAAATGGTGAGCCACTGTGTGAGACAGAATGCTGGACTGGATGGGCTGTGGCCTGTTCCAGCAAGGCTGTTCTTATGTTCTTATGTTCTTATGACATTTGATAAATTACAATGAATTAGAAAAGAGAGAGTAGGGAAAGATATTGAGAAGGTTAAAAGAAATTTGATATACCTAAAAAGAGATTACTTCGAATATAGCAGGGAGTTCCATAGACCAATGGTCCTCTGGGTGAAAAAGTACTTTCTCTTATTTGATTGAGAACTAGTAACCAAAAGTTTCATGGAGTGCCCCCTAGTTCAGTTTTTCCTTATCTACTTTGTCCACATCGTGCATGATTTCAATCAGGTCACCTCTTAGACACCATCATTCAAGACTGAAGAGGCCCAACCGTTGCAGCCTCAGATGGTAAGGAAGGTGTTCCAGTCCCCTAATCATTCTGGTTGCCCTCCTCTGCACTTTTTCCAGCTCCATAATATCCTTCAGGAGGTATGGCGACCAGAACTGTACACAGTATTCCAGATGGGGCCTCACCATAGATTTATAAAGAGGCAAAATGACACTTTCTATACCCTTCCAAATGATCCCTAGCATTGAGTTTGCTTTTTTCATTGCTGAGGCACACTGCGTTGACACCTTCATTGAGCTGTCCACCAGGACACTAAGGTCCCTTTCCTGATTTGTCGCAGAGAGTTCAGACCCCATCAGTTTATAAATGTAATTGGGGTTTTTTGCCCCAACGTGCATCACTCTGCACTTACTAGTGTTGAAGCTCATTTGCCACTGTTTTGCCCACTCCCCCAGTGTCAAGAGATCCCTCTGGAGCTCCTCACAATCTCTCACAGTTTTCACTGCCCTGTATAATTTAGTGTCGTCAGCAAATTTGGCTACCTTGCTATTTACTCCTACTTCTAGACCATTTATGAAGAGGTTGAAAAGCAGAGGTCCTAGTACTGAACCTTGGGGGACCCCACTCTTTACTTCCCTCCACTTGGCAAAGTGTCCATTTAGTGCTACCCTCTGTTTCCTGTCCCTTAGCCAGTTGCAGATCCAGGACAAGACCTGTCCCTTTATTCCTTGACTGGTAAATTTATTCAAGAGCCTTTGGTGCGGGAACTTGTCAAAAACCTTCTGAAAGTCCAGATAAACAATGTCAACTGGATCCCCCTTATCCACATGCTTGTTGACACTCTCAATATGCATGGCAGAATCAACAAAAGAACAATTAGGAGTATTATCATTGGACATTTACAACGCTTTCGACTCTTTACAATAGGTAGCTATTAAAGACATTACTAAAAATCTTGGATTCAACCGAAGTTTAGAAATATAGTTGGACAAATATATCAATCAAGTACAGCAAAAGTGAAGATAAATGAGAAATATACGGATGACATTAAATTGGAAGCAGGTACTAGGCAGGGTGACCCCTATCAGCAAATTTATTTATTATGGCGATTGAAGTTATTAATAGTAAAAAAAACATTAAAAACATTACCAAGAATACAGATGCATTTAAAGAATTTTCAGGATATGACTGGTTTAAGCATTAACTGGGAAAAATCAGAAGCTATAGTTTTTAATTTGGATAGTGAAGATCTGGGAAAGTTAAAGGACAAATATAAAATACAAATTAAAGACAAACTAAGATACCTGGGAATAAGCATTTCTAATAATTTTGATAATTTAAAGAAGCTGAACTATGACAAATTACTAATAGAAATTAAAGAAAAAATTAAACAATACAAAAAGCTAAAATTGTCATGGTTTGGCAGAATTGCCTCAATTAAGATGAAAATATTACCAAAAATTAACTTTTTGTTGGATATGCTAACAATTCATCTTAATGAGAATGGCATTAAGAATTTTCAAAATTTGATCATGAGTTCTGCAATGGGGGGTGGGGAAGGCAAGGATTCCAAAAATATCTCCAATCATTGAATTGAAAGATCTTTAAAAATTCCCGCTGAATATAACCAAGGAGATGGAGGTATTATATAAGGAAAATAATGTACTTTCGCTGAGAAAATGGTTGGAAATCTGCAGAGATAACATAAAGAAATTAGATATATATAAACTGTTAAATTTAAACTGGCTACAAATTGCAGCAGTCAATTCCTGGAATAAAAATATATGGAAAAAGTAAGTTTAACTAGGTCCAGTACGGATTTTGAAGAGTTGGTGTACAAAATAAGATCTGGGAAAATGAAATTGACTGGCATAATAAATAAATTGTATAAAATGATGACTAAAGAAGGAAACCAATCAGAATTTATAAAGAATGAGTGGGAACAAGATCTAAATGCCAGAATAAGTGAATCAGAATGGAAAGGAAAATGGGAAAAAAGAATTATGAGGAGTTTGTCGGTAAGAATTAAAGAACACAATTTCAAACTCCTATGAAGGTGGTATCTAAGACTTCAACAGATGAACAAACAGAACTCAAATAAGTGTTGGAGATGTAAAGATGTTATAGAGACTTATACTCATATGTGGTGGGAATGGAAGGTGCTAAAGTGTTTTGGGGGTTAGGTGTGTGTGTGTGTGTGTGTGTGTGTGTGTGTGTGTGTGTGTGTGTGTGTGTGTGTGTAATTTAATTACATTTTTGCCCACTGAAATATTGTATGGCTTTAGACTGTCTAAGATGGTGATTTCAATAATGGGGAGTACACTTTCCTACATACCAACTGCATTGGAATGTAAACATGTTAATCTCATGAGTTGTGTGAAGTGAATCCTAAAGTATGATGGACATGTCATCTTGTAAGATCACTGGTTGGACTCCTTTAGGCAATAAGGTAGACCCTGGAGGGAGGAGATAAAACCCATGGGGAGCCTCACATATGGAGTGTGAGTATTCAACAGGCCATAAGAGCCAAAGCCAGTTAAGCTTTTCATTATTTTTGTATGTACAGTACTTTGAATGACTAAGTTTGCAAGGCTGATTTCTTATGCTATACTCATTTATTTAACTTACTTAATAAACCTTATCTATACCTATAAAGAGGGACGTTAATCATTGGACCCCGGCATACGTTCCCGCACCCGTCCCAACCATCCCTAAGTGAGCCGCCTGCACTTACCTTACCCCCGCCTCATGAACCCCGCAAGGGTTCGAAGGTTGCCAGTGGGGCAGCCGCCCAATGAACGTGACCAAAAAAATAAAACTATGAGTCCCAGAGTCCTCTGTGCTGTGCAAACCCTCAGCCAATTAGACTGAGGGATGCGAGCGCAGAGGAGGCCGGGAACACATAGCGCGCCAACTTTTAAAAAATGCCGGGTGGGAGGGAAAGACTTTGAAAGTCCCAGCCAGAGCCAGGAAAAGGTAAGTGTTGTTGGAGGGGGTTATGGAGTGGGGGGAGCAAGATGGGGGGGGGCAGCGGCATGGTTACCGGAGCTGTGGCTTCCCCCTCCCTAACCCCCACCAACCGCACTTAGCTTTTGCCGGCTCGAGATGGGTCTTTGAAAGTCTTTCCCTCCCATCGTAGCCTTCTGCATAGGGAGAAGCACTGGCCACTCATTCATCCCTGCAGGCGTCGAGTCCATGTCGCCTGCAGGGACAAAGGAGAGGCCGGTGCTTCTCCCTACGCAGAAGGCCGCACTGAGAGAGAAAGACTTTGAAAGACCCAGCCGGAGCCAGGAAAAGGTAAGTGCGGTCGGTGGAGGTTAGGGAGTGGGGGGGATGCACAACCCCAGTAACCACACCACCACCCTGCCTCACCACCTAGTCCCCCTCCCTAACCCCCACCGACCGTATAAGCAACCTGCCTTGTGCTGTGACTCATCTAATTACCTCTCCAATCCCCAGCTTTTGACTATTTTCCTGTCTGCACTGTGGGAAACCCTGAGATTCTGACACAGTTAGGCTTGTTGCCAGTCCAGCCCAAGGCTGCAAGTTACCCAGGGACTTATCTGCGTGACAGAGCCCCCCAAAAAAATAAGATTGGAGAGATTAATTATGTTGTGTAAAAGGTGGCTTCTAACAGCTGCTACCTCACCCCCTTTCAAGGAACAAATGATGGTTGATTAAATAAAAGGTTATTTATTGTTCACTAAACATATTGAAGCAATTGGTAGTTCTTCCTCCTGAATGCATAAACTCAGCATTCAGAAAATCACTAATCAAAAAGAAAATTTAAGAAAATAATACCCAGGCTTTTCCCACTCAAAATAAAGGAACCCTGGCTAAGCTAAGTGATAATTCTGAGTATACCTGAGACTTAACTTGGCCCTCAAGCCACCACTCTCCCTCTCTCCTGACTGGAACCAACTGTCTCTCTCTTCCAACTGAAAACCAGCTGTCACTCTCCTCAAACTGAAAACCAACTGTCACTCTCTGCTGTAAATGCTGCCATAAAATGGACAAAGTAGATAAGGAAAAATTGTTTTCCCTATCTCATAACACTAGAACTAGGGGGCACTCCATGAAAATTTTGGGTACTAGTTCTCAAACAAATAAGAGAAAGTACTTTTTCACCCAGAGGCTCACTGGTCTGTGGAACTCCCTGCAAGAAGAAGTGGTGACAGCTGTCAGTCTTGACAGCTTTAAGAAAGGATTAGACAAGTTCATGGAGGTCAAGGGTATCAATGGCTATAATTATGGATACCTAAGGACAACCTCCGGGTTGGAGAGATAGGCAGGATCTCTCTCAATGCCATTTCCAGGGAATCCTAAACAGGTGAAGGAATACCCTGAAGCAAATGGTGAGCCACTGTGTGAGACAGAATGCTGGAATGGATGGGCTGTAGCGTGTTCCAGCAAGGCTGTTCTTATGTTCTTAAGTGAATTCAATGATATGACCAAATTTGTTATGTGTGGTTATTTCTTGTCCCCCAAGAGAAAACAGAATACACATGGCAAATTTAAAAATTATTTGCAATTGTCATGAGCCCTTGGTTTCTAGTAACATAAGAAATGTGCAAATGCCTACATGTAGACACCTGCTGTAATGATCCCGTTACTCATGAATAGAACCTTAGTCTACACGTAGGTGGAACTGCTCCTGAATCCAGGATTTTAAGCTTGCCTTCACACATCTTGACCTAAGTCCCAGCTGTAAGTAAGGTAGCACATAGGAAATTAAATTACTCCAGTCATCTTCTTGTCTTTTAAAAGTATATACTGTATATTGAAGCAAAAGTAGGTTACAGATTAATTAAACAAATGAAACAATTTTAGTTTCATTTAAGTAATGACCAACTACAGACCTATTTCCAACTTCCCCTTTTTGGGGAAAGTATTGGAAAAGGCAGTGGCGCGTCAGTTGCAGGCTGTACTGGATGAAGCAGAATATCTGGACTCCTTCCAGTCAGGATTCAGACCTGGATATGATACTGAGACTGCATTGGTCGCGCTGATGGATGATCTCTGGTGAGAGCGGGATGGCAGTCATCCATCCGTCCTTGCTCTTCTTGACCTCTCAGCGCCTTTTGATACCGTCGACCATGGTATCCTTCTGGAACGGCTCCGAGGATTGGGGATCCAGGGCACTGTGTGGTCCTGGTTTTCCTCATTTCCGAGGGGCCGGACCCAGTCGGTGTGGTTGGAGAGCGAGAAGTCCAGTTCTAGGTCCCTAAAATATGGGGTGCCTCAGGGCTCGGTACTCTCTCCTCTCCTATTTAACATCTACATGAAGCCGCTGGGTGAGATCATCCGTTCCCACGGGGTGCGGTACCATCAGTATGCGGATGATACACAGTTGTACATCTCGGCCTGTGGGGACCCCAGTGATGCAGTCAAAGTCCTTTCCAGTTGTCTGGAGGCGGTTGGGGTCTGGATGGGGGCAAATGGGTTACAGCTGAATCCTAGTAAGACTGAGTGGCTGTGGATGGGGGGTCCTGTGTTATCCCGGGAGCTACCATCTTTGGTTTTGGATGGGGCTATTTTGCCCCAGACTGACCCGGTGCGCAACTAGGGGGTCCTCCTGGATTTGCGGCTGCTGCTAGAAGAACAGGTGGCGGCTGTGGCCAGGAGGGCCTTCGCCCAACTTCGGGTGATTCGCCAGTTGTGCACGCTCCTGGACCGGGACTCTTTGCTCATGGTCACTCATGCTCTGGTGACCTCCAGACTAGATTATTGTAATGCGCTCTACATGGGGCTGCCCTTGATGACCATTCAGAGGCTGCAGCTGGTCCAGAATGCGGCAGCCCGGGTGGTGATGGGGTGTGGACGTTATGCCCATGCCTCACCACTGCTGCGGGAGCTGCACTGGTTACCCGTTTGCCTCCGGGTGCAAATCAAGGTGCTGGTTTTGACCTTTAAAGCCCTATATGGTAGTGGGCCAGGTTACCTTAGAGACCGCATTGCCCTAAGGACGTCTGTCCGTCCAACCAGAGCGGACCGGAGGAGCTCTCTAATAGTGCCATCGGCCAGAGGGGCTCGCCTTTCTGGCACAAGGAGGAGAGCCTTCTCTGTGTCTGCACCGGCCCTTTGGAACCTCCTGCCTGTGAAACTGCGTCTCCAGACAGAGTTGTTGCCCTTTAGAAAAGAATTAAAAACCTGGCTGGCAGGCCAAGTTTGGGGTGCAGGTGGAGGGGTGGCTTCCGTTGGGTGGTTAATATAGGGGAGGATGCCTGCCCCACGGTTTCTCAGTTCCTGCACCCCTCTCTTTTTAGGGGTGGGTTCTTATTGCTGGTTTTTATCTGTTTTATTTGTTTTTATCTGTTTTTACCCACTGTTGTGAACCGTCCGGAGTCAGCTTTGGCTGAGTGGGCGGTATAAAAATTTAACAATAAATAAATAAATAAATAAATAAATAAATAAATAAATAATGAAACCTGACTAAGCTTTGAAGCCCTAAAGGGCCCCACCCTCTAGCTTAGATTACATGATTGCAGAGTTCAAAGCACTCCCAGAGACTTGCACAATGTGGAGGTCCGAACCAAGAGAGCATTCTGCCCCCTCTCTCTGGTTTTTATCTCTTCCAGCAAGTTCCACCCTCTGGCCATTCCCCTAAATGATTTCAGTCAATGACTATACAGAATCACATTTCTATTCAATTTAAGTTTCATTTCTTCCAGACTATGAGGTTAGCATGTTTTGACTATCAATCCTGCTCTGGAATGCACCATACCTCCTCCACACACACAGAAATCTATTGTACACACAGGCCCCATTCTAACCATGCCACCTGCTACCTCATAGAACCCACTTTGAGTTAATTACCTGTGACAGCTACCTAAGAGAAGTAAACCACACTTAGTACACAGCATTTCACTAGTCATTGGAATATTTTATCTATGCCAGTACAGCCCTTTAAAACAGAGGTAGGAACCCCCAGTTCTGGGAGCAACACATACCATTCCCAACCCTAAGAAGGCTGCACCAACTCCTGCAACACCCACTCACAAGAGAACAAAAAAAATGTTTTCAACAAAAACTTTTTCATGTTTTAAATTGAAGGACTGCAGGAACCCAGGTGGTTGGTAAAATGCCTACTATTGCTCTAAGAAAAGAATTTATATTGACATGGAGGAAAGTATCTGACCTATGTCAAGACTAGGGTCGCTAGAGGAGGAGCAGCCTATTGCTTAAGATTGTTTGCCTGTGTGATGTGGTATGAAGTAACACCTGACTTGTACAGTTTCAAAGTACAGTGATACCTCATACAACGTCCAAACTTGGTTCCACAAGTTTGGACTTTATATGAATTTGGACTTTGTATGAGGCATGCAAAATCCTAGCCACGATACAATGTCCAAATCCTTGCTGTGATGCCTCGTACAACGTCATTTCCATAGAGATACATTGTATTGTAACAGCACAGACTTCAGGGCAAAGTCAAGGAAACAGACAGGAAACTAACATAACTTTAAGAAATTATTGTCTAAAGGCTAAATACATTACAAAAACATGTCAAACAACCCCGATTGTCCAAGAACATAAAATAATGCTGCAAAAATCCCAGGAATGCTTCTAAAAATTCTGATGAAAAAAATTCAAAAAAATCCAAAATCGCACTCAAAACCACTCCTAAACACTCTTTGCCCCGTGTAAAACCCACAAGAGCAATGCACGCATGCGTCCTGCCTTTTATATTGCCCAACTCTCAAGAACTGCTTTTGGCTACAGAATGTTCACCAAAAAGTTTTCAAGTTCAAAATTATGTATTAATAAAATGAAATTAAATTTTGTGTACTTCTTATTTCTTCATCAAAGGTCTTGTTCAATATCACAGACAACATAAAAGTCTTCAATACTTCAAAAATGTCTCATATCAGATTCATTCACTTGTTAATTCTCAAAATCAAAATCTATCCGGTTCAAAGATTGTTCGATTTTTCTTCATCAGGAAAATATAATTCTGCACAAGATATAAATCATAACTTCATTAAGCACCATCAACTAGCATTTCAAAATCATTACAAAATCGGCATTAATACTATGAGAATAATGTGGTCATAAAAAGCTTACCTATCTTCGCATTCAATTGGCCTCAACTGTAATTCTTTTAGTGCCAGAACATTGTTTTATACTGCCCAGGCACAATGCAACCTGGGGAAAATGCCAATGCCTCATACAAAGTCGCAGCGACTTTGTATGAGGCAACTTTTTTCAAGGAATTAGGTGATGTTGTATGAATTCGATGTTGTATGAAGCGGACTTTGTATGAGGTATTACTGTAAGTGAGATGTTTAAAGTTGAGGTTCTATTAGTGCTACACCACTCCTACTCCCATCATGAATTTCCTCATGTGGGTGGAGATTTAAACCCAGGTTTCCTGATAGTGGATAGGTTGTCACTCTATCCCCTATACCACACTGGGGACAAATCCTGAGACTAGGGGGAAGGGCTTATAATGTCAAAGAGGTAGAATAGTCATGGTTGCAAAAGAGGAATCCCCCTCCCCTCGCCGCCCAACTTTAAATTGCAGCTACTGCCAGAGTTTGTGCAATAAAAAGCCTGGTAATCCACTTCCTACCTTGTTCCAGATGGTCTGAGGTCCCAGTATCAGCACACTGAAAAACCAGGTATCACTGGAAGAGAATGAGAGCCATTTCCTGCAACTGCAGCAGGCACCCTGACAGTTGACAACTCTAGTTATGAGGCATGACACATATCTCACAAAGAACTTCAGAAAGCTAGTCCAGAGATGTACTTAGAAATGGCTGGCGTCCTAACTTTTAAAGCTGTAGTCCAAGACTATTGGAAGTTGTCATTTAGGAAGAAGTAGCTTGCACACACATGTGTCAGAAAATGTTTGCCAGAAATGACTGTATGTCTGGCTCTCACACTGTTTCTGCATACACAAGTATCTGTGATTTCGCTTTCTCTTTTTTAAAGTTACCTTTACTTCTACAATGTGGGTGCTTCAAGATAAGATTTTATAGCACAATCAAGCTGTTTCATTCACATAATTTTACAAGACTCGAGAATATGCCTTCTTCCACTTCTAAAATTCTTGTTACTCTACCACTGTTTTCTGTTTTCTTTGTTCCTATACACACAGACATATGTGTGTCCATATATGTGTGTCCATATAAATCCACAAAAGAGGAAAGACAAAATAGTTGCACAATGCCTTTTAAGGCACAGATATGAGCAGCTGTTTTGTCTGTAGGCACTGTATGTTTTTGATATATCAAAGAGGTGGCCTTTAGTTTGATAAATTCCACATACTCTCACTAGACACATTGAAAACTGCAAGGATGTTCTCTTCAATTGTGGCTCTCATGGAAATACTTTGCAGACAATATATAACTCCTTGCAAAGAACAGAAAAAATAATGTTTCCATCTTCAAGACATTCAAGCTCTCAACAAAGCTGTAAAATAGACAATGGTATAAAATGCTTCACAATTCAGGATCATCTCCAATTGCTTATAATGTGGCATATTGGCAGAAATCCAGTAGTGGAGTGTATGGTGTGTAGGGCTGAAAGCATCATTGTCTATGGCAATTCTTCAAAAATTAAAGATTTCCAAATCACACACAAACACACCAGTCTTGAAGCTCTCTTGGACTCCTTTTCATCATAGAGAAGCAATTGGAGGCCATAGAATGGGGAAGTTTTAAAAATTCGAACAGCAGTACCAGTGGGATGATTTTTACCAACAGAGCCAATGTTAATCAATTAAAGATATTGCCTCCCACCTGTACTCAACAGCTTCCTCAAGACAAAAGGGATCCCACAGGAACCATAGGACCTTTGGTTGAGGAGGCTGGCAATGTTTAATTTCCGAAAAACCACGTCAGCTAAGAACAATTTAAGATCAGAGCTCATATGCTGGCCTCTTTTCCTGCCAACTTTGTAGCCTTCACTGTTTGTTGTTGTATGTATTGTTGCTTCCGCGACTGTGGTGGCTTAGTGGTTAAGATGTTGAACTTGATGACTGAAAGATCAGCAGGTCAGCAGTTCAAGAACTGAGTGCTGCATGATCGAATAAGCTCAGGTCTCTGACCCAGCTCCTGCCAAAAGCAAGAAATTGCAAGTAGATAAATAGGGACCACTTTGGTGGGAAGGTAATAGCATTCCATGCACTCTGGTGCCTGCCACATGACCATGGATGTCAAAAGGTAAATTCTTGGCTTTTCTCTGTACTGCCTAACAGAGAGCCGTTTATTATAGTGTTGAGGCAGGCATAAATCCTTTCCTAGAGGTTTATCTGCTTTTTCTTTTTGCAGAGAGCGTTTTAAGATGCACTCACCTCTTTTCTTCCAGAGATAGCTTGCAATTAAAATGGAGATATGGGACTTATAAGAATTTCAAGTATTTCCAAACATCTACCTTATGCCTCCTCCCTTTTGATGACACTTTCAGAGTCCAGCTAACCAGGAGTATAGATAAAAATTACCTCAATCAGGAAAAGATTTCAGCAAACTTGGTAACGCTCCTTTTCAAAGAACAAAACCTTAATGAAGACTTCTTCTTCTCTCTGGAGTTCACTCCTCCTGATGAAGACCTAATTTATGGCCTCCCTCTTACTTCTGGTTTTTGTATACTGGATTCTAAATCTTCTCCTCTTTAAGGTGTGAGCAGAATAAAAATATGCTACTACAATTCTTCAAATATAGCAGCTTTTTATTGATATAAAAATAGAGTAAAATAGCATACGGATAAAGGGAGTTCAAATAGAAATATAAAACATAAAATAATAGAAATGGCTAAGCTAGCTAAATAGGTCAAAAGTTGGGCTGTGGCGAGCCCCCATCAAACATTATACTGACTGTCTAACATTTAAACATGTTGAAATAAAAATCGGGCAGAGCCACCCCCTGCAATGGGATGTCTGCTGCTAAAGGTAAAGGTAAAGGTTTCCCTTGCTCGAAAGCCAGTCGTATCCGACTCTAGGGTGCAGTGCTCATCTCTGTTTCTAAGCCGAAGAGCCAGCGCTGTCTGCTTCTGCAGACGTTTCCGTGGTCATGTGGCAGGCATGACTAGACACCGGAGCGCACGGAACGCTGTTACCTTCCCACCGAAGTGGTCCCTATTTATCTACTTGCAATTTCTTGCTTTCGAACTGCTAGGTTGGCAGGAGCTGGGATGAAGACGGGAGCTCATTTCCGTCCTGCAGTACTCGGGAATCGAACTGCTGACCTTCCGCTTCCCAGTCAGCGTCTTAGCGACTTGAGCCACTGCAGTTCCGTCTGCTGCTAAAAGTCTCAGTTTTTATACAGTTTTCCCCACTCACACCTCCCTTCTCAAAACATGTGAAAATTCCCCAAATATGACATGAGACAAATTGACTGGACATTTGGACATCCAGCTGTGTATTATGCACCTGCATATTACATGAGATGGTTATCTTAGATCCCATCTTTGGTATCTTTATGTGACAGATCAAACTGTCAGATTCCCAGACTAAGTTGTCCTTGGAACTGGCGTCAAGGAGAATGTGTGAGCAAGGGGTACTAACTAGCACCTGGGCATGCAACAATTTTATAATTGGCTAAACATTTTTCTACTTCACACAGAAAGAAATGAATTCCCATTATAATGGAAACATCTGCAGACTCAGGCAGCACTGGCTCTTTGGCTATAAACAGAGATGAGCACTAAACCCTAGAGTTGGATACAACTGGCTTTCGAGCAAGGGCGACTATGGGTTGCCCGCAGGAATAATTGGCCAAACCTTTCCCCAGGGGTTCAATCAGCCTTCAACAGATCTGGGGATCAACCGAGATTGGCAGGAAAGGCAACTGGGGTGTGGGCTAGTTAGTTAGTTTGGGGGGGGCAAATCATAAAGTTTTGGCTGATGGCTACGACAGAAACAGGGCAAAAACCAAATGTGATGACTCTAATGGAAATACACAATCCTCCGCTTCTGGCTACAGATTAAGTTGGGCAAATAAACCGCACCAGACAGCAGAACAAGCTAGGTACCCGGAGTCAATACACATAAGGCTCCGAGACAGGGCAGGAACAATGGGTTTTGCCAGCCCAGACCTTAATTAGTTGTGGGTTGTATATTAACCACAGGGCAATGTCCAAGAGCAGGTATTGTCTTGACCACCAGAAAATGCCACGTATGCAAGCCTTCTGTATTAGGGGGTAATGCACATCTTATGCGCGCATCACCCCAAGGCAGGATAATAAATACGTACCACCCGACCAAGATCAGGACTGGACTTCACCGCATGATTGTCTCACATGTCTTCCTTGCAGCCAGCCACTCCTACATCTGGTAGCCATTGCAACACAATGGTGACCCTAACATGATGCTGATCGGAACGTTACCCCGATTGGAACCCGACACGATTCCAAGGCTAGGCCAACACGGTCCCCAGCGGAGGCTGTGATGATCTGGAAGCAAGGAAGCCAATGCGACCACAAGCCCAGCAGACCCCACGCATAGGAACGGACGTGTTCCAAAGCAGGGGGAGAGCCGTGATCCTGAACAGCAGAGGCAGAGTAGCAGAAGCCCACGGCAGAGAGCCATAGCCGCGATCCCGGTCCACTGACCAGACCTGAGGGACATTGTCCCGTGCATCACCCGCCCCGCTGTACTACCTAGAACTCGTCCCGCGGAAGGAAATCCGGGGAACCCCTGACCAGGTAGTAATGGGTGCTCGCTTGGGGGGGCATAACTTGACCATCAGGCAGCGGGCTCAGGTGAAGGAGCTCAAAGCCCTGGCCAGGCAGTTTCAGATAAGGGTAAGGAGGAACCACCTGACAGACCTGGTGGTGCATCTGGGGGAACACTGTCTGTTCTACCCAGTAGCAGGCACGATGGCTCCAGAGATTTGGGACAGAGTAGGGAAATGATTTAAGGAGGAACCCCAAGCCCCCCCCTAAAATCATAGTTACTAAGATCCTGAAAGAACAAGAAATTAGATATAATTAGAGGTTTCCCCAACAGTTGAGATTTTTTAATGCTAAGAAAATGCATGTAATTGACTCAGACATGGATGCAATGGAATATTTGAGAGCAATTGGTCTGCTTCAAAGTGGTTCTCAAGAATGAGGCGAACAGAGGGAGGAGTTGGAGACTTTGGGAGGTGTGGAGAAGGGGGAAGATGAAGTATATGAAAGGAGTGCTGTGGGAGGGATAGTAGTTGGAGTGATAGGGAAGGAGTTGAGGGTGGTGGAGAGGAGGAAAAATAAGAAATGAAGCTATTTAATGGGTGAGCGGTTAGAGCAATGAATATGAAAAGTCTCAACATCTTACATGTCCCCCCCCCCCCCATCTTTGGAAGACAAGGGCTGCTTTTCTTTAGTCTCAAAGAAAGAGTATGGGGGAGATGATGGAGCTTTTATGTTTATGTATATATATGTTTACATGTAGGGTATTTGGGCTTAAATGTTTAGTTAAATGCACACCTTGGGAAATTATGGAGGACCTAGCGAAATGTATTCAAACTTAATTATGAAGTGTGTAAAGGTATTGTCATGGAATGTCAAAAGGTCTGGCTGCCAAGTGAAGAGACGTAGGCTGGAAATGGCCCTTAGAAGGGATAGACCTGATTTAATTTTTTTGCAGGAGATGCATCAAAAATCGGAAGACACAAATAAATTATTTTTGGGATGGACACAAATTTATGAAAAAGCTTTTGGTACATCAAAGGCATGTGTGGTAGCGATTTTGATTTCAAATAGATTGGGTTTTACAATGACAAAAAGTATTTCTGACCCAGAAGGTAGATATTTGATAGTTAAAGGAACAATTGAAGATGAAGAGATCACATTGGTTAATGTGTATGCCCCAAATGAACAACAAGATAAATTTTTGGAGAAAATTTATCGAATAATAGATAGAGAAAGGTCAACAAAAATGATTGTTGCAGGTAATTTTAATTTAATAAGATCTGATATAGAGTGTACAAATGTGACTAAATATAGATCTGGGGTAAAAATGCATTTGATTGACAAATGGATTAAATTACTGAGATTGCGAGATGCATGGAGATAACTTAAAGGGTCAGAAAGATCTTACACTTACTTTTCAAAAGTTCATAATTCATATTCCAGATTGGATTATATTTTTGTTACGGAAAATATGGTTAGAAATTTGGAAGAGATGGAAGTGAGTCTTTTTAAAGAATCAGACCATGCTAAAGTGTTGTTAGAATTTAGTATGGAAGGACCGAATCAGGGAGGAAATAATTGGAGATTTGATATAAATTTATTTAAAGACACTAAGAATAAAGAATTAATAATGAAAAATTGCGAAGAACGTTGGCAATGGAACAATATGGGTGAAGTGAATTATAATGTAGTGTGGGATGCCATGAAGTCGGTATTTAGAGGAAAATGTATAAAATTAGCTAGTATCAAAAATAGACAGTGGAAGAATAAACAAAAAGACTTTGAAAGAGAAATTGAGCAGCTTCAAAAAGAACATGCTAAGACAAAGAACATAAAGATTTATGAAAAGATGCAGAGATTAAAAGCTGAACTGATTGGGAAAGATATAGAAAAAGTGAAGCGAGATTTGATTTATTTGAAGAGAGAATATTTTGAATATAGTAATAAGAATTCAAAATTATTGGCTAGGGCAGCAAAAGAGAAAAAGACTAAAAGAGAAATGGGAACATTAATAAAGAGAGAAGGTATTAGATGTAATAAGACAAAAGATAAACTTAAAATTGTAAAAGATTTTTACCAAGAATTATATTCAGAAAAAGAAGTTAATGTGGAAAAGTTGAAAAAATACTTAGAGAAGGGTTCGAAAATAAAATTAATAGAGGAACATAGAGATATAATGGAAGAAAGCATAACTGAGAAGGAAATCAATGAAGTCATAAATAAGTTGAAAGGAGGGAAATCTGCTGGGGAGGATGGATTACTGGCCGAGTTTTTTCTTTTTTTTTAATCTTTTTTTCTAATTTTTTTTAATTTAAAGCTTTTATTAAGAACTGAAATAATACAAAAACAAATAATGAAAATAATACAAAAAATAATACAGTAACAAATCTATACATTATAAAAAATATCTAAAGCAATAAAACAATATAACCCGACCACCTGTGCTCTGTCGGGGAATGTCAGCAGGGGTTTCTTGACCATTTACCTTCAATTCTGTTTCCAAAATTGGATCATGTCAGGGCTTGGGTTAAGCTTGTTATCACCTAATAAAGCGAAGTTGACAAAGGGACCCCAAATCTCCCAAAATGGTGTCTTTATTGGTAACCCCTTTTTCTGGTGAACTTGGATAGTTAATTTCTCATTGAGAGCCAATTGCCAAACATCTGCGTACCATCTAACTTTATTAATATTATTTCCACTCTTCCATTCCTTGGCAATTAGCTGTCTGGCAACCATCAATAAAGATAACAATAATTCTTTTTTATTATTTTCCAGATGTAAATCATCCACTTCACCTAGTAATACTATCTTTGGACTTAGCACTATTGTTATTTTTAATATTTTATTCAATTCTTCTTCTATAACATCCCAGAAATTCCTCATTTTATCACACAGCCACCACATATGAATGTAAGTCCCTTTTCCTTTATTACATCTCCAGCATAAATCAGAGTTTTATTATTTATTAAATGTAATTTGGCTGGAGTGAGATACCACCTCCAAAGTACTTTACAATTATGTTCTTTTTCCTTTATTGAAAGTGATTTCATACTTCTATGAGTCCATTTCTTTTTCCAGTTCTCATCTTTTATTACGATTCCCAAATCCTCCTCCCAAGTTTTTTTAAGCCAGTGCTGAGTATCTTCACTAGAATTTAGCAACTGATAAATCTTACCCACTAAACCTTTTAAATTCTTTTTACCTTACTTCAAGAGTCAGATTTTCAAAGGGGGTTGATGCCCGATTTATTGTATTGTTTTCCCTCATCTTTCTATTCCACGCCTCCATCTGTAGTTCTTGCAACCAGTTTAAGCCTAACTCCGCATAAATACTTTTTCTTTGGAAGATGGTATTACAATTATCAATCCAATCCGTGATTAACAGAGCTTTTTTGCGTGTTAAAATTTCTCTTGTACTTATTGTTACCTCTAAAGGGCAATTTTGTTGGTCTAAAATTTCCATTATGGGCGAAGAATTTGGAGATAATATTGGTTTTAATCCTTTCCATATTCTGAATATATTCTTTAAAGAAAAATTACAAAATTGGGGATTAGTTCTTATCTCACCTAAAAATAATTCGCCCTTCCAATTTCTAAACTCTATATAATCTAATTCATACTTTTGCACATAATTTTGACTTAATAATTTAATAATTCTCTTTAAATTGAAAGCTCTGTAATAGAGTTTAACATTCGGGATATTTAGCCCTCCCAACTTGTTTTTAAAATACCATAAACTTTTATTAATTCTTGGCTTTTTTCCGTTGTTACAGATTTCATTTATCAATTTCTGCCAGATTTTAAGCTCTGTTTCTTTTATTTGTATTGGTAAATTTTCAAATAAAAACTTTAGTTTTGGCATAATTTTCATCCTGCACAAATTTATCATCCCAAACCATGATATTTTCAATGATTTCCATTGATCCTTAATTTTTTTTATTTCCTCTTTTAACTTATTAAAGTTGATCTTATACAAATCCTTAACTTCATCTGACACCATTATTCCCAAATATCTCATTCTATCTCTTATTTTAAATTTATATTTCTCCATTACTTTCTTCTTTTCCCCCTCCGATAGATTACAAGTAATAGCTTCTGTTTTATTCCAATTTATTTTTAATCCTGTAACTTGCTCGAATAACTTCAAATGATGTTGAATTTTATTAATATTTAGAAGAGGGTCCTTGACCACTAGCAAGGTGTCATCTGCAAATAGACTAATTTTTTTGTTTTTAACACCTGTCAAACCTTCATCTTGTCGAATACTTCTTGCTAACAACTCCATTGCTAGAATGAAAAGTGATGGGGAGAGCGGGCAGCCTTGTCGGGTACCAGCCTTAATCTCGATTTCTCCACTTAACCTATTATTCATTTTTATTCTTGTCACTGAGTCATTATATAATTGATCAATTGCATGTTTAAATTTAGAACCAAACTCTAATCTGCAACATATTTCTTTAATAGTAGACCACTGAATAGAGTCAAATGCTTTGTAGATATCTAGTGCCAAAATACAAACTTTTTCCTTACTCTTTTTAACCAAATCTATAATATTAACTAACCTACTTATCAATCCCTCCATCTGTCTGCCCTTCAAGAAACCAGCTTGATCCTCTCCTATATAAAAGCTTAAAAAGCTATTAAGTCTATTATTCAATAAAGAGGTGAATATCTTAGCATCCTGATTTAATAAGGAGATAGGGCGGTAGGCATCAATTTTTTCCCTATCTTTACCTGGTTTTGGGATCAATACCATAATTGAACGACTCCAGGATTTTGGCATATTTCCCCCCTCTAATATATAATTATACAATTTCTTTAATTTGGGAATCATTACATCCTGACATTGTTTATATATTTCCGATGGAAAACCATCTTCACCTGGTGCTTTGTCATTTTTTAAGTTTTTAATCACTATTTCAATTTCTTTATCTTGAATTTCTTGCTCCATATAATCTGAATGTTCTTTTTTTAATTTTATATTTAAATTTTGATCTAAAAAAGTTCCTAAATTTGTCGTATTAACCGACTTTTCTTTGTATAAATCCGCAAAGAACTTTTCTGCAATATGGAGTTTCCCCTCTAGTTTATGTACATGAGACCATCCTCATCTGACAGAGCTTCTATTTGTCTCTTGATCTTCTTATTTTTTGCTCTTTTTGCTAAAGTTTTCATATCCTTACTATTAAATTCAAAGTCATTTCTCTTTAGATATACCAAATCCTTTCTTGCTTTGTCAATTTCTAAACCTATTACCTCTTTTCTTAAAGACTGAAGTTTATTCCAATTCCTCTCATTACCATCCTCTGCATGTCTTCTTTCTAATTCTTTTAATTCTTGATCTCTTTTAACTATTTTCCTATTTAATTCTCTATCAATAATAATTTTTTCCTGAATGCAGTCTCCCCTTAATACCGCTTTCATGGCATCCCATAAAATATGTGGTGCCACTTCACCCGTATCATTGATCTCCCATTTTTCTACCCATTTGTTCATCAATTCATTATTTAGGAGTTTTGTGTCAAACCTCCATATATTACTTTTTGAAACATCCTTTCCTAAATTAATTTCCAAAGTGATTGGGGTATGATCTGACAACTTAAACGTGCCTATTTTAAATTCTTCAAAATTATGTGAAAGGTTCTCTGATACCATAAAATAATCCAATCTGGAATATGTTCTTGACACTGAGGAGAAGAAGGTAAATCCCTTTTCCTTTCCTTTCATATATCTCCAAGTATCTGTAAGATTTAGCTTCTTCATCCACCTGTCAAGTATATTGAATTGACCTTTCCGATAGTTGGAATAATTGGAAACATCAGTCACAGCTCTTGTTAAATTAAAGTCTCCACCTACTATCAAATTTGGTGATCTTTCTTTTTTTATAATTGGTAAAATCTTATCTAAAAAGAAACCTTGATTTTTGTTTGGAGCATAAATGTTTACCAAGGTATATTCATCATCTTCGATCTTACCCTTAATTAGCTGAAACCTTCCCTCTTTATCACATATATTCTTGGACATTATAAACCCCAGTTTATTCGCTATTATGGTAGCTATACCTCTAGAATTTGAGGTTCCCAAGCATTTTTCATATATATCGGTTCCCTTTACATAAAGATTATTTTTATTTACATTTTTTTGGTGAGTCTCTTGAAGGAATATAACATCTGCTTTCTCTCTGTTCAAAATTACCTCTAGTCTTTTTCTCTTAATTTGATTCCCCAGGCCCTTAACATTGTATGATATAATTTTTAATCTCCTTGACATGAGGGAGTATTGGTCTTAGTACCGGCCGAGTTTTATAAAGAGTTTTATGAAATGGTAGGTCCTAAACTTTTGAAGCTGTTCAATTCTATTTTGGAAGGAGATAGGATGCTGGCCTCATGGTACAGGACTATAATTGTATTGATTCCTAAGCCTGGGAAAGATTTAACGAAAGTTGAATCATATAGACCAATTTCATTAATAAATCAGGATGCTAAAACATTTACAGCCATTATTGCAAAAAGGTTGAATAGTTTTATGACAGACTACATAAACAGGGACCAAGCAGGGTTTTTAAAAGGGAGGCAGATGACAGATTTAACAAGGAGGGTAGTAGATTTAATAGATTCAGCAATTCAAACTAAACAGGAGGTGGGATTATTATTTTTCGATATATACAAAGCATTTGATTCGTTACAATGGGTTACAATTAAAGAGATGGTTAATAATTATGGGTTCGGTACGAAATTTAAAAGAACTATAGACCAACTTTATCAAACTTTATCAGCCCTATATGGTAGTGGGCCAGGTTACCTTAGAGACTGCATTGCCCTAATGACGTCTGTCCGTCCAACCAGAGCAGACCGGAGGGGCTCTCTAATAGTGCCATCGGCCAGGGGGGCTCGCCTCTCTGGCACAAGGAGGAGAGCCTTCTCTGTGTCCATACCGGCCCTTTGGAACCTCCTGCCTGTGAAACTGCGTCTCCAGACGGAGTTGTTGCCCTTTAGAAAAGAACTAAAAACCTGGCTGGCGAGCCAAGTTTGGGGTGCAGGTGGAGGGGTGGCTTCCTTTGGGTGGTTAATATAGGAGAGGATGCCTGCCCCATGGTTTTTTCGGTTCCTGCACCCCTCTCCTTTTAGGGGTGGGGTCTTATTGCTGGTTTTTGTCTGTTTTATCTGTTTTTATCTGTTTTACCCACTGTTGTGAACCACCCGGAGTCGGCTTTGGATGAGTGGGCGGTATAAATTTTTTACAATAAATAAATAAATAAATGGTTTTGCTAAAGTGAGAGTAAATGAAGGTTTTACAGATGAGGTAGAGCTTAAGGCTGGAACACGTCAAGGCTACCCACTTTCACCAATATTATTTATAATGGCAATGGAAATATTGTCGAATATGATAAGGGAAGATAAAAACATTGAAGGATTGGAAGGGAATAAAATTAGTTTGTACGCAGATGATACCCTAATAATTATGAAAAACCCAAAAGGAGCTTTAGCGAAAATACAATGAAAGCGCGGCGCCAAAATGGCCGCCGCACTCTTTGCGCCCCCCCCGGACTCAGACATCCGGGTGAGTTAGGGGGTGTCGCCACCCCTCTATAAAAGGGGTGGCCACGAGGCAGACGAGCTGCCATTTTAGAAATAGCAATGGAGAGGAGAAGTTTTCTCCGTCGCTGTTTGTTCTCAATCTTCGGCTGTTTAGCCCTTGAGCCTTTCCCGGCTGGGAAAGGAGGATTCGCGCACGCAGAGCCTTGGTTCGCTTGGCTACTGCGTGCTTTGGAGCTAGGTTTATGATCCCTCAAAGGGATCCTACTTTTTCTTTGAAGACATGCCTCCCAAACAGAAGGCACCGGCGATGAAGCCACGGCAAAAGGGGAGGACTTTTCCTGGCCCTGCGCAGGACGAGGAACAGCCATCGGGTCAGAGGACCAGGGCTGCGCCCCCGCCGCAAGCACTATGCCAGCCTTGCCCACCGATACTGGTGGGGCGATTCAGGCTGGCACTTGGCAGCCGGGCTTGGCTGGCCAGCCACAGGCCGGCCTCTCAGGGGCTTCGGCCCTTGGCCCGCCTTTACCGGCCATGGGTCAGGGCAGCGGGGGAGGGCCTGGTGCGGGTGCACAACCTGTTCCTCCTCCGGCCCCTCATGGGCAGGAGTTTTGGGCATGGCCCTATTCTGGCCCTGGCTCTCCTTTCGGTGTCCCGTTCCAACTGCCTAGTGGGTCTTCCGGACAACCCGGCCCGCCTTATGCTGGGGGCTCTGTGGCAGTGGATGCTTTGCTAGCATGTTTAGCAGTGCTGGAGGCATCCTTTGGGAGGGGGTGCTTTTCTTTCTGCCGGGGCCCCTTCGTGTGCACCGGCTACCTCGACGGCCGCCACACTACACCAGGCGGCCAGCCAGGTTGAGCTGCTTGAGACGCTCCGGCCTGTGCCTGCCGGTGTCTCGCAGCTCCCTGTTCATCCAGATCTGCAGAAGGGGAGTAATCAGGTGTGGCCCCAGAGCTCGATTCCGGTTGCGAGCTCCGACGCCCGCCGTGGGCTGGAACCCCCGGTGGGAGCGGTTCACGGGGGTGCACCTAGTGAGTATCAGGTTCAAATTAGTGCACCTACATCACAGCCCACTTCCAGTGGTGGAGTTCAGTGCCCTGGCCTCGTCAAGTTGAGGCGAGTGGGCATCAGTTACCAGTCTATCCCAGTGCCCCTTGGTTTCAAAATGGCACCTCATTGAGGCCGGGGGTTTCCGCCCCCGGGGCAGTGCCGGGCATCGCAGGGGCTATCCAGGTCCCGCTGCGTATGCCCCCTATACATAATGTACCAGTGACGGCTTTGCCGACGGCTGGTTATTCCTTGCCCCTTGGTTATCATTTGTCCCAAGTCACGAGGGAGAAGATTTGGC
This sequence comes from Bradypodion ventrale, assembly GCA_035047345.1. Lineage (NCBI taxonomy): Eukaryota > Metazoa > Chordata > Lepidosauria > Squamata > Chamaeleonidae > Bradypodion > Bradypodion ventrale. The sequence goes on from JAWDJE010000005.1 coordinate 142,241,347, forward strand.
AGGGGGAGTACGTGTATATATTCTCCCTATTGAACCGTGAGCCCACCAAGGAAGAGAGAGAGGGACAGGATGACAGAGACAAGGAATTGTCTCGTCATCGTAAGCCACCGCGCACCTGGGCCAACTGGTTTCCAGCATATCTTATTTATATGGCGGTATACCTTAGGGCCCGGCCTGATCTGGCCATTCCTATGGTCCAATACTTGGACAATATTTACAGGGCGATGGTGGATTTCCCTGGCCCATCGTGGTTGGCTTACGATGAGGAATTTAGAATGAGGGTGCCCCTACACCCGGAGATGAGATGGGATGAGCCCTGTCAAAAATTGTGGCTCTTGTACATGACCCCCACATGTCCGGCGCCTGGGGATAGGTACCATTGTGGTCATGCCGTGCAGTGAGCTGCTCCAACATAGGCTCCCCGCCAGCCGGCGGGGCAGGGGATTCCAGCCCGCTTGCTGTGTTGGAGCTTCTCAGCTAATGGCGTGTGCAATAAGCGACAGTGCCGATATAAACACGAGTGTCCCTCTTGCGCTGGCCCCCACACCGCCGCCACGTGCCCGCAGGCTGGTGGGTCACGGGGCAGAGGTAGAGGTGGACAGGGAGCAGGCAGAGCTTCTGCTGATGGAGCTAGCCAGTCAAAAGGCCCCCTCCCGAGTTAATGTGTATATGTTGGAGCGATGGCTCTCAACTTATCCAAGGAGGGAGGACGCGAGGTACCTCCTGGAGGGTTTTCAGTGGGGCTTTCGTATCCCATTCAAAGGGGTGCGGGGACCCCAAGATGCCCCCAATTTACTTTCCCTGAAGGGTAAGGAGGAGGTAGCTGCCCTGAGTATTGCCAAAGAAGTAGAGGCCAAGAGGGTGGCGGGCCCCTTTTCCGAACCACCCTTCCCTAACCTGAAGGTCTCCCCTCTGGGGCTAGTACCTAAAAAGACCCCGGGTGAATTCCGTTTAATCCACCATCTATTGTACCCGGCGGGTTACTCTGTCAATGATGCTATTCCTGATGACCTTTGTTCGGTCAGGTATACGTCGTTTGACCAAGCCCTACGGATGGTGCGCTCTTGTGGTCCTGGTGCCCTCCTGGCAAAATGTGACATTAAATCGGCATTCCGATTACTGCCAGTGCACCCGGGGGACTTTGAGCTATTGGGTTTTAGATTCCAAGGGAAGTTCTATGTAGACAAGGCCATGCCTTTTGGCTGCTCTATTTCATGTTCAGCATTCGAACGTTTTAGCACTTTCCTTCAGTGGGCCTTTGTTCGAAGGTCCGGGTCTCGGTCTGTAGCCCATTACCTCGATGACTTTTTGTTCGGGGGTGAACGGGGCTCGGACACGTGCACGCGTCTCCTCACTACATTTCAGACGCTAATGCAGGAACTGGGTGTCCCTTTAGCGCCCGAAAAGACCGAGGGCCCATCCACTATGCTTACATTTCTGGGTATTGAAATTGACATGGTCGCACAGGCATCCCGGTTACCCATTGACAAGGTCACCCGGATCTCCGTGATGATTTTGGCCTTGCTGGCCAAACATAAGGTGTCACTTCGTGAGCTTCAGGTACTTCATGGCCATCTTAACTTTGCCTGCAGGGTGGTGACGCCCGGCAGAGCATTTGCGCGGCGCCTATGTGACGCCACGTCTGGCCTGTTAAAGCACCACCACAGGGTCCGACTGACGAGGGGCATGCGAGCTGACCTTTTGGTTTGGCTTAAATTCCTGCAGGAATTTAATGGGGTCTCTTTCTGGAGATCCGACCTTTTGGTTTCCCCTAGATTCCAAGTACAGTCGGATGCCTCTGGCTCCCTGGGATATGGGATTTACTTTGAGGGGAGGTGGGCTTATGGCCAATGGCCTCCAACATGGCGGGGCACGGATCGCCTCCGCGATCTTACATTCCTTGAGTTCTTTCCAATCCTGGGAGCATTGATGCTATGGGGCGAGGAGTGGGCCGACTCAGTGGTCCATTTTTGGTGTGACAATGCGGCGGTAGTGCACATTGTCAACGCTCAGACGTCTAAGTCACCCAGGGTGATGGCGTTGGTTCATCAGTTTGTGTTACGCAGCCTACACCTGAATGTGCTTTTTAAGGCCAGACATGTACCAGGCATTAATAATGAGAATGCTGATGCTTTATCCCGCCTGCAGATCCCCTGGTTCCGTGCCTTGGCTCCGGAAGCAGAGGAATTCCCCTCGCCACTCCCGGCCGAGATTTGGACATTTGGCAAGGAGAGGTGAACCGGACGATCGGCATGTCTTTGGCACCTCGCACCGTAAGGCGTATCAACATGCTTTTGTTCAATTTAGAACCTTTTGTGTGCAACTTCAGTTGCCCGAAGTGTGGCCCATTCCAGTCGAACACGCTTTACAATTTATGGTTTATTTACACAGTCAGGGTTTGGCTCCTCGCACTATAGCATCCAGGCTGTCGGCACTGGCATTTATGGCCAAAGTGAGGGGTTTTGCTGACTGCGTGAATGATTTCCGCATACGACATGTTTTGGAGGGGTGGACACGGGAACGTGGCTGCCGCCCGGACACTCGCCACCCAATTTCACCAGGGGTACTGACCCACCTTGCACGAGGCTGGCATAATCTGTGTTTTGATAAGTATGAGGCGGCTCTTTTTCACGTGGCTACCACTGTGGCCTTCTTTGGAGCGCTCCGCATCAGTGAGTTGGTACTACTGTCTAAGGCGGATGCGACTCATAGGGCACTGGAACTCGACGATGTCTATGTCACTAATGAGTGGGCTCAGTTGAGGATACGGTCCTCAAAGGTTGACCAGCACGGTGTAGGCAGTGGAGTTAGACTGCTACGATGTTCAATTGCAGACATCTGTCCAGTTGGTGCCCTACAGGAGTTCTTGGCAGTGCGTGGCGCGCACCCTGGCCCGTTTTTCTGCCACCAGGATGGGTCTCCCCTTACTAAATTTCAGTTTTGGAAGGTGACCGGTATGGCACTATCCAGTGTTGGCCTCCCCGGGGCTCGTTACGGCACCCATTCATTTAGGATAGGTGCTGCATCCACTGCGGCTGCATTTGGGTACTCTGAGGCTGATATACGCCGTATGGGAAGACAGGGATCTATGCGTTTTGCATTATATGTTCTCCCTCTTCAGGTATGAGTACCAGTTAAGTCATTGTTCTCTTTTCTTCTTTTACAGACCCTGTGTGTCCCCGCACACCGGTGGCAGTATGGCTGGTGGGCCACAGTTACGTGCACTGGGCAGCGCAGTATGCTGCGGCGACAGAGTGGGGACCCTAGCTTGGACTGCGTGCAACCGCACGCATACGTTGGTACGGTAAGCGCGGAATGAGATGACGGGAACTGTTGCCATTCCTGTTTTCCATCAGGGATGCTGAACTGCCTGATGTCCTTGTACTGCACCTCAGGGGCAATGACCTTGCCCAGGTCACTGGCCTTTCCTTAAAATTCATGATTTGCAGTGACCTAGCTTATTTGCATTATGTGTGGCCGTCCACAAGGCTGCTATGGTCGGACATCGTACCGCGTCATTCCTACAGGGGAGGTATTGACCTCCGTGCCCTTGACCGCGCTCGCCGCTCGGTGAACAGGGCTGTTGCCCGGTTCTTGGCAGACAAGGGTTTGGGGATGGTCATCCGACACCCCACGATTAGTTTACAAAATTATGATCTTTATGCAGGGGATGGGGTCCACCTGTCGGCTAGAGGTATGAACCTCTTTCTGGAAGATTTGCAAGCAGGCCTGTTGACCGAGCTGACGGTCTGGGGGGGGGGCATGAGTCTTCATTGAAGCCTCCCCGTGTGGCGGGTAGCACTGGTAAGGTAAACATTTATGACCCATAGGTGTCCGGCAGGTTCGCAATTGACTGGCCAACACTTAGACAGGTACAGGTGTAATAGCTTTGACCGGTCAACGATGAACCAGGCAAGGGGTGATGGCAGGAGCTTTTCAGCATGCATCACCCCGTGATTTGATGGATACACGTCATAGGGTGGGGTCAGTAGATAGTTTATTGACTCCGGTCAACAATTTGTTTGTGTCAACAAACAAATGGATACAAATGGATACTTTGTAGCCAATTGCCATTGGCAATTTGGGAGGAACCTTACCAGTGTTACTACGGCCTGCTTGCCTTAAGAATTACAATTGGATGAATACACCAATTGAAAGTTATAATTCGGACTAGGGCATTATTCAATAAAAGTGGCCCAATGCCTTTATCCATATACCGGTGTCTGAGTCTTTCTTTGGGGGGTGCGCCTGCAATGAAAGCGCGGCACCAAAATGGCCGCCGTGTTCTTTGCTGGGGGCCCCCACCCAGACTCAGACATCCGGGTGAGTTAGGGGGCGTGGCCACCCCTCTATAAAAGGGGTGGCCACGAGGCAGACGAGCTGCCATTTTAGAAATAGCGATGGAGAGGAGAAATTTTTCCCTCCACCCCCTCCCTAGTGAACAGTGTGATATTTTGGTCGCTTCGGGGCCGGGTGGGAATTTTTGGCCTGAACCTACAATTGGCCCTTGGTTTTGGCTTTTTTGCCCATCCCACACTGTTGCTAGTGTTTGAGCAAAGGAGTTTTTGTCCTTGACTTTGGTCACTTTAGGTGGGTAGCACTGGTAAGGTAAACATTTATGACCCATAGGTATCCGGCAGGTTCGCAATTGACTGGCCAACACTTAGACAGGTACAGGTGTAATAGCTTTGACCGGTCAACGACGAACCAGGCAAGGGGTGATGGCAGGAGCTTTTCAGCATGCATCACCCCGTGATTTGACGGATACACGTCATAGGGTGGGGTCAGTAGATCGTTTATTGACTCCAGTCAACAATTTGTTTGTGTCAACAAACAAATTGATACAAATGGATACATTGTAGCCAATTGCCATTGGCAATTTGGGAGGAGCCTTACCAGTGTTACTGCGGCCTGCTTGCCTTAAGAATTACAATTGGATGAATACACCAATTGACAGTTATAATTCAGACTAGGGCATTATTCAATAAAAGTGGCCCAATGCCTTTATCCATATACCGGTGTCTGAGTCTTTCTTTGGGGAGTACGCCTGCAATGCCATCTTAAAGAATTTGGGGAAATGACTGGACTGAGAATAAACTGGGATAAATTGGAAGTATTATTTTGCAATATGAATAAAGAGAATAGAGAAGAGATTAAATTAAAATATTATATTCAGGTTAAGGATAATTTGAAATATTTGGGGATAAACATATCAAATAAATTTGAGGACTTAATAAAGTTAAATTATGAAGAACAGAAAAAAGAAATGCAGGAAAAAATTCAACAATATAAGAGGCTGAATCTGTCTTGGTTCGGTAGAATTGCACTGTGTAAAATGAAATTATTACTGAAATTAAACTTTTTGTTAGATGCTTTGCCGATACAACGTAAAAACAAAGAGATAAAAGATTTTCAAAAATTTTTGAATGACTATTGTAATTGGGGGAAGAGACCAAGAATATCAAAAAAGTTGTGGTATTTAGCACAGAAAGAGGGTGGATTGGGAATACCAAATATAGATACCTATTATAAGGCGTTTCAATTTAAAAATGTGGTGAAAATATTAATGAAAGAAGAGATGATATGGGAGGAAATGGAGATGAAGGAAGAGAAGCAGGTTGGCAGAGCAATTTTTGGGATAAAATATTAACACAAATTGAATTTAAAAATAGATTGATAAAAACAACATCGAATCTATGGAAGAAATTGAAAAGGAAGTCAGCACCAGATGTGTCCCCAATTACAGAAATGGAAGATTTGAGAAATTTTCTGTTGAAGTTGGATAGGAAGGTGAGGAATGTGTTTCTGAAAAATGATGTATTCCTGCTAAAAGATTGGGTTCAGATATGTAAAAATAAAGAAAAAAGACTGAGAATTTATGAACAATTGGATTTTAACTGGTTTCAAATCATTTTATTGAATAAATGGAATAATAAATATTTTTGGAGACCAGCTTAGTAAGAGAAAGGACAGATTTTGAAGAGTTGGTATTTAAAATGAGAAAATGAGAGGTAGGAATCAAGGGCCTTGTTAGTAAATTGTATAAAATGTTAAATAGTGATGACGGATCACAGGAAACATTAAGAAAAATGGGAAAATGATTTGAATATTAGAATTTCGGAAGAAAGCTGAAGGTATAAATGGAAAAGAAGAATTATGAGATCTATGCCAGCCCTGTGAGAGTTATGGAGCATAACTACAAAATGTTGTGGAGGTGGTACCTGACACCGGTTCGGTTAAATCAGATGGATTGTACTAAAACAAAAATGTGCTGGAGATGTAAGACTCTCACGGGGACTTATGAACATATATGGTGGAGTTGTGATGTGGTTAAAGCTTTTTGGCTTAAAATAGAAAATGAAATATCACAAATAATGGGTAGTAACTTTAAGCTGGAGTCAGGTACCGCCTTATTGATGGAATTTGATTATATGAATATGGAAGAACACAATATAGAACTATTAACGATAGTATTGACAACTGCAAGACAATGTATAGCTAGAAATTGGAAGAATGATTCCAAAGTGGATATAGAGGAATGGTATAGAGAAATGTGGCATCTTGCACTTAATGATAAGCTAATTTGGGAATTGAAAATAAAAAGAGGTATGACAGATAAAAACAAATTTGGAATCATCTGGAAACCATTTCTGGTTTATACACTGTCTGAAGGTAAAAGTAGAAGACCAGCCCCAAGTCACATGAGTTTTTGGTTATAATATGTGATGCTGGGCAGCTCTGCAATTCCCAAGGCAATGTACATAGCACTGGGATATTATCTTATGTTTAGATTTGTTTTTCTTTTTAAGATAGTGTATTTTTCACATTAAAATAGTATATGTCTAAACAAGAGGGTTTAAATAAGGTAAAATGAATATACACTATCTGTTATTACAGTATTTTTGAATATGTGATTTTATTTTTAATTTTACTTGTAATTTGTATTTTTATGTTATCCTTTATTATGTATTGATGTCTTTTTTCTTTGTGTACTACTTTTTAAAAAAATAATAAAAATTAATTTTAAAAAATCATAGGGGCTTGGAGCAAATGTAGGCAGATAATTGCAGCCATGAGTCCAGCCCGGGTAGAGACTGAGAAACCCCCAGCTTATGTAGAACCATCAGCCCCAGTGCATCTCTACCTGACCATCAAATTCCAGTATGGGGGCTTGGAGGACTCCGGAAGTGCAGGCACTTCCAGGGCAGTCAGGAGTCCTTCCCAACAGATGATAGAGGCAGAATTATGCCAGGGGGAATTGCCGGCCACAGAAATGGACGCCCTCACAGGCGATCAGCTGGCGACATACACGCCTGTTCCATACAAACTGCTTGCGGAATGCCACAAAGACATAGGGCTCCAGAGCAGATTCACTAGGGAACTCAGGAAGAGAGCAGAAACATGAGGGGCAGAAGGAGTTGGGTAGGAATCCCCAGAAGCCAAGTCCAAAAGTTTAGATCAGATAGGAAGGTAACTGAACTAGAAAGGAAACTAACTTCTAAGCATAAAAGCCCAGAGTGGTTGTAAAAAGCCACCTGAGGACAGCCTTAAGAGTCTGGCAGCGAGGAACCATTTCCTCATGAGTAGAGTGAAGCATTGCAGACCTGGGGAGGGGGAATGTCCCCAAAAAGGAATGTGGATATCTAAGGTTTGAATGTGTGATGTGTGAATGAATGGTGCACCAGTGTGACTGCAGAATTGTTGAGAGTTGTCATGTGTTTGCATGGTTGTGTTATAATGTTGCAACATTAAAAGTGAGATGCCAGGTATTGTGTTCTAGAAGTCAGAAGAAAGGTGATAGTTAACTCTGTTCATGGGTTGGATATATTGCTTTCAATGGGAGGAAGAAAGTTGCCCCAGCCCTGATTCATTCAAGCAGTGGGCTAAAGAAAGTATGAGAAAGAGCGGCGGGCAAAAACTTCTTTTTTTCCTGGCTGCCTGCCTAGCAGCAAAAGTACTAGGAACAAAAGAGGAGGAAGGAGGGGAAAAATTCTAGTCCACAAAAGGGGCAAAAGTGACCCCCCCTTCCTCTCAGCCAGGCCTGCCTTTGAATGTGCAAGGGAGGTTCTATTTCTGGTTGCTGACCTCTTCACAGAGTTAAGCCACAACTTCCACATTCTTAAGCCTGCTTAGCAATTAGTGCTGTTACAAAGCAGACAGCTAATTGGAGAGTGAAAAATAGGGAAGAAATTGATTCATTTACATTTAAGAGACTTGCGCTGGAAGAGACAATTTTTACGGCCTCACGAACCTGAAAAATTGTCTCTGAGTTTCTCACCCAGCAAGAGTGCTCAAAAAAAAGGGGGGGGGGAGAGAAAAAAATCCTGTTCGTCTTCACAAAATGGGGCCCCTATTTACAAAGCACATGTCTCATAACTGGTTAAATAATAGGTAATGAATAGTAAGTCTTGTCTAGTCTTGTCACTTTTTTATGTTTAATAAAGAGTTTTCCCCTTCCCCTTTTGTGACACGTTTACACAAGCACTACACTTACACACACACATTCGCACAAACACGTAAGCTAACACATGTCCCATGAACACAAGGAGAGCTGCTGTTCCAGCAAAAGTCAAGTATCCCACTTCCCTGTTGAAATACATAGAGACAGCTCCCCTGGCGGTGACCGAAGGAAGAAGCAGGTTCACGGGATTAAAGCTGATAGGCAGCATGTGGCGCTTGTTAAGAGCCAATAATCCACTCATAGTTGGAATGTAGCAAGTGAAAGTAGAAGCTGGGGGAAGGGGGAATAGCAAAGCACTGAAAATATTCGAAAATTCGTATCTCAGTGTAGGAATCACCTAGAGAGCTTGGGTCAGTTTCATTTGACTCTAAAAATCAGGGACTTTCTCCTCAACAAAGCTATGTGTGTTAATATTGAGTGCATTATGTGTTCTAACATGTGTTAGCATATGTGTTCTAACATCTTGAGATTGTGTTTTAGCTTAGGATACCTGTGAGACGTTGAATGCATAAGCCTTTCAAGGTATCAAGGCGATAGCCTTGCTGGGCAACTCAGGAATGTGGCCATGCCCTGCAGCTCATCAAGATAATCAAGGACTTTTTGGGACTTTGGGTTAATTCAGATGTCTGGAATGGATTTGAGGATGCTAGATAATCGCCATGCCAGACACACCTTATCAATAGGCATGGCCATCAGAAGAGATGATTTCCCAAGAGATTTGTGAGAGACCCTGCACAGTGGGAACTCTGGAAGAGCCAGCGTCCTGTCACAAACTTTTGACCCAATGTGCTACTAAAAGCATACATTCACTAGACTGTGTGATTGTGTAAATACATTAACCAGATCATGAAAATTCAATATATACATACTTACCTGTGTACGTAATTGTTTAAATATTGATGTTCTTTTGTATCCTTTTGTTGATGATAAATGCTTGTCTGTATGGTGCAACTAAAACATGTATATGTTTTCCTTACCCACATGATAGCTGTAGCTAATCCCTTCCCCGATCCCTTACTCATTTATGTATAAATAACCCTGGTCCAGACTTGTTCCGGACCCAATCCATTGCGTCTTATGAGGAGGCTTTTATTCATTGATATCTTGGTGCACTGTGAAATAAAATCCTCTTATTATTCTCACAGTTTTTGCTTTGGTCTGATATCTTCTCTGTCAGAGGCACCTAGCATAAAATTAAAGGGAAATTTTGGGGAGCTTTCTTTCCAGGCAATCCAGGGTCCTCCGACCCCCTTCTCTGGGGCACATGGACCAGCATGGAAATCCAGGAATTTCAGCTATCAAGGCCACCTCACAGAACAAAGGATGAACTTAGTGTTTGCCTGGGTCACTCACACCATTGTCAATAGATGCTAGGTCTGAAGAGTAAACTCATCAGCAAATGTGTAGTGCCACAATGTTTGTCTTGCATCCATGTATGCTGCTCAAAAAAAAAAGGGAACACCTAAACAACACAATGTAACCCCAAGTCAATCACACTTCTGTGAAATCAAACTGTCCACCCTGGTAGCAACACCGATTGACATTCAATTCCACATGCTGTTGTGCAAATGAAAGAGACAACAGGTAGACATCAGAGGCAATTTGCAAGGCATCCCCAATAAAGGTGTGATTCAGCAGGAGGTAACCACAGACCACGTCTCAGTTCCTTTGCTTTCTGGCTGATGGTTTGGTCACTGTTGAACACTGGCGGTGCCTTCACATTAGTGGTAGCATGAGATGGAGCCTACAACCCACACAAGTGGCTCAGGTAGTGCAGCTCATCCAGGATGGCACATCAATGTGAGCTGTGGCACAAAGGCTTGCTGTGTCTGCCAGCGTTGTGTCCAGAGCATGAAGGCGCTACCAGGAGACAGGCCAGTACACCAGGAGACGTGGAGGAGGCCATAGGAGGGCAACAACCCAGCAGCAGGACCACTACCTCTGCCTTTGTGCAAGGAGGAATAGGTGGAGCACTGCCAGAGACCTGCAAAATGACCTCCAGCGGGCCACCAATGTGCATGTGTCTGCTCAAATGGTCAGGAATAGACTCCATGAGGGTGGCATGAGGGCCCGACGACCACAGTTGGGGGTTGTACTCACAGCCCAACACCATGCAAGACATTTGGCATTAGCCAGAGAACACCAAGATGTGCAGATTCGCCACTGGCACCCTGTGCTGTTCACAGATGAAAGCAGGTTCACACTGAGCACATGTGACAGATGTGTCAGGGTCTGGAGATGCTGTGGAGAATGTTATGCTGCCTGCAACATCCTCCAGCATGACCGTTTTGGTGGTGGATCAGTAACGGTGTGGGGTGACATTTCCCTGGAGGGCCACACAGCCCTCCATGTGTTTGTCGGAGGTAGCCTGACTGCCATTAGGTACCGAGATGAGATCCTCAGACCCCTAGTGAGACTATATGCTGGTGCGGTTGGCCCTGGGTTCCTCCTAATGCATGACAATGCTAGACCTCATGTGGCTGGAGTATGTCAGCGGTTCCTGCAAGACGAAGGCATTGATGGCCCACCCATTCCCCAGACTTGAATCCGATTGAGCACATCTGGGACATCATGTCTCGCTCCATCCACCAACACCACGTTGCACCATAGACTGTCCAGGAGATGGGGGTTGCTTTCGTCAAGGTGTGGGAGGAGATCCCTCAGGAGACCATCTGACACCTCATCAGGAGCATGCCCAGGCATTGTAGGGAGGTCATACAGGCACGTGGAGGCCACACACACTACTGAGCCTCATCTTGACTTGATTTAAGGGCATTACATCAAAGTTGGATCAACCTGTAGTGTTTTCTTCCACTGTCACTCTGAGTGTAACTCCAAATCTAGATCTCCATGGGTTGATGAATTTGATTCCCATTGTTAAGTTTTGTGTGATTTTGTTGTCAGCACATCCGACTACAGTATGTGAACAACAATAGGAATACAGTATTTCAGTCATTCAGATCATGGCCTGCCTTATTTTTCTGTGCCCTTTATTATTATTTTTTAGCAGTATACAACTGCTAATTTGCAACTCAACTGCTAATTTGCAACTCAACAGGGCCAAAATTCACATCAAATCTGAATAACAACCAGGGATCTTCTGCATTGATTTGTATATTTATCTGTTATGCTAACCAACCGTTGTGTACCTGATGTGCATAAATTGATGCCATGAAGTCTCACTCATATGTCTGACAAAGTGAAATCGATCCACAAAAGCTAACAATAAAATACAGCAGTTAGTCTTTAAGGTGTCCTTTTGTTTGGTTTGGTTTACTCTCTGATATGCTTGTACAGACTAACACAGCTACTATTACAAAATTTTTATATGCGGATTACTGAGAGATCATTAGAAAGTAATGATGGTGATGTGGAAATCTTATTACAGTAAAATCTTGCATAAAGAGCTTAGAGACTAACTCGCTTAAAGAGCAGAATTTTCTCTGAATGGTCACCCTCACTTAACAACTAAAACCAACCAAAACTTGCTTAACAACTAAATCGGGGCTTACAATCCCCACAGCCATAAGTCACAATTGGTCACTTTCAATAGCAGTGGTGGGGCTTCTTCCATGTGTTTCGCTTAAAGAGCAACTCCCTTAAAGAGCAATCCTGTGGAACGCATTATGCTCTTTAAGCGAGGTACCACTGTATATGTAGTTCCATAAATAAAGACAGCCTTGTAATCCTTAGCCAATACAAATGCATGAGAAGGGCAATAACTGCATTGGATCACAAACAAAATAGATGATCTGAGCTTTCATGAAGGTCACTTCTTCAGTCATGTATTAATTTCTTGTGGATGCTGTGGGGAAATTATCAATGAGAATCCCAAACGTTCATGGTGAAATATTGTGCCAGGCTTTTTTTCTTAGAGGTGAGCAGGAAAAACCTAGCAGGTTGTCTTCTTCCAACCATGAGGTAATGTTCCTATTTTTTCTTTGGTTTGGCTACAGTTGGGTAAACCAAATTTTAACCTTAGTTTCCTGATGGAGGGATCTGGTCCTTTGCCTTGTCCTGCTCTCTGGCTAAAAAAGAAACTGGCATTTTCAAACAAAGATCATCTTCAGGGAGGCATTAAGCAAATACTTAGTTTCCTGTGTTTGTGGATTGGGAGATGACATCAAATCCCACCAACCTGCTGTTTGTTTTTGTGTTTTGTTTTTTGTTCAAAGGGCTTTCATTTCGAATATTCAGACTTAATCCTTGGAGACAAGCTAGCTGCACTGCTCTGCAAAGATTATCCATCAGAAGGTGCATCTTTGCATGGATCTGGAGAACTGGGCAATAATGGAATTGTAGCATAAGTACACTTGTGTTTGTACTCCTTCTCATCTCCTTCCCATTTTATATCCCAACGACTTTCCCAGTCTGAGAAGGTTCATAAAAGTAGTAGGAGAGCCTTCTTCCGTGCTTGTGCTCTCTTCATAGGAAAGATAAGTTATAAATCCAAGCCAGTATCACTAGGAATGCCTAGTCATGACCTCCCTTTTAGTAAGTATCTATTTCTCTGAGTCTCATTTCTTCCCATCTGTAAAATGGGTATAGATGGAATCTGTTCTTATGCCTTGAATGTACAAGACATCCATCCTAGTTAAAATACTCAATGGTTTTTACTTGGCCACAAAGTTTGCTGGTAGATATGTTTCAAATGAGCTTCAACACTAGGAAGTGCAGAGTGATGCACTTTGGGGCAAAAAACCCCCAATTACATTTATAAACTGATGGGGTCTGAACTCTCTGCGACAAACCAGGAAAGGGACCTTGGTGTCCTGGTGGACAGCTCAATGAAGGTGTCAACCCAGTGTGCCTCAACAGTGAAAAAAGCCAACTCAATGCTAGGGATCATTAGGAAGGATATAGAAAATAAGTCAGCAAGTATCATTTTGCCTCTTAATAAATCTATGGTGAGGCCCCATCTGGAATACTGTGTACAGTTCTGGTCGCCATACCTCCAGAAGGAGATTATGGAACTGGAAAAAGTGCAGAGGAGGGCAACCAGAATGATTAGGGGACTGGAACACCTTCCTTACCATCTGAGGCTGCAATGATTGGGCCTCTTCACTCTTGAATGATGGCGTCTAAGAGGTGACCTGATTGAAGTTTATAAAATCATGCACGGTGTTGACAAAGTAGATAAGGAAAAACTGTTTTTCCTATTGCACAACACTAGAACTAGTGGGCACTCCATTAAAACTTTGGGTTTGTTGTTGTTCAGTCGCACAGTCGATTCCGACCCTTTGCGACCCTATGGACCATCGTTCTCCAGGCGCCTCTGTCCTCCACCATCCCCCTCAGTCCTCCCAGCTCTGTGCCCATTGTGTCTACAATACCATCTATCCATCTCATCCTTGGCCTCCCCCTTCTTCTTTTGCCCTCCACCTTTCCCAACATCACGGCCTTCTCAAGTGAATCCTCCCTTCTCATTTGATGCCCAAAGTACTTTAGCCTCATCTTTACTATTTGACCTTCCAATGAGCAGTCAGTGTTGATTTCTTCTAAGATTGACCTATTTGTTCTCCTCGCTGTCCAAGGTACCCTCAAAACTCTCCTCCAACACCACATTTCAAAGGCATCTATTCTTCTGCGTTCAGCTTTCCTAATTGTCCAGCTCTCACATCCGTACATTACCACTGGGAATACCATTGCTTCGACTATTCTAATTTTTGTTTTCAAGGTGATGTCTCTGCTTTTCACTATGTTCCCCAGGTTTCTCATGGCTTGTCTCCCTAGAATCAGCCGCCTCTTTATTTCATGGCTGCAATCTCCATCTGCAGTGATCTTAGATCCTAAGAACGTAAAATCTGTCACTGCTTCTACTTCTTCCCCGTCTATTTTCCAGGAACTGATCGGGCCTGTTGCCATTATCTTGGTTTTCTTGATATTGAGTCTCAAGCCAGCTTTTGCACTCTCTTCCTTCAAACCGATCAGGAGATTATTTAGGTCTTCCTCACTTTCTGCCATTAGGGTGGTGTCGTCTGCATATCTCAGATTGTTGATGTTTCTCCCAGCAATTTTGATCCCATATTGTGATTCCTCCATCCCTGCATTGCGCATTATGTGCTCTGTGTATAAGTTGAATAAGCAGGGTGACAGAATGCAGCTTTGCCTTACTCCTTTTCCTATTCCAAACCACTCTGTCATTCCGTGTTCTGTCCTAACTGTTGCTTCTTGGTTCATGTACAGATTTCTCAGGAGGCATATGAGGTGCTCTGGTATTCCCATCTCTTTAATCACTTGCCACATCTTGTTGTGATCCACACAATCAAATGCCTTAGTGTAGTCAATAAAGCAAAAATAAACTTGTTTCTGGTATTCCTTTGTTTTCTCCATGATCCAACGTATGTTGGCAATGTGGTCTCTAGTCCCCCTGCCTCTTCTGAAACCAGCCTGCACCTCTGGTAATTCTCTTTCCACATGCTGCTGAAGTCTATCCTGTATTATCTTGAGCATCACCTTGCTGGCGTGTGGGATGAGCGCAATTGTTCGATAATTTGAACATTCTTTGGCATTGCCCTTTTTTGGGATTGGAACATATACTGATCTTTTCCAGTCCTGTGGCCACTGTTTTGTTTTCCAAATCTGCTGGCATATTGAATGCAGTAATTTGATGCCATCATCTTTTAGAGCTTTGAAAAATTCAACTGGGATACCATCATCTCCACTAGCTTTGTTGTTTGCAGTGCTCTTTAGGGCCTTTCTGACTTCACACTCCAGGATGTCTGGCTCAGGTTCAATTTCTTCATCATTGTGACTATCAGGAGTGTTGAGTTCCTTTTTGTAGAGTTCCTCTGTGTACTCTTTCCATCTTTTCTTAATCTCTTCTGCATCAGCTAGCTCCTTTCCGTCTTTGTCCCTTATCATGTTCATTTTTGCTTTAAATGTTCCCTTGATTTCCCGGATTTTTTTGAAAAGATCTCTGGTTCTGCCTCTTTTGTTGTTTTCTTCCATTTCTTTGCACTGTTCTTTTAGATAGTTTTCCTTATCTCTCCTTGCTTTTCTTTGAAATTCTGTGTTCAAATGATTGTATTTTTTCCTTTCTCCTTTGACTTTTGCGTTCCTTCTTTCCTCTGCTATTTTAAGAGCCTCATCAGACAACCACTTTGCTTTCTTACTCTTCTTTTCTTTTGGTATGGTTTTCTTTGCTGCTTCCTGCATGATGTCCCTCATCTCTGTCCATAATTCTTCTGGCACTCTATCTATTGAGTCTAAGCCATTGAATCTGTTCATCACCTCCACCGTGTATTCTTTAGGGATGCTGTCTAGGTGATATCTGTCTGCTCTCTTTGTTTTCCCTATTTTCTTTAGTCTAAGCCTGAATTTTGCAATCAGTAGGTTGTGATCTGAGCCACAATCTGCTCCAGGTCTTGTTTTTGCTGACTGTATGGAGGTTCTCCATCTTTGGCTGCAGAGTATGTAGTCAATCTGGTTTCGGTGTTGGCCATCTGGTGATGTCCATGTGTAAAGTCGCCTCTTGTGTTGCTGGAAGAGGGTGTTTGCTATGACCAGTGCGTTCTCTTGGCAGAACTCTATCAATCTTTGCCCTGCTTCATTCTGTGTTCCAAGACCGAACCTGCCTGTTATTCCCTCCACTTTTTGATTGCCTACTTTGGCATTCCAGTCTCCTAGAATAATTTGAACATCATTTTTTGGTGTTTGTTCTATGAGGTGTTGTAAGTCCTCATAGAACTGGTCCACTGTGGCTTCATCTGCACCCGTGGTTGGTGCGTATATTTGGATCACAGTAACATTGAAGGGTTTGCCCTGAATTCTTACTGACATCATTCTGTCATTTTTGAGGTTGTATCCCATTACTGCTCTTCTCACTCTTTTATTGACAATTATGGCTACTCCATGTCTTCTAAGGTTTTCTTGTCCACAGTAGTAGATGTGATGGTTTCCAGAGCTGAATTCGCCCATCCCTGTCCATTTGAGCTCACTGATGCCCAAGATGTCAATGCTTATTCTTTCCATCTCATTTTTTACCACTTCCAGTTTACCTTGGTTCATTGATCTCACATTCCATGTCCCTATACAGTATTGCTCCTTACAACATTGCATTTCCCCTCCCCCTTTCCTGTCCCTCCCCTTTCTCCCCTCTGAGGTGTTAAGCATCCTGTATCACCTAGCCTGCCCTTTTGTTTTGTCTTTTGTTTTGGTCCATAGGGTTCTCTTGGCAAGCTTTGTGGCGTGGTTTGCCGGTTTCTACGCCATTTTTTTCCTCGCATCATACATCATATCACAGTTTTAAAAGTTTAAAACAGTTTACACAACATATTATCATGCATAACTTTGGGTACTAGTTCTCAAACAAATAAGAGAAAGTACTTTTTCACCCAGAGGATCACTGGTCTATGGAACTCCCTGCCAGAAGAAGTGGTGACAGCTGTCAGTCTTAACAGCTTTAAAAAAGGATTAGACAAGTTAACGGAGGACAAGGGTATCAATGGCTATAATTATGGATACCTAAGGACAATCTCCAGGTTGGAGAGATAGGCAGGATATCTCTCAATGCCATTTCCAGGGAATCCTAAGCAGGTGAAGGCATCTGCTTGGGAATACCCTGAAGGAAATGGTGAGCCACTGTGTGAGACAGAATGCTGGACTGGATGGGCTGTGGCCTGTTCCAGCAAGGCTGTTCTTAAGATCTTATATGTTCTTATCCCTGTCTCTCAGAAGCACTTCCTTCATTCAATTTTTCTTAGGAAAAAATATGAAAAGGATCAATAAATTATGTAAGGACAGAAAAGCGCATGATACTATGAATGAGAATTGTGTTAGATCAATTGCATGTTAAGTTCATTTGGGAGGTCATGCATTCATAATTATAACTTTATGCAATCAAGTCAATTCTGATTTACAGTGACTCTTTCCAGGGTTTTCTAGACAGAGAAAACACAGAAGCAATTCACCATTCCTTTCTTCTATGGGCATCCTGGCACTGTGCAGTTTATCCCTGACTACATAGGCTGGCTTTTTCTGCCAGGAGGGGCAGTGGAGAATCAAACTCCCAACTTCTACCTAAACCATTGAGCTATTCAACAGCATGCCATGAATTCATAGGGTTGCCACTTTTGTTATTGGGTGTTGTTATGTACCATCAACTCATTTTCAAGTTATTATTTCATAGTATTGGCATGGAATTTTTGAAAATGAGTTGATGGCACATAATAACAAAAATGCAAGCGCGGCGCCAAAATGGCAGCCGCACTCTTTGCGGGCCCCCCCCACCGGACTTGGACATCCGGGTAGTCAGGGGGGCGTGGCCAGCACCCTTTAAAAGGGGTGGCCACGAGGCAGCCGAGCTGCCATTATTGCGAAGCGACGGAGAGGAGAAGTTTTTCCCCAATTGCTCCGTCACTCTCTCTCCTTCTTAGAGGCAAGACCTTTAGAAGCGTAGGAGCAGAGGAATTCGCTCCGTAGCTTCCTCCTTGCAAGATCAGCTTAGAAGCGACGGGGCAGAGGAATTTGCTCTGTCGCTTCTTCCTTTGTTAGCCTCTGTTGAGGCTCCCTTTCTGCAAGCTGCTGGCTAGCTCAGCGGTTTAAGTCTTCGGCTTTGAAGGCAAAGGTTGGGAGTTCGATTCCCCACTTTTCCTTTGCATCTTTGTGAGGGGCTTAATTAGGTCAGCAGTCTGATACCTTGGCTGCGGCCAGAAAGGTAGGTCTTTGGCCTCTCATTTATGCCTTCTTGTAAGAAGGCTTAGGCGGGCAGTGGTCGGGTCGGAGGACCGCAACTGCACCCCCTCGATTGGACCTCCAACCGGAGGCTCCCACCGGAATTGGTGGGATGGGGCAGCTCAGGCTGCGGCCCGCGGCCCTCCGCCCTCAGACCGGCCCTACAGGGGCTTCGGCCCTCGGCCCTCAATCCCTGGCCATGGGTGTGAAGCAGGGGGGGAGGGCCTGGCGCGGTTGCACAGCAGGGCTTCCCCGGCCCTTCATGGGCCGGAGTTTGGGCATGGCCGTTTTAGGGCCTGGCAATCAAGTAGGGACCCTGGACCGTTGCCAGGTGGGCCGCCTGGCCCACCTGGCCCCACTGATGCAGGGGGTTGGCATGCATTACTGGCCCACGTGGTGGCGCTAGAGGCACCCCTAGGGATTGGCCATTCAGAGGATTCGGCACACGCCTGCCGGCTACGGGCCGGAACAATTGGGAGGAGGGCCTGGCGCTGGCTCACAGCATTTTTTGCCCGTTAGGGGCTGGGTTTCGGACAGGGCCCTATTCTGGCCCAGGTTCCCAAAATGGGGGCCTCTGGCGCTATACCGAGCAGGCCGTCCGGCCCACCTGGCCCACCTACTAAGGGTTTTTCGTGGCAGGCCCCTTTCCTAACGACAGAGCCCCTTTGTGTCTGCCGGCTACTTTGATCGCGGCCACTATCCAGAAGGCGGCCAGCTGGATCGTGCTTCTCATGACACGCCGGCCTGTGTCCGCCGCTGTCTCGCGGCTCCCCGTTTCTCTGGATCTGCGGCGGGAGCGTATTGGAGGTCGCCCCAGAGCTCGATTTCGGTCGCGAGCTCCGACGCCCACCGTGGGCCGGAACCCCCGGTGGGGGTGGCTCATGGGGGTGCAACTTGTGAGTATTACGTTCAAGTTGAATACACACACATCACAGTCCATTCCCGTTGGGGGCAGTGCTCTTGGCCTTGCCGATTTGAGGCTGGGGGAATCGCTTGCCATCCTATACCAGTGCCCCTTGGTCGCATTCTGGCACGACGTTTGGGGGTGGGGGTTTACGCTCCCGGGGCGGTACGTGGCATCACAGGGGCTGTCCAGGTCCCGCTGTGCATGTCCGCTGTACATCATGCTCCAGCAAGGGCACTGCCGTCGACTGGTTATTCATGCCCCCCCCTAGTGATCATCTGCTCCAGATCGTGAGGGGGCAGATTTGGTGGGGGGGGGGGGGAGTACGTGGATATATATTAGCCCTATGAACTGAGACCCGAATGGGGATAGGGGGTACGGGCAGGACGATAGAGACAGCGTGTGGTCCCCCGTAGTAAGCCACCATGCACTGAGGCGTCCGCCCTCGGAACAGTGTTGGGCATCGTGGGGGCTGTATGGATCCTGCTGCGTAGGCCCCGTTACACAGGACGTCCCGTCGAGGGCCTGGCCGATGATCGGCTACTACTGGCCCCGGTTGATTATTGGCCGCAGGCCATCGGGGGCAAAGGCCGTAGGGGGACATGTGGGAGTTCTCCCTGTTGAACCGCGAGCCCACTGGCAAGAGAGAGACGGATGGGACGGCTGAGGCAAAGAGATGTCCCACTGTCGTTAGCCACCGTGCACCTTGGGGGCCCACTATCCTGGTCGATCGGATGGGCCCATTACAGTTGGCTCATCGTGGGGGATGTGGAAGAGGGTGGCTATAGATATCCCGAGAGAAGAGGGACGAGTTCTGTCACCAAGGGTGCTCATGTACATCAGTACCACTGAACGGTGCCTGGTGATGGGCACCATGGTGGTCATGCTGTGCTGCGGGCTGTTCAGACACTGGCCCCAAGCAAACTGGTTGGGCGGGGGGTTGCGGCCCGCCCACTGTGTTCAGCCTGCTCAGCTGACGATGTGTGTTCTAAGCATCACGGTCGTGACCGACTAGTGCGCAGGGGCGATCAGAGCTCCGTCTGAACCAAATATTCTTGTTGTTAGGCCCCCCCGCCCCTATTATAGTCAGCCTGGGGGGATGTCACTCTGTCTCCCAAGAAGCGAGGGGGCGGGAAACCTGCCGGGGGGTTTTCAATGGGGTTTTTGTATCCATTCGGGGTGTTGGGGGCCCCAGGATGTTACTGACCTGATTCCCTTCCAGGGTAACGGGGAGGGGTCTCCACTGTCCTCAACTAGGAAGCTGGGGCCTACGAGAGTGGCGGGGGCACGTCTTGGAACCACCTTTCCTTAGTCCCCATGAAGCTCGTACTGAGCTGGTCAAAGGGTGCATATCATTATCCTCCATTCAGCTTACCCTGGGGGTGCTCCAGGCTGGGATGCCCTTCCTGATGGCCTTGTTCAGTCAGGTACTCGTAGTTGCCTCTACTGCTATGGGTGGGCGTGCCCACGCAATTTTAGTGCTGTTTTGGCACAGTGTGATATTCACTCAGCCTTCAGCTTTTGCCAGTGCATCCCACGATTTAGCCTTATTGGGTTTTAGGTGCGAGCGGGAATTTAATTAGATAAGCCTTGCCCCCCTTCTGCCAGCGTTCATTCAGGTTCAGTACCCGACCGATATGGGACTTTCGTTCAGTGGGCATCTGCTCACGGGTTGGGGTCTCGGTCTCCAGCCCAACGCCTCGACTACTTGGGGTCCGGGGTTAAACGGGGCTTGGACACGTGTGCGCGTCTCCTCATCACAATTCAGACACTCAGGTGGGACCTGGGTGTCCCCTTGGTGCCTGAATAGACCGAGGCCCCATCTTCTAACCTCTCATTTCTGCCTTTGGCATTGATTGCCAAACATATAGTATGCCCTTCGGGATTGTAGTTCATGTATTGCCTTCTTATTCGGGGGTCACTTAGTGGGGATCAGACCTAGTGGTCTGCCTTAAGATATCTGGCGCGGTCGATACTGCCGGCCTCTCACTTATGGGGTTTGCTCTAATGGTGGGTGCCCGGATTGCCCCTGCGATCACAGTGATGGTGTTTTTTCCCCTGTTTTGGGGAGCACTGCGCCTATGGTGCAATGGGTGGGCCTACTCAGTGGTCCAGTTGCTGCGTGGCAATGCGGCAGTGGTGCGCATTGTCAACGCCCTGAAATGCTAATCCCCGGGCCCTGACTGTAGTTTGTCTATTCGTTTGCAAGCCTACGCCGCAATGTGCTGTTCCAGGCCAGACATGTCCTGGGTGTGAATAATGACCTTACGGCGGCTTTTCCCCACCAGCAGATCGCCTGTTCCCGTGCTTTTATCCAGGAGCGGAGGAATTCCACTTGCCACTTTGGCCAATAGCTGGAAGTTAGGCGAGCTGAAGGGGACCGGACATGTCATTGGCGCATCGCACGCATAAGGCATATCACTATGAGTTCATGTGTCGTGTCAGGGACGGGTGGACGCGAGAACGTGCCCGCTGCCCCTGCACGTGTCACTTTTCTGCCCAGCATTTTGACACACCTCGCATGAGGTGGCATACTCATGTACAGATAGGTAGGAGGTGGCTCTTAGCCACGCAGCTACTATGGTAGCCTTGGGGAGCGCTCCGCATCATTGAGAGGGTCCCAGAGTTGGTACCACATGTGTAAGGCGGAAGTGTCTCGTAGGGCACTGGAACTCAACGATGTCTCTGGCACATGAGTGGGCTCGAGTGGGGATGCGGTCCTCACGGGTTTTTCAGCACGGTAGGCAGTGGTGTATACTGCTACAAGACATTTGAGACATCTGTCCGGTTGGTGCCCTACACGGTTTTTGACAGTGCCTGCTGCGCGCCCCAGCCTGTTTTCTGACACCTGGATGGGTCTACCCTTACCATAGTACAGTCCCT
This sequence comes from Bradypodion ventrale, assembly GCA_035047345.1. Taxonomy (NCBI): domain Eukaryota; kingdom Metazoa; phylum Chordata; class Lepidosauria; order Squamata; family Chamaeleonidae; genus Bradypodion; species Bradypodion ventrale. The sequence continues at coordinate 142,263,270 of JAWDJE010000005.1, forward strand.
GAGGGTGCCCGGTGCCGGGTTTAGCGATACAGGGCCCGTTTTGGCACCTTTTACTTAATGTAGGCATCGCGCTTATCGCGGCTACGTTTGGGGTACTCCGAGGTGGATATGCGTCTACGCGCAATTTCGGATAGGTACGTCCCCTCATAGTAGGAGTGCCCGTTATGCCCTTCACCTTTTGTCTCATCTTTTACAGATCCTAGGGGTCTCAACACGCCGGTGGCAGGGGGCTGGTGGGCCGCAGCTATGTACACTGGGCAGCGGTGCGGGCTGCAGCGACAGTGCGTGGACCCCGGCCGGGCTGTGTGCATCCGCACGAAGGCTATGGTATGGTATGAGTGGCACATGGGGGCGGGGACCGAGGCCATTCCTGCTGTCTGCCAGGGATGCTCAACAGCTCCTGGAGTTTAAATTACGTATGGCCTACATACGGTTGCATGGTCTAACATTGTGCCGAGACACCAATTCAGGGGAGATGCGGATCTCCCTTGTTCAGACTTTTTACATAAATTTCACTTGTAAGCGGATGAAGGGGTCCACCTGTCGGCCAGAGGTATGTACCTCGTTCTTGGAGTGCGGCGAGCAGGCCTGGCGACCGAGCTGACGGTCTTGGGGGGGGCGGTGAGTCTTTATTGAAGCCTCCCCGTGTGGCGGGTAGCACTGGTAAGGTAAACATTTATGACCCACAGGTATCCGGCAGGTTCGCAAGTGACTGGACAACACTAGATAGGCATAAGTTGTTTAACGTTGTCCGGTCAACGACGAACCAGGCAATGGGGTGATGGCACGTGCTAGGCAGCAGGCATCACCCCATTATTTTACGGATACGCGTCAGAGGGTGGGGTCAGTAGTTAGGTTATTGACTACGGTCAACAATTTGTTTGTTGTCAACAAACAAATTGATACAAATGGATACATTGTAACCAATTGCCGTTGGCAATTTTGGGTGGAACCTTACCAGTGTTACTCCGGCCTGCTTGCCTTAAGAATTATAATTGGTTGAATACCAATGGAAATTTATAATTCGGACTAGGGCATGAATCAATAAATGTGGCCCAATGCCGTTATCCACTTTCACCAGTGTCTGAGTCCTTTATTGGGGGGTGCGCCTGCAATGCAAGCGCGGCGCCAAAATGGCCGCCGCCCCCTTTGCGGGCCCCCCCCACAGGACAGAGAATCCGGGTAGTTAGGGGCGTGGCCAGCTCCCTTATAAAAGGGGTGGCCACGAGGCAGCCGAGCTGCCATTTTACCTCAGCGACGGAGCGGAGAAGTCTTTTCCCCCTCCACCCCCTCCCTAGTTAACAGTGTGATATTTTGGTCGCTTCGGGGCCGGGTGGGAATTTTTGGCTGGGACCCATATTGGCTTCCGGGTCCTGGCTTTTTTGCCCATCCCACACTGTTGCTATGGTTTGATATAGGGGTCTTTCTGTGTTCCTAATGTTGACTTTGGTCACATTGGCGGGTAGCACTGGTAAGGTAAACAGTATGACCCACAAGTATCCGGCAGGTTCGCAATTGACTGGACAACACTAGACAGGAATAAATTAGTTAAATGTTGTCCGGTCAACGATGAACCAGGCGATGGGGTGATGACGATTGCTAACCAGCATGCATCACCCCTGTGATTTCACGGATACGCGTCAGAGGGTGGGGTCATGAGTTAGTTATTGACTACGGTCAACAATTTGTTTGTTGTCAACAAACAAATTGATACAAATTGATACATTGTAACCAATTGCCGTTGGCAATTTTGGGGTGGTACCTTACCAGTGTTACTTCGGCCTGCTTGCCTTATGAATTATGATTGGTCGTTTTACCAATACAAATTTATAATTCGGACTAGGGCATTGAATCAATAAATGTGGCCCGATGCTGTTATCCACTTTCAATGTTGTCTGTGTCCGTTATTGGGGGGGTGCGCCTGCAAAGGGTTGCAGCCCTTTTTTGTTATGCCAATGACAGTGGAAATGCCACACTGCTATGATAAATGGGAAGGGAAACTTGTTGCTAGGGAATTTGGAAGACTGCAGGGCAGACCCCATAAAATGTCTCTGTGCACTTCACCCCATAAGTGATGGCCAGTCACTCCTCCTTGACAAGCACCCCACAAAGGGATCCATTGCCTCTTGTTGCTTGAGGGTCTGCAGTTTCTTGGTAGTGCCATTCTGTTACATATCCCCTTCGGGCTAGAGTTAAATGCTGCCTGGAACCCTGGAGACCTGCTGAGTTTATAACAGCATAGATGTTACAGGACACAGAGACGCACAGTATAATCGACATCTTAGATCCAGTACAACCCTCATTCTCTGTCTACATGCAACTCATATATTATTATAGCTGCATGTCACCAATTGTTTAAGAATGCTGAAGAAATAAAATTATTTCCACGTCCCAAGGTGAGATTGGGAGGAAGAGGAGACTCTTTGTGGAGATATGCCCCCAATTACAAAGCCATAGACATGCATTGGTGCTTGTACATGACTCAAGGTGTTGTTTTTAGCTAAGTGGGAAATAGTGCCTGCAGTAAGCAAAGTGACAATTACAAAGCAAGCAAGGTCGCCATCACTCAAAAGGCAGTCATATCCAATTCTAGGGTTTGGTACTCATCTCCGTTTATAGCCAAAGAGCCAGCACTGTCACCATCTGCAGATGTTTCATTTTTAAAAAATACATTTTTATTTTAAAGATAAATGCACATTACAGAAAAAAGAACGATAAGACAATAAACAACAAAATAAACAACAAAAACACTACATAATATACAAAAATACTATATGTGCTTCCTTCACACAGCAGAACAATACTTATGATTCTTTCATTTTCTTTAATCTATCATCTCTATATTTTATAATTTATCCCTCTTTCAAAAATGACATTTGTTCTTGGCCTGGTTTCTTTCCTTTTTCTTTTGTCAATACGTAGTCAAGAAACTCTCACCATATTTCCTTAAAATTTGATTTCTTTAAAATTCCTTTTTTTACTTTTAATTCTAGTGTCAATTTATAATTTATTGCCATATTCCATATTTCATAGTACCATTCTTCTAATTCTATTTTACTATCTGATTTCCATTTCCTAGCTATGATTAATCTCAACGTGGTTACCAAATTACAAATCATATCTTTCTTTTCTCTCTTTATTTTTATATTTCCATAATCCATCAATAGACCTTCTCTAGGACACCATTGCAAAGGTATTGAAAGAATTTGTCCAATTTCTATGAATACTCTTTCCAAAATTTCTTTTATTATGGTACAATCCCACCATAAATGTAGATAAGTTCCCATTTTTTTCTTGCACCTCCAACATTTCATGTCGTAGTTTGAGTTATAATATCTTAATTGTATTGGGGTCAAATACCACTTCCATATTGTCTTATAGGAATTCTCTTTAATCCTAACTGACATATGTTTTATTATTTTTGGTTCCAAATGCAATTACATTCTTCTTCTTTAATTTTTGTCTTTAATTCTTCTACCCATGTTGATCTTAAATTATTTTGTGGTTGGTAACTCTGTAGTATGTTATATATTTTACTAACTAACCCTTTTGGTGTAATTTTCTTCTTCTCCAAATCTATAACTAATTCTCCAAATCTCGTTGGTTCCCTGCATTCTCCATGTTGATTTACCCAATATTTTGTCCATTTTTCCAATTGTAATTTTTTATACTGCTTAAAGGCAGACTGCAGAATCCTGCTCAACCTAGGGTTGAGTATTTTTTCCCTTTCTTCCTTTTTGAAACACTTTCCCATTCATTGGATAGGGTGGCATATAAATCTATTAAATTAAATTAAAATTAAATATTAAGAGTGCTTCTTGATAAATCACTCATTTGTCTTCCAATTTACCTACTTGTAATGTATTGCTTTCAAACTGCTAAGTTGGCAGAAGCTGGGACAGACACAGGAGCAGGCCCATGGTGGCCATTTGGGACACCAGGCTATGCCCCAGTATGCCCCAGCAACTGGCACCCCCTAGAGGTGGGCAGAATTATGTCAGGTGCAAGATTTCTGTCAAAGCCTCCCTCAAGCTGGAACCTTAAGGCGGTAGGGTGCAGTTTCCTTGGGGCAGCCGAGCCCCCACCATGGCCTTGGGGGAGGGGAAAGACCCACTGGGCAGCAGCTTCAGCACCAACAGCAGCTGCTCGGATTCCAATGGTGAAGGCAGGGGCGGGAGTCGGAGGTACATGGAAGCTGCTGGTGGTACAGCTGTCGCTGTAAGCCACGAAGAAACCCAGTGGGTCTTTCCCCTCTGCCTTGAATGGCCCACCCTATTGCCCCCAGCCCAAGTAAGAGGAGGCTGTTGGCCCCAAGCACCCAGATTCCCCCCCTAAAATCCCCCCATAGGTGCCCCATGACATCTGTCCCACACCATCCAATTGTTGCCAGCACAGGCCTGCACAGGAACTCACTCTGTCGTGCAGACCTCAGGCCTCAAATTGCTGACCTACCAACCTTCAAGTCATCAAGTTCAGCATCTTAACCATTAAGACACCACAGCCTCTGCGGTCTTAATTAGCAGAGCATAAATCAGAAAAACCCCATGACCAGGTGAGGATACAGAAGAACAGTAGTAGGTTAATAGGATATATGCAGTTGCTAATCTTGACGGTGGTGTGGTTTTTCACATTTGTTAATGACCAAGGTCCCTGATACATATTCAGATTTATTCCTGTGAAGCTTTGTTTTATAAAGTGGCAAATGTTTAGTAGATAGATGTAATATAATCACTGTGGTGTTATAGAATTGGTAATGAGTTTATTTTTTCAGATCTTGCCTTTTGCATTTACTGAGTATTTTGTGTGTGAAAAAAATGATAATGATTGGTAGGCAAGTGACCGAGACTGTGAGAAATGACAGCAGATAAGGACATAATTATTTAAATTTAATGCTTTGTTCTGTAAACAGGACAATCAATTTTTGGTGTATGAAAACCAAGACACAGGACACAGCCTCGGGCTGGGTTAACTCAGGTTTATTGCATCGTGGACAGAGGGAACATGAGGTAATGGCGGATCGATAGCTCTTTATATACTGCAGTAATACATTTGAACGTGGTGCCACGGTAGCCCATTGGCTACTGCCTGCGTGACGTCATTGCGAGTCACGCCCTTCTTGTCCAGGTGTAGGTGGTGGCGGGAAAGCTTCCCGCACTGTTGCCTTTGATGAGTTCTGACCAAGAGAGCTTGGACGCTCGCTGCTGCCAGCTGGTGGTCATTAGCTCGCGTCCTCATGCAGGGTTCATATGATACAGCTGAAGGTTACATTGTTGCAAGGTTACATTGGTTCAGATACATTGTAATCCATGTGGAAGGTAAAACCCTTAGAACACAACATCCCTCCCCCCTAGGACGAGACAACGTCTCGAGCCCATGCTTCTAGACACTCCCCCCCCTAGGAGACAAAATCTCTCAGCCAAGATGGCTTGTTTCGAACACGCTGGGGTCTCGATGCGGGCTGCCTCTCCCCGGGTTTGCTACCTTCGCTTTGTCCCCTGGTTTCCTGTCCTGTAATTTGAGAGGGAGACTCGTTAGTGACTTGCCGCGGCTCCGCGGCGTTGTTGGGAGGTGTGCTCTTACTTAGGGAGGAACCGGGGGCACTGGGGACTAACGAAAAACCCCTCTTCTCGCTTGGATGGGTGGGGGAACACTCCTGAAAACCCCCCCGGTTTGCTAAATCAAAACCAAAATTCCATTCGGGGGCAGCGGTCGCGAACTCCTCTCCCCCTTCCCCGGCCTCTGATGGAACTGGTTTATCAAAAGGATATGAGTCGGGGCCGCTGCTTCTTCCTTCCCCCCTTGCTTGGGACTGTTGTCCGCTGCTGTCTCCCCCTTGGGTTAAGCGGGTGGGGGAGAACCCTAACGCTGAATCTCGTTGGTGATCCTTACTGACTGGCCCACTTACTCGGTGCCTCAGTTGGTCTGCGTGCCTCCTCCAGAGGAGACCGGTGTGGGTTTCGACCCGGTACGACACTGGCCCCGTCTGTTCTACAACCGTCCCCGGCACCCAGGCTGGCCCCGCGCTGGCATAGTTCCTGCAATGAACAGGGTCGCCGGCGGCGAAACCTTTCGAGACTGCCAGCCCCACGTTTTTCCCTTTATCCTCAATTCTTGTGGGGTCCAGCCTGGACAGGAGTGTAGTCAGTTTCCGCCGCATCAATAGCTCTGCCGGCGAGTAACCTGACGCTAAGGGGGTCACCCTATACGCTAATAAGAACTGACATACTTGGTGATTCAGGTCCCCGGGGCCCATGCGCCGAAGCGCCTCCTTTGTTGTACGCACCAACCGTTCCACTTGGCCATTCGTGGCCGGGTGAAACGGCGCGGACGTGACATGCCGAATGGCATTCGCCTCCATGAATGCCCCGAACTCTGAGGAGGTGAAGCAACTCGCGTTATCGCTGACTAAGGTGTCGGGTAAACCGAACGTTGAAAAGACTCTCCGTAGTTGGTTAATTGTAGTGGCGGAGGACGTGCTCTTTACCGGAATGACCTCCAGCCACTTTGAGAATGCATCCACCACCAGGAGAAACATGGTTCCTCGGAAAGGGCCAGCGAAATCTACGTGCACTCTGGACCATGGCCCCCTTGCTGTGTCCCATTCCCTATGCGGGAGGCGGGCCACCTCTGGTCGGGACCCCTGGCACGCCTCACAAGTGCCGACCATGTGCTCAATGTCCTCGTCCAGCTGTGGCCACCAAAAGTAACTGCGGGCCAGCGCTTTTGAGCGAACGATGCCCGGGTGGCTGACGTGCAGCAGTTTGAGAACCCTCGGCCGCATGGGTGTTGGGACCACCACCCGTTGGCCCCACAACAGGCACCCCCTTTCTAGGGACAACTCTAGCTTCTTCCGAAAGAATGGGTCGAATTCCTTGCTTGGGGACGATGCTGGCCACCCTTTCTGCACCCATGAGCTGACTTTCTCCAGCGTTCTGTCCTTGCCTGTCGCCCTAGCTATATCGGCTGGTACTATTGGGGGTTCGTCTAAAACCTCGATTAGCAACACCTGGCGGTCTCTTCCTATCCTGGCTTTTTGGTCGTCCGACAAAGGCAAAGGAGATCTCGACAGCGCATCAGCATGGCTGATCTCCTTTCCGGGCCGGTACTCCAACTCGTGTTGGTATGCGTTAAGAAAAATGGCCCATCGCAACATTCTCGGAGATAGTATCTGCGGCGTTGGCTTGCCTGCCGTGAAAATCCCTAACAGGGGCTTGTGATCCGTCACGATTGTGAACGGGCGGCCATACAGAAAATCGTGAAACTTTTTGGTCCCCGCTACTATTGCTAATGCCTCCCTGTCGGTTTGTGCGTAATTCCGCTCTGCTTGGGACAGGGACCTTGAATAAAACGCCACTGGGGCCTCCCGACCGTCATCCAACACGTGGCAAAGCACCGCCCCCACTCCCACCGGTGATGCATCACAGACTAAGACCACCGGCCGTTTGGGGTCGAAGTGCGTAAGGATTGCGTCCGATGTTAACAGTTGCTTTAGCTCGTTGAACGCCTTCTCGTGCTCGTCACCCCACATCCATGTCTCCTCCTTTTTAAGTAACCGATGAAGCGGTTCGGCCACGGATGCTTTCCGCGGAAGGAATGTATGGTAGAAGTTGAGGAGCCCCAGGAATGACTGTAGTTCGGTTTTGGATGTGGGGCGAGGGGCCTTCTTAATGGCTGCCACTTTGGATTTGGACGGCTTAATACCCTCGGGTGTGATCCAAAACCCTAAAAACTCGACCTCGGTTTCGAAAAAAACACATTTGTCCTTCCTCAGTCTCAGCCCCGCTTTCTCGAACACAGTTAGCACTTTATCCAATCTCCTGGCTAGTTCGGCCTCACTCCCCCCTGTTATCAATACGTCATCAAAATAAGGCAACACCCCCTCCAGCCCCTTCAGGAGGCGTTCCACAAGCGACTGAAAGAGGCCGGGTGCCGAGTTCACGCCGAACTGTAAACGCGACACCTGGAACGCTCCTTTATGTGTGACTATCGTTTGTGCCGCGGCCGTGGCGGGAGTTACGGGGAGTTGTTGATAGGCTTGTGCCAGATCGAGCTTAGCGAAACACTTTCCCCCATTTAGCCTGGCCAAAAGGTGGCTGACCACTGGCACCGGGTATGCATTAGGGCGAATCGCCTTGTTAATTGTACACTTATAATCAGCGCAAATGCGCACCTTCCCGTTAGCCTTCAAAGCTGTTACAATTGGAGTTTCCCACTCCGCGGAATCAACAGGAATGAGAATCCCCTGGCCCACCAATTTGTCCAGTTCCGCCTCTATTTTGTCCTTTAGTGCGAAAGGCACCCTGCGCGGTTTGAGTCTTATCGGGCGGACCTCCGGGTCTAGGTCGAAGGCTACAGGGGGTCCCTTGAATTTTCCAAGTCCTTTTTCAAAAACGGTGGGGTGCGCGTCACACACCGCTTGTATCGGATCCGCGCCCACGGCATGCACCCCCCCTATGAACAAACCCAAGGGCTGAAACCACTGCGTCCCTAGGAGGCTACAATTCCCCCCTTTGAGAACGACTAAAGGGAGTTCTGCGGAATGTCTTTTATAACGAACCCGAAATTTCCCGACCCCCAGCACGGGAATGCTGTTCCCTTGTACGTCTCGTAGCGTGGACCTCAGAGTCTTAAGTTTGGGCCGCGCTTGGGGGTCGATCTTCAAGAATTCTTTCTGGGGAATTATGGAATAATAGGACCCCGAGTCAATCTCCATCCTAACAGGGACCCCTTGTACTATTACCTCAATGAAGTAATGGTTTTGTCCCGCAGACACGCTGAACACGGGGGCGTCGTCCTCACTGCCGTCCGAGACGCGACCCACGCCGTCCTGCTTCCTCGTGGTTCGGCCGCCATCTTGGGGTCTCGCTGGACGGTCCGGTCTGGCCGAACGGTCTTTCGACTGCCTCCGGCCCTCTTTCCGATTTCTGCATGCCCTGGCGATGTGCCCGCGCCGGCCACAGCTGTAACATTCGGCTTTCCTGAAAGGGCACTTCGCACGCTCGTGGGCCGCCCCACAACCATCGCAGCGGCGCCCCCCTTTCCGGACCTTCTGTACCTCTTCGCCGTCGCTGCCATCTGTAGAGGATCTTGAGGTTCGTCGGGTCGCGTGCACCGGCTGTCCTGACTTGCCGCGCACCGAGCTTTCCGCTTTGCTGGCCCTAGGACGCCACTCACGCCACTCGTGTATTTCGTCCACTCCCGCATTCGTGGACTCCGCGGATTCCGCGGTCTCTACGACCTCGGCCAGCGTGGGTGGCGGCTCCCTGTTCATCAGGCTGCGCTGCACTTCCTTGTCCTTCAGGCCACACAGCACGACGTCCCTCATGATCATCTCCAGGTTGTCCCACTTGCAGGGAACGGCGGCTACCCTCAGGGCCTCCACGAAAGCCTCTACCGACTCATCCGGCGCTTGGACTCGCCTCCAAAACGCACTCCTCGCGGGAAACATTGCCTTCGAGGGTTGGAAACGCTCACGCAGCAACTTCAGTATGTCGTCGGTTTTGAAGTCATCCAACGTCTTCGGTTCGATCATGCCCACCAGCGTCCGCTTGGTTTCTACTCCCAGCATTCGGGTGAGGATGGCCCTCTTCCTTTCCTCGTCGTCTTTGACTTTGAGTTCCACCAATGCCGCCTTGAAATCCATGTTAAAGATGGTCCAGTCTTGCGGCTTGGTAATATTGAACCCGCTCTGTGTCCTGGCACTTTGGGAATCCATAATCCCACCTTCGTCGCCAGTTTGGTGTATGAAAACCAAGACACAGGACACAGCCTCGGGCTGGGTTAACTCAGGTTTATTGCATCGTGGACAGAGGGAACATGAGGTAATGGCGGATCGATAGCTCTTTATATACTGCAGTAATACATTTGAACGTGGTGCCACGGTAGCCCATTGGCTACTGCCTGCGTGACGTCATTGCGAGTCACGCCCTTCTTGTCCAGGTGTAGGTGGTGGCGGGAAAGCTTCCCGCGCTGTTGCCTTTGATGAGTTCTGACCAAGAGAGCTTGGACGCTCGCTGCTGCCAGCTGGTGGTCATTAGCTCGCGTCCTCATGCAGGGTTCATATGATACAGCTGAAGGTTACATTGTTGCAAGGTTACATTGGTTCAGATACATTGTAATCCATGTGGAAGGTAAAACCCTTAGAACACAACACAATTGTAGTATTTGAAAGAGCCTCAGGCTATAGATAACATGGTAATGAGTAAGAATCTTTGACCAAACTGAGAATTCCTACTGCTTGCCCACTTAGAATATGACTACAACTGAAACTAAGGGCTTAATATATTATTAGTTCTGCCTGAAATAAACAAAAAATGAATAGGACTTGTTAGATACAACTAATGAATGTACTATGGATTAAATATTGTTGTAAATATCTCTAACTATAGCTTTAGTTGTGAAATGAACACCATTGACATTATTTTAGTAAAATCATTTTTGAAACTGATTGTTTAAGAATGCTTCCCTAAGCCTCATACTGTGATGCTTCTGCCCCCATAGGTATTTAGTCAGAAAACAGGGGCCAAACGGTTGATATTCAGGATAAAGATAAAACAGAAAAAAACCATTTGAGGCATGAGGAATAAAAATGTTGTTGATTTTAATATCATGTTGTTTATAATAGTTCACAGTCTTCCAGTAAATCTATGTTGTAAAAGCCGACCAGTTAAACAACTTTTTCAGGGTAACTTCCCTTCTTCAGACAACTTAATAGCTTTACTTTCCAACTTCTGTAAAGACAATTAATACATGCTAAATTGAACAACAATAAATTTAAATTTAAATATACTGTGTTTATTAAGAAGTAATAACCCACCTGGTTTCATCATGCTATATAGTTTATGTCGCATGGTAATTCTTATGTTGCGTCCTAACCTCACATCGTGTTTTCTTTCTGGGCTGTGGACGTTACTATTTCTAAATGCTAAATCCTTTTATATAGTGATGAATCAGGTGAGTATAATGAGAGCAAGCCCCTCCCGATCCACCCAAATACTCCATGTGTTATACTGCATACTTAGTTTTAGGCACTGGTGCCTTCACCCCCTGCCCCCGCGTTAAGCGATGGCTTCCCTCCGGGAGGCGAAGGCTGTGAATGGAGCACCGTTCACTGCCTTTGCTTCCCAGGGAAGTGGTTCACTTTCCTCGGTGGGAGGGGGATGAAGGCACCAGTTTCTTTGCCCCCCACCCCCTGTGGAAAGTGATGGCTTCCCTCCGAGAGGTGAAGGCAGAGAACAGAGTGCCATTCTCGGCCTTCGTCTCCCTCAAGGAAGCGGCAGGAGTGCGGGGAGAAGATGGTCTCCCCCTCTTCTTCCTGCTACCCCGCCGAAGTCACAAAGAGGCTGGTGCTGGCCTTCATTGCCGGGGCCACAGGGAAAAGAGGGTCTCCCCCTCCTCCCCGCAACACCACCGAAGCCGCGGCGAGGCTGGCACAGGCCTTTGTTGCCGGGGCTGCAGGGAAGTGGTTGGTTAGCTGGTGCATCGGTGTTTTTTTAAATGCACATGCCAGCTTCCCAGTGTTCTCCATGCTTGCGCCCTTCAACCTAATTGGCTGAGGGGTAGCATGGCATGGAAGATGCTGGGCCTTGTAGTTTTTTATTTTTTGTTATGGTTTGTGCAAAATGAGCAGGGAAAACAAGCCATATTGCATTAAATGCTGGAGCACCTGTGTCATTTGCTCTAGGATACTGTCGAGACCACCTGAGGGCCACTCCACCGCCCTCAAAAGCTGCTCCCTGCCACCGTCGAGACCAGCGTGTGTTCAACCACTGGCCGGCCGGAGGGGGAACGAGCAGCACCTGAGGGCCACTCCACCGCCCTCAAAAGCTGCTCCCCGCCACCATTGAGACCAGCTCGGGTTCGACCGGCAGCCGGCCGGAGGGGGAACAAGCAGCACCTGAGGGCCACTCCACTGCCCTCAAAAGCTGCTCCCCACCACCGTCGAGACCAGTGCGGGTTCGACCGGCAGCTGGCTGGAGGGGGAACGAGCAGCACCTGAGGGCCACTCCACCACCCTCAAAAGCTGCTCTCCGCCACTGTTGAGACCAGCGTGGGTTCGACTGGTGGCCGGCCGGAGGGGGAACGAGCAACACCTGAGGGCCACTCCACCACCCTCAAAAGCTGTTCCCCGCCACTGCCAAGACCAGTGTGGGTTCGACCGCTGGCTGGCCGGAAGGATACAAGTCCCCACCACCGGTGTTCCGCTGCTGTTGCTGCTCTCAGGACTAATCCCCTCCTTGGTCCATGAGGGGAGTTAAGTCACTGGCAGCTGGAGTCAGTGCCAGCGTGATGATATTCGCAGGCGCTCTGCAGCTGCTGACCCCCCCCCCGGGGGCCAACTGGATGAGCTCCTTCCCTAGTCCGGCATTGGCCGCGGGGAAGTTTGAGCACCTTGGGACTGGAATGCACTGCGGACTGTAAAACCTGCCACCCTGCCACCCCGCCAGACCTCCTTTATAACCTGTAATCTGTTTATTTATTTATTTTGAAATTGTAACTTATGTATTTTTTGCTGCACCTTTTATATTGTATTTTGTCTTTTATATATTGTATATTGTATTTTTGTCTTACTTTTGTATTGATATTGACATGTTGTTGCCGCCTTGAGTCAGCCTTGGCTGAGAATGGCGGGGTATAAATTAAAATTGAAATTGAAATGCTGAAACACAGGTTGTTTAGTCATTTGCAGCTGAGGATGACAGAGCTGGAGGAGTAGCAGTAACCATCTGGTAGGGATATGTTAAGAAATTTATTCAGAAAAACCATTCAGAGTTCTGAAGATGAGCACTAGTTGTACTAGACTGAAAGATAAGGGAAGTCTTCTTTCCTGTCCAGGTCAGATTTTAGAACTGCCAAAATGAAGCCACCTTCTTGGCTTTGTCTTTGGCGAAACTTAAATCCTCATCAGTACAAGTTTCCAGTTGTAACCAGCAGAACATCAAATGAGTTGAATTCTGTATCTCTTGGTAATGGAAGTGAAATGCAGAAACTAGAAGAAAGAAAGGGGTGGTGGTGATGGATGATCTTAGAAGAGAAGTGCGGTGGCAACAATATGGCCGTCGCGCTCTTTGCCTGCCCTGCCCTGAAGATACAGGCACCTGGAGCTCGGCGGGGGGCAGGGCTACATCCCCTGTAAAGGGGGTGGCCACGCTCACACCCGCCGCCATTTTGTATAATCGGCTGGGCCAAGAGTGCGTTTTCGGCTCCTGCTCCAGCCGATCCTCCCTTTGAACTCGGTTGCCTTTGGCACTGAGCTACTTTTGGAACGCGTCCTTCTGAAGGCCTTGGGGCATGATATGGGCCTAAGAGAAGGGCACCGTCTAGGCCCTCCGCCATGGAGCATGGCTCGGCCCCTTGGACGCCACTGCACCTGCGCGGGCCCAGAATAGCCGGGCCCACGCGGCATCTCTGGTGTTCAGCGTCGGGCCTCCCCCCAGCTGAAGGGCTTGGGCCAGGCCTGTGCGAATGGCACCTGTTGGGGCCTCACCCCATGTGGGTCTTCCGTCCTGCCTGGCCCTCCGGGGGAACTAGGGCTCCCTACCGGGCCTACCCTACAACCCCCGGGGGGACCAACCATGTCGACCCACGACCACTCTTGGCCTGCATCGCGGCCCTGGAGCGCACGGTTGGCATTGCGCCCCTGCTGATAATTACTGGGTGGCGGGGCAGCCTACTTTAGGCGGGCCACCTCAGGCTGAAGCTGAGTGGCCACAATTGGCTGCTCAATTGCAGCATTGGGTCAAGCTACTGGAGGCCGCACGGCCTACTCCACATGGCCAACCTCAGCTCCCCAACCATACCCGTCAGCCGGGCACGGCTCAGGCAAGTCGTCCAGGCGAAAGGGGATCTTCAGGTGCATTGAACTCAAATGCGCTCCTGAGCTCCGATGCCCCTCACCAGCCGGAACCCCCGGTGGGGGCGGCTGGGGTGTGTGCAGCGTGTGAGAATAACAGTCAAGTTAGATCACACGGTACCACTATGATATCCCCGACTGGAGTTCAATGGCCTTGGCCTCAACAGGTGGTTAATGCCTTACCGACGCCTGCTCCGTCTGCCCCTGCGACACAGGTTACCACATGGAGGGCTCCTTACCCTCCTGTGCCGCCTAGGGTTCCCCCGGCGGGGCCTAATGTACCCTATCTGGTATGGCCGTATGGTCCTCCCGTTAAACCGGTGTATCATTCCATCCCAGTGTCAGCTAAGCCTACTGCCGGTTACTCCCTGCCCCTTGGTGACCATCTTTTGCCCGCCACCAGGGATAAAATATGGCGCAGGGAATACGTGGATATCTTTAGTTTGCTGAATAGGGAACCTACCAGGGATGAGAAAGAATGGGAGGACGACCAGGACAAAGAATTGTCCCATCATCACAAGCTCCCTCGTACTTGGGCCAATTGGCTGCCAGCCTACCTGATATACGCTGCTGTGTATCTTATGGCTCACTTGGACATGGTGATTCCCATGATACAATACTTAGACATGATATACAGAGCATATGTGGATTTCCCCGGCCCATCGTGGCTTGCATACGATGAAGAATTTAGAATGTGGACCGCTCTTCATCCGGAGATGCGCTGGGATGAACCAAATCAACTCCTATGGCTACTATACATGACGTCGTCCCAACCTGCAGCTGGGGACCGCCATCACTGCGGTCATGCAGTACAGCGGCCCAGTACTGCACAGTCTCCCCACCAGCCGGTGGGGCAGGGGGTTCCAGCCCGCCTGTTGTGCAGGAGTTATTCATCCTCAGATACCTGTAACAGACGGCAGTGTAGATACCGTCATAAGTGTCCCACATACTCGGGGCCTCACTCTGCTTCTGCCTGCCCCAGGGCCGGAGGGTCCTGAGGGAGGGGTCGTGGACAACAGGGGCCTAGCAGAGGTTCCTCCGATATGGCACCAGCTACAAAAGGCCCCCTCCCCAATACGAATTAATGTTTTGGAATGATGGTTGCACGTATACGCTAGAAGGGTTGACACAGTTTATTTGTTACAAGGTTTTATGAGTGGTTTTCATATTCCTTTTGCGGGTGCACATGCACCCCAAGACGCTCCCAATTTACGATCACTATGGGGTAAGGAAGCTATAGCCAAGGAGAAGATAGGTAAAGAAGTCAAGGAAGGAAGGTTTGCCGGTCCTTTTGACCACACCCCATATGCCAACTTGGAGGTGTCCCCACTTGGCAGTACCCAAAAAGTCATCTGGTGAATTTCGATTGATTCACCATCTGTCCTACCCAGAAGGTTCATCGGTTAATGAAGCTATACCGGACAAACCTTGTTCAGTCCGGTATACATCTTTTGACCAAGCCTTACAAATGGTTCACTCATGTGGTCATGGGGGGCTACTGGCTATGTGACATTAAATTGGCTTTTCGATTGTTGCCAGTACACCCTGATGACTTTGAGTTGCTAGGTTTTTGTTTTGAGGGGAAGTATTATGTTGACAAAGCTATGCCCTTTGGCTGCTCCATTTCATGCTCTGCCTTTGAACGTTTCATTACGTTTTTACATTGGGCTTTTGTTCAGAGGTTGGGGTCTCGAGCCGTGGCCCACTACCTGGATGATTTTTTGTTTGGGGGTGGTCGTGGTTCGGGCTCCTGTGGACAGCTATTGCTTACTTTTCAGGAGCTTATGTCCGAGCTGGGGGTGCCCCTCACTCCCGAAAAGATGGAAGGCCCGGCCACTACTCTTACGTTTTTGGGCATAGAGATTGACACTCTAGCTCAAACATCCCGGTTGCCCAGAGAAAAGGTGACACATATCTCTGAGGCGATAGTAGCCATGTTAGCTAAACATAAGGTGTCCCTTCGTGAGTTGCATGTGCTTCACGGGTACCTCAACTTTGCTTGCAGGGTTGTTATCCCGGGCAGGGCATTCGCCAGGCGACTGTGTGGTGCGATGGTTGGTCTATCCAGGAAGCACCACAGGGTGCGACTCACCAGGGGTAGGAGAGCCGACCTATCAGTCTGGCTCACTTTCCTCAATAAATTTAATGGGGTTTCATTTTGGCGCACTGAGCTGCTTGATACACCCCACTTTCAGGTCCAGTCCGATGTGTCGGGCGCTCTCAGCTATGGCATTTATTTTAATGGCCGGTGGGCTTATGGTAGGTGGCCCAACAAATGGCAGGGCACTGAGCTGCTAAGAGACCCGACATTCTTGGAATTTTTTCCTATACTGGGCGCACTCATGTTGTGGGGTGAGATGTGGGCTAATTCTGTAGTACATTTTTGGTGTGACAATGCGGCCGTAGTGCACATTGTCAATGCCCAAACGTCCCATTCACCTAGAGTCATGGCCTTAGTCAGACAATTTGTGTTACGGTCCTTGCACCGTAATGTGCTTTTCAAAGCCAGACATGTTCCAGGCATTAATAATGATATTGCTGATGCTTTATCCTGCCTACAGATCTCCTGGTTTCGGGTCTTAGCGCCAGAAGCCGAAGAACTTCCCTCACCACTTCCGACCGAGATGTGGATTTTTGGCAAGGAGAAGTGAGCGAGGTGATCGGCATGTCATTGGCCGTGCGCACGCGTAAGGCGTATCAGCAAATGTACTTGGCTTTTCTGGCGTTCCGCAGGGATATGCACCTGCCTGACATGTGGCCAATCCCTGTTGACCATATACTCCAGTACATGGTGCACGTTCATCGTGAAGGATTAGCCCCATGCACCATTGGTACTCGACTATCCGCTCTGGCCTTCGCCGCCCGAGCCTGGGGTTACCTGGATAGCACAGGTGATTTCCGAGTCCGTCGGGTTCTGGAGGGGTGGACGCATGAACGTGGCCGCCGCCCTGACACGCTGCAACCGGTTTCCCCGGCTCTACTGGCAAGCCTGGCTAGGGCATGGCATAACCTTTGCTATGATCACTTTGAGGCATTTCTTTTCCATGCGGCCACCACAGTGGCCTTTTTCAGGGCTCTTAGGATCAGCAAACTGGTGGCTCTTTCAAAACATGATGGGTCACGCAGGGCTTTAAAATTGCCCGATGTTTCTCTTCTGCAAGAGTCGGCTCAGCTGAACATTCATTCATCTAAGGCTGACCAACAAGGGAAGGGTAGTTCCGTTACACTCGTTAGGTGTAGTTTCACTGAGATCTGCCCTGTCAGGGCCCTGCATGCCTTTGTTGCAGAACGAGGCTCCCACCCAGGCCTGCTATTTTGCCACCGTGATGGGTCCCCACTCACTAAGTTCCAATTTTGGAAGGTTACTGGGACTGCCCTTTCCAATTTAGTGCTCCCGGGGGCTTGTTACGGCACCCATTCCTTTCGTATAGGTGCTGCATCGACAGCTGCAGCATTTGGGTACTCAGAGGCAGACATACGAAGGATGGGCAGATGGGGGTCTGCTTGTTTTGGTTTGTATATTCGTCCTATGCTTGTTTGAACATATCGCTGGCCCTTATTCTCTTCTTGCAGATCCTGAGTGTATGCGCACACCGGTGGGAGTGTGGCTGGTTGGACACAGCTATGTTTTCTGGGCTGCGTGTTACACAGTGGCAGCGGACTGGGGTCCCCATCTTGGTTTACACGCGATGATGCGTCTTCGGTGGTATGGTTTGCATGGAATGAGGTGGCGGGAACTGATGCCATTCCTTATGTCCATTAGGGATGCCAACCCTCCGGATATATTAATCATACACCTGGTCTTGCGCAGATCACGGGCCTGGGGTTAATTATATCCATGCACAGGGACCTTGAAATTTTACACAGGTTATGGCCGCGGACGCGGTTTTTATGGTCCCAGATCATACCACGCTACTGTTTCCAGGGAGGAATAGATCCTCGTGGTTTAGACCAGTCCCGGCAGTCTGTCAATAGGGTTGTGGCCCATTTTCTAGCCGAACATGGTTCAGGGACATCGGTCCAACATCCGGGGATACGATTACAGAATTCTAGTCTGTATCATAGGGATGGGGTACACCTTTCTGTTAGAGGCATGGACCTATTTTTGGAGGATTTGCAAGCGGGCCTGGTGACCGAATTGACGGTCGGGGGGGGGGGGCATGAGTCATCGGAGACGCCTCCCCGTGTGGCGGGTAGCACTGGTAAAGAAAAAGTCGATGACCCATAGGTATCCGGCAGGTGCACAGTTGATTGGCCACCCCAAGGACAAGGTACAGGGAAACTGAGGGTGGCCAATCAAGGGCGGACCATGAACAGGGTGATGCTATGATCTATGCAGCCTGCATCACCTTGATATTTTACCAGATATACGTCAGATGCTTGAGTCAACAAGTAGCATCCTGACTTGGGTCAACAATTTGTTTCATCGGTAAACAAATTGATACAATTGGATACAAAGTAGCCAAATATGATTGGCAATTTAGGTTGGTTCCTTACCAGTGCTATTGCGGCCCGTTTGCCTTAACTGTGGTAAGGAAAGTTTAAAGTTCTAAGTTAAGATGAAGTTATAATCAATAAAGTGGCCCAAAATTTTAAATCCATTACTAGTGTCTGTGTCTTTATTGGGGAAGTGGGTTGGCAAAGGAGACCACACCTTATGTCAGTCTTTGTTGGTCCCCTCCCTGCTGTTCTTCTGCTGGCAGGGAAAGATATTTCTATGCTGTCCATTTTTTCACAACTCAACAGGCTGCAGAAAAAGGAACTTTCAAAGTGGGGGGCAAAGTGCTTGTGCTCTTTACCCTTTTACAATGCATTTCCATAGTATTTTAAACTATTTTACAACAGGCATATTTTACAAAATAAATGTTTAACAGTATTTTAATTTATTCTGATTTTACCAATGATGTTGTTATTTGTGCCATCAACATGCCCCCAATTTATGACAACTCTTTGAATGAGCCATCTCCCAAATGCTCTGTTCTCAACAGCCCTGCTCAGTTCCATCTTGCATTTTGTCTTCCTCTTTTTTTGTGGCCTTCAACCTTTCTTTTCCAGAGAATCTTGCCTTCTTCTGGTGATGTGCCTGAAGAATGATAGCATCGGTTTCATCATTTTTGCCTCCATGTTTGCCTCCAGACTTGATTAGCTCTAAGACCCATGCGTTCATTTTTCTGGCAGTTCAGGATATCTGCAAAGCTGTCCTCCAGCAGCATATTTCATAAGAATCATTTTTTTTTCTTGTCAGCTTTCTTTACTATCCTACTCTAATATCTGTACATGGTGATCTACAATACAGGAGTGTGTGTGATTTTGGTGTTGCTCTACAGTGACACATTTGTACACTTTTGCATTGGTAGCCATGTTAGTCTCTGCAAGGATATCAGAGAGTAAACAAAACTACAGAAAAGTGGTGGCACCTTAAAGACTAAGTGCTGTGTTTTAATGTGAACTTTGTTTCTTATGCCTTGGGAGCAACAGCTGACTTTGTGAATGTCCTGATTACCATTTGGTCAGCACAAGCTATGTGTTTCTGAGAAGCAGCCTTTGATCCTTGTCAGAAGTATGTTGGGCTTTTGAAGGATAGCACTGAAATTCCTATCATTCCTTTTCACAGAGATGCTATTGTCTTGTGGTACATCTCGTGTTTTGAATGCTGTTTTTGTAGAGTACTTATATATGCTGGGTGCCAAACTTCCCAGAAGCTAGTCAACCTATTTGGGGTTATATTTAAAATGAATATCTGCCAGGTTATATCTTGTTAAAACACCCCCAGACAGAGCGAGAAGGAACAACCATAACCTTCTCAAACACAGATGCACCAAAGCATCAGGCTTACCTTGCATGAATCATCTTATTCTTTACTTCTTCTAGCATATTACTATTTAGTGTATCTTTTTGTTACCTCCATTTTCAGGGACACACCACCCGAATTTTATTCCTCTTTATTTTCCATGCTTACTCTTTTTATTCCTTCAAGATTTACTATGTTTTAGTTGCCACCCATTTCTAGGTTTCTGTCTTGCACCAAGCATTACTCTAACACACCTCCATTCACATACTTGTGGGCATAACTGCAAGCCTCCCCTGCTTCACTGGTCTTCTCAGTCATCTTTTAGATATGTCAATTTCCTCAAGCTATAAAGGAAATCTGCCAGTTAACCGTGCCCATACATAACCCCTACTTTCATGAATAGAACTCTGTATATGGTCAGGAACCTCACAATTATCACAAGGCTGTCAAAGTAAAGCAGTGCTTGCTTCAGGATGCAGAAAAGAAATGATTATTTGGTGTAAATAAAAATGCGGAATTTGATTAAAGGGGCCAGGGCCTTATTAAATAATATAAATTTGATATCTAACATTCTCTCTTCTATGTCTCAAAGCAGGAGTCAAAATTAACACCCAAAGCCCTCCAGTTACACAGGAAAAGCCTCAATTGCCCTACCTATTGTTACCTCTCACCCTTGGAAGTTCAGAAATTCCATCTCAATCTCCTGTTTTCCTGTCACTTATTGTGCTTACTATCACCTGCATACTTTGATATAATGGAGAAAGGCAGTCCAGAGGTCAATCGGAATTGGGACATGGGGGAAGTCTGCATATCCATTGATACTGAAATTTCTTTTGTGATTATCCTAGATAGTGCTTGGGATGAGACAGGATGAAGTAATTGCTGGGTGGGAATGGAATTTGCCAAGAGCCTCAAAGCAATGGTCCTCCTCAGGGGAGTCTGAAGGATGCCCATCTTCGTTATTGGTCAATTCTCAACCTGGATTCAAAATCTGGATTTCTGATTTGTGCCAAATTACAATCCTGGCGCCCATTGGATGTCACCTGAATGATGTCACAACCTGCATTTGCTAAACTATGAACTCTGTCATTTCCAGGGCAATTGCTCTACCCATCACCTTTTGTTCTATGTAATTGACCTGTTTTGTCTCTGTATGATTGACCTTTTAATGTAACAAAAGAGTCTGGTGCCGGGTTTTTGTTCACCATTGTAAATCTCTTGTTTTGTAAACTTGTTAGCTAGCAGTAGAACTAGTTGAGGTCCCTTGGGTGGAGGGTATAAAAATCTCCTGATAGGAAATGTCACCAGCGCTCTCAGCACATTTGCACGCAAGACATCGGAACCAAAAAGAGCTGCTCGCTTAAGGGACTTTAATAGGCAAAAAGGTTGAGACTAGGGCTTTTCCCGGCACCAGGCCAGTGACGCTTAAACCCCTTTTCAATAAACCAATTTTAATTTTTGCCTAAATTAAACGCTTCCTCGTTCTTGGGAGAAGGGCTCCACCAGTGACTCGAACCGAAGTTGTAACTGTATCCAGTAGCCATTTTTCTGGTAACATTTTCAAATGAGGTTCAGCTTCTTTATGGGCGAAACACACTGGCTAGGCAAACCACTTCAATTAACTAGAAATAGTATAACAATTTCATGTCAGAAATTATTCAGGGTTGAAAGGGTTTTTGCTGGAGAAACTCTGCTCAAGGGGTGCCCAAATGAGGCTCCTTTAATGTCCCCAAGATCTTTTCCCACTGAAGTGGAGGTTCCTATTCATCTGCTTGCAATTTCTTGCTTTCGAACTGCTAGGTTGACAGGAGCTAGGACAGCAGTACCTGGGTCTCGAACTGCTGACTTGCTGGTCTTCTAAGCTTACAAGGTGAGCTTCCTAACCACTGAGCCAACGCAGCCCTTTAAACCAGTATCTTGCTGTTTGTGCTGCCTCTCCAGAATTTAAATTACATGCACATAATGGAGTTATGCCTTTAGAATTTCCTTTATGTGCCTTTAGAACTTTCTTTATGAATTTTCTTGATAAATAAAATTTCCTTTTCCTTATTATACCCAAAGAAATTAAGTGCAGGGCAAGGCTTTGTGGATAATAGAACTATGGAGACTGTAGATCAGGATCAGTAGTCCCTATTAAGTTATGTTATATATGTTAACTGTGTTTTCTGACAGGAGCGGAATGTATCTTTTCGCATGTATCTATTCTTATGCAAATAAGTGGATCGAAAAATGTGCACACTCTGTTAGCCAATGGGCTTGTTGTATTATTGTTATTGTTACTGTTCATAGTGTATATAAGTCCGAGTTTTGCCCTATCCAAACTGTGTTCAAACCCCACTAATAGAGCTGAATTTCACTACTTCATTCGTCTGCTTCTTCATTCCTTGAACACTAAAAGTTCTAAAACAAAAGTAAACTGATCTGATATGAACTCTTCATGATACAACATGTCAGTGCAGAGAGACAGAAAATGTCAGAATGGATTGACAGAAAACCTCCAAAGAGGCCACAATATGATATATAATTCAATATCAACAAAATGCCATTTTAGAGAAAGCATGGTGGCATTTAATAAACATTAAATAATTGTGTTAGATGAGGCCACTGTTCTGTTGATTATGGCCAAGTAGGTACTTTTAGAAAGCTCACAAATTGATAGAACCATACTGAATAGCTCTTATGGTAAATAAAAAAAGTTAGTAAAGATAAATTCCTCCCTTGCTTGAAAGCCAGTTGTGTCCAACTCTAGGGGGTGATGCTCTTCTCCGTTTACAACCAAAGAGTCAGTGCTGTCTGCAGAAGTTTCCGTGGTCATGTGGCAGGCATGTCTAGATGCCGAAACACATGGAACACTTTATCTACTTGAAATTTCTTGCTTTCAAATTGCTAGGTTGGCAGGAACTGGGAGAAATGACAGTTGCTCACTCCATTGTGCAGTACTCAGGTCTCAAACTGCTGACCTGCTGACCTTCCAGTCATCAAGCTCAGTGTTTTAACCACTAAGCCACTGCAGGGCCTCCAAATGTTATCAGTCCTTAAAACCCCATTTAGCCATTCTGTGGATAATTTTCCTTCTGTGTTAAATCTCTGCTCATTGATAGAAAGCATGTGAAAAGACTAGATACCTTCTCAGAGGACAGATCTGTCTAGGAAAGCCTGCCACCTGTTGATCATTGGCAGCTAATTATAAAATGGCTGAGGGATCTTGGGCCCCTCATTATTTTTCAATCTGAATCATTGTGTGGGTAAAATAATGTCTGGAAGGAAGAGTTATTAAGCTGGCTATGCCACCCTGGTGAAAAAATAGAATATAACTGTAGCAAACAAACAAAAAGTCTTTTTCAATTTTGGAATAAAGCCGTGGCTTTTGAAGCATAAGTTGATGGTATGCTTGAGAGTAAAGTGAGGGACTGTATCTTGGGCAGCTCTTTCACATGACTCCAATTCCTGCATAACATGTTCTAGAAGTTTAGAGAGAAAGGCTTAGCACAGTCTTCTGTCTGAAGTGCTAGCTAGCTCATCATGGCAGGAAAGCAGCAGTTTTGTTTTGTTTTGATATGGGGAAATCAACCATTCAATCTTTATTTGTATATAACAACAACAAAAAAGCAAAAATATTGTGATGACTTTCAGATTAATAAATTAATTTTAGTGTGAGTTTTTGTGAAATGCCACCTACTTACGAAGGCACTAGATGACTGGATAGCTGTGAGTTAGGTATACAACTGCAGAGTCAGAGGATGGGAGTTTGATTCCCCTTGCCTTGGAAGAAGAGCCAGTCTGAGAAGTAAACTGCATAATCTCAGGGTGCCCCCAGAAGAAATGAGTAATAAACCATTTCTGAGTATTCTATACCTAGAAACCCCTGTAAAGCATTGCCATAAGTTAGAAATGACTTGATGGCACACTGCTGCTACTACTACTACTCATCATGAAAATCCTTAAGGGACATTATTATTCTTTGAATTACAGTTCTTCATATTCATTTAAGTTACACTATGGTTTTTATGTTCACTATAAGTTTGAGAAAGGCTAACTCAAACAGAGAAAGCATTTATGTCATTAACATTCCAATACACACTCTGCACATTAACACGTCATGGAGAATAGGGATGCCAACCAAAAAGGGGAATCCCAGGAATGAGAACAGGATGACAAATAACACCTGAAAATTTGAATAAACAAGACAATAGTCATAACAAATTAAGTCATTCCTCATCTTTAACATTCTAGAGGGAGGTGTGAGGAAGTGAAAAGGGTATTTAAGTCCCGAAGTTTTGAACCTTGAAAGGGACCTTTCCCCAGGTAGGTGGAAGCCTACGTTACTCTCAATTGAGACAATGCCAAACTAAGTCTCGCATGAGAGCTATTAAAGCCCGTGATCTACCAGCTCTTTATGGAGGTTAGTTATATTCTCTTTTCTTATTTTATTAGTTTGTAAGTTAGAGTAGAATAGATTAGTTCTTTGCATGTTTATCCTGCATATTATGGATGAATACTAAGCTTCAATAAAATCTCAAACAGACAAGCCGCAGAGTTGCGTCTTTGCTGGGAAGAAGGGAGTTTTCACGGAGAACAGATAAAAAGGTTTGAAGCATCAATAAGGCTGCACATTCACACCAACATAACCTTGGAAAGCTGCTTTCCTCAAAGGGGACATTTAATTAGAGATAAGGATTGCTCCCGTGACTCTAAAGGGAGGTTGCTTCCACTTTCATTGGCCTGGGAAATTTTATCACCCTGGACATTGCAGCTTTGAAGGTAAAAGTTACTTTTTATGCTACATCACTTTCCCAGGGACAGACACTTTCTGTGAGTTTGTGTGGTTGTACGGGAGGTGGCTATATAAACTGGACTATTGCTTTGCCACAATATCTGCTACCACAATTCCTGCTAGGAAGTGGGAACACCACTTTCCCAATAACAACTTAATTGGACTGGAGGTCCATGCCTGTGGTAAAATGCACGGAGAGCGGAAAGTCTCATCCTGGGCCATGAAACAATGGGGAGGGCAAAGCGGGACTGAGGGTTTGATTTTGGTGAGTGTGCATAAGAAAATCCCTGCATCCTAAAAAGCCCTTGGTCATGCGATTTCATGACACCACCACCACCAACATTACTACTACTACTACTACTACTACTACTACTACTACTACTACTACTACTACTACTGTTACTGTTACTTATATAACTCAGACACCAGATCTAAATCCAGGCATCTAAAGAAATGGATCATTATCCACAAAAGTTCACACTGGAACACCTCTTAGACCTGAAGATGCCACAATATCTTACCTTGGTTTTTGGTGTCATGATTCTTGAGTTACCATGGCAACCTTATCACTAAGAGCTACTGAAGCACTTGTAACCACATTCCTTTCTTATGAGCCAAAGTGCAGCTGCATTCCCTCAAAGGAATGCACACCTGCAAACCCCACAAGGGAGGATGACAAATAGGTCAGGTGGCAGAGTGATGACAGGGGCATCTGACTACCCCAGGAGGGAGAAGATGCCTCCCCCCTGTAAATCAAAACCCTGTGACTCTGAACACCTGCAAATTGAGTCATCCTAGGAATGCAAAGGTGGGAGGGAAATCTGCTCCTTTTTCTGTATAAAAGCAGAGCCGTTTTCCCCAGTTCTTTTGTCCTCTCGGGTAGAAGGCAGAGATGTCTCCTTGAGCTGGACTCTAAACACTTACGATCTGAGCCCCTCAGATCTAAGTGGACTATACTAACTATGGTATGCTATGTACTTTGTCTTTGTCTGTCTCTGTTCTTTTTCAGATGCTAAAGGAAAATAAATCTCTTTGTGAGTAACATCGAGTGGATGTCAATTTATCAGGCTATTTCTAAGTGTTTTGTTCTATGCCCCCACAAGCTACCAATATACTAAACTACCGCATACTCCCTGTAAGCGACAGGTAAAGTTCTTTGAAGCCGATTGGGAAGTGGTACAGTGAGGCGACCTTAGGCTGCACTGGGAGTGTGCAGATAAAGGAAATTATTGCAGCCTAAAGGATGGGTACATGACTCTTGTAAGCCAGCGCCCGGTCGAGCATTCAAGACATTTGGCTAGTTTGGTTTCATGTACTGCATCAGATTCAAAACTTCAGGACTTAAATGCCCTTTTTCACCTCCTCACACCTTCCTCTAGAATGTTAAAGATGAGGAATGATTTAATTTGTTATGACTATTGTCTTATTTATTCAAATTTTCAGGTGTTATTTGTATCCCTGTTCTCATTCCTGGGAGTCCCCTTTTTGGTTGGCATCCCTATTCTCCATCCAGAGGCCCGGGGGAGTCCTTCTAGAGTAGCAACGCCCCAGGGGGCAAAGAAGAAGGGCCGCGCTGCCATTGCAGCCAACTGCAGACACAGGAGACCCTCGACCACCCCCAGGAGACACCATCTGCAGCCACCATCACAGTGAAGCCCGAGTTGGCACCTTTGACCACACGGCCGAAGGGAGGCTGCATGCATGCAAGGGATCAGTAATCGAACTGAAGTAATATAGTTGACTTAACATAGATGACTTATAGCAACTGACATAGTGACTGTACAAGAAACTGACTTAAATAGAGACTTGATATGGTTGCCACCCAAGCCACCCCCCGGTTCCCTCAAAGGAGCCAGAGGGAAAGAGGAGGAGGAGGATAAGTAGTTAATTATTTCAATATAGAAACTGTAGTGACTCTGAAAGTACCCAATTTTTAGCGACTGGATGTAACTAACTTACAGGAGAGACTTTCTCATATAGACACTTTATAAGAAACTGACTTACATAGTGACTTGAAATAGTAACTAACAGCAAAAAATTAACTCAATTTTTTGCCTGATATTGTGTTCTAAACTGATATTGTGCTCTAAAATGTGATGATATGCATGATGTTACCTTGTTTTAAACTGTGATAATATGTATGATGGGGGGTGGGTGGCGTAGAAACCGGCAAAGCACGCCAGGGAGTTTGCCAAGAAACCCTATTGACCAAAGCAAAGGCAAAGCAAAGGGACAAATCAGAGGAAACAGGAAGGATGCTCAGCACATTAGATGGACAGAAAGGGATGGGTGGGAAAGGGGGAGGAGAAATACAGTGTTGTAAGGAACAATATTGCATAGGGACATGCAATGTAAGATCAATGAACCAAGAAAATCTGGAAGTAGTAAAAAAGGAAATGGAAAGAATAAGCATTGATATCTTGGGAATCAGTGAGCTAAAATGGACAGGGATGGGCGAATTCAGCTCTGGAAACCATCATATCTACTACTGTGGACAAGAAAACCTCAGAAGAAATGGAGTGGCCATAATTGTAAATAAAAAAGTGAGAAAATCAGTAATGGGATACAATCTCAAAAATGATAGAATGATGTCAGTCAGACTACAAGGCAAACCATTTAATATCACTGTAATCCAAATATATGCACCAACCACTAGTGCAGATGAAGCCACAATAGACCAGTTCTATGAAGACCTACAACATGTTATAGAACAGACACCAAGAAACGACGTCCACATTATCTTAGGAAACTGGAATGCAAAAGTAGGAAATCAAAAAGTGGATGGAATAACAGGCAAGTTTGGTCTGGGAACACAAAACGAAGCAGGGCAAAGACTAATAGAGTTCTGCCAAGATAAGACACTAGTCATAGCAAACACCCTTTTCCAGCAACACAAGAGGAGACTCTACACATGGACATCACCAGATGGCCAACATCGAAACCAAATTGACTACATACTCTGCAGCCAAAGATGGAGAACCTCCATACAGTCAGCAAAAACAAGACCTGGAGTGGACTCTGGCTCAGATCACAATCTACTGATCGCAAAATTTAGGCTCAGACTGAAGAAAATAGGGAAAACTAATAGGCCGGATAGATATGATCTAGACAACATACCCAAGGAATACACGGTGGAGGTGAGGAACAGATTCAATGGTCTGGACCAGATAGACAGAGTACCAGAAGAATGATGGACAGAGATGAGAGACATTATGCAGGAGGCAGCAAGGAAAACTATACCAAAAAAAAAAAGAAGTGCAAAAAAGCAAAGTGGTTGTCGGATGAGGCTCTTAAAATAGCAGAGGAAAGAAGGAACACAAAAGGCAAAGGAGAAAGGAAAAAATACAATCACTTAAAGAATTCAACGAAAAGCAAGGAGAGATAAGGAAACCTACCTAAATGAGCAGTGCAAAGAAATAGAGGAAAACAACACAAGAGGCAGAACTTTAAAAAATTGGGGAAGTCAAGGGAACGTTCAAAACAAAAATGACCACGATAAAAGACAAAGATGGCAAAGAGTTAGCGGATGCAGAACAGATAAAGAAAAGATGGAAAGAGTACACAGAGGAACTTTACAAAAAAGACGTAAACACCCCGGATAATAACAATGAGGGGGAAATTGAACTTGAACCAAACATCCTAGAGAGTGAAGTCAGAAAGGCCCTAAAAAGCACGGCAAATAACAAAGCCACTGGGGATGATGGTATCCCAGTTGAATTCTTCAAAGCCCTAAAAGATGATGGAATCAAGCTACTACATGCTCTATGCCAGCAGATTTGGAAAATGAAACAGTGGCCACAGGATTGGAAAAGATCAGTATACGTCCCAATCCCCAAAAAGGGCAATGCCAAAGAATGTTCAAATTATTGAACAATTGTGCTCATCCCACAAGCTAGCAAAGTGATGCTCAAGATAATACAGGATAGACTGCAGCAGCATGTAGAAAGAGAACTACCAGAGGTGCAGGCTGGGTTCAGAAGAGGAAGGGGGACCAGAGGCCACATTGCCAACATACGTTGGATCATGGAGAAAACAAAGGAATACAAGAAACAAGCTTACTTCTGTTTCATTGACTACACCAAGGCCTTTGATTGTGTGGACCACAACAAAATGTGGCAAGTAATTAAAGAGATGGGAATACCAGAACACTTCATATGTCTCATGAGAAATCTGTACATGAGTCAAGAAGCAACAGTTAGGACAGAGGATGGAATGACAGAGTGGTTTGGAATAGGAAAAGGAGTAAGACAAGGCTGCATTTTGTCACCCTGCTTATTCAACTTATACACAGAGAACATAATGCGCAATGCAGGGATGGAGGAATCACAATATGGGATCAAAATTGCTGGGAGAAACATCAACAATTTGAGATATGCAGATGATACCACCCTAATGGCAGAAAGTGAGGAAGACTTAAAGAAGCTCCTGATTAGGTTGAAAGAAGAGAGTCCAAAAGCTGGCCTGAGACTCAATATCAAGAAAACCAAGATAATGGCAACAGGCCCCATCAGTCCCTGGAAAATAGATGGGGAAGAAGTAGAAGCAGTAACAGATTTTACTTTCTTAGGATCAAAGATCTCTGCAGATGGAGATTGCAGCCATGAAATAAAAAGGCGACTGATTCTTGGAAGACACGCTATGAAAAACCTGGGGAACATAGTGAAAAGTAGAGACATCTCATGGCAAACAAAGGTCCGCATAGTCAAAGCAATGGTATTTCAGGTGGTAATGTATGGTTGTGAGAGCTGGACCATTAGAAAGGCTGAGCGAAGAAAAATAGATGCCTTTGAGATGTGGTGCTGGAGGAGAGTTTTGAGAGTCCCTTGGACAGCGAGGAGAACAAATAGGTCAATATTAGAAGAGATTAGCCCTGACTACTCATTAGAAGGACAAATAACAAAGATGAAGCTAAAGTATTTTGGACATCAAATGAGAAGAGAGGATTTGCTTGAGAAAGCCTTGATGCTGGGGAAGGAGGAGGGCAAAAGAAGAAGGGGACGGCCAAAGATGAGATGGCTAGATGGTATTGTAGACACAATGAGCACGGAGCTGTGCGGACTAAGGAGGATGGTGGAGGACAGGGGTGCCTGGAGAGCGATGGTCCATGGGGTCGCAAAGAGTCGGAATCGACTGTGCGACTGAACAACAACAACAACATCAAATTAATACACATTACCATACACATTAAATATTTGTTTATTTACCACTTTAAAACCTTAATACATGTCACAGAAATTTAAGTAGTATCTTCTATAGTTCTAAAAACTATGTGTGGCACTTAAAGGAGAAGTAGCCACTCTGTGTGATATTGGGCAAGCTGCACCATCCTCAGATCCTGCTAAAAGAAGGGAGTGGTAAACAACTTCTGAGTACTCTCTATCTAGAAAACCTTGAGAAGGGCTGCTTTAAATCAGAATTGATTTAACAGCACATAGAAGATTCATACAACTGCATGAAAGTCTCATACAACAAGTAAACTGGACTGTTGCTTTGCCACAATATCTGCTACCACAATTCCTGCTAGGAAGCGGGAACACCACTTTCCCAATAATAACTTAACTGGGCTGGAGGTC
This sequence comes from Bradypodion ventrale, assembly GCA_035047345.1. NCBI lineage: Eukaryota > Metazoa > Chordata > Lepidosauria > Squamata > Chamaeleonidae > Bradypodion > Bradypodion ventrale. The sequence goes on from JAWDJE010000005.1 coordinate 142,293,260, forward strand.
CAAGCCTGTGGTAAAATGCACCTTCATGGTGAACAATTACTGTTAAAGGCAATGGAAGTTTTCTTTCTTCTTTTTTTTTTACTTTATTCTAAAGTGGTCCCACCCAGGTGGATTGTACATAAATCTAAGAAATCAATCTATCAAAATAAATCCAAAATTCTACTACTTCATTATATACACATCAAACGTCGCCCTGCAGCTGTGAACTGGTCAAGTGTTGCTCTCTTTTGTGACAGCTTCATATGAAGCAGCAATGTAGATCCAAAATATTTTGCTGTCCAAGGAAGAGCATGAAATGGCAATGTTACCTAGGACATCCTTATTCATAGTATGTAAGTCAACTAAGCTGTTCTGGCATCTGAGGCAAGAAAAAAGTCTTCCACATCTCTCCCTCTCCCTCTCTGGGAGGAGAAAAGGAATGAAAACACTTGAACAATTTGTTGCCTCTTTATGACACCCAAAATTGACTACCCAAGGCAGCAACCTCACTCCAACTAATAGCACAGGCAATCCATGATTGTATTACTTCAGTTTCTACATGGGTCACATGCAGAATGGATGTATCTCAGAGGGTATTCCTGCTGCCTCTGAGCACACCATTTCTTCTATTATTCCAGACACAGAGAAACATGACTGTTCTCATGGTGGCATAACCTTACTTAACATATGCAAGCGCGGCGCCAAAATGGCCGCCGCGCCCTTTGCGGGCCCCCCCCCAAAGCACAGAGAATCCGGGTAGTTAGGGGCGTGGCCAGCTCCCTTATAAAAGGGGTGGCCACGAGGCAGCCGAGCTGCCATTTTACCTCAGCGACGGAGCGGAGAAGTCTTTTCCCCTGTGTCTCCGTCGCTCTTTAGCTTACCGGGAAGCCTTTTTGGTAGCGGTTCTGCCTTGCTGGCTTCCCTTCTTGCTTCCGTGGAGATGCCTTCGAAGAAGAAGGCAGCTTCGAGTGCAGCTCGCGCTGTTAGGAGGCGCAACCCAGGTCGGAGGACCGCGGTGCCGCCTCCTCAGCAGCCGCCTTTGCCGGCCCCTGCCGGGGCCAGCGGAATGGGGTCTATTGCCCCTTGGCCCGATCAGAGTGCGGGCGCGGAAGGCGTTCCGGCCCGCGGCCCGCGAGCGGTGGACACCGCTCCTGCACCTGCCCACCCTGTTGGGCCTACTCATCTTGGGTCGCAGCCTCCCCCTGGGCCCTCTAGCCTCGGGGGGTGGTGCGGCCCCCTGCCTTGGCAGGTTTCTCCACCGACCCTGCCGGGCTTCGGTGCTGGCCAATGGCCATATTCGGGTCCTGGGGTACAGGGACCTGTACCCGCGCCTGGACCAGGCGGGCCGGCCGGCCCTTTGCCCCTGGTCAACGTGGACACCTTACTGGCCCGCATCGCGGCCCTGGAAGCGTCGTTGGCTCGGGCCAGTCAGGCGGGCGCCCCCTTCGGGGTCCCTTTTGAGGCGATGTCGGCAGGAGGTCAACAGCCGGCAGGGAGGGTCGAGCTGCTGCAGGCGCGTGGCGCGGTTTCGGCCACTGCCTCGCAGCTCCCCAGCCAGCAGCCAGGTGCGGGTCAAGCCCCGGTGATGAGCTCTACGTCGGTCGTGAGCTCCGACGCCCCCAGTGGGCCGGAACCCCCGGTGGGGGCGGCCCGCGGGGGTGCAGCATGTGAGTATACGGTGCAAGCGAGTACATCCACACACATCCCCAATATGGGGAGGGTTTTTCAATGGCCTTGGCCTCGCGCGGGTGGTGCGGGGGCCACGCTATCGGCAACCCACCCGGCGACGACGACTGCCACCTTGGGTACTGGGGTGGGTACTTGTTCTTACACTCCGGGGAATGTGCTGGGGGTGGCTGGTTTAGCTCAGGCCCCTTTTACTAGGCCGGCTGTGCCTTTTTCGGCTTTGCCGACGGCGGGGTATTCCTTGCCACTAGGTGATCACTTGGCACAGACTACCAGAGAAAAGATATGGCGGGGGGAATACGTAGATATCTTCTCACTCCTGAACAGAGAGCCCACCAAGGAGGAAAGGGAGGGACAGGATGAGAAGGACAAGGAGCAGGCACGCCGCCGTAAGCCGCTGCGTACCTGGGCCAATTGGCTCCCCGCTTATTTAATATACATGGCGGTGTATTTGAGGGCGCGGCCAGATTTGGCTATTCCCATGGTCCAATATTTGGACAATATATATAGGGCAATGGTTGATTTCCCGGGCCCCTCATGGCTAGCATATGATGAGGAATTCCGTATGAGGATTCCCCTCCACCCCGAGATGAGATGGGATGAGCCGTGCCAGAGGCTTTGGCTCTTGTATATGACGCCTACACGCCCTGCCCCGGGAGATAGAGACCATTGCGGACATGCGGTCCAGCGAGCGGCTCCAGCGCAGGTTACCCGCCAGGCGGCGGGGCAGGGGGTTACAGCCCGCCTGCTGTGCTGGACTTTCTCGTCCAATGGTTCCTGCAATAGAAAGAATTGCAGGTATAAGCATGAGTGTCCCACATGTTCGGGCCCCCACGCAGCCTCTGCCTGTCCCAGACCTGGGGGGGCACGAGGCAGAGGGAGGGGTGGACAGTGGGCTGGCAAGACTGCCTCGGATGGAGCTGGTTCTCCAAAAGGCCCCCTCCCCAATTAATGTGGACATGCTGGAGCGTTGGCTCGCATCGTACCCGAAGGGGGAGGATGGGGAGTATCTCCTTCAGGGTTTTAAGCAGGGATTCCGTATTCCTTTCATGGGTGATAGGTCCCCTCAGGATGCCGCCAACCTGTTATCCCTCAGAAGGAGGGAGAATGTGGCTGCGGCCAGCATTAAGAAAGAGTTAGATGCGGGCAGGGTCGCTGGACCTTTCCCTGCACCCCCGTTTCCCAATTTTAAGGTGTCGCCACTGGGCTTGGTCCCCAAAAAGTCCCTAGGCGAGTTTCGCCTTATTCATCATTTGTCCTACCCAGCCGGCCGATCGGTCAATGATGCTATTCCTGATGACCTCTGTTCAGTCAGGTATACATCGTTTGACCATGCATTGCGCATGGTACGCTCGTGTGGCCCGGGTGCCTTGCTGGCCAAGTGTGACATTAAGTCGGCTTTTCGCCTCCTGCCAGTGCATCCGGGCGACTTTGAGTTGCTGGGTTTTAAATTTAAGGGTGAATATTATTTTGATAAGGCCATGCCTTTTGGCTGCTCCATATCATGCTCGGCATTCGAGCGTTTTAGTACCTTCCTAGAGTGGGCTTTCGTCCGCAGGTCAGGGTCCCGGTCTGTAGCCCATTACCTGGATGATTTTTTATTCGGGGGTGAACGGGGCTGGGACACGTGCACACGTCTCCTCAACACATTTCAGACGCTAATGGAGGAACTTGGTGTCCCTTTAGCGCCCGAAAAGACCGAGGGCCCATCTACCAAGCTAGTATTCCTGGGGGTTGAGATTGACACAGTAGTGCAGGCTTCTAGGTTGCCGGGTGATAAGGTGTCCAGGATAGTGGCCCTTATCTCGGAATTGCTGGCCAAGCGTAAGGCATCCCTGAGGGAACTGCAGGTGCTACATGGTCACCTCAATTTTGCCTGCAGGGTGGTCGTACCGGGCAGGGCTTTTGCCCGGCGCTTATGCGACGCCATGGCAGGGTTATCCAGGCCCCACCACAGAGTCAGGCTTACCCGGGGTATCAGGGCAGACATGTTTGTCTGGTTGCAATTCCTGAGGGAGTTCAATGGGGTCTCATTTTGGAGGTCTGACCTCCTGGCATCCCCCAATTTCCAGATCCAGTCTGATGCCTCAGGATCCCTGGGTTATGGGATGTACTTCAATGGGAAGTGGGCCTATGGTGGGTGGCCACTGGCATGGGCAGGCACAGGTCGCCTGCGGGATCTCACATACCTGGAATTTTTCCCTATTCTGGGGGCTTTGATGCTATGGGGCGAACAGTGGGCTAATTCGGTGGTGCATTTCTGGTGCGACAATGCTGCTGTTGTCCACATTGTCAATGCACAGACTTCCAAATCGCCCAGGGTTATGGAACTAGTGCGCCATTTTGTGCTGCGCTGCCTGCGCCTTAACGTCTTGTTCAGGGCCAGGCATGTCCCTGGGATTAATAATGATATTGCTGACGCATTGTCCCGCCTGCAGATCTCCCGGTTCCGTGCCTTGGCCCCGGATGCGGAGGAATTTCCCTCGCCACTCCCGGACGAGATCTGGACTATTGGCAAGGAGAGGTGAACCGGGCGATTGGCCTGTCACTAGCGCCACGCACGCGTAAGGCGTACCAGCAAGCATTCAATTCTTACAGGGCATTTTTGGCTCAATGTCACCTGCCAGAGACCTGGCCTATCCCGGTGGACCATGTTCTGCGGTTCATGGTTCACCTGCATGCATGGGGCCTCGCACCTCGCACCATAGCATCCAAGCTCTCGGCGTTGGCTTTTATGGCCAAAGTGAGAGGTCATGTGGATACCACCTCTGACTTCCGTGTGAGACATGTTTTGGAGGGGTGGGTGCGCGAGCGCGGGCGTTGCCCGGACAACCGGCACCCTATTTCCCCAGGGGTTCTTACCCAGTTGGCCCGGGGCTGGCCAGGCCTCTGTTTTGATCATTATGAGGCAGCCCTTTTCCATGCAGCCACAACGGTGGCATTTTTTGGAGCGCTCCGCGTCAGCGAACTCGTGATGCTGTCTAAGGCGGATGCAAGTGGTAGGGCACTGGAACTCGAAGATGTCTATGTAGCCAAAGACTGGGCCCAGTTGAGGATACGCTCCTCGAAAACAGATCAGCATGGCGTAGGCAGTGGTGTAAGACTGCTACGTTGTTCTTTGGCAGACATCTGTCCGGTTGGTGCCCTACAGGAATTCCTGGCACTGCGTGGCATACACCACGGCCCGTTTTTCTGTCACCAAGATGGGTCTCCCCTTACTAAATTTCAGTTTTGGAAGGTGACAGCCAGAGCCCTCACCAGGGTGGGCCTACCAGGTGCCCGTTATGGCACACATTCGTTCCGTATTGGTGCAGCCTCTACAGCAGCTGCTTTTGGGTACTCTGGGGCTGACATACGCAGCATGGGGAGGTGGGGCTCGCAATGTTTTCAGTTTTATGTGCGCCCACTCCCGCCATGAGTACCAATCCAGTCACCTTACTGCCTTTTTTCTCAATTTTCTTACAGACCCTGGGTGTCGTATTACACCGGTGACAGTATGGCTGATGGGCCACAGCTATGTGCACAGGGCAGCGCGTTACGCTGCGGCGACAGAGTGGGGACCCCGACTGGGACTGGGTGAACACGCCAGTCTCACATGGCATGGTAAGCCTGGGATGTTATGGCGGGAGCTGCGGCCTTTCCTTTTTTCTGGCCTGGGTGCTGACCCGCCTGACATTCTCATTATCCACCTGGGGGGCAATGATTTGGGCCAGGTCACCGGCTTATCGCTCAAGCATGCGATTTGCGAGGAACTCGCCTACTTGCATTATGTCTGGCCTGCCACAACCCTGGTTTGGTCGGACATTGTCCCGCGCCATTCTTATAGAGGGGGCGTTAACCTCCTGGCCCTTGACCGCGCTAGGCGCACGGTCAACAGGGCGGTGGCGCGGTTTCTTGCCGACAGGGCTTGGGGACGGGTCAGTCATCACCCCGATATTAGCCTACAAAATTATGACTTGTACGCAGGGGATGGGGTCCATCTGTCGCGAGGAGGTATGGACCTCCTGTTGGGTGATTGGCGAGCAGGCCTGTTGACCGAGCTGACGGTCTGGGGGGGGCGTCAGGTCTTCTTTGAAGCCCCTCCGTGTGGCGGGTAGCACTGGTAAGGTAAACAGTATGACCCACAAGTATCCGGCAGGTTCGCAATTGACTGGACAACACTAGACAGGAATAAATTAGTTAAACGTTGTCCGGTCAACGACGAACCAGGCGATGGGGTGATGACGATTGCTAACCAGCATGCATCACCCCTGTGATTTCACGGATACGCGTCAGAGGGTGGGGTCATGAGTTAGTTATTGACTACGGTCAACAATTTGTTTGTTGTCAACAAACAAATTGATACAAATTGATACATTGTAACCAATTGCCGTTGGCAATTTTGGGGTGGTACCTTACCAGTGTTACTTCGGCCTGCTTGCCTTAGGAATTATGATTGGTCGTTTTACCAATACAAATTTATAATTCGGACTAGGGCATTGAATCAATAAATGTGGCCCTATGCTGTTATCCACTTTCAATGTTGTCTGTGTCCGTTATTGGGGGGGTGCGCCTGCAATGCAAGCGCGGCGCCAAAATGGCCGCCGCGCCCTTTGCGGGCCCCCCCCCCACAGGACAGAGAATCCGGGTAGTTAGGGGCGTGGCCAGCTCCCTTATAAAAGGGGTGGCCACGAGGCAGCCGAGCTGCCATTTTACCTCAGCGACGGAGCGGAGAAGTCTTTTCCCCTCCACCCCCTCCCTAGTTAACAGTGTGATATTTGGTCGCTTCGGGGCCGGGTGGGAATTTTTGGCTGGGACCCATATTGGCTTCCGGGTCCTGGCTTTTTTGCCCATCCCACACTGTTGCTATGGTTTGATATAGGGGTCTTTCTGTGTTCCTGATGTTGACTTTGGTCACATTGGCGGGTAGCACTGGTAAGGTAAACAGTATGACCCACAAGTATCCGGCAGGTTCGCAATTGACTGGACAACACTAGACAGGAATAAATTAGTTAAACGTTGTCCGGTCAACGACGAACCAGGCGATGGGGTGATGACGATTGCTAACCAGCATGCATCACCCCTGTGATTTCACGGATACGCGTCAGAGGGTGGGGTCATGAGTTAGTTATTGACTACGGTCAACAATTTGTTTGTTGTCAACAAACAAATTGATACAAATTGATACATTGTAACCAATTGCCGTTGGCAATTTTGGGGTGGTACCTTACCAGTGTTACTTCGGCCTGCTTGCCTTAGGAATTATGATTGGTCGTTTTACCAATACAAATTTATAATTCGGACTAGGGCATTGAATCAATAAATGTGGCCCTATGCTGTTATCCACTTTCAATGTTGTCTGTGTCCGTTATTGGGGGGGTGCGCCTGCAAACATAAACTGTATGAAAGCAATTAAGGTGTTCCCTCTTTACAGTTTTCCCACAGAAATTCTCTCTCAGGGCTGCTGTTACTTCTCTTTGGGTTAAACTTGCTTAGAGGGGAGAACCTGTCATGAAACCAAATAAAACCATTCATTTTTTGCCTTTAAAAATATCTATTTCTCTGAGTCTCATTTCTTCCCATCTGTAAAATGGGTATAGAGGGAATCTGTTCTTATGCCTTGAATGTACAAGACATCCATCCTAGTTAAAATACTCAATGGTTTTTACTTGGCCACAAAGTTTGCTGGTAGATATGTTTCAAATGAGCTTCAACACTAGGAAGTGCAGAGTGATGCACTTTGGGGCAAAAAACCCCCAATTACATTTATAAACTGATGGGGTCTGAACTCTCTGCGACAAACCAGGAAAGGGACCTCTTCACTCTTGAATGACGGCGTTTAAGAGGTGACCTGAATGAAGTTTATAAAATCATGCACGGTGTGGACAAAGTAGATAAGTAGATTTCCAGGGAATCCTAAGCAGGTGAAGGCATCTGCTTGGGAATACCCTGAAGCAAATGGTGAGCCACTGTGTGAGACAGAATGCTGAACTGGATGGGCTGTGGCCTGTTCCAGCAAGGCTGTTCTTATGTTCTTATGAAGGAATTTTGGATGTTTGAGGCACTGCTGGGCAAATTCCTCTTAAAAAGCAACCATCTCTTTTATGCCAAGATCAAGTGAACTTTACAGAGGCAAAGTCATTGATGCTAACAGTGTGTGACAGGAAACAAGGCCATGTGACTCCAATATTTTGTAAGCCTAACCCTTGTGTAAGATTATGTTACATTCTTTTCCAGTGATTCTCTCAGAAATCTGAACTTTTAATTAAAAGGCAACATTGATGCTTGTCCAATTCTGGCAGCCTTAAAAGCTGCTCTTTACTCCTTTGATTAAAATGCAAGCCGTCTTGAGTCAGCATGTGATGGGATGCTTGTATAATTAGCTTCATTGTCTGTTATGTATATATCCAGATACATAATGATGAAACTGCATAACATATACCTAATAAGTATTGAAAGCTAGACCTTTTCTAACCTTTTCTAGCCTTACTAACAGAAGCTCACAAGAGGGTTAAAAACCTTATCATGTGTTTTTCATCTTCCATTTCATTGTAAATCTTGTTTTCCCCAACCCTCTCTGTCTGTTATTTAACAAAGTACAGTAAAACCCTGATTACATATGCCCCGAGTTACATATTTGACTTATATAATGATTTTGTACTAAAACCATGTCCCGATTTACATAAATGTTCTGATTTACATAAATTTATATAACACAATTTCCTGTGAGTTTGCTTCAAGTTACATTAAAAATTCATTTTTCCTATGGGTTTGCTTCGAGTTATGTAAAAATTCATTTCCCTATGGGTTTGCTTCGATTTACATAAAATTTTCTTTTTTCCTATGGTTTGGGTTTGCTTCGAGTTAAGTTAAAAATAATTTTTCCTATGGGTTTGCTTCGAGTTACATAAAAAACGATTTAAGCAAAAGACTACAGAATGGACTTTTCCATAAGTAGGGGTTCTACTGTATATCTAAAACTATGCCTTTGGAACTTGTAATGAGATGCTGTGCTAAATCTAAAGCATGGACTTTAAACTAGGTGTTCTACATTTCAATGCAAGCATAAAGCCACTTGACCACATGGGCCTGCCCTAACAAGTTATAACCAAGTTAAAAACAAGTAGAGCAGGTGATGTTATGATACAAGAAGACATGGAACAAAGAGACACATGTTAGGGTATTTGTGCAACAAATTAGATCCAGCTCAGACTCAGCATGACTCTTCTCCCTTGCAGTCAGCGGTAGGATTATATGGTCTCCTGATGCACTAGTGACTCATGCAAAGATCTCATGAAGGTGCCAGTAATATGACACATCAGCTCCATATATAGGGCACAGTGCACAAAGCTACTGCAGTTTTGTGCCAGCCTTTTTCATATTTAGTATTATCAGTTGAAGTTATGGCTCATCAATGAGTATACACACTTTTCAAGGTGATGTCCAAGGTAGTATTCTTCCCCACTTTAGTCTCACAATCACCCAGTGAGGTAATTTATGTTGAGAGACAGAGAGTAACGATTTCACATCTACTTTTGCAGCTCAGTGGGGACTTGAATCCAGATCACATGCATTTCAATCTACAACTCTAACTACTGAATCACACTAGATTTTAGATTGTTGTGATGACACAGTTCACAAGGATTTCATTGAGATGTCTTATGAGGAAATCAACTCATACAACTAGTTTCCATCCAGTCCCTGCAAGGCTGTTGACAAACTGATATGTTTCCTCATTCACATTGGACACAGCAGCAAAACCCAGTGCAGGGAAAAATATATATTCTGGCTCTTCCTTTAAACACTAGAAGAAGGAAAACCTTCCCATACCTACTCATCCTGCCCCATGAGCAAGCTAAGAAAGAGGAAAATAATGTTGGAAAAACAACAACCTTGCATTAATACAATACAAACACGGGGAATCAGTGGGAAAAGAGTTGCTAGGTTGGCAGGAGCTGGGACAGAGATGGGTACTCATTCTGTCATGCAGTACTTGGATCTTGAACTGCCAACTTGCTGACCCTCCAGCTAACAAGGTGATTTTATTAACCACTGACCCTAGATGATAAGGGTTTATCAATACATATTGTGAATGGAGAATTGATAGAAAAATAATGAAATATATTTTCCAGATATTAAATCTATATCAGGGGTGATTAGGGCTGCTTTTAACCAACTGCAGCAGATTTCCCAGCTCTGCCCATATCTATATGGGAGATCCCTAACCACCTTGGTCCATGCATTGGTAATCTCCAAGATTACTAATAATTGTGAATGTGAACAGGGTAGTATTGAGCATTTGTGCTACTCTTTTCTCTATGAAGTGATGTTTAGTTCCTATACTCTGCTATCTAAAAGGGAATATACAAATTCCCATCTATGTACCTGTTGTGTATTCAGGTTAATTGCAAGTTGCACAAGAAACTCCTTGCAAAGACAAAATGGCGATTTCCCACCATCAACATTAGCTGCTAGATTTGGCGCAAACTCTTCCTTTTGGGCGCACTCTTTATGTTAATTAGAGTTCAATGATTGGGTGCAACTTTGGATCCTGTTCATGATTGGTTAAAACTGGTATATCTTGTTATGATTGGTTAGTTAAGGTTGACTGGCATGTTACTACATTGTATCAAAGTGTCACTGCCAGGGTGACACTATATAAGCCCCACGGGTAAACAAGGGTGGGGCCGGGGCCGGATTTATGCAGGATAGCCAAGCCAGGCTAAGCCTTGGGTCTTCTCCATACACTCGCACGCAAGTGTAGCTTAGTAGCCAAGGACAGCATAGTTTGGAGAGACCGATTACATGGGACTAGTGTAGCTAACTGAGGTCCGGATATTCCATGAAAGAGTAACCAAAAAGACTTTACAATGAACTGTTGTTCTTCGTTCTGTTCATCGTTTGCTGGACTGTTCTTTACAAGGGCCGGGATGCAACAATTGGCGACAAAGGTGGGATTAGAGAAAGACCAGATGGCTGACCATATCCCATTGTGGTTGCAACCATTCGACACTTGCAAGCCACGCTTATGGCCTTACTATAAGGTGCACCTCGAGAGCTATTTCTTTTTTAAAAAATTATTTTTATTTTTTTTACTATTTATAACAACATTACAAAAGAAAAAAACTTAATAGACACAACTACATTTTGAATTAACCATAAAAGAAAATCAAATTACATATATACTACATTACAGACAAATTCATAAATTTTTAATAAACATACTTGCTTTAGTGTATAGCCAGAACCTTCTTATTAATTTACTATTTCATAAATATTCAAGCTCCAGTCAATTCCCAACTCTCACACTACTCTTTTCTCAATTAGACTATGTTGGTCAAAAACCTCCATATCCTGCTATACCATTGTTTTACAAAAACTTAAAACAGGTTACAAAAATATTCAATATACAGTTACAATAAACACCCTGTATATAAACAGTTTAAAAGAGTCTGCGAGATATCACATTTATTTTACCATTTCCAAAAATGTATCTGTTCAGGTACCCGACTATCCCCCTGCTCTCCTTTCATTGTGTAGTCAACAAATGGGTGCCAAATTTTCCAAAATCTATTTTCTTTAATTTTACCTTTATATTTATTTATTTCCCATGTTAGTTTATCGTTCAATGCAAGATCCCACATCTCTTTATACCATTCTTCTATTTTCAACATTCCTTCAAATTTCCAATTTCTTGCAATACACATTGCAGGCGCACCCCCCCAATAACGGACACAGACAACATTGAAAGTGGATAACAGCATCGGGCCACATTTATTGATTCAATGCCCTAGTCCGAATTATAAATTTGTATTGGTAAAACGACCAATCATAATTCATAAGGCAAGCAGGCCGAAGTAACACTGGTAAGGTACCACCCCAAAATTGCCAACGGCAATTGGTTACAATGTATCAATTTGTATCAATTTGTTTGTTGACAACAAACAAATTGTTGACCGTAGTCAATAACTAACTCATGACCCAACCCTCTGACGCGTATCCGTGAAATCACAGGGGTGATGCATGCTGGTTAGCAATCGTCATCACCCCATCGCCTGGTTCGTCGTTGACCAGACAACGTTTAACTAATTTATTCCTGTCTAGTGTTGTCCAGTCAATTGCGAACCTGCCGGATACTTGTGGGTCATACTGTTTACCTTACCAGTGCTACCCGCCAATGTGACCAAAGTCAACATTAGGAACACAGAAAGACCCCTATATCAAACCATAGCAACAGTGTGGGATGGGCAAAAAAGCCAGGACCCAGAAGCCAATATGGGTCCCAGCCAAAAATTCCCACCCGGCCCCGAAGCGACCAAAATATCACACTGTTAACTAGGGAGGGGGTGGAGGGGGAAAGACTTCTCCGCTCCGTCGCTGAGGTAAAATGGCAGCTCGGCTGCCTCGTGGCCACCCCTTTTATAAGGGAGCTGGCCACGCCCCTAACTACCCGGATTCTCTGTCCTGTGGGGGGGCCCCGCAAAGGGCGTGGCGGCCATTTTGGCGCCGCGCTTGCATTGCAGGCGCACCCCCCCAATAACGGACACAGACAACATTGAAAGTGGATAACAGCATCGGGCCACATTTATTGATTCAATGCCCTAGTCCGAATTATAAATTTGTATTGGTAAAACGACCAATCATAATTCCTAAGGCAAGCAGGCCGAAGTAACACTGGTAAGGTACCACCCCAAAATTGCCAATGGCAATTGGTTACAATGTATCAATTTGTATCGATTTGTTTGTTGACAACAAACAAATTGTTGACCGTAGTCAATAACTAACTCATGACCCCACCCTCTGACGCGTATCCGTGAAATCACAGGGGTGATGCATGCTGGTTAGCAATCGTCATCACCCCATCGCCTGGTTCGTCGTTGACCGGACAACGTTTAACTAATTTATTCCTGTCTAGTGTTGTCCAGTCAATTGCGAACCTGCCGGATACTTGTGGGTCATACTGTTTACCTTACCAGTGCTACCCGCCACACGGAGGGGCTTCAAAGAAGACCTGACGCCCCCCCCCAGACCGTCAGCTCGGTCAACAGGCCTGCTCGCCAATCACCCAACAGGAGGTCCATACCTCCTCGCGACAGATGGACCCCATCCCCTGCGTACAAGTCATAATTTTGTAGGCTAATATCGGGGTGACGACTGACCCGTCCCAAGCCCTGTCGGCAAGAAACCGCGCCACCGCCCTATTGACCGTGCGCCTAGCGCGGTCAAGGGCCATGAGGTTAACGCCCCCTCTGTAAGAATGGCGCGGGACAATGTCCGACCAAACCAGGGTTGTGGCAGGCCAGACATAATGCAAGTAGGCGAGTCCCTCGCAAATCGCATGCTTGAGCGATAAGCCGGTGACCTGGCCCAAATCATTGCCCCCCAGGTGGATAATGAGAATGTCAGGCGGGTCAGCACCCAGGCCAGAAAAAAGGAAAGGCCGCAGCTCCCGCCATAACATCCCAGGCTTACCATGCCATGTGAGACTGGCGTGTTCACCCAGTCCCAGTCGGGGTCCCCACTCTGTCGCCGCAGCGTAACGCGCTGCCCTGTGCACATAGCTGTGGCCCACCAGCCATACTGTCACCGGTGTAATACGACACCCAGGGTCTGTAAGAAAATTGAGAAAAATTGAGAAAAAGACGGGAAGGTGACTGGATTGGTACTCATGGCGGAAGTGGGCGCACATAAAACTGAAAACATTGCGAGCCCCACCTCCCCATGCTGCGTATGCCAGCCCCAGAGTACCCAAAAGCAGCTGCTGTAGAGGCTGCACCAGTATGGAATGGATGTGTGCCATAACGGGCACCTGTGAGGGCACTCCCTGTCACCTTCCAAAACTGAAATTTAGTAAGGGGAGACCCATCTTGGTGACAGAAAAACGGGCCGTGGTGCATGCCACGCAGTGCCAGGAACTCCTGTAGGGCACCAACCGGACAGATGTCTGCCAAAGAACACTGTAGCAGTCTTACACCACTGCCTACGCCATGCTGATCTGTATTAGAGGAGCGTATCCTCAACTGGGCCCAGTCTTTGGCAACATAGACATCCTCGAGTTTCAGTGCCCTACAACTTGCATCCGCCTTATACAGCATCTCAAGCTCGCTGTCGCGGAGCGCTCCAAAAAGGCCACCGTTGTAGCCGCATGAAGTGGGCTGCCTCATTTCAAAACAGAGGCCAGGCCAGCCCCGGGCCAATTGGGTAAAACCCTGGGAAAATCTTGCATCCGCCTTACTCAGCATCTTAAGCTCGCCGATGCGGAGGGCTCCAAAAAGGCCACCGTTGTAGCCGCATGAAGTGGGCTGCCTCATTTATCGAAACTGAGGCCAGGCCAGCCCCGGGCCAATTGGGTAAAAACCCTGGGAAAATCTTGCATCCGCCTTACTCAGCATCCCAAGCTCGCCGATGCGGAGGGCTCCAAAAAGGCCACCGTTGTAGCCGCATGAAGTGGGCTGCCTCATCTATCAAAACAGAGGCCAGGCCAGCCCCGGGCCAACTGGGTAAAAAACCCCTGGTAAATGGGGTGGCGGTCGGCCGGGAAACGCCCGCGCACGCGCACCCACCCCTCCCAAACATGTCTCACCCAGAAGTCATTGGTGCCGTCCACACGACCTCCCACTTTGGCCACAAAAGCCAACCCGACAGCTGAGATGCTATGGTGCGTGGTGCAAGGCCCCAGGCATACAGGTAAACCATGAACCGCAGAACATGGGCTACTGGGATCGGCCAGGTTCCTGGCAGTCGGAATCGGGTACATAATACTCTGAAGGAACTAAATGCGTGGTGATACGCCTTACTCATGCATGGCGCTAGTGACAGGCCAATCGCCCGGTTCACCTCTCCTCGCCAACGTTCCATCTCTCGTCCAGGAGTGGCGAGGGAAATTCCTCCGCATCCGGGGGCCGAGGCACGGAACCGGGAGATCTGCAGGCGGGACAAAGCAGCAGCAATATCATTATCAACCCTTGGGACATGCCTGGCCCTGCAGGGAACGTTGAGGCACAGGTTGCATAACACAAACCAACACACTAGCCCCATAACCCCGGGCGATTTGGAAATCTGTGCAGTGACGATGCGGACAACAGCCGCGTTGCCATGCCAAAATTGCACAACTGAGTTGGCCCACTCCTTGCCCCATAGCATCAAAGCACCCAGGATAGGGAAACATTCCAGATACGTGAGACCATGCAGGCGACACTTGCCTGCCCAGTATGTTGGCCACCCACCATAGGCCCACTTCCAATTGAAGTACATCCCGTAAACCCAGGAATCCTGAGGCATCGGACTGCATCTGAAAGCAAGGGGGAGCCAGGAGATCAGACCCCAAAATGACACCCCGGTGAACCACCTCTGGATCTATGGCCAGACAAGCACGTCTGCCCCGATACCCCGGGTAAATCTGAGCCTGTGGTGGGGCCTGGAGAATCCCGCCATGGCATCGCACCAGCGCAGAGCAAATGCCCTGCCCGGTGCTACGACCCTGCCAGCTAAACTGGGGTGACCACGTAGCACCAAAAGTTCCCTCAGTGATGCCATGCGCTCGGCCAGCCAGACCGAGACAAGGGCCACTAGCTTTGGTACCTTATCCCACTGCAAGCTAGAATCCTGCGCTACCGTGTTACTCTCCACCCCAGGAATACTAGCTGTGGAGATGGGCCCTCGGTCTTTTCGGGCGCTAAAGGGACACCCAGTTCCTCCATTAGCGTCTGAAATGTGATGAGGAGACGTGTGTACGTGTCCCAGCCCCGTTCAGCCCCGAATAAAACCATCCAGGGAATGGGCTACAGACCGGGACCCTGACCTGCGGACAAAAGCGCAATCTAGGAAAGTGGTGAAACGCTCGAATACCGAGCCCCCATGGAATAGCCAAAAGGCATGGCATCATTGAAATAATATGCTCCCCGGGACGGGTGCAGGGACAGGGCCAGCGACCCTGCCCGCATAGACCCTATTGTCAAAGCTAGCAGCAGCCGCCTCCTCCCTCCCCTTAAGGGATAAAAGATTGGGGGCATCCTGAGGGTACCTATTACCCATGAAAGGGATCCGGAACCCCTGCCTAAAACCCTGAAGGAGAGAACCCGCATCCTCTCCCTTCGGGTACCATGTGAGCCACGCTCCAACATGTCCACCTTAACTGGGGAGGGAGCCCTTCGGTGAACTAGATCCATCTGCGGCAGTATTGCCAGCCCCCTGTCTGCCCCACCCTCTGCCCCGCATCCTTCTAGGCCTGGGACAGGCAGAGGCCGCATGGGGGCCAACACAGTTGGGATACTTCTGTCTGTATTTGCAAGTCTTCCCATTAGAGGAGCCATTGGACAAGAAAGTCCAGCACAGCCGGCGGGCTGGAACCCCCCGCCCCGCCCCCTGGCAGGTGACCTATGCTGGGGCCGCCTGCTGAACCGCATGCCCACAATGGTATATCTCCCCGGGCGCAGGGCGCGTGGGCGTCACGTACAAAAGCCGCAGCCTCTGGCCTGGCTCATCCCGCCTAATCTCGGGGTGGGGGGAATTCCGCCTACGGCATTCCCCGTCACAAGCCAACCACGCTGGGCCCGGAAAGTAAACTATCACCCGGTGGACGTTGTCCAAATACTGGACCATCGGAATTGCCAGATCCGGCCGGGCCCTAAGGTACACCGCCATGCATATGATGCAGGCCGGCAACCATTTGGCCCACATACTTGGTGGCTTGAGACAACGTGCCTGCCACTATCCTTCTCATTCTGCCCCTCCCTCTCTCCTTGATGGGCACCTTATTTAGGAGCACGAAGATATCCACGCACTCCACCCGCCAAATTTACACTCTGGCGGCCTGTGCCAAGCGGTCACTCAGCGGTAAGGAATAGGGGCTTGGACCAACCCGGCCACCCAAAACATTCCCCTCAGGGTAGGGAACACCCCCCACCACGGGGCCCTGGGTGTTAGCTGTCATCGCCGGGTGAGACGTCAGCGGGTACACCGCCGCACCACCCGCGTGAGGCTAAGGCCATTGAAAAGCTCCCCCCCCATATTGGGAATGTGTGTGGATGTACTTGCTTACACCGTATACTCACATGCTGCACCCCCGCGGGCCGCCCCCACAGGGGGTTCCGGCCCACTGGGGGCGTCGGAGCTCACGACCGACGTAGAGCTCATCACCGGGGCCTGACCCGCACCTGGCTGCTGGCTGGGGAGCTGCGAGGCAGTGGGCGAAACCGCGCCACGCGCCTGCAGCAGCTCAACCCTCCCTGTCGGCTGTTGTCCTCCTGCCGGCAGCGCCTCAAAAGGAACCCCAAAGAGAGGGCCCCCGCCTGACTGGCCCGAGCCAACGACGCTTCAAGGGCCTCCAGGCGGGCCAGTAAGGCTTCCACGTTGATCTAGGGCCAAGGGCCGGCCGGCCCGCACGGTCCAAGGCGTGGGTACAGGTCGCTGTACCCCAGAACCCGAATATGGCCATTGGCCAACACCGAAGCCCGGCAGGGTCGGTAGAGAAACCTGCCAAGGCAGGGGGCCGCACCACCCCCCAAGGCTAGAGGGCCCCGGGAGAGGCTGCGACCCAAGAGCAGCAGGCCCAACCCGGTGGGCGGGTGCAGGAGCGGTGTCCACCGCTCGCGGGCCGCGGGCCGGAGCCCCTACCGCGCCCGCAAACTGTTCGCCCGCTCCGGGCCAAGGGGCAATAGACCCCATTCCGCCGGTCCCGGCAGGGGCCTGCCAAGGCTGCCGCTGGGGAGGCGGCACCGCGGTCCTCCGACCCGGGTTGCGCCTCCTAAGCGCGAGCCGCACTCCAAGCTGCCTTCTTCTTCGAAGGCATCTCCACCGAAGCAAAGGGAAGCCGAAAAGGAAGAATCGCT
Organism: Bradypodion ventrale; assembly: GCA_035047345.1. Lineage (NCBI taxonomy): Eukaryota > Metazoa > Chordata > Lepidosauria > Squamata > Chamaeleonidae > Bradypodion > Bradypodion ventrale. The sequence goes on from JAWDJE010000005.1 coordinate 142,310,734, forward strand.
ACCAAAAGGCTTCCCGGTAAGCTAAAGAGCGACGGAGACACAGGGGAAAAGACTTCTCCGCTCCGTCGCTGAGGTAAAATGGCAGCTCGGCTGCCTCGTGGTCACCCCTTTTATAAGGGAGCTGGCCACGCCCCTAACTACCCGGATTCTCTGTCCTGTGGGGGGGCCCCGCAAAGGGCGCGGCGGCCATTTTGGCGCCGCGCTTGCATTCTTCCCATTATCAACATTAAAGATATTAATTCCTTTTTATCCTCATTCAATTTTAAATTTTCTACATCTGTTAGTAACACCATTCTTGGATCCAACTTACATTCCATCCCTGCAATTTCACATATCTCTTTCTCAATTTTCCCCCAGAAATCATTTACCACTTTACATTCCCACCACATATGCTCATATGTTCCCGGGGTGCTTTTACATCTCCAACATCTTTTACTTGTAGTATTATCCATTTGAAATAGTCTCTCTGGAGTCAAGTACCATTTCCACAACATCTTGTAATTATGTTCATTAATCCTTACTGACATTGTTCTCATAAACTTTTTTCTCCATTTGTTTTTCCAAATTCTTTCTGATACTTTTATATTTAATTCCTGTTTCCAACATGATTTCAAAGTTTCTTGCGGATTACCTTCTTTATTTAATATTTTATATAGTCTACTCACCATACCTTTTAATCCCATGTAACCTTTTCTTATCTTTGATACCAATTCCTCAAATTCTGTTTTACTTCTCTCTCAACTTGATTGTCCCATATATTCTCCGTTCCATTTATCTATCAATGCTGTCTGGAACCAATTCAAATTCAGCTGCATGTATATTTCCGCTTTTCCCCCTCCATCTTTACACTCTCTTATTCAGTCTTTCAACAGGCAAACATCATTTCTTGCTAATACTTCCTTCACCCTTTTGTCTAATTTTATTGGAAAACTTTTAAGATCCTCTATTTCTACTATCGGAGACAAATCCGGACTTAATTCCTTTTTAACCCTCTTCCATACCCCCAACATCATCTTCATCATCCTGTTTTTCAAATTTATTTTGCTTTTGCTGCTGCCCAAAAATACACCTCTGCCCACTTGATCTAATTCCTTCATTTGAAATTCTTCCCATATTGCCCTTTCCCTTGCTAAAATCTTAATAATATTCTTAATTTGAAAAGATGTATAATAGTTTCTCAGATTTGGTATCCCCAGTCCTCCCTCTTTCTGTGGTAAATACCAGAAAATCTTTGCTATTCAAGTTTTTCCCCCACCATTGCAGTAATTATTTAATATATTTTGAAAATCTTTAATTTCTTTATCTTTCAATTGAATTGGTAATGCATCAAATAAAAATTAATTTTGGGCAGCAACATCATTTTACTTAATGCTATCCTACCAAACCAAGATAGCTTAATCTTTTTAAAATGCTCTATTTTCTCTTTAATTTCCTTTTTTTGTGTCTCATAATTCAATCGTTTAAGATCTTTGAATTTATTTGAAATATTTATACCTAAATATCTCAAACAATTTTTAACCTGTAATTTAAATTTATCTCTTATTTTCTCTTGTTCCTCTTTATCTACATTACAAAATATCATTTCAGATTTGTCCCAATTTATTCTCAGTCCTCCCATCTCCTCAAAATCCTTTAAATGATCTTGTATCTTTTCTAATGCCTTTCTAGGATGTTTCATAACTACCAAAGTATCATCAGCATAAAGACTTATCTTATTGTCTAATATCCCTTTAATTCAATTGTCCCCTCTTATAGTGTCCGCTAGCAACTCCATTGCCATAATAAATAATATTGGAGACAATGGACAACCCTGCCTTGTCCCTGCTTCTAACTTTATTTCTTCTGTAAACTCATCATTTACCTTGACCTTAGCAAGTCCAAATTGATATAGCTGTCCAATCATATTACAAAATCTATCACCGAACCAATAGGATCCGATAATCTCCTTAATTGTCTCCCATTGCAATGAGTCAAAAGCCTTAAATATGTCTAATGATAGTATACCAACTTTCTCTTTTGTACATCCTACGATATCTAATAGGTCCAAAACCCTCCTAGTCAGATCTGTCATATGCCTTTCTTTCAAAAAACCAGCTTGGTCCCCATTTATGTAATTGGTCATAAAGCTATTCAGTCTATTTGCACCTATCACTGTAAATATCTTGGCGTCCTGATTTATCAAGGAGATAGGCCTATAAGATTCCACTTTTTCTAAATCCTTTCCAGGTTTCGGCAGCAAAACAATTATAGTTCTATACCATGATGTCGGTATCTTTCCTCCATCCATTATAAAATAAAACAGCTTCACCAGTCTTGGAACCACACAATTTTGAACTCCTTATAAAATTCCACTGTTAAACCATCACCCCTGGCGATTTACCTATCTTCAAGTTGGCTATTGTGTCTTTTACCTCTTTTTCAGTAATTTGTTCCTCCATTCTATTTTTATGCTCTAAATTTATCTTTTTTTGTGTTTGCTTCTTCAATTGATCTCTCAACTTTTCTATGTTCATGTTCCTTTTAGTGTACAATTCCTGATAAAAATCTTTCACTATCCTAATCTTATCCTTAGTTTTATTGCACCTCCTACCAGTTTTATCCACCAAAATTCCCATCTCTCTTTTAATCCTTTTTTCTTTAGCAGCTCTTGCCAACAACTTCGAATTGCTATTGCTATGTTCAAAGTACTCTCTCTTCAAATACACCAAATCTTTTTTCACTTTTTGGATATATTTCCCTACCAATTCTACCTTTAACCTTTGCATTTTCTCAAAAACATCTTTTCTGTTTGTCTTTGCATGTTCTTCTAGTAACTGTTTGATCTCATTCTCAATTTCATGCTGCTTATCTCTAAATTGTTTATTTTTAACACTAGCCAACTTGATACATTCCCCTCTAAAAACCGACTTCATGGCATCCCAAACCATATTATAACTAACCTCACCTGTATCATTCCATTTCCAATACTCACTCCACTTTTCAATTACTTGTTCTTTACACTTTTGATCATAGAACAGTTTGTCATCATATCTCCAATTTCTCCTATACCTTTTTTCACTATCAATTTTTAATTCCAGCCAAAATTTTGCATGGTCCGATTCTTTAAAGATTCCAATCTCTGCGTCCTCTAAATTTTTAACCAAACTTTCTGTAACAAAAAATGTAATCTATTCTAGAATATGTATTATGGACCTGTGAAAAATAAGTATATGCCCTCTCTGATCCTTTAATCTCCCTCCAACGATTTTCAAACCTAGACTCTTCATCCATTTATCTAAAATCTTCATTCTAACAACCCTCCCAGCTCTTGATACATTAGTACAATCCTCTGATGCCCTTATTAAATTAAAATCTCCTGCTACAATCATTTTCAAAGTTCTCTCTTTTTCCAATATGCCATATACTTTATTTAAAAATTCTTGCTGCTGGTCGTTTGGAGCATGCGGGACACCCGTGAAGGGAGGCCGGCGAAAGGGGGAAAATTGGAAAAGAAAGGGGCTAAAGAAGGACTCTAAATGGGATGCAGCCCCCCAAAAGTTCCCCGAGGGGTGAGTTGGTGGAAAAGTTTGACCCGAGAGAAGGCAAGGCAAGTGTGGAAGGAGGGTGGAAGTCGTGAGAATTGTGAGAGTGGGAGAGAAAGACTGGGATGGTTAATGAGAACAAGAAAGCGGCTGGTGTGTAAATATACAACGTGGAAAGGAGACACACCCAAGAACAACCAATGCAATAATAATATAGATTCAACTAATAAATATTGTTATGGCAAAGATGATAGACTGTGTAATAACATGCAAAAGTGTCTTTAATATATCACATATAAAAATGAGTAAAATAATTACACAGAAACAACAAGCAGCAAGTTGCTAACGATCAAACTCACGAAATACAAGTAAACACCCACCCGTCTTCAAAGCCCTGCATACAACTAAGGTAAAATAACCACAAAGTCCGATAATAACGAAGTCTGATAACAACGGATAAAATGGGACCTGCACAGATCGCTTGTGCTCATGTCGCTTTCCACGCATACGTGGAAGCGCTACGTCGCTTGTGCATCCCCTACGCAAGCGGCGTAGTGCTTCCACGCATGCGTGGAAGGGTTTTACACTTGTGTAGAACCCTTCCACGCATGCGTGGAAAGCGTTTCCCCCTGCTGCCAAATTACAGGGTTTTGGCAGTGCGGGGCGGGTTATGACGTCAATCGGCGTCAAATTACGTGGTAATCCTGGCCAAATAGGGATGGTTGACAGGTATGTTAATGGCGGCGGTAAAGAAAACAAAACTTAAAGAAAGTTGCTTAATGCTGCTGAGAAAGTAAAGGAGGAGACCATTGTGTTTGTGTTGGTGGAGAGGAAGGCAGAAGAAAAGAGAAAGAAGGGAAGTGAGAAAGAAGATGTTGGTATAAAGTTTTGAAGACAGTTGGAAGGTTTAAGTTTGTTCAGGTTGTGGAGGAGGGGGAGGAGATCGACCTCAGAGGCTATCGGAGGCTGCAACATATAGCATACTTTTGCAACAGTTGCTGGGCTTTTCCAAGGTACTGAAATTTCTTTTGAGGAAGGAGAAGAATCTTCTCTCCATTGATAAATGGTATTTTTCTATCTCGCTCTGAACTTTTGCATTTATTGAATCTTTGCACTGCTGCCGCAGTTGGGATTACAAAAAAGAGACACTTCTGATGTAGCTGTTTGGTTTTGTTCTTTGTTCATCGCTCCCAAATTTCTACAGTACAAGGTATTTATTACCCTGGATTAGCATTCAAGTTTTTAATTTCAACACTCCATAAGGCTAGATTTTGAAAAGTTGATTATTGGAGGCTTGAGCTGTGCTCTGGAGTTCCTCACCTCCCCCCTCTCTTTTGGATATACAGATTTTATCTGGGTTGTTGGATATTATTTTGCAATTGGAGTATAAAATAGAAGAAACAGCAACAGTCATAACTTGGATTATAACGCGATTGAAGCGGCACCTATTTTTGGAGCAGCATTTGGATTTAACTGACTAGATTTGAGTGTTGGAAAGAAGCTGGAATTTGCCTGGGAGGAGGAGTTGGGAGGTTGAAAAACTGTACAGCTTCTGAGCTTACTGTTTGAAGACCTAATATAAGAAATGGAGAAGAGAAAGGAGGAGGAGGTGGTCAGGCCTAAAAAGTTGGATTCAAGAAAGGAAGAGAAGAGGGATGAGAAGAAAGAAAAAGAGAAATCTGCAGCTACGGAGACAGCATCAACAGGAGGGATGGATTCAGAATCAATTGATCAATTGCGAATAATGGTGGAGTTGGGGAAATTGATGGAAAAAATAGATAAGATGGAGGATGCAAATGCAAAGGGTTTTCGTGAAATGAAGGATGTGAGGGTGAAGGATAAGGAAGAGTTAATGGGCTGTCCTAAAAAGCTTGTTTCACAGTTAACCGATTTATCTAGAAAGGTTGAAGCTAACTATCAGATGATGGATAAAGTTTTGAATGTGGTGCAAAATGATATGAAATTGATGCAGGATGACATGAGAGGGTTACATCAGGAACAAAAGGAAGTTAAATTAAAAGTGGAAACCCGGGGGGGGGGGATTGGATATGGTTGAAGAGGTGATGAGAAAACCGAACATGGTGATACGTAATTTGGTGAGGAAAATGCCAGATAAGCTGAAAGAAAGAATAGTTGATTTGTTGAATAATTTGAATATGGGGGGGGGGGAATTGTAAATAAAGATATTTCCAGTAGTTTTAGACAGGGGGCAAGAAGAGGGGAAAAGGTTCATAGAAACATATTGGTAAAATTTGCAAAGGGCAGACAAATTAAAGGTGATGGCTTTTATAAAACAGACTGGATCTGGTGTTTTATAAATTGATGGATGTGATGTTGAGGTATATAATGACATATCTGTTGAGTAATGGGTGTGGTGTTATAAGATGAAACTTGTGACAAAATTTCTTAGGGAATGATCGATTGATTATCATTGGAAGTTTCCTAAACAGCTCAGATTCTTTTATGATAAAAAATGCATACGATGGATGACAAAATGGATTGTCTAGATTATTTGTGTCAGATTGGTTTGGTTAAGACGTCATCTCGAGAATGGAGGGGATTAAGAAAAGCTTTGGTGGAATCAGGTGGAATTCGAAGAGAACAGGCAGGCGAATCTGAGAGGGGGGCAGCAGGAGGAACAGATGTGGAATTGGAGGTGCAAGTGGTTGCAGAAGATGGGTGAGATGGATCAAATTTGAAAGGGAGTTCGTTGGTATATATATAGAGAGGAGGGAGAATTCGTTTTTTAAAAAAATTAATTTTATAATATTAGTAGATATTGCGCTAGAGCTATAGTTAACATGTATTTCTTACACGATCCCCCCCCCTCTCCTCTTTGATTGTCAAGGGCCACTTTTTGGAAAGAAGAGTGGGGAGGGCAGGCATGATTGTTTTTCGTGAATGGATGTTGAATGTTAAATGTAATTTCTTTTTTGTTTGATTGTTAGTTTATATGTGGTGAAGGATAAGGCACAAATAGGAGTCTGCGACTGTCAAAAAGAAAGGATATTAAGATCTAGGTCTGAGGAATTTTAAAGTATTGACGTGGAATGTGAAAGGTACTGGCTGTCAAGTGAAGAGGAGGAGGTTAGAATCAGCCTTGAGGAAGGATAGGCCGGATATAGTCTTTCTCCAGGAAACTCATCAAAAATCAGAAGACTTTAATAAGATATTTCTGGGATGGATACAGATATATGAAAAGTCATATGGAACTTCTAAAGCTAGGGGTGTGGCGGTTCTGATTTCAAAGAGACTTGGCTTTGAAATGACAAAAAGCATCTCCAATCCAGAAGGCAGATATTTGATTGTAATAGGGCAAATAGATGATGAAGAGCTATTTCACTGTAAGAAAACCCAACCCAATCTTGTGGAAGGCAACCTTCTTGGCCCACTGCGGGTTGGAGACTCTCAACCTTGTATCAAAGTTGTTGCTGCCTGAGATGTTGCAGCAGATGTCCCTGCCGGCATTGCTGAAAACTCTGTGGCGACCACTTTCAATGAAAGGCATCTCTCAAAGGTAAAGATTTGCCGGGTCCAGTCATGACCATGGCTAAGGGAGGATTTGTCCACTGGGTCCCCAGGGAGAGCTACTGCCAAAGAAGAATTTGGTTCCTCATTTTTCTGCCACGCACAGGTTGCGCACCAAGACAGTGACTTTGCTAAACAGACTGACTGTCCGGAACTGTTTGAATCTCTAGAACTGTTGTCTGCTGCAGCTTTGGACTCAGCAAACCCTGACTTTTGGAACGATTTATCAATCACCTGCCTTGGATTTTTCCATTGCCTCGAAAAGTGACCCCTTGCTGTCTGATATCATTGTGTGGGTGGACATTGGGTGGCCACCACCTCCATACAAAGCAGAAGCTGGATTTTTCTACCATGACCGAGAAAAATTCGGTCTTAGGTGGGTGCTTGTACAGACTTTGCAGAACGGTGGTTCCATGTGGGTTATGGGACAAGTTATTACAGTACATTTTAATGGGCTCTACAGATATCGCCTGTTCGCAAGTGGTTGTACGTAGCTATTTTTGGTAGCCTGGGATTGAACACACTATGGAAGCCTGGCACCTTAAACATGGGGTTGCTATCGCACACAAAGGGGAAGAGAGGTCTTTGGGTTCCCCTTGGGTGGATAAGGGCTCACCGTCCCCCAGGGTTGGAGGGGGGGCGCAGGAGTGCTCACATTCCCTGAGAGTCAATTGGGAAGAAAAGGTTCACCTGGGTTCGGGCTCACAATCCCTTAAGGGAAAGGAGGGGTTGCATGAGTATTCACAGTCCCCAGGGTTGGTGGGGAAGTTACCGAAGGCGCAAGGTTCCCAGAAGTTGACAAAAAAAGAGGTTTCCACATACTGCAAAGGAGATATTAAAGCAGGCCCTACTTTGCAGCCAAGTTTGGGAGTTGCCCCAGAAGCAATTCCTTATAAAGGTGCCACAGCTATGACTCCTAATGTCTGGTTCCATTGTATTAGACAACAATGAAGGGACCAAACGTGGAAGATATCTGCAAGAAGAACAAAATCGTTTGACTCGGCTCATGCAATTATAATCAGTTTAATTCACTGAAATCATGAAAGAACAGATCCAAATTCCATCCGATATAGGAATTTTCAATTTTTTCATCAGGGATCTAAATCAAACGTAATAAACAATTACTAGTGATCATTTCCTTATAACATATATACATATATATACACACATATGCAGACTATATACAACAGATCTTGGATTTGCCACAGGATAATATAACTCAGTAATGCAAACTCATAGATAGTTGAACATTCATTACCTGTGTGTTCTTGTTCTGAGTGGTTTTTATGATATTAAGTTTTTATATCGCATCCCAGACCTCTTGTTCTATTTATTCAGTGTCGATGGACGTTAATCTTGTGGGGAACTAACTCTAATTTAAAGCCTCACTGAAATCGTACAGCTGCAGCTCTGACAGAGATTACAAGAAACATGTGTAATCAATTTCCATGTTAAGTCCTGAAGGGTACAAGGTGTTAAAACGATAGATAAAGTAACATTCCCTTTGCCTCAGAATGGTCTCCATATTTACTCGTGAGAAGGGCTTCTGTTTATGAGTTTCCAGCACAACAAACTTAAAGTCATGGTCACTGTGATTCATTTCCACAAAATGATTAACTAGGGGGGCTGATAAATTGCCCGTGCGTATCTTGGATCTATGTTCCCCCACCCAATTTTAACCTGATGAACAGTAACCCCCACATAGCCTAGATCACAAGTGCAAACCAAAAGATAAATGCACCCCGAACTTTTGCAGTTAGAAAATTGTTCCAATCTTAAAGAGTAATTACTGCTGGCTATGGATACTACTTTGGTTTGCCAAGCTAGAGAACAGTGGATGCAATCATCACATCTAAAATGACCTACTCTAGTCGGGCAGACTGGTGGAATGCGGGATTCATGATCCGAGCAGCTTACAATTTGTTTGATGGACCTAGATATTCTCAACCCTATCATAGGGGGAGTGGTACATCCCGGTAAGTGATTTACAATATGCCAGTGTTTCTTGATTATAGAGCACACTCTACCCGATAACGGGGAGAACTGAAAGGAGCAAGAAAGTTTGCTTTCAAGTTTTTTCACTTTTGGTAGAAACAGCTGGCTCCTGGGAATGATCTTAGCCTTGTGGAAGTTCTGCAAGATTAATTGCTCAGGATAGCCTTTGTTACGTAAAAATGTACTGATGGTGGAGGAAGCTGAAACAAAATCTTCATTGGTGGAGGAGTTGCATTTTGCTCGAAGGAAAAGCCCAAACGGAAGATTGTTTTTTAAATGATGTGGATGAAAAGAGTCAAAATTCAAGTAAGCATTTCGGTCTGTAGCTTTTCGAAAGAGCCTGACCTGGACTGTATGTTGGGCCGAGAGGTAAGTGCTCACATCCAGGAACGGAATCGAGAATTTATTGTGGTTGTAAGTGAACTTCAATTGTTCATTTACACTGTTAATCCATGTTGAAATTAAAGGGGCTAACGTCAAGTCATCAACTATAAAATAAAGATCGTCTATAAAACGTTTATTACGTTTGATTTAGATCCCTGATGAAAAAGTTGAAAATTCCTATATCGGATGGAATTTGGATCTGTTCTTTCATGATTCCATTGTATTAGATTCAGGTTCACCTATTAGTGAATTAGCAGAAAACACAGGGGTTGGTTTTTCATTGCAATCAACACAGTTGGGCCTAGGAGTAAGTAAATCATCATACGGAACTCAGAAGTTGCACACAGGGGTAGATAGCTTTGCAGTAGGACACACACACTCTAAGCCCCCGCATTTTCAAAAGTTATTGTCCATACCATGGCAGAACTCTAGCAATGAAAACAGGGAGTTAGACGCAGACCTGGCTGGTGCCGAGAGGTGCATGACCTGAGAGTTTCAGAACTAGTTAGCTCACCAGATGGGAATGAAAAATCCTAGTTTCAACATGGGGGTCCGTACAAGAAATCTAAGGGGGGAGGAATGTTGTGTATTCAGGTTAATTGCAAGTTGCGCTAGCAATGCCTTGCAAAGACAAAATGGCGATTTCCCACCATCAACATTGGGTCTTCTCCATATGCTCACACACAAGTGTAGCTTAGTAGCCAAGGACAGCATAGTTCAGAGAGACCAATTACATGGGACTAGTGTAGCCATCTGAGGTCTGGATATTCCTTGTAAGAGTAACCAGAAAGACTTTACAATAAACCGGTGTTCGTTGTTCTGTTCATCGTTTGCTGGACTGTTCTTTACTAGGGTCAGGAGGTGACAGTACCCCAACAGAGAATGCATTTTACATAATTTTAAAATATTTGTATATCTATATCTATGAAACAGAGGTCTGAGTTTGTATGTGTTCGAAAGGCTCCCACACCCCTGGCCCAATTTTGCTGAAATTTGGCACAGACATACCTTGGACTTCTGAGATCAGCCCTGTGGGTGTCACAAGTCCCATGTGGGGGTGTATGCCCCCAAAATTAGAAAAAGGAGTGAGAACAGCTCCCATGGTGCCTTGGGTGCGCTCAGCGGTTAATCCCGCAGAGAGGGGGGAGAGGGAGGGAACCTGGCACAGTGGTAGTTACTCTGTGAGGTAAGAAGGCCTGGCACATGCAGAGTAAGGGTCCCTCTCACTGCTGTTGATGCTGAGACTGGGACAGGGCTGACTCCCAGCAGCTCATTTTCAAGGCTTTGGGCCTTGGCTGTCCCGGCTGGTGGCTGGCACCAGGGTGGCCAAGCCTATGAGCTCCCCACACACAGAGAGGATATCGGAACAGATGGGTGAGGTGATGCTGCAGACCTGGACAAGTAAGAAGTGGGGGAGACAGGATGGGATGGGAGTTTTCCATCCCGTCCTGTCTGGTGGGGCTGTTGTTGTCCAAAGGGGAACGGGAGCCACAGCCTTTCTCTCTCTCACTCTCTCAGCGAGGCTTGGGAAAGCCAAGCGATGGGAAGAGGTAGAGGTGGGTGGGGGAGGCGCTGAGCGAGACCTTGCCAGGCCCAGTGGTGGAGTAGGCCTCACATGGGACCTGAGGTGACAAAGTGCCCCCCAAAGGCCTTCAAGGCCTACTCCAACCCATCAGAGCAGGCCTTGAAGGAATGGAGCAGGCCTCAAAGGGACGGAGCAGACCTCGATGGGTTGGAGTAGGCCTCAAAAGCCTTTTGGGCCACGCTACGTCCCCTCAGGCCCCACGTGAGGCCTACTCCACCACCAGGCCTCACGAGGCCGCGCTCAGTGCCTCTCCCACCCACCTTGGCCTCTTCTCATCACCTGGCCTTCACAAGCCTTGCTGAAAGAGAGAGAGAGAGGCCATGGCTCCCCTTCCCCTTTGGAAACAACAGCCTCACCTGGTAGGACAGGAGGGACCGCGGCTCCTAATTGCACCCTGCAATGGAATTAAGCACCTGGTCACTCCAGGTACTTTCTCTTTTTTGTTGTGAACTTGCAGCGGAACAAGGAAAGACATTAACATACCCAGCAGAGACACAGAAGCACGTATCACACACACACATAACATCATCAACCAACAAGACATGCCGGCAGAAGTATACTTCCACTAAAGAAAGAAAAAACCTGAGCAAGGCCGGGTAAACAGCTAGTTGTATATAAATATAGCTTTAATTGTGGCAAATGAAAATGGTTCTTGCTTTATTGTCTGTGTTAGGTTTCCCTTTGCCTCCCAGTGGCCTTTTGGCCCAAAGGTGAGAAGGGAACCCACCTGGAAGGGCACCTCAGCTGAGCCTTCCAGGGTTTTAGCTTGCCTTCCCACAGACCAGACCTAAGCCTGACAGTTAGAAAGGTAGAGGAAAGGAAATTAACCAACTCCAGTCACTTTGTGCCTTTAAAAATGTATTGTAGAAAAATGGTTACAATTTAAAGTTACAGAAAACAAAAGCAAATGAAGCATCTTCAGCTCAAAAAACACATTAAAAACAATAAAACCTTTCTAAGTTTGGAAGCAATAAAGGGCTTCACCTAGATTGGGATACTACATGATTACAGGTTCTGCAGCAAACTCCAGAACCCTCTAGTGAGGCATGTGTCAACAACTTATCCACCACTCCCTCACCTGAGAACCTAAGATGCTGGACCACTCATCCATCATGGATTGAAACCAATCAGAAACACAGTATGGAAATTACTGAACCTCCATCCATGATGTTATACCTGCCCTCTGTTCTCATGCTCCAAGAATGCACTCCCCCCTTTAGGAATGCAGTAGGAGTACAAAGGCCCCAACTTGTTATGTTGAATAGCACCAGCTTGATAACACTTGGGGCCTGTTGCATCCAAGCGTTATTTGTTATAACTGATTGGGCACCATAATGTCTACAGCACTATTATGCACCTTTTGCAAAGGCACCAATTTCAAAGGTCTGTCTGAATTGCTGATTTGTCAGTACAAACTTTCCCACTTCCCCGGAAGCCCGCCGAAATGTATCAACCTGAGTAACTGCCATTTCCACTGTATATAAGCCAGCCACCTTGTGCATGTTCCCCAGTCCGTTACTATGAGCTGAATAATAAATCACTTGTGTTCAATTTTTATAATACGTTTTGTACAAATGATGGAGTCTTTGAGAAGAAAAAAATAGCACTTCTTGCCTTTTTCTTTCTTAGAGAGGAAAAATATCTCAAGATTGGAAAACTCTTTATTGAAGTGTTTTATTTTGAGGCACCTCATATCTAAGAACAAATAATTTAGCAAGCAAAGATTGTATCCCTAATCTGAGTCTGGCCACATTCAGAACCAAGTAATGAACTGTTATGCAATAGGCAACGTGTTGTTTTTTAGAAGAGAGACTAAGCGGTGGTATTTTTTGGAATAGTACCCATGTTAGTTTGTGGTTCAGGCATGGCAAAAAACAAAAACAAGAATGAAAAATAAAAATAAAACATTGCAGTATGTTAAAGACTAACTGCTATATATTTTTACTGTGAGCTTTCATGGATCAAGTCCATCAATGGTGGTATTTTGCTACTCCAATTGACATTCAAAATTTACATCTGAGACTCTAGCAGCAATTTGTTTACCAAATCTTCCATTTTTTAAAATTTGGGATTAAAATGTTAGCTAAATTGTGTTATGAATTTTTTCCAAAACCACCAATGGTAGTAAACATATTTGCTGTCAATGTATCCTTTTTATGTATCCTATTCAATGTTTTCCCCCAACTGCAGCCACTGCTGATTTGCTGCAATGTTTTTTTTCTTGTGGTTACTGCTCTTAGATTAGACACACTGGTAATGCTTGCAAATTAATAACCAAGGTGTGAACAGAATAGGGAATCTGTACTATCTTTGGAGATAAGGTCAAACAGGGATGGAGTCAGGGTCATTTGGGTGAGTCAGGAATGTTCCAGGATGATTGCACTGCAGAACAATGAGGAATAACACATGTGATTTACATGATATCGAGTGTACTAATTCCAAATCTGAACTCAGAATTTGTCTATCACGTACAGATTTTAAGTTATAGGCATGCTATAGCTGTTCAAATGGTATTGGGTAATGTATTTTTGCATGGAAACATTATAACAGTTGCAGCTATCACTATGCTTGCTGCTGCCTCAGCTAAATCACATCACCTCGTGTCATGCATGTTCCAGCAGCAGCTGGGCATGTCTGGGCAAATCAGTGAGCTAGTGCAAAACCCTCTTATTGGATAGTACAACTAGGCCATAGTGAGTCTGTTTTGAGCTAAAGATGAGTAGGTGCAGCTGTGTTAATAAACTGGAGAATGTAGCTAATCATATCTATACATGTAATTAATTTAAGATCCTGCTGTCCTAGGCAGAATCAGATTTGGATTCAGCATACTCAATTTAGTATAGGAGACATGGATTAGACCAAGTAGCAGACAATATTTTTTTTCGTGATGCAGTGTTATCAAGCACAATGAAAAGCTATGGTTGCCCATGGGTTGGAGCAACATACCCACAGGCCATTTGTGCACCATCAAATATTCATGAGTTTACAAAGTTTTTAACCAGAATTGCTCAATGATTTGATCTGATGAAATGGAAGTTGAAAAGACTGGGATGCCGGCACCAAAGAAAAGTTGAGTGACAACTGAACCCCGCACCAAAGCCCAAGAACTACTCTGGATACTCCAGCCACTGGGATCACTGCATGGTATATACTGCCTTGGCTATGACAGCCACTTCATATAGCTAAGGTAAGGTCCATGAAAGATATGGGCCATTGTTGTTTGCTAGGGACCATTCCACAAATTACTAAGATTTATATGTGTAATTGTAAATTTTAGTAGCTCATCTGCAAATATCCTGCCCTGAAAAAAATAGAATAATATTTGAGGCTCAATATTCTTGACAATGATCTCAAATATAAAATCCTTCTTGTTTGTTTTGGTGAACAAAACAAACAGAGACCTTCAAAACAAAACAGAGACCTTCATATACTATTCTGAGAATGGTTGGGGTAAGACGTCTGCTTCAGTGATCACAGCAGGATGCCGGAGAACACTGCGAAAGTCTGCTAATGTCAGGCCAGTTGCGTGCAAGGGAGAGGCGAGCCTTTAGCTTCATGGAGGACTTCCCAAGAAGCCATTAAGCTGCAGGGCGGACATGATAGTAATGCAAACTGAAAATTGATAACAGGCCTTCAGCTGCATCATTAAAGACCAAAACATACCACCATACTGGGGTAGTTAAGATATACCCACTGACCCAGCATTCTCAGCAGGAAGTTGAAGAGCATGATACTGTCAGCATGCCTGATACCAGAGCTACGAAGCACTGATAACTTGAAGGGTTTAGTCACAGCTGTAGTCTGATTCACATGAATCATGGCCAATGACCAGGCTGTGATTCTTTGTGCTTTTCAGAACATGCAAGCTCCTGATGCTTAAAAGTAAGGTTACCTTAGTTTCAGATAAATTTGTGGGTATAGGATTTGCCCTCCTTTCATAGGTCTGGTTCAGAGGTAACTGGTGTCTCCACTTAACAAAAATCATAGTTTATATCCCACCTTTTCCTATAAAGTGGCTTGCAGCATTATTATTTAAGAAAAGATACTGGCTTTAAGAAATGCACACAATAATTTGCAATAAACTGAAATAATTAAAATATTAAATTAAAACAAGCATGATATTTGCACAATTTTAAACATGTATTTTATAAACACAACAAAAAGGAGAAGAAAGAAAAGGAACATTCTTTTGAAAGCATTTGTGGCTTTTTGACCTTGTAGCATTAAAGCAAAGATACAGGAATGCCATGTCAGGGAAATGTCTTCATGCCCACATAATTTCCACAGTGGGGCCTATTTTTTTTAAAGTTACTCCAGTCAAAAACATATCAGACAGTGCATCAACAGCTCCCACATAAAGGCATCAGTTTTTGTCATTTAGTGTGAATGATTCTGGGCACTGCACTAGTATATTCCTTTGATGAGGGTCGCCATTACATCTGAAGCAGACTTTGGAGTCATAGTTATTTGAAAACAGGAAAGTGCTATACAATAGGGTGGTTACACAGAACAGGTATATGTTTGGATCCATCTTCTTCTAGAACAGTGGTTACCAATGGCCCACAGGGGGGCTTCAATTCTCAGTACAGTGGCTGATCAGTGCTTTGGGGAATTGACTTAGGCTTCTGGGAATTGAAGTCCAAAAACCAAAGGTTGGGAAACACTGTTCTAGAAGGATCATGCAGGCCAAACTCAGTTGAAAGTTGAACTAAAGAAGGGATAATAGTAGGAGCCATGAGGCTAAGGCTGATAATAGACTGAGCCTGCTCACTCCCTGTTATGACAAGAGGTGGACTGTATATCCTTTGGAATTACTGCAATATTTTAAAATACACAACTACTTATGTGAATTAACATAGACACATTTTATATAAATCAGCATCTTCTTTATTCTGCTTTTGAGGTTATATATTTCCTCCTTTTTTTGGTAATGTGCAAGTTGTCACACTAGAAAGGATTTCTTGCCTTGGAAAAAATTATTTCCCCATTCCACCATCTCTGAAATTATCACAAGAATTCCTCTGAAAAAGAGTTTGCTATATGAATCCTAAATAATGGAGGATCCAACTTGAGTATCAGTTAACCTGGCTGATTTCCTATTAAAAGGTTAGCTTACGTGGGCAAAAGGGAATTAGCTGAATATGGAAACTGACACTTCAAATTCTATATTCAAGTAGGTGTCAACGTTTTTCAAGCAGTTGTATTGAGTAGCACCAACACTGAGCAGAAAATGACAAGCCTTCATCTCTCACTAAATCTTAAAAGAAGCTCACATTTATTTATCAAATAAAAATACATTATAATTTGCAAATGGTTTGGTACTTATAAAGTCACCTTGGAAATGCATGTGACTAATTTGCATATGTGCAATGAACTTAATTTGCGTAATGAGCAATGGTGGGATTCATTTTTTTACTACCTACTCTATGGACATGGTATGGTGAGTGTGGCCAGGGGGAAAGCTCTGTGTTGAACCCGAATTAGGACTACTTTATTTTAAACCTTGGATGGGTGGGGCCAGCTGGAATTTCTGCTACCAGTTCTGGCAAACTGGGGCAAACCTGCTGAACCCCACCACTTAAAACAAGCATGCATGGGTATTATGCCAGGTTGACAGTTTTCAGTTTTGTGTTGCTACTTGTACTTTCCATTTCTAGATGAAATGTGAAGTTTTCACAAGTCCTACTTTGAAAAGATGGGTTCATCAGTAGAAAAACTTGCAAAGACCTGACAAATTATTTTCTATTCTCTCATATGATACATTAATAGGAAATAAGAGCAGTGCAGTCAGTGGTGGGATTCAAAATTTTTTTACTACCTACTCTGTGAGCATGGAATGGTGAGCATGGCCAGGGGAAAGACCTGTGTTGCACCCAAATTAGCACTACTTTATTTCAAAACTTGGACGGGGCAGCCCAGAGACCTGGTTCTGGTGAACTAGGGCAAACCTGCTGAATCCCACCACTGAGTGCAGTACACATTAGAAATGTGAAGACCCCTCTATAAATTCTTTGTTTACATCAGTTTAGGCTATCCCACCTTGAGGACATATCTTGACAATAAATTTAAAAACTGCAAGATTTCTTGCTTCTAGGCAAAAGCTAGACAAGGAAGGCATTTTCCTCATCATGGTTTGCACAACCTATCTCTGTGCAAACCTAGTGTCCTTTACCTTTGAGGGAAGCATTACATATGCATATACAACTAATGAATGCCAGGTTGGTCTGTAATAAGGCTCCCCTGATACAACACTCCATTCTGGGCCAGCAGGCTGACCTGGCATGCATCACAGAGACCTGGCTGATGTCAGGGCGGAGGGAGGGTGATCGGTGGGCCAATGGGGGTCTGAAGTTTGAGAATCCTCTTTCACAGGGCTTCAGACCTGCTCCCTCCCTCCATCACTCATGATCTTCCCAGCAAGCAAAGCCAGGCCGAGCTTTTATAAGTTAAGCCTGCTCATTGAATCTTACAATCAGTGAGGCTACAGATCTTTACAGGGAGATCTGCTTGTTGAATTAGGTGACATTAATGCTGTTAAAAGCCCTCATGTGAAGCTTGCCTATTGGAAAGCATGATGGCTTCATGAGAAATGAACTGACCCCCTTCTACAAGCACTAGGCCCTAGTGAATATCATGACAATTCCCACCTTTGGGAGTGCAAAATCGGTTTTGAAAAGCCATTTTGCGCCCTGGAACAACAGTAGGAAGATATTCACAAGGAGGGCAAACCTCGGTTTCCCACCTTACTTAAATACCAAACAAATTACCTTAACAAACCTCTGTAAACATCATTCAACATAATACATATGCATTACAATACAATATCTCTATATTGTATTGTACTGCTCCTGGCCGCGGAGAGGCTGCCCGCGGCCAGGAGCAGCCGCGAGACCACCCCAACCGGGGATGGGGACAACCAGGCAGGCAGCGGGAAAGGTTGCCATCCACCACCGCCACCAGAGGCAGAGGAGGAGGACCAGCTGAGCTGCGGGGGAAAACATCCACCGCCCGCCGCTGCGATGTCCCTGGAGCAAATGGCAGCCCAGAGACCACAACCCCCACCTGGGTGGTGAGGACGCAAGGATAAGTAGCTGATGTGCAAAAAATGTAGCTGACTTAATATAGCAACTGACATAGAGACTTTACACTGACTTAATATAGCAATTAATATAGAGACTGTGTTTTAGAGTGTGATAATATGCATGATAATATGTTGTTGAAACTGTTTTAAACTTTTAAAAACTGTGATATGATGTATGATGCGAGAAAAAAAATGGTGTAGAAACCGGCAAACCACACCGCAAAGCTTGCCAAGAGAACCCTATTGACCAAAACAAATGAAAACGCGGCGCCAAAATGACCGCTGCGCTCTTTGCAGCCCCCCCCCCGGACTCAGACATCCGGGTGAGTTAGGGGGCGTGGCCACACCTCTATAAAAGTGGTGGCCACGAGGCAGCTGAGCTGCCATTTTGAATGCGACGGAGCGGAGAAGTTTTCTCCGCCGCATTCCTTGCTTTCTTCGCCCTTCGTACCTTTGCTTTAACGGAGTTCCTTTTGCTCTTCGCTACTGCGGTACTCAGGGCACAGGAACTGATCCCTGGCCAGGGACCCATCGTGGGCAGCACAGGCCTTCAGGCTGGGCTGGCACAGGATGGCTCCTCAGGGATCCCTGCCCCTGGATTGCATTTTCTTGGCTCGGGACAGGGTGGGCCATTTGGACCTGGTGGCGGTTTCTGCCCCACCATTCCTCCGCCCCCCCCCCACGGGCCGGAGTTTTGGGCATGGCCCTACTCAGGCCCTGGATCCCCTTTCGGGTTTCCCGTCCAGCAATTGGCTACCGGGCCATCCGGCCCATCCGGCCCACCTTATACTGGGGCTCGGATACTGTTTATGCACTTCTTGCATGTATTTCGGTGCTTGAGGCATCACTGGGCATTGCCCAACCACCTCCCGATGGGGGTTTAGCTGCTGCTTCTATTACGGCCCCTTCTGTAGGAATGCATCAGGATTCTGTCAGGCTGTCTCTGACACATTTTGTAAACATAAGCCTCTTTGCTCACCGAGAGACAGCGCTCCTTATCTCTCTTTCTTTGGGTTCTGACACTTCTGATTGGCTGTAAGCACTCAGCTTTGTCTCTGCGAAGTTTCGTTTCTGCTATACAATGCTTGCCCAAGTTTCGTTTCTCTCTCTCTCTGCCTGAATAAAGAAAAAGGCTTCAGTATCGTTTGACCAGCTGAAGAGAGCAGGCGTGTTTTTGTGTGTCTCTGTTTTCTCCCTACTCAAAGCCTAATGAAGCAGGACTTCATGGGACTGATTGCTATCTTAAAGATCTGAGGTTATAAACTGCTGCTAATGAGGCTGACTGAATAAAGAAGATATCTTTACATGAAGCAGAATTCCAACAACTGGCGCCCCGTCGTGAGGCCAATTGAATGAAATTCAAAGGGATGCTTTGAACTCTGCTTCAACAATTAGCATCTAATTAACACCCCATAATTGGCGACCGGGGACAAGGTCTCATTTACCCCCGACCGGGAAGGTCATAAATCGAGCTCGAAAATTCATCCAAAGTCATCTTTGGGTCCCATATAGGGTAAGTGGAAAAGAAATATATATATTTTTTTATCATGGGGTGTTTGCTTTCTTCGCAAATGCATGAACTTTGTAAAGATATCTCAGATCTTTTGCATGACAATGGGCGAAAAGTTGATGAGCAGGAGATACGAAAGCTAGCTAAAGCGATAGCACAAAACTGTCCTTGGTTTAAATATGAAGGTCTGGACTTAAAAGAGTGGAAACAGATCGGGAATGAATTGCAGAAGCATAAAGGGATTTCTAGATCAATATTATTTACTTGGGAGGAAGTGAGAGGCTGCCTTCAAAGGCTTACTCCAAAAAATATTTTATTGTCTCAAAGACTTGATGGCCCCCTCACACAGCTTTTGCCTTCAGAAAAAGGGGGGGCCATGGCAACTGCCCCTCCATCATATGAGAAACAACAGCCTCCTGATGGGGGTGGAGGTGGAAATGGAGATGGGACATTATGTCCTGACTTGCAAAAATCAAGCACTTTTAGCCCTACAAAGACACATTTTTCTGATGCTTTAACGGCAGCTGTGCTGGACATGCAATCTCCTGAAATATACCCAGTGATAAGGGGGGCTCCGGCTGTGGGCAACGCACTGGCTGTCCCAGATAGGTATGAAACCCTCCATTACAAATATCTGAAGGAACTAAGAGTCAGCATACGTGACTATGGATTTAATGCACCTTTTACTAAAGCTTTGTTGGAAGCCATTGCATCTCAAAAATTGCTACCAGTGGATTGGAAACAGATGATCAAAGCGCTTTTGCCCCCAGCAGAAGCCATGCTCTGCTTGCAAGAGTGGAGGGATGTGGCTTGGGAGGTTCATCATACACGCCCTGCACTCACAATGGATATGTTATGTGGGGAGGGAAATTTTGCCAACCCCACACAGCAATTGGCCCTCAATGATGCCCAGCTGGGAGAGATTGCTCAGATAGTCATGCGGGCCTGGAGTAAGATTCCTTCCAAAGGGGATAGCTCCGTTGCTGGATTTGCAGCAATTAGGCAGGGCCCTAAAGAGAATTACACTGAGTTCATTAACACTCATGACTGCTCTCAGCCACCAGATGGAAAATGTGCCGGCACGGGAAATGCTCATGAAACAACTGGCTTTTGAAAATGCCAATGAGGATTGTAAAGGGGCTCTGACAGCTGTGTATGCTAGGCCAGGAACATCTATAGCAGACATGATGAAAGTTTGTCAAAATGTGGGGACTCACAGTTACAAGGCTCAACTTCTGGCAGCTGCAGTTCAATTGCCCACAACTCAGGCTCAAAACAAACGTTGTTTTGGCTGTGGGAAGGAAGGGCATTTTAAAGCACAATGTCGCTTCTCTCAAAAGCAGGCAGCACGCCCTTCAAGGAAGTGTCCCATTTGCCAGAAAGGGTACCATTGGGCCAATCAGTGCCGCTCAAATCCTAATGCCAACCCCTCAGCTGCTCAGCACAAAGACTCTGACTTTTCTCCACAGCAGCAGGGAAATGGGAGTGCGGGCCAAGCTCGGGCCCAGGCAAAATAATAGGGCTACCAGAGGTCAGTGAAGAAGCAATAGAGGAGGTTTTGCAAGAGATGGCAGAAGATATGGAACTTGCCCAAGAAATGATTTCACGATATAGAAAAAACCATCCTCTAAAAGAAGGACTTTTATTGAGGTTATCTAAGGACTGTACTTTTAATATGCCAGGGTGCGTGGAGGCTCTTCCCACAATGGTTGATGATGTTAATTTCCAGGGCATGATGGGCATCGTTCTTCCTTGCCCAGACGCCTTACCCGCTTCTGTACACATTGCAGCAGGGTCAGTTACATTGGGTCACCAAGAAATTGTCATCCCTGCTTCAGCCATGCAACATCTCACCCTGCCTAAGGGACAACCTGTAGGACGCCTTCATCTGCTCCCACTAGGGACCACTGCAACTCCATCCCAGGAGGGGACTGCAACAGCGGCTATGGCGGTGATACAAATCACCGAGGATAGACCGACCCGCTCGCTGCTTATGGGTGGACGTTCAGTGTCTGGATTGGTCGATACAGGAGCCGATATTTCAGTGGTGGCAAAAAAAGATTGGCCGACTGGATGGGCCGTCCGCCCCTGTAGGGAAGTTTATGGGGTGGGCGGGTACGAGCCAGCACAGCAAAGTGTTCATCCAATCGTCTTTGAGACCTCAGGGGGAACAAAAGTTTCTCTTCACCCACTGATTATGGATATTCCTATTACTCTGTGGGGCCGGGATCTCCTGGCTAAAACAGGGTGTACCTTGCAGACAAATTTTTGATACGGGCATCCCCTGCAGCGCCGTTGCATGCACTTCCACTACAATGGAAAAACACCCCACCAGTGTGGACGGATCAATGGCCGGTCTCAAAAGAAAAGCTCCAAGTGGCGGAGGCCCTTGTACAGGAGCAATTAAATCTGGGACATATTCAAACAACCACTAGTCCTTGGAACTCTCCGATTTTTGTGGTGAAAAAGAAGTCTGGAAAATGGCGATTGTTACATGATTTGAGGAAAGTTAATGAGCACATCTTGCCAATGGGACCTCTACAATCTGGACTTCCTAATCCGAACATGATTCCGGAAGATCATCAACTCATGGTTATAGATTTGAAGGACTGTTTTTATACAATCTTGCTAGCGCCACAAGACAGAGAAAAATTTGCATTTACATTGCCAGTATACAATAATGAACATCCTACTCAACGGTTTGAATGGTGTGTCTTGCCTATGGGTATGGCCAACTCGCCGACTCTATGCCAACATTTTGTGAACATGGCTTTGGAACCTTTCAGGCAACGTCATCCAGAGGTTAAAGTCTATCATTACACAGATGACATTTTATTGCATGGTCCACAAGTCACGGAGAAACACCTGCAGGACCTAGCAGACATTTTGCAACAAGCGGGCTTGATCATAGCTCCTGAAAAAGTGCAGCGGATGTATCCATTCCAATATCTGGGACATAGGCTCTCAGCTACAGCTTCAACTCCGCTATTGCCAACAATAGCTATTCCGGAGCAGTTCACTCTTGTACAATTGCAACAATTGCTAGGGAACATAAATTGGGCTCGTCCTTTCTTGGCCCTGAGCACGGAGGAACTATCACCACTCTTTGCTGCTCTTTCTGGACACACTTCTCCAGCGGACATCATTCCCTGCACAACGGAGATGCGTACAGCTCTTCAACGCCTCAACGAAAAGCTGCATACCATCGCTGTGGATCGGGTGCCCTCAGGCACCATTGCGCTGGCATGCGCTCTTCTTCCTACACCGAGGCTGCCCACTGCGGTTTTGTTCGCGCCTGTCAACGCTCAGAAGGTGGCCATCGTGGAATGGCTGCACTTGGCGCACACTCCCTCGAAAAACTGTTATCGCCTACCTGATGCGATTGCTGATCTTTTCCTCAAATGCCGTACTAGGGCAAAGCATTTGACTGGCTATGACGTTGACCTTGTTTGTTTTCCTTTTTCACAGGATCAGCTAACCGCCTTGCTACAGCATTCTGAGGCATTTCAGGTGGCCATGGCGGACTTTGTGGGACAAGTTAAATTTAACCTCCCCAAGGATAAGCGGTTTACCTTGCTGAATCTCACTTCTTACTCCCTGTCATCCCCGCTTTGCATGCAACCTATCTTGCATGCCATTACTCTTTTCTCAGATGGCTCCCCCTCCCGTGGAGTCCTTACATGGCAGGGTCCTACTGGGGAATGGGAGGTTGTTTTTACAGGACCTCAAGCATCGGCCCAGCGGTCGGAACTGGCAGCGGTCATACTTGCTTTCTCTACGTTTTCTGATGTGCCTTTTAACCTGATTGTGGATACTCAATATGTTTACCGCCTTGTCTTTACCTTAGCTCAAGCTTATTTGTCTCCATCGATGGATAGGGATCTTTTTGCTTTATTCCAACAGCTTCAAGGTTTTCTTTCTAACCGTACGGTCCCTTTCTTCATTGCCCACATACGCTCTCACACAAAGATTCCAGGTTATTTGACGGAGGGCAATGCACGAGCAGATTCTGCTCTCCGAGACTCTGCTGAGGTTTTTTCTCTCTTTGACAACCCCATTGACAGTCATGCAATGTTTCATCAATCTGCTAAGGTTTTGCATAAACGGTTTTCCATTCCTATGTCACAGGCTAGAGACATTGTGTCGTCCTGTGCTTCCTGTGCGAAGTCTCCTATATTCCTGCCATTTGATGCTGTTAATCCTCGAGGAACAGAAGCTAATCAGCTATGGCAGATGGATGTCACGCAAGTACCTGCTTTGGCTCCGCTTTCTAAGTTACATGTGACTGTTGATACCTTCTCTGGATTTATATGGGCTACACCCTTACGGGGTGAAACATCCAGACATGTTATACAACATTGCATTCGTTCGTTTGCGGCAATGGGTAAACCTAAAAGCCTTAAGACAGACAATGGGCCATCATATGTTTCTTCTGCCTTTCAGGACTTTTGCCGTCAGTGGGACATTAAGCTAACCCATGGAATACCCTATAACTCGACTGGACAGGCGATTGTTGAAAGAGCCCACCTGACATTCAAAATTTTGTTACACAAGCAAGTGGGAGATGGAGGGGTTCCTGTGGCTGAAATACCTACAGCTGTTGCTAAAGTACTGTATACTCTTAATTTTCTTCTTGCTCCCCATAACAGGTCACACTCTCCAGTCGAATTGCATTTCAGGACCGAGGAGTGTCTTCCTAAGCCATTGGTCGTTTATCGGCAGCAACCCGATCCTGAGTGGAAGGGTCCTGTACCTCTAATCACCTGGGGACGAGGATACGCAGCGGTTTCTACAACCTCAGGACCTGTGTGGATTCCTGCCCGAGCGATCCGCCCATGGAGAGAGAAGAAGGTTACTCAGCTCCAGGATGGTGGTTCACCAGTAAACTAAATGTGCTGACATTTGTTGTTTTCTTTCTTACTGTGCTTCCAGCTGTAAGAACATTACCTCATGGGGGCAACCCCAACTTTTGGATTCGTCATGCTAACTATATGTTTGAGGTTCATGGTAAGAATGCAACGTTATACTATGAGCATCCACTGGCAGTGTCTCAAATGGCTTTTCTTCCGGCATTGTTCAACACACCTGAGCTGGTTTTTGGACATTTGCAACATCTTGATAGGTCTACACTCTTCTCTAATCCTCCAGAACAATTTAACAACACCCGTTGGCAAAGCATGACATTCAAGAAATACACTAAAGGACTTTGTTTCTGCTGTCATAGTTCTGGAGTCTGGAATAGTAAATGGAAATACTGGACTCAAGCAAAAAGGGTTTTGCAGAATGTAGGCAATTATACGGGTTGTGACGATTATTTTTGGTTATGGGGTAGTTATAACAGTTCTTATAAGCTTAATTATACCTTGTTTAACACTACTATTGAAGATATATATGATGTTTTTCCTATGTTTACTCCTGATTATTCTGCTATAGATAGTGGTTCAATTTGCAATGGATGGCAAATTAAGGATCCCAACATGTGGTTCTTTTTTAATGGAGTTGCCACGAATTTCCATCCAGGACAATATCAATGTGCAGCATTGGGTTATTTTATCTGAATAATACTATTGAGAAAGAACTTCAGAATTTACAGGAGAGCATTACTAACAATGTACGCACTGATGTTAATCTCTTTGATTGGGTGACTTCTTGGTTGCCTGATTTATCTGTCCTTAGACAAGTTTTCTTTTATGGGTTTATTATTATTATCTGCTTTATACCTTTGTATTTTTGCATTACTTGTATTCCTAATCTTATTTTTATGTGTAACACATGTCCATTGCGTAGAAGGGAGACATCGAGTTTTGCACGACGGCAATTGTACTCAATGAGGTATCATCCTCCGGAACAAAGTACCATGAGTCAGGAGGGGTACGATGTCCAGGAGGACAGTGATGATGTATATGGAGGAGTAGTTATGGAGTATGATGACATGCAGGGGTATGATTAGCCGTCCCTCTCTCAAATTTAAATGAAAAAGGAGGACATGTAGGAATGCATCTGGATTCTGTCAGGCTGTCTCTGACACATTTTGTAAACATAAGCCTCTTTGCTCACCGAGAGACAGCGCTCCTTATCTCTCTTTCTTTGGGTTCTGACACTTCTGATTGGCTGTAAGCACTCAGCTTTGTCTCTGCGAAGTTTCGTTTCTGCTATACAATGCTGGCTAGTTTCGTTTCTCTCTCTCTCTGCCTGAATAAAGAAAAAGGCTTCAGTATCGTTTGACCAGCTGAAGAGAGCAGGCGTGTTTTTGTGTGTCTCTGTTTTCTCCCTACTCAAAGCCTAATGAAGCAGGACTTCATGGGACTGATTGCTATCTTAAAGATCTGAGGTTATAAACTGCTGCTAATGAGGCTGACTGAATAAAGAAGATATCTTTACATGAAGCAGAATTCCAACACCCTTCGTCGGTCCCGGCAGATACGTCGGCCGTGACTCTCCAGCGGGCCACCAACAGGGTCAAGCTGCTTGCGGCCATCAGGCCAGCCCAGGCTGGTGCCTTGCAGCTCCCCGCACATTCGGATTTGCCGGTGGGGAGCAGTCAGGTGTGGCCCCAGAGCTCGATGCCTGTCGCGAGCTCCGACACCCACCGTGGGCCGGAACCCCCAGTGGGGGCAGCTCACGGGGGTGCGACTAGTGAGTATCCGGTTCAAATTAGTGCACAAACACTGTCCAGTCACACTGGGGGAGAACAGTGGCCATGGCCACGCCAGGTTACTGTGGGTAGGCAGTTGCTTCCACACTGCCCTGTTAACTCCTGGTTGCCAAATGGCCCCTCGGTTAGGGCAGGGGTGTCTGCCCCCGGGGGTATG
Source organism: Bradypodion ventrale (assembly GCA_035047345.1). Taxonomy (NCBI): domain Eukaryota; kingdom Metazoa; phylum Chordata; class Lepidosauria; order Squamata; family Chamaeleonidae; genus Bradypodion; species Bradypodion ventrale. The sequence continues at coordinate 142,337,150 of JAWDJE010000005.1, forward strand.
CCAAGCGTTGCGGGGGCTATTCAGGGCCCGCTGCACATACCCTTCATCCAACATGTGCCAACGGCGGCTCTGCCAACGGCTGGTTATTCCTTGCCCCTGGGAGATCATCTTTCACAGGCCACGAGGGATAAGATTTGGCGAGGGGAGTATGTTGATATTTTCTCCCTCCTGAATCGTGAGCCCACCAAGGAGGAGAGGGAGGGACAGGATGACCGGGACAAGGAATTGTCCCGTCGTCGTAAGCCACCACGTACCTGGGACAATTGGTTGCCAGCATATCTTATATATATGGTGGTATACCTGAGGGCCCGGCCTGATTTGGCCATTCCGATGGTGCAATACCTCGACAATATTTATAGGGCGATGGTTGACTTTCCTGGCCCATCATGGTTGGCTTACGATGAGGAATTTAGGATGAGGGTGTCCCTACATCCTGAGATGAGGTGGGATGAGCCCTGCCAGCAATTGTGGCTCTTGTATATGACTCCCACGCATCCGGCGCCTGGTGATAGGTACCATTGTGGCCATGCCGTGCAGCGGGCGGCTGCAACGCAGGTTCCCCGCCAGCCAGCAGGGCAGGGGATTCCAGCCCACCTGCTGTGTTGGAGCTTCTCAGCTAGCGGTGTGTGTAACAAGTGTCAGTGTCGTTTCTGGCACGAGTGTCCCTCTTGCTCTGGCCCTGACGCCGCCTCTGCGTGCCCGAGGGCTGGTGGGTCATGAGGCAGAGGTAGGGGCGGGCAGGGGGCGGGCAGAGCTCCCTCTGATGGTGCTGGCCACGCATAAGGCCCCCTTCCCAATTAATATCCCCATGTTAGAACAATGGCTTTCTGCTTATCCTAGATGGGATGATGCGAGGTACCTGCTAGAAGGCTTCCAGTTTGGCTTTCGTATACCATTTAGGGGTGTTCGGGGACTGCAGGATGCCCCGAACTTGCGTTCTCTAAAGGGCAATGAGGAGGTCACTGCACAAAGCATAGCTAAGGAGTTACAGGCTATGAGAGTTGCGGGGCCCTTTACTGAACCACCATTCCCTAACTTGAAGGTCTCTCCTCTGGGGCTAGTCCCGAAAAAGACCCCAGGTGAATTTCGCTTAATCCACCATCTCTCTTACCCTGCGGGTTCCTCGGTCAATGATGCTATTCCTGATGACCTTTGCTCAGTCAGGTATACGTCGTTTGATCAGGCCCTACAGATGGTACGCGTCTGTGGTCCTGGGGCCCTCCTGGCAAAGTGTGATATCAAATTGGCATTCCAATTACTGCCAGTGCACCCTGAGGACTTTGAGCTGTTGGGTTTTCGTTTTCGGGGAAAATTCTATGTAGATAAGGCCATCCCTTTTGGCTGTTCTATTTCATGTTCGGCATTTGAACGATTTAGCACTTTCCTCCAATGGGCCTTTGTTCGCAGGTCAGGGTCCTGGTCTGTAGCCCATTACCTCGATGACTTTTTGTTCGGGGGTGAACGGGGCTCGGACACGTGTACGCGTCTCCTTACTACATTTCAGGCCCTTATGCGGGAACTGGGTGTCCCCTTAGCGCCTGAAAAGACCGAGGGCCCAGCCACCAAGCTCACCTTTTTAGGCATTGAAATTGACACTGTCGCACAGGCATCCAGGTTACCCATGAACAAGGTGGCTCGGATCTCTGCGGCGATACGGGCACTGATTTCCAAACGTAAGGTGTCCCTTCGTGAGCTACAGGTACTTCACGGCCACCTCAACTTTGCCTGCAGGGTGGTGACACCGGGCAGAGCTTTCGCCAGGCGTCTGTGTTATGCTATGGCTGGCCTATTCAAACGCCACCACAGGGTCCGGCTCACCAGGGGTATACGGGCAGACCTTTCGGTTTGGCTCACATTCCTCCAGGAATTTAACGGGGTCTCTTTTTGGAGATTGGACCTTATGGTCTACCCTAAATTTCAAGTACAGTCGGATGCCTCCAGCTCCCTGGGTTATGGGATTTATTTCGAGGGGCGGTGGGCATATGGCCGATGGCCTCATGCATGGCTGGGCACGGATCGTCTCCGCGATCTTACTTTCCTGGAATTTTTTCCCATTTTGGGAGCACTAATGCTATGGGGCGATAAGTGGGTCAACTCAGTGGTCCATTTTTGGTGTGACAATGCTGCAGTGGTACACATTGTTAACGCTCAGACATCCAAATCCCTTAGGTTGATCAGCACGGCGTAGGCAGTGGAGTCAGACTGCTACGATGTTCCATTGAAGACATCTGTCCGGTTGGTGCCCTACATGAGTTTTTTGCAGTGCGTGGTACGCACCCTGGCCCATTTTTCTGCCACCAGGATGGGTCTCCCCTTACTAAATTCCAGTTTTGGAAGGTGACCGGCATGGCACTTACCAGTGTGGGCCTCCCTGGGGCTCGATATGGCACCCATTCATTTAGGATAGGCGCCGCGTCTACTGCGGCTGCAGTTGGGTACTCTGAGGCTGATATACGCAGGATGGGTAGGTGGGGATCCATGCGCTTTGCATTGTACGTACGCCCCCTCCATGCATGAGTACCAGTTATGTCATTTTTCCCTTTTCCTTCTTTTACAGACCCTGTGTGACCCCGCACACCGGTGGCAGGATGGCTGGTGGGCCACTTCATTTCAATTGTTCACAATCTAACAGAAGACCCCTTCTTGTCTCACTACCTAAGTGATGACACTCTGGGTTCCAATAATTCCAGCAGTGTTCCTGGCTAAATTGGATTGGGAATACACTCTGGGATATGTGACCCGATGCACATCTTGACACACCGTCAGAAAGAGCCCCCTTCAGCTGCCTAAGTTGGCATGTCTGCTGCTTGGGTCTGACTCCCCCCTCCTTGATCAGACATTCTCACATTCCCACCCAATGCGGATAAGGTCTCCATCCTTGTGGTTCCAAAAAAATGTGTGGCACCCTCTCACACCCCTGGGAGAAGCTGCCCCATCTCTCCATCTTCTGGAACTCCGCTGACCCTTGCACACGGAATGAGTCCCATCAGGCTTTCCCTTCCTTGGGCCCTTAACGCTGACTCAACACATGGTTGTGATCTTCTTCCTTTTCCATTTCCCTCTAAGACCTTTGCTCTAACACTGGTGACCTAACAGAATGAGTGAGACTCTTTGCTCCTTCCCTTCTGTTCCCTTAAACAAATCACATGTGAGTTTAGCTAGTTCCAAACTCCCACCCTTTCTCTGGCTCCAAGAACTAAAATTGAGCCTAATTGTCTTTCTTCTGTAGAAATAGACCATTTCAAATGGCTCCTCTCTTTTAGTATCAGATTTTAAACATGCAAACATACAGTTATACTCCATCTCTTCTCTTGGCATAAGAATAAACAGGAACAAACCTCAGGATTTCAATCTACTGTATTAGAAACCCCTCCCAAAGTTTGCTCATTTTGATGTTCTGGTAGAAACATGAAGCTGCTGGCATAACAGAGCTAAATCATTTATTGGGTAGTCAGAACATGGAGAACAGTGGTGCAGCACTGCTTCTTATATACACTCAGAAATGGATACATTTGAGTGGGAAGGGAGAGTGGTAACTTGGAGGTTAACGGACTGGAGTGAAAACTGTACAAACTACATAGTTTAGGCGGGAACGTAGTCCCGCGATATTTACAAGACCAAGAAGAAGGAGACAAAATGGAAGATCGTAATGATCCCAAATAGTTCATAAATGTTACAGCATAAATTGTATTCAAACACAACATTCCTCCCCCCTAGGATGGGACGAAGTCCCTCAACCAATGCGGTGGCTTACAAACCCGTTTGGGTCAAGCTGATACCTGGCTGAACTCAGACGTCTGAGGAAGACTTGGTTCCATAGAGTGATACCCCGTGCTGGGGGCTTGACTTGACCCATTTGAATTAAAGGAGCATTGACCCGACTCAGAGTTGGACCCGGGGGGTGGGGCAAACTAAATCAAAACCCCATTTGAATGAAGCAGGAGCAGGGGATCGCTCGAAATTAAAACTAGAATCAGGAGGGGTAAAACACAATGAAAAGTCCCCCCTTTGAGAATTATGAGTAGGGGGTGACTCAACAAAAGCTTGCCCCAATTGGGTGGGAGTTGAGGTAGACTCAAATGCAGAAGGATGGGGGGTTCCCTGGGAGAAAACAAAGCCCTGCTTTTCGCTTGGATGAGTGGGGGAACACTCTGTAAACTCCCCCCGATCCTGTAAATCAAAAGGTACATCTCCATGTTCTGGGCTTGCTGATGACCTCCAAAGGAATTGGGGCTGGCTTGAGTCAAAGAGACAGGAATCATGGCTGACTGCCAATCTGCCTGCCTCGCATTCCCCTGGGCATAAACAGGTGGGGAACAGCCCTAACGTGGAATTACCGTATGAAGAGTCGCTTGATACCTCTGAAAACTCCGTGACCCTATGTCTGAGCTGGTTGGTGTGGTGCTGCCAGAGCAAACCAGTACCTGTTTTGACATGATAGGACACTGGCCCCGTTTGTTCCACCACAATGCCTGGAATCCAAGCTTGACCTGCGACCACATAGTTCCGGCAGTGCACCAGATCCCCGGCTGAGAATACCTTTTTGTGGGCAATTTCAACATTAACACCCCTATCCTCCACCCTGGAAGGATCCAGCCAGTTGAGCAATGAGACCGGCCTCCTGTGCATTAAGAGTTTGGCTGGCAACAGCCCTGAAGCCAGGGGCATTGTCCAGGAGCACATAAGGAATTGGCAAAGTTGTACCTCTATGTCCCCCTGACCCATGTGGCAAAGTGCCTCTTTAGTAGTGCGAACTTGATGTTCCACCTGACCGTTGGTGGCAGGGTAGAAAGGGGCAGAAGTTGCATGCCGAATGGCGTTCCTCTCCAGAAATGCCTGAAATTCGGCAGAGGTGAACGTTGTGGTGTTATCGGATACGAGCACGTCCGGTATCTCGAAACAACTGAACAACCTCCGTAGCTGTTTGATAGTGACTGCAGAAGAGGGACTAGGCATAGGAATTACCTCCAGCCATTTAGAAAATGAGTCAACCACCAGTAAGAAAAGTGTGCCCCGAAAAGGGCCTGTGAAATCGACATGAATCTGTGACCATGGACCCCGGCCAGTGTCCCACTCCCTGGCTGGAAGCCGGGACTCCTCAGGACGGGAACTCTGGCAGCTCTGACAAGTGCCTACCAATTGCTCAATGTCACGGTTTACCTGGGGCCACCAGAAAAACTCCTAGCCAAAGCCTTTGAGCATACTATACCAGGGTGACTAATATGTAGAAGCCTCAGTACCTTAGAGCATAGGGATGTAGGGATGACCACCCTTTGACCCCATAGAAGGCAACCTCTCTCGAGTGAATGCTCAAATCATCTTCTAAAGAACACTTTAAACTCCTCCCCAAGAGGAGATGTGGGCCAGCCTTTCCTAACCCAGGAGATTACATGGGACAGGTAATGGTACTTTATGAGGTTTGAGGCGGAATGGCCACATGGCTGGATCAAGATTGAAGGACACTGGGGGACCTCTGTACTGTCCCAGATCTTTTTCAAAAACTGCTGGGTGCGCGTTACAGATGTCCTGCACTGGGTCGGCGTGGATGGCATTGATACCGGACAGTATAATTCCTAATGGGTCAAACCACTGCACCCCCCAGCAAACAGTTCATGCCGTGTTTGACCACTACAAGGGGCAGTTTATTTTTAATGTTTTTGAAAGCAACAGAGTTATCCCCAACCCCCAGAACTGGAATCAGGGAACCTTGCACGTCTCAGAGAGATGTCTTCGGAGCCCGAAGTTTCGGGCAAAGCTTTTGGGGGATTCTCAAAAATTCCCCGAGTCTACCTCCACCCTGACCAGAATGCTGTGCAGCTGGACCTCCGTGAAGAAACGGTGGGCAATGCTGGACAAACAGCGGACAGACAGCTCATCAGCTGAGATCTTTGGTGCTTGTGCACCCTTCTGGCTTGGTCGGCTGTTCAGCTCCGGGGCTTACTTCTGGTGCTGCCTGCAAACCTTGGCAATGTGGCCCTTCTTGCCGCAATGATGGCATTCAGCGTTCCTGAAAGGACACTGATGGCGGTCGTGCCTCACTCCACAACCGACGCATATGTGCTGGGCCCTCTCGGTGGTGCGCTTGTCCACCACCTTCTTGCGGACCTTCTGGACCTCATCGTCCTCATCACTTGACCCGGACCACATTGAAAGGAGTGAGGGTAGGTGTATGGGACACCATTATCCCATCCTCATTGCCAATTTGATGTTCTGGAAGAAACACGATGCAGCCGGCATAACAGGGCTAAACCATTTATTGGGTAGTCAGAACATGGAGAACAGTGGCACAGCACTGCTCCTTATATACACTCAGAAATGGATACATTTGAGCGGGAAGGGAGAGGGGTAACTTGGAAGTTAACGGACTGGAGTGAAAACTGTACAAACTACATAGTTTAGGCGGGAACATAGTCCCGCAATATTTACAAGATCAAGAAGAAGGAGACAAAATGGAGAATCGTAATGATCCCAAATAGTTCACAAATGATACAGCATAAATTGTATTCAAACACAACACTCAGGCAAAACAAAGTTTCAGTCTCAGGGAAAGAGCAGTCTGTGTGGACAGGCTTACATACGCACCCTGCTCATTTACCCCTTCCTCTTCACACTGGCACTGCAAAAACTGCAGCCCCTGCTTTATTTCTCAGTCTCTGGAAGCGAACAGCTGGCTGGAGATAATTCAATTCAATTCAATTCAAATTTAATTTATACCCTGCCTTTCTCTGACTGAGGCCGGCTCAAGGTGGCAACAACATCTCAAACAATACAATACAATACAGTGCAATTTGAAAAGCAATATTCATAGTCAAAATACAATACAAAATATCACATCAAAAATAAGCATAATATCATACAATAGAATTTTTAAAAAATCACATCAAGAAAATAACATACATTATAAAACCACAACGATCAACCTCAACCACCCAGCAATCACAAAGGCGCCCCGTGATTCAAACATCCATGAGGGCAGCTGCACTGGCGGTGATGGCTGAATGATTCCCACCTTCCTCTTCCCCCACAGGGCCAGCAGGAAGAGGCAGCACGGCCCAGCAGGCCAAAGGGAGGGGCGCCAGGCACAGAAGCCTCCCATCCTGGGACTGAGAAATAGTCCCTGGGAGTGGCCCAGTCCAGTTTCGGTGGGGTGGGAGAGCCGCTTTTGGGGTCAAGGAAAGGAAAGTCCCAGGTGCAACCAGTTCTCTCCTCTCCACCTCCTCCTCCAGCCAGTCGCTGAGCAAGCTCCATGGAGCCTCCGAACCCTGGCATCAGTGGGGTCGGTTGCCTTCCCAGGCCAAGCATGGAAGGGCAGCCCCAGTGCAGCTGCATTGGTGGCGGCAGTGGTGGTTATCTGCAGGCCGGGGGCTGGCCACTTTTACCCTCTTCCGGGCTGGGAGGGGCAGCCCTGGATCAGCAGCGGCGGCGGTGGTTCTCAGCGGACCGGGGGCCAGCCGCTTTTACCCTCTCCCGGGCTAGGAGGTGATAAGAACACAGTCTGTGGAAACACACACACAAATTTCCTCACCCCTGCTGCTGCTGTGGCAAAGTCCCTGGGGTGATGCAGATGCTGGTGTTTCTCCACCTTGCTTCCAGGCTGCTGATGCTGATGAGCTGAGAGCTGGCAGGCTGAAATTTTAAAGGCAACGTCTTTTTTCAGCCAACTTACGCTGAGCTGGAATGCACGGAGGATGCTCGGCTGGTTCACCACACCATCTCCTCTCTTTGCAACACTTCCCCTGCTCTGGCAAAGCTGCCTGTGTCTGCAATGGATGATCTGCGCATGCACGCACACACTCTGGAGATGCCTCAGGGCAGATGGCACAGCTGGACGTTGGTGTGTGGGGCTCCCAGGATGAACAGCCTTCCCCCGCCTCCTCCTGCTGGCATGCAGTCACCCACTCTCACAGAGCCTCCCGTCTCCTTCCCTCTTGGCACTTACATCTGGAATAAAGCTCCACTGCTTCTCATTGACATCTGGACTCAGGAATCCCTCCTTCTGTGGATGATGGGCTCCCTCCTAGGCCCTAATGAATATCATGACAGCTGAGACCAGAGGATGGGGTTCCTCTGCCAGAAAAGTGTCCGGCCTAGGGATGAGGGTAAGGGCAGTTGCGTTGCCATTATATCCAGTCACTGGGAGTCGTCAGGGCTTCCATTCTACAAATTTTGGACTCTGAGGCCAGGCTCCTGCGGTAGGACCCTAACGGTCAGCTGGGGGTCTTACTCCCGTACCTGCCCCCTTGTAGGGTAAGGGACTCCCTGCCTGAGCTCCTCGAGGCTGTCTCAGCATTGGCATTGGAGTTCCCTAGAATGATGGTTCTGGGGGACTTAAATTTGCCTTTGCTGGGGATTGACTCCCAGGTTGCTCAGTAGTTCATGGCTTCCATGGCAGCTATGGACATGACTCAGGTAATTCAGGGCCTGACCAGGGGCAGTGGCCACACGCTGGATTTAGTTTTTTTTGCCGGAGTGGTGGCAGAGTGATCTGAGATTACACAAGCTAGACCAATGGTGGGCTCCAAAAAATTTACTACCACACTGTGGGCGTGGTATGGTGGGTGTGGCCCTGCATTGCACCTGAATTAGGACTACTTTATTTGAAAAGTTGGATGGGTGGGGCCAGCCAAAATTTCTGCTGCCATTTCTGGTGTACTGGTGCGAACCTGCTGATGCCGACCACTGAGCTAGACATAACAACTGTGCCATGGTCAGATCACTCTCTGGTGGCTCTAAACTTCCTGAGGGTGACAGGGCCTGTTAAATTGGCCTGCCCCTGGTGACTAATGGATCCAGATGGATTCCAGCGGGAACTGGGGGATTTTCCTCTGGATCAGTTGCATGATTCACCCAAGGCACTTGTTGACCTGTGGCACAGGATGATGATAGCAGACTTGGATGAAATTGTGCCACTACGGCCTCTCCGAGCCCATGAGGCTAGGTCATCCCCGTGGTTCATGGAAGAACTGCGTGAGCTCAAATGGGTAAAGAGAGGGCTTGAGTGCTGCTGGGTGAAGACCCAGAGTGATTCAGATTGGGCACTAGCTAGAGCCGCTATTAGTACCTACCAAGTGGCAATGGGGGTGGCGAGGCGGCAATACTTTATCACCCTTACTGCCTCTGCTGATAATTGCAAAAATATATGACAAGTAATATTTTTAATAAGTGACAATGCAGATAAAAATGCAAGTAAAGGATACTCAAAAACCGGACTGACGATATAGCAACAGTCTAAATAGAAAAACACCGTAGGTTGCCCACGAAACTGGGGAGGACTGAGCCCGTAAGATGTCGGCACTGGCTCAAAAATCAGCGTGGTGAAACCTAATGGATAGGTGAAAATGTCCGTTGAACAGTAACAAGTTCAAAGGCTGTATCGAAACTCAGATTTCGTGGTAATCCGTGTAAAAGGACTGCAAAGGTTGGTAATGTCGGCCAGGTGGGCTGTATCGACGTAGCTGAATAGAGTGACGCTGAAAGGTGCTTCTTAGGAGCTCAAAGCGAAATCCATGAAAGGTCTGTAAGTCCGGTTCGAAACATGCATTAATCAGTGACAGTAAAACAGTCAGAAGGGCTAAGAATATGCCACTAAACAGGTACGAAGAAAAGTAGAACAGGTCAATATTCCTCCGGTAGAGAATATTTCGAAAATCTTTATCAAGATCTGTAAAACATCGAAACCCGAAGTGACAATAAACACCAAATAAATAAGACATGCAAATATTGAAATATACAACAAAATACATGAACAGCACTCAAGATAATCAGCTACAGAGACATGATTAACAAAAATAGTACCTGTAATAACGCGCTGACAACACCTCTATGTAGTAACTGATGATGGGTGTAAGCGTTAATCAAACTGAAGTAGTACAAACTATATATAGTTCATATGTGGGGACATGTGAAATGGATACCAATGATTAGCAAAAGGATTATAATAGGGGAAATTCTCTTAAAGGGCGACCACAAGACGAAACCAAAACAGATATAAATATGAGTTTAAAGAAAAGCGGAGTAATCCTGTTCTGTATTTAAACCATGGGGATGTAAAGTAGAAAAACGATGAATGTAAAAAGCTTCACGTTGTAACAGGAAACGTTCTTTGTTGATCGAATAAAATTTACGTGGTGAAAATGATTCCAATACAGCAGCCTTTAGATCTGTTGGAGCATGCTGCTTGTCAACATAATGGGAGACAAGAGGTGCTGTACGAACCTTGTTACTTATGCGTGAAATATGTTCTCCGAGTCTGGTTTTGAATGGTCTGGAAGATTGTCCAACATATGATAGTCCACAGGGGCAAATTAAAATATAAACGATGTCGCGAGAGTTGCAATTGGAAAACCGTGAAAGACGATGTATGAAGGTGCAATTTGGAATGGAAATAGTATCGGTTCTCCACATATAAGAACAAAACTTACAATGGCCGCAAGGAAAATGTCCAGGCGGAAGGACCGAGGGACTAGAGACAGGGGAAAGGCAATCAGTTTTCGAAAGGATACCAGCTAGAGTTCTTGTTTTCCTAAATCCTATGGTAGGTTTATCTTTACAACCAGAAATGGAATCCAAGATATGCCAGTGGCGATGTATAGTTTTCTTTATTTGCTGTGCTAGCGGAGTAAAATCAATAGACCAAAAGATGTTATTGTTGTTTACGTTTTTCAATTTTCGTTGAAACATAGACTGTCTGGATCTATTGGTAACTTTCCGGTAAGCATGGTTAATGACATGAATGGGATACCCTCTGATGAGTAAGGACTGACGGATGTTAATAGCAGATGATTGGAAATCAGAATCGAGTGTGGAATTTCTTTTTGCTCGAAGGAACAAACTATATGGTATATTGTTTATTAAGGAAAACGGATGATAAGAGTGGAATTGTAGATAGGCATGCCTATCGGTTGGTTTGTTGAAAAGGCGCATGTTAAGCTGATTGTTGGCAACAAAAATTTCTAAATCAAGGAACGAAACTGTGATAGAGCTGGAAGTATAAGTGAATGTTAGATTCGGATGTAAAGAATTAATCCAAGTATAGAAACCAGATAAGGAAGCTGGGTTAGAAAAAACAAAGAACAGATCATCAATATAACGTTTATAAATCAAAATATCCAGGAACAAAGGATTAACAGCTGAATTAAGTATGAAAGTTTGGTCAAAATTATTCATAAAAATATTGGCAACTGAAGGAGCAAAATTCGAACCCATGGCCACACCATGTGTCTGCAAATAAAAAGTGTCCAAGAAACGAAAAAAATTGTGCTCAAATGCTATGTCTAAAAGGTCTAAAAGAAAATGTGTAGGAGGGTCCGGATTAGTGCGTGAAGATAAGAGATGTTCGACCAAAACCCTGGCTTCTGAAAGAGGAATGTTGGTATAGAGGGAAGCCACGTCCATAGTAACTAGCAAACAGTCATCGGGAACAAAAGTGTGTTCCAGTAGTTGAATGAAATGGGAGGAGTCTTTGACATAAGAGGGAGTATTTGTGACAAAAGGACATATAAAATGATCAATGGAAATGGAAATGGGTTCTAAAAGGCCCTCGTTGGCAGATATGATGGGTCTGCATGGTACAAGACCAGAACCGGATTGAAGCTTATGAATTTTAGGTAATAAATGAAAAATAGGGACTCGTGGATGTAATTTGTAAAGGAAACGGAAAGTCGATTCTGAAATGAAGCCCAAGGCAAGTCCTTCCTGTAAAACAACTTTGATAACGTTAGAAACATGTGATGTAGGATCTTTCTCTAATTTGGTGTAAAAGAGAGGATTAGAGAGTTGTCTGTGTGCTTCCTCTAAATAGTTAATCCTATTCATAATTACTACCCCGCCTTCCTTATCAGCTGCTTTGATAATAATGTCAGGGTCATTTCCCAAATTTTCAAGAAGGTGCATGTCGTTAAGGGATACGTTATGCGAGACACGATGGCGTGCTTCAAGAGTCGAAATGTCTCGTAGAACTACCCTACGAAAAACTTCAATTGCAGGGTTATCGACAGCAGGTGAGAAGGTGGATCGGGGAGAGAATGGGTTGGAGATGCCAGGGTTATCTTTAAAGTAAAAACGCAATTTGAGTAAACAGATGAGTTTGTAAATATCAATACGTGTTTTGAATGAAGAATATTTAGGAGTAGGTACGAACCCTAAACCAAGATCTAGGAGTTGTTTCTCCCTTACCGTTAGGACTCTCTGAGATAGGTTGAAAACTAAGGAAGACCTTATTTCCTTTTGTTCTTGCGGACATTGCGTTGTCCTAAAAAATTATTACTGGGAATATGTTTATTGGTGGACTGTTTGTTGCGGTGGAACCTGGTATTATAGGGTGTTCGGATCCTTTCATCTGCAGAAGAATCTGCGATATCTGAATCAGTAGTCTCGAAGTCAGTGTCTTCCAAGGGTCGGCGCCAAGTGACCTGTTTGAACGTAGTAGGACGGGCAAACTGCCATTTATAAATTCTAGAGTTTTTATAATCATTGCGGTCGCGATTAAGTTTTTTGTTCTTAAAGGATAGTAATCCGTCTTGGAATTCCTTAATTTTATTGGTCAATAAATCCATTTTGCTGTCAAAAGAAGGAAGACTGGAGGAAGAGATGGCATCCTTGATCTTATCTATTTCAGTACTAATATTTTCTGCTTCGTGATTGCATTGGTCTATAACCAAAAGAATAAGATCAAAAGAACATCTGTCCAAAATGAGGGTCCATTTATCCAGAAACTGTTTGTTGTGTGAAAAAAGAGTTGGACCTTTGGGCATACGCAACCCACGTGGGATTATAGAAGACTTGTAGTATTCGGACAGGAAAGAAGAGTGTAGGTTCATTCTGATGCGTCTTTTCTCCAAAGCTTCCAGGTTGTGAAAGGTGTCATCATCATTGGAGTCCCCAGGAGAAAAAATTGAATTGGTGCTGTTAAGAATGCGATCCCGTTCGAGGGTCGAGAACGCAAAACCCTTGTCGGTCATGCCGGAAAGTCAAGAAGGGAGGGGGAACGGCAGGGGTGTCAAAAGACAGGGGGAGGCGAGAGAATGCACCCCAAAGAGCAAAAATATATGACAAGTAATATTTTTAATAAGTGACAATGCAGATAAAAATGCAAGTAAAGGATACTCAAGAACCGGACTGACGATATAGCAACAGTCTAAATAGAAAAACACCGTAGGTTGCCCACGAAACTGGGGAGGACTGAGCCCGTAAGATGTCGGACTTACAGACCTTTCATGGATTTCGCTTTGAGCTCCTAAGAAGCACCTTTCAGCGTCACTCTATTCAGCTACGTCGATACAGCCCACCTGGCCGACATTACCAACCTTTGCAGTCCTTTTACACGGATTACCACGAAATCTGAGCTTCGATACAGCCTTTGAACTTGTTACTGTTCAACGGACATTTTCACCTATCCATTAGGTTTCACCACGCTGACTTTTGAGCCAGTGCCGACATCTTACGGGCTCAGTCCTCCCCAGTTTCGTGGGCAACCTACGGTGTTTTTCTATTTAGACTGTTGCTATATCGTCAGTCCGGTTCTTGAGTATCCTTTACTTGCATTTTTATCTGCATTGTCACTTATTAAAAATATTACTTGTCATATATTTTTGCTCTTTGGGGTGCATTCTCTCGCCTCCCCCTGTCTTTTGACACCCCTGCCGTTCCCCCTCCCTTCTGCTGATAATTGCCCAGCCACCCTGTTCCGGGTAACCATGTCTCTCCTTGGTAGGGGGGCGGTGCCCGGTTGGCAGGGTTCGGCTGAGGACTTTGCTGACCACCTGGTGGAGAAAATTGCTCGGATTCACTCAGGGTTTAATCCTGGCATGGTTGGGGAGGGTCTGGAGGGAGCCAGAGCACAGTCTTGCCATGTCATCTGGGATCAGTTCGATCTAGTTGGCCCTGATGAAGTGGACAGGCTCCTAGTGGCTGTTAGCACCACCACATGTCCATTGGACCCCTGTCCCTCTTGGTTGGTAAAAGCCTCCAAGGCGGTGACATGTGGTTGGGTCAGGGCAATAATTAATGCATCTCTGTGGGAGGGGGTGTTTCCTGCACCTTTAAAGCATGCTTAGGTGCGCCCCCTCCTGAAAAAACTATCCCTCAACCCAGCAGTCATAACCAGTTATAGTCCTGTCTCCAACCTTCCCTTTCTAAGGAAGGTATTGGAGAAGGCAGTGGCGCATCAGTTGCAGGGGGCACTGGATGAAGTGGATTATTTGGAACCCTTCCAGTCATTATTCAGGCCCGGATATGATACCGAGATGGCATTGGTCGCGCTGATGGATGATCTCTGATGGGAGCAGGACGGAGGGCATCCATCCGTCCTTGCTCTTCTTGACCTCTTGACGGCCTTTGATACCATCGACCACGGTATCCTTCTGGAACAGCTCCGAGGACTGGGGATCCAGGGCTCTGTGTGGTCCTGGTTTTCCTCATTTCTGAAGGGTCGGACCCAGTCAGTGAGGTTAGAGAGTGAGAGGTCCAGCCCTATGCCCCTCCAATATGGGGTGCCTCAGGGCTCTCTCCTCTCCTATTCAACATCTACATGAAGCCACTGGGCAAGATCATCCGTTCCCATGGGGTGTGGTACCATCAGTACACGGATGACACTCAGTTGTACATCTTGGCCCATGGTGATCCCAGCAATGCTGTCAAAGACCTATCTGGGTGTCTGGAGGCTGTGCGGGTCAGGATGGGGGGCATGCTTTTAGAACTGGAGACCGGGTACTGTATAGTATAGAAAGCGCGAACCTGAAGAGGGGTATAAGGAAGGCAAAAGCTGTGTATAGAGGGAAAATTGAAGATCACCTGAGTAGTCACGACACCAGGCAATTGTGGCAGGGGATCCAGCACCTTACTGACTACAAACCCAGTAATTCATCGCCTGTAGAGAGCAGTGCTTCTCTGGTGGAGGAGCTGAATACCTTCTTTGCCCGATTTGAGGTGACACCAGCAGTGGATCCAGCAGTGTTGCCAGAGTCATCGTCATTACTCCCCTTAGGGAATGTTGCCAGGGTGGAAGAGGGAGAAGTGAGGCGAATATTAAAAGGGATGAATGCGAGCAAGTCTATGGGTCCTGATGGAGTGGCTGGTAGGGCACTGAGAGACTGCTCGGAACAGCTGGCAGAAACTTTTATGAAGATTTTTAATCGGTCTTTGGCCCAGGCCACTGTCCCACGTAGTCTGAAATCCTCTACTATTATACCTCTGCCTAAAAAACCTAACATGGATAGTCTGAATGACTTCCGCCCTGTGGCGCTTATAACTGTCATAATGAAATGCTTTGAAAAGTTGGTGCGGAACCATATTATGGCTTGTTTACCAGTTGGACTTGACCCTTGTCAATTTGCATATAAGAGAAAGAGATCCACGGAGGATGCTGTGGCTACGGCCCTACATGCTATTCTGACCCATTTGGAGAAACAAGGGAGTTAAGAGAGACTGTTATTTGTAGATTTTAGTTCTGCTTTTAATACTATTCTTCCGCATAGACTGGTGCCCAAATTATTAGATCTGGGGCTCCTGCCATGCTTATGCAGGTGGATACTAGATTTTCTATCAGATCGTTCCCAACGGGTCAGGATGGGCTCTCATGTCTCTGCGGATCTCAGTATAAGTACGGGGACGCCGCTTCTGTACACGCTTTACACATATGATTGTGTTCCCAGTTACCCCAGCAATAAGATCAGCAAGTTTGCAGACGACACAACGGTGGTTGGTCTGATTACTGCTGGGGAGGGGGAGTCGGCTTACAGGAAGGAGGTTGAGATGCTGATGGAGTGGTGTAGAGAAAACAATTTATTCCTCAATCTAAAAAAGACAAAAGAAATCATTGTGGACTTTAGAAAATGCAAATTGAACATCCAGCCACTTATTATTGAAGGGAATTGTGTAGAACAGGTCTCGGTTTTTCGATTTCTGGGAATGGAGCTGAGGGATGATCTAACATGGGGAGCAAACACCAAAGATCTGATGAAGAGAGCACAGCAGAGGTTATACTTCTTGAGAATCCTCAGGAAGAACAATCTTTCAAAGGACCTGCTGTTGGCATTATACCACTGTACCATAGAGAGTGTGTTAACCTATGGTCTGTGTGTATGGTTTGGGAGTTGTACAGCTAGGGAAAGAACAATGCTGTCCATTGTTGTAAAGACTGCGGAGGGGATAATCGGGCATACTCTTCCCACTCTAGATCAAATCTATGCCACCAGGTGTTATAAGAAAGCTGTAGAGATTGCACAAGATAGTACGCACCCCGGAAATGATCTCTTTCAGCTTCTGCCTTCTAGAAGAAGGTATAGGGTCATAAAGACCAGGACCAGCCGCTTGAGAAATAGTTTCTACCCAAAAACGGTTCTGGCTTTGAATGCAGTGAAATGCAGTCTATGAGGGAGCTTCTGTATATAGTTTTTAGAGTTTTTAGAGTTTTAGAGTTTTTAGAGTTTTAGAGCTTTTTAGGGGTTAAATGTGTATATGTGGGGTGGGAGTATGTTGATGATTTTGTATAGTTGTATTTTGTTTAGGTTTTGTTGGGTTGATAAGTGTTTTCCCCCCAATCTCGTTGTTCTGTGCAGGACAATGACAATAAAGATTTATCTCTCTATCTCTCTCTTAACGGGCTACAACTGAATCCCAGCAAGACTGAGTGGCTATGGATTTGGGGCCTTGTGCTGTCCTGGGAACTACCATCATTGGTCTTGGATATGCAACTTAGGGGTCCTTCTGGATTCTCGGCTGCTACTCGAAGAACAGGTGGTGGCCATGGCCAGGAGGGCTTTTGCACAATTTAGGTTAATCCACCAGTTGTGCCCAGTCCTGGACAGGGACTCCTTGCTCCTGGTCACTCGTGCTCTGGTCACTTCCAGACTAGATTATTGCAATGCACTCTACATGGGACTGCCATTGATGACCATTCGAAGGCTGCAGCTGGTCCAGAATGCAGCTGCCCAAGTGGTGATTGGGTATGGACGTTAATGCCCATGCTTCACCACTACTTTGGGAGCTGCACAAGTTACCAGTGTGCCTCCGGGTGCAATTCAAGGTGCTGGTTTTGACCTTTAAAGCCCTATATGGTATTGGGCCAGGATACCTAAGAAACCGCATCATCCTAAGGACATCTGTCCATCCAACCAGAGCGGACAGGAGGGGCTCTCTAATTGTACCATTGGCTAGAGGGGCTTGCCTCTCTAGCACAAGGAGGAGGGCCTTTTCCGTGTCTGCACCAGCCCTCTGGAACTTCCTGCCAACAGAGTTACGTCTCCAGATGGAATTGCTGCCCTTCAGAAAAGAACTTAAAACCTGGCTGGCAGACCAAGTATGGGGTGCAGGTGGAAAGGTTACCACAAGTGGGTGGTTGGTGTAGTGGAAACTCCTTCCCCTTCAGTCCCTTCTGGTCCCTGCACCCTTTTTTAGGGGGTGGGTAGTATCAAGTGGTTTTAATTAGTTTTAATCATGTTTTTTATCTGCGGTTGTGAACCTCCCTGAGTCAGCCTAGGCTGAGTGGGCGGTGTAGAAATCGAACTAATAAATAAATAATAAATAAATAAATAAACGGAGAAAGCGGCTGATTCTTTGGAAAAAAAGACTCGAAAACTATTCTAGTGTTTCTAACCCTTTAATATCCAGACAACAAAAGAAGAGCCATTTTCATTTGGCACAATCTGTGTTGTTGGGGCTAAATTGTTATTGGTGTTATTTGCACAATTTTAACTTTTGTTTGCATGTGCATGCATCTACAAAACCATTGTTGTTCTCTCCACTTGTAGGAAGTACTATAAAATGCCTCACTTATTTATTTTTTATATTCAAATTTATATGCCGCGCAATCAGGTAAACCCGACTCTGGGCGGCTCACAACAAGTTAAAACACACATAAAACAATACAACCAATTAAAACCCAACATACCCACCCACCTACCGCATTCCTCTTAAAAACCCACATTAAAAAACTGCCTTCATTGACAATTAAAAGAAATGGGGGCTTAATTTATAAGCCAACAGGCAGGGGCCACTCTTCCATCTGGGCCCCACACCTGCCCCACCAACCAGGTTTTTAGGTCTTTTCTGAAAGGTAGCAGCTCCATCTGCTCCCGCAACTCTACAGGCAGGAGGTTCCACAAGGCAGGTGCGGACACGGAAAAGGCCCTCCTTCGTGTACCAGAGAGACGGGCCCCTCTGGCAGATGGAACAATTAGGGAGCCCCTCTGATCCGCTCTGGTTGGACGGGCGGACACTCTTGGGATGATGCGGTCTCTAAGGTATCCAGGCCCACTACTATGAAGGGCTTTAAAGGTCAAAACCAGCACCTTAAACTGCACCCGGAGGCAAACTGGTAGCCAGTGCAGCTCCCGAAGTAATGGTGAGGCACAAGCATAATGCCCGTGCCCCATCACCACCCGGGCTGCTGCATTCTGGACCAACTGCAGCCTCCGAATGGTTGACAAGGGCAGCCCCATGTAGAGCGCATTGCAATAATCTAGCCTGGAGGTGACCAGAGCATGTGTGACCCTGAGCAGGGAGTCCCGGTCCAGGAGCGAATGCAACTGACAGATGATGCGAAGCTGTGAGAAAGCCCTCCTGGCCACAGCTGCCACCTGACTTGCTAGTAGCAGCCCCGAATCCAGGAGGACCCCTAAGTTGTGTACCAGGTCTGTCTGGGGCAAAGCAGCCCCATCCAAGACCAAAGTTGGCAGCTCCCTGGATAATGCAGGACCCCCTATCCAAAGCCACTCAGTCTTGGAGGGATTCAATTGTAGCCCGTTGTCCCCCATCCAGACCCCAACCGCTTCCAGACATCTGGATAGTACATTAACTGCATCACTGGGGTCCCCATGGGCCGAGATATATAACTGGGTATCATCCCCATACTGATGATACCTTAACCCATGGGAACGGATAACCTCACCCAACGGCTTCATGTATATGTTAAATAGGAGAGGAGAGAGCACCGAGCCCTGAGGCACCCCATACTGTAGGGGCCTAGTGCTGGACCTCTCACTCTCCAACCACACTGACTGGGTACGACCCTCCAGAAATGAGGAAAACCAGGACAGCACAGTGCCCTGGATCCCCAAACCTTTGAGCCATTCCAGAAGGATACCATGGTCAACAGTATCGAAGGCCACTGAGAGATCCAGAAGAGCCAGGACAGATGGATGACCCCCATCCCGCTCCCGCAAGAGGTCATCAACCAGTGCGTCCAATGCAGTTTCAGTACCATATCCAGGCCTGAAACCCGATTGATAGGGGTCCAGATAATCCACTTTATCCAGGACCCCCTGCAACGGCCGCATCACCACCTTCTCCAGTACCTTCCCTAAGAAAGGGAGGTTGGAGACTGGCCTATAATTAGCTGGAACCACTGGGTTGAGAGATTGTTTCTTCAGGAGGGGGTGCACCAGAGCATGTTTTAAAGGTGCAGGAAACACCCCCTCCCACAGTGAAGCATTTATTATAGCCCTGACCCAGCCTCCTGTCACCCCCTTGGAGGCTTTCACCAACCAAGTGGGACAGGGATCCAAAGGGCAGGAGGTGGTGTGAACAGCTGCAAGAAGCCTGTCCACTTCCTCAGGGACAACTGGATTGAACCGATCTGAGATAACACTGGCAGACTGAGCTCTGATCCCCTCCGGACCCTCCCCATCCACGCCGGGATTAAACCCTGAGCGAATCCGAGAGATTTTCTCCACCAGATAGTCTGCAAAAACCTCAGCCGAACCCTGCCAACCAGGCACCGGCCCCTCACTTTCTTGTTGGTGGAAAGACTGATTTTGTAGTTCCTTGCCTAAGGATGAGAGATGTAAAGATCTGCTCCACAGAAGCAGATTTATTTGTTCCCTGGGCAAATTAGCCTCCCAGTCCAGCTCCCAATCCAAAGTATCCAGAAAGCCAGCGTACTGTTCTGCAACTTGGTACCTCAACAGATGTGCCCACCAACATTTTGTGATTCCATTTTCCAAGCAGGCCCTTTGGAAGGAGCACAACAACAACCAAATGCCCTGTCTTTCTTTTTGCCTGGGGAGGAAATTCTGATCCACTTCTATCAGTACCCTGGGCAACCTCTTCATTGAGCATGCCTTCCCTCCATCACACACCAGGGTAACAGTGCAATCATTCATCACACTTTCAGCTCCTTAGACGTTGGTTCTCTCATCACATCCCCACTACAATGGACGTTGGTTTGCATCCCACCACTGCCACCATATAAGAGTGCACGACCTAGGCTGGTAGCATGTTGCATCATTTTTATAACATTTCCATCACCCCCTCCTGTCAATCACTGTTGTTATCCAATCCTGGCCTTCACAGCAATGATCTGAGGCCTTTCTTGCCTTGCCCTCTCTGGGGTAACTATTTGGCCAGAATTGTACAGCCTTTTTGCTCTTCTCTCTGCCAAGGCCAACTCCCCCCTCCCTTTTAAAACTGCCCTTGATAAGCGAGCTGGGCTAGAGAGAATACTCCCTTTCACCAGCCACCTCAGTGTCTACATGCAAGTTTGCCTCTCTCTGATAGTCAACGGGAGGGGTTACTCACTCCTCATCTTACATTAGGGGTAAATTAGGCATGACTTTTCAAGATACCTTTGGTGGCATCTTCATGGCTATCATCTTTTTACATTCTCTTTGGCCAATCGCCATGCTCATTATCACTGACAATGTCCACTTTACTAACATTAACCAAGCAGCACTCTACCCCAGTTTGAACTGATCATTAGCTCACTTCATTGATGAGAAGAAAACTGTTGCCAGATATTGATAGTAGTGGGAGTTGGCATAGGGTTGGCAGATGGCAGGGCCCTAAAATTTCAGAGAATTGCTGTATTTGTCTAAATCATACCTGTCAAGTTTCAGGAAATTTCGTCAAACCCCAGTACTTTACACTCTTTCCCGCCATCATCTCCTATTAGTTAGACTGCAATTAGACTGGAGTTAGACTGGAGGCCAGCACAGAATAAGCATAGCTGTCCAGTTTCCCATTTTGGCCGAGAAATTTCCCTTATTTGACAGAAATTTCCTGAAACTTGACAGGTATGCTAAATTTGCAGAAGAGGCAACCTGGGCCTTAAAATCTAGACACAGCTTGTTCCTAGCTGCCACCAGGGCTTGCTCACTAAGCATGAAGGTGTTTCCATTTGTCTTTTAGTTCTGTAATGTGTTTTGGTTGCCAATCTAAAAGCCAGAAGATGGAGGACAAAGATGGCGGGTGCCTCCACCAGAGTTGCTTGGAGCAAAGCAGGAAGCACCAGAATTGTAACTTAGGGACCATTATTATAGAGAAGTTATTCTACCTTCCTCCCCCTGCCCATCCTACTCTTCTGACACCTGGTTTCAGATTTTCACCCTGAATCTCAGAGAATGGAGTGCTATTGCCTAGTTGACTGGAACAAATGCAACCCTATTCCAAGAGACTGCACTGGATAAGAGCTTTGTCCCACATTTGGAAAGCATTTTATGGGGTTGGAAATGGTAGGTATATGTGAGAGAATGACAGCTAGGGAGAGAATCATTCTTCATAATCAACCATAACAAATTTGTAAAAATAAAAAATAAACTGAACACAACTTATTTATTTATATTATTTTATGCCCCCTTTCTGATGCATAGCTTTGAATTACCAATAAAATTTCCTTTAGCTGCACAGTAGAAGTGCAGAGACCCACAGAGGAGAATAGCAACTAGTCTCCAAGACTCCACCCCTTTCTCATTAACTGGAACTCACAATCTCAATAACTCATTTTGAGACATTTGTAGGAGAAAAAATTAAAAATCTTTTCTTTATTTATAATTATTTGGAATTACAGACGTGTGCATGCTGCCTTCTTCACTACAAACATTCTAGCAAACAACCTAAAAGGTCAATAGCAATCCAGCAACTGACATAAAACTGACAAAGAGAGAAAAGGAAAACAGAGAAGAGAGAGGTGGAGCTCTTTGAATTCAGAGGCTGGAGGGAATGATTGGTTACTGCTGACAGTCATTCCAG
The DNA here is from genome assembly GCA_035047345.1 of Bradypodion ventrale. Lineage (NCBI taxonomy): Eukaryota > Metazoa > Chordata > Lepidosauria > Squamata > Chamaeleonidae > Bradypodion > Bradypodion ventrale. Next base: position 142,359,113 of record JAWDJE010000005.1, read on the forward strand.
CTCAGAAAAGTCCCTCCCAGTCACTCCAACTACAACAGTATGCACGGTTGTTATAAAACTACAACACTTTCTACCCATAGAGGACCCAAAGTGACTCACAACAGTTAAAAAGATTCAGAAACTATATTAAAACCAATGAATATTAACCACAATTAAGATTAAAACCAATTTTAAAATCATTTTTAAAACACTTAAAATTATCTATATTTGATAAATACAGTATTCCCTAGATCTGTCCAGTTATTGCTTAAAAACATACCTGAAAAGGAATGCCTTACTGTTGAAATACAAAAGGAAGATGACTAACTTCTCTGGGCAGCGCCTTCCAAAGCCTAAGAGCAACTGCTGAGATGAGACGGCCCTCTCTCATGTCCTCAGGAAACAAGCCTAGGAAGGTCGTGGAAGCAAGAGAAGGGTCTCCCAGAAGATCTTCTGGTTTTCCCAACCAAGTTGCTAGAGGCCATCAAAATCTTACCAATGAATTTATATTGATCTGCTAAAGCAATAAAATTCAGATAAACTGTATGGCTTATTCCAGGGATTCTCAACCTGCAGCCCAGGATGCGACAAGCAGTGCCATTCCATGTGCCCCTCCCCGACCATCTCCACCATACCCAAAAGTGCCATGTAGTAGAGGAAGAGCAAAACAGCCATCTGGCCCCAAAAGCTGTCTGAGAGAGCATGACCTGCCCCCCGGTTTAAAAGGTTTATTCTCAACAAGATTTAATGCAAACCATGTTTACATTTTTTAAAATATCCCACAGTTCTAAAAATTAAGGTATTTGCAAGTTTATGACCTTCTTGTTGTTTAAAGTTCAATTCAGGCCTCTGAAGATTTGCAAGGTATATCATACAGTAAATCATAAAATACCAGGAGAATAACATTTGAGAATTTCTCACACTCATTTAATAGAAGGTTTGTGTAATTTGCTGTATTGTGTACTTTATACTCTGAAAAGAAATTAATTTGAATCTGAAGAGAAATTAATTTGAATCTGATATTGAATATGTCCAGTGCTAGTGAAGGAGTTAAAATCACATTTTTAATTGAATGAGCAAGATAATATTCTTATAGATTGCAGGTAGCATCCTGTTGCCTAAATGCAGATTTGAAGGAAAATTTCATAACCAGCTACCTCATTTGACAAGGTTTAGTGGCATGACCATTTGTTTGACCAGTTGTGAGAATGGACACGTGATAGGAAGCTTGCAGGAATTGATGAGGAAAATGCTTTGTTTAGACAAGAGGATGCTAGCCAGAGTAATTAGATGTTTGGCAGTAGTTAAAAAGTTGAGGGAAATGTTTGCCAAAGATATTTTGTGGATGGTAAGAAAGTTACAAGCTACACAATTAAATTGAATTAAAAATAGATTTGTATCTATGGAGAAATTATATTGACTTTGCTTCTGTGATGCTTTTGCATGCAACTTGTTTTATGAGGTTCTTCTTTGTGTCCAGATCAAACTTTGAACTTCTAAAATCAAGCCACTTTCTTGGCTTTGTTGCTGGCCAAAATTAAATCCTCATCAGTACATGTTTCTGATGGTAATCAGCAGACTAGGTAATGAGCCGGATTTCATGGGGTGAAGCTATGTTTTGCACTAAGAAAACTACCTGCTAAATCATATTTTTCAAACAGGAAAGGCTTTGCCTTAGACAATGGTTATAACTGGGTAGGTATGCACAGAATTGAATTTTGCTGTGCATTTTCTTTTTGGAAATGTCTAGATCCATGGTTCCCAATGGGGTACCCATCCCACAGGGGAGCAATTTGATTTTTAAGGGCAGCACTGGGAACCTTGTTTTGTTGTTCTTGTTATTGTGCTGTATCCAATTTTGAACATTGGCAATCATCATAGTGATCAGCCATGAAGACTGTCCTGCAAATATAATGCTGTGGCCTTTCATCTGCCTTCTGGATTGCAGTGTGACACCCATACCACCAAGTCACTTTCTGGTCCAGAGCCCTTTTGGCATGCAAAGTCCTCCTCAGCCCCAGGCCAGTATTGATGAAGTTGTTGCCCTCCATCAAGATGTATTCAAGTGGTATTTAATCCACTGGGGGACCAACACCCTTCTCTGTGGGCTTCGCCAAAGCTGCTAATCCTCAGGCTTGGCAGGTTAGTTAACCTCTGCCTGATGCTCAGCATTGAGTCGCTGGCAGAATGGTCTACTCTATTACCATAGCAGGATAACCTGCCCAGAATTGTTTATACCAAGTTAATGGCCTTTTTAGGCTTCCTCCAGGTGAACTGGAGTTAACTTTTTGAATAATAAGAATTATATGTCATGGGGGGGAGGGGGCATCAGGATTTTAGAGATGTTTAGGTAGGGCATGGCCAAAATTGGAATTTCAGTTTTGAAACTAAAAAATGTTTACCTGGCCATGCTCCCACCTTTTTTTTGTTGTTGTTGCTCCGGACAACATTTGTTAGCCTTCAATTACAGTAGAACCCTGGATAATGACAAAACCTAGTTCCTCAAGTCATGTCGTTAACTGGATTTTGATGTTATCCGATCCCTATGGGTGATGCCCCAGATAACATCAAAAAAGTGTTGTTATCCAGTGCATTCATACCAATGCACCACATAATGACACTTTTTAGCTTTTTTGTCGTTATGTGCGGCATCACGTGGTGCATAATGAGCCGTCATTACATGGTTTTGATGTTATACAGTACCGTCATTGTCCGTGGTTCTACTGTACATTGTTTTTTTCCTGGTAGTTGTGCAAGTGAAACAATCTGAGAATTCAGGCATTAAGCACAACCCTACCTCCAGCAGGAACTGATTAATCCTGTGACTGGCTTCTGTTGTTTGTGCAAACACAAACGGAGTTGTACCAAGAATCAACTAGGCATGGTATTTCTGCAAGAATTAAAATTCTAACAACTTTCAAAACTAAAAATAAATGTTTGAGAAGCAGCCTAGGAATTGACTGAGACCATAGTCATGGATTAGCTCTGTCCCTTTGTGCTATTGCATGCTCATATTTTTAGACACAGACTGCTCTAAGGCCTTTTGAACTAATATCTACTGATGTTATTTAGAATACATCTTTAATTGTACTAATGGTTAATTTTCCCTCTGGCTGGAAGATTAACATATCTGTTAGTGGCTTTCCGGTCTTAATGAGTTTTCCAGTGACAGATAAAAAAAGAGAGGATGTATGTGTATAAAGCACCTGGGGATCAAAGCTATCATTCTGATGGGAATTTGAAGCAGTGGTTTAATTGACCATAGGAAACATTTTCCTTTTTCACTAATCTTAATTTCCCTGAGCTGCCAGAATTGTAGATGAAAGTGAAAAGCATCTTTGACCTCCTCTGACAAGTAAAATGTTTTTCTCTCTCATGCATAGAAAGGAGGATATTTTGGGAGTGATTTACAAGGTCTAGGAACTGCAAAGAAAGGTGTCAAAAACTGCATTCTGGCTGCTTCATACTCTTCTGTGTCTTGACCCATAAAGAGATGTTAAGAAACATTTCAATGCCTGCCTGTCATCTTATATTTTGTCCCAAGTCAGCTACACTTCCTGATACAAATTTATGTGCAGCCATGCTACAGAGGAAAGCTTTGCGCTTGTCAGGATGGGACTGAAAGACCATGGCTGCCCATTTGCAGTGTAGCCCAAGAGTTCCAGTAGGGTGGCCAATAGGGTGGTCCAAAAATATTTTTTCATTTGTTTCTTTGGGCCACCCCATAGTTTTGTTACATGTACCTACTGTATTAACTTTGTGAAATTTCAGCTTTCTAGCTTTAGCATAAGGCAGTGCACAAGATGTATTTATTTTTGAATTGAGATGAAAAAACATTAACATGAGCATTCTTTGTTACAGGTATAGAACATATGTTGATGTGGTCTCTGCTGCCAGAAAATAAAGTTGAAAAGGTGTCTACAAGATAAAAGTGAGATTAAGACATTTAAACTATTGGGAATTTGTGTACAACTGATTTAGAATGAGTTCCTCATCACGTCATAAAGATGTCATTTTTCTACTCGGTTGTCAGGACTTGGAGCCATTAACACATTTTAACCAACGTCCAACACTAAGACAAGTGCTATTACGTTATCACCAGTTCTTGAAGGTAACAAAAAGTGTGAGAGATTCTGCACATCTGCTCATTGAGGAAGGAATAGAAGTATGGAATAAATCTGGCATTCCGACTAGACTAGCGAAACACTGTATTGAAAAACTTGATAAAATCCATAAAAACTGGCTGCTTTTAAAGAAAAATAAAACACAAGCTTCTCAAGCACAGAAAGATCGAGAGAATACATTTATGAAAGAGCTAGATAAGCTGTTTGATATTGCCCATGCAGACACCTTGAACTCAATTAAGATCGCAAAGGACATAGACTTTCTTGTTGATCCAAGAGGTGAGCGAAAGATGATCATGACTTCAGTAGATGATGCTTGAGAAACGCAAAGAAAACATTCAAAAATGCGAGCAAAGAGCTGAGGAGCTGAGACTAAAAGCTGTTGAAAATTTTGCTTCCCTTTCAGTAATTTCAAGCCAACAATTGCTTGATTACATGTCCAGTAGCTCTTCTAGCACCACAGACAAAGAAGAGGAATACAAAGTATCTATGCCAGAAAAGATGCAGTTTGTCAGTGATAGTACTGATGGTTTCCCTTCAACTAGTGGGATTTTCACACCGCATGTTACCAGTACTCTAGATCAGAACAAAATTACAGACAGAGAAGCAATGCATCTGATGATTCCACTTGCCGCTGCCCTTGCTCAAGATCCTGCCTCTCTCCCGGTTTCTCATAGCATGATTCGATGGGCATGAAAAAGAGCAAAAGCAAAATTTAATGCCGACATTAAAGAAATGTTCCCACCAAATTATCCGCTTCTAGTATATTGGGATGAAAAATATTGCCTGATCTATTAGGAAATAAAAAAGTAAACCATCTTCCAGTACTTGTCTCTGGAAATGGTTGTGAAAAATTGCTAGGTGTACCAAAACTTGCAGCAGGAATGGGAGAACAAACAGCTACTGCTGTTTTTGTATTGTTGGACCGCTGGAATGTAAAAGACCAAATCCGGGCTATGAGTTTTGAAATAATTTCTGCTAGCATGCACTATCCTAGAAGCAAGAATTGGCCATGATCTCTTATGGCTGGCTTGTCAACATGACATGTTAGAAATAATACTTTCTAAAATATTTAAATTGTGTTTTGGACCATCAAGTTCTGCAGAGATCCCATTATTCAAAAGGTTCAAAGGTATTTGGGAAAACCTATCACGTGAACACTATGAAGGCCTTGCTTTAAGGTCAAATACAGAACAATTTCCTCAAAGTTATTTAGAAAGGCTTATAAGTTCTGTGACTATTTATAACTGAGGTCTTCCCTCCCCACAAAATTTTTCTGTGGGTGTTGCCAGTTATATTTAACACCTTTTTTTCTCAGGAAGCCTTAACTGGTTTTAGCTTTTGTCTCCATAAATGTTCTTCTTTTGAAATATCATGATACACCTCCAGATGTTGCCTATCATACTGCAAAATCTTATCACCCAAGATCTTTATATGTGACATTATTCTTAGTTTGGTTTCCAAACTCATAAATTTTACTAAAACTGGTCTCTTTGTCTGCCCTGCTTTCTTTTGTCCTGTCCTATATATACCCAATATTTCTTCAGGAGATATAACCTTGTCTAATTCCATTAGATTTAACCACTTTAATATCCTTGGTTTTAATATATCTGGATTATTTTCAGAGAGGTTCTTTATTACTATGTTTCTTTGTCTTAGTTGATCTTCTAGTCTAAACAGCCTCTCCTCTTGGTTTTCTATTTTAATGTTCTTCTCTCTCTCTTTCTCCTGTTTATCCTTAATCTCTTCTTCTACTGATTTTAACTTTGTTAAAAGTTTGGGTATACTAGAATCCAATAATTTAATTAAAGAGGGTACACAAGAATGGGAAAAATTGAAAGAAGAATTAGTAGGCACAAGTTGCCATAGTCCAAAATAGGCATAGTAAAAATGTTATAATATCCTGATAGCAAAACAAGTACATCTATTATTGGAGACACATCTTTTTTAATATTAGTAAATGTGTCATGTTTATAGGACAAACAAGGTAGTAAAAAAGCGATATTCCAGCACAACCTAGAAGAATGAGCTTTTTTCCTTCTTACTAACCAACATCAAATATTTTTTTTATATTTAAGTCCATAATACACCAGAACCAACATCAAATAAATTTTTATATTTAAGTCCATAGCACACCAGAAAAATGAAAAGAAGAACAGGCCTACAGAATAGTCAACACCCCCTTTCTCCAGTATTTGGAGGTGGCTCCCAAATGGAAGGAGCCGGGGGTGTAATAAAAGAAGATACCTGGGTATGGGGGGTAATTATGGAACTGGGTAGAGGAGTCAAATCAGCACTTGAGGGATCTGTAAATGATACAAAGGGAATAAAGAAAAAAGATCAGAATTAAAAGGTTTAGAGTAGCATCATGGAATGTCAAGGGCATGGGCTGCCAAATTAAAAGGAGGAGGCTGGAAACATCTTTGAGAATAGAAAAACCGGATATTATTTTTCTATAAGAGACTCACCAAAAGTTTTATCAAAAGAACAATTTATATCTAGGTTGGACAAAAATATATGAAAAAGCACTTGGAACTTCAAAATCAAAGTGAGTAGACACATTAATCTCAAATAGACTAAACTTTACAATGAAGAAATGTATAAACGATGTGGAGGGCAGGTTTCAAATAATAATAGGAAAAACTGAGGATGAAGAGGTAACACTAGCGAACTTATATGTACCAAATCAAAACCAGGATAATTTTTTAGATGAAATGTTACCGATCATAAGTAAGGAAAGAACTCAAAATATGATAATAGCAGGTGACTTTAATTTGACAAGAGATGCAATAGAGGTCTCCCAAGGTGTTAAGAACAGCAAGACACAAAAATTTGCTATATTAGACAAATGGATGGAGAAACTGAATGTAAGAGACACATGGAGAGCATTAAGGAGATCAGAAAGGACCTATACATTCTACTCATCAGTGTACAAAACTTACACAAGAATAGATTATATAATGGTATCAGCGAATTGGTTGGGAAATTTAGAGGAAGCCAGGACTGGAATTATCAAAGTGTCGGATCACACGATGATTCTTCTAGACATGCAGATCAGGAATTGATTTAAATGATAGAAGGGCTAGAGATTAGATACAATGATGTTTAACAAGGAAAAAAGTAAAACTAAATTGAGAGCCAAGTGGCAATTAAATTGGGAAATGAATGACATGGGTGATGTTGCACCTCATGTTTTGTGGGACACAATCAAAGCAATATTCAGAGGAGATTGTATTAAGAAGAAGATAACAGAAGATAAAAGAATTAAGGAAACTCAAATAAAATTGGAAAAAAGAAATAAAAGTGTTAGAACAAGAACATGCTAATACATGGGGGAACAGCCTGGGCAAAACTACAATCAGCAAGAAAAGCATTAATAGGACATGACATGGAGAAGGTTAGAAGAGACATGATATTCTTGAAAAGAGGTAACTTTGAATTTAGTAACAAAAATATGCAGAGAACAGCTAAGGTGGTAAGGCAGAAAAAAATAAAAGCGAGATTGAAATTCTGATAGATGTCATTTCGTTTTCATTTCACTTTATTTTTGTATACTGCTTAATTCAACCAGAGGTGACTCTAAGCGCTTTACATCAAGGAAAGTGCAAGAAACAGTAATAATAATATACACAATCAAAAGCATCAAAATCATAAAGTAAACAAACTACAATAAACAAAATAAATACATAATGATTTACACAAGGGCAAAGTACAGCAAATACAATAAACACAGTTCAATAAAAATACAAAAGCATATCAGGGTACAGCAGTCAACCTGACAGTGGCAAAAACAACAAATCAATTCAATTCACTAGCACCACCTAGATAAAAATGGGAAACGAAGTAATAAAATGTCAGAAAAGATACAAATAGCTGAAGATTTCTATTCAGAACTGTACAAGGTGAGATAAGTAGACCAAGCTCTATTAAAGTCCTATCTAGCAAACAACTTTAAAAGGAAAATAGATTATAGTTATAAAGAACAAATAGAAGAAAAGATAAATGTTAAAGAGATAGAGGCAGTGATTCAAAATTTGAAAGTGGACAAAACCCCAGGGGAAGATGGTTTCCCTCCTGAATTTTACAAAGAATTTAAAGATTTAATAGTCTCCAGATTCAAGAACTTATTTAATTACATATTGGAAGGAGGAAACATACCAGATTCATGGAGCAAATCTATCGCTGTTTTAATTCTTAAACCTGATAAGGATAAAGAAAAGATGGAATCGTACAGACCGATTTCACTCCTAAACCAGGATGCCAAAATATTCACAGCCATTATAGCTCAAAGATTGAACAAATTTATGAATCTCTATCTAGAAGAAGATCAATCCAGTTTCCTAAAGGGTAGACAGATCGAGGGCATGATATCCAGAGTGTTAAACATCATAGACCTCTTAAAAAAGAAAAAAAGAAAAGGTTTGTATATTGGCCGTTGACATATATAAAGCGTTCGACTTGATTCAATGGGTGACAATCAAGGAAATAATCAATAAACTAGATTTTGGAAAGAATTTTGAGCATGTGATAGAACAATTATACGAACAAAGTTATACTAGAATAAAGATCAATGATTGTTACAGCAGGGCACAAGACAGGGCTGCCCTCTATCACCAACCCTATTCATTCTAGCCATGGAGATACTTGCATCATCAATTAGGCAGGATGAGGAGATAAAAGGAATAGGTCAGAAAAAGGTGTGTATGTTCGCTCGTAATTAAAGATCTGCAACATAAAATAAGGAGAATACAATATCATTTGAATTTGTTTGAAAGAATATCAGGCTTAAAAACAAATTGGGACAAGACAGAAATAAAGAATCTGATGGACACTTACAAATTTAAAGTTAAAAAGAAGATGAAATATCTTGGTATTTATATAGCAGCAGAAGTCAAGGACCTATATAAAATAAATTTTTTTAAAAACAAAGATAGAAATGAAAAACTTAATAACACAACTGAAAAAACTAAAATTGTCATGGTTCGCAAGAATAAGCACATGTAAAATGTAACTAATCCCAAAATTAAACTTTTTGTTGGAGAATCTCCCTATAAAAATACATGAAGAAAAACTTAAAGAGTGGCAAAAAATGATAAATGAATATTGCAACAACAGAAAAAGTACCAGGATAAGTAAGTCCTTATGGTACATGAAACAGAAAGATAGAGGACTAGGCATACCTAATGTTAAGAACTACTACTATGCTTTCCACTTGAAACGAGTTCTAAAAAAGTTGACACATGTAAATCTAGGAAGCTCAGAACCATATTGGCTAGAGTACAAGAGATTAAAAGGGGAGCTTTTCCTAGGAACAGATATACCAAAACAAAAAAAATCAATAACTTTTCATTGAGAACAACATATAATATATGGAAAAGTTTAAAGCAAGAAGTGGCCCCGAATGGATCCCCAATTATAGAAATATTAGATATAAAAATGTCCGTTGATATCCACAAAACAAACAAGAAATATTTGAAGTCAGAACAAAGTTTTATTGTTAATGGAATGGATGAACAAATGCAGCAATATTGAGATGAGAAACAAAATTTATATTAAACTACAAGTAAACTGGTATCAAAAAATCCAAATGGACAATTGGGATAGAAAAATGAGGGGGAACGGAAATGACCCTAAAGAGAGGGCCCTAACAACATTCGAATAATTAGTATATGGGTTAAGGAATGGGAAAAGAAACATACAGGGGGCAGTAGGTAAAATTTATCAAAACCTCAATTATAAGAATGAAACAAAAATTATATTGAGATAAACATGGGAGAATGACTTTGGAATTGTTATCAATGAAAAGAGTGGAAAGGAAAATGGACTCAAAGAATTATGCGCTCTATCTATAAAAGAAAAAGAACATAATAGCAAGGTTCTATGGAGGTGGTATATGACCCCAGTTAGAGTACATCAAATGAAGAAAAATATTATGGATCAATGTTGGAGATATAGCCAGGAAAAGGGGACTTTTATACATATGTGGTGGGAATGTCGATATATTGGAACTTTTTGGAAATCAGTTGGGACAGAACTAGAAAAGATAATGAATACGACAATTCAATTGAACCCAAAAATAGCTATACTAGGTAAAATAGATGATTTAACTATAGACAAAAAAAATTGATAACTTCGTTGTCGGTATCAAGACAAATTATTGCTAGAGAATGGAAAGAAAAGCTTTGCTGGCCCAGTCCCCAATAAAGACACAGACACCGTTGCTGGATTTAAAATTTGGGCCACTTTATTGATTATGCCTTAAATTATGACTTTAACTTAAACTTAATTTCAACTTTTGTAACTCATTAAGGCAAGCAGGCCACAGTAGCACTTGTAAGGACCCACCCTTAATTGCCAATCACCATTGGCTACCTTGTGTCCATTTGTATCAATTTGTTTATTGATATAAACAAATTGTTGACCCAAGTCAGGATGCTACCTGTTGACTCCAGCATCTGACGTATATCCGGTAAAATATCAAGGTGATGCAGGCTGTCTAGATCATAGCATCACCCCATTCATGGTTCACCCTTGACCATCCAGCCCCAATTACCCTGTACCTTGTCCTTGGGTTGGCCAATCAACTGCAGACCTGCCGGATACCTATGGGTCATCTACTTTACCTTACCAGTACTACCCGCCACATGGGGAGGCGTCCATGATGACTCATCGCCCCCCCTGACCGTCAACTCGGTCACCAGGCCCGTTTGCAAATCCTCCAAAAAGAGGTCCATACCTCTCACTGAAAGGTGTACCCCATCTCTACGATACAGGCCGTGGTCCTGTAACCCTATCCCCGGGTGTGTGACCGATGTCCCTGAACCATGTTGAACAAGGAACCGGGCTACAGCCCTGTTCATCGACCGCCGGGCACGGGACTAACCACGAGGATCGAGTCCTCCTCTATAGTGGTGTCTGGGTATGATCTAGGACCATAGCAGCCATGTCTGCGGCCACATGCGGTGTAAAACCTGCAGGTCCCTGCGCACGGATACTGTCAACCAAAGGCCGGTGATCTGTGCGAGATCGTTGCCTCCAAGGTGAACAATTAGGATATCCGGAGGTTCGGCATCCCTAATGGACATAAGGAATGGCATCAGTTCCCGCCACCTCATTCCGTGCAAACCATACCACCGAAGATGCGCAGCTGCACATAGTCCGAGATGGGGACACCAATCTGATGACGCTGCATAACGTGCAGCCCAGTACACATAGCTGTGTCCAACCAGCCAGACTTCCACCTGTGTGCGCCAACACACAGGGTCTGCAATAAAAGAAAATAAAGTGAGGGCAGGAAAGGCACTCATGCAAGGATAGGACGAACATATAAAGCAAAATGCGCAGATCCCCATCTGCCCATCCTGCGTATGTCGGCCTCTGAATACCCAAAGGCAGCCACCGTCAATGTGGCACCTATCCGAAATGAGTGAGAACTGTACCGCGACCCAGGTACTCCCAAACTGCGCAGTGCAGTTCCCGTTACCCTCCAAAATTGGAATTTGGTGAGAGGGGAACCATCCCGGTGGCAAAACAACAGGCCAGGGCGCGAACCCCGCATTGCCACGAATTCATGTAGGGCACCGATGGGACAAATGTCAGCAAAGGTACATCGCAGGAGCATCACACAACTACCCCTCCCTTGCTGATCAGCTTTAGAGGAGCAAATCCTCAACCGAGCCCATTCTTGGGTGAGGGAAACATCGGCCAGTTCCAATGCCCTACGTGACCTGTCCCATTTAGAAAGGGGCACCAGCTCACTGATACGGAGAGCCCCAAAAAAGGCCACTATGGTGGCTGCATGAAAAAGAGACTCCTCGTACCGGTCATAGCAAAGGCTATGCCAAGCCCTGGCTAGGCTAGCCAGCAGAGAAGGGGAAACAGGTTGGCGCGTGTCAGGGCAGCGGCCGCGTTCACGCGTCCACCCGTCCAAGACACGGTGTATTCTGAAGTCTCCGGTGCTATCAGGATAACCCTGCGCCTTGGCAGCAAAGGCCAAAGCAGAAAGCCTAGTGGCAATGGTGCAGGGAGCTAACCCATGGCCATGAAGGTGCACCATGTATTGCAAGACATGGTCGACCGGGATTGGCCATGTGTCGGGCAGGTGCACGTCCCTGCAAAAGGCTGTAAATTGAAGATATATGTGCTGATACGCCTTACGTGTACGCGGGGCGAGAGACATGCCAATCGCCCGGTTCACTTCTTTTAGTGTCTCGCACGGAAGACAAAGAACGAGTCGCAATAAGGACTAACACAGGTTTATTCTTGGATGGCCAGGGTGAACATGTGGTAATGGCGGAGGTACATCACATTATATACAGTAACGAAACACATTTGAATCTGGTTGCACGGTGGCTCATTGGCTGCCACCGTTGGGGGCGTCGACTTGAGGCACGCCCCCCTCTTCTGTAGTTCTTCATGCGGAGAAGTTCCCGCGGCTGTCCGTGATTTGGGGATTGAGCCATGTGAGTATGAACGCTCGCATCCGCCCTCAATGGGCGGTCCGCTCGCGTTCCTTTAGCAGCTGTGATACATTGTGATATGGGGCTGGTTACATTCATTTACTTAAAGCAACAGTGTCCTTGCATACACAACATCCCTCCCCCCTAGGATGGGACGAAGTCCCTTAACCATTGTGGCTTCCCGCACGTGCGCCTGGGGCGCGTGTCAGCTTGCCCTAGCGCAGGGGAGCCCGTGGCTCCTGGTCCCGCGCGGTCTTGTCCTGCAATGCAAGGTGGGGACTCGTTAGTGGTTCTGTGATGAGGCTGCGGTGACCTTGCCTGTGGGGACGGGAATGGAATGAACAGTTGGGAAGTGAACCCTTGCCTACCGCCTGCAGGCCCCGGGGACCCCCCTAGCACGAACTTCGGGACTGACGATGAGACCCTCGTGGACCCGCTGTCTCCCGCTGCCTGTTCGGGGGTCTGGGGACTTGCGGCTGGCGAGATTCCGCTGGCTGCCTGTCTTTGCGGCGCTTGTCTCTTGGGGGCCGGGACTATGGTGTACTCTAGCATGCCCGCGTTGCGGGGACTGAAGGTACCAGGGGCTGAACTGAAACCCCTCTTCTCGCTAGGACGGGTGGGGGACCACTCCGCTAACTCCCCCTGGTACGAAAAATCATAGTCAAACTCGTGCTCCTGGTCATAGTCGGGGACAAACTGATTCCTCTCTTTAATTTCGCCCTCGTGCGCCTCCGTGTCTCCCCCTTGGGTAATGCGGGTGGGGGAGGACCCTAACGCTGATTTCCCCTCACTGGTGACCCTTCTTCGGAGCTGGTCGGCGTGCCGTCTCCACAGTAGCCCTGAGCTAGTCTCTACCCTGTAGGACACTGGTCCTGTCTGCTCGATGACCGACCCCGGTACCCACGCCGGCCCCGAGGCCGCGTAGTTCCTACAGTAAACCGGGTCCCCTGTGGCAAAGTTCTTGGAGTTCCCCCCCCCTAAATTTATATTTCTCCCCTCATCCTCCACCCTGGACGGATCCATCCGGTCAAACAGCGTTGCCGGGCGTCTCTTCATAAGCAGCTCGGCTGGGGAGAATCCTGAAGCTAAGGGGGTGGTCCTGTAGCTGATTAGGAACTGGCACAGGTGTAGGTTCAGGTCGCCGGGGCCCATGCGCCGCAGTGCGTCTTTCGTAGTGCGCACTTGGCGCTCTACCTGACCGTTTGTGGCGGGGTGGAACGGGGCAGCCGTGATGTGCCTGATTGCGTTCCTCTCCATGAAGGTTTGGAACTCGGTCGACGTGAAACAACTTGCGTTGTCGCTCACGAGGACGTCTGGCAGGCCGAAACACGCAAAGAGTTTGCGCAACTGCTTTATTGTTGTCGCGGAGGAAGTGCTGCTCACAGGGATTACCTCCAACCACTTGGAGTAGGAGTCGACAACCAGTAGGAACGTTGCCCCACGGAAGGGCCCCGCGAAGTCGACATGGATACGGGACCACGGTCCGCGGGCCGTGTCCCACTCTCTATGGGGTAGCCGGGGCTCCTCGGGCCGGGAGCTCTGGCAGCTCTCGCACGTGCCCACTAGGCGCTCTATGTCCGCGTCTATCTGTGGCCACCAAAAGAAGCTTCTAGCTAGGGCCTTGGACCGCACGATCCCTGGGTGGCTGGTGTGCAGTAGCTTCAGCACCCTTGCCCTTAACTTTTCTGGGATAACCACCCGCTGGCCCCAGAGTAGACAGCCCCTCTCCAGGGAAAGTTCTACCCTGCGCCTACAGAACGGCTTGAACGGTTCCTCTGGGGGAGTAGTGGGCCACCCTTTCCTCACCCATGAGCTAACTTGGGCTAGGATCTTGTCGGCCGCCGTGGCTTTGGCGAGTTCGGCCGGAACAATGGGGGGTGAGTCGAGGGACTCAATTAACATAACCTGGTGGTCCCGCTCTACCTCGCATGCCGGGTCCCCCATGCTAGGGAGGGGAGACCGGGACAGTGCATCCGCGTGGGAGATCTCCTTCCCTGGGCGGTAAACTAACTCGTACTGATAGGCGTTGAGGAATATGGCCCAACGCAACATCCTGGGGGACAGTATTTGGGGAGTGGGTTTGCCGGTAGTGAAGATTCCCAGAAGCGGCTTATGATCCGTCACTACCGTAAACTCGCGGCCGTATAGAAAATCATGGAATTTTTTGGTCCCTGCAATTATGGCCAGGGCCTCCCTATCCGTTTGCGCGTAGTTGCGCTCAGCCTTTGAAAGGGACCTAGAGTAATATGCCACCGGGGCCTCCCGCCCGCTCTCTAACACGTGGCACAGGACCGCCCCCACCCCCACCGGGGACGCATCACATACTAGTACTACTGGCTTCCTTGGGTCAAAATGTGTTAGGACCGCGTCTGAGGAGAGGAGTGATTTCAGTTCTCGGAAAGCTTTCTCTTGTTTATCCCCCCACCGCCAAACCGCGTCCTTTTTTAGTAAGGCGTGCAGTGGCTCCACAACCGATGCTTTCCTCGGCAGGAATGAATGATAAAAGTTAAGGAGCCCCAGGAACGACTGCAGTTCCGGCTTTGCGGTGGGGCAAGGGGCGTTCTGTACGGCCGCAACCTTGGACTCTGAGGGTCTGATCCCTTCTGGGGTTACTTTGAAACCTAGGAATTCAACCTCCCTCGCAAAAAACACACACTTGTCCTTCCTTAGGCGAAGCCCCGCTTTCTCGAAAACCGAGAGAACCCCATCTAGTCTTTTCGCTAGTTCTACCTCGCTCCCCGCTGTTATCAGCACATCGTCGAAGTATGGTAGAACTCCTGGAAGCCCCTTTAACAGGCGTTCCACGAGGGACTGAAAGATCCCGGGGGCCGAGTTCACGCCGAACTGAAGGCGCGTTACCTTAAATGCCCCCTTGTGCGTCACGATGGTCTGCGCAGCGGCAGCGGCTGGGGTAACTGAGAGTTGCTGGTAGGCTTGGGCCAGGTCTAACTTGGCAAAACACCTCCCCCCATGAAGTGTGGCCAGCAGGTGGCTGACCACGGGTACCGGGTATGCATTTGGCCGAATGGCCTTATTAATCGTACATTTATAGTCTGCACAAATCCTGACCTCCCCGTTTGATTTAAGGGCCGTTACAATCGGCGTCTCCCACTCGGCCGAATCAACTGGAACCAAAATCCCTTGCCCCACCAATTTGTCCAGTTCCGCCTCGATTTTGTCCTTGAGTGCGAAAGGCACCCTCCTTGGCTTAAGGCGGATGGGCCGGATTTCTGGGTCCAACTCGAATGAAACTGGGGGCCCCCTGTAAGTACCGAGCCCCTTTTTGAAAACGTCCGGGTGTGCATTGCAAACGTCCTGCATTGGGTCAGTCTCAGTGGCGTGGATGCCGGACAGTTCTATTCCCAGGGGAGCAAACCACTGCGTTCCTAGGAGGCAACACTTCCCCCCCTTGAGGACCACTAGGGGCAGTCTTTCGGAGAAATTCTTGAACTTCACCTTGAACTTCCCCACCCCCAACACCGGGATCCCATTTCCCTGAACGTCCCGCAAATGGGACCGCATGGCCCGCAGCTTGGGCCGAGCCTCTGGGGGAATGCGCATGTACTCCCTCTGGGACAGTATAGAGTAGGACGACCCTGAGTCTATCTCCATTTTTACGGGGCGCCCCTGCAACTGTACCTCCACGTAGAATCGCCGGTGCTCCAGGGCCACGCGGCGTACGCCGTCCTCGCCGTGGACGGTGGAAACCTTCCTGGAACCGGCCGCCTTCCGCTGGTGGTGCTGGGGATGACTGGAGCCGCCTTTGTCCTCGGTTCGCCCATGCCTGCATACTCGGGCGATGTGTCCCTTTCGACCGCAGTTGTGGCACTCGGCCTTGCGGAAAGGACACCTCGTGCGGTCGTGGGCCGCGCCACAGCCGTCGCAGCGGCGGTCTTGCCGCTCTCGGTGTTGCCGCCGCTCCCCACGTTTCCGTACCTTCTGGACGCCGTCGTCATCACTGGTGTAGGAATCTGCCGTTGCGGAGGAGTCGTCGGAGGTTTCTGGAGTGCCGGCGGGCGACTTCGGTGCCCGCCAGGCTGCCTTCGCCGGAGTCCGCCGGGCCGCTTGGACAGGGGACTTGGCCCGCTCGGACGTTGTGCCACGGGCCTTGAACACCTTGACCCCGCTCCTGGCCGCCTCAGCCGCCTGCGCCTCTCGCAACACCTCATTGAACGAGAGGTGCTCGTCGCGGGTCATGAGCTTCCGTTGTAGCTCCTCGTCCCGCAGGCCGCACAGCAGGCGGTCTCGCAGGGCCTGGTTCAGATCGTCCCACTTGCAGTGCACGGCCGCCAGCCTGAGGGCCGCTGCGTAGTCGGACACGGACTCGCCTGGGCGCTGGTCCCGCCGATGGAACGCGACCCGGGCCGGAAAAATCGAGACTGGGGGCTGGAAGTGTGCCCTCAGCAGCTCCAGGAGTTGGTCGATCGGCACGGCTTCAACCTTCTTTGGCGCCACCAAGTTCATTAGGATGCGCAGCGTGGCCGGTCCCACCTGGGCCAGGAAATGGGAGCGTATCAACGCGTCGTCGTCGACGCCGGCTGCTTCCATTGCGTGCCGAAACTGGCACTCGTAGAGCTCCCACTGCTCAGGCTCGCTGACGTCGAACTGGTACGTCTTGACTCTGGGATTCGCCATAATCCCACCTTCGTCGCCAATTTAGTGTCTCGCACGGAAGACAAAGAACGAGTCGCAATAAGGACTAACACAGGTTTATTCTTGGATGGCCAGGGTGAACATGTGGTAATGGCGGAGGTACATCACATTATATACAGTAACGAAACACATTTGAATCTGGTTGCACGGTGGCTCATTGGCTGCCACCGTTGGGGGCGTCGACTTGAGGCACGCCCCCCTCTTCTGTAGTTCTTCATGCGGAGAAGTTCCCGCGGCTGTCCGTGATTTGGGGATTGAGCCATGTGAGTATGAACGCTCGCATCCGCCCTCAATGGGCGGTCCGCTCGCGTTCCTTTAGCAGCTGTGATACATTGTGATATGGGGCTGGTTACATTCATTTACTTAAAGCAACAGTGTCCTTGCATACACAACACTTCTCCTCTCCAAAGGTCCACATCTCGCTCGGAAGTGGAGAGGGAAGTTGCTTGGCATCTGGCGCTAAGACCTGGAACCAAGAGATCTGCAGGCGGGATAAAGCATCAGCAATATCATTGTTAATGCCTGGAACATGTCTATCCTTAAACAGCACATTAAGGCGAAGGGACCGAAGCACAAACTGCCTAACTAGGGCCATAACTCTGGGGGACCTGGAGGTTTGGGCATTGACGATGTGTACCACAGCAGCATTGTCACACCAAAAATGAACCACGGAATTAGCCCACATGTCACCCCAGAGCACCAGTGCACCCAGAATGGGGAAAAACTCAAGGAACGTGAGGTCCCTAAGACACTCAGTACCTTGCCATTCCTCGGGCCACCGGCCGTAAGCCCACCTGCCCTTAAAATAGATACCATAACCCAGTGAACCGGATGCGTCCGACTGGACCTGAAAATAGGGGGTGGCAACTAACTGTATGCCAAAAGGACACCCCATTGAAATCCTCTAGGAAATTAAGCCATACCGACAAGTTGGCTCTCAAGCCATTGGTGAGTTGGACCCTGTGATGCTTCTTGGAAAGACCCGCCATAGCATCACAAAGACCCCTGGCGAATGCCCTGCCTGGGGTAACTACCCTGCAAGCAAAGTTGAGGTGCCCATGCAGGACCTGCAACTCACGTAGAGACACCTTACGTTTGGCTAGCATAGCCAAAATTGCATCAGAGATCCGGGTCACCTTCTCGCGTGGCAACCTGGACGTTTGTGCCAAGGTGTCAATTTCTATACCCAAAAAGTTGAGAGTGGTGGCAGGGCCCTCCGTCTTTTCAGGAGCAACGGGAACACCAAGTTCCGCCATGAGCTCCTGAAAGATAGCTAACAACTGTCCACAGGTGCCCTAGTCATGCTCACCACCAAACAAAAAGTTGCCTAGGTAGTGCGCCACGGCCCCGGACCCCGACCTGTGAACGAAAGCCCAATGGAGAAAGGTGCTGAAGCGTTCAAAGGCCGAGCACGAAATGGAGCAGCCAAAGGGCATGGCCTTATCTACATAGAACGTTCCCTGAAAACAAAAACCTAACAACTCAAAGTTGTTGGGGTGTACTGGCAACAATCGAAAGGCCGATTTAATATCACATTTAGCCAGTAGCGCTCCACAACCACATGAGCGGACCATTTGCAAGGCTTGATCAAAAGATGTATACCGGACCGAACAAAAGTCATCCGGTATAGAATCGTTGACCGATGAGCCCTCCAGGTAGGACTGGTGGTGAATCAAACGAAATTCACCAGAGGATTTTTTAGGCACTAAGCCGAGAGGGGACACCTTTCGGTTCAAATATGGGGGGGGGGGGTTGTCAAAAGGGCCTGCTACCCTCCCCTCCCTGAATTCCTTGGCTATCTTTTCCACGGCTATGCCCTCCTTGCCCCAAAGTGACTGCAAATTTGGAGCATCCTGAGGTGCGCATACACCCATAAAGGGAATGTGGAAGCCAAACATAAAGCCCTCCAACAAGTAAACCGCGTCATCCTTCCTCGGATAGACGTGCAACCACCTTTCAAGGATTCTAATTCGAATTGGGGAGGGGGCCTTTTGGATGTGCCGTTGCGCCCTTGTTGTCCCCGGCCCCTGCCGCACGATCCACCGGCCTGCGGGCATGCAGAAGCAGCGTGCGGTATGGCACAGGAAGGGCACTCGTGTCTGAACTTGCATTGCTGCCTATTGCAGACACCAGAGGATGAGTAGCTCCAACACAGCAGGCGGGCTGGAACCCCCTGCCCCGCCGGCTGGCAGGGAGACTGCGCCATGCCAGGCCGCTGCACTGCATGACCACAGTGATACCGGTCGCCGGGTGCCAGCCGTGATGGGGTCATATAGAGCAGCCATAAGAGCTGGCAAGGCTCATCCCATCTCATCTCGGGAAGGCAGGGGTGAGGGATCCTACCATGGGAGGTTCCCTCGCAGCCCCCGCACGGGTCCTCTGACTCAGCAGAGGCTCAACGCTGGGGGGTCACCTCCTCCGAGTGATCAGAGGGCAAAGCCCCGGAATCAGCCACCCGGCCCGTCCTCACTCGGGCCCTCCGGGTGGAGGGGCAGGGGGCAACGGGCGAGCCCGCCCCCAAGTCCACCACACTGGGGCAGCAGGAGTCTTCCTCTTCAGGGCCATTGCTGCCCCGAAGGTTTCAAAATTGCCGGCCAGCACGACAAAAAAATAAAGATCGGCTGAAGCAAACTCCTTCGCCCAGCCAATCTTTCTCAAAATGGTGGTGAGCCACCTCATATCCACCCCTTTTATACTGGGGTGGCCACGCCCAGCAGAGGCCCGGATGTCTGTCGCTCAGGGTGGGGGCTGGCAAACAGCACGGCAGCCATATTGTGCCGCCACGCTTCCCTATGTTTAATAAACATAGATGGTATTCCAAAATATGGCAGTTAGCGCTGAATGAAAAATTAACAATGGAAGTGAATATAAAAATTTCCTTTTGGGAAATATGGTTCCCCTTCATTTCATATGCCTTACCTAAAGAAAATAACATAGGCCCTGACCCGAAAACATGCAAATTTTGGGGGAAATAATAAAGGAGGAGAGTCTATAAAATATCCATTTACAGACACTATTATATAGCACGGGTGGAGTATCTTATACTCAAATATATTCAATTTCATTGTATGTTTAATTTTGGAAAATGAATCATAGAAAAGGTGATAGTAAGTGGATATTATTTGAGTTCTTAAGAGAAATTTATGTAGTCTTTTTGTTTAGTGTCTGTTTCAATGTTTTATTATGTTGTCCAATTTTATTTTTAAAAAATAATAATTAAATAATAATAAAAATAAGTTCTGTGACTGGAGAGAAACTAATCAGAGATTATTACCACGAGCTTATAGAACTCACGATGATTGTTCTGAACAGACCACCTACGAGGATTCGCTGGTGATCCCCAGGACCAATTCATCATGCACATTGGATGGCAAAACTGCTATATGTCACAAAGATCTTTTTCTTTACAAGTCAACATGATGTGTTCAAACTGACCAAAAATGAGGAGAAGCAGATTTCTTGGTTTGTCAGTTTTGGTGCACTTATTTACACCAAAGCTTGGACTGAAGCTCCTTTGGTGGCAGAAGTACCAGGAGGTGACCTACAACTATGGAAAAATTTCAAATCTTATGAAGCCATTGATTCTGAAATTGGAATTGTGGCACAAGCTGTCTTAGAGTGTCACTTGTGGTACTTGTCCAATGAGCTTGTAGGCATTGTCTTATTTTCCAACAAAGTAACAAGTATTGAGAAAGCAGCCATGTTCAAGGAATGAATGCTGAAGCTGGCTCTCACTTGGTAAGAGGCAGGTCTGCTGATTTAACTACTCAGACAAGCTTAGAAACCCTTGCATCGAAGAGATCATTACAAACACTTTCTCTTCTAGACATTAAAGACTCATTCTTGCAGTCATCTGGAGTCTTGGGTCAAAAATATTGATTATTGGGGGGGCGTGTCAATATGGCAAGCTGAGCAGAGGCTTTCTTTAGTCACTGCCAGAAAGGGGTGTCATGAAAAGTGGAGTATCAGAGGAGTGTGTTGCTGAAAATTAAAAGAAGCCAAAGAAATTTAAGTTTTGTTGCCTGCTGTTAGAAAATTGACTGGTTTGAGTGAAAGAGTTGGTGAGGGAGACGAGAAGAGTCAGCTGAGAGGAGCCATCTCCTGGGTCACTCCACCGCTGTTACTGGATTGTACCATACCGCTCAGCACTGCGTCGTTTTGTTTGGACTTAAAAGAGAAATATTTGAGAGAAGATTGGGATTGATCATGACAAGAGCAGGTGAAGGAATGATAGGACTCAAGAGGACTTGTGAGCGTAGGTGAGCAGAGTTAGAAAAAGCTAAAGAATTGGAGAAAGAAAAGCCGAACACTGTAAGAAGAGCAGACGAGAGAGTGATAGACTGAGCAACACCGAGCAGCCCGGGATCAAGTGATTCAGAGATCAAGCAATATAACAAGGCAAGCAGAGTAAAGCAGGAATCAGAGTCAAAGGGAAATATTCAGGGGGAGCAGAGGCAGACCCTGGATAGATCCGAAAGACAACGATCCAGAGCAAGAAATCTGTGGAGCCAAAAGAAACTAAGAAAATCCAAGTGAAGTGATAGAAGTTTTTCCCTGTCGGAGTGGTTTTGCAAGGTTATGAGAAGAAGCGATTTGGAGGGTTAACAAGGAAGTTAAGAACTTAATTCCAATTGTCTTTATTGTCATCATGTAACTTTGATAGATTTATACTTTGTGCTCCCCCTCCCTGTATAGAACAAAATGACAATGAGAAATTGAACTCTGTGCTGCACTTAAAAGTCAGTCTCTTTGCACACTTGTTCCTAAATGAGACTTAATAAGTCCATGTACATTTGTGGGATAATTGCTGAGAAAAAGAAAATTATTACATGACTTGGAAGACAAAGACATTTTATTGAAAGAACCTTTGAACTGAATATTGCAGAAAACCAGAGATTACAGTGCTCTTTGAAATATTGGACTATTGAACTATTGAATTGAAAAAATAATAGATTTCTAAACAGATTTTTCTTCGTGTATCCTGTTGTGGAAGTTTTATAGAATTTAATAGTAGTGAATATTGTATTGATTGTTGTATATAATTATTTGGAAGTCATATGCATATATAATTCTTTAATATTTCTTTAATATTTTTATTTTCTCTATGTAGAAAGTTAAGGTTTAATTTGTGCATTTAAGAAATTGTTTCTAATAGGATATATAATTTAAGAACTTAATATAGTACTGTATTAGAAGGGGGATATAAAATACTGTGCATATTTGTTTAGAAATTATATACTGTATATTACTTTACTTAGGAATTAAACAGTAGAGAACACAGTATTTTATGTAAGGAATTTAATTGTTAAATAATTGGTGATAGGTGATATTGGGAAGGGTAAAAGTGTTGAATTTGAAACTGTGAATCATAAACAGGCTTTTCATAGAATGCGAATCAAACTTATAGAGGGTTGCTGAAAAATGTATGTGCCTATAATAATCTAATTAGCTTATAATAACCTAGATCACTTATAATAACCTAGTTCACTGTGTAATAATTTAGCTTATAGTACATAAGTTACATACTTATTTACAATATTTAATAACTGGAAATTGATTAACAATAACATAAATAAGTCTGTATAGTAGAAATTAGATAGTTATTTAGCAATTGTTTCTAATAAGAATTAACTTGAAAGAGTAACTGTAGAAAAACGTATAATTAGTAATAATAGTAATTTGAATTATAATTATAGTTTTTGAATGAGTCAAAAAGGAAGAGGCAAACATCTCAAACAGGAACAAGAAATAGACCCAGTCTGGGTTAGAACAGGCTGACTAACAAGAACAAGCACTCAAGAAAGGAGGAAATCTTTAAAGGAAGAAATAGAGGAAGCAAAGGAACTAAAGAAACTATGTGTGGAACAAGAAGAGCAAGAGAAACATCAACAATATCAACAACAACAACAGCAACTATGATTACAACAACAACAGCAACAAATGGAACAACAAGAGGAAAAGCAAAAAGAGCAAAAGAAAATAGGCAAAGAAGATAGATTGCAGGGAGCAATAAAAAAGATCATGTTGGGAAAAAAATCAACTAAGAAACAAGGGGTGAAGGAGATAAAAAGTGAGATGGACAGCAAAGAGCTACACATAGAGAAGGATGACCAAACACTGCCAGAGCAAGGTAAAATTCTGAGTGCCAACATGACAAAATCTAAGGACAGTTTAGAGAGCAGACTGGATAAAATGGAAAAGTTTTTACACAGAAAATTTCAAACAATGGAGGACCAACGGCTCTGTGACAATCAGGATTTTATAAAAATTCAACAAGAAAGTTTAGAAAAATTTCAACAGAGAATGATGTTAACAGTCTCGGGATTAGTGGAAGCCACAAAAGTTGAATCAGCAAAAATTATGGAAGAAGTAGTAGACTTAAAAGAGGGAATGAATGTAAATACAAAAAAGGTTGAAAGTTTGAGAAAGGAAGTTCAGGACATACAAGAAAAGGAAAAAGCAAAAGAAATAAAATTTGTTTATTTATTTATTTACTTATTTATTTATTTAAATTTATATGCCACCCAATCAGGAGAACCCGACTCAATTGGTCATGAGAAAAGAATAGAAGCTTTGGAGGAACAATTTAGAAGACAAAACGTGGTAATTAGAAACGTCCCAAAAAAATAGAACAGGTAACAGAAATGTGCTCTTAAAAATTTTCAAATGAGGGGTTGAAATTGAATTTGATGTCATATATTAAAAAAGCAGGTGTAGCTGCCCTAAAAATGGAAGGGAATGATATAAAGTTATATAATGATTTAGCAATAGAGGAAAGAATCTGGAGAACACAATTTAAGCATATCACAAAAAAACTAAGAGAAAAAGGAATCAAGTACAATTGGAAATTTTCAAAACAGTTAAGATTTATACACCTGGGAAAATCTTATTTGATTAAAGAGGGGTCATATTTCCTAGACATTTTAGTTGAAGCCAAAGCTATTGAAAATGGCACTCAGGAATGGATGGACCTTAAAGAAGCTCTGATAGTGTCTGTAATTTTTACAACACACTAAACAGAAGAAGAAGAAAGAGAAATATATCTATCTATCTATCTAACTATCTATCTATCTATCTCTCTATCTATCTATCTATCTCTCTATCTATCTATCTATCTATCTATCTATCTATCTATCTATCTATCTATCTAGATAGATAGATAGATAGATAGATAGATAGATAGATAGATAGATAGATAGATAGATAGATAGATAGATAGATAGATAGATAGATAGATAGATAGATAAGTGGCACGTAAACTAAATAAGTATTACAAATGAATCATGTTTAGTTTGCAGTCCAATATTTCAAATTTCACACATTTGTCCTCCTTGATATTCAAGGACTACTTTTTCGAGAAAAGGCGGGGAGGGTGCTGAATGGTTGCTATATGTTTTTTTCCTTTATATATGTGGGATGGGGTTTGTCAATTAAGTAAGTTTGCACAAGCCTACTGGAGACTGAGTATATCACAACGAAAAGTAAATTAGCATATTATGAAGAGCATTAAGATCCTAACATGGAATGTGAAAGGCACTGGATGCCAAATAAAGAGAAAGCGTTTAGAGTCAAACCAGACGTAATATTCTTACAGAAAACCTATCAGAAAGCCGACAATGTAAACAATTTATTCCTGGGGTGAGTTCAGACTTACGAAAAAATCATTTGGAACCTCTAAAGCAAAAGGTGTTAAAATATTGATTTCAAAAAGATTAGTTTTTGTAAACACAAAGAGTATCATCGATACAGAAGGGAGATATTTGATCGTAAAAGGCTTAATCAATGGTGAGGAGATAATATTTGTAAACATATATGCCCCTAATGAAAACCAAGAAGAATTCTTAGAAAAGGTACACCAAGTGGTGGAAAAGGAGAAATCATCAAGAGTAATAGTAGCAGGAGATTTTAATTTAATTAGGTCAAGTACAGACACTACAAATATAACTAGGCATAAATATAGTAATAAATAATTTATGGAAACGTCAATCAAACTCATGGGACTTTGTGACTCCTGGAGAGAAATTAAGGGATTGGAAAAAGTTTATATGTATTATTCTCAAGTATATCAATCATACTCCAGATCAGATTACATTTTAGTATCAGAAAATGTAATTATTAGAGTAGAAAACATAGAAGCAGATATATTTAAAGAGTCAGATCATGCCAAAATGATATTAGAATTAAACTTAGAAGGATTGAAAGTGGAGAAGAATAATTGGAAATATGACGCAAAATTGTTTAAGGATCGAAGCAGAGAGCTAGGTGCCAGTGCTATGCCCAAGTAGAAGCCAACAAGGTAAAGTCCTAAAACAGAACTTTATTTTCTATTCCATAAGAAGAAATATCTGTAGAGAATAAAATCCCCAAATCCCAAAGTCCATAGAGCACTTTTAGATCCAGAAATGTCCATGAAATATTTCAAAGAGCCAATAAGTCCATCAGAATGTACATAAGCCTGTGGAGAAAAAGACACACACACACCCCAGTCCATGAAATAGCCAAATATCAGCAAAGTCCAATATCCATAGGATGGCAACATTTTAGGTTAATCCAGCAAAGTCCAAGTCTCTCAGCCAACCATCAGATGTGTTGGGCAGGGTACATCTCCAAGATAGAATCCAGTCCATTCCAATCTCGTTGGATTACATCCTGCCTCCTGCTTTTGGGGTGTTTCCTCCAGGGAATAGAGTTATCTACCACTCTGAACAATGGATAATCATCAAGTGCAGTGATGGTGAAACCTGTGCTGGTGGTGCTGAGATTGACAGGGGTTTATACATTCAGATGAGCAGTCACATCCATAAGTGAATTGGCCCTTAAACTGGCCCCTGATTGTAGATGTGTATGAAGAGGTGACATTGACATTTCAGATCTTGCATTGTACAGATTCAGGGAATGCATTACTTTTGTTTTCTGCATCAGGAAATCTGGATGCTGCTCATGTATCACACACAATGGGATAATTTATAAACTGTACTATAAAAGAGGATGCTGAGAGAACAATTAATACTTGCTGTTCCATTCATCTTGATGTAGAGCACCAACTCAGCAAATACAGACGTGTGTGTGTGTCTGTCTGTGTGTGTGTGTGTGTGTGTGTGCATGCCAAAATTGATCTAACACAGGGATTTGCAACCTACAGCCTGCAGCACCAAATAATCCAGCCCCTGACTTTGCTCCCGCCACCCTTGTCCCGCTGGAATCAGCTACGGACTCATTTACAGCTGCATAATCGCATTTATGACAGCCGTAAATGAGTCTGTGGCCATCATAAATGTATTTATTACAGCCGTAAATGAATCCGCAGCCATCATAAATATGTTTGCTATGGCTGTGGATGCATTTTACAGCACGAGTCCGGCCCACTTAGCTATCTGAGGGGGGCATGGTTTGGCCCACTGCTGAAAAATGTTGAGAACTTCTGATCTAACATAAGGTTTCCAATCCAAAAGAAACAGCCAATCAGATATTTTAATTTGTTTTGATTTGTTTACTCTCTGATAATTTAATCCAGTTTATTTCCCTTCCAAAGATTCGAGAAAATCCCCAGTATGCATCATTTTACAAAGAAGGACCTACACTGCACAATCCTGAGTCACTTAAAATGAGGTACTTTGCAACAAGTATCCATTCCTTTCTTTTAGCCTTTTCTTAAAAAGTAGATATGTTATACTCATTAGCATAAAGGAACATTGGTCCAGAAGAAAGATAGATAAGACTTCTTTCTCAATACAAATGGCTGGGAGTGTTGTGCACCAGGTTGCATAGGGTAGAAGTGCTCATTTCTGAGGGGCTGGACCCAGTCGGTGTGGTTGGAGGATGGGATGTCCATTCTGATGGACTTATTGGCTCTTTGAAATATTTCATGGACATTTCTGGATCTAAAAGTGCTCTATGGACTTTGGGATTTGGGGATTTTATTCTCTACAGATATTTCTTCTTATGGAATAGAAAATAAAGTTCTGTTTTAGGACTTTACCTTGTTGGCTTCTACTTGGGCATAGCACTGGCACCAAGGCCTCTCCAATATGAGGTGCCTCAGGGCTCGGTGCTCGGTGCTCACCTCTCCTATTTAACATCTACATGAATCCATTGGGGGAGATCATCCATTCCCACAGGGTGAGGTATCATCAGTATGCATCTTGGCCCATGGTGATCCAAGCGATGCAGTCAAGGTATCCGGAAGCTGTTGGGGTCTAGATGGGGGACAACGGGCTACAACTGAATCCTGGCAGGACTGAGTGGTTATGGGTCGGGACCCCCATGTTATCTCGGGAGATACCATCTTTGGATCTGGATGGGACTATTTTACCCAAAATTCTTTATAAAACTCAGCAGGTAATCCATCCTCCCCTGGTGATTTATCCATCTTCAATTTCTCTATGGCTTCCTTAATTTCTTTTTCCATTATAAATTCCTCCATTCTATTTTTGTGTTCCTGATTTATCTTATTTCCAAGCTGTTTTCCTAAATATTCCTTCAATTTTTCTATACTTATTTCTTTTTCAGAATATAATTCCTGGTAAAATTCCTTCACTATCCCAACTATATCCTTAGTCTTACAGGTATTACATCTTATTCCTTGCTGACTTATCAAAATTCCAATTTCTCTTTTGCTTTGCATTTTTTTCTTTAACTGCTCTTACAGTTTTGAATTTTTATTGCTATATTCAAAATATTCCCTCTTTAAATAAACCAAATATCTTTTCACCTTCTCAATATCTTTCCCAACTAATTCCATCCTTAGTCTTTGCATCTTATCAAAAATTTTCACATTTTAAATCTTTACATGTTCTTCTTGAAGTTGTTTAATTTCCTTTTCAATTTCCTCTTGTTTATTTCTAAATTGTTTATTTTTATACTTGCTAATTTAATACATTCCCCTCTAAATACTGACTTCATGCCATCCCACACCACATTATAACTCACCTCATCCGTATCATTCCATTGCCACCTCACTTCCCATTTTTTTACTATTTGTTCTTTATGCTTTGGATCTATAAACAATTTTGCATCGTATCTCCAATTGTTTCTCCTCTCCATTACTCCTTCTAATTTCAATTCCAACAACACTTTTGCATGGTCCGATTCTTTAAAAATTCCTACTTCCATATCTTCCAAACTTGTAATCATGTTATCTGTAACAAATATATAATCTACTAGCAGATGTACCCGCTTCGCTGGGTACCACCGCCTCCTCTGGATGCCCCCCATGATGGACCCTGCCCCCATGCAGGATCCATGTGTGGGATCCATGCATGACCCTCACCCTCCCACCCCCAATGCCCCTGGTGTCCCCATCATGCATGCCCCCCGAAGTGCCTCTTGGGAAGGCCTACCTGGTGCTGCTCCGGGTCTCCCTTCCCTAGGTGACCACATGGCCCCACATCTTCCCCAGCCAAGGCTTCATGATGGCGGTGGCGGCGGAGGAGTAGGAGTAGGAGGAGGAGGAGGTGGAGGCAGCAGAGGCGGCGGAGGCAGCAGAGGCAGTGGAGGCAGAGGTGCCGGCAGCAGAGGCGGTGGCGGCGGCAGAGGCAGCGGCAGAGGCGGCAGCAGAGGCAGAAGCGGCAGCAGAGGCAGCGGCAGAGGTGGTGGCAGAGGCAGAGGCGGCAGAGGTGGCAGAGGCAGCGGCAGAGGCAGCGGCAGAGGCAGCGGCGGCAGAGGCAGTGGCAGCAGAGGCGGCAGTGGCAGAGGCGGTGGCAGAGGTGGTGACAGAGGTGGCAGAGGTGGAGGCAGAGGTGGCAACAGTGGCGGTGGCTCCTCCTCCCTTCGGTGCCCGGATCCTTGGTATGGCGGCATTGTCTGGCTCCTCACCAGTTCTGGCTTCTGGGGGTTGGCGCAAGGTCAGATATCTGGCCCTGCACTGTCCCTGGTGCCTTGTGGGGCAGCGCACATCATGCCTGCATGCTGCCAGTCTGGGCATGCACAGTCTAAGCCTCTGCAACACACCCCCGGGCGCTAGGGGCACCCTCTTTGCAGCCCCTTTTTGGGGCAAAGGCTCCCGGACTGCACTGCTGGTACCCCATGCTGGCCACTTTGGAAAATTGCTCATGGAATGATATAGGACCATAAAATTCGGACCTGCGGCCAGCATTGGCTAAATCCATGCCAGTGACCTGGCCTCCTCTGTGCAGATCGTAGGATGCTCCACCATGGTCCCCAAACCATGCACCTCAAAATATCAAGCCACTGCCCGATGACAGACCGCCGGGCCCAGTAAATGTGGCGAGGAACACCGCCTCCCCAGAAAAATGCCCATGGAATGATATAGGACCATCAAAATTGAACCTGCAGCCAGCGTTGGCTAAATCCACACCAGTGACCTGGCCTCCTCTATAAGGACCGTGGGATTGCTCCGCCATGGTCCCCATACCATGCTCCTCAAAAATATCGAGCCACTGCCCGATTAACAGATCGCTGAGGAACACCGCATCCCCGGAAAAATGCCTGTGGAATGATTGATCTAGGACCAGAAAATTCAGACCTGTGGCCAGTGTTGGTTAAATCCATGCCAGTGACCTGGCCCAGGTCATTACCCCCCAGATGGAGTACCAAAATTCAGCAGACTGGAATTCCCAGTAAACAGAACGAACGGGAGTAGATCGTGCCATCTCATTCCATGGAATCTGCACCTCATCCAGTGCGCTACAGCCCGAAGCCCCAGGTGCGTGCCCCACATCGACAAGGCAGCATGGTGGGTAGCCCAAGAAATGGCCAACGAGCCACACCCATGCCAGAGCGTCCAGGGGCTCAGGAGCTGAAATAAAGAACAGAAAGAACAAGTGCCAGCAAGGTGCTCATTGCAACATGGGGCGAATATAGAATGACAGCAAGCGAATCCCCAACGGTCCATCCTGAGGATGAAATAAATGGGTACCATACCAAGCTCCTAGAAGGCCCAAATTGGAAAGTGCAGCACAACCCTCCAAAACTGATATTTTGTTAAAGGTCACCCATCCTGGTGGCAAAAGAGGGGCCCCTGGGTTGTACCCCGGATAGCAAAAAAGAATGTAAAAGCGAGAACTGGGCAATCGCTCGTGTGCTGCAACCATGCAGGGTGAACCAGGCGGTACTCCCCTGCCCAGCTGGTCCCCCTGGAGTAACTGATGGTCAATTGGACAGAATCATTGGTGAGTGAGACATCAGTCTGCTCTAGGGCCCTGTGCAACTGGTCGTTCCCTGAAAGGGCAACCAGTTCGCTCACCCAAAAAGCCCTGAAAAAAGGCCACTGTAGTGGCAGCATGGAAAAGGGGGTGCTTCAAGCTGGTCATAGCAAAGAGCCGGTCAAGCCTCGGCCAGGCTCAAAAGGAGCGCCGGGACTACCGGATGCCACAAGGCGGGGGAAGGGCCATGTTCCTGAGGCCAACCCTCCAGGACTCTGCAGATACGGAAATCTCCCGTGGTGTCCTGGTAACCCCAAACCTTGGCAGCAGAAGCCAAAGCAGACAGGTGCCCACCAATGGTATGGGCCGCTAGACCACCACCGTGCAAGTGTACTATGCATTGAAGAACATGGTCAACTGGACAGGCCACAAGTCAGGCAGGGACATGTTCCATCGGAATGTAAGGAAAGCCTGATAAGCCCATTAATACGCCTTACGGGTGTGGCTGGCAAGGGACAGGCCTACGGCCCTGCTCAGTTCACCTCGCCAAATGTCCACATCTCGTTGGGAAGTGGAGAGGAAGTTCCTTGGCCTCCTTTATTAGTCCCCGAAACCAGGTCATCTGCAGGCAGGATAAAGCATTGGCAATACTGTTATCAATGCCTGGAACATACCTAGCCTTGAAAAGAATATTACGGCGCAAGGAGCGCAATACAAACTGGCAGACATGGGACATGACCCTAGGAGAATGCAAGTGCGGCGCCAAAATGGCCGCCGCGCTCTTTGCGGGCCCCCCCCACAGGACAGAGAATCCGGGTAGCTAGGGGCGTGGCCAGCTCCCTTATAAAAGGGGTGGCCACGAGGCAGCCGAGCTGCCATTTTACCTCAGCGACGGAGCGGAGAAGTCTTTTCCCCTGTGTCTCCGTCGCTCTTTAGCTTATCGGGAAGCCTTTTGGTAGCGATTCTTCCTTTTCGGCTTCCCTTTGCTTCGGTGGAGATGCCTTCGAAGAAGAAGGCAGTTTCGAGTGCGGCTCGAGCTGTTAGGAGGCGCAACCCAGGTCGGAGGACCGCGGTGCCGCCTCCTCAGCAGCCGCCTTTGCAGGCCCCTGCCGGGACCGGCGGAATGGGGTCTATTGCCCCTTGGCCCGGAGCGGGCGACCAGAGTGCGGGCGCGGAAGGGGCTCCGGCCCGCGGCCCGCGAGCGGTGGACACCGCTCCTGCACCTGCCCACCCTGTTGGGCCTGCTGCTCTTGGGTCGCAGCCTCCCCCCGGGCCCTCTAGCCTTGGGGGGTGGTGCGGCCCCCTGCCTTGGCAGGTTTCTCCACCGACCCTGCCGGGCTTCGGTGCTGGCCAATGGCCATATTCGGGTCCTGGGGTACAGGGACCTGTACCCACGCCTGGACCGGGCGGGCCGGCCGGCCCTTGGCCCCAGGTCAACGTGGAAGCCTTACTGGCCCGCATTGCGGCCCTTGAAGCGTCGTTGGCTCGGGCCAGTCAGGCGGGGGCCCCCTTTGGGGTCCCTTTTGAGGCGCTGTCGGCAGGAGGACAACAGCCGATAGGGAGGGTTGAGCTGCTGCAGGCGCGTGGCGCGGTTTCGGCCACTGCCTCGCAGCTCCCCAGCCAGCAGCCAGGTGCGTGTCAGGCCCCGGTGATGAGCTCTACGTCGGTCGTGAGCTCCGACGCCCCCAGTGGGCCGGAACCCCCGGTGGGGGCGGCCCGCGGGGGTGCAGCATGTGAGTATACGGTGCAAGCGAGTACATCCACACACATTCCCAATATGGGGGGGGCTTTTCAATGGCCTTGGCCTCGCGCGGGTGGTGCGGGGGCCACGCTGTCGGCACCCCACCCGGCGACGACGACTGCCACCCTGGGCACTGGGGTGGGTACTTGTTCTTACACTGCAGGGAATGTTCTGGGGGTGGCTGGGCTATCTCAGGCCCCTTTTCCTATGGCTGCGGTGCCTTTTTCGGCTTTGCCGACGGCGGGGTATTCCTTGCCACTGGGTGATCACTTGGCACAGACTACCAGAGAGAAGATATGGCGGGGGGAGTATGTAGATATCTTCTCACTCCTGAACAGAGAGCCCACCAAGGAGGAAAGGGAGGGACAGGATGAGAAGGACAAGGAGCAGGCATGTCGCCGTAAGCCGCCACGTACCTGGGCCAACTGGCTCCCGGCTTATTTAATATACATGGCGGTGTACTTGAGGGCGCGGCCGGATTTGGCTATTCCCATGGTCCAATATTTGCACAACATATATAGGGCGATGGTTGATTTCCCGGGCCCCTCGTGGTTAGCCTATGACGAGGAATTCCGTATGAGGATTCCCCTCCACCCCGAGATGAGATGGGATGAGCCGTGCCAGAGGCTTTGGCTTTTGTACATGACGCCCACGCGCCCTGCCCCGGGAGACAGATACCATTGTGGACATGCGGTCCAGCGAGCGGCTCCAGCGCAGGTTACCCGCCAGGCGGCGGGGCAGGGGGTTCCAGCCCGCCTGCTGTGCTGGACTTTCTCGTCCAATGGTTCCTGCAATAGGAAGAATTGCAAGTATAGGCATGAGTGTCCCACATGTTCGGGCCCCCACGCAGCCTCCGCCTGTCCCAGGCCTGGAGGGACACGGGGCAGAGGGAGGGGCGGACAGTGGGCTGGCAAGACTGCCACGGATGGAGCTGGTTCTCCAAAAGGCCCCCTCCCCAATTAATGTGGACATGCTGGAGCGTTGGCTCGCATCGTACCCGAAGGGGGAGGATGGGGAGTATCTCCTTCAGGGTTTTAAGCAGGGATTCCGTATCCCTTTCATGGGTGATAGGTCCCCTCAGGATGCCCCCAAACTTTTATCCCTCAGAGGGAGGGAGGAGGTGGCTGCGGCCAGCATTAAAAAGGAGTTAGATGCGGGCAGGGTCGCTGGACCCTTCCCTGCACCCCCGTTTCCCAATCTTAAGGTGTCGCCACTGGGCTTGGTCCCCAAAAAGTCTATAGGCGAGTTTCGCCTTATTCATCATTTGTCCTACCCAGCCGGCCGATCGGTCAATGATGCTATCCCTGATGACCTTTGTTCAGTCAGGTATACATCGTTTGACCATGCGCTGCGCATGGTGCGCTCGTGTGGCCCGGGTGCCCTGCTGGCCAAGTGCGACATTAAGTCGGCTTTTCGCCTCTTGCCGGTGCATCCGGGCGACTTTGAGTTGCTGGGTTTCAAATTTAAGGGTGAATATTATTTTGATAAGGCCATGCCTTTTGGCTGCTCCATATCATGCTCGGCCTTCGAGCATTTTAGTACCTTCCTAGAGTGGGCTTTCGTCCGCAGGTCAGGGTCCTGGTCTGTAGCCCATTACCTGGATGACTTTTTATTCGGGGGTGAACGGGGCTGGGACACGTGCACACGTCTCCTCAACACATTTCAGACGCTAATGGAGGAACTCGGTGTCCCTTTAGCGCCCGAAAAGACCGAGGGCCCATCTACCAAGCTAGTATTCCTGGGGGTGGAGATTGACACAGTAGCGCAGGCTTCTAGGTTACCGGGCGATAAGGTGTCCAGGATAGTGACCCTTATCTCGGATTTGCTGGCCAAGCGCAAGGCATCACTGAGGGAACTGCAGGTGCTACATGGTCACCTCAATTTCGCTTGCAGGGTGGTCGCACCGGGCAGGGCTTTTGCCCGGCGCTTATGCGACGCCATGGCAGGGTTATCCAGGCCCCACCATAGAGTTAGGCTTACCCGGGGTATCAGGGCAGACATGTTTGTCTGGTTGCAATTCCTGAGGGAGTTCAATGGGGTCTCATTTTGGAGGTCTGACCTCCTGGCATCCCCCAATTTTCAGATCCAGTCTGATGCTTCAGGATCCCTGGGTTATGGGATGTACTTCAATGGGAAGTGGGCCTATGGTGGGTGGCCACCGGCCTGGGCAGGCACGGGTCGCCTGCGGGATCTCACATACCTGGAATTTTTCCCTTTTCTGGGGGCTTTGATGCTATGGGGCGAGCAGTGGGCTAACTCGGTTGTGCATTTCTGGTGTGACAATGCTGCTGTTGTCCACATTGTCAATGCACAGACTTCCAAATCGCCCAGGGTCATGGAACTAGTGCGCCATTTTGTGTTGCGCTGCCTGCGCCTCAATGTCTTGTTCAGGGCCAGGCATGTTCCAGGGATTAATAATGATATCGCTGACGCTTTGTCCCGCCTGCAGATCTCCCGGTTCCGCGCCTTGGCCCCGGATGCGGAGGAATTTCCCTCGCCACTCCCGGACGAGATGTGGACTATTGGCAAGGAGAGGTGAACCGGGCGATTGGCCTGTCACTAGCGCCACGCACGCGTAAGGCGTATCAACAAGCATTCAATTCCTACAGAGCATTTTCTGCTCAATTTCACCTGCCAGAGACCTGGCCTATCCCGGTGGACCATGTTCTGCGGTTCATGGTTCACCTGCATGCACAGGGCCTCGCACCTCGCACCATAGCATCCAAGCTCTCGGCGTTGGCTTTTATGGCCAAAGTGGGAGGTCATGTGGACACCACCTCTGACTTCCGTGTGAGACATGTTTTGGAGGGGTGGGTGCGCGAGCGTGGGCGTTGCCCAGACGACCGGCACCCTATTTCCCCAGGGGTTCTTACCCAGTTGGCCCGGGGCTGGCCAGGCCTCTGTTTTGATCATTATGAGGCAGCCCTTTTCCATGCAGCCACAACGGTGGCATTTTTTGGAGCGCTCCGCATCAGCGAACTTGTGATGCTGTCTAAGGCGGATGCAAGTTGTAGGGCACTGGAACTCGAAGATGTCTATGTTGCCAAAGACTGGGCCCAGTTGAGGATACGCTCCTCTAAGACAGATCAGCATGGCGTAGGCAGTGGTGTAAGACTGCTACGGTGTTCTTTGGCAGACATCTGTCCGGTTGGTGCCCTACAGGAGTTCCTGGCACTGCGTGGCATGCACCACGGCCCGTTTTTCTGTCACCAAGATGGGTCTACCCTTACTAAATTTCAGTTTTGGAAGGTGACAGGCAGAGCCCTCACCAGGGTGGGCCTACCAGGTGCCCGTTATGGCACACATTCATTCCGTATTGGTGCAGCCTCTACAGCAGCTGCTTTTGGGTACTCTGGGGCTGACATACGTAGCATGGGGAGGTGGAGCTCGCAATGTTTTCAGTTTTATGTGCGCCCACTCCCGCCATGAGTACCAATCCAGTCACCTTACCGCCTTTTTTCTCAATTTTCTTGCAGACCCTGGGTGTCGTATTACACCGGTGACAGTTTGGCTGGTGGGCCACAGCTATGTGCACAGGGCAGCGCGTTACGCTGCGGCGACAGAGTGGGGACCCCGACTGGGACTGGGTGAACACGCCAGTCTCACATGGCATGGTAAGCCTGGGATGTTATGGCGGGAGCTGCGGCCTTTCCTTTTTTCTGGCCTGGGTGCTGACCCGCCTGACATTCTCATCATCCACCTGGGGGGCAATGATTTGGGCCAGGTCACCGGCTTATCGCTTAAGCATGCGATTTGCGAGGACCTCGCCTACTTGCATTATGTCTGGCCTGCCACAACCCTGGTTTGGTCGGACATTGTCCCGCGCCATTCTTATAGAGGGGGCGTTAACCTCCTGGCCCTTGACCGCGCTAGGTGCACGGTCAATAGGGCGGTGGCGCGGTTTCTTGCCGACAGGGCTTGGGGACGGGTCAGTCATCACCCCGCTATTAGCCTACAAAATTATGACTTGTACGCAGGGGATGGGGTCCATCTGTCGCGAGGAGGTATGGACCTCCTGTTGGGTGATTGGCGAGCAGGCCTGTTGACCGAGCTGACGGTCTGGGGGGGGGCGTCAGGTCTTCTTTGAAGCCCCTCCGTGTGGCGGGTAGCACTGGTAAGGTAAACAGTATGACCCACAAGTATCCGGCAGGTTCGCAATTGACTGGACAACACTAGACAGGAATAAATTAGTTAAACGTTGTCCGGTCAACGACGAACCAGGCGACGGGGTGATGACGATAGCTAACCAGCATGCATCACCCCGTGATTTCACGGATACGCGTCAGAGGGTGGGGTCATGAGTTAGATATTGACTACGGTCAACAATTTGTTTGTCGTCAACAAACAAATTGATACAAATTGATACATTGTAACCAATTGACGTTGGCAATTTTGGGGTGGTACCTTACCAGTGTTACTTCGGCCTGCTTGCCTTAAGAATTATGATTGGTCGTTTTACCAATACAAATTTATAATTCGGACTAGGGCATTGAATCAATAAATGTGGCCCGATGCTGTTATCCACTTTCAATGTTGTCTGTGTCCGTTATTGGGGGGGTGCGCCTGCAATGCAAGCGCGGCGCCAAAATGGCCGCCGCGCTCTTTGCGGGCCCCCCCCCACAGGACAGAGAATCCGGGTAGCTAGGGGCGTGGCCAGCTCCCTTATAAAAGGGGTGGCCACGAGGCAGCCGAGCTGCCATTTTACCTCAGCGACGGAGCGGAGAAGTCTTTTCCCCTCCACCCCCTCCCTAGTTAACAGTGTGATATTTTGGTCGCTTCGGGGCCGGGTGGGAATTTTTGGCTGGGACCCACATTGGCTTCCGGGTCCTGGCTTTTTTGCCCATCCCACACTGTTGCTATGGTTTGATATAGGGGTCTTTCTTATGTTCCTAATGTTGACTTTGGTCACATTGGCGGGTAGCACTGGTAAGGTAAACAGTATGACCCACAGGTATCCGGCAGGTTCGCAATTGACTGGACAACACTAGACAGGAATAAATTAGTTAAACGTTGCGACGGGGTGATGACGATAGCTAACCAGCATGCATCACCCCGTGATTTCACGGATACGCGTCAGAGGGTGGGGTCATGAGTTAGATATTGACTACGGTCAACAATTTGTTTGTCGTCAACAAACAAATTGATACAAATTGATACATTGTAACCAATTGCCGTTGGCAATTTTGGGGTGGTACCTTACCAGTGTTACTTCGGCCTGCTTGCCTTAAGAATTATGATTGGTCGTTTTACCAATACAAATTTATAATTCGGACTAGGGCATTGAATCAATAAATGTGGCCCGATGCTGTTATCCACTTTCAATGTTGTCTGTGTCCGTTATTGGGGGGGTGCGCCTGCAATGAGATGTTTGGGCATTTACAATGTGCACCATGGCTGCATTATCACACCAGAAGTGAACCACTGAATTCTCCCAAATGTTTCCCCACAGCAACAGGGCACCCAGGATGGGAAAGAATTCTAGAATTGTCAAGTCTCTGAGCAATTCTGAACCCTGCCATGCTTAGGGCCACTGTCCACAGCACCATCGGCCATCAAAATAAATGCTGTATCCCAATGACCCCGGAGCATCAGACTGAACCTGAAATTTTGGCGTGATAGAAAGGTTCCATACGCCAAAAGGAAACTCCATTGAAATTGGCCAGGAATGCGAGCCAGACCCGAAGGTCAGCCCGCATACCACGTGTGAGCCGAACTCTGTGGTGCTCCCTAGATAAACCAACCTTAGTATCGCACAGGCGCCTGGCAAAGGCCCGGCCAGGTGTAATCACCCTGCAATCAAGTTGAAATATCCATGAAGCACCTGCAGGTCGTGGAGCGAAACCATGCGCTTGGCCAACATGGACAAGATCGCCCCCGAGATTCAGACAACCTTGTCCCTAGGGAGCCTGGACGTCTGTGCTATGGTGTCAATTTCTATCCCCAAATATATTGATGTAGTGGCCGGGGCCTAGGTCTTTTCAGGAGCTAATGGTACTCCCCGCTCGGCCATGAGCGCCTGGAAAATAAGCAGCAGTTGTTCGCATGTCCCAGAGGCATGCCTCCCACCAAACAAATTTTTTAAAAAAATAATGAGCCACATTATGTACCCCGGACCGGCGAACAAATGTCCAATGCAGAAAGAACTAAAGCGTTCAAAGGCTGAACAGGATACAGAACAGCCAAAAGCTTTATCAACAAAATACTGGCCTTCCAAGTGAATCCCAGCAAATCAAAGTCATCAGGGTGCATAGGGAGAAGCCGTAAATGCAAGGCCAATGCTCCAGCACCTCAATTCAAATTGGGGTGATGCCCTTTGCAGTCATTGCTGCATCTGGGGGCGTACAACCTGAACCCTGCTGTCCACAGCCCCGACCACGCGGCCCGCCTGCCCGGGAGCAAGTAGTAGCCAAATGAGGTCCAGAGCAGATGGAACACTCGTGCTTGAATTTGCACTGCTTCCGGGTACTGCCCCCCAAGGAGAGGAATTCCAGCACAGCAGGCGGGCAGGAACCCCCTACCCTGCGGGTTGGCGGGGAAACTACGCTGGGCCAGGTCACTGTACAACATGGCCACAATGGTTGCGGTGACCGAAGGCAGGGCGGGACGGTGCCATATAAAGGAACCAAACAACTGGTTGGGCTAATCCCAGGGCATCTCAGGGTAAAGGCCTGCCCGCATATGAAATTCTTCATCGTAAGCAAGCCCAGATTGGCCCAGGAAATCCACATATGCCCTGTATATAATATCCAGATACTGGATCATAGGGATCCCTAGATCAGGGCGAGCTCTGATGGACACTGTGGCATAAATCAAATAAGCCAGCAGCCAGTTGGCCCAAGTACATGGGGGTTTACAACAGCGGGCTAATTCCTTATCCCAGCCGTCCTTCTCCTCCTTCTCTTCCCTGGTCATCTCCCTATTTAAGAGACTAAATAAGTCCCCGTATTCCCGGCGCCAGATCTATCTCTGGTAGCCGGTAAAAGGTGACCCCCCAGTGGCTGGAGTCACCCCAATCGTCCCCTGGTATGGCCATGGGGTGGGGGTCAAAACCAGGCCCCCAACGAGCCCCTAATTAGGGCTAAGGGCTGTGGCTGCGTGGCGCTAGAGGCCAACAGCAGGAAGGCCCTTTATGCTGCGGCCAAGCGCCGCAGCCCTGAACAAGGCTCGAGCGGTGATGGGGCTATGAGCTCACCTAAATGCCGCTCATGCTCACCCGGGAGATCAGCTAGGGAAGCAAACGTGTCCTGGCCCAGCTGATCAATTTAGGAGCCGACGGGGCGCTTGGAGTCTCCCCTTTTAAAGGGGAGCTCAGCTCCACCCCTTGGCTCAGCCAAGTGCCCGGCTCTAAGGGGGCGGGGGCGGCAAAGCACATGGTGGGCAAATGCCCCACTGCCACGCATCCCTTAGGTCAATTTTTTTAATAAATTGTATGCATTTTCTTTGCAAAAAATAAAATAAAATCTTAGTTGTTGAGGGAATGTCCAATTGTATGTAATCTTTTGCTCCCTTAGTATCCTAGTCACAGGCTTCATTTTATATCTCCACAATCGTTCATCAACAGCTATATCATTATAAATTTCAACATCGTTTCCTTCAATTTTTAAATCGCCAGACCCAGTTTGTTTTATAAAGGCCATCACTCTCAATTTATCCCCCACATTTGCAAATTTAACCAAAACATTTCTTTGGAGATTCCTCCCTTTCCTTTACCTTAGTCTATAAGTGCTCATGATGTCTTCAATCACAAATTATTTCCCCATTTTAAGATTGTTAAGCCAATCAACTATTCTTTTCTTTAACTGTTCTGGTGTTTTCCCCCAACAATTTTCTAATGTCTATATTCTGTTTTCTCATCTGCTCTTCCATCATGTCAACCCTTTTTTTCTTGCACTTCCACCTTGAATTTAACCTTCCTTTCCTCTTCATGTAACATTTTCATATCAGATTGCATCAGTTTCATATCTGATTGCACTGAAACTATTTTTTCCAAATTTCTGAAAATTAGCATTAACTTGTTTGGAAAAGTCAGAAAACATTGATGTAGATTTCTTCTGACTTTCCAAAATCTCGTCTTTATCTTTTGCTCTAGCTTCCTTTATCTCTAGCTGGCCCTTCAGAATATCTGTCTTTTCTTGCAATCTTACTTCTTCCATCTTATCCAATCTTTTAATCAACTTCCCCAATTCTGTCATAATCTGATATTGGTCCATTGGTGCTGGGGGCGCAGTAGATGTTGGTTTATCCTTTGAATCTCTCTTCTCCTTCTTCGCCTCCATTTTCTTGGACTTCACCATCTCCTCCAACTCCTCCTTCTTTTTTCTGTACTTTCCATTATATTTTCAAATAGCAATGTCAAAGTCCCTTTTAAGTCTTTAATTATTCCCTTTTGATCCACTGGGGTAACATCTTGTTCCTTTCACTCTCGCTAAAAAAGAGCTGATCACTGAGACAGATGGGACATAATGGTGGCAAAAGCATGAAGGAAAATGAAAGCTAAGTGAGAGGAGAAGATGAAGATAGCATGTGGTTGAAAGTAAAAGAAAGTAAAGAAGGTCTGACGATGGGTTTAAAGGAAGAGAGTGGTGGAGGAAAAGAGGGAGCCGCCACTGAAGAATCTGATTTGGGATTTTTGATTTTTATACTTACTGACTGAGACTAGTAAATTATTTTGATTTTTTGGGTGTTAGTAGACTGAAAAAGAACTTTTTTTATTAGAAGGGTGGCTTGGAAGTATTTTTTTCTTTTCTTTTTGCTTTCTATCTGCTTGTGGGTTTTTTGTTCTTCCCCATTTCCCCTTTTCCCCTTTTTCTTCATTTTATTTTTTATTTTTAAATTAGGACTTACACTGCTGACTTTTGTTAAATTAATTGTTTATAAATTAATTGGTTGATTTGGTTAAAACAGAACAGCAAAAAAAAAAAAAAGAAAAGAAATATCACCCTTGCTCGAAATCCAGTTGTGCCCATTTACAGCCAAAGAGCCAGTGCCATCTGTGTCTGCAGACATTTCCATAGGCATGTGGCAGGCATGACTAAACACCGGAGTGCACAGAACACTGTTTACCTTCTCATCAAAGCGATACCTATTTATCTCCTTGCATTTTCTTGCTTTCGAACTGCTAGGTTGGCAGGAGCTGAGACATAGTTGGGAGGCTCACTCCATCATGCAGCACTTGAGTCTCCAACTGCTGTCCTATTGACCTTTCAGTCATCAAGTTCAGTGTCTTAACCACTAAGCCACCCCAGTCCCATTTTCACTTAGATACCCTTTCTGAAAATTTCTATGATGACACAAGTATGTCATTCATCCTCTGCACTGAAGATGGGTGAATTCACTCTCCTTCTCTGCAGTCTGCTTATCCATCTTTAACTCTGTTTCAGTTTTTCCATGGTCATTTTTCTCCTACCATTTAGTGTGACTTCTTCTACTGATCCCTAGCTTATGTGATCTTAATAACTATAAGAAA
Organism: Bradypodion ventrale; assembly: GCA_035047345.1. Classification (NCBI taxonomy): domain Eukaryota; kingdom Metazoa; phylum Chordata; class Lepidosauria; order Squamata; family Chamaeleonidae; genus Bradypodion; species Bradypodion ventrale. Next base: position 142,400,638 of record JAWDJE010000005.1, read on the forward strand.
ATTAAACTAATTTAAAAAGAGAGATGCCCAAAGCTAATATGTGCAATTTTTAAAAAGGCAACATTGCTAAAACCTACATGCAAACCTACTTTCTAAGCACACTGTTCTATTTTCTCCATTATTTGTTGTACACAGACCATGTGAGTAGAAGGATATTTCTTTTCCTGGAGCCCAGCATTGCAAGCAGATAAAGCAGGTCTATGGAACCTATGGCCTTTCAAGGGAAACACCCAACATAGTCATGTGCTTCAGCTCCTGAATCCTCTTTTTACAACAAGAGGTTTATCAGAACTACAGTGAGTGCTGTGCATGGTGCGTAGAACTGGGAGGTCATCTGAACTTCATAGTGCCTGCTTGAAGGTACTGGTTTAGTCTGGGCCTGGCTAAGCCACAATCTGGCCACCGAGTATCATTTCCTATCATCTTCTTCTCCTGCATCTGCCAAAGCACAGCCCATCATGTGTTGGAGATCTCTATCAGTTTCTACTAATAATAATAATTGCATGCTGTCCTGTCAATTTTGACTTATGACAACCCTTTTCCAAGTTTTTCTCGGTAAAAAATATTTAGAGGTGGTTTACCATTCCCATCTTCTGGTAGTGCCCTGGGACTGTTCAGCTTGCCCAAGGCTATATAGGGTGACTCTTCTCCTAGGTGGCACAGTGTGGAGTTGAACACCCAATCTCTGGCTCCAGACTGGTACCCAAATAACAAAGCTCTTCACCTTAGCAAAGACATTTCTGTGCTTTGCACAATGTTTTATTTCAGGCACATATGACAGATGCAGTTGCTTGAACAAAGTATGAATGGCATTAAAATGTGAATCTAAACTGGTTTGTGAGCACTTCTTTGCAGAGTGCTCACCTAAAATTAGTCCTCCCATTCCTGCTGTGGTTTGTGTAATCCACGTTGTAGTAAGAATTGTTGACAACAAGGGAGACACTTGTGATTGCTCTGTTTTGCCTCCGTTCTGAGACCTTACTATTTACAAAATGAACACAGTGTACAGCACCTCTTTCTAAGCACATCAATTTTGTTTCCTTCTGTTTGCTCCTTTTGTTCCACTCCCTTGCCAGATGGTCTGTCAGAATCACATGGCAAGTGAGTCACATTTAGAGTTGAAGGTTATAGATACCTCAAATATCCAGGTAGTGGCCAGTTCTGTCCATTAAAGCTTGGCATGTGATTAGCAAGTTTAATTAATGGCTAGTGAATCATGTACTTCATATACCATCGAGTTATAACCAGTTTGCTACAAACCTTAGCTGCATTGAAGGCAAATAGCATCTGAGATGTACAAAATATTATGCTGATGCATTTTTAAACTACAGTGGGACCAAGCCTGAAACTTAAGCAGCCATACACACACTCAGGTCATACATCCTACCAAAACTCACAGTGAGTTATCTGCCATAGTATCTGAAACACTGAACTGTTAATGTTTACTAAAAGTCCATTTTAAAATTGGATATATTTTAAGGGGCCCTGCATTTTTCTTAGCTGGCCTTCGAGATACATTTAAAAAAAATTCTGGCCTAAACTTGAGGAAGCTTGAACAACACCCACAATACTGGTGGTTCAGCAACAAAAGAACAATATTTTAATTATATCAGATTAAAACCAAACAAAAACAAATTGCACCATTAGAATATATTTGCAATGTTTGCAGTGGTCTTCTTTTTCTTCTTCTTCATTTGAGCAAACAAAACACAGTCAAGCAATGTTATAAAAACATTGACTGGTATTATATAACAGATAGACGTTTTAACCAAATAGTAATCAGCAATAGCAATTACACTTATATACCATCCCATAGTACTTAGAGCACTCTCTGTGAAGTTCAAAAAGTAATTAGCATTTTTGCTCCCAACATGCTGGGTACTCCTTTTTACCAATCATGGAAAGATGGAAGGCTGAGTCAACCTGGGCTCTGTCGGGACTGAACTCACAACAGCTGTAAATTGAATACAGTACTACAGATTAACCACTGTGTGAGGGCTCCTTATAAGGAGTGGTATAATATACATGCTGTTCCCATTAAGAGCTCTGATTGATTCATCAATGAATACAAGGTGGAAAAAATATGTGGGACATTTAAAATCACTTAATCTGCCTTCATCACTGTGCAAATCTATGGTTAATGCTGGAACTAGTTTTCAAAGCTGGTCCTCTCACCTTTCCAGGTTGATGAATGAATAGCACATAAAAAACGGTAACATTTGAGAGCTGCAAATACACTGACATACATTTACATAAGAACAGCCTTGCAGGAACAGGCCACAGCCCATCCAGTCCAGCATTCTATCTCACACAGTGGCTCACCATTTGCTTCAGGGGATTCCCAAGCAGATGCCTTCACCTGCTTAGGATTCCCTGGAAATGGCATTGAGAGATATCCTGCCTATCTCTCCAACCCGGAGGTTGTCCTTAGGTAACCATAATTGTAGCCATTGATACCCTTGTCCTCCATGAACATGTCTAATCCTTTCTTAAAGCTGTCAAGACTGACAGCTGTCACCACTTATTCTGGCAGGGAGTTCCATAGACCAGTGATCCTCTGGATGAAAAAATACTTTCTCTTATTTGTTTGAGAACTAGTACCCAACAGTTTCATGGAGTGCCCACTAGTTCTAGTGCTATGTGATTAGGGAAAACAGTTTTTCCTTATCTACTTTGTCCACACCGTGCATGATTTTATAAACTTCAATCAGGTCACCTCATCATTCAAGAGTGAAGAGACCCAACCATTGCAGCCTCAGATGGTAAGGAAGGTGTTCCAGTCCCCTAATCATTCTTGTTGCACTCCTATGCACTTTTTCCAGCTCCACAATATCATTCTGGAGGTATGGCGACCAGAACTGTACACAGTATTCCAGATGGGGCCTCATCATAGATTTAAAAGAGGCAAAATGACACTTGCTGAGTTATTATCTATACCCTTCCTAATGATCCCTAGCATTGAGTTTGCTTTTTTCACTGCTGAGGCACACTGGTTTGACACCTTCATTGAGCTGTCCACCAGGACACCAAGGTCCCTTTCCTGGTTTGTCACAGAGAGTTCAACCCCCATCAGTTTATAAATGTAATTGGGGTTTTTCCCCCCAATGTGCATCACTCTGCACTTACTAGTGTTGAAGCTCATTTGCCACTGTTCTTCCCACTCCCCCAGTGTCAAGAGATCCCTCTGGAGCTCCTCACAATCTCTCACAGTTTCCACTACCCTGTATAATTTAGTGTCGTCAGCAAATTTGGCTACCTTGCTATTTACTCCTACTTCTAGATCATTTATGAAGAGGTTGAAAAGCAAGGGTCCCAGTACTGAACCTTGGGGTCCCCACTCTTTACTTCCCTCCACTTGGAGAAGTGTCCATTTAGTGCTACCCTGTTTCCTGTCCCTTAGCCAGTTGCTGATCCAGGACAAGACTTGTCCCTTTATTCTATGACTGGTAAGTTTATTCAAGATTCTTTAGTGTGGGACCTTGTCAAAAGCCTTCTGAAAGTCCAGATAAACAATGTCAACTGGATCCCCCTTAGCCACATGCTTGCTGACACTCTCAAAATTCCAACAGATTAGTGAGGCAGGATTTGCCCTTGCAAAAGCCATGTTGGCTCTCCTTTAGCAGCACTTTCTCTTCTATGAGCCTATTAATTCTATCTTTTACGATGGTTTTAATTTTTTCAAGATGTTTCCTATTCAACATTAAATGGTGAGCCATCCGTGGTTTTTTTTTTACAATAATAGTAAGAAAAACCAGGACAAATTAATCACAAGCTTAAGCCACAAACATGCCACATTTCAGGCAAATTATTTGCTCAGCTTTCTACACCACACACCACTGGCCTAAATTTCAGGTCTTGCCTCTACTCATCAGCTGCATTTTGAAGTAGTACAAAATATGCTGCTGAAATCAGGTGCTCCTAATAGTTTCTTTCTAATGTTCAGCTAACCATCCTCAGCCGGGCCGGTGAAGAGGAGGAAGACCAGCCTGGGGGGGGGAGGCCAGCCATTTGCCCCGCCGCGAGCCCTTCCGAGCCCGGACGCCACCATCTCCAGCCGGGACGGTGAAGAGGAGGAAGACCAGCCGGGGGGCAGCCATTCACCCCGCCGCGAGCCCTTCCGAGCCCGGATGCCACCATCACCAGCCAGGCCGGTGAAGAGGAGGAAGACCAGCCAGGCGGGGGGAGGCTAGCCATTCGCCCCGCTGCGAGCCCTTCCGAGCCCGGATGCCACCATCACCAGCCAGGCCGGTGAAGAGGAGGAAGACCAGCCGGGCGGGGGGAGGCTAGCCATTCGCCCCACCGTGAGCCCTTCCGAGCCCGGACACCACCATCTCCAGCTGGGCCGGTGAAGAGGAGGAAGACCAGCTGGGCGGGGGGAGGCCAGCCATTCGCCCCGCTGCGAGCCCTCCCAAGCCCGGACACCACCATCTTCAGCCTCCTGGCACCAACCGAGTGCTGAAGGAGAGGACCAATTGGCAGAAGGGAAGAAGGCAGAGGAGGAAGACCAGGGGGCGAGACTCAGAGCCCCGTGCAAAGGATAAGTAGCTGATATGCAGAAATGTTGATGACTTAATATAGTAACTCACATAAAGACTTTATACTGACTTAATATAGCAACTGACATAGAGACTGTGTTTAAAGTGTGATAATATGCATGATAATATGTCATTAAAAATGTTCTACACTTTCAAAACTTAAAAATGCAATGTTGCAAGGAACAATACTGCATGGGGACATGGAATGTGAGATCAATGAACCAAGGTACACTGGAAGTGGTAAAAAATGAGATGGAATGAATAAGCATTGACATCTTGGGCATCAGTGAGCTAAAATGGACAGAGATGGGTGAATTCAGCTCTGGAAACCATCATATCTACTATTGTGGACAAGAAAACCTTAGAAGAAATGGAGTAGCCATAATTGTCAATAAAAGAGTGAGAAAAGCAGTAATGGGATATAACCTCAAAAATGACAGAATGATGTCAGTCAGAATTCAAGGCAAACCTTTCAATGTCACTGTGATCCAAATATACGCACCAACCACTGGTGCAGATGAAACCACAGTGGACCAGTTCTATGAGGACCTAGAACACCTCATAGAACAGACACCAAGAAATGATGTCCAAATTATATTAGGAGACTGGAATGCCAAAGTAGGAAATCAAAAAGTGGAGGGAATAACAGGCAAGTTTGGTCTTGGAGTACAGAATGAAGCAGGGCAAAGATTGATAGAGTTCTGCCAAGAGAACGCAGTGGTCATAGCAAACACTCTCTTCTAGCAACACAAGAGGCGACTTTACACATGGACATCACCAGATGGCCAACACCGAAACCAAATTGACTACATACTCTGCAGCCAAAGATGGAGAACCTCCATACAGTCAGCAAAAACAAGACCTGGAGCAGACTGTGGCTCAGATCACAACCTACTGATTGCAAAATTCAGGTTAAGACTAAAGAAAATAGGGAAAACAAGGAGACCAGACAGATATCACCTAGACAGCATCCCTAAAGAATACACGGTGGAGGTGATGAACAGATATAATGGCCTAGACTCAATAGACAGAGTGCCAGAAGAATTATGGACAGAGATAAGGGACATCATGCAGGAAGCAGCAAAGAAAACCATATGAAAAGAAAAGAAGCGTAAGAAAGCAAAATGGTTGTCTGATGAGGCTCTTAAAATAGCAGAGGAAAGAAGGAATGCAAAAGTCAAAAGAGAAAGGAAAAATACAATCTTTTGAACACAGAATTTCAAAGAAAAGCAAGGAGAGATAAGGAAAACTACCTAAAAGAACAGTGCAAAGAAATGGAGGGAAACAACAAAAGAGGCAGGACTAGAGATCTCTTCAGAAAAATCGGGGAAATAAAGGGAACATTTAAAGCAAAAATGACCATGATAAGGGACAAAGACGGAAAGGAGCTAGCTGATGCAGAAGAAATTAAGAAAAGATGGAAAGAGTACACAGAGGAACTCTACAAAAAGGACCTCAACACTCCTGATAATCACAACGATGAAAAAATTGAACTTGAGCCAGACATCCTGGAGAGCAAAGTTATAAAGGTCCTAAAGAGCACTGCAAACAACAAAGCTAGTGGAGATGATGGTATCCCAGTGGAATTTTTCAAAGCTCTAAAAGATGATAACGTCAAATTACTGCGTTCAATATGCCAGCAAATTTGGAGAACAGGACAGTGGCCACAGGATTGGAAAAGATCAGTATACGTCCCAATCCCAAAAAAGGGCAATGCCAAAGAATGCTCAAATTACCGAACAATTGCACTCATCCCACACGCCAGCAAGGTGATGCTCAAGATAATACAGGATAGACTTCAGCAGCATGTGGAGAGAGAACTACCAGAGGTGCAGGCCGGTTTCAGAAGAGGCAGGGGGACTAGAGACCACATTGCCAACATACATTGGATCATGGAGAAAACAAAGGAATACCCGAAACAAGTTACTTTTGTTTTATTGACTACACTAAGGCATTTGACTGTGTGGACCACAACAAGATGTGGCAAGTAATTAAAGAGATGGGAATACCAGAGCACCTCATATGCCTCCTGAGAAATCTGTACATGAACCAAGAAGCAACAGTTAGGACAGAACATGGTTTGGAATAGGAAAAGGAGTAAGACAAGGCTGCATTTTATCACCCTGCTTATTCAATCTATACACAGAGCACATAATGCAGGGATGGAGGAATCACAATATGGGATTAAGATTGCTGGGAGAAACATCAACAATCTGAGATATGCAGACGACACCACCCTAATGGCAGAAAGTGAGGAAAACCTAAAGAATCTCTTGATTGGGCTGAAGGAGGAGAGTGCAAAAGCTGGCTTGAGACTCAATATCAAGAAAACCAAGATAATGGCAACAGGTCCAATCAGTTCCTGGAAAATAGATGGGGAAGAAGTAGAAGCAGAGACAGATTTTACATTCTTAGGATCAAAGATCACTGCAGATGGAGATTGTAGCCATGAAATAAAAAGGCGACCGATTCTTGGGAGACAAGCCATGAGAAACCTGGGGAACTTAGTGAAAAGCAGAGACATCACATTGCAAACAATAATTAGAATAGTCAAAGCAATGGTATTCCCAGTGGTAATGTACGGATGCGAGAGCTGGACAATAAGGAAAGCTGAACGCAGAAGAATAGATGCCTTTGAAATGTGGTGTTGGAGGAGAGTTTTGAGAGTACCCTGGACAGCGAGGAGAACAAATAGGTCAATCTTAGAAGAAATCAACCCTGACTGCTCATTGGAAGGTCTAATAGTAAAGACGAAGCTAAAGTACTTTGGACATCAAATGAGAAGGGAGGATTCACTTGAGAAGGCCTTGATGTTGGGAAAGGTGGAGGGCAAAAGAAGAAGGGGGAGGCCAAAGATGAGATGGCTAGATGGTATTGTAGACACAATGGGCACAGAACTGGGAGTGCTTAGGGGGATGGTGGAGGACAGAGGCGCCTGGAGAACAATGGTCCATAGGGTCGCAAAGGGTCGGAATCGACTGTGTGACTGAACAACAACAAATGATCAGCTTCTAGTTTTAAAGCAGTTCTGCGGACAAAAACTAAGAACTAGTTAATATTTCTGAGGGCCATATTAGTGACTTCTTTCCTTTCCTGATCAAACCCTGGATTGCCAAAACAAAGCCACTTTCTTGGCTTAAGTCCTCGTTGGTGCATATTTCTGGCAGTAATTGGCAGACCAGTAAATGAGCTGGACTCTATGTCTCTCCACATTCACACAGTGGGTTATCTGCCAGCAAGCCCCACCTGAGCATAACAGTCCTACATCTAGGCCAGGGTTGACCAATTTTTTTGGGCCACAGGCTGGTCACGTGGTTCAGTGTGCCGGTCATGTGGTTCCTCCCACTGGAAGCTTCTGGGAATGGTGTGGACCAGATTAACTGCCGCCCATGGGCCATAGTTTGAGCACCCCTGATCTAGGCACCCCAACCCTTAGCCTATTTAGAGTCTTCCAAGCAATGCAGAGGCCTAGCTCCCCAGCCACAATAACTTAAACAAGTATGCCCAAGGTTTAAAAATCCCGTGTTCTTTTAAAAGTCCCATTTCTGCTCCTAGAGGCCTGTGAGAGCAGTGGGTTTTTTTTTTGTTAGAGATCTTGCGGAACCCAATGCCTTTTTGCCTACCTTCAGCTTGCAGCAGTAATGATTACAACTGCAATGCAATTCATAAATTTTGTGAGGATAGAGCAGAGGAGGATGAGGGAGAAGCAGGGCTGTTCAATATGTGGGCAATTGAAATGCATCTTCCCAGATTAATGTTTCAGTGTGCACTGTGGCAGCAATTTAAATATTAGGCTGTGATATACAGAAGACAAACATCTGTGGGGCCACAAACATTTCCCAATCCTATAGGTGGGGATGTTTGGGCAACCATGCTAACAATCCCACTATAGGCAGGGAAATGGCTTGAGTCAGATGAATAATAATCCCAATTTGCCATGAAGTGACCCACATACTAAGATCATGGAGCCATCTTCTGTGGTAATATGAAATGAGACATTCAGGATTTAACACCCAGACTGCAGTGGACTGCTACAGCCTTGAGAATATTGACAAGGTGCGCCTTCACAGCCAGTCCATCTGGCATGGCATTATTTATTTATTTATTTATTTACTAATTTGAATTTATATTGCTGCCCAACTCAGCAAGCTACTCTGGGCAGCTCACAACTTTAATGTCAATCATCACAATCTTAGAACTTAAAAACCCTTTAAAAACTACCAAAATTGCTGTCTCTATGATCATTGGGAATCAGAAAGTGATTCCTCCTCTGCTCATTTTGCCGTTGGGCCCAATATGATGGTTTGCAGTGGCATTTCCTCCACTGAGGGGGATGACCACCCCATCTAAAGGGACTCATCCACCCATAGCCATTGGCCCCTTTAGGGAGTCAGGTTATTTACCGCCCCCAAACACTCAGTGTTGAGTCGTTGGCTGTATGATCTACTGTATGATCCCATAGCGGGATGTCTGGCCAGACATGTTAAAACAGGTACTTAAGACATGTTAAGACAAACATTAAGACAGGCTGAGACAGGTACTACTACAGCAAAAATAGATTGGGATTTTATATTTTTTCCACAGCAGGACATGTTACAGTCATATTTCTTGCTGTATGATGACATCAAAGGTAAAAGAAGTAAAAGAAGTAAAGGACTTCTCAGAGTCAGAAGCCAGAAAACAGGAGTTATCACTCGTAAATAGTAAAAGTTGTAAATAGATACAGACATAAAAGATGGAGAATAAATTGAAACAGACATAAGTAACGGAAGTGCTCGAGAGAGGAAGATATGGCTTAGAAATGAATGAGACCATTCATTTGTATATATTTTAAGGGAAGGCTCCAGTTCCTTGTTTGGGGGAAGCCCCTGAGAGCTTATGACCTTTCATTCACTATTCCCAGTAAAGTCCTTCCTTTTCCTTTTCCCTCCCATTTTCTTTAATTCTCATCCTCCTCCTCCTTCAAGTCAACATTTAAATAAATAGTGACAGAATTATAGCCTTCATTATATTTCAGCAAAGTCGTAAGAGATACCTTACAATGCTGTACTGATAAATAAGTCTCATTTAAATTGATGTGATTTACTCCCAGGTAAATAGCTTTAGCTATCCACCTCTATAGTTAACATCCTTTCAATAAATACATAGAAAGAGGACCCACATTAATTTCAATTGACATTTACTATGGTGACATCCTTCTAGCAAAGCTGGTAGATGACCTCTGGTGAGTTTGCACAAATTCAAGATGAAGAAGAAGAAAATAACAACACAGTACATTTGCACAGTGTTATCACACATTCAAAAGTGAGGAAAGCATACCTGAAAATTCCCTTTTTCATTTTTTGGAGATTTAATACATATAGATTGGGATTTTATTTTTATTTTTCCCACAGCAATACATGTTGCAGTCACATTTCTTGCTGTATAATAACATAAAAGGTAAAAGAAATAAAAGCCAATGGCTCTGGTTTTCTCCCACAATTTAATGTTTCATTTAAACTCAGAAGCATAAGAAAGTATTTCCCCTTGATCCATGTGGACAGGAGCCAAAACAATGTTCAGATGAGCTGCATAGACAAAACATATGGATTTTTCACGGCTTTGGTGGTAACTGATGTTTTGCCCATGTGCTGTTGGATATCATGCAACTTTGTTTTCATAACATTTTCTGTGCTGGCTGTAAACCTTTGATTTCCAGCCATCTTTTTGTTATTCTTCTCAAGACACCCTGTTTAATCTTTCCTGTGCAGATGCCAGCAGCAATGGTGGGCAAAACATTCAGGAAGAGAGTCTGAAATAGGGAATTAAAAACAGACAGCTTTTGCCAATATAATATGCTGGTGTAATGACAATCTGATTGCTTATGTTTATTATTTTTAAATTTTCATCTTTGTGAGCTTAGTATAGTTTTCCTCTGTGGAGTGTTCTCCAGATGTGTTGCACTACATATGCTATCATCACCATCCAGTAGCCATGCTGGCTGAGGATGATTGATTTTTTTAGTTCAACACATCTGGATGGCAATCAGCTGAGAAAGCATGGATCAGCACAACATACTTAATCACTGATCTATTTTTCTGATCAAATTTCTTTTCATCACAATCAAGCCAAACGAAAGAGGAAGTCTACTGTCACTGAGATTAAACTCTGCTGAAACTTCCTTTTTCTGCAGTTTGATTTATGGGAAGAAAAAACTCCTCCAGGGAGGGACAGATGTTTAAAACAAAAATCTATTTTGATGCATTGTTTGTTTCAGCTCTGTTCTGTTTTCATCAAACCACACATCCACTGGAACTGTAGAAATGTCATTTCCCCCTTTCCTTTCATAAAACTGGTGTAAAAGGCTCCCTGCACTGCCAAACAGGGAGATGTTTATTGCAGTGTCGAGGCAGGCATAAACCAACCCTGCACTGTGGCCTATCTATGACCTTTTGGCATAAAGAGGGCTGTTTCTTCTTCAGAGGTTTTACTGCTTTTACAGACAGGGTTTTGAGATGCACTGGCCTCTCTCTATCCAAAACTATCTGGCAATTAAAATGGTGATGCCGGACTTATAGAAATGTCCAGTATTCCCAGATAACAGTCTTATGTCTCATCCCTCTTATGACACTTTCAGAGTCCAGCTAACCAGGGGTTAGATAAAAATTACCTCACCAGGAAGAGTCTCCAGCAAAACTTGATAAGGCTCCTTGGCAAAGAATGAAACCTTAATGAAGTCTTCTTCTCCTCTGGAATTCACTCCTCCTGACACAGACCTAATTTATAGCCTCCCTCTCCCTTGGTTTTTGTATGCTGGATTCTAAGAATTCCCCTCTTTAAGGTTTGAGGAGAATAAAAGTACACTACTACAATTCTTCAAATATAGCAGCTTTTTATTGGTATAAAAATGAGGTAAAATAGCATTTGGATAAAGGCAGTTCAAATACAAACATAAAACATAAAAGAAATAGAAATGGCTAAGCTAGCTAAGTAGATACAAAGTTGGGCCCCTTTGAGCCCCCATAAATATTAGATCGGCAGTCTAATATTTAAGGCATGTTGAAAAAGAAAATGGGCAGAGTCACCCCAGGCCGTGGGGTGTCTGCTGCTGAGGTGCTAAAACTCTCAGTTTATATATGTTTTTCTCCACTCACACCTCCCCTCTCAAGTATGTGAAAATTCCCCAAATATGACGTGAGGAGACAAATGGCTGGACACTTGGACATCCAGCTGCATGTTATGCACCTGAATCTTACATGAGATGGTTATCTTAGATTCCATCTTGGTATCTTCATGTGATAGATCAAACTGTCAGATTCCCAGACTAAGTGTCTTTGGAATTGGCGTCCATGAGAATGTGGGAGTGTGGGGCACTAACTAACACCTGTGTATGCAGCAATCTACAATTGGCAGTACATCTTAAGCACTAATTGGCTAAAAACGTTCCTTTACCTCACACAGAATTAAATGAAAATTAATGGCATCCTTTGAATTCCCATTACAACTGGCACTGAAGAAAATGTGCTTGAAAACATAATTCATATTAGCTAATATCTATCTCTACTGCTGACAGACAATAATGAATGAATTTACATAGTACAAAAATACTAAGCTAAAAAGGAGGTGGAAATGGGGACACTGTAAAACATGAAAGCATATGATACTTATTTCTCTGATTAATCCAGAGCAAGGGCTTGCCTAGGGTAGAGCAGCTTTTAAAAAGCTGCTTGAGGCCAGGGAAAGGAATAAAATACTGTTCTGTGCAATTTGCTTCTCCAATGGGGAAAAATGCTGTTTGACATGAGCCCTGCATCACAATTGCATTTTGTTTCTCCAATAGGACCACCCTGCCCCTAACCAGGTAAAACACCCAGCTATATGCCCATGTAGGTAGTCTCTAAATCTATATCTATAAAATATAGATCTCTGTTTTTATATGCTCCAAAGGCTCTCACACCGCTGGGCTGGTCCCACTGAAATTTGGCACATACGTACCTTGGGCTTGTGAGATCAGCACTGTGGGGGTTCCAAAACATATTTGGTGGGCTATGCCCCCCCCAATTGATCCTTGATCCTCAACCAATCCCAAGGGCTGACCAGATCTGGGCCTTTGTGACATCATGGGGGCACGCCCCTTGGCCAATGAACCAATCCCAAGGGCTGACCAGGTCTGGGCCTTTGTGACATCATGGGACCCTGCCCCTTGGCCAGGGCAGGGCAGGAGTCCAGTGGACAGAGGAGGAAAGGAGAGAGGCTGCCAGGGACCCTCAGGAGAGGAAGCAGGCAAGTTCTCTTGCTAAGTGTGTAGCAAGTTCACAAAACAGATAGTTTACAGGCCAGAGATGCTCGCCATCTTGGTGAAGCCATCGAAGCTGCCCTGAGAAGGACAGCCGGTTAGGTCATGGGCTCTACTTTGGGTTTTGATGCCCTTTGAGGGTGCTTTGGGCCTTACAAATATAAAAACACAGGGGTGACAAAAACTCGAGCAAGGCCAGGTAACCAGTTAGTCATAGATATAAGAAGAACTTGAACATTTTCTTTTTACAAGGAATTAGTTTCACAACATTCCAAGGTTTCCAAATATACTTAGTCACTGTTAGAAGGTTGGCAGGTCAGCAGTTCAAGAATGGACTGAGCTCCCATTGTATGCCCCAGCTCCTGACAACCTAGCAGTTCAAAAGTAAAAAAATTACAAATACAGTAAAATCCTGACTTACATAAAAAGCCCTTTCCATAGGATTTTACATAAATCAGTTTTTTACGTACAGTAACTCAAAGCAATGTTTATGTAAGCAAAACCTATAAGGGAAAATGATTTTTTACGTAAATCGAAGCAAACCCATAGGAAATTGTGTTACGTAAATTGGGACATGGTTTTAGCACAAAATCATTATGTAAGTTGAATTTTATGTTGTCAGGGGGTTCCAGGGGTCCTAAGAGGCTTTGGTGGTGACAGAGTGCTGTGTATGATGCAGTCCACTACAACTCCCTCCTTTCAGCAACTGTCAGCCTTTCCAAAGGACCCAGACACCCTGATCTTACCTAGTCACAGGGAGTGTGGTTTTTCCATAGTAGCATGGATGTAGCAGTAGCAGTATATGGTAGAAGCAGAGAGCTAGGTACCAGTGCTATGCCCAAGTAGAAGCCAACAAGGTAAAGTCTCAAAACAGAATGTTTTTCTATTCCATAAGATAAAAAGCAAATCTATAAAGAATAAACAATCCATATACCTGTAGAGAATAAAATCCCCAAATCCTAAAGGGCTCTTTTAGATCCAGAAATGTCCATGAAATATTTAAAAAAGGCAATAAGTCCATCAGGAATGTCCATAGGCTTGTGGAGCAAAAGAAACCCCACCCCCAAAGTCCATCAGTCCATGAAATGGCCAAATATCAGCAAAGTCCAATATCCATAGGATGGCAACATCTCCAGCAAAGTCCAAGTCTCTCAGCCATCCATAAGATGCATTGGGCAGGGTACATCTCCAAGATGTACAATCCAGTCCAATCCAATTCCAGCCCTGTTGGGCTCATCCTGCCATGGGTCGTTGTTCTCCTTAGGGATAGAGTTCAGCCAACACGGGCTTGGTAGCCCTGGGTTAGAGAACCCATTTGGGGTCTCAAAACCTCTGGTTTATATAGGCAAAATGAGTGGTTACCCACCCCTAGGGATGCATTACATAATGGGATTACATCATGATTTCATCAAGGGAAAGTCCCACTCTACAGGTGTTCCTTCCTCCCTTTAAATTCAATGCCCTCATATGGCATTCCAGACTCTGCAGGTGTTCCCTCCTCCCTCTAGAATTCATGACATCAAGGGAAAGCACCTGACCATCCATGGAATGTGTTTACCTCATGGGAAAGGACCTGGGCTCCCATGGGAATGGAATGTGTTTACCTCTTCCCTCTGTCCTCTGATGTGATATCTGGCTTAACAGACACCTGGTGTTGACCTAATCTCTGTGGAATATGAGATATGTATAAACAAAAGAAAGAATGCAGACATCTGTGTCACAGTTTGACCAGCTCTAGCAAAGCAAGTAGCTATGACGACCCTAGGATCATGACATACATAACTCGAGGTGTACATAAATTGGGATTTTACGGTAGATAAATAGGTACTGCTTCAGCAAGAAAGGTAATGGTGTTCTGTGCCCTCCTGTGTCTATTCATATCTACCACATGACCACAGAAAAGCCTGCAGACAGCGCTGGTTCTTTGGCTATAAATGGAGAAGAGCACCAACCCTAAGTGTCAAACATGACTGGCTTTTGAGCAAGGGATACCTTTACTTTGTGTGTGTGTGTTTTAAATGGAGATTTTAAAGTCATTCAAAGAGTGTCCTGGTAGAGTAAATGTTCTGATATTTTCCATTCCTGGTGAGAGCATAATGAGTTCCATGGGATTGCTCTTTAAGCAAAACACCATTGTAAATGGCCAGTTGTGACTTCTGGCGGGGTGGGGGGGGGAATTGCAAACCGTAGTTGTTAAGAGAGTTTTTGGTTGGTTTTAGTTGTTAAGCAAGGCAACCATTCAGAGAAAATTCTGTTCTTTAAGTGAGTTAGTCTCTAAGTGAGGTGCTCTTTAAGTGAGGTTTTACTGTATTTCGTAAGTGTTTTGTGCTGTACAATGATATTTACTAAATCTGTAGTGTTTCTGTCAAGAGCAAAGAAAGAAGGCACATGTTTATATCAAAAGCCCAGTTATACTGTATGTCCCACCAAGAAGAGAGATTGTGTTGGTGGGTAATGACACCAACATGTTTTGGCAGAGGGAGAATTGACAGGCACTAAATATGGCACCCTTTCACAAAATGAAAGAGAGACTCTTATTACTGTTTTGGTCAGTTTAGAGATGATTTGTTTCTTACAGTATCTTCTGTTACATTTTAATTGCTTTTCAAAATTAGTTATAATGAAAAATTATATTGTCTTATTATTTTACTCTCCTGTTGTTGTTACATGCAATTAAATCAGCTCCAACCATTACCCTCTGAATGAGTAATCCCCAAAATGTCCTGTCCTCAACAGCCTGGCTCAACTTTGTAAACTCAAGGCTGTGGCTTCCTGTGGGGATTCTCAACCTGTCTCCCATGGCCTTGCCATTTCATGTGGTCCCCCATTATCTCCACCACACCAGGAAGTGCCATGTGGTGGAGAAAGGGCAAAACCACCATCCAGCCCCTGAAGCTGTCTGAGGGAGCATGACTTGGCCCCTGGCTTTAAAAGGTTTAGAACTCCTGCTAGGGAGTCAATCCATCTCATATTTGAGCTACCTCTTTTACTGCTGCCTTCAATCCTTCCTATTTCTTTTCTAGAGAATCCTGACTTCTCATGATGTGTCAAAAGTAAGACAACCTTGGCTTCATCATTTTTTCCTCCAGAAATAGTTTAGGCTTAATTTGTTCTAGGACACATTTGTTTGTCTTTCTGGCTGTTGTGGATGCCACCAAAGCTCTCCTCCAGTACCAAATTTCAAACAAGTCAATTTTTTCCTACCAGCTTTCTTTGCCATCTTAAGTGTTAATACTACATTTTTTTTCAAATGACATCTGGTACAGAAAGTAAAGGTTACCCTTGCTCGAAAGCCAGTCATATCTGACTCTACTCGGCACTCATCTCCATTTACAGCCAAAAAAACAGTGCTGTCTGCGTCTGCAGATGTTTTCATAGACATGTGGCAGGCATGGAAGTTGTACCTATTTTACTACTTGCAATTTCAAACTTCTAGGTTGGCATAAACTGGGACAAAGATGGGATCTCACTCTGTCATGGAGTACTCAGGTCTTCAACTGTTGACCTGCTGACCTTTCAGTCATCAAGTTCATAGTCTTAACCACTAAGTCACTGCAGTCCCTTCTCTGGTATAGAAATGTAGTAATGAATAGAAAAATATAATGGTATGGATAATATCTCATCTGTTTGGGCCCACATTCATTCCAGGTGGATGATCTCAAAGGGTGGTTATCTGAATATCCTTTAACTGCTCAATGTTTGTCTAATTTTGTGCCTTTTACAGTAATGTTGGGTGTGTAAGAGCTTGTGGCTCTATATAAGAAGGCATTTTTGCTGTATTCTCTCAAAAATTTTCTTGTGAGCTTTTAGAGACAGTGCCACCACTTTCAGCATTTCTTCAGCTCTGAGAAGTTTGAACTGCTGAGTCCTTTCTGGGTCATTCAGATTTTTGACATATATGGCAATTTCCCCCTAAGTGAATTGTTGTCTCCTGGTTCCTCCCTTTCTCTCCAAACCTTTGGGGCACTGGCTTCATGGTTGTGATCAGCAACCTCTGACCGATTTTGTGTCCACCCAAATCACAATCAATTATAGCTGTTGCCTTCTAATGTTCTGAAGGCACATCCTTCTTCTACCTTTCATCTCAGTCTTTGTTAACTGTATGATACAGTTTGCTCATACAGAGTACCATGCACACATCAAATTGTGGCACTCTAATAATTTGCATGCTCACACAAAAATATACCTGGAAATCCACTTCTTATATAAAAATAATGAAATATGACAGCCGATTATGTCTAACTGCAATGTTTCAGAAATAACCCTTCGGTATGCTAATTAAGTTGTTTTATGCACTGTTGGACCTTTCACTGGCATATGGCTGACTGTGCAATGGGTATCTAAAGAAATCATCTTTAAAACCTTAGATTTTAATTAGGCTTTCTTGGCTGTCACTCTGGGAAACAGTTCCACATGACTGTATAGCTATTGTTTGATGACTTTGGAGTGTCAGAATGTCACTGTGGAACTTGCTTTTATCACCTCAATAATTGCCTAGCAGGAAGAGACAGTACTGGTAACTTTAAAATGTTCTAGTGTTGGCTACCACTTACATTATCTGTTATAAATTACTTTCTTAGTGATTACTAGCAGAGGTTGCCCGGCATTGCCAGGCTGTTTTAAATGGTGTTGGAAGGTTTTTTGTTGTTGTTAATGTTTGTAAAGAAGAGGTTAGTCTATAATTGAAATTTTTAAATTTTTTATTTATACACATTTTTTGGCGGGCTGTTATAAACTGTGATCAGTTTTGTTTGGTGTTTTGGTTTTGTGGATTAAAAAAAGAACAAAGGATGATATACTTTTTTAAAAAAATATTTAACCAAATAATGTTTTAGTATGTATTTTTTTAATAGTTGTACCATAGATAATAATTTTAAAAATGTGAAAGTACATGTTTTTTTTTACAATAAATGTTTTTAAACTGTGTTTAGATGTTTTTGGTTTTTATTTGAGTTAAAATTCAGCTCAGGATTTTTGAATAGTTTTTATTTTATTTGACATATGTTTGTGTTTTGTGTAAAATTGTGATTTTGTGTTATGTTTTTGACTTGTTTTTACTCTTGGGGCCTTTTGTGTGGGGCTGTTGTGTCTTTTTGAATTGTTTTTACTCTTGTGGCCAGCAGGTGGGGCTGGTAGGGGTTATCTTGTATTTTGATTGTTTTTTCTCTTGTGGCCTCTGGGTGGAGTTTCCTCCGGTAAGTATCTCTTTCTTTATTCATTGCTTTTCCGGTGGTCATGGAGTGAGGTCGTGTGGTGGTGAGTTGGCTGTTTTTCTTTATTTATTATTTTGGGATGGATGGATTTTGTGGTGTTTGGCTGGGTGCTTTGTGTGTTAGGAAATATTTGTTTTTGTTTACTTTGTATTGTTTTTGGTGTTATTTTTGGTGGTTGTTGTGTATTTTTGGATGTTTTTAATTGGTTTTTTTGTGTGTGTTTTGGTGTCCTATGGGGGGATCCCCTCTCTGCCGTGTCCCCTGGCTCTGGAAGGGTTGGGAGGACAGACCTCTTTTGTCCCTCCAAACCTTCCAGACTCATGGGACCCAGGAGAGGGGATCGAATCCAGCCCACCCTCTGATATTAAAAGGGAAATCTCAATTGGGGTTTCCCCTTTAATATCAGTGGGGGGTTGTGATCCCCCTCTCCGCTGCTTCCTTGGGTTTGAGACGGTTGGGGGACAAAAGGGGTCTGTCTCCCCAACCCTTCTGGACCCAGGAGAGCCATCAGAGAGGGGGATTCCCCCCAAAAAAACTCAATTTTTAAAGAGAAGTAACTGCTTGGTTTCTTCTCTTTAATATGGTGTGTGTGTGTGTGTGTGTGTGTGTGTGTGTGTGTGTGTGTGTGTGTGTGTGTGGAGGGGAATCCCCTCTCTGCTGGGTCCCCTGGGGTCAGGAGGGTTGGGGAGACAGATCCCTTTTGTCCCCCCAACACTCCCAACCCCAGGGGAGCCAGTAGAGAGGGGGAGTGCAACCCCCCACCCAGTGATATTAAAGGGGAAACTCTGATCGGGAGCTTCAGGCGCCCTTGGGGAGGGGGGCTTTGGTTCCCACGGCTTGGCCTCACTGAAAGCAAAACCCTTTTGTGGTAAGTAAAGTTAGTGGATGGAGCACCGTCCAATGGCTTTGCTTCCCTGGGAATGGGTTCACTTTCAAGGGGGGGCAGTGCCTTTTCCCCCCTTGACCCCACCTGTTTTTGTTTTCCTGTGAGGTGCTGTGTCTTGCTGTGGCGGACTTTCGCTCCCAGTGTGTTTTTTATCTCTATTTTTCGCTCGCCAGCTTCCTCAGTGTTCTGCATGCTCATGGCGTGCAGGACGCTAGGGCTTGTAGTTTGGCATTTGCGTTTTCGATTTGTGCATCATTTTTTTCCTGCGGTTTCCTTTTGATTGGCTGTGGAGCGTTTCTGAACGTTCCTTTTGCTCGCACCTCTCAGCCCTGCTTCTCCCTCTGCTTTCTCTGTTCTATCCTTGCACTCTTACTGACCTCTTTCACTCACATTTGAATCTCTCCTCCTCCTCCTCCTTCCCTTCAGGTGTCAAGAGAAATACCTGGGATACACCCACCCACCCATCCACATTGTGAGAGGTAGTAACAAGTCAAAGTAAGAGATTGCTAGGATTGGGCGAAGTATGGTGTGGACAGCAGCCTTGAAGGCCTTCCTGGGTCAGTGTTATGTCCAAATGTATATTGCTTTAAGTTGCAATCACCATTAAGTATTTGCTGTGGAAGCACACCCTTTCTGTAAGGTGCCATATTCATGTGTTATCAATGTAATCTGATTGGTTTTGCACAGGTTTCCCACATTAAGAAAGCCCATCACTGTAACTGCTGTTCTGTCTGTATATAAGTTGCTACCTCATCCCTGTTTTCCACAGTCCGAACTGAGCTGTAATAAATGACTTGTTGGTTAACCCCCGAATTGCTGTCATGTTGCAATTAATACCTGCCTGTCAGCTTCCTCCTCTGGTACCCTCAACTGTACCCAGCTCCCTCTCCTACTTGTAAACATAAGATCATCCTGGGGGTAACAGTGGATCTTCCTCCAAGTCCTCAGTGGCTCTGTGGAAGCTTTCCCCAGGTGCCTCCTCAGAAGCATCCTGCCACCCTTTCTCTTGGCCCATCTCTCCTGTCTCCTCCCAAACCTTTTCTACCTGAATAGCTTCTCCAGCCTCCCAGATGGCCCCATTTATATCCTCTAGCTCTCAAGGTCATTCTGTCTTCACCCCTTCACCCCTTTGTCCCAACTGCTGCTGCTTCCTCCCTTCCAGAACCTTCCTCCTCCTTGAAAAAGGCTTGAGCTGCCTCTGCATCTGTGCCCAGCTGAGAGGGTGAAGTGGAGTTCAGTAGGGCAATGGGCTGCTGGCTTTCCAGGGTTCCCCATGACAGTCTTCATGATGTCCTGGCCCTGGAAGGGGAGATGGAGATGGAGGTGCAGTGACAGATACTTCAGACACTGAATTCAGTTTCAACAGTCCGAAGTAAAAATTAAATTGCATTGTGATTTTATTGATCATGTCATGACATAATATTTGGCAAGGTGGCATCACAGATGTGTGGGATCCGCGAGCACAATTGGTATACTGTCCCTGACAAGAAGCCATAACTTGTGAGATCACTCTGAGCCATTGGCTCCGAGGGGACAGAAATTGGGGAGCGGATTAATAGCCATAGTTAATTCACCCATATCTGACATGACAAGCGGGCCAAGCAAGAGGAGATTGAATGTCTAACTAATCAGTTAGGAAATAGGTAATATCGCACCCGCAGATTACCCCAAGCCCTAACGCCAACATCGCCCATGTTTACTCTTGGGTAAGCTTGGAACAATGGAGTTCCCCTATCAGTGTTTAATTTAGTTAATTAACTTCCCCGAGAGAGGTTCCCAATTAACCTGTGTAAACATGTCATGTGGGTCGCAGCTCTTTCTGATGCAGCCTTGAACATAATATATACTGATGATTTTCCCTCAATAAATCACTGGTCTTCGCTCCATCTTGTCTCGTGTCTCCTTCTTGACCAGTCTCCTCCGGGACCCAACAGCCGCTTCGCGGCCCCAATCCAACACAGATGTCCAAAAGTAAAATTATACTAGTCATCTCAGCAAATCAAAGTGAACCACCTACACCTAATGCAACATTAGCAGAAGGAGGAATGGCATTAGGGGAATTCTATTGAGATTTTAATTGTGCAACTGGTATGGCACTTTGTTTTTGCACCATCTAAGCACAGAATTAATTGCATAAGCATCTTAATAACTTCATTGTATAATTGGTTGCACAACTGATTGGCCAACTGGAAAGAGCCATGGTTTCTCCTCATCTGCATAATCCAGATTTAAGTGTCCAATAGTGCAAAGTTAAATTCCAACGTGAATGAGATGATTTGTTATTGGCTAATGGGAGCAGAAGCAAATGAAGCTAAACACAATGGGATGGTAAAGATAAAAGAATGAGACAAAGAAGAACAATACTGAAATCGTGTGAATACATTTACAACAAATACTGAAACCTGCAAAAATTAAAGACAGAAATGGCTGTGCAATTAAGTCTCTTAAAATAGTTCTGTGAAGTAGACTATTGATCTATGTAACAGAATTGAAGCTAAAAATGTAGCTCAAGCTCAGCCTGAAGGATTTATGAAAGAGATAGTTTTTGTTACCATGCCTAAACCTAGTATTGATTCACACTACAACTATGGAAGACACAAGTGAAAATTTTATTTAGAATAATTTAGTCTTAAAGAAGGAAATAAATTTCAAACTTTTGGTTAAATGAAGATGTGGGGCAGGCTCCATATTGGGTTAGACATACTATTATTCGAATGATGTAGTTGAGGTACTTTTAAAATACTGTATTTTATCTTTTGCTGAATAAAGTTGGAATGGGTACAATACAGATCTAACAAGTCTTGCGGAGATAAGGTTAATCACTTCTAATTCTATTGCATAGGAATTGCTGAGGCCTACAATATTTCTCATTTGAAAATCATTCGGGGAAAATACAAT
Source organism: Bradypodion ventrale (assembly GCA_035047345.1). Taxonomy (NCBI): domain Eukaryota; kingdom Metazoa; phylum Chordata; class Lepidosauria; order Squamata; family Chamaeleonidae; genus Bradypodion; species Bradypodion ventrale. The sequence continues at coordinate 142,422,445 of JAWDJE010000005.1, forward strand.
TTCATCAGGTAGACAAGAACTCTAAGAATGCAAGCTTCAAATTATGAGAGATAAAGGTCATTTTATTAATTGTAACCACTATTAGGTTTTGATGAGCTCTTGCTATCTCATGAAATGATAACAAAGATTTGATAACCTTTATCATTTTCTAGTAGATTTCATATACAGTGGAACTCCAGATAACGTCCAAACTTGGTTCCACAAGTCTGGATGTTGTCTGGATTTGGATGTTATCCGGCCCATCACCAGATAATGCTGAAAAAAACCCGCTTTCTCCCAAACAATGCCTCAGCTTGGTTTGGTGGAAAGCGGGTGTGCACCCATGGCCTGCATGGATGGCTCCCTGCCCGGAGGAGCCCCGGGTGGGTCTGCACTCCCCTGCCGCACCTCTGGGCAGGGAGCTGGCCTTGCGCTTCACCGGCTCCCTGCCTGACAGCACCACACCTCCCTCCAAAAAACAAACCGGGGGTCTGTTTTGAGCCCCACCCACAGTCTCTGTCACTTACCAATGTGGTGGAAGGCTGTTTGGAGGCATCTCACTCCGTCCGGATGATTTTCCAACGCTTCCCCACTTCGCTAGGCCACTCGAACGCATGGCCGGGCAACTTCCTGGTTCCATGCTAGGAACCCAGCCAATGATGCAAGCTCCGCCTGGCATAGGAAGTCGCTGCCAGAGCACCTCAGGGTAGTTTGAAGAATACTGAGGGCCCTGCGTCTACATTGATCTTTCTAGGCATTGAATTGGACACTGTCACCCAGTCATCCAGATTGCCCCCGACAAAATTTCTCGGATTACAGAGAAGATTCGGGTGGTCTTGGTGAAGCATAAGGTTACTCTGAAAGAACTGCAAGAACTCCATGGCTTGCTTAACTTTGCCTGTAGGGTAGTTGTACCCAGCCGGGCTTTTGTCCATCGGCTTTGTGATGCCATGTGCAGGCTCAGCAAGCCTTACCATTTAACCCGAGTCACTGCGGGCATTCACCGCGGCAGTATTGGGATACCTGCCTGAGGATATTAAACAATGAGCAGGTGGGCATCGGCCCATCTTAAATCTTATATTCGCCCCCTGGATTGTTGAACAGCTTGCTGGCACCCCTTTTTTCTTTTTCTTTCTTGCAGGTCCATTGTTCCTGGGGGGTCATTGCCACTTATGGCTGTTTGGACACAGTTTTATTCCCTAGGCTGCAGAGCATGCCTTTCGGGCGCCATGCAGGATTCACCTGGTGCTCCAGAAGCAGACGTTTCTCATGTGGCAGGGCCACCGTGGCATGCATTGGTGCCAGTTGGTACCTCTGTTGGCTGAGTTGTATGTCCCCAGATGTCCTCCTGCTGCATTTGGGGGGCAATGACCTGAGTGTGATTATGGGGATTGACCAAAATATGTCGGTCCAATGTGACCTTCTGCTATTGAGGCGATGGTGGCCCTCTGTGCGATTTATTTGGTCAAACATAATTCACCGCATAGCCTTTAGGGCCCCGTCTGATCCCAGATGTATTGACCATGCTCGATGGTGCATTAATTGGGTTGATTCTCTGTTTATCTGAGAGGAAGGCTTGGGAGCCGTCATTCAGCATGAGGAGATCAGACCGGAAGCCTGACATTTGTTCTGTGATGACGGCATGCATCTGTCGGAGGAGGACATGCAGCTGTTTCACTTGGCTCTACATGGCAGTATCCATTCCGAAGGTGCAGCCAGGTGGGGGGCGAGCCACAGTTAGGAACTGCCCCTAGTGTGGTGGGTAGCATGGGAAGGTTAATAATTTGGCTTATTAACAGATTTAATTGGTAAGGTAATTTGCAATACAGGCCACCTATAAGGGAATAAGATCAAAAGGGGCCTGGCATGATTAGGTTTAGGTTAATGGAGCCTTACGGACGTTTGACAGCTCCATAAGGGAATCAACAGATTAAGTTGAATAAGAAATGGAAAATTGATAGGAACAAATTTAGCCTTATAAATTGGATTGCAGGATAAATTACCTTCCCGTGGTACCACAGCTGTGCAGACCGTTCTGTTGTGACAGTTGAAAGTTCAGAAATAAAGTGGCCAGTTTATAATCCAAAATATGGTGTGTCATCTCTTTCTTGGTGGGTAGGCACGTAACAATACCAGGATGCTATACTACCTTGGTCCAGAATGAACAGGACATAGAACCAATACAAACTGTCCAATCAAAGATAATTATCAGAATGCGCTGCTTAGTAAAGAACAAGACAAATGTTGGGTCAATTTTTTTGTGATATGTTGGACCAACTTAGCCCCAACTGTAACATGAAATTTTGCCAACATTACACAGTAAGAGGAATTTGATGTTAATAAGTTCAGTACACGATAAGGCATAGTAGCTTCTTTAGACAAGATATCTGCAAAGCTCCTGAAACTTGGTGGAGATAGATTGGTAGATATACATATTTGTCTTTGAAGTTTTTTATACAGTTTAATACTTTTATCCTAATATTGTTTACATATTCCTTTATCATCAATCATCTAATGGTTCTACTAATATTTTGTTACTTAATACATTTTATCTTAACCTATAAAATCAAGCGTTAACCATTGGAACTTCAGATATAATCCTAAACCAGGCCCTACTAGCCCGCAACGACCATTCGTGCACATGCCCAAACTGGGTCCGCAGGTCAACGAATGATTGAGAAATGCAGCAGTGGGGCAAGAGCCCCCCAAATGCAAAAAAAGGGAAACAACTTCATTTCCCAACGTTCCTTGCACCACGCCACGCCACAGCTAATCAGGCTGAGAGGTGCGAGCAAAAGGAACGTTCGGAAATGCGCCATGGCCAATCAAAAAGAAACCGCAGGAAAAAATGACACACAAATCGAAAACGCAAATGCCAAATTACAAGCCCCAGTGTCTTGCGCACCATGAGCGCACAGAACACTGAGGAAGCTGGCAAGCAAAAAATAAAAATAAAAAACACACCGGGAGTGCAAGTCCACTGCAGCAGGACACAGCACCTCACAGAAAAAAAACAAAAATGGTGGGGGGGGGGGTCAAGGGGAAAAGGCACTGCCCCCCCTGAAAGTGAACCCATTCTCAGGTAAGCAAAGCTCCGTCCACTGACTTTACTTACCACAAAAGGGTTTCGCTTTCAGCAAGGCCAAGTCCCCCTCTGCAATGGTGCCTGAAGCTCCCAATCGGAGTTTCCCCTTTAATATCACTGGGTGGGGCGGTTGTGCTCCCCCCTTCTACTGGCTCACCTGGGGTTGGGAGGGTTGGGGGGACAAAAGGGGTCTGTCTCCCCAGGGGACCCGGCAGAGAGGGGATTCCCCTCCACACACACACACCATATTAAAGAGAAGAAACCAAGCGGTTACTTCTCTTTAAAAACAGGTTTTTTTGGGGGGAATCCTCCTCTCCGATGGCTCTCCTGGGTCCGGAAGGGTTGGGGAGACAGACCCCTTTTGTCCCCCCAACCCACCCAAACCCAAGGAAGCCAGCAGAGAGGGGGATCACAACCCCCCCACTGATATTAAAGGGGAAACCCCAATTGAGATTTCCCTTTTAATATCAGAGGGTGGGCTGGATTCGATCCCCTCTCCTGGGTCCCATGAGTCTGGAAGGTTTGGGGGGACAAAATGAGTCTGTCCCCCCATCCCTTCCAGAGCCAGGGGACATGGCAGAGAGGGGATCCCCCCCATAGGACACCAAAAAACACACAAAAAAATCAAAAACATCCAAAAATACACAACAACCAAAAATAACACCAAAAAACAATACAAAGTAAACAAAGGCAAATATTTCCAAACACACACAGCACCCAGCCAAACACCATAAAATCCAACCCCCCAAAAAAAAAATAATAAAAAAAATAAAGAAAAACAGTCAACTCACCACCACACGACCACCGGAAAAGAAATGAATAAAGAAAGAGACTACTTACCAGAAGAAGCTCCACCCAGAGGCCAAGAGAGAAAAAACAATCAAAATACAAGATTACCCCTACCAGCCCCACCTGCAGGCCACAATAGTAAAAACAATTCAAAAAGACACAACAGCCCCACACAAAAGGCCCCAAGAGTAAAAACAAGTCAAAAACATAACATAAAATCACAATTTTACACAAAACACAAACATATGTCAATAAAATAAAAACTATTCAAAAATTCGGTGCTGAATTTTAACTCAAATAAAACCAAAAACATCTAAACACAGTTTAAAAACATTTATTGTAAAAAACATGTACTTTCACATTTTTAAAATTATTACCTATGGTACAACTATTAAAAAATGCATACTAAAACATTATTTGGTTAAATAAAAAATTTTTTTAAAGTATATCATCCTTTGTTCTTTTTTTAATCCACAAAACTAAAACACCAAACAAAACTGATCACAGTTTATAACAGCCCGTCCAAAAAAATGTGTATAAATAAAAATTTCAAAAATTTCAATTATAGACTAACCTCTTCTTTACAAACATTAACAACAAAAAAACCCTTCCAACACCATTTAAAACAGCCCAGCAATGCCAGGCAACCTCTGCTAGTAAGTTGTATCACATCCGTGTGATATTTACATTTGTCTTGGAGGCTGAAAATACTTATGATTATTCACTGGATTTCCAAAAAGTTAATTGGTCGGCTACAGGCGCACAGTCATTTCCTTTTTGTATTGCATGTTCTATGAAAGCTTTTCAAATTGTAAAAAAAAAAATTCTCTTTAACAATTCCCTTTTTAAAATTCATTTCCCAAGTTAATTTATCATTTAATGCCATTGTCCACATCTCCTTATACCATTCCTTAATTTCGGGAGTAGTTTCACATTTCCATTTTCATGCTATACACTGCTTTGCGGTTGACACCATAATTGAGTTAAGATCTTGTTTATATACATCAATATTTGAATCTTCAACATCAGTTAGAAATGCAATATGAGCTCTTAAGTTAAATTTTGAATCAATTATACCTCTAATTTCATTTTCTAATGTTGACCAGAAAGGTTTTAGTTCACTGCAGTCCCATCACATCTACATCTCCAACATTTTGACGATTTTGATTTATCCATTTGTTGTAAAAGAATTGGTGTTAAATACCATTTTCAGAGCATTTTAAAATTATGCTCCTTAACCCTCACTGATAACGTCTTCATGATCCTTCTTCCCCATATTCTTCTCCAGTTTTCTTTACTTATTCTTATATTCAGATCTTGTATAATTTACTCACTAGTCCCTTAATTTCTACCACTCCTAATCTTATACTACACAATAGATCTTCAAATTTTGTATTTTTCCAGTTTAGATTATCATCTGCCATGTACTTTCTATTCCAATTATCTACGGAAATGATTTGGAGCCAATTCAATTTTAATTGCTTATATATATCCAAATTTTTTCTTTTATCTTTGCAAATCCTGATCCAATCTTTCAACTTTGATGCTGCATTAATCCCTGCTCAGCCATCAAAACTACTGCTCAGCCATCAAAACTACTCCTTAAATATCTCATCTTGAAATCTTTATTACAGTTTCTGTGAGACCAAAGTGATCTGGTGATATGTAACAACAACAACAATAAACATATGACTAGGAAATTCTTGGATTTAGCATCTGATGAAATGAAAGGCCTTTCCTTGAATCTCTGGAGAACTGCTATATAGCACTCAGGAAGGACAGTAAGATGCTAGATGGACTCAGAGTCAGATCTAGCACAAGACAGTATTGTGTGCTTACCAATACATACATACATACATACATACATACATACATACATACATACATACATACATACATTTATTTATTTATTTATTTATTTATTTATTTATTTATTTATTGATTGATTGTTAAATTTTTATACCGCCCACTCAGCCAAAGCCGACTCTGAGTGGTTCACAACAGTGGGTAAAAACAGATAAAAACAAATAAAACAGATAAAAACCAGCAATAAGAACCCACCCCTAAAAAGAGAGGGGTGCAGGAACTGAAGAAACTGTGGGGCAGACATCCTCCCCTATATTAACCACCCAACGGAAGCCACCCCTCCACCTGCACCCCAAACTTGGCCCGCCAGCCAGGTTTTTAGTTCTTTTCTAAAGGGCAACAACTCCGTCTGGAGACGCAGTTCCACAGGTAGGAGGTTCCAAAGGGCAGGTGTGGACACAGAGAAGGCTCTCCTCCTTGTGCCAGAGAGGCAAGCCCCCCTGGCCGATGGCACTATTAGACGACCTTAGGGCGATGAGGTCTCTAAGGTGACCTGGCCCACTTCCATATAGGGCTTTAAAGGTCAAAACCAGCACCTTGAATTGCACCCGGAGACAAACAGGTAACCAGTGCAGCTCCCGCAGCAGTGGTGAGGCATGGGCATAACGTCCACACCCCATCACCACCAGGGCCGCTGCATTCTGGACCAGCTGCAGCCTCCGAATGGTCATCAAGGGCAGCCCCATGTAGAGTGCATTACAATAATCTAGTCTGGAGATCACCAGAGCATGAGTGACCATGAGCAAAGAGTCCCGGTCCAGGAGCGTGCGCAACTGGCGAATCACCCGAAGTTGGGCGAAGGCCCTCCTGGCCACAGCCGCCACCTGTTCTTCTAGCAGCAGCCACAAATCCAGGAGGACCCCCAAATTGCGCACCGGGTCGGTCTGGGGCAAAATAGCCCCATCCAAAACCAAAGATGGTAGCTCCCGGGATAACACAGGACCCCCCATCCACAGCCACTCAGTCTTACTAGGATTCAGCTGTAACCCATTTGCCCCCATCCAGACCCCAACCGCCTCCAGACAACTGGAAAAGACTTTGAATGCATCACTGAGGTCCCCACGGGCCGAGATGTACAACTGTGTATCATCCGCGTACTGATGGTACCGCACCTCGTGGGAACAGATGATCTCACTCAGCGGCTTCATGTAGATGTTAAATAGGAGAGGAGAGAATACTGAGCCCTGAGGCACCCCATATTTTAGGGACCTAGGACTGGACTTCTCGCTCTCCAACCACAGCGACTGGGTCCGGCCCCTCGGAAATGAGGAAAACCAGGACCACACAGTGCCCTGGATCCCCAATCCTCGGAGCCGTTCCAGAAGGATACCGTGGTTGACAGTATCGAAAGCCGCTGAAAGGTCAAGAAGAGTAAGGACAGACGGATGACCGCCATCCCGCTCTCACCAGAGATCATCCATCAGCGCGACCAATGCAGTCTCAGTACCATATCCAGGTCTGAATCCTGACTGGAAGGGGTCCAGATATTCCGCTTCATCCAGTACCCCCTGCAACTGACGCGCCACTGCCCTTTCCAATACTTTCCCCAAAAAGGGGAGGTTGGAAACAGGTCTGTAGTTGGTTATGACTGCTGGATCGAGGGATGGCTTCTTCAGGAGGGGGTGCACCAAAGCATGTTTCAATGGTGCAGGAAATATCCCCTCCCGAAAAGACACATTAATTATAGCCCCGACCCAGCCACCTGTCACCATCTTGGAGGCTTTTACCAGCCAGGCAGGACAGGGATCCAATGGACAATTAGTGGTGCGGACCGCTGCAAGGAGCATGTCCACTTCATCTGGGGCAACAGGATCAAACCGATCCCAGATAACACAGCAAGACTGTGCACTGGCTCCCCCGGACCCTCCCCATCCACGCCAAGATTAAACCCTGAGCGAATCATTGATTTTCTCCACCAGATGGTCAGCAAAGTCCTCAGCTGATCCCTGCCAACCAGGCACAGGCCACCCCCTACCAAGGAGGGACCTGGTCACCCGAAACAGGGTGGCTGGGCGATTATCAGCGGAGGCAATAAGGGAGGTAAAGTATTGCCTCCTCACCACCCCCATCACCACTAGGTAGGCCCTAATAGCGGCTCTAGCTAGTGTCCAATCGGAATCGTTCCTGGTCTTCACCCAGCGGCACTCAAGGTGTCTCTTTGCCCGTTTGAGCTTCTGTAGTTCTTCCGTGAACCACGGGGATGACCTAGCTCTGCGGGCTCTGAGAGGCCGTAGTGGAGCGATTACATCCAAGGCAGCTGTCGTCAACCCACACCACAGGTCAACAAGTGCCTCGGGCGAATCGTGTCGGCGATCCAGGGGAAAATCCCCCAGTTCCTTCTGGAATCCATCCGGATCCATCAGTTGCCAGAGGCGGGCCACTTTAATAGACTCTGCCTCCCTATGATGAAGTGTCGCCCCCAGAAAGTCTAGAGCCACCAGATAGTGATCTTACCATGGCACAGGTGTTATTTCTAGCTTCTGTAAACTCAGATCACTCTGCCACCACTCCGACAAAAAGACTGAATCTGGTGTGTGGCCACTGCCCGTGGTAGGGCCCCAAATTACCTGAGCCAGGTCCATAGTTGCCATGGAAGCCATGAACTCCTGAGCCACCCTGGAACTGGACCCCAGCGAAGGCAAATTGAAGTCCCCCAGAACCATCAGTCTAGGGAACTCCAACGCCAACGCTGAGACAGCCTCGAGGAGCCCAGGCAGGGAGTTCCTTACCCTGCAAGGGAGCAGGTACAGGAGTACGATCCCCAATTGACCCTTTGGGCCCAGCCACAGGAGCAGGGCCTCACAACCCAGAATTTCTGGAGCGGTGGCCTTGGTGACTCCCAGTGACTCCCTGGTTATAATGGCAACACCACCGCCCTTGCCCTCATCCCTAGGCTGGTGCCAAACACCGAACCCTGCCGGACACATCTCTGATAGGCACCCCATCCTCTGGTCTCAGCCAGGTCTCAGTGATGCATGCCAGGTCGGCCCTCTCCCCCAGAATAGAATCTTGTATTAGGGGTGCCTTACTACAGCCTGACCTGGCATTCATCAGCAGCAGCCTAAGGGTGGGGTCACCCTGGATCAGCTGCTCAGGACCAAGAGGTGAAACCGGGGGGGCCAGAACATGGGACAGATACTAAGCATCGGTCCCACGTTCCCAGAGTACAGCCCGCCCCGCGGTTCCCGCTATAACGCCCCATGCCCGTCACAACCTCTAAATGGGCCCCTGGAACCTCCATCATTAACCCCGATGGAGTGTCGCCCCATCTTCCCAGCTGGCAGGGCCATCTCTCCCTCCCTCCCTCCCTAACCCACTTAAAACATACCCTCTCAGTCTCTCTACCCATGTTGATGGTCCCGGTGAGTTCTGACTGGCCGCAAGAGTCTCCAGGGCGGTGGTGGAAATTCCGGCATGACTGCCGGCCTTTTGAGCCCCCCGCAGGGAGGTGGGAGCACGGGACACCGATGGTGGAGGTGGTCCCAACAAGCTCTGATTGGCTGCAGGTGTCTCCAGAGCGGCGGTGGAAATTCCGCCACGGACGCTGGCACTTTGGGACCCCCACAGGGAGGCAGGAGCCAGGGACGTCAATGGTGGGGCGGTCCCAGCAATCTCCGACTGGCCGCAGGTGTCTCCAGGGCGGTGATGACGGAAGCTCCGCCGCGGCCGCTGGCCTACTGAGCCCCCCGCAAGGGGGCGGGAGCCTGGGATGCCGATGATGGGGGTGGTCCCAGCAATCTCCAACTGGCCACAGGTGTCTCCAGGGCAGCGGTGGGAGTTCCTCTGTAGCCGCCAGCCTTTTGAGCCCCCTGCAGGGAGGCAGAAGCCCGAGATGCCAATGGTGGGGTGGTCCCAGCGAGCTCCAACTGGCCATAGGTGTCTCCAGGGCGGGGTGGAAATCCCGCCGTGGCTGCCAGCCTTTTGAGCCCCCCGCAGGGAGGCAGGAGCCTGGGATGCTGATGGTGGGGTGGTCCCAGCGAGCTCCAAACTGGCCGCAGGTGTCTCCATAGTGGCGGTGGAAGTTCATCCACGGCCACCAGCCTTTTGAGCCCCCCGCAGGGAGGCGGAAGCCCAGGACACCAATGGTGAGGGTAGTCCCAATGACCTCCTGGAAAAGGGAGGAGGGGCAGAGGCTGTTGTCTTCTGCTGGCCCGGATGGCCCTTTACCTCTCCTGACAAAGGGAGGAGGGGTGGGGCTCACCTCAGCTGGTCAGAAGCTGTTGTGTTCTTCTGGCCCCGACGGCCCTTTCCCTCTCCTGGTAAAGGGAGGAGGGGCAGGGCTCACCTCAGCTGGTCGGAGGCTGTTGCCTTCTGCCGGCCCAGACGGCCCTTTACCTCTCTTGGCAAAGGGAGGAGGGGCAGAGCTCACCTCAGCTGGTCGGAGGCTGTTGTCTTCTCATGCAGGAAATCTGCTTCATGAAAGAGGTAAAAGTAGGCAGTTTTGCAATTCTTCAACTCAAGTTCCCACTGTTTTTGACACAATTCATTAGGGGTGCTCAATTGGTGATTTCAAATATAATAGTCCAAGTTAATAACTGCTCTCGGTGACATTTGCCCTATCATGAGAAGAGCCTAGAGGGCTGGGGAGGAAATGTAATAGCAACTCAAGTCTTAATTGTGCAAGCTCTTGAAAGGTCATGGCTCTGGGTGAACCACACTCTTGGTTATCTGTCAGAATGCAGTTCTACTGGTCCAGCGTATGAACTGTTATGTGACTGGCAACCACACACCTAATGTACTTGGTTCTTATGTAACAAAGGGGAGAGGGGAGAGACTTTTATAAAATGCTGTAAATAACCTTTGGGGAAAAGGAGTTAACAGTCCCAGCCTGTTTCTGGTACAGTATGATGACAATTATTATAAGTGACCTTTCCTATACATTGCAGAAATATCAGATATTGGCCGAAGCTTACTACTTGTAGAAACAAGGATGTGAAAATGCCTTGATTGAGACTAATCTCTCTTCATGTTTTTCCCAATCCCACTTGGGATTTTCTTCCTATCCATGCCTTGTATCAGGTTGTGAAATTTATTGTAACTTCCTCTACAGAAATTCACACATATTGGGACATAAGCAGTTCATAGCTTGCTTAGTTTGAAAAAGCATATAAATACAATATCAATGGTTACAATTATTATAATTATAAAATGAGACAAACAGAATTTGATTTCACTAGCATAGCTGAAACTGGAAATTCAGCATCTGGTGTATGCAGCTATTCTAGTTGCTAGCAGTGTGTTTGGACATATCCAGGTCACCCACCCAGTTGCAGCACTTGATTGCACACCCAGATTATTATTTTATTTGAATTTATATACCGCTTTCCTTTGTCAACGACAAACTCAAAGCGGTTCACAACATGTTCAAAAATCAACAAAACAAATATACAGTATAGCATCAAAATTACAATCTAAAAATAACAAAATGAAACAATGCATAAATACATTTGGAAGTTCAAAAAACAAAATCAGCATATCAATAAGCAAAAACAAAATCATAATACAATACCCCCCCCCCCCAACACAGTCTTAGAGTTCCATGGGGAGGGGGGAGGACAAGGCAGGAGATAGAAAATAGTTCTGTTACCACCAGCTCACAGCCCAGCAGAGCGGCAAAAGTCGGACCGCTGGGGGCAGAGCAATCCCTCCAGCTAAAGCTGCCTCAGAACAAAAGTTACAGTGTTGAAAGCAAGTGAGTTCTCCATAGCTCTCATAGCCCCCATCACGGGAGTAGTCGCAAAAAATGCCACCACCTCCCAAGGTCGGCCAGTCCAGATGGAGAGTCTTGAAAACCCACTATGGAGCCTGAGACCCAGCAGAGCCAGCAGAGCCAATACCACCACCACCTCCGCCGCCATCCATCAACACCTCCGCCAGATGCATATCAGATGGCCTTAAAAATAAAAATAAAAACCCCTGCCTGCAGAATTCCCCTTACGCATGCAGTATTCTTCCACAGCAGTGGTCCTTGATTTTATCCCTTCTTAAATGTATATATATATATGCAGGGAACATGTTAACATAGAGCCATGATGGCTAACCTTGGCACTCCAGGTGTTCTTGAACTTCAATTCCTAGAAGCCCTGATCAGCAGAAGTACTGAGTTGGGCTTCTGGTAATTGAAGTCCAAGAACACCTGGAGTACCAAGGTGACTGACATAGAGTGTGCCAATTTAGAGGAAACCCCCTGATGGGATCTTAAAACGGGTTGGGGCTGTGCATGTGATTTGACCTTTCCTTCGATACCTTGGAGTCGTTATTCAGTGAGGAGTCTGCACAATGGTAGACATCTCCATGATGACATTCTACACATGCAAATGGACCTAGGAAATCAAGTCCATCTGCAGGCAGTTTTTAGCCATTTGGATATCATGTCACCCGCTGGCTAGGTGGACCATGATGTTGCTGTCTGCTATCACCTTGACCAAGGGATCCAACAGAGGACACTTTGGTGAGTCTTAGTCCTGGCCTAACATCATTGACAAGTGATGGACAACACTGCCTAGTTAGTCCACTTAAGCCCCCATGCCTTAACAAGACTCTCACATAGCCGGGGCTGACCAACCCTCCCCAAAACCACCCCAAAGTGTGGGCTATATGTCTGTGTAGACAGCAGCTAAGACACATGTTTTTGCAAGAACATTGTGTTGAACCTGTAAAAACAGTGGGGAGAGGAAGCTGACATCTGCAGCTTCTTCCTGATGATGGGAAACTGAAAAATAAACAGTTACATTTGTTAATACTGCTGCAAAACATGAACTTGAAAAACTAATAATAAACATGTCAATCAATGCATCTTTCTTCTCTATCCATAGTTGTGAGGGTTTTATTATCATACCTGTCAACCGCGGCTCCAGACAATCCGGGACCTGTGCAGAACGGTTCTGCACAAGTTGCCTTCTACGCAAGCATAGAAGGGTTCTATGCAAGCGTAAAAGCCTTCTACGCATGCGTAGAAGGCGACTTGTGCAGAAGGGATGTGCAGTACCTCTTTCCACCCGCTGCCAAATTCCGGGGTTTTGGCAGCTCCGGGCGGGAAATGGCGCAAATTGGCACCGAAAAATGGGAAATCCCGGCCAATCCGGGAAGGTTGACAGGTATGTTTATTATCATCTAATATAACTGCTTGGAATCATGTCTGACTTATAGAGAGAGGTAAATGCTTACAATGTCTATGTTTTGCCTTACCACACCAAATAGTGAAAGAGTCGGCAATCTCCTTTAGACAGGGTCTGCCACATTTTCCTTATTGTAAAAGGCAACATATTTAGGCCATTCATCAGTTTTGCAGTTGGAGAGTATAATGCCTCACTGGTGTAGCACTTTGTTAAGATTTCCAGCTCATGTAACTTAGGTCTGAGAGCAGCCCACTACAATGAAGGAAGGAAGGACTGGACAAAGGCAGGGGAAGATCCCAACAGCTTGCGCATCAGAGGATTCTACCCAATATTATTTGTTTACCATAGTTGATTTTTTTCTTGCTAGGGAGATGTATTTTTAAGTGCTCCTAGATTCTTGTGTCTTGGGTTTCAAAATAATTCAGCCTGCATTGGGAACTGGGTACTATGAAATTGGGAAGAGAAGTGTCATTTGTTTTTCTACATCAAGCAATAAAATGTCTTTGGCTCATCCCAAGGACGGAGATCCAAAGAGGTCCTCTTTGTGCATTTGATGGACTGCAAGTAGCTGTTGTATGATCTGGAGCCTCCTATAATTAACATGGAATGGTTGTGGCTCTGTGCAACAACCATTCCTTATTTGTTATATTTATATGCTGTCCATTCAACAATGAGCTGAAAGTGGCATACATGTACCTATTTTATCCAATGAGATTTTTATGGGCAAGTGAGGGTTTGGACTCAGGCCTTCTGAGTCCTAGTCCAACATCTTAACCACTATACCAAACTGTTGTGTCCTGTGCACAACTCCCTACATGGATCTTATGTAAGTACAACTTATATAACCCAATGACTTGCATTTGATCCACATAATTATTCTAAAAATTAATATAACCACCTCATTCATACACAGTAACGCAAGTCAGCCACCTTTTAGTCTCATGCTAAGATGGGAACAATTCCATATTCTCATGTGACCGGGCAGTTGGCTGATTTTGACAAATGCAGGGCTCATTCATGCCCTGCTGCTACATTCTTTTGCTACTTATTATTTCTCTTTGTATCAGAGACTCAATTTGCCGTAACAGATTTCTTCCTTTTCGATTTTACACTTTAGATTTGGGATGGGGAAAATGCAAAGAATCCAACAAGAATTCAGATCTCCAGCTTTATAAAAGGCAAAATGAGAGAGATGATTATTTTTATATCATAGTTTGAGAGACATTTCTTAAAGCCTTGAATAAACCTAGAGCAGCTAAGAAAACATAGTGTTTCCTACTCTAGATGCTGGAACTTCCTCAAGTGTAAAATTCCATCCAAATACTGTAACTGTGTTATTGCAGAATCCTGTGATGTCATATCAGTGAGGAGTACTGGAACCAGAATGAGTTCCTCACAGGGAGATGGGCACTTTGTCTCTTGCCCTTTTTGGTGTCTTGCACTGAAGACAAAGAAGGAGCCGCAGTGGGGGCTAAACACAGGTTTATTTCATGATGGTCAGGATGAACATGTGGTAATGGCGGAGGTACAGCTCTTTTTATACTGCAGTAAATACATTTGAATAATGTTGCACAGTAGCTCATTGGCTGCTACTGGCGTGACGTCATTCTGAGTCACGCCCATCTTCTCCAGGTGATCCTCGCGCGGGAAAGGTTCCCGCTGCTGCCGGTGATTTGGGGAATGTGAACCATGTGAGCTGAACGCTTGCAGCTGCCCTCTATGGGCAGCTTACTCGCGTTCCTTAAACAGCTGGGTTACATTGTAATTATTGTCAGGTTACATTCATACATTCTTAAAGTCATACTGTTACATACACAACACTCCTCCCCCCCTACGATGGGACGAAGTCCCTCAACCATTGTGGCTTCCCGCACGTGCACTTGGGGCGTGTGGCTGCTTGGCTTAGTACAGGGGAACTAGGGGCTCCGAGTTCTGCAGAGTCTCGTCCTGCAATGGAAAGGGGGGACTCGTTAGTCGTTTGGTGGGGACTCTGCGACAACCTTGCATTGGGAGAAGGGAACGGATCATATAGCTGAGATGTGAACCCCTGCCTGTTGCTTGTGGCGCCTGGGGACCCCCCCCCAGTATGAACCTTGGGACTGATGAGGAGACCCTTGCCCTTTCGCCGGTAATCGGCGTGCTTGCGCCACCCCCTGCTGCCTGGCCCGGAGTTCTCGGGGATGAGGAGGGCGAATTTCCCCCTGATGCCTGTCTCGGGGGGCTTGGAGATATGGTGTATTCTAAAGTAAAAGGGCTGGGGGGACTGGAGGTACCAGGGGCTGAACTGAAACCCCTCTTCTCTCTCGGACGGGTGGGGGACCACTCCGCGACACCCCCCTGGTACGGCAACGTAAGATCAAACTCATTCCACTCTTTCAAAGTATCCTCCTGCTCGGCTGAGAATCCAGGGTATGCATTTGTACCCGGGGACGCCGCCGTGTCTCCCCCTTGGGTTACGCGGGTGGGGGAGGACCCTAAAGCTGATTCCCCTTCACTGGTGACTCGCCTTCTGAGTTGGTCAGCGTGCCTCCTCCAGAGTAGACCTGTGCTAGTCTCGACCCTATAGGACACTGGCCCCGTTTGTTCAGTGATCGTCCCAGGGACCCACGTTGGTCCCGAGGCCGCGTAGTTCCTGCAGTGAACCGGGTCCCCTACCGAAAAACTTTTGGAACTCTCTACCACTATATTTCTCCCTTCATCCTCCACCCTGGTCGGATCCAACCGGTCAAACAGGGTTACCGGCCGCCTCCTCATGAGGAGTTCGGCCGGCGAAAGTCCTGAAGCTAGCGGGGTTGCCCTATAACAGATGAGGAACTGGCACAGTTGGAGGTTCAACTTACCGGGACCCATGCGCCACAGTGCGTCTTTCGTAGTGTGCACTTGGCGCTCTACCTGACCATTTGTGGCGGGGTGGAACGGGGCAGCGGTAATGTGCCTGATGGCATTTCTCTTGATAAACGCCTTGAATTCCGCGGAAGTGAAGATACTGGCGTTATCGCTAATAAGGATGTCGGGCAGGCTGAAGCAACTGAACACCCTGCGCAAGTGTTTAATGGTTGCAGCAGATGAGGTGCTAGTCATGGGGATTACTTCCAGCCACTTGGAATAGGAGTCGACTATCAGCAGAAACATGGACCTGCGGAAGGGGCCAGCAAAGTCGACGTGTATTCGGGACCATGGCCCGCGGGCCGTGTCCCATTCCCTATGGGATAACCGGGACTCCTCGGGCCGGGAGCTCTGGCAGCTCTCACATGTACCCACTAAATGTTCTATGTCCGCGTCTATTTGGGGCCACCAGAAGTAGCTCCTGGCCAGAGCCTTGGAGCGCACTATTCCCGGGTGGCTGGTATGCAGCAGTTTCAGCACCTTCGCCCTTAACTTCTCTGGGATGACTACCCACTGGCCCCAGAGCAGGCAGCCCCTTTCAAGGGAAAGCTCTACTCTGCGCCTGAAGAATGACTTAAAATGCTCCTCGGGGGGAGTTGTGGGCCACCCCTTCCTAACCCAGGAACTAACTTGGGACAGGACTTTGTCGGCCGCCGTGGCCTTGGCGAGGTCAGCCGGGACTATGGGGGGTGAGTCGAGGGACTTGATCAGCAGGACTTGGTGGTCCTGCTCTACCTCGCATGCGGGATCTCCTAAGCTAGGGAGGGGAGACCGGGACAGCGCGTCCGCATGGGAGATCTCCTTCCCTGGGCAATAGACCAGTTCATACTGGTAGGCATTAAGGAAAATTGCCCAACGTAGCATCCTGGGGGATAGAATTTGTGGGGTGGGTTTGCCGGTAGTGAAGATCCCTAGAAGAGGCTTGTGATCTGTCACAACCATAAACTCGCGGCCGTATAGGAAATCGTGGAACTTCTTTGTTCCCGCGATTATGGCTAGGGCCTCCCTATCCGTCTGCACGTAGTTGCGCTCTGCCTTTGAAAGGGACCTGGAGTAGTACGCAACCGGGGCTTCCCACCCGCTCTCCAACACATGGCACAGCACCGCCCCCACCCCCACTGGGGACGCGTCACAGACTAAAACTACTGGTCTCCTCGGATCAAAATGGGTCAGGACAGCATCCGAGGATAACAGCGCCTTGAGTCCCTTGAAAGCTCTCTCTTGCCTGTCCCCCCACCGCCAAACCGCCTCTTTCTTTAGTAGCGCATGCAGTGGCTCCACAACGGATGCCTTCCTTGGCAAGAAGGTAAAAATTTAGGAGCCCTAGAAACGACTGCAGCTCCGGTTTCGCGGTGGGACGAGGGGCGTTTTGCACAGCCGCAACCTTGGACTCGGAGGGTTTGATGCCCTCCGGGGTTATCTTGAACCCGAGAAACTCAACCTCCCTCGCAAAGAATACACATTTGTCCCTTCTCAGATGAAGTCCCGCTTTCTCGAATACTGCAAGGACCCTGTCTAGCCTCCTCGCTAGTTCTGATTCGCTCCCCGCTGTTATCAAGACATCGTCAAAATATGGGAGAATGCCTGGAAGCCCCTTTAAGAGGCATTCCATGAGGGACTGGAAGATCCCGGGGGCTGAATTTACGCCGAACTGTAGGCACGTGACCTTAAAAGCCCCCTTGTGCGTTACGATGGTTTGCGCAGCGGCAGCAGCTGGGGTTACTGTGAGCTGCTGATACGCCTGCGCCAGGTCTAGTTTGGCGAAACACCTCCCCCCATGCAACGTGGCCAGTAAATGGCTAACCACTAGCACCGGATATGCATTTGGCCGAATGGCGTTGTTAATTGTACATTTGTAGTCAGCTCAAATCTTGACCTCCCCGTTTGATTTCAAGGCTGTAACAATCGGAGTCTCCCACTCCGCTGAATCAACTGGAACTAAAATCCCCTGCCCCACCAATTTGTCCAGTTCTGCCTCAATCTTGTCCTTGAGGGCAAATGGGACTCTTCTTCGCTTGAGACGTATGGGCCGGATTTCTGGGTCCAACTCAAAAGAGACTGGGGGCCCCTTGTATGTCCCGAGCCCCTTCTTGAAAACGTCCGGGTGCGCATCGCACACGTCCCGCGTTGGGTCAGTCTCTATGGCGTTAACGCCGGACAGTTCGATTCCCAGGGGAGCAAACCACTGAGTTCCCAAAAGGCAGCATCTTCCACCTTTGAGAACCACTAAGGGCAGTTTCTCTGTGTAGTTTTTGAACTTCACTGTGAAATTCCCCACCCCCAACACTGGGATCCCATAGCCCTGCACGCCCCGTAAGTGTGACTTCATGGCACGCAGCTTGGGCCGCGCATTTGGGGGAATTCCTTTTGGGACAGGATGGAGTAGGATGACCCCGAGTCTACTTCCATCCTCACTGGGACCCCCTGTAACAGTACCTCTACAAAGAAGCGCCGGTGCTCCAGGCCCATGCTGTTCACGCCTTCCGCGCCATCGTTGGCTGAGACCTTTCCGATGCCGGCCGCCTTTCGTTGGTGTGCTTGAGGGTGTCTCGAGTGCCCTTGTCCTCGGTTCGCCCGAGCCTGCAGACTCTGGCGATGTGGCCCTTTCGGCCGCAGTTGTGGCATTCGGCCTTCCGGAATGGGCATCTCGTCCGGTCATGAGGTGCCCCACAGCCGTCGCAACGGCGGCCTTGTCGCTCGCTGGCCTGGCGCTTCTCCCCGCATTTCTTTATCCTCTGGACGTCGTCGTCCTCACTGGAGCAGGGGTCCGCCGTCGTGGACGACTCCTCGGAGGTCGCTGGCGTGGCTGCAGGCGACGGGGGCGCCCGCCAGGCCGTCTTCGCCGATGTCCACTGGGCCGCTTGCATGGGTGACTTGGCCCTGTCGGGTGCGGCCCCTCGGGACTTGAACACTCTGACCCCGCTCCTGGCCGCCTTGGCTGCTTGGGCTTCCCGCAGTACCTCGTTGAATGTGAGGCGATGGTCGCGGGTCATCAACTTCCTCTGGACCTCCTCGTCCCTCAGGCCACACAGCATGCGGTCTCGGAGGGCCATGTCCAGGTCCTCCCATTGGCAGTTCACCGCGCAAGCCTGAGGGCCGCTGCGTAGGTGGACACGGACTCCCCCGGACGCTGGTCCCGCCTGTGGAATGCGACCCTGGCCGGGAAAATCGAGACGGGCGGCTGGAAGTGCTCACTCAGGAGCGCCAGGATACGGTCGATGGGCACTATGTCTACCTTCCGGGGGGCCACCAGGTTCATCAGGATACGCAGCGTGGCCGGCCCCACCTGGGCCAGGAAGTGCGAGCGCATCTTTGCATCGTCGTCGATGCCCGCAGCCTCCACAGCGTGCTGAAACTGGCACTCGTACAGCTCCCATTGTTCTGGATCGCTGATATCAAACTGGTAGGGCTTGACCTTGGGACTCGCCATGGATCCCACCTTCGTCGCCAATTTGGTGTCTTGCACTGAAGACAAAGAAGGAGCCGCAGTGGGGGCTAAACACAGGTTTATTTCATGATGGTCAGGATGAACATGTGGTAATGGCGGAGGTACAGCTCATTTTATACTGCAGTAAATACATTTGAATAATGTTGCACGGTAGCTCATTGGCTGCTACCGGCGTGACGTCATTCTGAGTCATGCCCATCTTCTCCAGGTGATCCTCGCGCGGGAAAGGTTCCCGCGGCTGCCGGTGATTTGGGGAATGTGAACCATGTGAGCTGAACGCTCGCAGCTGCCCTCTATGGGCAGCTTACTCGCGTTCCTTAAACAGCTGGGTTACATTGTAATTATTGTCAGGTTGCATTCATACATTCTTAAAGTCATACTGTTACATACACAACACAACACCCTTGAAATCGTGTCCCTGTAACAGCTTGTACTTTGGTGTCTAGGCATGTCTAGGCATGCCTGCCACATGTCCACAGAAATGTCTGCAAACGCTCTTTGGCTATAAACAGAGATGAAGACTGAACCCTAGAGATGGATATGATTGGTTTTCAAGCAAGAGTGACCTTTACCTTTACCTAACAGTTTGTAAAAATCTTTTTTTAAAAAAAAAAATCTGAACAAGATAGTGTATTGTGTATGTGTGTTGAGAGAGAAAGAGAGAGAGCGCAAAATTAAGGCAATGTAAACCAGGGATTCTCAACCAGTGGCCCACAGGTTAGATGCCGCCCATGGCACCATTTCATGTGGCCCCACCACCACCTCCACCACACCAGGAAGTGCCATGTGGTGGAGGAAGGGCAAAATGGCCATCCGGCCCCCAAAGCTGTCTGAGGGAGCGTGACCTGGCCCCCGGCTTAAAAAGCATGAGAACTCCTGATGTAAACTGTAGCTGCAGCATAGTGCAGTGACAAAGGTAGAAGTATTAAATTCTCTAGCTCCTGATCAAGAGAGAGAACTACAAGAGGGAGATTGCATGCTTTTAATTCGGAGACAGTCTTGAAAGTCACAATGACATTGGCCTCTGTGAGAGATGAACTGATTGTGAATTTAGCCATCTTTGGGTGTCTCTTATAGTTTGAGAGGAAAGCCCATTCTTATTGTCTCCATGCTTTGGTTGGACAGTTGCTCCCTGAAATTCCCAGTCAGCATGACCACAATCTAATCATGTGGAAAATGCATATTTTGGTCATAGTCTTCCTGTTCTTAACTCCTCAGAAGAGGAGTCCAGGGCCTCTCTTCCCAAGAATCTTCCCTTGCACAACACGTTGGAGTATTCTATATGTCTTTCCTCATTATATGTCCAAGGTATTGGAGTCTAATACAGCCTCCTGTATTAGAGATCTTGGTATAAATCAATCTCTCTAAGATAGTGCTTGATCTCTCTGAGATAGTGCTTGAGTGTTAAAGTTGGACATCATATGTGGTTTGGCTCTTATTCTTGCTAAGTTGTGCCACAGCAGCAAAAGTCATATGCAGGCCTATTGTACTCAGGTAGACCTTGGCTGGGATTATGTCCTAATACCATTCCTTCCAATTTTGCTTGCACTGAGTACCTTGAAAAATAAAAAGGTTTCCCTTGCTCGAAAGCCAGTCATATCCGACTCTAGGGTGCAGTGCTCATCTCTGTTTCTAAGCCAAAGAGCCAGCGCTGTCTGCTTCTGCAGACATTTCCGTGGTCATGTGGCTGGCATGACTAGACACCGGAGGACACGGAACACTGTTACCTTCCCACCGAAGTGGTCCCTATTTATCTACTTGCAATTTCTTGCTTTCGAACTGCTAGGTTGGCAGGAGCTGGATGAAGACGGGAGCTCATTTCCGTCCTGCAGGACTCGGGAATCGAACTGCTGACATTCCGCTTCCCAGTCAGCGTCTTAGCGACTTGAGCCACTGCAGTACCGAAAAATAAAAAGGAGGCCTAATAAGTAGAAAAGTCAATGAGGAAATTAGGGAAAGAGTCAGAAGGGTTTATAAATTATATTTCCTTCCTAGATATAATCTTTCTCATTAACTAGCCCCTAGAACAGTGATGGGCAGCTCCCGGATCACATCAGTTTGCACACGGGGGGGGGGAGTATAAATTCCCAGTGGCCATACCCATTTCCCTCCCTGCACCTCTTCCCTTCCAGGGACACCCTCCTGCACACCAAGAAACAATCTGTGGGGCAAGGTGTGGGTCTGGGGAGGGATCCCTCAATTACTTCCCCTCCCAACTCCAACCCCACCCCACCCCCATCCCAAGAAAAAACTTCTCTCCAAGGTGGAAACTCCTCTTCCCTCCAGCCTCTGCTCTCCCTCCTCTTTCCTCCTTGTGAGGAGAGAGAAAGGGGGATGAACTGAAAGGGAGGCTTTTCAGAAAGGGAACATTTCCTTTTCCATCCAACCTCTGCTCCCCCTCCACTTTCCTCCTTTACTCTCTTGAGGGAACATTGCCCTCAGAAGGTCTTTTGGTAACTCAGCCCTTTTGGTGTCTTGCACGGAAGACAAAGAAGGAGTCGCAGGAAGGACTAACACAGGTTTATTCATTGATGCTCAGCACGAACATGTGGTAATGGGGGAGATACATCTCATTATATACCATAACACAATACATTTTAATCTTGTTGCACGGTAGCTTATTGGCTGCTACCGGCGTGGCCTCGCCCAGGTCACGCCTCTCTTCTGCAGATGTTTTCTCTTCTGCAGTTGTTTTCTGTAGCTCCTGATCATGTGGGGAAATTCCCGCGGCTGTTCGTGATTTGGGCAATGTGGACCATGTGAGACTGAACGCTCGCAGCTGCCCTCTATGGGCGGCTTGCTCGCATTCCTTAACAGCTGAGATACATTGTGATTGTGGACTGGTTACATTCATATATTTAAAGTAACATTGTACATGCATACATAACATCCCTCCCCCATAGGATGGGACGAAGTCCCTCAACCATTGTGGCTTGCCGCATGTGCGCCTGGGGCGTGCGGCCGCTTGACTTAACACAGGGGAGCCGGAGGCTCCTAGTTCCACGGAGTCCTGCCCTGCAATGGAAAGGGGGGACTCATTAGCGGCTCGGTGTGGCGTCTGTGGTAACCTTGCATTGGGGGACGGGAATGGAATGAATAGTTGGGAAGTGAATCCCTGCCTGCCGTTTGAGGAGTTTGGGGACCCCCCCAGTACAAATCTCGGGACCGACGAAGAGGCCCTCGTGGCCTCGCCACCCCCCGCTGCCTGTCCGGGCGTTCTAGAGACTGTGGTGGGCGGACTCGCCCCTGTTGCCTGTCTTGGGGGTGTTGGTCTCTGGGGGGGCAGGAGCTATTGTATACTCCAAAACAAAAGGGCTAGGGGGACTGGAAGTACCAGGGGCTGAACTGAAACCCTTCTTCTCGCTAGGACGGGTGGGGGACCACTCCGCTACACCCCCCTGGTACTGCAACTCATAATCATCATCAAACTGATCCCTCTCTTTCAAAGTATCCTCCTCTGTGGTTGGGAACCCAGGATATGCATCCGTGTCCGCGGGTTCCACCGTGTCTCCCCCTTGGGTAATGCGGGTGGGGGAGGACCCTAACGCTGATTCCCCCTCGCCGGTGACTCGCCTTCGGAGTTGGTCGGCGTGCCTTCTCCAGAGTAGACCTGAACTAGTCTCGACCCTGTAGGATACCGGCCCCGTTTGCTCAACAATTGTCCCTGGCACCCACGCTGGCCCCGAGGCCGCGTAGTTTCTGCAGTGAACCGGGTCCCCTACCGCAAAACTTTTGGAGCTCTCTCCCCCTATGCTTATGTTTCTCCCTTCATCCTCCACCCTGGACGGATCCATCCGGTCAAACAGTGTTACGGGACGCCTCCTCATGAGGAGTTCGGCTGGGGAAAAACCTGACGCTAAAGGGGTTGTCCTGTAGCAGATGAGGAACTGGCACAGATGCAGGTTCAACTCACCGGGACCCATGTGCCGCAGTGCGTCTTTCGTAGTGCGCACTTGGCGCTCTACCTGACCGTTTGTGGCGGGGTGAAACGGGGCAGCGGTTATGTGCCTGATGGCGTTCCTCTCCATAAACGTCTTGAACTCTGCCGACGTGAAGGTACTCGCGTTATCGCTCACAAGGACGTCTGGCAGGCCGAAGCAGGCAAACAGCTTTCGCAACTGTTTAATGGCTGCGGCAGAGGACGTGCTGTTCATGGGGATTACCTCCAACCACTTGGAGTAGGAGTCGACTACCAGGAGAAACATGGACCCGCGGAAAGGGCCGGCGAAGTCGACATGGATCCGGGACCATGGCCCGCGGGCCGTATCCCATTCCCTATGGGGTAGCCGGGACTCCTCGGGCCGAGAGCTCTGGCAGCTCTCGCACGTGCCCACTAGGCGTTCTATGTCCCCGTCTATCTGGGGCCACCAAAAGAAACTCCTGGCCAGAGCCTTGGAGCGCACGATCCCGGGGTGGCTGGTGTGCAGTAGCCTCAGCACCTTGGCCCTCAGTTTCTCTGGGATAACCACCCGCTGGCCCCAGAGTAAGCAGCCCCTTTCCAGAGAAAGCTCTACTCTGCGCCTGAAAAACGGCTTGAAATGTTCCTCGGGGGGAGAGGTGGGCCACCCTTTTCTAACCCAGGAACTAACTTGGGCCAGGATCTTGTCGGCCGCCGTGGCCTTGGCGAGGTCGGCCGGCACGATTGGGGGTGAGTCGAGAGACTCAATCAGCAGGACTTGGTGTTCCTGCTCTACCTCACACGTGGGGTCCCCTAAACTAGGGAGAGGGGATCAGGACAGGGCGTCCGCATGGGAGATCTCCTTCCCTGGGCGATAGACCAGCTCATATTGGTAGGCGTTGAGAAAAATGGCCCAACGCAGCATCCTGGGGGATAGAATTTGTGGGGTTGGTTTGCCGGTAGTGAAGATCCCCAGAAGTGGCTTGTGATCCGTCACTACCGTAAACTCGCGGCCGTATAAGAAATCGTGGAACTTCTTGGTTCCCGCGATTATTGCTAGGGCCTCCCTATCTGTTTGCGCGTAATTGCGCTCGGCTTTCGAGAGGGACCTTGAGTAGTACGCCACCGGGGCTTCCCTCCCGCTCTCCAACACGTGGCATAGGACCGCCCCCACCCCCACCGGGGACACATCACAGACTAGCACCACTGGTTTTTTCGGATCAAAATGGGTCAGGACCGCATCCGAAGACAGGAGTGACTTAAGCTCTTTGAATGCCCTCTCCTGCTTGTCCCCCCACCGCCAAACCGCATCCTTCTTAAGTAGCGCGTGCAGTGGCTCCGCGACCGATGCCTTCCGAGGCAGGAAGGAGTGATAGAAATTTAGGAGCCCTAGGAATGACTGCAGCTCCGGTTTCGCGGTGGGGCGAGGGGCGTCTCTCACGGCCGCTACCTTGGACTCGGAGGGTTTGATTCCGTCCGGGGTTACCTTAAACCCTAGAAACTCAACCTCCCTCACGAAGAATACGCACTTGTCCCTCCTCAATCGCAGTCCTGCCCTCTCGAACACTGAGAGAACCCCATGTAGCCTCTTGGCTAACTCTAATTCGCTCCCCGCTGTTATCAACACGTCGTCGAAGTATGGGAGGATGCCTGGAAGCCCCTTTAAAAGGCGTTCCACGAGGGACTGGAAAATTCCAGGGGCCGAATTCACGCTAAACTGAAGGCGCGTTACCTTAAACGCCCCCTTGTGCGTTACGATCGTTTGCGCGGCGGCAGCAGCCGGGGTTACAGAGAGCTGCTGATATGCCTGGGCCAGATCTAACTTTGCGAAAAACCTCCCCCCATGTAGCGTGGCCAGCAAATGGCTGACCACGGGCACCGGGTATGCATTTGGCCGAATGGCCTTATTTATCGTACATTTATAGTCTGCACAAATTCTGACCTCCCCATTTGACTTGAGGGCTGTAACAATCGGCGTTTCCCACTCCGCCGAGTCAACTGAAACCAAAATCCCCTGCCCCACCAATTTGTCCAGTTCCGCCTCAATCTTGTCCTTGAGGGCGAAGGGCACTCTCCTTGGCTTGAGGCGGATGGGCCGGATTTCTGGGTCCAGCTGAAAGGAAACCGGGGGGCCCTTGTATTTCCCGAGCCCCTTCTTGAAAACGTCTGGGTGTGCGTCGCACACGTCCCGCATTGGGTCAGTCTCGATGGCGTTAATGCCGGACAGTTCGATCCCCAGGGGAGCAAACCACTGCATTCCCAAAAGGCAGCACCTCCCCCCTTTTAGGACCACTAGGGGCAGTTTCTCGGAGTAGTTCTTGAACTTCACCTTGAAGTTTCCCACCCCCAACACTGGGATCCCATTTCCCTGCACGTCCCGTAGATTGGATCTCATGGCCCGCAGTTTGGGCCGTTTCTCTGGGGGAATGCGCATAAACTCTTTTTGGGACAGGATGGAATAAGAAGACCCCGAGTCTATCTCCATCCTCACTGGGACCCCCTGCAACAGTACCTCTATGAAGAACCGCCGGTGCTCCAGGCCCATGCGGTTCACGCCTTCCTCGCTGTGGCCGGCGGAGACCTTCCTGGTGCCGGCCGCCTTTCGTTGGTGCGTCTGGGAATGGCTGGAACTGCCCTTGTCCTTGACTTGCCCGCGCCTGCATACTCGGGCGATGTGTCCCTTTCGGCCGCAGTTGTGGCACTCGGCCTTCCGGAACGGACACCTCGTGCGGTCGTGGGCCGCCCCATAACCGTCGCAGCGGCGGTCCTGCCGTTCTCGGGTCTGCCGCTTCTCACCTCGCTTCTTGATCCTCTGGACGTCGTCGTCCTCGCTGGAGTAGGGATCCACTGTCGTGGAGGACTCCTCGGATGACGTTGGTGCGGCGGCGGGCGGCTTGGGGGCCCGCCAGGCTGTCTTCGCTGGTGTCCGCCGGGCCGCCTGCACTGGTGACTTGGCCCTCTCGGACGTGGCCCCTCGAGACTTGAATAGCCGGACGCCGCTCCTGGCCTCCTCGGCTGCTTGGGCCTCCCGCAGTACCTCGTTGAATGTGAGGCGATGGTCGCGGGTCATGAGCCTCCTCTGAAGCTCCTCGTCCCTCAAACCACACAGCATGCGGTCACGGAGGGCCTGGTCCAGGTCGTCCCACTGGCAATGCACCGCTGCAAGCCTGAGGGCCGCCGCGTAGGCGGACATGGATTCGCCCGGTCGCTGGTCCCGCCTGTGGAACGCGACCCGGGCTGGGAAGATCGAGACGGGTGGCTGGAAGTGCTCACGCAGCCTCTCCAGGCTACGGTCGATGGGCACCTTGTCCACCTTCCGGGGGGCCACCAGGGTCATCAGGATCCGCAGCGTGGCCGGCCCCACCTGAGACAGGAAGTGGGAGCGCATCTTCGCGTCGTCATCGACGCCTGCAGCCTCCATGGCGTGCCGAAACTGGCACTCGTAGAGCTCCCATTGTTCGGGCTCGCTGACATCGAACTGGTACGGCTTGACCTTGGGATTCACCATCGATCCCACCTTCGTCGCCAATTTGGTGTCTTGCACGGAAGACAAAGAAGGAGTCGCAGGAAGGACTAACACAGGTTTATTCATTGATGCTCAGCACGAACATGTGGTAATGGGGGAGATACATCTCATTATATACCATAACACAATACATTTTAATCTTGTTGCACGGTAGCTTATTGGCTGCTACCGGCGTGGCCTCGCCCAGGTCACGCCTCTCTTCTGCAGTTGTTTTCTCTTCTGCAGTTGTTTTCTGTAGCTCCTGATCATGTGGGGAAATTCCCGCGGCTGTTCGTGATTTGGGCAATGTGGACCATGTGAGACTGAACGCTCGCAGCTGCCCTCTATGGGCGGCTTGCTTGCGTTCCTTAACAACTGAGATACATTGTGATTGTGGACTGGTTACATTCATATATTTAAAGTAACATTGTACATGCATACATAACATCCCTCCAATGCTTCTAAGAGCACAACTTTTAGCATGTTGTTTTTTTCCTGCTTCTGGAGTTTGAGTCTCAGGTACTGCATGGCGGAGTGAGCTCCCATCCCTATCCCAACTCCTGCCAACCTAGCAGTTTGAAAGCAAGAAATTGCAAGTACTGTAGATAAATAGGGACCATTTTGGTGGGAAAGTCATCCTTGCTCAAAAGCCAGTCATATCTGATTCTAGGGTACAGTGCTCATCTCCATTTACAGCCAAAGAGCCAGTATTTGCAGATGTTTTCATGGTCATATTGTAGCCCCACTTTTGGAAAATGCACCTTTTTTATTTTTATGTCTTCACATTTTTAATAAAGTTATTTCTTTCATTTATTATCATTTGCCCTTTACAGTAGGCTTCTGTATGCACAAACAGTATGCTGACACCCTCACCCAAGACACACACTTTGCAGGTAGATAACTGCAAAGGTTTTTTTAATGAATAATAAAGGTTTGCATTGTATTCAGGATCATGCGCTATTCATTTCAATGATGGTAGATCAGGCTTGGCCCGAGAAGCGAGCTTTAGCGAGGCCGAAAAAGAGGAGACTAGGCCGGCTAAGGAAACTGACAGAAACTGACAGCCTAGCTGTCCTCGTATAACCTCAGGAGAAATTATGAATGGGAATCCATATATGATAATCCACACACGTCAATACAGTCAACCCTCACATAACAACGTGTTCGGATAGCATCATTTTCGCTTAACAATGCATTGTTATACACCATGTGTTCCCTCGCATAACAATGTTTTTAGTGTCGTTGTCCGGACAACAATGCTAAAATAACCATCATTATCTGGACAAAACGTCGTTATGTGGGAAACTCCATAGAAATCCGCATTACAAGAAAAATCGCTCAGCAATGCTACTTGGGGAACCAAGTAGCATCGTTATGTGAGGGTCTACTGTACTTCAATCAAAGAAGATCAAAGGGTTGCAGTGAAAGTGGGTTTTCTGAGGTAATTTCCAGGCAGCAACACGTTCGAAAATATTAGAAAAATATGGAGCAATGGAGAAAAGGCAGGGGCTGAGCCCAGGTTGGGGCGTTAGCACTTTACATGCTGAATGAAAGTTTAAATGTTTAAATTAATTTAAGATAATTCATGTCAAGCTCCCAAAGCCTGAGACTGGTGTAGACTGGTAAAGGACCAGTTGCGGAACTGTTCGAGAAGGTCTCCCTGGGAGTAGGACAGGCAACGCAATGGTCATTTATTTCCAATTGGTTTCAGCATGGGAAGTGTGGGCTAGTTCGAAACGGGCTCTTTCGGCCACCAACACCCCCCCCCCAATTCTCTCCTGTCAAAAAGCCAAGGAAAACTTTTAGAAAGCAAACTTTAGGCATTAGCGTATTGAGGAAAATTGCATTTTTTGAGGATTCTGGACCATGCCTGGCCATAGGCATGGTGAACTCAACCCTTCAAACACCGATTGATTTATTGATTGATTCATTTATTGATTTATTTGTGGTTAAGGTTAAAAGTTTAAAAATTCATTAGAATTCACTGGAAAATTATATCAACATGCTTTCTTTTGTATTTTGAAGCAAGGAACTTCTACTTCACCTCTCTTTCAACCTGAACTTGCTCAAACACACCCAAGAGACTAATGTGCCCACAGAAACTACCTATTGTCCCTTTTTGCCCATCTTACAATGCCCCGATAGCCCCAAATTTCCCTATGTATCCCTCACCCTTGGTTTGCATTGCCCCTTTTGTTTCTGTGGATTATTTGTTAAATGTACCCCTTGCCAGACAGGATGGGGATTAACGGGGTGGGTTCACCTTACCCTTCACCCTGGGGTCACCCATTCAGTCCTAAAGCCAGTCCCACAGATTCCCATTGGAGGACCAACCTTTCACCCACTACATGAAGCTCATTTGGATTGGTGCTCATCTACACCCTCACGTGTTCATTGGAATACACTCAACAGCCTCACATGTTCATTGGAGCCCGCTTGCTCTTGTCACTGGCCCTTGTTTCAGCATTGTCCCTGTCACTGTTCCTATACCCTACCCCCTTAATCGCCCAGCACAATCTTTTCCTGACTTTTGTAACCTTTTAATTACCAATATTTACATAAAGACTGTACCACTGTAACCCATATGTGCTTTTTTGATTATTAAAAGAAAAGACCGCTGCTGATTTATCATTTAATTGTAAAATCTTTATTTTGTAAAATTTAGCTAGATGATAGTTTTAGTTTTGTAGAAAGGTATAAGAATTGCATCTGGGCATAGGATAGTCAGCTTTCCTGACCAATGCATATGTTAGCTCCCACATGGGCGGAAAATAGGCAAGGTTGAGAGAGGAACTCTGTTCAACAGTGGGCCACTGTTGGGTAGACATCTTTTCAATAAACCTCATTTGATTTGTCTGAAGTACGTCTCTGTGGTTAATAGGGAAGGATGCAGCACTTCGCCAGTGAGCGATCCTGTTCATTTTTAGTTGCATTTTTTGATTCAGAAGACCATCTGTAGAAGAAGCAAGGACATGCATTTTTTTAGGTAACAATGTGGCAGGCATAATTAGATCACCCACCAAGTCACATAGCCACACCCACAAAGTAGGCAACACCCACAGTGTGGTAGTAAAATATTTTGGAACCCACCACTGCCCTAGAATGAAAGTTATATTTAAAATGAAAAAGAGAAAGAAACTTTTGTACACTTTCCTCAGAAAAAGCAATATATTTTAGCATAATTTAATCCCCCACCTCCCCTTTGAGAACTATAAAGCAAGGGGAATCTTGTAATAAGGTGACACTTGCACTGAGCATAAGGTGTATTCACTGTATAACATTTTAAAAAGAATGTCTTGTTCTATCATGCAAAAAAGAGAGGGATTTTGATGCTATGGGTTGTTTGGGATCACAATGAGCCAAATTGGATGAGATGGTATTAAACCATGTTCAAGCTTCCGTTGGATTAACTTGTTTTTGGACCATACATTATAGATATACTCTTAATTAAAAAATAATTACCTGGCAAACAGAATGTTATGGTTTCCATGTGGAAAATTATACCAGAAGAAAAAGATAAACTGCTCATTTTTCTGAGCCACAATTCCAATACAGCATCATCTGCCCACACTAACTATCTATTAAAAATGTAAGCTCCAGATTAGATTTCTTCCTCTTCTTCTGTATCTTGGACAGACATGAAACTGCTAAAATAAAGCCACCGTTTGCTGAGTTCATAAAACCCTCATTATGCAGTAGCTTGGTCTAGGGTCGTAGCCAGGGGGTGGCCAGGGTGGACATCACCTTTGGGTTGCCCATGGGAATAATTGGCCAAACCTTTCCCAAGGGGTTCGCCCGGCCTTCAACAGATCCGGGGACCAACCGAACTTTGCAGGAAAAGCAATTGGGGTACGGGCTAGTTAGCTAGTTTGGGGGGCAAATCATAAAGCCTTGGCTGATGGCTATGATAGAAACAGGGCAAAAACCAAAGATGATGACTCTAAAGGAAATACACAATCCTCCACTTCTGGCTCCGAAATTGCTCTCAATGATTAGCATAGACTCCGAAATTAGGGCAGGAACAATGGGTTTTGCCAGCCCAAGGTAATTAGGTGCGAGTTGTCCATTAACCCCAGGGTAACTTCCAAGAGCTGGCATTGTAGCTGGACCACCGGAAAATGCCACATATGCAAGCCTTCTGTATTAAGGGGCCATGTGCATCCTATGCATGCATCACCCCAAGGCAGGGTAATAAATACGTGCCACCCGACTCAGATCGGGGCGGGACTTCACCGCACGATTGTCTCGCGTGTCTTCCTTGCGGCCAGCCACTCCAACATGTGGGAGCCATTGCAACAATCACCCACCCTGAGTTAGCAGTTTGCCCATCTTCAAACTCCTGGCTGCTTGTATATATAACACATATATATGACATTATTGCCCATCCTGAAAAAATATTCACCTACCCCCATCTAGAATCCTGGCTACAGCCCTGGCTTGGACTTCACCCCTTTAGGTTGTTGATGTGATAGCACATTTAGAATATTCCTCTCGCTCTCCCAAACCCCCACCCCCCACCCCAGTGAACTAGGATTACACAAACTCAATTTTTCTATCTGTAGGAAACTGCTTTTAGAAATATTTAAGTTTTAGGGCATTCAGTCCTACTGCCATATTGCATAAACTAAAATATTACAGTCTAGGAGTAGTTTTATGATTGGATGACCTGTTTGCCCACCTAAGTAAGTTGTAAGTAAGTAAGTTGTTGTCTAGTACTTCTCTCAGAATTCCAAACAATTGGCCACTGACAATTGTCAGTTACAGCTGACAGATATTGAAGGACCCAAGTTTCAGAACTACTGGTTGAGGGAACCATCCATATTGATGATTGCTGGCCATTGCAATGAAAGCCACACCCCTGCAGATTCCTCTGTGCAAATCATTGAGAGCAATTGGATGGCTCCTTCTCCACTGATTGGTGCTGAGCAGTCATTAACTGGGAGAGACTATAGGTCTGCTGGGGCTGCTCCCATAAGCCTGTGATTCCCAACACCTGCTAAACCATCAAAGGACTGCATCTTCACACAACCCTTCCCACATTGCTAAATCATGATGTAGGGCCCTTCAAGTATGTGGGTTTCTTCCTTCCAAGAAAGTATATGGAACAACCAGTAACAACCCTTTTCTCATTGTAACAGTTTGAAAATTGGAAAAATAAGATATTGTCAGATGTACATCTTGAAGATATTGTAGAAAAAGAGAATGAGTTGATGGCATTTTAAAAAAAGTGTGGGTATTATTTTAATGCAAATTAAAAATAATGTATATTAAAATTAAAATTAAATTTTAAATTAAAATTTAAAATAATTTTAATTTACAGGGGTAATTTACAGGGGTAATTTTAATTTACAGGGGGCCTGGAGGTCAATGGTCCATAGGGTCACAAAGGGTCAGAATCGACTGTGCGACTAAAATCTCCCAGATGGGCAGGATATAAATGTAATAAATAAATAATATTCTACAAGAAAAGGAGTGTGACCCCAAGACAAAACTGAGGACATAAAACAATGTACAAAATATTGTTTCTGTTTATTCAAATTTTGACAGAAATGTATTAGCATAATCATACATGGCAACTAAACGTAGTTACACATAATGAATGGGGAACACATTCAATCAGTGTTGAGAGAGATCTGTTGGCTGACATATGATTCCCAAGTCCAGTTCAGTGACCTTGTGAGGATTTAGGAATGGTTTTGCTGAAATGACCACAGATGCCAGAATAAGTTTGAAAGCTTTATTGATTACAGCATCCCCTGGAAGGATGGCATGAATCTGGAAGCCTCATGGTAAGGTAAGCTTCCTTTTATATCCCTTTGGAGAGGAGGGGTTAGGGTAAGAGGTCAGGAAGAGGGGTGAGGTCAGAGGTCATAGGGTAATGGTGCATTATGGTCATTGGTGATGAAAGACAGTGAGGTATTCTTTATCTGACAAAATCCCCTTCTAATGCCTCACTGTTTCTTCATTCTTGCTTGTTAGTCCATGGTTTTAAAATATAAGTCCCAGTTTGTTTGTAAGGTAGTGATGCTGGTTAGATGGGAGAGGTGTAGTCAATATATCTGCTATTTGCTCCTTGGTGTCACAATATGTTGTCTTGACGAAACCTTTCTCGCACATTTGTCTCACATTGCAGTATTTGATATCAATGTGCCTGGATCTACGTCCTACCGCGTCTGATCTTGAGATTTCAATTGCAGCCTTGTTATCTTCATGTATAGAGATGGGAAGAGTGGGGTCGCTCCACATTTCGGAAATTAGTTTGTTGAACCATATTAGGTCATTTGTAGCTTTAGATAGACAAGGATATTCAGCCTCTGCTGTAGAAGTTGATACTAATTTTTGCTTCCCAGTATACCAGTATATGGGGCTGTTGTTCAGGAAGACCATGTAACCGGAGGTACTCTTTCTGTCTTTCATATCCCCGGCCCAGTCTGCATCTGCATAACATGATAGAGTGGGTCCCTCCATCATTGAAGGGATGATTGATAACATTGCATCCTTGGTTTCCTTCAGATACCTCAGTATTCTTTTTACGGCATTCCAGTGGTATATTTTTGGTTCACTCTGATGTCTTGATAAAAGGTTTACTGCCAGAGAGATATCCGGCCTGGACCAATTAGCTAGGTAGAGCAGCAATTCTATGGTGGATCTGTACAATGTGTTTTCTTTGAAAATCTCATTGCAACTATACATGTTTTTCAAAAAAATCCATTTGCATTGGCGTGTCTGAAGGAGCGGCATCAATCATATTACATTTCGTCTATAGTTCGATTATCTTGTCCTCTTGTGAAATAGAGAAGCCACCGGGAACTTCAGAAATCTTGACTCCTAAGTAGTTGTCTACCTTCCCTAGGAACTTCAAAGTGAATTGTTCTTGTAGGTTTTGGACAAATTGGTCATACTTGACCTTGCTTTTTCCTACGTACAGGATATCATCGACATAAACCAGTATTTTCTCTGTATCCCCATTGTTCCTCTTGACAAAAACGCATCTGTCGGCTTCAGTGTGCAAAAAGCCCTTCTGTTCCAGGGCATTAGACAGGCACTTGTACCACCTTTTGCCAGATTGTTTTAGTCCATAAAGACTTTTGTTGAGAAGCCAGATCCCACCTTCGCTCTTGTCAATTCCTTGAGGGGCCCTGACATATATTTCCTTGTCTAAAGTCAAGTGCAGATATGCAGTTTGTATGTTGAACTGGTACACATGCTCCTTCTGGATTGAAGCTAAGGCAAATGCAGCCTTTACACTTTTGGCTCTCATGGTTGGAGAATATGTGTCAGTGTAGTCCTCTGGAAACCTCTGTGCGAACCCCTGTGCCATGAGTCTGGCCTTGTAAAAGACTTCATTGTTTTCAAGGGTTTTGATTCTGAAGACCCATCTTGTGCCTATGGTTTTCTGTCTTTCTGGTGGTTCCATTGGGGTGTATACATTGAGCTCCTTGAGGCTGTCCAATTCATTCTGCATTGCTTGTTTCCATTTTACTTGTTCTTCAAGTGGTAACTTCTGTATGTCGGTGTAGCTGTCAGGTGCGCCCATCAAGTCGTCTATGGACATCACGTAGTCTTCCAGGTATCTGGGAGTTTGGCCTTTAGTAGCTCTGGTTGACCTTCTGTTCGACACTGTGGTGGTCTCCTTCGTTCCTTGTCATCCATCTGTGTCATCATTGGTGATATTTTCTTCAGTTTTATCTTCTCTAGAAAGACCTGATGCATCCTGATCATGCCCATCAGTTATTGCAGGCGCACCCCCCCAATAACGGACACAGACAACATTGAAAGTGGATAACAGCATAGGGCCACATTTATTGATTCAATGCCCTAGTCCGAATTATAAATTTGTATTGGTAAAACGACCAATCATAATTCCTAAGGCAAGCAGGCCGAAGTAACACTGGTAAGGTACCACCCCAAAATTGCCAACGGCAATTGGTTACAATGTATCAATTTGTATCAATTTGTTTGTTGACAACAAACAAATTGTTGACCGTAGTCAATAACTAACTCATGACCCCACCCTCTGACGCGTATCCGTGAAATCACAGGGGTGATGCATGCTGGTTAGCAATCGTCATCACCCCATCGCCTGATTCGTCGTTGACCGGACAACGTTTAACTAATTTATTCCTGTCTAGTGTTGTCCAGTCAATTGCGAACCTGCCGGATACTTGTGGGTCATACTGTTTACCTTACCAGTGCTACCCGCCAATGTGACCAAAGTCAACATTAGGAACACAGAAAGACCCCTATATCAAACCATAGCAACAGTGTGGGATGGGCAAAAAAGCCAGGACCCGGAAGCCAATATGGGTCCCAGCCAAAAATTCCCACCCGGCCCCGAAGCGACCAAAATATCACACTGTTAACTAGGGAGGGGGTGGAGGGGAAAAGACTTCTCCGCTCCGTCGCTGAGGTAAAATGGCAGCTCGGCTGCCTCGTGGCCACCCCTTTTATAAGGGAGCTGGCCACGCCCCTAACTACCCGGATTCTCTGTCCTGTGGGGGGGGGGCCGCAAAGGGCGCGGCGGCCATTTTGGCGCCGCGCTTGCATTGCAGGCGCACCCCCCCAATAACGGACACAGACAACATTGAAAGTGGATAACAGCATAGGGCCACATTTATTGATTCAATGCCCTAGTCCGAATTATAAATTTGTATTGGTAAAACGACCAATCATAATTCCTAAGGCAAGCAGGCCGAAGTAACACTGGTAAGGTACCACCCCAAAATTGCCAACGGCAATTGGTTACAATGTATCAATTTGTATCAATTTGTTTGTTGACAACAAACAAATTGTTGACCGTAGTCAATAACTAACTCATGACCCCACCCTCTGACGCGTATCCGTGAAATCACAGGGGTGATGCATGCTGGTTAGCAATCGTCATCACCCCATCGCCTGATTCGTCGTTGACCGGACAACGTTTAACTAATTTATTCCTGTCTAGTGTTGTCCAGTCAATTGCGAACCTGCCGGATACTTGTGGGTCATACTGTTTACCTTACCAGTGCTACCCGCCACACGGAGGGGCTTCACAGAAGACCTGACGCCCCCACCCAGACCGTCAGCTCGGTCAACAGGCCTGCTCGCCAATCACCTAACAGGAGGTCCATACCTCCTCGCGACAGATGGACCCCATCCCCTGCGTACAAGTCATAATTTTGTAGGCTAACAGCGGGGTGATGACTGACCCGTCCCCAATCCTTGTCAGCAAGAAACCGCGCCACCGCCCCGTTGACCATGCGCCTAGCGCGGTCAAGGGCCAGGAGGTGAACGCCCCCTCTATAGAAAGGCGCGGGATAATGTCCACCAAACTAGGGTTGTGGCAGGCCAGACATAATGCAAGTAGGCGAGGTCCTCGCAAATCGCATGCTTGAGCGATAAGCCGGTGACCTGGCACAAATCATTGCCCCCA
Organism: Bradypodion ventrale; assembly: GCA_035047345.1. Classification (NCBI taxonomy): domain Eukaryota; kingdom Metazoa; phylum Chordata; class Lepidosauria; order Squamata; family Chamaeleonidae; genus Bradypodion; species Bradypodion ventrale. Next base: position 142,458,431 of record JAWDJE010000005.1, read on the forward strand.
AGGTAGATGATGAGAATGTCAGGCGGGTCAGCACTCATGCCAGAAAAGGGAAAGGCCGCAGCCCCCGCCATAACATCCTAGGCTTACCATGCCATGCGAGACTGGCGTGTTCACCCAGTCCCAGTCGGGGTCCACTCTGTCGCCGCAGCGTAACGCGCTGCCCTGTGCACATAGCTGTGGCCCACCAGCCATACTGTCACCGGTGTAATACGACACCCAGGGTCTGTAAGAAAATTGAGAAAAAGGCGGTAAGGTGACTGGATTGGTACTCATGGCAGGAGTGGGCGCACATAAAACTGAAAACATTGCGAGCCCCACCTCCCCATGCTGCGTATGTCAGCCCCAGAGTACCCAAAAGCAGCTGCTGTAGCGGCTGCACCAATACGGAATGAATGTGTGCCATAACGGGCACCTGGTAGGCCCACCCTGGTGAGGGCTCTGGCTGTCACCTTCCAAAACTGAAATTTAGTGAGGGGAGACCCATCTTGGTGACAGAAAAACGGGCCGTGGTGCCTGCCACGCAGTGCCAGGAATTCCTGTAGGGCACCAACCGGACAGATGTCTGCCAAAGAACACCGTAGCAGTCTTACACCACTGCCTACGCCATGCTGATCTGTCTTAGAGGAGCGTATCCTCAACTGGGCCCAGTCTTTGGCAATATAGACATCCTCGAGTTCCAGTGCCCTACCACTTGCATCCGCCTTATACAGCATCTCAAGCTCGCTGTCGCGGAGCGCTCCAAAAAGGCCACCGTTGTAGCCGCATGAAGTGGGCTGCCTCATTTCCAAAACAGAGGCCAGGCCAGCCCCGGGCCAATTGGGTAAAACCCTGGGAAAATCTTGCATCCGCCTTACTCAGCATCTCAAGCTCGCCGACGCGGAGGGCTCCAAAAAGGCCACCGTTGTAGCCGCATAAAGTGGGCTGCCTCATTTCTTAAAACTGAGGCCAGGCCAGCCCCGGGCCACTTGGGTAAAAACCCTGGGAAACTCTTGCATCCGCCTTACTCAGCATCTCAAGCTCGCCGATGCGGAGGAGTCCAAAAAGGCCACCGTTGTAGCCGCATGAAGTGGGCTGCCTCATCTATCAAAACAGAGGCCAGGCCAGCCCCGGGCCAACTGGGTCAAAAAACCCCCTGGGTAAATGGGGTGGCGGTCGCCCGGGAAACGCCCGGGCACGCGCACCCACCCCTCCCAACATGTCTCACCCGGAAGTCATTGGTGCTGTCCACACGACCTCCCACCTTGGCCATAAAAGCCAACCCGACAGCTGAGATGCTATGGTGCGTGGTGCAAGGCCCTGGGGATACAGGTAAATCGTGAACCGCAGAACATGGGCTACTGGAAAAGGCCAGGTTCCTGGCAGTCAGAATCGGGTACATAATACTCTAAAGGAACTAAATGCGTGGTGATACGCCTTACTCATGCATGGCGCTAGTGACAGGCCAATCGCCCGGTTCACCTCTCCTTGCCAACGGTCCATCTCACATCCGGGAGTGGCGAGGGAAATTCCTCCGCATCCGGGGGCCGAGGCACGGAACCGGGAGATCTGCAGGCGGGACAAAGCAGCAGCAATATCATTATCAACCCTTGGGACATGCCTGGCCCTGAAGGGAACGTTGAGGCACAGGTTGCATAACACAAACCAACTAACCAGCTCCATAACCCCGGGCGATTTGGAATCCTGTGCAGTGACGATGCGGAACAGCCGCGTTGCCATGCCCAAGTTGCACAACCGAGTTGGCCCACCTCTTGCCCCATAGCATCAAAGCACCCAGGATAGGGAAACGTTCCAGATACGTGAGACCATGCAGGCAACCCTTTGCCTGCCCAGGATGGTGGCCACCCACCATAGGCCCACTTCCAATTGAAGTACATCCCAGAAACCCAGGAATCATGAGGCATCGGACCGCATCTGAAAGCAAGGGGGGGCCAGGGAATCAGACCCCAAAATGACACCCCGTTGAACTACCTCTGGCTCTATGGCCAGACAAGCACGTCTGCCCCGATACCCTGGGTAAATCTGAGCCTGTGATGGGGCCTGGATAATCCCGCCATGGCGTCGCACAAGCGCAGAGCAAATGCCCTGCCCGGTGCGACGACCCTGCCAGCGAAACTGGGGTGACCATGTAGCACCAGAAGTTACCTCAGTGATGCCATGCGCCCGGCCAGCAAGACCGAGACAAGGGCCACTAGCCTTGACACCTTATCCTGCTGCAACCTAGAATCCTGCGCTATCGTGTTACTCTCCACCCCAGGAATACTAGCTGTGGATATGGGCCCTCGGTCTTTTCGGGCGCTAAAGGGACACCAAGTTCCTCCATTAGCGTCTGAAATGTGATGAGGAGACGTGGGTACGTGTCCCAGCCCCGTTCAGCCCCGAATAAAACCATCCAGGGAATGGGCTACAGACCGGGACCCTGACCTGCGGATAAAAGCGCAATCTAGGAAAATGGTGAAACGCTCGAATACCGAGCCCCAAAGGAATAGCCAAAAGGCATGGCATCATTGAACAATATGCTCCCCAGGACGGGGGTGCGGGACAATGCCAACGACCCTGCCCACATGGACCCTTTCGTCAAAGCTGGCAGCAGCCACCTCCTCCCTCCCCTTAAGGGATAAAAGATCGGGGGCATCCTGAGGGGACCTGTTACCCATGAAAGGGATCCGGAACCCCTGTCTAGAACCCTGAAGGATACCCGCATCCTCACCCTTCAGGCACCATGTGAGCCAACGCTCCAACATGTCCACCTTAAATGGGGAGGGAGGCCTTCGGTGAACTAGATCCATCTGCGGCAGTCTTGCAAGCCCCCTGTCTGCCCCACCCTCTGCCCCGCATCCTTCTAGGCCTGGGACAGGCAGAGGCCGCATGGGGCCCAACACAGGTGGGACACTCCTGTCTGTATTTGCAAGTCTTCCCCTTAGAGGAGCCATTGGACAAAAAAGTCCAGCACAGCCGGCGGGCTGGAACCCCCCGCCCCGCCCCCTGGCAGGTGACCTGTGCTGGGGCCGCCCGCTGAACCGCATGCCCACAATGGTATATCTCCCCGGGTGCAGGGCGCGTGGGCGTCACGTACAAAAGCCACAGCGTCTGGCCTGGCTCATCCTGCCTAATCTCGGGGTGCGGGGAAATCCGCCTACGGCATCCCTCGTCACAAGCCAACCACGCTGGGCCCGGAAAGTAAATCATCGCCCGGTAGGCGTTGTCCAAATACTGGACCATCGGAATTACCAAATCCGGCCATGCCCTAATGTACACCGCCATGCATACGATGCAGGCCGGCAACCATTTGGCCCACATACTTGGTGGCTTGCGACAACGTGCCTGCCACTATCCTTCTCATTCTGCCCCTCCCTCTCTCCTTGGTGGGCACACTGTTTAGGAATGAGAAGATCCACGTACTCCCCCCGCCAAATTACCCTCTGGCGGCCTGTGCCAAGTGGTCACTCATCGGCAAGGAATAGGGGCTTGGACCAAACCGGCCACCCAAAACATTCCCCTAAGGGTAGGGAACACCCCCCACCACGGGGCCCTGGGTGTTAGCTGTCATCGCCGGGTGAGGCGTCAGCGGGTGCACCGCCGCACCACCCGCGCGAGGCCAAAGAGATTGGAAAGCCCCCCCCATATTGGGAATGTGTGTGGATGTACTCGCTTACACCGTATACTCACATGCTGCACCCCCGCGGGCCGCCCCCACCGGGGGTTCCGGCCCACTGGGGGCGTCGGAGCTCACGACCGACGTAGAGCTCATCCCCGGAGAACCTGCACCTGGCCGCTGGCTGGGGAGCTGCGAGGCAGCGGCCGAAACCGCGCCACGCGCCTGCAGCAGCTCAACCCTCCCCGTCGGCTGTTGTCCTCCTGAAGACAGCGCCTCAAAAGGAAACCCAAAGGAGGGGGGGGCCCCGCCCGACTTCCACATTAACCTGGGGCGAAGGGCCGGCTGGCCCGCCTGGTCCATGCGTGGGTACAGGCCCCTGTACCCAGGACGCGAAAGCAGGTGGAGGAGCGGTGTCCACCGCTCGCGGGCCGCGGGCCGGAACCCCTTCCGCGCCCGCACTCTGGTTGCCCACTCCGGGCGAAGGGGCAATAGACCCCATTCCGCCGGCCCCGGCAGGGGCGAGCAAAGGCGGCAGCTGAGGAGGCAGCACCGCGGTCCTCCGACCTGGGTTGCGCCTCCTAACCGCGCGAGCTGCACTCGGAGCTGCCTTCTTCTTCGAAGGCATTTCCACCGAAGCAAAGGGAAGCCGGCAAGGCAGAATCGCTACCCAAAAGGCTTCCCGGTAGGCTCAAGAGCGACGGAGACACAGGGGAAAAGACTTCTCCGCTCCGTCGCTGAGGTAAAATGGCAGCTCGGCTGCCTCGTGGCCACCCCTTTTATAAGGGAGCTGGCCACGCCCCTAACTACCCGGATTCTCTGTCCTGTGGGGGGGGGCCCGCAAAGGGCGCGGCGGCCATTTTGGCGCCGCGCTTGCATTATCTCATTTGAGTGTAACTTCGTCCAGTTTGCATTTTCATGGAATGCGGCTGACCTGGAGATGGTTACCTTGTGATGCTTGTCTATAAATCTGTATGCCTTTGAACCTGGTTCGTAACCAACAAATCTCAATCTCTTGGATACATTATCTCCTTTTCTCCATAGTTGTTTCGGTATATGGACATCGACCATTACCCCAAAAACATGGAGATGGGAGAGGCTGGGCTTGCGCTTATACAGCATTTCATAAGGAGTCTTCTCTACTACACTCAACCAAGTCCTGTTGAGGGTATAATTTGAATACATTAACGCTTTTCCCCAATAAGTGAACTTTAGTCCAGCGTCTTCAAGCACACATTTCATCATGGTCTGTAGTACACCTGCGTTCAGCTATCCTGTTTTGGAAGGCCGAAAAGGGTGTGGTGGTGGAGTGCATCATGCCTTGGGCAGTGATCCATTCCTTGAATTCCCTTGAGAGGAATTCTGAGCCTCTGTCTGTCATTATCTGCTTTATTTGTAAGTTGTGTTGTATTTGTACTCTCTTGTAGAACTTCTTGAACTTTGTAAAAGTCTTTCCTTTGACTCTGAGTGTGTACACAAATACATATCTGCTGTAGTCATCGATGATGGTTAGGAAGAACTTCTTCTTACTTATAGAAGTGGTGAGTGGCCCCACTAAGTCCATGTGTATGAGTTGAAATGCTTGAGATGTGCTTCTCTTTGATATTTTCGGCCTTGGCATTTGTTTGGATTTTGAGCTTAGGCACACAGAGCACTTCAGGAATTTGTCACAGTTTTTCACCTTCAAACCTTCTGCATGTTCCTGCATTCTCTTGAAGGTGGAGAAACTGGTGTGTCCTAATTTTCTGCGTAGCAGGTGAGCACAGTTGTCATGCATGGGTTTCCCTATGGAAATGAGGGTGGTGCTGTGGGGAGTTGTCGCCTCAGGATCTTTGATGTCTGAATTTTCTTCCCCCTCTTCTTCTGCATCACTTGCTTCGGTGTGACTTTTAAAATCGTTGTGTTGATTGTTTTCCCCTTCTATTTCCTTTGTTTCTGCTTTGTGGGTATTGGCGTGGATCCTTCTGTTACCCACTTCAGTGGGTATGTAGTAGGGCAAACCACCCACTATAGCCACTTCCCCAATGTTTCTTCCCTTGTTTGTGATGGACACTCCATCTTTCTGAAAATGCAATTCCGTTGTGGTGTCTTCACATAGTTTGAAGGCGGCCAATATGTTGAACAGAATTTCAGGTATGAACAATATCCCTCTGACGTTTCCCAAACCTGGAATGTTTACTTCTCCTTTATCCATCACATGTGCTTCCTTTTGATTTGCAACCTTTATCTGGAGAGATGTTTTTGTGAATGAGTTGAATAATTCTTTGTTGCATGAAGTGTGTGTGGTGGCCCCTGAGTCTATCAGCCAACATTTCTTGTTGTCTAGGCTGCTGGTGGGGTGCTCCCTGCCTTCTTTGTTGTTTATGGAGTTGGATTCATGCTTCTGGTAATTGTGGTCCTTCCGGGGACTGGGCGACCTGTTCTGCCTGTGCTCATAGTTGGACCTTGTGTTGGTTTTGGGTGTGTATCTTCTCCCTTGTGCATAGTCTTCTTTATCTTTGACCTTGGGGAAGTTCCATTTGATGTGGTATTTCAAACCACAAAACAAACAACCTTGTTTCTGGTTGGCTGGCTCTGTGAATTCAACCCTTCTATCTGTTCTGGTGTCTCTGTGTACGACACCTCCTCATGTTGTCATGCACTATGAGTTTCCCTGCCAATGCATCTAGTGACATGGTTTCACAGTCTATTGTGTCAAGTTCATCCAAGAAGTGACTCCAGCTGGGGTCTAGGGAGTTGAGTGTTATGCTGACCATGCTTTCCTCAGTGATTGTTTCACCACGTTATAGCAACTGGGATCTCGTGGAGTTCAATCTCAGGACGTGTTTACCCATGGGGGTGCCTGGTTTCAATCTTGCGGAGTGGAGTTCCCTGGAAATCCGGCTGGTGGTGCTTCTGTTGCTGCTGTGGAACAAGGCATTCAATTTGTCCCATATCTCAAGAACCATTAGTCCATGTGGTGTGCTGGGGTAGGTGGCTGGTTCAATGGAGCTTAAAAGCAGGTAGAATGCTCTATTGTGTTTTCGGTCTGTTTCAATGGACCATGGTTCTTCAGGAGGGTCTAAGATAAAGTATAGTGCATTGTCACCCATCAGCAGGATTTGAAATTGTTGAGCCCACTTTGGCAGATTCTTTCCTGTAACACTTACTTTTGGAAAGTCATTGGGTAGGTTGGTTTGCTGGCTGGAGTTATTCTTGGACTTGGTTTGCTGTTCTAGATGTCCCATTTGGTGTAGAAAAGGGCAGAAAAGCATAGGTATACAAGCTGTCACTTTTGAATTGCCCACCAGTTTTTTGTGTCTGGAGGCTGCTGCTGGAGTTGACTGTGCATGTGTGGCCCATTGTGCATGCGTGAAGGTCATTTTGCTCAGGTCCTCGTTGGGGAAGGATCTCCACTCCCCTGCTCTAGGTTCTGAGTGGCTGAGCAGAAGACGATGGCCACCGGGTGCCCATTGGGACTCAGAAAGTGGTGGCGGGAGTCTCTCCTGGTACGGGGGAGGAGTGCTCGTGTTATGGAGTTTGTCTCTGGAAGCCTCCAGGAGTGGGTAAGTAGCTGTGCGGGTAGCCCTGGGTCATCGGGCATGTCTCTGCCTTCCGATGGAGGCCACTGGGGGAGGGGGGGTCTGTCCTCAGTGGGGTTTATGGCTGATGTGTTGGTGGTTGCTGCACTGTGGGGTTCTTCGCGGGGGATTGTTTTCACGTGGGGGGTTCATGCATGGAGGGCTGAGGGAAGCTGAAAGAATGTCTATGGCCTTTGAAACCTCTGCTTATGGGTAGGGTCCCCCATGATCTTTGTGATATTTCTCTTGTCTGACTTTATACAGTTCCCAGAGATAGCTTCTAATTTCCTCCACCTCATCTTCTTCACTATCACTGGGTTCACCTTCTGTGCCCTGGCTCAAAATTTTCCCCCTTCCCACCAGATTGTTTGAAAGTCATTTTTACTGGCTGCCTGAGGCCTATTGGTGTACTGCCGCTTCCCATCTCGGTGTGGGTAACCGTGGTACCTCCGTTCTTCAGACCCAGAGATAGGCTTTGGAACTCCATGTCAATCTGTTCATCACCAAGCATGCTCTCTCCCTCGTCTTCTCCTTCTCCTTGGGTTGGACGGGTGCTGGTTAGCATGCACTGTTGAGAAGTTAGCTCTCAGATGCTTTCTTCCTCTTCAGCAAGTTTCATCCGGATTTCCTCATCCATTTTTTTTCTGGATCTCTAAGACCAGATCGCCCCCTCTGGTTGCTTCGTCTGGTTCTACTTTGGGGCTGGTCTCTTCGGTTTTGTTCTTCTTTGATCTCTTTATTCTGGGCATATTGTATTTTTGTAGATATTGTGGTTTATTCAGCAACCATTCTCTTGCTACCAATTCTGTGAGGATTTAGGAATGGTTTTGCTGAAATGACCACAGATGCCAGAATAAGTTTGAAAGCTTTATGCTGATGATACCCAGCTGTACATCTCAGCCCGTGGGGACCCCAGTGATGCGGTCAATGTCCTATCCAGATGTCTGGAAGCTGTCGGGGTCTGGATGGGGGACAACGGGCTACAATTGAATCCATCCAAGACTGAGTGGCTATGGATGGGGGCCCCCGCGTTATCCAGGGAGCTGCAAACTTTGGTCTTGGATGGAGCTGCTTTGCCCCAGACAGACCCGGTACGCAACTTAGGGGTCCTCCTGGATTTGGGACTGCTACTTGTAGATCGGGTGGCAGCCATGGCCAGGAGGGCTTTCGCACAGCTTCGCGTCATCCGTCAGTTGTGTTCGCTCCTGGACCGGGACTCCCTGCTCATGGTCACACATGCTCTGGTGACCTCCAGGCTAGATTATTGCAATGCACTCTACATGGGGCTGCCCTTGACGACCATTCGGAGGCTACAGCTGGTGCAGAATGCAGCAGCCCAGGTGGTGATGGGGTGTGGGCGCTATGCTCGCGCCTCACCATTGCTTCGTGAGCTGCACTGGTTACCAGTTTGTCTCCGGGTGCAATTCAAGGTGCTGGTTTTGACCTTTAAAGCCCTACATGGTAGTGGGCCAGGATCATTAAGAGACCGCATCGTCCCAAGAGTGTCTGTCCATCCAACCAGAGTGGACCGGAGGGGCTCTCTAATTGTTCCATCTGCCAGAGGGGCTCGCCTCTCTGGCACACGAAGGAGGGCCTTTTCTGTGTCCGCACCAGCCTTGTGGAACCTCCTACCAGTAGAGTTGCAGGAGCAGATGGAGCTGCTGCCTTTCAGAAGAGAATTAAAAACCTGGTTCGCAGGGCAGGTGTGGGGCTCAGATGGAAGAGTGGCCCCCGCCTGCTGGCTTATAAAAAGAAGCCCCCATCTTTTTAATGCGGGCAGTTTTAATGTGGTTAGTTTTAATAGGTGGGTGGGTATGTTGGGGTTTTAATTGTTTTTAATATGTATATTTTAATTTTGTTGTGAGCCGCCCTGAGTCAGGTTCACCTGATTGGGCAGCATAGAAATTTGAACCATAAATAAATAAATAAATAAATAAATAAATAAATAAATAAATAATATTGATTACATATCTCTTCTCTTACAGCATCCCATGGAATCTGGAAGCCTTGTGGTAAGGTAAGATTCCTTTTATATCCCTTTGGAGAGGAGGGGTTAGGGTGAGAGGTCAGGAAGAGGGGTGAGGTCAGAGGGTAATGGTGCATTATGGTCATTGGTGATGAAGGACAGTGAGGTATTCTTTATCTGACTGACCTGGCTTTCACCTATAAGCCCTGTGAGTTCACGACTCAGGTACCTAATAAGAGCACCTCATGCTCTCAACTTCTGAGCTCTGGGGAGTTCCCACCTGTAAGAGGTCCCACAGGTGGCAACTGATCTGTAGACATTCACTTTTTGTAACTTGAAAATTCCAAAAAAGGATCGTAAAATCCTATTCATGGCTACTGAGGAAAGAAGCTCTGAGTTCTGTGAGTTTCCACAGTTCAATGGAATCCTAACTGTATAATATGAAGTGCTTTAGAGCAGTGTTCCACAACCTTTGGCTTTTGGACTTCAGTTCCCAGAAACCTATGTCAGTACACTGGCTGATCAGTGCTTTAGAAATTGACTTAGGCTTATGGGAATTGAAGTCCAAAAGCTAAAGGTTAGGGAACACTGCTTTAGAGTACAGTACTTTAAGTATCTTTGTTTAACAACTGCTCCCTACTGCTGTTACCAATGTTTTATGCTTATATGTTACTTTGATTTGTTTTCATTTGTTGCTTACCGGGAATCGTCAACAAAGGCAAGAACAAAGCTAATCAAAATATATATGTGTAATCAATGGGAGGAATGGAACAAAAATTAGTAACCAAGTCAGAGAGGCTGTCTCAAACTTTTTTTCTTTATCTATCTCATGTGTCAGTTAACCAAAAATGATTTATTCAGCAGACATGTGAGACAGATACAGGGAAATACTTGTAAAAACATCTTTCAAGGAGCTGCTCTCATTACTGATCCATTTGATAATTAACCTTGCAATTTTTAAAGACCTCTGGTTACATAGTGAAATCTTCAGCATAGGCCTTGTTCTAGTTGCACTGTAGACTCTATTCTGGCTGTGATAGATTCATTTGACACAGAAAGTATAAGGCTGAAGGGGCAAAACAAAGACATCTAACATCATCTGTGTGATGTGAGGGTCTCCTGCACTATGTATTTTGAAAGGTCTTGGCCAGCAGAGTAGTTCTACTTTAACTTCCTTTTTTGGTTGAGCACAGCTGTCATATGACTTATAGTTCTGACACTCAGCCCACAGCCTCTGCTGTATGAAAGAGATATTTGTGGTATGTTAAGTGAACTTGGGGTGTGCAGTATGGCAACAAGTGAATTAAAATGCTATCTATTTGGAAATGACTTCACAAGAGAGTATTCAATGCTGAACTGAAGAAAGCTGAGATAGCTATTATGAATTCATTCGCAGTCTCAACCTGAGTTTACTTACTTACTTACTTAGACTTATTTAGCCATCCCCTCGCCAAGGTGACTCCGGGTGGCTTACAACACAAGAAACACCCCCAACATAAAACATTCCGATAACCCATACATATAGATAAAACATCATAAAAACTCTATGTCAAAAGGTATTTTCTTGGCTCTTCTCTGTACTGCCTAACAGAGAGCCATTTACTATAGTGTCAAGGTAGGCATAAATTCTTTCCTAGAGGTTTATCTGCTTTTTCTTTTTGCAGGGAGCATTTTGAGATGTGCTCACCTCTTTTCTTCCAGAAATAGCTGGCAATTAAAATGGCGATGCGGGACTTATAAGAATGTCAAGTATTCCCAAACATCTACTTTATGCCTCCTCCCTTTTGATGACACTTTCAGAGTCCAGCTAACCAGGAATATAGATAAAAATTGCCTCAATCAGGAAGAGACTTTAGCAAACTTGGTAACGCTCCTTTTTAAAGAACAAAACCTTAATGAAGACTTCTTCTTCTCTCTGGAATTCACTCCACCTGATAAAGACCTAATTTATGGCCTCCCTCTCACTTCTGGTTTTTGTATGCTGGATTCTAAATCTTCTCCTCTTTAAGGTGTGAGGAGAATAAAAATACGCTACTACAATTCATCAAATATAGCAGCTTTTTATTGATTAAAAATAGAGTAAAATAGTATACAGATAAAGGCAGTTCAAATAGAAACATAAAACATAAAATAATAGAAATGGCTAAGCTAGCTAAATAGGTCAAAAGTTGGGCTACGGAGAGCCCCCATCAAACATTATACTGACTGTCTAACATTTAAGCATGTTGAAATAAAAATCGGGCAGAGACACTCCCTGCAATGGGATGTCTGCTGTCTGCTCCTAAGAAGCTAAAAGTCTCAGTTTTTATGCATTTTTCCCCACTCACACCTCCCTTCTCAAAACATGTGAAAAATTCCCAAATATGACATAAGGAGACAAATTTGCTGGACATCTGGACATCCAGCTGGGTGCTATGCACCTGCATATTACGTGAGATGGTTATCTTAGATCCCATCTTGGTATCTTTATGTGACAGATCAAACTGTCAGATTCCCAGACTAAATTGTCCTTGGGACTGGCATCGATGAGAATGTGGGAGTGAGGGGTACTAACTAGCACCTGGGCATGCAACAATTTTATAATTGGCTAAACATTTTTCTACTTCACACTGAAATAAATGAAAATCAATGGCTTCCTTTGAATTCCCATTACACTCTAAAATCTCAGAAATCTTAAAATCACAAAATCTCGAATCTAAAAATCTAAAATCCCCATAACAAAATTGTCAGATGGTCATATAAGTCTGCGGGGTGGAGTAGATCCAACAGCAGCCATGTCTTTAAATCTTTCCTAAAAGCCAGCAGTTGTGGTTGGAGGTGGAGGTCCGTTGGCAGGAGGTTCCAAAGGATGGGGGCGGATACCGAAAAGGCCCTGTAGGTACCTGTAGAGAGCCCCTCTGGTCTGCCCTAGTGGGATGGGCCGATGTTCTCAGGGCTATGCCGTCTCTTAAGTAACCTGGTCTACTACCATGTAGGGCTTTAATGGTCATAACCAGCACCTTGAATTGCACCTGGAAGCACACCGGTAACCAATGTAGCTCCCACAGCAAGGATGTGGCATGGTCATAACAGCCACACTCCATCACCATGTGGGCCACCACATTCTGCACTAGTTGCACCCTCTGCATGGTCATCAAGGGCAGCCCCATGTAGAGCACATTACAATAATCTGACCAGGAGGTGACCAGTATGCGATTGACCATGAGCAAGGAGTCCCGGTCCAGGAATGGGTGTATGGTGAATCACTCGAACTTGAGCAAAAGCCCTTCTGGCCAGACTGCCACCTGCTCCTCGAGCAGGAGTCGTGAGTCCAGGAGGAACCACAGATAATGCACCTGGACTGTCTGAGGCAAAATAGTCCCAAAGGTGGTAATTCTTTTGACAAAATAGGACCCCTTTTCCACAGCCACTCAGTCTTGCCGGGATTCAGTTGCAGCCCATTGTCCCTGATACAGACCCTCACAGCCTCCATGCACCTAGAAAGGACTTTGACAGCCTCACTAGGATCACCACGGGCAGAGATGTATAGTTGGGTATCATCAGCATACTGATGATACCTCACCCCGTGTGTTGAGTCTGGCACTTAAGAAGTATTCTGACCAGCAGGATCAGGTCAAACACAAGTGATTTATTATTCAGCTCAAAGAACATGTACAAGGTGGCCAGCTTATATACAGTGAGAATGGCAGTTACACAGGTTGATACATTTCGGCGGGCTTCTGGAGAAGCGGGAAATTTGTACTGATGAATCAGCTATTTTGACAGTGATTTGAAAATGGCACCTTTGCAAAAGATGTGCTTCTTATTTATTTATAATTCAAATTTCTATGCCGCCCAATCAGGTGAACCCGACACAGGGCGGCTCACAACAGGATTAAAACATACATATTAAAAACAATTAAAACCCCAACATACCCACCCACCTATTAAAAACTAACCACATTAAAACTGCCCACATTAAAAAGATGGGGAGGCTTTATTTTATAAGCCAACAGGCAGGGGCCACTCTTCCATAAAGTCTTTGCTGTAGACTTTACGGCACTAATGGTGGTTATGATAAATAATGATTGGACACAATATTCCTCCTCCCCAGTAATGAACCCACTCTCCCAACCTATTTGGTGTACCACCCAAATTTGTTGTGACTTAGGGCATGGGGTACGGGACGTCCAGGAGCTATGGGACAGCGGGCTGGCTCGCTGGACTGCCTAGGCAAGCTAGGTCTTCGAGGTGGTTCCCAAGGAACTTGCAGTGGTTCCTGGGTTGTGCCCGTAGAGCGAGGGTCACCCTCTACTGCAAATTTGGTGGTGTCCAGTACTGGGGGACTTTCCAGGGAGGACGGCACCTGCAAATGGTCACTAGCTAGTGGCTGAGTGAACAATTCTTCCTCCAGATTGAAATCTGGGAGATCCATTCAATTTAATAAAGGATCTGGCTCTAGAGAGTGGCGAGCCTCTGTCTCTGTAGTGGCGTTGTGCCCCAGAACCCGGTGACACATCTGGTCTGTGTGTCTCCTCCAAATTGTGCCATTGTCCATAAGGACTTTGCATGACACAGGCCCTGTTTGTTCAAGGACCTCCCACCCACCAAGGGGAACCTGGCGCATAGTTGCGGCAATGAATAGCCTGCCCAACCTGGAACAGTTTAGTATTGCTGACATCAATGTTGAGGCCTTTGTCCTCAATACGTAGTGGAGCTAGATGTTCAAGGACAATAGATAACCGCCTCTTCATTAAGAGGTCCAAGGGTGATAAGCCCAAAGCTAGGGCAGTGGCCCTGTATGCTAGCAGATATTGACAAAGCTGCAACTCTAAATTCCCTGTGCCCATACGCTTCAGTGTCTCCTTAATGGAGTGAACCATTCTCTCTACTTGCCCGTTTGTGGCTGGGTGAAAGGGGGCAGCAGTGATATGCCTTACGCCGTTTCAGCTAAGGAAATCCTGGAATTCTGCCAACATGAAAGTTGACACGTTATCAGAGACAACTATGTTGAGCAAATCAAAAGTACAAAAAACCCTTCTTAATTTACGAATTGTAATAGCAGATGAAGTCCCTCATATGGGGATTACTACTAAGCATTTAGAGAATGAATCAACTATAAGCAGGAAAGTGGCCCTCCTGAATGGGCCAGCAAAGTCGATGTGGACTCGCGACCAGCGCCCTTTTGCTGTGCCTCACTCCCTGGTGGGCTGGTGGCATTTCTCCAGCCTGGAGGACTGGCATTCTTTACAGCGCCCTACCCAAGCCTCGATATCCAAGTCGAGCGTGGGCCACCATAAATAACTCCTGGCAAGCACCTTTGAGCAGACGATGCCTGGATGACTGATGTGTAATGTGCATAAAACCTTATCCTGTAGCGTAGGCAGAATTACCACTCTGTCCCCCCCACACACACACACCAAACATCTCCTTTCCAAGGAGAGCTCATGCCATTTTGTGTAATAAACCTTGAATTCTTCGGAGACCGGTGGTGATGGCCACCCTTTCTGAACCCATGACACAAACTTCATTAAAAGGGGATCCTTTCTAGTAGCATTAGCAATGTCCTTAGAAGACACGGGCAGGGACTCTAAAACCTCTAACATGAGGACCTGATGGTCCAAACCAATCTTGCCCAGCATCTCCACAGGGGATCTAGATAGAGCATCTGCATTGGAGATACTGGCACCTGGGTGGTGATGTAAAGTGTACTGGTAAGCATGAAGGAACATTGTCCAACAAAGTATTCTAGGAGATAATATCTGGGGGGTAGGTCTGTCGGGCACGAAGATGCCCAGTAGTAGCTTGTGATCGTGACAATTGTAAATGGCTCGATCTGCCTGCCTCTTCAGAAAGAAATGAAGTCATGAATTTTTTTGTTACCCGCAATAATAGCTAAAGCCTCCCTGTCTGTCTGGGCATACCTCTTCTCTGTATCCATCAGAGACCTCGAATGATAGTCGATCAGCACCTCTCTCCCTCCCCCCAGGTCATGGCAAAGCACAGCACCAACCCCAACAGGAGAAGCATAGCAGTGATGATTGAAGTTTCCCATAGAGCTGAGTCCACCGGCTCTAAGATGCCTTGCACAATCAGTTTGTCAAGTTCGGCCTTGATACGGTCCTTGAGCACAAAAGGCACCCAGCAGGGCTTCAGCCTGATGGGCTGAATGGATGGGTCAAGTTCAAAGTGAACAGGGGTCCCCTTGAATGTACCCAGTCCCAGGAGGAACACATCTGGGTAACTATCACACGTTGACTTAATGGGATCAGCCTCAACCTTACCAATCCCTGAAAAAGCAATACCCAGGGGCCCAAACCATTGTGTACCCAAACGATTGTTCTTACCTGCCTTGACCATAACAAGGGGCAAACTGGCTGTTAGCGACTTGAAACGCACATGAAAAATGCCGACGCCAAGTACAGGGATGTGGCGACACTGCACGTCGCTCAATTTGACTTTGAGGGCCCGCAACTTTGGGCGGTCAGCAGGATGGATCCGGTGAAATTCCCTCTGTGTGATGATCGAGAAAGATGATCCCGAGTCAATTTCCATCTGGAATGGACAACCGTGCAGGCGGATGTCGATGATGAATCTGTCGGAAACCACATGAAACCTGGAACTGGAGCTGTTGCTGCCGAAGACTTTGGAGATGAGAAGTTCCTTTCCTTGATGAACTTTGTCCTTGAAAGGCACCTTGGCGTGCTGGTGGCACACTCTGGCAATGTGCCCCTTCCTCCCACAACAGTGATATTCAGCAGCCTTGAAGGGGCACTGGGTGCAGATGTGTTTGCTCCCACAACCCTGGCATGGCGCAACGGTGCCGTTGGACTTGAAGAAACTCTTGTGATGAACTTTAGCAACGTCGTCCACCTCTTCAGAGCTGAGTGAGGATGCTGAAGGGCTGGATGAGCACTGTTGCTAAACAGTCAATCCCCTCTGGACCGGAGCTGTGGATGAAGCCTGGACAAACTGGACCCGGCGGTGGCAACCTCAGCCGCCTGAGACTCTTTGAGAACCTGAGCAAATGTCAGAGTGTACCTTTTCATAAGGCGACGTTGTGTAGCCTCATCCCTGAGGCCTACAAGGAGCCAGTTGTGAATAGCAATGTGGAGGTTTTCCTATTTGCAGGGAACTGTGGCATGGCAGAGAGCAGCCATGTAATCTGCGATCGATTCCCTGGCCCTCTGGTCTCTTCTGTAAAAGGCCACTCTGGCCAGAAAAATTGACGTCTTTGTCCTGAAATGGTCCCGGAGGATGGTGAAAATGTCTCTTAGAGGGGTATCCTACAGCAGCCTGGGCAGATGCAAGTCTGTGATCAGCTCGAGCATGGTCAGCCCGCAGTGAGCCAAAAACATAGCCTTCTGCAACCCCTCATAGGCTATCTTCTGCGAGATCATGTAGTTTTCAAACTGGCCCTTGTACATAGGCCACGAGTCTGGTCTGGCGATCTTGAATGGCCTGAACCAAGCAGGACCGGCAGCAGCCATTGGGATCCCACCCTCATCGCCAATGTTGAGTCCGGCGCTTAAGAAGTATTTGGCCAGCAGGAACATGTCAAACACAAGTGATTTATTATTCAGATCAGAGATACCAGACTGGGGAACATGTACAAGGTGGCCAGCTTATATACAGTGAGAATGGCAGTTACACAGATTGATACATTTTGGCAGGCTTCCAGAGAAGCGGGAAGTTTATACTGACAAATCAGCTATTTTGACAGTGATTTGAAAATGGTGCCTTTGTAAAAGGCGCGCTTCTTTGCCGTAGACTTTTTGGCACTAATGGCGGTTATGATAAGTAATGCTTGGACACAACACCATGGGAATGGATGATCTCCCCCAGTGGCTTCATGTAGATGTTAAACAAGAGAGGCGAGAGCCCTGAGCCCTGCGGCACCCCACACAGGAGGGGCCTAGAGCAGGACCTCTCATCTCCCAACAACACTGATTGGCTTCGACCCCTTAGGAAAGAGGAAAACCAGGACCCACCATGCCCTGTATCCCCATCCCTCAAAACCTATCCAGAAAGATACTGTGCTCAACGGTATCGAAAGCCACTGAGAGGTCAAGAAGAGCAAGGACGGACAGGTTACCCTATCCCGCTCCTGCCAGAGATAATCCATAAGTGTGACCAATGCAGTCTCAATGCCATATCCGGGCCTAAATTCTCACTGAAAAGGGTCAAAATAATCCACTTCATCTAGCAAACCCTGGAGCTGCCACACAACTGCCTTATCCACCACCTTCCCCAAAAAGGTGAGGTTGGAAACTGGGTGGAATTTGGCCAGTATTCTCAGGTTGAACGATGGCTTCTTAAGGAAGGGGCACACTAGCACCTTTTTCAAGGGTGCCGGAAACACACCCTCCCTCAAGGAAGCATTGATGACAGCTCCGACCCAACTCCCTGTCACTCTCCTGGCAGCCTTAACCAACCAGGAGGGGTTGGTTAAGGCTTTTCCAAGGATCCTGCCCACTTCATCAGGAACAACTGAATCGAGCCAGTCCCAGATAACATGGACAGACTGTGTTCCGGTCAACTCCCGCATCTCAGTGTAAATTCTGGAGTCAAACTGTAAACAAATCCGAGCAATTTTCTCTGTCAGATAATCAGCAAAATCATCCACATGCCCCTGCAACCCAGGTTCAGGGCCCCCTCTACTGAGAAGGGATCAGTCAAGTGGAAAAGGGCTGCCGGACAGTTATCTGCAGAGGCAATAAAGGCTGTGAAGTATTGAGGGAAATGGGGCTTCATTCACAATAGCTCACATTGAAATATAACAGTTAATCTTTAAAATGCTACAGTGTTTTTCTTTTCTTTTGTTTATTCTCTGATATACCTTAAAAAATTTAAGTATACCTTTCCACTCAGGATACTGTTTGGGAAGTTGTACTAATTTTTCCATGACTTGCACCATTTAGGTGTCTTAACATAGCTGACCCTTGGGCCCCTCCCATGGCCGAGGAGAGAAAAGACCGCTGGAGTGTGGCAGACTCACCCCCACAGCTGACCCCAGGCCCCTCCCATGGCCAGGGAGAGAATGTAATGCTCTATTGTATTGTAATGCTCTATTGTATTGTAATGCTCTGCTTTTTTTGTTAGCCGCCCTGAGTCGTGCAAGTGAATGGGCGGCAGAGAAGTTAAACACGATTATGATGATGATGTATTGGACACACACATCAGTTTGTTAGCTGAACTGAGCCGAAGGTACAGTTCATATGCCAGGTGGACATGCATGTCTGCACATACTTATTCACCTGGAAGATACATATGGCCAGCATAGAGCTCACAGTTTATGAACTGCTGCTAATTGCTTTCAGAGGATTATTTTTTCTTTTGTGTCCCGATCAAACCCTGTACTACCAAACTGAAGCCACTTTCTTGGCTTTGTCATTGGCCAAACTTAAGTCCTCTTTGGTGCATATTTCTGGCAGTAATCAGTAGACCAGTAAATGAGCCGGATTCTGCATCTCTTCAGAGGATTTATATGGGAAAGTGTTGAAGGCATGTCACCTATGTGGAATTTGCACAAGCATGTTAATCAGGCTCAGTGGTGAATTCTAAGCTATGGCGGTTATAAGAGACCTACTGTCACATGGGATGTGGTCCTAAGGCAGAATAGTCTACTACACCCCTGAACCAAACTCCACCCATTTTCACCTCTTTCTTCTTTACTTTCCATTGGTGCACATTTTGCTGTCGTAAATGTCATGCATTGCCATCACTGAAAGCTTGCTGTTTGCTCAATTTTTCAGTGGTCTAATAAAGGTAATGCATTTGGTTATTTACATGTGTAGGATGCAGTCTTGCTTTTGTCTTCAGTTGCAATGTATGCAGTAATAGTATGTTCAAATAAATCATTTCCAGCTTTTTCTGCTGTCCTTACTTGCTAACAATAGCATTGCCACTGACTACATGATATAAAAATATTTCATGTTGTTACCAGTTGCTGTATGAGTGATTAACAGGGTTTGGTTCTCCAGAAGCATGCACAGGTGCGAGCAATGCCTTCTGGAAAAGCTGTGACCTCATACTCTATTTTGGAGGAGGTCCTTTGCCGTTGAAATTGAATCCCTCACCTGTTAGGCCCAGAATAGATGGATTCACCATTTACTATGCAGCACAGAGAAGGTATCTCAAATACTTTCCAGCAAAGGAAAATTTGGTCCACTTGGCAATTCAACTGATCCAACCCTACTAAAAGTTTCTTGGCTTCTCTTATTTGAGGTTTCAGTTGCATGGTTTTTTTTCTTCCAGAGGGTAACTGGAAGCAAAACTTCAGTGTTGTTCACTGAAATAAAAATATTGTCTAAACATAGGACACAGCAACTGTATATGAGAGTTTATTTATTGTCCTTAGAGAAATGAGGTACATCTTCCCAGTCACAAGCCATATTCCGTTTGTTTGCAAACAAAACAGCTGTGTGCTGTTAACTAAATCTGAGCAAGGAAATGAAAGGAGCAATATAAAATGTTAATAAGGGAAAGTCTGGTATATCTCTATAAACTTTGCACTAGGAAAATAACCCTTTTCATCTGATGCATGATCCTTCCTTATTCAAGGAAGTTACTGGCAGAATATATAAACTTCCTTTACAAGTCACTTAAGCTCATTAACTCTCTTTGCATACAGTTGCCATCTGGCCAGTGTGGCCTCCCAATCTATGACAACTCTCTGTCTGGAGGTGAAAATTATCTAGGACCTTATGCCAAGTAATTTCTCTGAAATAAGTTGGAAGCTACCCCTCCTTTTTCAAATGTAGAGACATTGAATGAAAGGCTAACATTTGCCAACCAGAATTTGCCAGCCAGTTGTATTCTGTTCTCTATTTTCCTGACATTTAACAAAATTAAAAACATAATTGTAGCAAATTCCTGCTGATAAGTCATTATCTAATTTTTCCAACTGTGTAAAACCCCGGTTTATGATTGAGGTCTGTTCCGACAGCCTTCGTTATAAACCAAAAAAAATGTAAATCAAAGCATCAGTAGGAATGCATTGAAAAACTTTTTTAAAAAAATGGTCCCGATTTTATCATTGTAAAAAAAACCTTGAAAATTTGTAAACCAGGATGGCATTTCCATAGGATTTGCTGCTGTAAACTAGGGTTTTACTGTATTTTTATTGTATTTGCTTTTATGCTATATTTCAATCAAGAGTATGTTTTAAATCTGTATTTTATCATTCTTAGCTCCCTCGAGAGCCTCATTTGGAAGAAGGATGGGAAATTAAACAAATCAATAAGCCCGAATCCTGCTATAGAAAAACATAAAGGGCAATTGAGCATGGAGGTTTCGCTTACCCTTGGCTTAGCACTGTACCCTGCAAGATTGGTTGCACAATCCATTAGATGAAGAGAAGGTAGAACCAAGCACAGGATGGGCATTCTGGAACATCCCTTCTGTGTTGCCAACTCAGACTGCCCAGGTCTGCTGGGCTTTAGGTTCTTTTTAGGATCTCACAGACAAAAATAAGTACCCAGTGGGTGAAGAACAAGGATTTATTAGACAATTCTCTTGGCAAGCAAAGCATATTCAGAGACAGATAGAACATAACAGGAAATAAGAGACAAGAATCAGAATGCAAATAAGCCATTAATATTTACCTATCCTGGATTCCCTATGTCCCTTCTTCTTCTGCTACCTGGTATCAGGGGGTTCTGGGGGTCCTAAGAGGCTTTGATGATGACAGAGTGCTGTATATGATGTAGTCCACCATAACTCCTTCCTTTCAGCAACTGTCAGCCTCTGCCAAGGATCCAGACACCCTGATCTTACCCAGTCACAGGGTTTTTCCATAGTAGCATGGATGTAGTGGTAGCAGTGTGTGGTAGAAGCAAAGAGCTAGGTGCCAGTGCTATGCCCAAGTAGACGCCAACAAGGTAAAGTCCCAAAACAGAACTTTATTTACTATTCCATAAGAAGAAGTACCTGTAGAGAATAAAATCCCCAAATCCCAAAGTCCATAGGGCTCTGTTAGATCCAGAAATGTCCATTGAATATTTCAAAGAGCCAATAAGTCCATCAGCCTGTGGAGCAAAAAAAAACAAAACCCAAAGTTCATCAGTCCATGAAATGGCCAAAAATCAGCACAGTCCAATATCCATAGGATGGCAAGATCTTAGGTTAATCCAGCAAAGTTCAAATCTCTCGGGCATCCATCAGGTATGTTAGGCAGGATACATCTCCAAGATAGAATCCAGTCCAATCCAATTCCATCCAATCTCGTTGGATTACATCCTGCCTTCTGCCTTTGGGGTGTTCCCTCCAGGGAATAGAGTTCAGCTAACAAGAGCCTTGGTAGCCCTCAGTTAGAGAACCCATTTGGGGTGTCAAAACCTTTGGTTTATACAGGCAAAATGAGTAGCTACCCACCCCTAGGAATGCATTAAATAATGGGATTACATAATGGGGGGTTACATAACGAGAAAGTCCTAGGTCTCTGCAGGTGTCTCCCTCTTCCCTTAAGAATTCATGACATCATGGGAAGGCACCTGACCATCCATGGAATGTGTTTACCTCATGGAAAAGCACCTGGGCATCCAAGGTATGATTGGATTGACCTCTTCCCTCTGTCCTCTGATGTCATGTCTGGCTTGACAGACACTGGTGTTGACCTAATCTGTGTGGAATCTGAGATATGTATAAACAAAAGAAAGAATGCAGACAGCTGTGTCACAGTTTGACCAGCTCTAGCAAAGCAAGTAGCTATGGCAACAATTAATAAAGCTATCCACACTAACTCTTACCCTGTTCCAGTGGTCAGTCACCTACTAGCCACTCTCCATGGAGGCAAGTGTTTTGCTAAACTGGACTTAGCTCAGGCATATCAACTATTACCTACCCCGAGTCCACACTGTGTCAAACCATCACCACCCAAAGGAGTGCCTTTCGTGTTAAGCATTTACAATTCGGTGTCAATGCTGCACCTGGCATTTTCCAGGCCCTGGTCAAAAGGTTACTGAAAGGTCTCCCTGGGGTGTTACCTTATTTTGATGATGTATTGATTGCCGGGGAGGACAGGGTGGACCTTGTGTCCTAACGAAGTAAAGTATTGGAACAATTTCAAACTGCAGGCTTACATATCAAGATAGAAAAATGTTGGTGGCTTGTTTGTTTGTTTTGCACAGGAGGTTGAGTTCTTGGGGTTCAAAATCACCCCTGAATGCATCAAGCCCTCTGACACTAAGGTAAAGGCTGTGTGAGACACTCCCCGCCCAACTTCAAAAATGGAATTTCAGGCCTTTTGAGGGCTCCTGAACTTCTACCATTCATTTCTACTGCAAAAGGCCACCATAGCCGAGCCACTGCACCAGTTACTAAAGAAACAAACTATGTGGCAGCGGGGTCCTTCCCAGAACAAAGCTTTCCACAAGGTCAAGAGACTCTTAACGTCTGATGACATTACGCATTATGATCCCCAGAATCTCCTTATCCTGGTATGTGATGCCTCGCCTGTGGTGGTAAGGGCTTTGCTTTGCCATGACCTGAGGGAAGGAAAGAAGCACCTGTTGCTTATTACTCCAGGTCCTTGTCTGTGGCTGAGAAAAATTATGTGCAGATTGACAGAGAGGCACTGGCAATAATCGCCAGTACTAAGAAATTTCATGATTTCATGTGTGGAAGGGCGTTCACGATTGTCACCAATCACAAGCCATTGCTAGGCCACACAAACCTACTCCTCAAATCCTGTCGCCACGTATGCCACACTGGGCAATGTTCCTACAGGCATACCAGTTTGACCTACAGCATTGCCCAGGTGCCAGTATCAGTAATGTGGAAGCACTGTCCAGGTCCCCAGTAGCGATTGTGGGCAAGATTGAAACAGAACATCAGGTCCTCATGTTAGTGGTATTAGACTCCCCATCAGTGTCTACTGCAGACATTGTGGCTGAAACAAGGAAAGATCCTCTCCTGTCAAAGGTTTCACTGTGGGTTCAGAAAGGGTGGCCATCGCCACCGGTCTCTGAAGAGTTCAAGGTGTTTTACAGCAAATGTAACAAGCTGTCCCTACAGCGAGGGTGCTTGGTATGGCGGCACAGAGTGGTCATTCCGTCAGTGCTATGGAATAAGGTTCTTCATACACTACATGTTAGTCACCTGGGGATTGTCCGGTCAAAGGCTCTAGCACGTAGTTACTTCTGATGGCCCAGATTAGACCTCGACATCAAGGCATGGGTCGGGCATTGTAGGGAATGTCAGGCCTCCAAGCTGGAGTAGACACATCTTCACAGCAGGGAATGGGACACTGCCAGAGGTCCCTGGTCACGAGTCCATATTGACTTCACAGGTCCCTTCAGGGGAGCCACATTTCTACTCATTGTAGATTCATATTCCAAATGGTTAGAAGTAATCCCTGTATCCGGGACTTCCTCTGCGATAATGATTCACAAGTTAAGGAGAGTGTTTTGTACTTTTGGTTTACCCGATATTGTTGTGTCTGACAATGCGTCAACCTTCATGTCAGCAGAGTTTCAAGATTTTCTTTGCCGTAATGGTATCAGGCATATTACTGCCACACCTTTCCACCCCATGACAAACAGACAGATTGAGAGACAGGTCCAAACTGTCAAAGATGCTCTTAAGCACATGGGAGCTGGAGACTTAGAATTACAGCTATGCCAGTTCTTACTGTCCTACAGAATTACCCCTCTGGCATCAGGGCTTTCGCCAGCTGACCTCTTAATGTAGAGGAAATTGTCCATGGTCTTGGACCACTTGGATCCTCACCGTCTAGAGGTCAGGGGTCTCAATATCAACATTGCTAATGCAAAGGGTTTTGCAGTTGGGCAGCTGGTCCATTGCTGGAATTATGTGCCCAGATCCCCTTAGTTGGAAGGTGAGGTCTTAGAGCAAACATATCCGGTGTCATGCAGAGTCCAACTGGACAATGGCACAGTGTAGAGAAGGCACGCTGACCAAATTTGGCCAAGAGTGCCAGGTTGGAATGTTAGTAGAGACAGGGAGTCCCAAAGAGAAGCCACTGCTACCAATGAGCAGGATTTAGAGTTGGAGCTATTTAGTGAGCCACTTCCCTCATCACCAGTACCCCCTTCACCTGGGACTCCACCGGAGATGCTAAAAGCTGAAGCAGTGACCGAGGCTGCCTCCAGCTCACCGCCCGCTCTAGAGCCAGTCAGGGTTCACACAGAACTGGTACCAAGACCTGAGATTCTCGGGTGCCCCAAACGGACTTGCAGTCCATCCAAACATTGGGGAGATTATGTTCCTCACTAAGGGGGGAGGGATGTTGTGTCCAAAGCTTAATTCCTGTTTAAAAGTCAAACCACACCAAAAATAAAGAACAGAAGCACGCCATTCAAAAGGGCGCTTAATTCAAATACATGTCTGCGCAGGAAATGTTGAACTTTGTTTGTCCTCAGGAAGCCCACCTAAATGTATCTTGTTTTGTAATGGTCAAATCACTGTATATATAGAGACCACCTCTGTACATAGTCCCCAGTCTGAAGTATGAGCTGAATAAAGAATCACTGAGTTTAACCCGATCCTGCTGGTTAGAGTACTTCTTGTTCCAGACTCAACACAAATCATATTAACAAACAGAGGTTTATTATAAATAAGGGAAGAATGTATGTGAAAATATAGACAACTTACAGCTCATGTGCTCCATGAGGTCTCCTAAGATTTTACATTTGGCTTCCAGTAAAGCTCCTAATCTGCCCTTAATTATCTGTTTCAGACTGTAACCATATAAAAAGTTACCTGAGATGAAGTCTCAAGGACAAAACTGTATGTTATAGAGAAGAGGGAATTCCAGAGAAGTGTTCACAACCTTTAATTGTCACATCAGAATTTTTCAATACCACCTATCATTTGCAAATAAAGTTGCTTTATTTTGTGACAGGGTGCTGGGATGTAAGCAGAGCTTTTGCTTGCAAGTACGATTGCCCCATCATGAAAATTTTCCTGTAGATCATCTTTGAAACATATGGACTTTAGCTTCTAATAATGTGGCACTCTCATTCAATTCAATGGAATTACAAGGAAATTTATAAAACTAATACAAGGTAATTGCAAGTTTACCATACTGATCTTATGACCTAGCACAGTGAAGAGCTGTGAAACAGCTAGTTATACCCTAGTTAATTACTTCTCCTATTATGAGAAATATAATGCTCAAAAAATAAATAAAGGGAACACAAAAATAAGGCATCCCATGATCTGAATGACTGAAATACTGTATTACTATTGTTGTTCACATACTGTAGTCGGATGTGCTGACAACAAAATCACACAAAACTTAACAATGGGAATCAAATCCATCAACCCATGGAGGCCTGGATTTGGAGTTACACTCAGAGTGACAGTGGAAGAAAACACTACACTCTGATCCAACTTTGATGTAATGCCCTTAAATCAAGTCAAGATGAGGCTCAGTAGTGTGTGTGGCCTCCACGTGCCTGTATGACCTCCCTACAATGTCTGGGCATGCTCCTGATGAGGTGTCAGATGATCTCCTGAGGGATCTCCTCCCACACCTGGACTAAAGCAACTCCCAACACCTGGACAGTCTGTGGTGCAACGTGGCATCAGAGGATGGTGCAAGACATGATGTCCCAGATGTGCTCAATTGGATTCAGGTCTGGGGCCAGTCCATAGCATCAATGCCTTCGTCTTGCAGGAACCGCTGACACACTCCAGCCACATGAGGTCTAGCATTGTCATGCATTCGGAAGAACCCAGGGCCAACCGCACCAGCATATGGTCTCACTAGGGGTCTGAGGATCTCATCTTGGTACCTAATGGCAGTCAGGCTACCTCCGGCGAGCACATGGAGGGCTGTGCGGCCCTCCAGGGAAATGCCACCCCACACCATTGCTGACCCACCACCAAACCGGTCATGCTGGATGTTGCAGGCAGCATAACATTCTCCACAGCGTCTCCAGACCCTGACACATCTGTCACATGTGCTCAGTGTGAACCTGCTTTCATCTGTGAACAGCACAGGGCGCCAGTGGCGAACCTGCCAATCTTGGTGTTCTCTGGCAAATGCCAAACGTCTTGCATGGTGTTGGGCTGTGACCCACCTGTGGTCATCAGGCCTTCATACCACCCTCATGGAGTCTGTTCCTGACCGTTTGAGCAGACACATGCACATTGGTGGCCTGCTGGAAGACATTTTGCAGGTCTCTGGCAGTGCTCCACCTGTTCCTCCTTGCACAAAGGCGGAGGTAGCGGTCCTGCTGCTGGGTTGTTGCCCTCCTACGGCCTCCTCCATGTCTCCTGGTGTACTGGCCTGTCTCCTAGTAGTGCCTCCAAGCTATGGACACAACGCTGGCAGACACAGCAAACAGCAAACCTTCGTGCCACAGCTCGCATTGATGTGCCATCTAAGATGAGCTGCACTACCTGAGCCACTTATGTGGGTTGTAGGCTCCATCTCATGCTACCACTAGAGTGAAGGCACCGCCAGCATTCAACAGTGACCAAACTATCAGCCAGAAAGCAAAGGAACTGAGAAGTGGTCTGTGGTCACCTCCTGCTGAACCGCACCTTTATTGGGGATGCCTTGTGTTGTGTATGAAAGTCTATGCCTTTAAGAGAAATTGTAACAGGAAGAATGAAAGAATGTAACCTCAATGAATACAATGTAACTCAATGTAAATCAGCTGGATGGAATGTGATTCACCTGCCACTAGATGGCAGTGACTCGCAACCACATGGTAGTAATCAACCAATCACAGTCTACCGCGGGAAACATTCCTGCCACAGGTGAACCAGGTAAAGAATGCGGGGCGTCACTATGACATCACAAATACAGGAACCAATGGGGAACCGTGTGGCCAGATTCAAATGTACCTCTCTGTATAAAAGGAGCTGCGCTTCCGCCATTACCTCATGTTCAGATTGCATACCTTGCAATAAAGATGTGTTTGGCCCCATAACTGCTGCCTACTGCGTATCAATCTGCAAACATCAAACCTTGCAAATTGCTTCTGATGTCCACCTGTTGTTTCTTCCTTTTGCACAACAGCATGTGGAATTGAATGTCAATCGGTGTTGCTACCAGGGTGGACAGTTTGATTTCACAGAAGTGTGATTGACTTGGGGTTACATTGTGTTGTTTAGGTGTTCCCTTTATTATTTTTTGAGCAGCATATAATTACTTCATATTACAATTATAAATTAATGTGTAATAACTTCATTGCTTTTTATATTGTATCTGTAATTGTTAAAGTTTCTTTCATTGTTGGAGCTGGTTGGATAGCTCAATGGTTTATGCAACTGGCTGCACAGCCAGAGGTTGGGACGTCAATTCCCTACTGTGCCCCATGGGCAAGTTGCACAGTCCCAAGCTCAGAAGAAGGGAATGGTAAACTATTTCTAAGTATTCCCTATCTAGAAAACCCCAGAAAGGGTCAGTATAAGTCAGAACTAACTTGATGGGATGGTGTTGCTGTGGTTGCAGAGGATTAATTTTGATCTATTTCCTTTGAATTTTGTGTTTTCATTCCAGTTTTATTTATTTATTCATTTATTTACTTGATTTATAGGCCGCCTTTCTCACCTCAGTGACCCAAGGTAGCTTACGTCACTTAAAACATCTCATACGTTAAAAACCCATTACTAAATAGTAAAATGATTAAAATCTATAAAACCCATAACCCCCTTGATTAAAACTCCAACAGGGCTAGATGAGCA
Source organism: Bradypodion ventrale (assembly GCA_035047345.1). NCBI lineage: Eukaryota > Metazoa > Chordata > Lepidosauria > Squamata > Chamaeleonidae > Bradypodion > Bradypodion ventrale. Next base: position 142,486,191 of record JAWDJE010000005.1, read on the forward strand.
AGCGAGGCTGGGATATGCTGCCAGACGCTCCCCATGCCTGCTGGCAGAGCCAGGTTTTTAGAGCCTTCCTGAAGGGGTACAGCCTGGGGCGTCAGAAGTGGGGGGCAGGGATGGCCAAAGGCCCCTCCCAAAATTTACTCAGGGCCCTTTCAAAAATAAAATTCTGCAAGTAAAATCCCCCCAATTCACTCACCCCTCCTTCCCTCATCTACATCTCTCCTCCCCCCTTCCTTTGCTGTTTCCAAGAGATCTCACAGCCTTCCAGGTGATTAGGCACACGCTCACGCACAAACACACAAACACACACACACACACACACACACACACACACACACACACACACACACACACACACACACACACACACGGAGATTTCTCCGGGGTGGCCTTCACACCACCACAACTTTCAGCCGGAGGGATCGGAAGGGGGGGCGCGCGAGGAACTGGAGCCTGGCCCTGGCCTTTCCGCAGGTCTAGGAAAAGGAGGGGGGCTTGCGGAGGAGGAGGAAGGGAAGGGGGGCCGGGGCGGCGAAGTTTCTCTGTCCCAAAACTGGAGTGACATGATGGTATTTCTCCCTTTCCCCTCTTTCTTTCTCTCTCTCTCCTTTCCTCCCCCCGCTGAGCTACTGTACCTCAGAGCAGCTTGTTATTGGTCCCAGAGAAGAATGAGAGGATGTGTTGGGGCGGGGGGGGGGGGACTTGGCATCCCCTCCGTGCGGCCATTGTATGTAAATAGAGGTGGCCAGAACTGTAAAAGCAGGGGTGCCCAAACTATGGCCCGGGGTCTGGACTCGGCCCCTCCATGCCAATTCATCCGGCCCACAAAGCCCTCATCGTGTGTGTTTTACTTCCACTTCCTGGAGCAACGAGGGCTTCATGGGCCAGATGAATTGGCATCGGGAGCCGGATCCAGCCACTGGGCCATAGTGGTTGGCCCCATGAACCACATGACCAGCCCGCAGCATGGAAAGTTTGGCCACCCCTGCTGTAAAAGGGACAAGTCCTTTATCTGAGTTTGTAATGGTCCACAGGGCTCAGTGAGATCCACTCTGAAATAAGCATGGATGGGATCTGGCTGCCTGCCTAGCTGAAACTTCTCTGAGGAAGATTCAGGTTGCCTGCCCCAATCCTCTTCATCAGAAGTCCCACTGAAAATAGCAGGACATCTTGTATGGTGCTGTGTTGTTATAAGCAGCAGCTTCCACCAGCTTTCAGAGGTCTTAGGCATGACTAACCATCCAAATAAGACCTAAGCTTCCAGAATGGGAAATCTATCACATTTTTAAAAGCAGACACCAATCACAGGAAAACCATCTTCGACTTTCCAATGATAGAAATGAACCACAGCCAATATGGCTATTTAAAAAGAAGGAAACAACTTTAGGCCATCAATTAAATTTGATTCTGCAGATAGTAATTTGCTTTCACTAGTCTCTCAAATGAAGTTGTTGTTGTTGTTGTTCAGTCGCACAGTCGGTTCCGACCCTTTGCGACCCTATGGACCATTGTTCTCCAGGCACCTCTGTCCTCCACCATCCCCCTCAGCACTCCCAGCTCTGTGCCCGTTGCGTCCACAATACCATCTAGCCATCTCATCTTTGGCCTCCCCCTTCTTCTTTTGCCCTCCACCTTTCCCAACATCAGGGCCTTCTCAAGTGAATCCTCCCTTCTCATTTGATGTCCAAAATACTTTAGCTTCGTCTTTACTATTAGCCCTTCCAATGAGCAGTCAGTGTTGATTTCTTCTAAGATTGACCTATTTGTTCTCCTCGCTGTCCAGGGTACTCTCAAAACTCTCCTCCAACACCACATTTCAAAGGCATCTATTCTTCTGCGTTCAGCTTTCCTAATTGTCCAGCTCTCACATCCGTACATTACCACTGGGAATACCATTGCTTTGACTATTCTAATTTTTGTTTGCAATGTGATGTCTCTGCTTTTCACTATGTTCCCCAGGTTTCTCATGGCTTGTCTCCCAAGAATCAGTCGCCTTTTTATTTCATGGCTGCAATCCCCATCTGCAGTGATCTTTGATCCCAGGAAAGTAAAATCTGTCACTGCTTCTACTTCTTCCCCATCTATTTTCCAGGAACTGATTGGGCCTGTTGCCATTACCTTGGTTTTCTTGATATTGAGTCTCAAACCAGCTTTTGCACTCTCCTCCTTCAGCCCAATCAAGAGGTTCTTTAGGTCTTCCTCACTTTCTGCCATTAGGGTGGTATCGTCTGCATATCTCAGATTGTTTATGTTTCTCCCAGCAATTTTAATCCCATATTGTGATTCCTCCATCCCTGCATTTCGCATTATGTGCTCTGTGTATAGATTGAATAAGCAGGGTGATAAAATACAGCCTTGTCTTACTCCTTTTCCTATTCCAAACCACTCTGTCATTCCATGTTCTGTCCTAACTGTTGCTTCTTGGTTCATGTACAGATTTCTCAGGAGGCATATGATGTGCTCTGGTATTCCCATCTCTTTAATTACTTGCCACATCTTGTTGTGGTCCACACAGTCAAATGCCTTAGTGTAATCAATGAAACAAAAGTAAACTTGTTTCTGGTATTCCTTTGTTTTCTCCATGATCCAACGTATGTTGGCAATGTGGTCTCTAGTCCCCCTGCCTCTTCTGAAACCGGCCTGCACCTCTGGTAGTTCTCTCTCCACATGCTGCTGAAGTCTGTCCTGTATTATCTTGAGCATCACCTTGCTGGCGTGTGGGATGAGTGCAATTGTTCGGTAATTTGAGCATTCTTTGGCGTTGCCCTTTTTTGGGATTGGGACGTATACTGATCTTTTCCAATCCTGTGGCCACTGTTTTGTTTTCCAGATTTGCTGGCATATTGAGTGTAGTAATTTGACGCCATCATCTTTTAGCGCTTTGAAAAATTCGACTGGGATACCATCATATCCACTAGCTTTGTTGTTTGCAGTGCTCTTTAGGGCCTTTATAACTTCGCTCTCCAGGATGTCTGGCTCGAGTTCAGTTTTTTCATCATTGTGGTTATCAGGAGTGTTGAGGTCCTTTTTGTAGAGTTCCTCTGTGTACTCTTTCCATCTTTTCTTAATCTCTTCTGCATCAGCTAGCTCTTTTCCGTCTTTGTCCCTTATCATGGTCATTTTTGCTTTAAATGTTCCCTTTATTTCCCCGATTTTTCTGAAGAGATCTCTAGTCCTGCCTCTTTTGTTGTTTTCCTCCATTTCTTTGCACTGTTCTTTTAGGTAGTTTTCCTTATCTCTCCTTGCTTTTCTTTGAAATTCTGTGTTCAGAAGGTTGTATTTTTTCCTTTCTCTTTTGACTTTTGCCTTCCTTCTTTCCTCTGCTATTTTAAGAGCCTCATCAGACAACCATTTTGCTTTCTTACGCTTCTTTTCTTTTGGTATGGTTTTCTTTGCCGCTTCCTGCATGATGTCCTTTATCTCTGTCCATAATTCTTCTGGCACTCTGTCTATTGCGTCCAGGCCATTATATCTGTTCATCACCTCCACCGTGTATTCTTTAGGGATGCTGTCTAGGTGATATCTGTCTGGTCTTCTTGTTTTCCCTATTTTCTTTAGTCTTAACCTGAATTTTGCGATCAGTAGGTTGTGATCTGAGCCACAGTCTGCTCCAGGTCTTGTTTTTGCTGATTGTATGGAGGTTCTCAATCTTTGGCTGCAGAGTATGTAGTCAATTTGGTTTCGGTGTTGGCCATCTGGTGATGTCCATGTGTAAAGTCGCCTCTTGTGTTGCTGGAAGAGAGTGTTTGCTATGACCAGTGCGTTCTCTTGGCAGAACTCTATCAATCTTTGCCCTGCTTCGTTCTGTACTCCAAGACCAAACTTGCCTGATATTCCCTCCACTTTTTGATTTCCTACTTTGGCATTCCAGTCTCCTAATATAATTTGGACATCATTTCTTGGTGTCTGTTCTATGAGGTGTTCTAGGTCCTCATAGAACTGGTCCACTGTGGCTTCATCTGCACTAGTGGTTGGTGCATAGACTTGGATTACGGTGATATTGAAAGGTTTGCCTTGAATTCTGACTGACATCATTCTGTCATTTTTGAGGTTATATCCCATTACTGCTTTTCTTACTCTCTTATTGACAATTATGGCTACTCCATGCCTTCTAAGGTTTTCTTGTCCACAATAGTAGATATGATGGTTTCCAGAGCTGAATTCACCCATCCCTGTCCATTTGAGCTCACTGATGCCCAAGATGTCAATGCTTATTCTTTCCATCTCATTTGAAGATCATTCTTTAATTCCTCTTTGGTTGGTTGCTTGGTTGCTTGGTTGATGCTTATTAGAGTAGTTATATCTCTCTTACACCTTTCCTCGAATGAACTCATGACTGTTATCCTCCCAAATGTATCCTTGGAGTAGCAACCCTATGAAGTAGGTTAAGCAGGGCCATAGACAGGAGGTGGTCAGGGTGGGCAAAGCCCACCCTGAATTAACAGTTTGCCCACCCTCAAACTCCCGGCTGCTGACGTGTGTGTGTGTGTGTGTGTGTGTGTGTGTGTGTGTGTGTGTGTGTGTGTGTGTGTGTGTGAAAAAATATTTGCCCACCCACACCTAGTGACCTAGAATTCTGGCTACAGCCCTGAGGCTAAGGTAGGCTAAAGTAGGCTGCTGAGAGAGTGTGATCATCCATCAAAAATAGTTCCTATGCCCCTGGGTACAGCTCTGCCTGGAGGTGCAGTTTTGATGGCAGGAGGTTCCAAAGGGCCAGGGCCCACCCTGAATTAACAACATCATCAGAAAACTCACATGGATGAGTTCTCCAGGCTCTCCTGCTGGTCCCAGTAAGTTTTAGCAATCAAATGTCACCCAGAAATGGCTTGCTACCAGTTCTCTTCTCCGTAACGCTGACTAGAGATGGCAAGCTGAACTGAAAACTTTTTCAGAAGGACCGGTAATGTGATGAAGCACAGCACTCTGCCATCTGCAGACAAAGTACTGCATCAATCACACTCACTGCATAGGTGTTGGGTTGTTAATGTGTATGCCCTGAACAGGACTCACCAAAATAGGAGCTTGAAGACAGGTTATCATTAGTCATTCACACCCACTTAATGTTATTGGGCTTCACTGGGCAGTCACACATACCAGTCTGTGGAAAAAATGTTCAGTGCTTCGGATGAAGGAAAGGTCAGTGTGTGCAATTCGGTCACACAGGGTACTTGAGGCTAGCTGGAAGACAACATCTCCCTAGTTGACCTTGTAGGTCTGTCTTCGGACGATATTGTTATACAGTATTTCATTGTCAGGTAGCTGATTGCTGAAGAGCTGCAATTTTAAGGCCTGGATCTATGGCTAAGAACATTTATTTATTTGTTTGTTTAAAAAAAACAATCCTTCTTGTCAGTGGGGAAACCCAGCAGTGGCCACAGTGCTTCTTCAATGTAGTTAACCTCACTAGACTGTCTGCAGTCCATTTCTTCCTTCAAGCCACTTGTAACCTGTCTTGCTCTTTTTCATGCTCCAAAATTCTTTGCAATAAACTGATCCCCGGACCCTAAGACTTATCTACCCCCTTTTCTCTAGCCTTATTTGTGTTCTGTGCCACCACAGAGCACCTGCTGATAGGAAAATTTTCAGCTGACCAAAACAAAGGCAGCCACCTAGCAAGACATTTGGTATATCTTATCAATGCATTTCATTTTGTCCAGTCTGCAACAGAACTTGCAAAGTTGGTTTTCAAAAGGTATTTCATTCCTGTTCTTCTTTCGTGTCCTGATCAAACCCTGGACTGTCAAAATGAACGCACTTTCTTTGCCTTGTCATTGCCCAAATGCAAGTCATCATCAGTGCATGTCTCTGGGAGCAATCGGCAGACCAGCAAATGGGCTGGACTCTGTGTCCACATTCACACCATGTGATGTTGTCTGCCAGCAGTCCCCACTTGAGCATGTTGGTCTTGCATTTAAGGACTCCAACTTTCAGCCTATTCAGGGTCCTCCAGGTGACATACAGGAGATTTAAATCTTCAGCTATGTCCACCTTTAATGTTGTTCCTTGCCCAGTGAGCTCCTTCTTCCATCTTCTAATTTGGTTTTGCTCTTGTGCATCTTCAAGAATGTTTGTTCTTGACATAAAGCTCTTTCTAGATCTGAGCCAGCAGATTTGAGGCTCATATCTGCTCAGAGCATCTTGTCATTCTCTTGATTAGTTCTCTCAGCATTTGCTGCTACTTCCCTCCTGATCTTAGGTGGGAAAATACCAAAAAGAGGGTAAATTTTCTCAACTGGTGTAGGTTTAAGGCATCCTGTCACTATCTGCATGAATTCATTACCAGCAATGTCAACTTGAAGCAGCATACTCTGCTGCAGAGACACTCGGGGCCAAAGCTGATGTGAGCAGTGTGTTGGCATTCCTAGAAGGAGGATGAGTGAAAGGAAATCCCACTTCTGCTGTGGCTGAATAATAAAGTAACCACTAGTTCTTGACCACACTTCTGTTCCTTTGGATACGTCACACTAGCAGAGATGCTGTCATTGCCAAACTGAGAGATCTTACCACTTGAGGTGAAAGGAAGGATCATTTTATCGCCTTACCCTATGTATAAACATCGGCATGATACCACAAGGAGAGACAAGATAGACTATGTGGCACTCATAGCCCTGTTCTTTAACCCTTTCAGATTGCTTCCCATACTACAGCCTGCACACTTCCTAGGAAGTTACTGAACATTTACTTTATTACTGGAGAGGATAACTACTCTTTGAAAGGGTAGAGGTGAATGTATTGAATAAAAGCTGCACAGTTAATGAACCATGCAATGCCATTTGTAACATACCCATGCAATATGATGACTAAGAGAAATACTACATGGGATTCATTTAACAAGAATTTTATATGAGGGTAGAAGACTAGGTTAGTTAGGAACTACCTCTGAAGGTTTTCAGCTAAGCTATTTCAATCATGTACAGCCTGTCCTTAGATAGCATTTTCTGAGTTTCACCCTTATCTCTAGCTATTGTCTGCAACATGCCTATCAAGACACTCTGTGCAACCCAGGTTATTCATGTAATGCTTATATGCCTCTTAATACTTTCCCAAAGAGAATGTGCCCAAATAATCATCTTCCTAATTAGTTCAGCTTGTACATTTCTCCACAGCCATCAAAATATTCATAAATGGAACTTTTTTGTGGTTATGCTTTTTAGATTTCCACTTTAATGGCAACTTATTTGTTGTTCCCTTCAAAGCACTTTGATGTTCATTAAAAATAACATTTAATCATTACATATCTATTGTGTTCCAAACAGAGTCAAAGTTACTTAGGCAATGATGCCCTGTTTAAGGATGATTATGTTCTGATATAAATCATCTTATCATTTCCCCCCCTTCAGTTTTATTGACTTTCCTTAAGAGGAATTGCAAAATGCCTGTTGCTCTCATTACAGTACAGTTTTGAGCTGGCCCTGCGAAAAGCCCTTCTCACTTCATTCGGTAGTAGGTGGGCATACAGCGGCCACAAGTTGTCCAAGTCAGCATGCTCATGTACACTTCAAAGGCAACTATATTCTCTTCTAAACTGGCAATGACTACAGTTTAACATAAATAGCATGATGGAGTTAGAAAAGTTCCTATTTTGGAATACAGTTTCCGGAATGCATGCGTGCCACCTACAAGTGCGGGCAGCGCGCTTTGCCCAGGCGCTCCTCAGAAGATGGGAGTGTGCCTACTTTCTCACCGGTTGGGCAGAGAGGAGCCTACACCCCTATATCAGGGGTGGCTCGTCCCTGCCTCGCCCTCTCTTTTCCTTGCAGGTGAAGCTTCTCCTGCTTCTGCTTCCTCTACCCAGGCCACATGGACCCTCTAGGGCTGCTGGCCCTCCTGCCTGCCTTCATGGCTCCCTCTACTCGGGCTTCTACAGGTGGGCGCTGCTCCATTCGGTGTGCCCCCCCTCCCGCACCCACCGGCCGAGCCATGGGCGCCTTTCTTCAGCGTGCCAATGCAGGGCCCATCTTGCTCCCTGCCCCTCTCCCTCCCCCCACTATCCGGCTGACTCCTTCTGTGGCCACGGTGCGGGTTAACGGGCAGGTTCTCCACTTCCCTCCTGCAGAGGGTCACTGCCTTGGAGGCTTCTTCCCAGCCTCCCCCTCTGGTCTCCGCTACTCCACGTGAGGCCTTGTCTCCATCTTCCGAGCCCCCAGGTTGCCTGGCTCTGGATCCCTCTCCTCCTCCATCTGTCCACCCGGACCCTGCCCCTTGTGGGCCTGGGGCCTCGGATGCGGGTGAGTACCTGTTTCAAGCCAGTACACCTTTCCCGGCGTGACCCCACCCCTGGACCACACCTCATCCATGGGCCTGGTGGCTGTGGCCGTGGGCCGTGCAGTGCTCCTCTTTCCCACCCAGTGGGCTGTGGCCATACAGCCCACCCCCTGCTCCTGCTCAGCTCCCTCTTCCCCTGGGTGGGCCCCCATCCAGCCCCACAGTCTGGTTCCCCTGTCTGCTCTTCCACCCAGGGAGATGTCCCTCCTCCTCAGGGACCACCTTCTCCAGGCCACCAGGGTGCAAATTGTCCGGGGGGAGTGTGTTGACATTTTCAGCCTCCTCAACTGTGAGGGCCTTAAGACTGAACTTGATAAGATGAATGATGCGGACAAGGAGCTGGCCAGGCGTAAGAAGCCGCTAACTGGGTGCTGGCTTTTCTCATCTTTGTGGGGGTTTCCATTAGGGCCCATCCCACCCTGGCCCTACCCCTTATCCAATACTTGGATTTGATATACCGTGCCCACATGGACTTCCCTGGTGAAAATTTTCGCATGTGCACTGCCCTCCGGCCCAACATGCGGTGGGATGAGCCCAATGCTCAGCTCTGGCTCCAATTTATTTATTTATTTTAAAATAATTTTTATTAAATTTTACAAGAAATGACAAAAAAATACTTTAAAAAGAAAAAACATCTAAACAATAACAATATAAATACAAAATTACATGTCTACAGTAAAAATAAAATAACGCATTAATAATTACAATACTAAAAAGATAATATATATTCATTTTGACCTCATTTCAACCATATTATTTTAGCTTGTAATATTTTAATATAAGATGTACACTATCTTAAAACCAAATCTAAACATAAGATATAAACTCAGTGCTATGTATAATACCTTGGTTATTGTGGAACTGCCCAACATCTCATATTATAACCAGAAACTAATTTGATTTGGTACTGGTCTGCCACCTTTACCTTCTAGCAATGTATAATCTAAAAAGGGTTTCCATATAATTCTAAATTTATTTTTATCTGTCATACCTCTTTTGACTTTCAATTCCCATGTTAACTTGTCATTTAGTGCAATTTGCCATATTTCTCTATACCATTCCTCTATTTCTACTGTAGAATCCTTCTTCCAATTTCTGGCAATACATTGTCTCGCAGTTGTCAATATTATTGTTAACAATTCTTTTTTATTCTCTTCAATATTCATATTATCAAGTTCAATTAGTAGGGCGTACCGGACTCCAGCTTGAGGCTCTTACCCATAATTGCCGATATTTATTTTTCTATTTTTACCCAGAAATCTTTAACCACCTCACAACTCCACCACATATGTTCATAAGTCCCCATGACATTCTTACATCTCCAACACATTTTTGTTTTAGTATGGTCCATCTGATTTAGCCTAACTGGTGTCAGGTACCACCTCCACAACATTTTATAATTGTGTTCTTTAACTCTCATGGACATGGATCTCATAACCCTTCTCTTCCATTTATTCCTCCAATTTACATTCAAAATTCTGATATTCATATCTTTTCCCCATATTTTTCTTAATATTTCCTGTGATCCATCATCACGGTTTATATAATTTACTAACCAGGCCCTTTATTCCTACCTCTCCCTTTCTTATGCTAAATACCAGCTCTTCAAACTCTGGCCTGTCTCTTGTTAGGCTGATTTCCAAAATGTATTTATTATTCCATTTATTCAATAACATAACTTGGAACCAGTTCAAATTCATTTGTCCATATATCTCCAATCTTTTTTCTTTGTTTTTACATATCCGAATCCAATCTTTCAGCAGGAACACATCTTTTTTCAGGAGCACATCTTTCACCTTCCTATCTATCTTCACAGGAAAGTTCCTTAAATCTTCCATATCCATAATTGGGGATACATCCGGTGCTAACCGCTTTTTCAATTTCTTCCATAAATCCAATGTTATTTTTATCATTCTATTTTTAGGCCTAATTTTTAATACTTCTTTATCCAAAAAACCTGCTTTACCAACTTGATTCAACTCTTTCACCTCCATTTCCTCCCAGATTACCTCTTCCTTCATTAAGATTTTTACCATATTTTTTAATTGGAAAGCCTTGTAATAGTTTCCAATATTTGGTATTCCCAATCCCCCCCCCCCCTCTTTCTGTGATACGTACCATAAATTTTTTTTGATATTCTCGGTCTCTTACCCCCATTACAGTAGTTATTCAAAATTTACTGCAAGTCTTTTACCTCCTTTTCTTTAAGTTGTATCGGTAGAGCATCAAACAAAAAGTTAAGTCTTGGTAATATTTTCATTTTACACAGTGCTATTCTACCGAACCAAGACAAGTTCAGCCTTTTGTATTGTTGGGTTTTTTCCTTGATTTCTCTTTTCTGTTTTTCATAATTTAATTTAATTAATTCCTCAAATTTATTTGATATTTTTATCCCCAGGTATTTCATACTATCTTTAGCCTGAGTATATTTTACTTTGATCTCCTCTCGTCCCTTTTTATCGATATTACCAAATATTTCGGATTTATCCCAATTTATTCTTAATCCTGTCATTTCCCCAAACTCCTTAAGATGCCATTGTACTTTCTCTAAAACGCTTTTTTGTGTTTTTCATAATTAATAAGGTATCATCTGCATACAGGCTAATTTTGTTCCCTTCCACACCTTCAGTATGATACTGGCTAATATGATACTGGCTCCAATTTATGGCCCCGTCCCGCCCATCATCAGGTGACCGGTACGATTGTGGTTACTTCGTCCAGTTGCACACAGAGTCTACTCCCACTCCACCCCTGGAGTCTGTTCTTCCCTATTCCCCGACTTTTTGCTGGGAGTTCGCTGCCTAGGTAACTGTGGTCTGGCTGTTTGCCCTCCCTTGCTGCCCTCAGTGCCGGCTCCTCCCTCAGGGATGCCTCCCACCACTGCTTGATTCTGATTCCACCTTTTTGCATTATTTCTCTTCTTCTCTTCATTTGCAGGTTCCAACCATGTTTTGGCATCCGGTTGTGTCCTGACTTTTTCACTAACTATCCTTTTTCATGCATATATGGATGTTTGGATGCTTGGTAGGCAGGCAGGAGGCAGGCAGGCAGGCTGGCTGGCTGGCTGGCTGGCTGGCAGGTTGGTTGGTTGGTTGGTTGGTTGGTTGGTTGGTTTCAGAGCTTTGAATAGTTTCATTTTTGGACTATATTTCCCAAATTCTCTGAGTTAGCATGGTCAGGATCACACATCATTTATAAAAGAAGCTGGAGTTTGATTAACTGCCAGTTTCTGTTCTTGGCTCAAACCACAGCTAAGATTGCAATCATAATCAAGAGTGATGCAAAATACTGTATGTACATTTCACTTTCTCCTGCCTTCGTTTATTCAAAAGCTCCGGATGAGTATGAAGAAACTTGTGAATAAGTATGAAAAATAGCATGGCTAATTTTTTTCAAAACAAAGTAAGATGAAATAGTCATGCACTTCTTCACTGAGCAAATTCAGCAGATACAGCTATTCTTGGCATAGCAGGAACCCATTCTATATTCTTGCCTGAAAGCTGAGGAACCTCTCATAAAAATATAAAATTGAGACAATAATGTTTGCATACTTCGCATATCTGTTGTAAATACATGAGAAATGCTCTGAATATGGACATACTGGCGGAAATCCTGTTATGCAAATGGTGTAACTTCTGGAAATGAATGCTTGGAGACTGAGAAATCTCTGAAGCTGTTACCTATTACATACTGACTCACATGACTTGGCATGCAACATGTGATGCCTATGGAGATTTCTTAACCTATGGCAATTTGCATCTAAAAGTTGTTCTAATTGTATTACTGCACAACAAGATTTCAGCCACTATGTTGCTATGGAAAGTGCAATGGAGTCATGAATGCTTTCTTATTCTTAAATGTCCATCTGCCTTAAAGGATATATTTTTCATCTGCCTTAAAGAATATATTTTTCATAATTTACTTGCCTTGAGTCTAAAAGAGAAGGTATGCTTGACATATTTGAAAACAGGAGGCCTTTGCTACCAATGTCTGTAGAAAACGGTAGATATTCTCGGTGAAACTTTTAATTCAATAGACTTTATATGCTTTTAAATATTCTAGTTCAAGATTGCTGGTTGTGGCAAGGCACTATGATTAGGAGCACATTTCTAAATTTCTACTTAACACTGTACATGTGTTTCTATAATTGTGTGACAATGGGAAATCTGTTGCTCAATTGCCCCTGAAACTCATTGTCTTTTCTCATTGTAGCAGGCAAATAATTCCTGGCCTCTTTTTAAGTTACATATAACATTAAGTGGCATATAACATGGCAAGCTGGGGTCCACCTTGAACAAATTCACACCAATGATATTTTTCCTCTTCAAGAAAAAAATGCATTCTTGGATACAAATTGTATGAGTTGCAGTCTACCAACATTTTAAACCTCCATTTCCATATTAACCTAGTAAAGCTTTTATGCTTTTCAGAAGGAAGAGTTGCTTGGTATGCAAGGTCAATGGCTGTGTGAAGAGGGAGGGGGAATGCCCTATATGTCTGAGAAGAAGCTCAAAAGGAAAGATGGAATGGAAATGAGCTCTCATGCTTTCCTAACCCACACAACAGTAGATTTAAAGGGTCATGCACCTGCCAAGCCTAATTACAAGATTAATGTGGTTACACAGTAGGATATGAGTGGGGTGAGGACAAGGTGGTTTACCAATGCAACCTCCATTCTGTTTTCATACATTGCTAATCCAAATATGAATTTGAAAAAAAAAAGGTTTTTAGACAACAGTTTACAGCAGGGATTCTCAATCTGTGACGGCCTGTGGGCCGGATGCGGCCCACATTGCAAATTTCATGTGGGCCCCCACTGCCTCCACCACACCAGGAAGTGCCATGTAATGGAGGAAGAGCAAAATGGCCACGCAGCCCCTAAAGCTGTCTGAGGGAGCATGACCTGGCCCCTGGCTTTAAAAGGTTGAGAACTCCTGGTTTATATGATCTTCTATCCCACACGGATCACTGGCTTATGAGAGTTGTAGTAATATGTAATTTTGTCAAGCTTTGTTCCAAATATTCTTGTTTCAGATCATACTGAATATTAGTTAGTAAAATTAAAGGTAAAAGTTTCCATTGCTCAAAAGTCAGTCCTGTCTGACTATGCACATCTCCATTTATAGCCAAAGAGCCAGTACTGTCTGCATCTGCAGATGCTACCATGATCATTTGGAAGGCATGACTAGATGCCGAAGTGCACAAAATGCTGTTACCTTTACCACCACAGTGTTACCTATTTATGAAAAATCTTGCTTTCGAACTGCTAGGTTGGCAGGATCTGGGACAGATGACAGAAGCTCACTCCATCACGCAGTACTCAGGTCTCAAAATGCTGACCTACTGACCTTCCAATCATCAAACTCAATGACTTAACCGCTAAGCCACTGTGGGCCTTACAAATATTGGTTTCAGAATTACAAATATTGGTTTATTAAATTGATGCCTGTGAGCTAACTCAATTGGCACTCAACTACAATGGAACTATTAAATCAACGTGTGTGTAAAGTCCTTTGATTCAATGAGGCTACTTTTTTGAGTTAAACAATTGAATCTACCCCTTTGCATTTGCAAATTGCACTAGTGCTAAGAAAAGTAAGAAAGTCAGCATCATGAACTATGCAGTCTATGTTTCTCATTCAAATCCACAACAACTTTCAACTGGTTGGACTTGAGCTGACTTGAATCTTAAAGTTTGTGGTTTTGTTGCATTTCTTTTTCTCACTTTCCTCCATAAGCTCATGATAATCTATTCTATATGTGTTATGTCAAAGCACTTATTATTGTGTGTTCGGCTTCGCCGTAAGCCTAAGGCGAAGCTGTGCGCCCTTTTCCAAGGGCGTATAATTCAAACGCAGCCTAGATCACTGATTCGCTGTATTGAATGTTCCCGCTTCTCCGGAAGCACTCCGAAACGTATCCTCTTCTTGTAACAGCCAGATCCACTGTATTTAAGCAGGCCACCATGTACATATTCCTCAGTCCGGATCTTGAGCTGAATAAAGATCACTGTTGTTAACCCAATCCTGCTGGTTAGATTACTTCTTCGTCAAGACTCAACATTGGCGATGAGGATGGAATGGCTGCCACCGCTTCTTCGTTCAGGCCCTTCGATCTCTCCAAGCCAGAGACAAGGCCTATGTATGAGGTCCAGTTTGAGAACTTCGTCGTTGCCAGAGAGGTGGCAGATGACAAACAGAAGGTGACGTTCCTGGCCCATTGCGGGTTGCCCACAATCAAGCTGATCATTCATCTGCTGCTGCCATGGGCTCTTAAGGACACACCACGTAAGGGCATTCTGGATGTCCTCCAAAATCACTGCAAGCCCAAAACCTCAATTTTCCCGGCAAGAGTGGATTTCTACCAACGGGCTCAAAGGATGGGAGAGTCAGTCGCCAAGCGGCAGTGCCATGCCAGTGGGAAAATCTGGATGTGGCCCTTCACGACCAGCTTCTTGTTGGCCTCAGGGATGAGGAAACTCAGTGTTGCCTGATGAAGAAGGACGTGTTGACCTTCGATCAGGTTTTCCAGGAGGCCCAGGCAGCTGAGGTTGCCAATGCCGGGGTCAAGTTCTTCCAAGTTAAGCCTGCTTCACCAGTCAGAAAGGAATTGACTGTCCACAAGCAGCATTGCTCCAGCCCGTCATCATCTTTGGATGATGTGGAAGAGGGGGACAACGTCTGTTATGTATTGAATGTAATGATGCGATGCTCCCTTTAACAAAATGTAACCAGTCAATGTATCCAATTGTATCTAATCAGGAACAGCTAAGCAAGCTAAGTGGCCACAGGTGGCAGTAGCGAGCATACAGCTCACATGGTACAGATTTCCCGAATACCTGAAGAGCGGGAAACCTTCCCGCCACACTGCACCTGGAGAAGATGGGTGTGACGATCAATGACGTCACACGGACAGTAGCCAATGAGCTACCACACCGGCATATTCAAATGTACAGTGTACTATAAATAGAGCTGTTTGTCTGCCATTACCTCATATTTACCCTGACCATCATGCAATAAAGTTGTGTTTAGCCTTGTTACTGCTCCTTCTATTGTCTTCGTTGCAAGACACCAAATTGGCGACGAAGGTGGGATGGCGTCCCAAAAAGTGAACATTGCGCCTTTCGACACCACAAAGCCAGAAAAATGGGAACTCTACAAACAGCAGTTCCTATATGTGATGGACCTTGGGGGCATCGAGGAAGAAGCCCAGCGCCGAGCGTACCTGCTGGCCCAGTGTGGCCTGGAAACGCTAGAGCTGCCAACGAACCTCCTGACGCCGAGGCCACTCAGGGAGGTACTCCTAGACAAGATCCTCACCGAGCTGAGGAAGCATTTCCGCCCGAAAGTGTCGTTGTTCCCGGCAAGGCTGGCTTTTCAGCAGTGGTGCCAGTGGGCTGGTGAGTCGACGTGGCCGACTTCATGGCCGCTCTGAGGGTGGCTGCTGTGCCTTGCTGGTGGGGAACGTCCCTGACCGAGGCGCTGCGAGACAGGCTCCTGCTGGGCCTGTGAGATGAGGGGGCCAGGAAAAAATTACTGGCCAAGGACGAGAGCATCTCCTTCGAGCATGACCTATGAATTGCCCAAGCCGCCGAGTCAGTGCAACAAGGTGAACGGGTGTGCCGGGCCAGGACCGCGGCAGCTGGGGGGCTTCCGCCTGTGGTCCCAGTCCAGAGCTGTTCCTCCCACGGAGAGCAGGGGCCCTCCGAGTCCACCACACCCATCTCCGACTTCAGTGAGGACGATGACGTGCAGCGGGTGCAGAGGAAGCCCGAGGTTTGAGACCATGGCAGGGAGGATCGCCGCTGCGACGGATGCGGGGCATTCCATGACCAGAGTCGGTACCCATTCCGGAAGGCGGAGTGCCACAACTGCGGGTGGCATGGGCACATCGCAAAGGTCTGCAGGTGGCAGCGGGACGACAGCAAGGGCCAGGTTGAACGGCCCCAATGGAAAGCGGATGGGGTCAGCAGGATCTTTGATGATGATGAGCCGCAGGAGCACCGCGTGTCCCGACAAGTTCCCGACAACCACGACCAGGCGGTTCATAGTGTGCCTTTGAGGCACCCCCGGTTTTTTGTTGAGGTACTGATACAAGGGGTCCCGGTTAGGATGGAGATAGACTCGGGGTCATCATACTCCATCATCTCCCACCGGGAATTTTTGCGTATTCCCCCAAAGATCCGCCCCAAGCTGAAATCCCTAAAGTCTAATCTACGGGACGTTCAGGGGAAGAGTATCCCAGTGTTGGGGGTAGGGGAGTTCAAGGTGAAGTTCAAGAGGTGCTCCGCGCAGTTGCCCCTAGTGGTCTTAAGGGACGGGTCCTGCTGCCTCCTAGGGACACAGCGGTTTGGGCCCCTGGGGGTTTTCATTGGGGGGCATACACGCCGAGCAGCCTGACCCGATCACAGAGGTGTGTAACGCACACCCTGCCGTCTTCGAGAAGGGGCTCGGGAAGTTCAAGGAGCACCCAGTTTCATTCAACATGGATCCCGATATCTGGCCTATCAGGCTCAAGCCACAGAGAGTGCCATTCGCACTGAAGGACAAAATTGAGACTGAACTGGACAAACTGGTGGGTCAGGGGATTTTGGTACCTGTGGACTCTGCCGAATGGGAAACCCCCATTGTTACAGCGCTTAAGGCTAACGGGGAGGTCAGAATCTGCGCTGACTACAAGTGCACGATTAACAAGGCAATTTGCCCAAATGCGTACCCGGTGCCGGTAGTAAGTCACCTGTTAGCAATTTTGCATGGGGGGAGGTGTTTCACCAAGCTAGATTCAGCACAGGCATATCAGCAATTAACGGTGACCCCAGCTGCAGCCACTGCTCAAACCATAGCTACTCATAAGGGAGCTTTTAAAGTAACATGCCTCCAATTCAGCATGAATTCGGCCCCAGGAATTTTTCAGTCCCTCATGGAATGGCTCTTGAAGGGGCTCCCAGGTGTTTTCCCTTACTTTGACGACATTTTGATAACAAGAATTGGCCAAGAGGTTAGACCGGGTGCTAACCGTGTTCGAGAAAGCAGGGCTCAGGTTGAGAAAAGATAAGTGTGTGTTTTTTGCAGAAGAAGTAGAGTTTCTGGGTTTTCAGATAACCCCTGAGGGCATCAAGCCAGCAGAGTCAAAGGTGTTGGCAGTGCAGAACGGCCCTCGCCCCACCACCAAGGCCGAACTACAGTCCTTCTTAGGACTCCTAAATTTTTACCACTCTTTCCTGCCGGGAAAGGCGTCGGTGGCAGAGCCGCTGCACAAACTACTCAAAAAAGTTGTGGCTTGGCGGTGGGGTGATAGCCAGGAATGGGCATTCCGTGGGCTCAAGCAGCTTCTATCCTCCAAGGCTGTCTTGACCCACTTCGATCCCAAGAAATCTGTTGTGTTGGTCTGTGATGCCTCGCCGGTGGGGGTGGGGGTGGGGGCAGTCCTCTGCCACGTGCTAGAGAGCAGGCGAGAAGCCCCAGTGGCATTCTATTCGAGATCCGTGTCCAAGGCAGAGTGCAACTACACGCAAACAGACAGGGAAGCCCTGGCAATAGTTGTGGGAACCAAAAGGTTCCACGATTTCCTCTATGACCGACCATTCACAGTCGTGACCGACCATAAGCCCCTGTTAGGAATCTTTACCACTAACAAGCTTACCCCATAGATCTTGTCCCCGAGGATGCTGCAGTGGGCCATTTTCCTCAATACATACCAGTATGCATTGACCTATTATCCCGGCAAGAAGATCAGCCATGCCGATGCCCTTTCCAGGTCACCCCTCCCACAGGCAGGGGACCCAGAGTGTGAGGTAGAGCAGGACCACCAGGTGCTCCTGATCGAGGCCCTAGAGTCGCCCCCGATACTGCCAGCAGAGATCACTAAAGCTACAGCAAAGGACAAATCGTTGGCCCTAGTCAGTTCATGGGTGCAAAAAGGATGGCCAGCAACCTCCCCCATGGAGGAATTCAAGGTTTATGGCAGAAGGAGAGACGAGCTGTCCTTAGAGAGGGGCTGCCTACTCTGGGGGCAGCGGGTAATAATCTCCGAAGCTTTGAGGTCACAGGTACTCAAGATGTTACATATCAGCCATCCGGGGATCTTGCGCTCTAAAGCGCTAGCCAGGAGTTACGTCTGGTGGCCCAAGTTGGACGCAGACATAGAACACATGATTGGCACTTGCGAGAGTTGCCAGAGCACCCACCCCGAAGTGTCCTGACTTCCTCATAGAGAATGGGACGCAGCCCGAGGGCCGTGGTCGCATCTGCATGTAGATTTCGCGGGTCCCTTCAGGGGCACCCTGTTCCTCATAATAGTGGACGCTTACTCCAAGTGGTTGGAGGTAATCCCAATGGCCAGTACATCATCAGCTGTGACGGTTAAGCAATTGCGGAGAGTATTCAGCTAATGAGTCACCCTCTCCCATTGCACAACGAAGACATAGCAATCAGGAATACGCAGGGACCCCAGGTCAAAGCACGGCTGCCACTCACCCAAAGCGAACATGCGGGAAGCCTCAGTGGCTGAAGGACTTCGTCCTTACCTAGGGGGGAGGGGTGTTATGTATTGAATGTAATGATGCAATGCTCCCTTTAACAGAATGTAACCAATTGTATCTAACCAGTCAATGTATCCAATTGTATCTAATCAGGAACACATTGTAACAGGCTGTATAAGGATGCAAGCTAAGTGGCCACAGGTGGCAGTAGCGAGCATCCAGCTCACATGGTATAGATTCCCCGAATACCTGAAGAGCAGGAAACCTTCCCGCCACACCGCACCTGGAGAAGATGGGTGTGACGATCAATGACGTCATGCGGACAGTAGCCAATGAGCTACCACACCAGCATATTCAAATGTACAGTGTACTATAAATAGAGCGGTTTGTCCGCCATTACCTCATGTTCACCCTGACCATCATCCTTGTTACGGCTCCTTCTATTGTCTTCATTGCAAGACACTAAAACATCCGTAAAGTCCATCATAGACACCACGAGACTAACAAGAGCACTAATGCTTCATGCCAGGGCTGCGGGAGCAGACACTTCCACACTCAGTGTCCATTCAAATCTGCAGAGTGCCACAGATGTGGCAGGAAGGGGCACATTGCCAAAGTGTGCCACCAGCGCTCCGAGGGTCATCCTGGAAACAAAGGTTGCCGCCAGACAGAGCACCCGATTTCAAAGATCTATGCAAGAAAAAGTTTTGCATCCTGTGTCAACGTGGTGTCTGAAAGGTTCTTCGTCAACAATACGCCTGCAGGGTTGTGCATTTCAGATGGAGGTCAACTCGGGAACGTCCTACTTGATCATCTCTGAGAAAGAGCTGCTTCGAATTTTGCCTGCAGCCCGCCCAAAGCTGCGGGCTCTCCAGGTCAACTTGAGCGATGTACAGGGTCGTCACATCCCTGTGCTTGGGATCGGCACATTTGACATGCACTTCAAGGCCATTGCAGCTAAACTCCCACTTGTCGTGGTCAAGGCGGGTAAGAACAACCTTTTGGGTACACAATGGTTTGGGGCCCTGGTTATTGCAATTTCGGGGATTCCATTCCATTCTTTTCCATTCCACTTTATTTTTGTATACCGCTTCATTCAGCCCCAAGGTGACTCTAAGCAGTTTACATTGATGCATGCTGTCTGCAGAGCAGATAGCAGGAGGAAAGCCGCCGCGCGAAGCCGTCCCTCCCCGCCCCCTGCCACCGGGCGGGGAGGTTAAAAGGGCTCCCTGGCCGAGGGAGCCGAAGGACGCCGCAGCTGCCGCGCGAAGCCGTCCCTCCCCGACCCCTGCCACTGGGCGGGGAGGTTTAAAAGGGCTCCCTGGCCGAGGGAGCCGAAGGATGCCGCAGCCGCTGCGCGAAGCCGTCCCTCCCCGCCCCCTGCCACCGGGCGGGGAGGTTAAAAGGTTAAAAGGGATCCCTGGCCGAGGGAGCCGAAGGACGCCGCAGCCGCCGCCGCGCGAAGCCGTCCCTCCCCGCCCCCTGCCACCGGGCGGGGAGGTTAAAAGCGCTCCCTGGCCGAGGGAGCCGAAGGACGCCGCAGCCGCCGCGCAAAGTCGTCCCTCTCCGCCCCCTGCCACCGGGTGGGGAGGTTTAAAAGGGCTCCCTGGCCGAGGGAGCCGAAGGACGCCGCAGCCGCCGCGCGAAGCCGTCCCTCCCCGACCCCTGCCACCGGGCGGGGAGGTTAAAAGGGCTCCCTGGCCGAGGGAGCCGAAGGACGCTGCAGCCGCCACGCGAAGCCGTCCCTCCCCGCCCCCTGCCACCGGGCGGGGAGGTTTAAAAGGGCTCCCTGGCCGAGGGAGCCGAAGGACGCCGCAGCCGCTGTGCGAAGCCGTCCCTCCCCGCCCCCTGCCACCGGGCGGGGAGGTTAAAAGGGCTCCCTGGCCGAGGGAGCCGAAGGACGCCGCAGCCGCCGCGCAAACCCGTCCCTCCCCGCCCCCTGCCACCGGGCGGGGAGATTAAAAGGGCTCCCTGGCCGAGAGGCCCTTCGGCTGCACCACCTGGTCGGCGTTCCGGCCCCGCCCTCCACCCCTTGCCAGGACTTAAAAGGTGAGGGGGTCTGCCGGGCGAGTCCACCGCCGCAGCGCTCCCGGCCCCGGTGGGGGCGAAGAGGCCCTCCGGCCACACCACCGGCCGGCGTTCCGGGCCCCGCCCTCCACCCTTCGCCAGGACTTAAAAGGCGAGGGGGTCTGCCGGGCGAATCCTCCATGCAGCGCTCCCGGCCCCGGTGGGGGTGAAGAGGCCTTCCAGCCATGCCACCGGCTGGCGTCCCAGGGCCCTGTCCCCCCCTTCATAAGACTCTGGAGGCAGGGTTTTTTGTGGGTGGCTTCAGGTGAATTGTTTTCTTTTTTTCAGATGTGTGCTGATATTTTGTATTTTGTGGATTGTTTTGCTTAATATTGTAATTTGTATTATTGTACTTATGTGAAACACTGTATTGATTATTGTATTTTGAACACTGTATCTTGTATCGTATATGTAAACCCCTTGAGTTGTCCTGGGGTCATTTATATGTTGTTAGCCGCTCTGAGTCGGCCATGTGTTGAGTAGGGCGGGATACAAATTGCAGTATAAAATAAAAATAAAATAAAATAAAATAAAAGATACAATAATCACAATATAGAAAAAGGTACAATAATCACAATATAGAAAATCAAATGCATCACACTCAATACAGTAAACCAGCATAATCAGGCAAAAACAATACTCGAAATACACATAGTCAAGGCCCAGATAAAGTTAAGCAAATTCAAATGCAGCCCGCACTTACATCAAAGACAGAGTCCAGACAGATGGAGTCCTCTAGACCAATGAACAAGCAGCAACTCGCAGGTAGCTCCCATCCTTGGAGTGATGGTGTGGCTCTGGGGGAGAGCGTGGGACCCCTTCGTGTGGTGGCGGCAGCGGCTTTTCTACCCCTTCGAGCCAGGCGTGGCTCGGAGGGGGCGGCAGCAGTGGTGGCTCAGAGGTGGCTCCCATCCCCAGAGCAGTGGCATGGATTTGGGGAGAGCATGAGACCCCTTCATGTGGCGGCGGTGGCAGCTTTTCTACCCCTTTGAGTCAGGCATGGCTTCAAGGGGGGGTGGCGGCTCACAGGTGGTTCCCATTCCTGGACCGATGGCGTGGCTCCGGGGGGAGCACAGGACCCCTTCCCATGGGGGTTCACAGGATTCAGACTGACCCCATTCACGCCGCTTGTGAACACTACCCAGATGTTTTTCATGTGGGACTGGGTACGTTCAAAGGGCCCCCTGTTCATTTCAAGCTGGATCTGACTGTCCAGCCCATCCATATGCCTTTCACACTCAAGGACCGCATTGACACAGAACTTTACAAACTGGTTGCCCAGGGCATTTTGGAGCCGGTGGACTCCGCTCCATGGGAGACTTCCATTGTTACCGCACTCAAAGCCAATGCGGACATCCGCATCTGTGCAGACTATAAATGCACAATCAATAAAGATATACGCACTAACTCTTATCTTGTTCCAGTGGTCAGCCACTTACTGGCCACCCTCCTCTGGGGAAAATGTGTTGCCAAATTGGACTTGGCTCAGGCATACCAACAGTTGCCGGTCACTCCCGAGTCAGCTCTGTGTCAAACTATCACCACCCATAGGGGTGAGTTTCAAGTAAAACTTCTACAATTTGGTGTCAGTACCACACCTGGCATCTTCCAGGCTCTGGTTGAAAGGTTGGTTAAGGGTCTACCGTGGGTACTGTCTTATTTTGATGATGTATTGATTGCCGGGGAGGACAAGGTGGACCTAGAGTCCAAATTATGTAAAGTGTTGGAATGATTTCAAAATGCTGGGTTACCCGTAAAAAGGGATAAGTGTCGTTGTTTTTGCATGGGAGGTAGAATTCTTGGGGTTCAAAACCACCCCTGAAGGTGTTAAGCCCTCTGATGCCAAGGTCAAGGCTGTATGGGATGCTCCCCACCCAACTTCCAAAATGGAATTGAAAGCCGTTTTTGGTCTTTTGAATGTCTGTCATTCATTTCTTCCTCACAAGGCCACCGTAGCTAAGTCCCTGCACCAGTTACTAAAGAAACAAACTGTGTGGAGGTGGGGTCCTTCTCAGGACAAAGCATTTCGCGACATCAAGAAGCTCCTAACTTCGGACGCTGTCCTCACCCATTACGATCCACAAAGCCCCTTATCCTAGTATGTGATGCCTCCCCTGTGGGGGCAGGGGCTGTGCTTTGCCATGACCTGAGAGGAGGAAAAGAGGCACCCATTGCCTATTATTCCAGGGCCTTGTCTACAGCTAAGAAGCATTATGCTCAGATTGACAGAGAGGCACTGGCAATAATTGCTGGAATCAAGAAATTCCACGATTTCATCTATGGGAGGGCTTTTACGATCGTCACAGATCACAAGCTATTGCTAGTCATTTTCGTGCCACACAAACCCACACCCCAAATCCTGTCACAACGCATGCTGTGCTGGACCATGTTCCTACAGGCATACCAGTTTGACCTTAAGCATCTCCCAAGTGCCAGCATCAGCAATGGAGATGCACTGTCCAGATCCCCAGTTGTGATTGTAGGCAAGATTGAGTCGGACCATCAGGTCCTCATGGTTAGAGGTATTAGACTCCCCGCGTGTCTGCTGTGGACATTGTGGCTGAAACAAGGAAGGATCCCCTCTTGTCAAAGGTCTCCATGTGGATTCAGAAAGGGTGGCCATCGCCACCGGTCCCTGAAGAGTTCAAAGTGTTTTACAGCAAACATAATGAGCTATCAATTGAAAGAGGGTGTTTGATGTGGGGGCTCAGAGTGGTCGTTCCATCAAGTCTAAAGAACAAGGTGCTTCGTATACTACATGTTAGCCACCCGGGAATTGTCCGGTCAAAGGCACTAGCATGTAGCTATTTCTGGTGGCCCAGATTAGACCTCGACATTGAGGCATGGGTAGGGAGATGTAGGGAATATCAAGCCTCCAGGCTGGAGGAAACACATCTTCCCAATAGGGAGTCGGACACTGCAAAAAAAAAAAACTGGTCATGAGTTCACATTGACTTCATAAGAACATAAGAACATAAGAACAGCCTTGCTCGAACAGGCCACAGCCCATCCAGTCCAGCATTCTGTCTCACACAGTGGCTCACCATTTCCTTCAGGGTATTCCCAAGGAGATGCCTTCACCTGCTTAGGATTCCCTGGAAATGGCATTGGGAGATATCCTGCCTATCTCTCCAACCCAGAGGTTGTCCTTAAGTATCCATAATTATAGCCATTGATACCCTTGTCCTCCATGAACTTGTCTAATCCTTTCTTAAAGCTGTCAAGACTGACAGCTGTCACCACTTCTTCTGGCAGGGAGTTCCATAGACCAGTAATCCTCTGGGTGAAAAAGTACTTTCTCTTATTTGTTTGAGAACTAGTACCCAAAAGTTTCATCGAGTGTCCCCTAGTTTTAGTGTTGTGCGATAGGGAAAACAGTTTTTCCTTATCTACTTTGTCCACATCGTGCATGATTTTATAAACTTCAATCAGGTCACCTCTTAGACGCCGTCGTTCAAGAGTGAAAAGGCCCAACCGTTGCAGCCTCAGATGGTAAGGAAGGTGTTCCAGTCCCCTAATCATTCTGGTTGCCCTCCTCTGCACTTTCTCCAACTCCATAATATCCTTCTGGAGGTATGGCGACCAGAATTGTACACAGTATTCCAGGTGGGGCCTCACCATAGATTTATAAAGAGGCAAAATGACACTTGCTGACTTATTTTCTATACCCTTCCTAATGATCCCTAGCATTGAGTTTGCTTTTTTCACTGCTGAGGCACACTGGGTTGACACCTTCATTGAGTTGTCCACCAGGACACCAAGGTCCCTTTCCTGGTTTGTCGCAGAGAGTTCAGACCCCATCAGTTTATAAATGTAATTGGGGTTTTTTGCCCCAACATGCATCACTCTGCACTTACTAATGTTGAAGCTCATTTGCCACTGTTTTGCCCACTCCCCCAGTGTCAAGAGATCCCTCTGGAGCTCCTCACAATCTCTCACAGTTTTCACTACCCTGTATAATTTAGTGTTGTCAGCAAATTTGGCTACCTTGCTTTTTACTCCTACCTCTAGATCATTTATGAAGAGGTTGAAAAGCAGGGGTCCCAGTACTGCACCTTGGGGGACCCCACTCTTTACTTCCCTCCACTTGGAGAAGTGTCCATTTAGTGCTACCCTCTGTTTCCTGTCCCTTAGCCAATTGCTGATCCAGGACAAGACCTGTCCCTTTATTCCATGACTGGTAAGTTTATTCAAGAGCCTTTGGTGTGGGACCTTGTCAAAAGCCTTCTGAAAGTCCAGATAAACAATGTCAACTGGATCCCCCTTATCCACATGCTTGTTGACACTCTCAAAAAATTCCAACAGATTAGTGAGGCATGATTTGCCCTTGCAAAAGCCATGTTGGCTCTCCTTTAGCAGCGCCTTCTCTTCTATATGCCTATTAATTCTATCTTTTAGGATGGTTTCCATCACTTTACCTGGGACACATGTCAAACTGACAGGTCGGTAATTTCCTGGATCACCCCTGGATCCTTTTTTGAAAATTGGTGTTACATTCGCTACCTTCCAGTCATCAGGCACAAAACCTGATTTGAGGGAAATATTATATATTTTGGCTAGGAGATCAGCAATTTCATCTTTAAGTTCCCTGAGAACTCGTGGATGGATGCCATCTGGTCCTGGTGATTTGTTAGTGATTAGCTTAACAAGACATGCAAGGACCTCCTCCCTGGTTATTTCTATCTTGCTTAAATCTTCGGTTTCCCTCCCTACGAAAATAGGCTCTGTTTTGGGCATGTGGCCTCTGTCTTCTTCAGTGAATACTGGAGCAAAGAATTCATTGAGTCTCTCTGCAATCTCTGCTTCCTCTTTAATAACCCCTTGCCTTCCATTGTCATCTAATGGTCCAATGGCCTTCCTAGTTGGGTTCTTACTTCTAATGTACTTAAAGAAGTCTTTGTTATTTCTCTGTGTATTTTTAGCTATACGCTCCTCAAAGTCTTGCTTTGCTTTCCTGATTGTTGCCTTGCATTTGTTCTGCCAGAATTTATGTTTCTGCCTGCTGTCCTCATTCAGACAAGCCTTCCATCTCCTAAATGAGCTTTTCTTGCTCTTGATCACTTCCCGAACAGCTCCTGTAAGCCACATCGGAGTCCTCTTGGACCTGGCAGTGCCCTTTTTCCTTTTGGGTATGCATTCCAATTGGGCCTCTGTTATTGTTTTTGTAAATAGCCTCCATGCCTCTTGGAGTGTTTGGACTCTCTCAATTTTCCCTTTCAGCTTCTTTTTGACTAGTTTCCTCATCTTTGGGAAATTTCCTTTTTGAAAATTTAAGGTCTCTGTGTTAGATTTTATCAGTGACTTGCAGTCTATGATCAAGTTAAACATAATTGAGTTGTGGTCACTGTTCCCTATTGGATCAGTCACATTAACATCTTGCACCAGATCCTGAGTATTACTCAGGATCAAGTCAAGGATTCTTGTACTTCTAGTTGGGTCTTCAACCATCTGTCCCAGGGAACAATCATTTAGCATATCTAGGAACTTTATCTCTTTATCATGTGCTGAACAACAGTTCACCCAGTCTATGTGAGGGTAATTGAAGTCCCCCATTATAACCAGGCTTCTCTTCTTGGATGCCTCCTTTACAACATTCTCCAACTGCCAGTCTCCCTCAAGAGTTTGGGTCGGAGGCCGATAGTATATGCCTACTGTTAGACCATCCTTGTGGCCTGGTACTCTTACCCACAGAGCTTCTAATGGTGACTCTAAATCACCTAGATATTCCAATTCATACGATTTTATCACTTCTTTGACATACAAGGCTACACCCCCTCCCGTTTGCCCCTTCCTATCCTTCCTGTACAGTTCTTCGCTGGTCCCTTCAGGGGAGCCACATTTCTGCTTGTCGTAGACTCATATTCCAAGTGGCTGGAAGTCATTGCCGTATCCGGGACGTCCTCTGCAGTCACGATCCACAAGTTAAGGAGAGTGTTTTGTACTTTTGGTTTACTCGACATTGTTGTGTCCGATAATGCATTGACTTTCATGTCGGCAGAGTTTCAAGATTTTCTTTGCCGTAATGGTATCAGGCATATTACTGCTGCACCTTTCCACCCCGCAACAAACAGACAGATCGAAAGACAGGTCCGAACTGTCAAAGACGCTCTAAAGCACATGGGGGCCAGAGACCTTGAATTGCAGCTGTGTCAGTTCCTGCTGTCCCACAGGATCACCCCCTGGCTTCAGGGTTCTCGCCAGCCGACCTCTTAATGAAGAGCGAACTGTCCACAGTCTTGGACCACTTGGATCTCCACCATAGGGAAGACAGGGGTCTCAATATTGATATGACTAATGCAAAGAGTTTTGAAATCAGGCAGCCAGTTCATTGCCAGAATTACGTGCCCGGGTCTTCATGGTTGGGGGATGAGAGAACAAACATGTCCAGTATCATACAGGGTCCTAATGGACAATGGTACCATTTGGAGGAGACACACAGACCAAATGTGGCACTGAGTGCCAGGTCAAAACACCAGCCCAGAGGGGAGAAATGTGACAAGTGAGTCTCAAGAACCAGATTTTGAATTTGGCGGGTTCAGTGAACCCTTGCCTGGTGAGCCTACTGCACTACCCTTGCCGGGGACCCCCCCCCGAGCAGCCCAGCGCTGATACAGCGGTAGAGGTTGGTTCCAGTCCCCCAGTTCTATCTCCGGAACCAGTCATGGCTCCCAATGAGTCACCCCAAAGACCTGGAACTCCCAGGCAGCCCAGCGAGCCACTCCAAAGACTTGGTGATCCTGGGTGCCCCAGATGTACTTGTGGACCACCCAAGTATTGGGAAGATTTTGTCCCCCAATGAGGGAGGAGGGATGTTGTGTCCAAGCACTTATTATTGTGTGTTCGGCTTTGCCGTAAGTCTAAGGTGAAGCTGCGCGCCATTTTCCAAGGGCACGTAATTCTAACACAGCCTAGATCACTGATTCGCTGTATTGAATGTTCCCGCTTCTCTGGAAGCCCGCCGAAATGTATTCTCTTCTTGTAATGGCCAGATCCACTGTATTTAAGCAGGCCACCATGTACATATTCTCCAGTCCGGATCTTGAGCTGAATAAAGATCATTGTTGTTAACCCAATCCTGCTGGTTAGTTTACTTCTTTGTCCAAACTCAACAAAATGGCTACCTTCCCTTACTTCATTCTCATGTATTAACCTCATAAAGCAATGACCATGCTACCCTGATGAATTTGGGTCACATATTTCCCTATGATGGTGAGATGTGCTGCACTTCCATGTAAATTAAAGCAAAGATTTCTAAATTTTCATAAATAGAAGTAAGTTATGTATAAGAATCTATGTGCTTTTCTGTCCTGTCATTTTGCTGTCATTTTCTTTCTTTTGTATGGGCTAACATCTTACTTCCAACCTGGTTCCATTCTAAACAAGCCAAATATTAGCAGTTTCAGACCCAAGTGCTGCATGACGGAGTGAGCTCCTGTCATCTGTCCCAGCTCCTGCCACCCTAGCAGTTCAAAATGAAGAAACTGCAAGTAGATAAATATGTACTACTTTACTGGGAAAGGTAACAGCATTATGTGTGCTTTGGCATCTATCATGTATGCAAGAAATTGCGGTGGGAAGGTAAACAGCATTCCATGCACTCTGGTGTCTAGTCATGCTTGTCCAAGGCCACATAGGTTGACGCCCATACAGTGGGTGTCCAGCCACCACTGTCACACCAGCACCACAGCTACAGTGTGTTGTTGTGCTTTGTCCATTTTTACTGATGTGCCAAATCACATAACCCTCTCTCCCTCTCTGCATTTCTCTTTTTCAGTGTCACATTCTACATAAATTTTCAGAAAAGATTATTGAGATACATACTTCTTGTCCATACTATAGGTCAGTGTAGGTGAACCTATGGCATGTGTGCCAGATGTGGCACACAGAGCCATTTCTGTGGGCATGTGTGCTGTCACATACAAGTCCCACCCAACACACCAGTGCCAATGCCAGTGCCGCTTCCCCACCCTACCCTCTCCACTGAGGAGGCATCAGCAGGGATGAGGTGAGGGTTGGGTGCACCTGTGTGGAGTCAGGTGCTCCCATTTGGGGGGGGTCGGGTCAGGCACACCTGCGAGGGGGGGGTCAGGCACACCTATGGGTGAAGGAACAGGTGCACACGCCCATGTGACGTTGCCGGAGGCATGCCAGTAATGTCACATGGGTGTGTGGGCACGCCCGGTGCCTGCCCACACACCTCCTCTTCATCTTTGGGCACTCGGTTTCTAAAAGGTTCACCATCACTGCTATAGACATTGGTTGTTTCATAAAGGGATAAACCTTGGACTATCTTCACTCTTTTTTGAGAGAATAACAATTTTATGTCAGAAATTATTCTGGGTTCAAAAGATTTTGCTGGAGAAACTCTGCTCAAACTGTCATGCAGGTCTTGAACTGCTGACTTGCTGGCCTTCCAGCCAACAAGGTGAGCTTCTTAATCATTGAGCCACTGTAGCCCCTTTTTTGAGAGAATGAAGTTCTGTGTCCTACTTCTTAGAGTTATGGCAATAATTCTTAGTCTTCAACACTCTAGATTGGTGGTTTCCAATATCGGGCCCATGCCCCACAGGGGGACTTTAATTCCCAGAAGCCTTAGTCAGTACATTGGCTGATCAGTGCATTGGGAAATTGATTTAGGCTTCTGGGAATTGAAGTCCAAAAACTAAAGGTTGAGCAACACTGGTCTAGATGCTTTGTACTTCAAAACCCAGAATCTCTGATCCTTGGCCATAGTGGTTGGAAGTTCTGGGAGTTGAAGTACAAACATCTGGAGGGCCCAAAGTTGAGAACCACTCTATTAAGGACCTTCTATATTCCTTATAGGTAGCAGCTTAAAGTTTATGTACATTCATGAGCATATTAACGGAATAGTGGTTGGACAGTTATGCAGGTATACTGTATATTGTCATGATATTCACTAGGGGCCTAGTCCATGTGGGAGGAGGCCAGTACATTTCTCATGAATCCACCGTGCTTTCCAATAGGCAAGCCTCACATGAGGGCTTATAACAGCATTAATGTCACCTAATTCAATGAGCAGACCTTATAAAGGTCTCACAGTGTAGACTTTCCATCTGAAATGAGTGGGTCTGATATATAAAGACCCACCTCAATTTTCCCAATACATGGGTCTCCTATAAAGACCCATGGATACCAGCTCAGTTAAGGGCTTTGCCCTGTTTTCAGGCATGTCCAGGCTTGTCTAAGTAAAGGCAAGCTGAATAACCCAGAAGGGAGGGGGCCTGGGAAATCAGTTTCGGCTTCTACCCTGTGAGCTTGCTAAACCACAGGAATGCTGTGAGTTTGGAGAGCTTGCAAGAAAGTCAGGTGCATCTCTTCACTTACATTTTGGACAGAACCCATGTTCCGCCTCTTATCAACATGTCCCGTAGGGAATATGTTTGTCTGTTATATAAAACACTCTGTACATGCTAGCCTTTCTCACGTAGGTCAGCAGGATTTTTTTCTAGTCTAGTCAGCTAGAGTACTTTCCCGTGAGGGTGGGCTAACTCTAGAAGATGCACAGTTAACTGTCAATCACACCTTTGCACATCTAAATTACCATGGTTACCCCGGAACCCTATAAGGGAGAGAAGGAAGCAGGAGGAAAAAGAGGAGGAGGGAGAGCGAACATCTTTGAGAGGGTGAAACTTTGTCACCCAGGTCTTCAATGCCCATCTAGATAAGGGGGGGCTCAGAAGCCCCATTCTCTTATTACTTAGATTGATTATATATGTTTTTATTTTATTAGAAATATGTTTTAAGTGTAGATGTAGAAGTAGTTTAATAAATGTTATTGAAAAGGCACCTTCTCTGTCTACCTGTCTGTGGGCTTATCTGGAGTCAGGAGAAGGGCCGATAAGGAGAAGGCCTTGGCAGAACTCCCATAAACACAGATCTCTCATGGAGAGAAACTGGGAGCAGGCTACGGCTTTGCTTTGCTGCTTGCTGGGAAGATTGGCAGCGATGGAGGGAGGGAGCAGGTCGGAAGCCCTATGAAAGGGGATTCTCAAACTTGAGACCCCCTAGGTCACCAATCAGCCCCCTCCTCGGACCCCATGACATATATGTATAACACAAAGCTGTGGAAATGGTAGAAAAAATTGCAGCAGAGTGGAAGTAATATCCACAAAGCACTTCCACTGGCATACTGCACAGCAGTCATAATGTGAACTACATAATTGGCTGCACAATAAAATTGCACAAAGGTGGCTGCCTGGACGTAATACCCAACACACTCCTGCAGGTGTAAATTTTGTAACACCAACATGAACTGGATTTCAGTCACTTTGTTGACAGCAAATATGTTCATATCTAAAGGCACACAATTCATGGAATCCTGCCCAAACTTTTTGGTGACTATTTCAAGAATCCTTGCAGTTACATGTTCCACATGCTACAGAGGCAATGTAGTGTATTGCTCATATTGCACTTCTTTCAAACACTTACTCAAAAGGACAACAAACATTTTGAGCTGCTCCAAAAAAAATGTTTGTAGCAAGTCATGAACCGGTGTGGGGGACTAAAAGATAAATAAGAAAGGCTTGCAATCCAAATACACCAAGATGAACAGGAATGTTTCTTTTGAAGACTCAAGGGTTTAAAAATCCAATGTTTAAAAATCCCCCACCCTCGCTCCAGCCACCACCACAACCGGAATCGGCCACAAACTCATTTGCAGTAATCATAAATGCATTTATGACAACCATAAATGAGTCTGTGGCATTTACAACAGCTGCAGACATGTTTTATGGCAGCGATTGTGGCGGGGGGAGCCAGCAGTCAGGCCCACTCAGCTGTCT
Organism: Bradypodion ventrale; assembly: GCA_035047345.1. Taxonomy (NCBI): domain Eukaryota; kingdom Metazoa; phylum Chordata; class Lepidosauria; order Squamata; family Chamaeleonidae; genus Bradypodion; species Bradypodion ventrale. The sequence continues at coordinate 142,517,802 of JAWDJE010000005.1, forward strand.
GAGGGGACATGGTCTGGTCCGCAGCTTTAAAAGGTTGAAACCCCTGATATAGACACAATGTATCAAGCTGGAGCTCTACAAATTAGTGTATTATAGCAATTACAATTACAGTAAAACCTCGCATAAAGAGTGCCTCGTTTAGAGACTTACTCGCTTAAAGAGCAGAATTTTCTCTGAATAGTCAACTTACTTAACAACTAAAACCAACCAAAACCTCGTTTAACAACTAAATTGGGGTTTGCAATCCCCCCCCCCCCCTGCCAGAAATCAGAATTGGTCACTTACAATGGTGTTTCACTTAAAGAGCAAACTCGCTTAAAGAGCAATCCCATGGACCGCATTATGCTCTTTATACGAGATACCATTGTACATCTATATATCACCCTATAACATTTAACACACTGTTTGGGCATGTCCCAAGGTAGTGTTTTGCCACAAACTTGCTGGATATTCATTTTATTGACCTTAGATGGGTGGGAAATTGTATCAATTTGAGCCTATCAGGACTGAGTTCAGATCATGAGCAGTTTTGGCAGCTTAACCACTGCACCAGGAGGGCTCTCTAATGTCTCTTAAAATTTAACGAAAGCCTGAAGAAAACATTTGAATTTTGTGAACTTAATTTTGCCCACTTGCTCTATTTTATGAAAAAAAACTAAAGTCTATCAGATTTTCTTTCTTCATCAACACCATAACTGTGTTGCTTACCTTTATTTTTATGTATTTACTGAAGTCATTCTATTGGATATGTTGTCAAAGGAGCTACATGAACCATTAATAATAGGTTGTAATCATTTCAACTCTGCCATGTTAATCTCTTTAACCAAAAGTGTTACATTTCTCTCAGTTATGATTATGGTACTGGGTATATTCAAGAAAACAGGCAGCTTCTGTTGTGTTTCATGTTTCTAAAATTACTACTAACTCTAACACTGAACCACGCCTATTCAATTTCTTCTCTCTTGTTTCCAATGGTGCAATAATTAGCTTCTCTGTCAAGATATAATCTCCTTGCTTGCTTTCTGCATTGATACAACATTACACCTAACGGCTATCTTCACCAAGTCTTGATACACTGTGTGTACCATTTAAAGTTTAATGACATTATACTCTGGCAAATGTTCCTCCCTTCAGATAATATTAATCTTTTTTCTAACATTGTTCTTTCAGACAACGTGTTTTTCTTTCCATAAAGTGCACAAAATGTTCTTATAGAAAATTCCAGTTATTAAACCTTTTATTCTTGCTGAAATTTTATGTATTATATTCTCCACGTACCAATAAAATAGACTTATACTGGATTTAAATTGTGTATATGCCTGACTCGCATTATATACATGTAATTACTAGCCCCTTCACTATCGCAAGCATCGGAACCCAGCAAGGTTTATTTCTGGCTTTTTTTATTCTGCACATGCTCTTAAGCAGAGCTGCTGCTGAGGAGAGACAAACAAAGGAAATGAGCACTGGTAAGTTTTGGGCATGCTGTTGGAGTAGAGCTGCTTTAGAGGCTCACACACCGATTTCGAACAAAAAACAAACAAAGAATATATCTTTACCTATAAGGAGCGACATTAATCATTGGACTCCAGCACACATGCCCGCACCCATCCATACTATCCCGTACCGAGCCGCCCGCACTTACCTTTACCCGGCCTGACCATCGCCGAAAGGGTCCAGTTGGCGAGAGTGAGGCAGCTGCCCCATGAAGTCAAACAAAAAATAAAACTACATTTCCAAGCCTCCTTCGCACTGTGCCACCCCTCAGCCAATGAGGCTGAAGGGCACGAGCATGGAGGAGGCTGGGCAGCCGGCGTGGCGGTTTTTTAAAAATGCGCTGGGGAAAGGCCCAATCCAACCTGCTGCCAAAAAAGTAAGTGGGGTTGGGAGAGAGGGTCTGGGGGAGGAACAGCCCCGGGAACCCCGCCGCCCACCCCCACCCCCATCTTGCCCCCCTCCCTGCCCCCTTACCTTTTGCCAGCTGTCCTGTCCCCCCCCCAGTGCGGCATTCTCCACTGGAACGAGCACCGGACTGTCCTCCATCCCTGCCGGCATCAAAGCCTCAACACCCGCAGGGATAAAGGCCATGCCGGTGCACATACCAATGCAGAAGGCTGTGCCTGGGGGAATGGGCCAGCCACCAAAAGGTAAGGGAACTGGCCTGGGAACCACACCACCCACCCGCCTCGCCCCCCAGTCCCTGTTCTCTGGCGGGAGCAGGAAAGCGGTCATCCATCCATCCTCACTCTCCTTGACCTATCAGCGGCCGTCGATACCATCAACCACGGTATCCTTCTGGGATGGCTCAAAGGATTGTGGATCAAGGGCACTGTGTGGTCCTGGTTCTCCTCTTTCCTGAAGGGCCGGGCCCAGTCGGTGTGGATGGAGAGTGAAAGGTCCAACCCTAGGCCCCTCCAATATGGGGTGCCTCAGAGCTCGGTGCTCTCTCCTATTTAACATCTACATGAAGCTATTAGGTGAGATCATCCATTCCCACGGGGTGCGGTACCATCAGTACGTGAATGACACTCAGTTGTACATCTCGGCCCACGGTGATCCCAGCGATGCTGTCAAGGTCCTATCCAGGTGTCTGGAGGCTATGGGGGTCTGGATGGGGATCAACTGGCTACAACTGAATCCTGGCAAGACTGAGTTGGCTGTGTGTTCTGGGTCCTGCATTATCCAGGGAGCTGCCATCTTTGGGCTTGGATGGGGCTATTCTGCCCCAGACAGACCCAGTGCGCAACTTAGGGGTCCTCCTGGACTCATGACTGTGGCTAGAAGAGCAGGTGGCAGTCGTGGCCAAGAGGGCTTTTGCACAATTTCGTGTAATTCACCAGTTGCACCCGCTCCTAGATAGGGACTCCTTGCTCATGGTCACACATGCTCTGGTCACCTCCACACTAGATTATTGTAATGCACTCTACATGGGGCTGCCCTTGATGACCATTTGGAGGCTGCAGCTGGTCCAGAATGCGGCAGCCCGGGTAGTGGTGGGGTGCAGGCGTTATGCCCGTGCCTTGCCTCTACTTCGGGAGCTGCAATAGTTACCAGTTTGCCTCCGGGTGCAACTCAAGGTGCTAGTTATGATCTTTAAAGCCCTATATGGTAGTGGGCCAGGATACCTAAGAGACTGCATCACCCCGAGAGTGTCTGCCCGTCCAACCAGAGTGAACCGGAGGGGCTCCCTCAATGTGCCATCAGCTAGAGGGGCTCACCTTTCTAGCACAAGGAGGAGGGCCTTCTCTGTGTCCGCCCCGACTTTGTGGAACCTCCTGCCAGTAGAACTCTGGCTGCAGATGGAATTGTTGCCCTTTATGTAAGGGATTAAAACATTGCTGGCAGGGCAAGTGTGGGGGGCTGATGGGGAAGTGGACCCTGCCCATTGGCTCATCTAAGAAAAGTATCCCTCTTGCACCAAGGGGGGAAGGGTGGGTCTTTTATAGTTTTAATTGGGGCTTTTTAGGATTTGAATTGGGTTGTTTTAAGGTTTTTAGGAGGGTTTTTCTTTTTTCTTGTAGGATGGTTTTATGTCTTTGTTTTTATGTTTTTTGCTGTTGTGAGCTGCCCAGAGTCGCCCTATGATGAGGGGGCGGCATATGAATTTAAATAAATAAATAAGCCTATAGACATTGAGACAGCCTACCTCAATGCACCTCTCCACCATGAGAATTTTATTAAAAAGCCACCAGTCCTGGGTGAGCCAGATGATGACACCAAGTGCAGGAATCTCTTACAGAGCCTCTATGGGCTTAGGCAGTCCAAGTGGAACAAGTGCCTCGTAGACCACTTGAGAAGCATAGGCTTCATGCCAGGGGTTGCTGACCCCTGTCTCTTCAAGAAAGAGCAAAATGGGGTGACATCATTACTCCTAGTGTTCACCTATAACAAAGCAATAATTGCCCCCACGCCTGGTGCCACTGATACAATAATCTCCAAGATAGGGAGCAAATTCAAACTCAGGGATCTAGGGATGATCAGACATTATCTGGGAGTCGATATAGCCAAAACAGACGCTGGGTATAAAATTTCACAAGCAACCAAGATCTGTCAGCTCTTTTTTTAAAAAAATATTTTTATTAATTTTCAAACAAAATTACAAAACTAAAACATTATAACATTACAGTACAGTACAATACAATAAAAAAGAACAAATTAACAAATATACGTTGAATACATTCACCCTCACCCACCCTTCACCTCCCAATCACCCTCACCCAGCCCTTCACCATCTTCTGTCTTCTTCACTCCCCTTGTCCTTCCATTGAAGGACCGCCTCCGAAGTGCCGAAGAAGGGGAGGGAGACCGGAACTAGAGCGGGTTCTTGCTATTATTTAAGACATTAAATGAATTTTATTGTTCATAGCAAAGCAGCTGTTTCTCTTTCCCTCCTGCTAATGGTTGTCACACCATTGCTCATTTTATTACATTTCCTTCAAGTCATTTCTATTCAGATTTTAATCCCAAAATTATCCCACCTTTTTTTCCCCTTCTTTTTTTCTAATGTTACTATAATAATCAAAATTATTCAATTTTCTTTCTATAACTCGTTGCAGATTCTTACCCTTGTATTTCTATGTATCTATATACTGCACATCCAATTCTCTGCGAACCTTAACATATATCACCTTATAGTTATAATCTATCTATCTATTCATCTATCTAGTTAATATTAACACACCTTGACAGAGGATTATTTACATATTTCAATCAATCAATCTCTTTCTAGAACCAAACTTCCTCCATCTTAGGGCAAAGCAATAAAGAAACCAGGGTCACAGCAAATAAAGTTTTTTTTTTAAAAGAAACAATTTCCAAAACATCATACTCTACATGTTACTTTATGTTCTGGGCTAACCTCCCGTAATTAAAAGCTCTTCTTTAAGTTTCCTTCATTCTTCTAATCCTTCCTTAACAATATTACATGATTGTAATATAACCAAAATCTCAATTTATTTACTTATCAAAACAACTTTTCTTACACAGAAGATTCTTAACTGTTATATTTGCTACCAATTATAACTCATATCCTTATCCCTTGACTATTTTAATTTTCTTCCTCCGCAATCTTTCTTCCTTTGTTATATCCTAATAGATAAGAGTAAGACGGATTCTTGCTAATATTTAAGACATTAAATAACTTTTGTTGTTCATAACATGCAGCTGTTTTCCTCTCTCCTTTCCTCCTACTAATGGTTATTCTACCATTACACATGTCATTACCTTTCCTTCAAATCTTTTCTATGCAAATTTTTGATCCTAAAGTTATCTCCCCCTTTCTTTCCCTCCCCCCTACAATTACTGTACTAGTTTAGCTTATTCAATACACTTTCTGTACCTATTGCAAATTCTTACTCTTATATATTAATTTATCTATATACTGCACATATGATATTCTCTACAGTCTTCCCCAACATATATTTCCTCATAATCTTAGACCCCATTAACAAAAGGTTATTTACATGTTTTAATCTCTTCCTTAAACCAAACCTCCTCCATCTTACATCAGAACAAATATAGAAACCAAAATAACAACAAATGGAAACTCATTGAAAAATAACAATTTCCAGAACATCATATTCCACATTACTACTACTTGCCCTTCCTTGACATTCCTTGACAGAGGGTTATTTACAGTTTCAAACATATTAAACCTTATATTTCAAACTTTACACTGTAATTTTCCATCCAACTTACCCCCTTTTAACCTTTCTTAACAAAAGTTATTAACCTTTTTGTGACAATTTCATAGATATTCCCTTTTACCCTTATCTTTCTCCCTGTATTTTTCACTTCTTTTATATTTTGAATTAACTTCTCAAAATTAAAAGCTCTTCTTTAAGTTTCCTCCATTCTTCTGATCCTCCCTTAATAATATTACAAGATTCTAGTATATCCAAATACTCAGTTTGCTTGTTTATCACAACAACTTTACCTGCCCAAAAGAATCTTAAATGATATAATTTTTGCCAATTATATTTCACACCCTTATCCCTTAACAATGTAGTAACTGGTTTAATTTTCTTCCTCCACAATCTTTCTTCTTTAGTTATGTCCTGATAAATATCCAGCTTTTCCCCATCCAATTTTGGTACTCGTGTACCATTTCTTCTTAAAAATGCCATTAATTCTAATTTTCTGTCCAGACCTGCAAATTTTACCAAAACAAACCTTTTAAAAGTCCCATTTCTTCTCTTCCCCAATCTATAAACTGCTAGGATATCCTCCTGTGTGAATTCTCTCCCCATCTTCAGTTCATTCAACCATTTAATAATTCTTTCTCTCAGGCGGTCTGGACTTCCCTCTGGAATATTTTTAATCACCACGTTCTTTTGTCTCGCCATCTCCTCCAGCATGTACAGTCTTTTTTCTTGCTTACCTATTCTTTTATCTTTTTCTTGCAAATCTTTTACCTTTGTTGTCTCAAAATTTTTAGTTACTGCTTTCATAGAGTTTGCCAGTAGATCTCTTAGTTCTTGTTGTCCATTCATGGTGTCTTTCATTTCTTGCTTCCTTGTCACATCTATTCTGTCCAACCTTTTCTCAAGTTTGCTCCAAATATCCATTTCTTTCTCCACTGCTTGCATATGTTTTATCTCCTCTTCCACAGATTTTAATTTTGCCTCTATTGTCATAAAGTTATTATTTAATATTTTCCTATAGCTAACCAGCAAGTCCCTTAGTTCTTGTTGTCCATTCATAATTTCTTTTAATTTTGCTTCTATTGTGTCCTCCATGTACTGTCTTTTTTCTTGATTAGCCATTCTTATATCCTTTTCCTTTTCCTTTTCCTTTCCTTTTTTTTGCATCTCTTTTGTCTCCATTTCCATACGTCCATTATCTGGAAAATTCATCAGCCTTTCCATCTGATCCCTGAAATCCTTAAAATAATTTAGTTCTTCCTCAAAAGATTCCATTTCGATAATTTTAGGATCTCTAGAATCTCTAGGGTAAGTCTAGAATCTGAAATCTTTGGGGTGATGATAACTCCTTTAGGGCTGACTGTTTCCCACTTCTTTTTTCTCTCCTCTCACTACTTTAAGGTCACAGCTACTTCATCAGCTGTTTCTCATCTTCAGGGGCCTGTTCTTCTTCACACACTCTCTCCTTTTTTTATTTTATTTAGTCTTTCAAAGATTCTTCCTCTCAAAAAAAAAGGGGGGGACAGACAGACACCCCTCTTTCAGTCCATCAGCTCTCTTGCCTCAGAGTTCCCCTTTCATCTCTCTTTTTAGTTCAAAACTTTGCTCCAATACTTTAAGGGCATTCAAGGTTTCTCAAAGCTTTCTCCCCGCACTTTTCAAGGCTTATTTCAAGCTTGCTTTCTTCACCTTGCCTTTGAAACCCAATCTTTCACTCTCTTCCACAATTCTGTTTTTCCTTCTCAGACTCATCAATCACACCTTCCTTAATTAGATGGTCTTTACAGCCCAAAATAAACATTAAGAGCAAATGGAGGACTTACAGAGGCTTGCAAATCTGTGTCATCCCATTCTGTCAGCATCTCTTTGCCTTTTCGAGCCTTTTCAAGCTCTGTCACACTGGCCCAGACTCTCTTGACCCCTGAATTCTTCACCTTCTTCACCCCCACAGCACTCCTCTGTCTTTTTTCTCAAATTTATCTTTGACAACCTTTGTTTTTCCACCTTTTTAATGCATTTATCTCGCAGCCTGCTTCACTCGTGTCTTACTCCCCCGCCATCTTGTTCCGGTCTCCTGATCTGTCAGCTCTTAAGGAAATATCATATGGAGCTTGCTAAGCCATGCAAGACGCCCATGGCACTTGATTTTAAACATGATGTTGCTGATAGCCCATTATTTGACAGCAAAATCTATTACTCCCTGATCGGAAGTCTGTCTCATATAGCAAATTGGACAAGACCAGATATATCCTACAGCATTAACCAACTAGCTAGGCACTGCGAGCAGCCAACTCTGAGACACTGGCAGGCTGCAAAAAGGGTGCTATGTTTTCTGAAAAACACATTAAGCCCTGGGTGCTGAGCTGCCCCACCCCTGGGCCACTGCCCCAAAGACTCCAGGAGCTCAAAAGGCGCTGAGGGGGGGCAGCAGCAACTGACTTGGACTGCGGCCTCTGTTGCAGCGGCCCTGGGCACTGAACTGCCACACCCCGGGCCTTTACTTCAACATCTTTGGGAACGGGAAGGCCGCAGAGGGGAGGGTGGCATTGGGGGTTCCAGGCAGCAGCCTCTTGTTCTGAGGCGGCCTCGGCTGCTGAGCCACAATATTCCCAGGCTTGCTCCTCAATACCACCAGGAACAGAGAAGCCAGGAGCGGTGGTGAGACACCTTCACCCTAAGGCTGGTTTTGGTCATTGAGGTTACCTCCGACCTTTTCTTTTGTGTTTAAAGTATTTTGTATTTTTCTCTATGGTATTGTTATCAATATTGTATATTTTGCTGTATTTTTGCTCTTATTGCCTTGTATTTTATATATTTGATATGTAATGGACTGCAGTGGCTCAAGTTGCTAAGACGCTGACTGGGAAGCGGAAGGTCAGCAGTTCGATTCCCGAGTACTGCAGGACGGAAATGAGCTCCCGTCTTCGTCCCAGCTCCTGCCAACTTAGCAGTTCGAAAGAAAGAAATTGCAAGTAGATAAATAGGGACCACTTCGGTGGGAAGGTAACAGCGTTCCGTGCGCTCCGGTGTCTAGTCATGCCTGCCACATGACCACGGAAACGTCTGCAGAAGCAGACAGCGCTGGCTCTTCGGCTTAGAAACAGAGATGAGCACTGCACCCTAGAGTCGGATACGACTGGCTTTCGAGCAAGGGAAACCTTTACCTTTACCTTTAATTGACATGTTTAATGTACTTATTGTTATTGTTATTTTCTTTATTTTTATGCTCTGTTATTACGTTAATTCTTGGAAACTGCTTTGAGTTATTTCAATAAGAAAAGGTGTAGCGAATATCTGCCGCAAGGCGGCGCTAGGTCCCGGAGGAGACTGATCAATGACAATACGAGGCAAGGAAGCAGGATCAGATCAGTGTTTATTGGGAAAATGCATACACCTTTTATAGACCAGAAGGCAAGGAGAAAACAACTGTCACCAATAAGTCAATCACAATACCTGTTTACTCAGGTTAATTGGGGAAACTCTTCAGGGGAAGTTAATTAACAGGGGCAAACATTGACAGGGGCAACACCATTGTGTTGGGATTATGAGCTAGGTCAACATGGTCACTATTTGTGCTGGGATTAACGCCAGGCTGGGGAGATGAGTTGTTTGCCTAATTATGCACATGAGATAGCGATCTGTTTACCTGGCAGAGCCGTTGGTCAGGTCATGTAATTGGGTGAATCAAACCCTATCATTTATTCACCCCCCTTAATTTGCTGCCCGCAGAAGCCACCGCCGGGAGCCTTCTCACCCAAGCAGCCTCTGCCAAGGCTGTTCCATGCCAGATGGGCATGGGGAATCCGCATCTCCCCTTAATTTTTTATATTAAGAGCCTGACCAGCGACTCTACGCAGGAGTGGCACCAGCTGTTGGTCGGGAGTGACGTCACGGGGTTTCCTTCTTCGGCGGCATCTCGAGATCAGTGAGGGAATACATTGAGCAAAACAGCAGACTGTAATGCCCAGTAGGACTACCCCCCCCACCACCTTGATTAACATTTGAAGCCACCCCCATGGAATCCACGACCACATCCATTTCCATAGTGAGCTCCACCATGCCCCCCATGCAGAGCCTTCTGTGATGCTAGCCACTATGGAGTGAAGATCTTCGATCTGGCTTTGAATCTTACGAGAGTTGTCCGTAAGATTAAAGCAGCACATACCGTGAAAAGATTCGCAGCCCAAGTGGTGCAGCAATAGGAGATAGTCGATAGCCGCTCGATTATCGAGAATGGCATGGCGAAGTTCTGCCTGCTCCTGATTGAGGAGCGCTATCGCTGAGGAGGTATGGTTGATGGCCTTTGCTAGACCGCAAGCCAAACGACCAATCCTTTTTGCGTTGCCGACGGCTAAGCCTGGCACGCCAAAGATGCTGACTGCCAAGGAGAGATACTCGGCAGGTCTCATTACCCTAAAGCTGCTTTCACATGAGCTGTCTAACATCGTGGTGCGAGTGTGCCGTATGAGTGAGGGAACATAAGATACATTGGAAACATTAGGAACATTAGGGCTTGAGGCAATCATATCCTTAGTGGGGAGCAAGAGTGTCAACCGACTTATACAACATATAGAGTCTGTAATATTAGCAGGAATGTAGTTAAACGTATACTGGTTACAAGTGAAAAACCATCCAGATGGTAGGGTGATATGTGCATATGCTGTGCCACGCGGCACTGGGTTACTGCAAGCCCAATTGCCGCTGCCCACATCGAGGCATCGGCGCCGGGTTCGGCCGAGTCCGGAGCAACCGTAAATTCGGCCACAGGTAGAGTTCGGGCTGACCGCCACTCGAGGAGTGTGGAGAGTGGCCGCATCAGCCGGTAAAGTCATGGTTAGCCGCATCACCCAATGAGCATATTCCGAGGAAGCTGTTGGGATGTACGGGCTGAAGAATCGCTTCACCAGCCAGTCCCCATCCTGGGGGTGTGCGCCTGGAGAATGGCACACCGGGACAAGGCAGGTGCTGAGGATTGAAGCAGAACCGACGTCCTGTCTGAGGCAAAAATCGGACTGGTTGACAAGGCTTGCCAACCTTTCCCAGATGTTGTACTGCATGCGGGCAGAAAGGTCTCCGCCCGGCATTAAATCGCTGGCCTCCAGTGAGGCGGCCTGAACGCCTCCCCCCAAAAGCAGGGTGAGGGTCAGGATGATGGTGACTGCCATGGAGTTGGCATGGATCTGGGCGAAAACTGCAACCACGAAGCTTTCTGGTGTCAGCTCCTTTTCCTCGCGCTGGATGGCATGCTGGGCATCATGGCAGAGGGTCTTGACCATCCCCCAGGTTATCTTCGGTGGTGTCGTCCGCGACCGCTGTCTCTCCCGGCGGGTCCCCTCGGTCAGGGCGAGATTCTCCATCTCCGGGATCGGGCTCTGGTCGGTCTGGTTCCACGCCATGTGGCTCCAAGTGCGGCTTGACACACCGAGCTGGAATCCAAACGACACCTGTAGGGGACATAACTGCAGCATACCCTCTCCCCCAGGTTATGAGCGGCACCGGGCCCCTCCAAGAAGGGTCTGGTGGCACCTGGTACCGGACCAAAGGTCGCGGGAGAGCTTCCGAACGGCGGAAATGCTTCTCCTGCGGCGTACAGTCCGAGAAAACATTAAGGTGATTGTAAGTGAACAATACCTTATTCAAGCAAAACTGTGCCTGTCCCTGTGATTTGGGGAGGGCTGGTGGCTCCCCCCTTTCTGTTTGTTTGTCAATGTAGGACTTTAGCGTCCGATTGACCCGTTCTACAATCGCCTGCCCTTGCGGATTGTAGGGAATTCCAAATGTATGCTTGATGTCCCATGTGGCCATGAAGGCGGCCAGCTGCCTAGAGCAGTAGGACGGGGCGTTATCCGTTTTCACGTGCCGCGGCTTGCCCATCGCCGCGATGCAGGAAAGGAGGTGCTGCTCCACGTGGGAGGCAGTCTCCCCTTTCTGCGCCGTGGCCCAAATGAACTGGGAAAAAGTGTCTATGCAGACATGCATGTACTGCCATCTGCCAAACTGCGGCACATGCGTGACATCCATCTGCCACACCTGATTAGCTTCTGTCCCCCGTGGGTTAACCCCCCACGAGGGCCCCCCCGGTGCCCCTGCACAATGCTGGCAAGAGCGGACTATACCTTGGGCTTGGGAAAGTGGCAGATTGAACTGTCTTGCGAGAGCTTTGGCATTTTGGTGAAAGAAGGCATGACTTTGGATTGGAGTAGTAAAAACTCCCAAGACAGAACGTTGCTGAATTTCCTTTGCGGCCGCGTCCGCTCTGCTATTGCCCGCGGAAATTGGACCCGGTAGGTCTTGATGACTTCGGATGTGGGCAATATAGAGCGGCTCCGTGCGGTTTCGCAAATGAAATTGAGCAGTGAGAAACAAGCTGAGCAAGTTTTTGTCTATCGCGGGAGTGATGTAAGCTCCCGGTAGACTGTGAAGTAAGTTCCTAACATACAGACTGTCAGTTATGATATTTAAACGTTCCCGGGCGAAGGTGCGCAAGACAAGGTTCACGGCTGCCAACTCTGCCCGCTGCGTGGACTTTTGTGGAAGAGTTAGCAGCGTGCGCCAAGCCTCGCCCTCCTGCCAGGTCAGGACACCATATGTGCGTCCCCCATCGGAAAAAACTGTCTTAGCCCCCTGAAGTGGGACCAGCGAAAGCAATTCGAACAAGCTGACTGTTCCTGTCTGAAGTGAGACAAGTCTGGGGTCTTTGGGCAGGTGGTACGCTAAACTTCCAGTGAAACCTTCCAAAGCTATCGGAAGCGAGTCACCTAGCTGCATTAACTGATGAATTTGTTCCTTGGTGAACGGGACTACAATTTTGGCCAAATCATTCCCTGAAATGTCCCTAGCTCTCAGCCTGCCGCGGTAAATCACCGCGGAAACCAGCTCTTGGGGCGGAACGATGTTCCGTGAAGATGTGTTAGGCAAGTAAACCCACTCCACAATTTTCGCTCCCTTCTCGGAGTCTATTCCTAGCGCCCCAGTGAACATGGATCCTGACCGTACGATGTACAGATTCAGGATCGGGGCATATGGCCCCTGGGCGATTCTATCCACCCACCTCTGGCTGAGAACCTGGTTCACTTTCTCGATCGCCAAACGCGCGTCTCGAGAGATTTTTATCCGATCTGCCGGCTGCTTACCTAAGGTTAGCAGCGAGAAGAGCGGTTTTAGAAGATCCGTATCCAATCGGAAATACGGTCTGGCCCAATTGATGTTTCCTAAAACCTGCTGTAATTCTACCAGGGTGACTGAGTCCTGTAAAGCTATCTGGGGTAAAACCGGTGCGGCAAAGGAACGAAGAAGCCGATGACCCAAGTATGAGAAGGGCTCGGTCTTCTGCACCTTTTCCAGGGCAATGAGTAAACCTTTGTCCCCCAGGCTGGCCTGGAGGTCAGAAAACACTTCGCTGCCAAGTTGCGGCAACGCTACTAAAATATCATCCATGAAGTGACACACAATAGCTTTAGGGTAAAGGCTTCGGAACTTTGCCAGCGCGTCGTGAACATATATTTGGCACAGAGTGGGCGAATTGAGCATGCCCTGTGGCAAATATTTCCACGCGTAACGCTGCGTGGGCTCACTGTGGTTCACGACCGGCACTGTAAAGGTAAACCTTTCCCGGTCCCTGGGGTCTAAGGGGATTGTATAAAAGCAATCCTTGAGATCTACGACTAGAATCTCCCACCCCTCGGGAATCATATTAGGATTTGGGATGCCGCATTGAAGCGGACCCATCGGCTGAATGCATTTATTGATCTCTCTGAGATCGTTGAGGAGTCGCCACTTCCCCGACTTTTTCTTAATAACAAAAATTGGCGAATTCCAAGGACTTGTGGACTGTTCTATATGTCCTGCGTCTAGCTGTTCTTTCACTAGCTGCTTGAGAGCAACCAATTTCTCTCCCACTACCGGCCATTGTTCTACCCAGACCGGAGTATCGGTGAGCCATTTAAGTGGCAATACCATTACCCGAAGGTAAGGGTGGCACCGTACTGCTGTAGAATGTCTCGCCCCCAAAGATTGACGTGCACGTCAAGAATGTGCAGCCGAATTACCGCCGTGCCGTCAGCCCTTGGGATTGCGACTTCTACCCACTCTCGGCATCTAAACGGTTCCTGGACTCCGCCTACCCCCCACACATCGGAGACCTGGTCAATGGCCCACTCCTTCGGCCACTGGCTTCTGCTCATCACGGTCACATCCGCTCCGGTATCGAGTAACCCTGAGAACACTCTTTTGTTCAAAAATACCTCGATAACGGGGCGCTGCTTCCACTCAATGTTGGTCTCCACTGTCGCTAAGACCTGGTATCCTTGCACTGCCTCACTCGCGCTCGAGCGGTCTGCGAAACCGGGCTCTGAGCTGTCACTGAGCCTTCTCTGGCTGCCTGCTGGCGAATGACAAGGAACCATGATCAGTTGTGCTAGGGTGTCTCCCTTATGGATTGTTTGGGGCAGGTGTGTCCAAAGCTGGACCTGGAGAACGCCTGAAAAATTCGATTCAACGACTCCTGGAATTATGAAAATTCCACGTGCTCCAGCTACACTACGGGGCAAAACTAAACCTATAAAGCCTCTGGGTAGGGGTCCCATGTACTGAGAATCGACTAGATAGACTGTGCCCGGCAGATCGCATGTAACGTCCGCCTGGCAAGCCAATTCTAGCCCTGTGCTACCCTTGGGGCTGGCCTGGGCCCTAGCAGTGCCTGGAATGTGCTTGGAACCTAGTCTAGTTCTGGGGAGTTCTGGATCTGGGTGAAGGAAGCCTCTGTTTGGACTGGGGCCAGAGACGTGCCCGGATTCCAGTTTCCTGAACTCGGACAAAACCTGGCCCAATGATAGCCTTTCTTGCACTTCGGGCAGGGGGTGTTCGGAGCCTTGGGACGGCCGGACTTTTGTCCGCCTCCCTTGGATCAGCACTCCCTAGCGAAGTGTCCGACCTTGCCACAGGAGTGGCATGCCCCTCTGGTCTTGCCATTACTCTGAGGTCTTTTCCCCCCCTGCACCGCTGCCGCTAGCAGACCCATCTTGTAAGAGTCTGTGCCAACGTCGGAACATGCTCGGATCATGTCCGTTAGGGTCAAATCAGGGCGATTGCCCATGGACTGCAAGATTTTACGACAGTCCAGGTTGGTGTTGTCCTTTGCTAGCTTGATCATGAGCTCTTCCTGGGCTTGCTCATTCTCAATCTGCCTGCTAATTGCTTCTTCCAGGCGATTGATGAAGTCCATGTAGGGCTCCTGGGCTCCCTGCTTAATAGCGGTGTAATTTTTTGCCGTTTTGCCAGATGCTGGGACCTTGAAGTATGCCCTATAGGCAGCCTCGGCTGACATTTCTAGGGTGGCGAGAGGCAAGTTAATTTGAGCGTTGATGGGCTCATAGTTACCAGAGCCATACAGTTGCTCCGGAAGCACCGCGCCTCCCATCCTGGCAGCCCGAGTTTGAGCCTCTAGGCGAAACTCGCTGTCCCAGATCATGTACTGGCTAGGGGTTAGCATCATCCTCATGACGGCTTTCCAATCATGAGGAATCCACATGGTGGTTTCGCACACTTGCCGAAGCGTGCCCCTCGTGAAACGACTTTGGAGCCCTGTCTCTGAGATTGCTTTCCGTAAAGCCATGAGAAGCTTGTACGGGACTGGGGAGTGTACTACCTGCTGTGCGCCCGTGAGCGCGTCCATCTCCATGCGGATTGGACAAATCTGTCTAAGTTCAGCTAGCTGTTCTGCTGACAATTCCCCTTTCTTTAGCTCTATCTCAGCTGTGCGCTGAAGGGCACTCTTCGCGACTGGGGACCCCGGAACTGTCAGAGAAGCGCCTGCGCTTCTCATTCCTTGCGTTCCTCCGGTGACGTCTGCAGCTGTCACCGCGGGAAGGCTCCCTACGCTACTCTGCTGATAGCTAATTGACGGATAGAGTGCCGTGGGTGCAGTCGGTTCGACTGACTTGCCTGATGGCTCGACTAACGGGGGTTCTTTGGCCTCTATCCGGACTGGTTCGATCTGCTCTAAGAGTCTCCTACACTTTCTCCATGTACGAACTATCCCTCCTGGAGCTTTCGGGGGTTGCTGAATGCAGTCTCCTATCTGATCCCAGAGCTTCAGGGTTAACGTACCTACTTCTGGGTAAAGTAGGCAGTGTTCCCCGAGGTACGCCAAAAGTCTCGCTAATTCCCTGCTGTGAAATCGTAATTTAAATACCCTGGCCAGGATTTTAAACTCTTCCTCTCGAGTTCTTTGGCTAGCGGACGGACTTGGTCTATGAGAACAAGTCCCCATATTACCTGCAGTTGGGTCTCCGGAAGATTCCTCCTCGGGACGAGTCGACGCGTCTTGTCAGGCAATAGGTTCGGGCGTCTAGTGTCTGGGGTAGACCTCGGAGCGTGGACCTTCCGCCACGGGCCCTTCTAACGGCCTCTGCGATGTCAGGGGCTCACAGCCTGCCCTGAGCGGAACGCGTTTCCCTCTATGGCAACCTCCTCGAAAGCGGGAGCAAGCTGTAGGAATGTCTCTCTGGAATGCCTCGCCGCAGGCCACTTCTCCGATCGGCTGGCTGCCGGTCGGAGCACCGCGCTGTCCTCCGGGGTGACGGGTCGCGGTTCAAGCATAGAACCGGACCGCGTGGTTCGTTACTCACGAGTAGACCTCTCCGGGGTCCCTTACTCACGAGTAGTATCACGTCTCGGGGTCACCAGATGTAGCGAATATCTGCCGCAAGGCGGCGCTAGGTCCCGGAGGAGACTGATCAATGACAATACGAGGCAAGGAAGCAGGATCAGATCAGTGTTTATTGGGAAAATGCATACACCTTTTATAGACCAGAAGGCAAGGAGAAAACAACTGTCACCAATAAGTCAATCACAATACCTGTTTACTCAGGTTAATTGGGGAAACTCTTCAGGGGAAGTTAATTAACAGGGGCAAACATTGACAGGGGCAACACCATTGTGTTGGGATTATGAGCTAGGTCAACATGGTCACTATTTGTGCCGGGGATTAACGCCAGGCTGGGGAGATGAGTTGTTTGCCTAATTATGCACATGAGATAGCGATCTGTTTACCTGGCAGAGCCGTTGGTCAGGTCATGTAATTGGGTGAATCAAACCCTATCATTTATTCACCCCCCTTAATTTGCTGCCCGCAGAAGCCACCGCCAGGAGCCTTCTCACCCAAGCAGCCTCTGCCAAGGCTGTTCCATGCCAGATGGGCATGGGGAATCCGCAAAAAGGGGTATAGAAAAATAAACATGAATGAATGAATTTCTTGCTTTTGAGCTGCTAGGTTGGCAGGAGCTGGGACAGAGATGGGAGCTCATTCTGTTGTGCACCTCTTGGGTCTTAAATTGCTGACCTGCCAACCTTCTGGTTGTCAAGTTCAGTGTCTTAACCACTAAACCAGTACTCAGAGGTAATTTATCATTCCCTTCTTCTGGGGACATCCTGGGACTCTGCAGCTTGCCCACACAGACTGAGTCTTCTCCTAAGATGCACAATGGAGAATTGAGATCCTAGCCCCAAGCTTTCCATCTGTATACCTAACTCATGGAATTTCTGCACTAATTGTTCATCCTGATATTCACTAATTTTCCTGCACATTCTATCAATGGATAGTAAGTTTAGTTAGATAAATAGGTAGGATCCATTTATGCATGGATATAACAGGTTTCATGTGCATTTTTTGCTAATCATATGTACAGATATCACAGTTAGTAGACAGGCCTGTGTGTATCTCCTCAATTACCTGTAGAGATATAAGCAACTGTAATAGAGGAAAGGCAAGAAGAAGAAGAATAGATGGGTAGAAACTGTTTCTTTATACATTGATACAATGGTTTATTTTGTGCATGCTGGCACAGTTGTTTGTATTGGTATCACAAACAGCTTCAGTACCTACTGAATAGGTGCTGGATGGATAGACAGCTATATAAACAGACAGAATGATAGATCATTATATATAAACAAAAAGAATGGGAACTTTGGACATATATCTCCAATTATTAATACCCCCGGCGTAAGAAAAGAGTAGTGCTGTATATATCTCCTGATTTAATAAGGTAGATTTACTTGACCAATAAAGCTAGAATACTATCTATAAGGCATTTAGATTCCAGAGGGTGATATTACTATATTCTTGCCCATTATAGAGTTCCTTCATTACACTGAATTGTACCTGCATTCCCCCTGAGGGTGCCGAACATACAAATAAAGTATTGTTGCTGGTAGACATGTATAGGTTACAGTTAAAACTAGTTTTCAGTTAAAACTAGTTTTTCCCTCGTTATAACTAGTTCTGACTAAATGTGTTTGTGAGAACTAGAATTAACTGATGATGAAAAATCCATTTATAGTGAAAACTGGTTTTAACTAGTCAAAACTAGTTCTAACTAAATGTCTTAGTTACAACTAGAATTTCCTATCAAGGAAAAGGTTTCAGTTGAAACCAGTTTCCAGCTAAAATGGGTTTTGACTAGTCAAAACTAGTTCTGACTAGTCAAAACTAGTTCTAACTAAACATTTTAGTTACAACTAAAATTTCCTAATAATAATAAGTGAAAGTGCAAGGCTGGTGGTGCCCCGCTTTTCCAGCCTGCTGGACAAGAAAGTGTGAGGCTGGCAGAGCCTCACTTTTCCAGCCAATAAGTAAAAGTGTGAGGCTGGAAGTGCGAGGCTAGTGGAGTCTCACCTTTCCAGCCTACGCGCAGCACGGGGACCACGGAGGGGGGCAGCAGAGGCAAGACATTGCTGGGACAGTCCTGGAAGACTGCAAAGAGACTGCAAATTGGGTGTGGTGGCTCAGTGGTTAAGAAGCTCACCTTATTAGCTGGAAGGCTGGCAAGTCAGCAGTTCGAGACCCAGGGACTGCATGACAGTTTGAGTGCCCATCTCTGTCCTAACTCTTGAGGACATGAAAGGAGCCTCTGGTGCATGCCACCCAAGGGGTCTTGAGGCCAGGCCAGCACTGGAAGAGGAAAATGTGAGGCTGGTGGTGCCTCACTTTTCCAGCCAAAGCACAGCTCGGAGACCACGGAAGGTGGGAGCAGCAGAGGCGAGACATTGCCAGGTTGGTCCCAGAGACTGCAAAGGGGCTGCAGTGGCTCAGCGGTTAAGAAGCTCACCTGCTTTGTTGGAAGGCTGGCAAGTCGGCAGTTTGAGGCCCGGGGACTTCATGACAGTTTGAGTGCCTGTCTTTGTCCTAGCTCTTGGGAACATGAAAGGAGCATCAGGTGCGCACCACTGCAGCCTCTTTGCAATCCCTTTGCAGTCTCTGGGACAGTCCTGGCAAAGTCTCACCTCTGCTGCACCCGCCCCCCTCCGTGGTCCCTACGCTGCGCTTTGGCAGGAAAAGCAAGGCTCTGCCAGCCTCATACTTTCCTCTTCCAGTGCTGGCCTGGCCTCAAGACCCCATGGGTGGTGCATGGCTGAGGTTCCATTCATGTGCCCCAAGAGCTTGGACAGAGATGGGCACTCAAACTGTTATGCAGTCCCCGGGTCTCAAACTGCTGACTTGCCAGCCTTCCTGCTAACAAGATGAGCTTCTTAACCACTGAGCCACCACAGCCCCTTTGCAGTCCCTGGGACCGTCCCTGCAACATCTCACCTCTGCTGCCCCCATCTGTGGTCCCCATGCTGCACGTCGGCTGGGAAAGTGAGACTTCGCCAGCCTTGCACTTCCAGCCTCACACTTTCACTTATCAGCTAGAAAAGCGAGGCTCCGCCAGCCTCGCACTTTCACTTATTATTATTATTAGAAAATTCTAGTTGTAACTAAGATGGTTTAGTTAGAACTAGTTTTGACTAGTCAGAACTAGTTTTGACTAGTCAAACCCCGTTTCAACTGGAAACTGGTTTTAACTGAAACTAGATAGGAAGTTCTAGTTTTAACTAAACCATTTGACTAGTTAAAACCAGTTTTCACTAAAAATGGATCTTTCATCGTCAGTTAATTCTAGTTCTCACAAACGCAGTTAGTCAGAACTAGTTTTAACTAGGGAAAACTAGTTTTAACTGAAAACTAGTTTTAACTGTAACATATACATGCCCTTCCACCTGCTCTGCCAGATATTTTGTAGAACTGCAGAGTGAACAAAAAGAATTGTGGCACTGTTCACATAGTCTTTTTTGCATATGGAAATATGCTTCTTTTTCTCTGTTCTTTCACTCGGCACAGTTTACTAAACATTACTGAAATATGATTGTAGCATTTGGATTAGGCATGAGATTGTGGAGAGATTATCATTGTATGGGCTTTAACTAAATAGGCCACACAATTACAATGCTGTGTAGCCTCCTCCCTGTCATAATCATGCTCCCCCCAATTCACAGGATTTATTTGTTTCCCACACACCCCTAACAGAAGTATAGAAATGCACAGATTTGGGATAGAGAAGGTCAGAAAGTCTCTTAAATGGTATAGGGCAGGTTGGCTCTGCTCTCTATGACTTTGTTTGGATATGGACAGTATGGGGCTTCCATACATCTTTACTCTTTATCTTAGAAAGAAATATCTCTCATCTTTCCTGCTGAAATGGGATTGATAAAGTTAATATCTAAGGATGTGGTTCCCAACATGGGGTACATGACCTATAGGGGGCAACTTTACTTTAAAGGGGACAATTCTAGAATGAATTATTAACAGTTAATGTTTAGGCTTCCTACATGTGAATAGGAATTCAGTTTTTGAATAATAAGAATTACATGTCACAGGAGGGGGGTGTAATCAGGACTTTAGAGATACTTATGTGGGGCATTGTTAAAAAAAAGGTTAGAAACCACTGATCTAAGGTATCGCTAAAGTTAAAAGTCTTATGGCATCAGTAATTTCAGATCTAGAAAATAGTCAGGGTGGTGGGAGAAATAAAGGGTACAATGTATGGAACAAAATGCTCCTTGAATTGTCCTTTTAAGAAAGAATGAAAGATAGTCATACTCATCACCCTTTTTTAAACCACTCATTCCATCAGTCACTGTCTTGGAGAGCTAATTAGGACTTTCTCCTGACAAGTGGAACAAAAATAAAAATAAATACTCCGCTCTGTGGACTGCTGTTGGTGCCCTTCTATTCTGTCTACACCATTCACCCGCCTTGCCATTTTGTGTTTCCTCTTTTGCAGGAATGGGAGTCTTCATGGAAAAATGGGAACATACAAACACCTAGACAAAGACTGTGTCAGAGGGTTTCCACATTCCATGTGACATCCTTGTGTGTTTCAGGTTTTCCATGAAGCCCCCATTCCTGCAAATGGTGGCATATTGGGGCAGAGTGGATTAGAGAAGTTGTACCCACCCCCACTGACATGCATAGATTAATCTTAAACCTGCAAGTACCTCTCAGGATAACTTATGTAAACTTCTTAAACTTTTCCTCAAAGTGTTTTTTTCCCATCAACTGGAGAAAAGGGTTACCTAAAGGTCAACTTGTGGATTGCCCGTGTAAGCGGGAATTATTTGATATTAATTAATGCTCCTCCCGGGAGGTTTCTTCGCCGACCACGGTCAATGTGATTAGTCAGGGCAAGACTTCCTTACTTGGGAGCATGGATCTTTCTGGAGAAGCAGATAAGATTGGACAATACATTCCTTAGCTGCTCCCTGACTGACTTGGCAAACATCCTGGTCTTTGCATAAACAATGGTCACAAGATGTTTCCCTGAGTTAAGGTAAACAATAGAGGTTGATAGCCACAGATGTGGTTAGAGCCCAGGGAAACAGATGTCCCCACTCCTTTAGATATTACAGACCTTTCTCATAGAGATGATGTAGAAATGCTTAGTGTGCAGGACCTTTGCAGGCGCACCCCCCAAAGAAAGACTCAGACACCGGCATATGGATAAAGGCATTGGGCCACTTTTATTGAATAATGCCCTAGTCCAAATTATAACTTTCAATTGGTGTATTCATCCAATTGTAATTCTTAAGGCAAGCAGGCCGCAGTAACACTGGTAAGGTTCCTCCCAAAATTGCCAATGGCAATTGGCTACAATGTATCCATTTGTATCAATTTGTTTGTTGACACAAACAAATTGTTGACCAGAGTCAATAAACTATCTACTGACCCCACCCTATGACGTGTATCCGTAAAATCATGAGGTGATGCATGCTGAAAAGCTCCTGCCATCACCCCTTGCCTGATTCGTCATTGACCGGTCAAAGCTATTACACCTGTACCTGTCTAAGTGTTGGCCAGTCAATTGCGAACCTGCCAGATACCTATGGGTCATAAATCTTTACCTTACCAGTGCTACCCGCCACACGGGGAGGCGTCTATGAAGACTCACCGCCCGCCCCCCAGACCGTCAGCTCGGTCACAAGGCCTGCTTGCAAATCTTCCAGAAAGAGGTTCATACCTCTAGCTGACAGGTGGACCCCATCCCCTGCATAGAGATCATAATTTTGCAAACTAATCATGGGGTGCCGGATGACAATCCCCAAACCCTTGTCTACCAAGAACCAGGCAACAGCCCTGTTCACCGAGCGGTCAAGGGCACGGAGGTCAATACCTCCCCTATATGAATGACGCGGTACGATGTCCGACCATAGCAGCCTTGTGTACGGCCACACATAATGCAAATAAGCTAGGTCACTGCAAATCGTGAATTTTAAGGAAAGGCCAGTGACCTGGGCAAGGTCATTGCCCCCGAGGTGCAGTACAAGGATATCAGGCGGTTCAGCATCCCTGATGGAAAACAGGAATGGCAACAGTTCCCGCCATCTCATTCCGCGCTTACCGTACCAATATATACGTGCATGCAGTCCAAGCTGGGATCCCCACTCTGTCGCCGCAGCATACTGCACTGCCCAGTGCACGTAACTGTGGCCCACCAGCCATACTGCCACCGGTATGCGGGGAAACACAGGGTCTGTAAAAGAAGAAAAGAGAATAATGATTTAACTGGTACTCATGCCTGAAGTGGGCGAACATACAACGCAAAATGCATAGATCCCCATCTCCCCATTCAGCATATATCAGTACCCAAATGCAGCCGCAGTGGATGCAGCACCTATCCTAAATGAATGGGTGCCGTAACGAGCCCCAGGGAGGCCAACACTGGATAGTGCCATACCGGTCACCTTCCAAAATTGAAATTTAGTAAGGGGAGACCCATCCTGGTGGCAGAAAAACGGGCCAGGGTGCACGCCAAGCACTGCCAAGAACTCCTGTAGGGCACCAACCGGACAGATGTCTGCAATGGAACATCGTAGCAGTCTAACTCCACTGCCTACGCCGTGCTGATCAACTTTTGAGGACCGTATCCTCAACTAAGCCCACTCATTAGTGACATAGACATCGTCGAGTTCCAGTGCCATACGAGTCGCATCCGCCTTAGACAGTAGTACCAACTCACTGATGCGGAGTGCTCCAAAGAAGGCCACCATGGTAGCCGCGTGAAAAAGAGCCACCTCATACTTATCATAACACAGGTTATGCCAGCCTCGTGCAAGGTGAGTCAGTACCTCTGGTAAAATTGGGTGGCGAGTGTCCGGACAGCGGCAACGTTCCCGTGTCCACCCCTCCAAAACATGACGTATGCGGAAATCATTCATGCAGTCAGCAAAACGCCTCACTTTGGCCATAAATGCCAGTGCCGACAGCCTGGATGCTATAGTACAAGGAGCCAAACCCTGACTGTGTAGATAAACCATAAATTGTAAAACCTGTTCCACTGGAATGGGCCACACTTCGGGCAACTGAAGTTGCACACAAAAGGTTCTAAATTGAACGAAAGCATGTTGATATGCCTTACGCGTGCGAGGTGCCAAAGACATGCCAATCGGCCGGTTTACCTCTCCTCGCCAAATGTCCAAATCTCGGCCGGGAGTGGCGAGGGGAATTCCTCTGCTTCCGGAGCCAAGGCACGGAACCGGGGGATCTGCAGGCGGGATAAAGCATCAGCAATATCATTATTAATGCCTGGGACATGTCTGGCCTTAAAAAGAACATTCAGGCGTAGGCTTTGTAACACAAACTGGCGAACCAACGCCATCACCCTGGGTGATTGAGAAGTCTGAGCGTTGACAATGTGCACTATTGTCACACCAAAAATGGACCACTGAGTTGGCCCACTCCTCACCCCATAGCATCAAAGCTCCCAGGATTGGAAGGAACTCAAGAAATGTAAGATCACGGAGGCGATCCATGCCACGCCATGCTGGAGGCCATTGGCCATAAGCCCACCTCCCCTCAAAATAAATCCCATATCCCAGGGAGCCGGAGGCATCCAACTGTACTTGGAATCTAGGGGAAACCAAAAGGTCGGATCTCCAGAAAGAGACCCCATTAAATTCCCGTAGGAATGTGAGCCAAACCAAAAGGTCAGCCCGCATGCCCCTGGTCAGTCGGACCCTGTGGTGGCGCTTTAACAGGCCAGACATGGCATCACATAGGCGCCACACAAATGCTCTGCCGGGTGTCACCACCCTGCAGGCAAAGTTAAGATGGCCATGAAGTACCTGAAGCTCAGAAAGTGACACTTTACGTTTGGCCAGCAAGGCCAAAATCATCGCGGAGATCCGGGTTACCTTCTCAATGGGTAACCGGGATGCCTGTGCGACCGTGTCAATTTCAATACCCAGAAATGTGAGCGTAGTAGATGGGCCCTCGGTCTTTTCGGGCGCTAAAGGGACACCCAGTTCCAGCATTAGTGTCTGAAATGTAGTGAGGAGACGCATGCACGTGTCCGAGCCCCGTTCACCCCCGAACAAAAAATCATCGAGGTAAAGGGCTACAGACCGAGATCCGGACCTGCGAACAAAGGCCCACTGAAGGAAAGTGCTAAAACGTTCGAATGCCGAACATGAAATAGAGCAGCCAAAAGGCATGGCCTTGTCTACATAGAACTTCCCTTGGAATCTAAAACCCAATAGCTCAAAGTCCCCTGGGTGCACTGGCAGTAATCGGAATGCCGATTTAATGTCACATTTTGCCAGGAGGGCACCGGGACCACAAGAGCGCACCATCCTTAGGGCTTGGTCAAACGACGTATACCTGACCGAACAAAGGTCATCAGGAATAGCATCATTGACAGAATAACCCACTGGGTACGATAGATGGTGGATTAAACGGAATTCACCCGGCGTCTTTTTAGGTACTAGCCCCAGAGGGGAGACCTTCAGGTTAGGGAAAGGTGGTTCGGAAAAGGCGCCCGCTACCCTCCTGGCCTCTACTTCTTTGGCAATACTCAGGGCAGCTACCTCCTCCTTCAGGGAAATTAAATTGCGGGCATCTTGGGGTCCTCGCACCCCTTTGAATGGGATATGAAAGCCCCACTGGAAACCCTCCAGGAGGTACCTCGGGTCCTCCCTCCTTGGATAAGTTGAGAGCCATCGCTCCAACATGTACACGTTAACTGGGGAGGGGGCCTTTTGACTGGCTAGCTCCATCAGCAGAAGCTCTGCCCGCTCCCTGTCCACCTCTACCTCTGCCCCGTGACCCACCAGCCTGCGGGCATGCGGAGGCGGCATGGGGGCCAGCGCAAGAGGGACACTCATGTTTATATCGACACTGTCACTTATTGCAGACGCCATTAGCTGAGAAGCTCCAACACAGCAAGCGGGCTGGAACCCCCTGCCCCACCAGCTGGCGGGGAGCCTGTGTTGGAGCAGCTCGCTGCACAGCATGGCCACAATGGTACCTATCCCCAGGCGCCGGATGCATGGGGGTCATGTACAAGAGCCACAATTTTTGGCAGGGCTCATCCCATCTCATCTCCGGGTGTAGGGCCACACTCATTCTAAATTCCTCATCGTAAGCCAACCACGATGGGCCAGGGAAATCAACCATCACCCTGTAAATATTGTCCAAGTATTGGACCATAGGAATGGCCAGATTAGGCCGGGCCCTAAGGTATACTGCCATATAAATAAGATATGCCGGCAACCAGTTGGCCCAGGTGCGCGGTGGCTTACGATGACGAGACAGTTCCTTGTCTCTGTCATCCTGTCCCTCTCTCTCTTCCTTAGTGAGCTCACGGTTCAATAGGGAGAATATATCCACGTACTCCCCCCGCCAAATCTTCTCCCTCGTGACCTGGGACAAATGATCACCAAGGGGCAAGGAATAACCAGCCGTCGGCAAAGCCGTCACCGGCACATTATGTATAGAGGGCATACGCAGCGGGACCTGGACAGCCCCTGCGATGCTCGGCACTGCCCCAGGGGCGGAAACCCCCGCCCTCAACGAGGTGCCATTTTGAAACCATGGGACACTGGGATAGGCTGGTAACTGATGCCCACTCACCTCAACTTGACGAGGCCAGGGCCACTGAACCCCACCACTGGACGTGGGCTGTGATGTAGGTGCACTAAATTGAACCTGATACTCACTAGGTGCACCCCCATGAGCCGCCCCCACTGGGGGTTCCGGCCCACGGCGGGCGTCGGAGCTCGCAACCGGAATCGAGCTCTGGGGCCACACCTGACTACTCCCAGTCTGCAGATCTGGACGAACGGGGAGCTGCGAGACACCAGCAGGTGCCGGCCGGAGCGTCTCAAGCAGCTCAACCCGGCTGGCTGCCCGTTGCGGCCGTCGAGGTAGCCGGTGCCAATGAAGGGGCCCCGGCAGAAAGAGAAGTGCCCCCCTCCACAGGAGGCTGTGCAATGCCCAAGGATGCTTCCAGCACTGCTAAACGTGCTAGCAGAGCATCCACTGCCACAGAGCCCCCAGCATAAGGCGGGTCGGGTGGGCCGGATGGCCCACTAGGCAGTTGGAAAGGTACCCCAAAAGGAGAGCCAGGGCCAGAATAGGGCCATGCCTAAAACTCCGGCCCATGAGGGGCCGGAGGAGGAACGGGTTGTATGCCCACACCAGGCCCTCCCCCGCTGCCCTGACCCATGGCCGGTAATGGCGGGCCAAGGGCTGAAGCCCCTGAGGGGCCGGCCTGTGGCTGGCCAGCCAAGCCCGGCTGCCAAGTGCCAGCCTGAGTAGCCCCACCGGTATCAGTGGGCAAGGCTGACATGGTGCCCTGCCGCGGGGGCGCAGCCCTGGTCCTCCGACCCGATGGCTGTCCCCCGTCCGGCGCAGGGCCAGTAAAAGTTCTCCCCCTTGGCCACGGCTTCATCGCCGGGGCCTTCCGCTTGGGAGGCATGTCTCCCGAGGAGAAGAAGAAGCAGGATCCCTTTCCAGGGATCGAAAAACTAGCGCCGAAGCACGCGGTAGCCAAGCAAACCAAGGCTCTGCGTGCGCTAATCCTCCTTTCCCAGCCAGGAAAGCACCACAAGGGCTAAACAGCCGAAGACTGAATAACTAACAGCAACGGAGAAAACTTCTCCTCTCCGTCGCTATTTCTAAAATGGCAGCTCGTCTGCCTCGTGGCCACCCCTTTTATAGAGGGGTGGCCACGCCCCCTAACTCACCCGGATGTCTGAGTCCGGGTGTGGGGGGGGGCGCAAAGAGCACGGTGGCCATTTTGGCGCCGTGCTTTCACTCTGTAACTAGTGGCAATGACCACCTCACTCAGGGTCGTTCCGCCTAACAGACAGGGTAATAAAAACCTTTTGTCCACCTCATTTGAGGCTGGACTTCACTGCACGATTCCTTGTGCCCAGGGTCTCCAACACCTGAGAGCCATTACAAAATCAACTGTATTCTGTCATGTCAGCTATAATGTGCTGCTAAAACATAAAGGAAAGAATACAACTCTAGGTGCGTGTGTGAGTGTATCTGAATGTCTGAGTGTATGTGCCTACCATGTATATAATGAGAGGATAAAGAGTACAAAAGAGAAAAAGGTTGGTTACAATTTCTATATATATTTAAATATTCCAACAAAAAAAACCCTCTGGTTTCTGTATTTGAAATATTTTGCTTCTATAATCCAAAATGCCAGAAAATGTCCTCATGTTGCTGCACAATATTGTGCCTGCATTGCCAAGCAGGAAAAAAAGATGTCAACATTTACATAGAAAAGGGAAGCCTGAATGTTGACCACTCCAATGGCAACAATCAGGATTGGGTGCCCTCTTGTGCTCAATATCATTCACACTTGTAGAAAGACAGCCATGACAATTGCAAGCGCGGCGCCAAAATGACCACCGCGCTCTTTGCGCCCCCCCCATTGGACGAAGGCATCCGGGTAGTTAGGGGGCGTGGCCAGCACCCTTATATAAGGGGCAGCCACGAGGCAGCCGAGCTGCCATTTTGCGAAGCGACGGAGCGGAGAAGTTTTTTCCTCTTACCTCCGTCGCTCTTGCCCTTCGGGAAGCCTCTTTGGAGCAGCTTTTCTTTACTCAGGCTTCCTAGCAGATACCAGCTATGCCTTCCAAGAAGAAGGCGGCTGCGAACGTGGCCCGCTCTGCGCTGAGGCGCCAGCTGGGTCGGAAGACCGCGACTGCGCCTCCTCAGCAGCCTCCTCTGCCAGAGCCCACCGGGACCGGTGGGATGGGGTCGATAGCCCCTTGGCCCGAGGTGGGGCGTTCGCATACCGGCCCGACAGGGCCCGCGGCCCCAGGCCCGCAAGCGGTGGCCACTGCCCCTGGCATGGTCCATGCTTCGGGGCCTTCCCCGCTTGGTCCGCAGCTTATTGCGGGGGGTTTCAGCCATGGGGGGTGGTTGGGTTCCCTCCCCTGGCAGGGCATGCCCCCGGCTCCTCAAGGGCCGGGCCTGGGCTCTTGGCCGTATTCGGCCTCCGGGGTCCAGGGACCTGGACCGGCACCCGTAACTTGTGGGCCGGTCGGCCCTTTGCCCCCTCTTGGTACCGGTGGCTATGTTAATGTGGAGGCCCTTCTGGCCCGTGTAGCGGCCCTCGAGGCATCGCTGGCGAGGGTCAACCATCCGGGGGTGCCTTTAGGGTTGCAGGTTGATCCTTCATCTGCCGGGCAGCGGCAGGCGACGGAACGGGTCGAGCTGCCTGAGGCGCGTGGGCCGGCGGCGGCCACTGCCTCACAGCTCCCCACACAACAGGTGTGGCAGACTGGCACTGATCTGGCCCCATCGACGAGCTCAGTTTCGGTCGTGAGCTCCGACGCCCCCGGCAGGCCGGAACCCCCGGTGGGGGCGGCCCGCGGGGGTGCATCAGGTGAGTATGCGGTTCAAGCTAGTGCACCCACACACCTGACTTCGTTGGGGGGAGCATTTCAGTGGCCGTGGCCTCGCACGGGTGGCGCGACGGTTCAGCCGCCGCCGGCCCACCCGGCGACTTCACCTCTGACCCAGGGCCCGGTTTTGGGTGGTGCCTCCTACTCAGTTGGGAACGTGTTGGGGGTGTCCGGGTTGGTACAGGCTCCTTTTACATTACCCACAGTTCCCACCGTGCCGGTGTTGGCGTTGCCGACAGTGGGGTATTCCTTGCCCCTAGGGGACCATCTGGCCCAGTCTACCAAGGAGAAGATCTGGCGGGGCGAGTATGTGGACATCTTCTCCCTTCTTAACAGAGAGCCCACCAAGGAGGAGAGGGAGGGGCAGGATGAGAAGGATAAGGAACAGGCACGACGTCGTAAGCCGCCACACACATGGGCTAACTGGTTGCCAGCGTACCTTATATACATGGCGGTTTACCTCCGGGCCAAGCCGGATCTGGCCATCCCGATGGTCCAGTATTTGGACAACATTTACCGGGCGATGGTTGACTTCCCGGGCCCGTTGTGGCTGGCTTACGATGAGGAATTCCGTATGCGGATTCCCCTGCACCCAGAGATGAGGTGGGATGAGCCCTGCCAGAGGCTGTGGCTTCTGTACATGACCCCCACGCGCCCAGCGCCTGGGGAGAGATACCATTGTGGACATGCTGTCCAACGAGCGGCCCCAGTGCAGGCACCCCGCCAGGTGGCGGGGCAGGGGGTTCCAGCCCGCCTGCTGTGCTGGACCTTCTCGTCCAATGGTTCCTGCAACAGGAAAAATTGCAAGTACAGGCATGAGTGTCCCTCTTGTTCTGGCCCCCATGCTGCCTCCGCCTGTCCCAGGCCTGGAGGAATGCGTGGCAGGGGTAGGGGCGGACAAGGGGCCGGCAGGACTGCTGCTGAGGGAGCAGGTCCACCAAAAGCCCCCCTCCCCAATTAATGTAGATATGCTAGAGCGTTGGCTCGCATTGTACCCGAGGAGGGCAGACGCAGCTTACCTGCTGCAAAGTTTTCAACTGGGGTTTCGTATCCCTTTTACGGGAGATAGGTCCCCTCAAGATGCACCCAATCTTTTGTCACTTAGGGGACGGGAGGAGGTGGCTGCTGCCAGCATTACTAAGGAGGTCGATGCGGGCAGGGTCTCTGGCCCTTTCCCTGCGCCCCCGTTTCCTAACCTTAAGGTCTCCCCATTGGGCTTGGTGCCCAAGAAGTCGCCGGGCGAGTTTCGCCTGATCCATCACTTGTCCTACCCAGCCGGCCGATCGGTCAATGATGCTATCCCTGATGACCTTTGTTCGGTCAGGTATACATCTTTTGACGAGGCACTGCGCATGGTGCGCTCATGTGGCCCGGGTGCGCTGTTGGCTAAATGCGATATTAAGTCGGCGTTTCGTCTCCTGCCGGTGCACCCGGGTGATTTTGAGTTGCTGGGTTTCAAGTTCCGGGGTGAATATTATTTTGATAAGGCCATGCCTTTTGGCTGTTCCATCTCATGCTCGGCCTTCGAGCGTTTCAGTACCTTTCACAGTGGGCTTTTGTCCGCAGGTCAGGGTCTCGGTCTGTAGCCCATTACCTGGATGATTTTTTATTCGGGGGTGAATGGGGCTGGGACACGTGCACAAGTCTCCTCAACACATTTCAGACGCTAATGGAGGAACTTGGTGTCCCTTTAGCGCCCGGAAAGACCAAAGGCCCATCTACCAAGCTAGTATTCCTGGGGGTGGAGATCGACACGGTAGCGCAGGCGTCTAGGTTGCTGGGGGGAAAGGTGGCAAGGATAGTGGCCCTCATCTCAGATTTGCTGGCCAAATGCAAGGCATCCCTCCGGGAACTGCAGGTGCTACATGGTCACCTTAATTTCGCTTGCCGGGTGGTCGCACCTGGCAGGGCATTTGCTCGGCGCTTGTGCGACGCAATGACAGGCTTATCCAGGCCCCACCATAGGGTGAGACTGACACGGGGCATCAGGGCAGATATGCTTATATGGCTCCAGTTCCTGAGGGAGTTCAATGGGGTCTCATTTTGGAGGTCTGACCTCCTGGCTTCACCTCGTTTCCAGATACAGTCTGATGCCTCCGGATCCCTGGGTTATGGGATGTACTTCAATGGGAAGTGGGCCTATAGTGGGTGGCCGCCAGCCTGGTCGGGCACGGACCGCCTGAGAGATCTCACGTATCTGGAATTTTTTCCCATTCTGGGGGCTTTGATGCTATGGGGTGAGGAGTGGGCCAACTCGGTGGTGCATTTCTGGTGTGACAATGCGGCCGTTGTCCACATTGTCAACTCACAGACGTCTAAATCACCCAGGGTTATGGACCTGGTGCGCCAGTTTGTATTGCGCAGCCTGCGCCTCAATGTACTGTTCAGGGCCAGGCATGTCCCAGGGGTCAATAACGATATTGCTGACGCTTTGTCCCGCCTGCAGATCTCCCGGTTCCGCGCCTTGGCCCCGGATGCGGAGGAATTTCCCTCGCCACTCCCGGAGGAGATATGGACCCTTGGCAAAGAGAGGTGAACCGGGCGATCGGCATGTCGCTGGCGCCACGCACGCGTAAGGCGTATTACCACGCATTCATTTCCTTTCAGGCATTCTGTGCCCAATTCCGACTGCCAGATACCTGGCCAATCCCGGTGGCCCACATCCTCCGTTTCATGGTTTACCTGCATGCCCAGGGCCTAGCACCCCGCACCATATCATCCAGGCTGTCAGCGCTGGCTTTTATGGCCAAAGTACGAGGTCATGCGGACAGTACCGCTGATTTCCGTGTGAGACACGTTTTGGAGGGGTGGGTGCGGGAACGTGGGCGTAGCCCGGACGACCGCCACCCGATTTCCCCAGGGGTACTTACCCAACTGGCACGGGGCTGGCATGACCTATGTTTTGATAGGTATGAGGCAGCCCTGTTTCATGCGCCTACAACGGTGGCCTTTTTCGAGCGCTCTGCATCAGCGAGCTTGTGATGCTGTCTAAGGCGGATGCAAGTCATAGGGCACTGGAACTCGAAGATGTCTATGTTTGCAATGATTGGGCTCAGTTGAGGATACGCTCCTCTAAAACAGATCAGCATGGCGTAGGCAGTGGAGTAAGACTGCTACGATGTTCCTTGGCAGACATCTGTCCGGTTGGTGCCCTACAGGAGTTCCTTGCACTGCGTGGCACGCACCATGGCCCGTTTTTCTGTCACAAGGATGGGTCTCCCCTCACTAAATTTCAATTTTGGAAGGTGACTGGGAAAGCACTCGCCGGGGTGGGCCTTCCTGGGGCCCGTTACCGCACCCATTCATTCAGGATAGGGGCGGCTTCTACTGCGGCTGCTTATGGGTACTCCGGGGCTGACATACGCAGCATGGGGAGGTGGGGCTCGCAGAGTTTTCAGTTTTATGTTCGCCCTCTTCCACCGTGAGTACCGGTTGAGTCACCGCACCTTTTCTCCTCCCATTGTTTTTTCCCTTGACAGACCCTGGGTGTCGTATTACACCGGTGACAGTATGGCTGGTGGGCCATAGCTACGTGCACAGGGCAGCGCGTTACGCTGCGGCGACAGAGTGGGGACCCCGACTGGGACTGGGTGCATACGCAAGTCTCACATGGTATGGTAAGCCCGGTATGTTGTGGCGGGAACTGTTGCCATTCCTCTTCTCGGGGAGGAATGCTGACCCGCCTGACATTCTGATTATACACCTTGGGGGCAACGATTTGGGACAGGTCACCGGCCTATCGCTGAAGCATGCGATTTGCGGTGACCTCGCCTACCTACATTATGTATGGCCCGCCACAACCATTGTTTGGTCAGATATGGTCCCGCGGCACGCTTATAGGGGAGGCTTCGACCTCCAGGCCCTGGACCGCGCTAGGCGCATGGTAAACAGGGCTGTGGCCCGGTTCCTTGTGGCCAGGGGTTGGGGGCGGGTCAGTTGTCACCCCGCCATTAGCCTCCAAAATTATGGACTTTATGCAGGGGATGGGGTCCATCTGTCGCGAGGAGGTATGGACCTTCTTTTGGGTGATTGGCGAGCAGGCCTGTTGACCGAGCTGACGGTCTGGGGGGGGCGTCGAGCCTTTATTGAAGCCTCTCCATGTGGCGGGTAGCACTGGTAAGGTAAACATTTATGACCCACAGGTATCCGGCAGGTTCGCAATTGACTGGACAACACTAGACAGGCATAAGTTGGTTAAACGTTGTCCGGTCAACGACGAACCAGGCGACGGGGTGATGGCGACAGCTAGACAGCATGCATCACCCCGTGAATTTACGGATACGCGTCAGAGGGTGGGGTCATTAGTTAGATATTGACTACGGTCAACAATTTGTTTGTTGTCAACAAACAAATTGATACAAATAGATACATTGTAACAATTGCCGCCGGCAATTTTGGGTGGTACCTTACCAGTGTTACTTCGGCCTGCTTGCCTTAAGAATTATGATTGGTCAATTACCAATAGAAATTTATAATTCGGACTAGGGCATGAATCAATAAATGTGGCCCAATGCCGTTATCCACTTTCATCAGTGTCTGAGTCCTTTATTGGGGGGTGCGCCTGCAATGCTTTGTGTTTGGGAGAGGAGTGGTTAATTGATGGGGAAAGGAGTCAGTTTATGGGATTTTTTTTTCTTACTTGGTGTTTCTATGTGAATGGAGGTGAACACAATACTAGGACTTACAAAGTTTGTCTCTAGAACTTCATTTGGTATTCCATACTCCATCCATTAATACTAAAAACTATATGGAATGCCCTCTTTTTAAAACATGTCTAAACCTTTAAAAAGTCATAACTTTTTAACTAGGTGACCAAACAGTACCAAATTTGGCATAGAGCAACACATGATGGTCTATTTTTACTTTGCTGAATGTAGTGCTAATCCAAAGCTCAGTTTCAAAGTTGACATCAATTTTTAGATCACATGTACTGTATAATTTTTTTAAAAATCATGACTTTAAAACTAAGTGATCAAACTGTACCAAATTTGAGGAGACTATCTGCTACATCTATGCCAAATTTGCTACTGATTTGAGCACCAGTTTCATAATTTTACTTCTTGTTTGTGGTGTCTCCATTTTTAGAATACTAGAACATTGTTTGCTGAAATTAATTCAAAGTCTGAAAGATATATATTTATCATTCAAATCTAGAATTAGTCACACTTAAAGAAAGGTTAAAAGTTCTCTTGAATAGTCCTACAGGCCTCTTCATAATTCCACTTTCAGGGCTATAGGAATATCTAGATAGCTTTAAATTTATGTCATTCTCTTCAAATGTCTAAAACAGATTTGTCTCACTTGTGTCAGAGAGAGACAGTGAAAGAGAGATGAACCTATTTTTAGTTTAATGGAAAAAATAGTCTTTCTAAGTCCATTATCTCCACAGAAGGTCATTCACTGGGAGTAGTTTTTCTTAATTACTTTTCACTCTGCTTAATACACAATAACTATGTACACCATGCATATAATGAAAGGCTTAGTACTGAAGCAAAATGGGTTAGTTTTACTTGCAAAGAGTTTCAACAATGCAATTCTTATTATGAGTTTAATTATCTGGGGGCCTAGTTCTTAAATTTAATTTATAAAGCAGTTCCAGTAATGTTTTTAAGGAGTCTGAATAATTTTTAATTACCAAGGTCAGAAACAAAGATTCTGATTAAGAGGTTTATCTAGACATAAGCATGATTTACATGTGTACATGCATTTCATAATTCTCGTTTCTAAAAATACAGATATATTAGGAAATGAGAACTCTCAGTCTAGATGTCTATGTGTATAATATCATTACAATGAGCACTGATAACTTTCTTTCTGCTTTGTTCCATTATTTAGTTAGTTAGTTATATTCATATTTATATAGCCGCCCAACTCACAAAGACTCTGGACGGCATACAATCTTAAAACCCTTAAAACAAGAACAACCTCATTAAAACAAATTACCCCGCTAAAAACCCCAGACATTAAAAAGTGGAAGATTACTTTGATATTAAACCAACCAGCAGGTGGGGGTCACGACATCTTCAAGACCCCACACCTGCCCCGCCAAGCCATGTTTTCAGATCTTTCCTGAAGGGCAGCAATTCTATCTGCAGCCTTAGTTCCACTGGCAGGAGGTTCCATAGGGCCGGAGCGGACACAGAGAAGGCACTCCTTCTTGTGCTAGAGAGACGGGCCCCTCTAGCAGATGGTACAAGCAGAGAGCCCCTCTGGTCTGCTTTGGTTGGACAGACAGACGTTCTTGGGCTGATGCGGTTTCTTAGGTATCCTGGCCCACCACCATATAGGGCTTTAAAGGTAATGACCAGCACCTTGAATTGCACCCGGAGGCAAGTTGGAAGCCAGTGCAGCTCCCGAAGCAGTGGTGAGGTGTGAGCATAATGTCCACACCCCATCACCACCCGAGCAGATGCATTCAGAACCAACTGCAGCCTCCATTGTATCGCACTGGACTACCAGACAACTGACTTGATACTCTGACAATCCTATTGGTACCAATGGTCAGAATCAAGTAGTATTCTCATAGATGCAATTTGTAAGTACTGTATAACTTAGCTAACCAATTAAGTGCCAGGGTGCATCTCGGCTGGGCATTTGAGTGCATGACTTGCCATATTACTGAGACACATCCAGTGAGCCATGATTAGCTGCAGCAAGTTACACAAACATCAATAGGATTCTGACCAAAGAGAGAATACAAGAAAGGCATTAAAGGATAGTTTAAGTGGATTTTCCAGAAGGAAGCAACAGCAGTGGCAGAGCACTACATTTCAAGCCTTATCGTTGGTCACAAATCTTTCTAGGGTCAGCAGCAGAAGAGGGGAATGGAAGTTAAGTATGTTCAACAACTCTATAGGATTTGAATTTGCACTGGCACAGTGAACCAAGAGCAAGAGACGAGCGGCAAACATGACAGTTCTTTCCAAAACATAGGTGCTCTGGCTAATGTCATTTCTCTTTCATAAGCAGCAAGACAGCTGCACTTTGCACTACAACAAGCCAGTTTTGGCCAGCTGCCAGTGCAGTTTTGCAAGTTTCTGTAAGCGTGAAAGCAAGTCTTCCCTTGTAAAAACAGCCTTTCCCTTCTTTAGAAAAATGAACTTTGCAAGGAGAAGTGGGAGTAGCTAAAGGCAGAAGAGCAAATATTAATTGAAGAAATCTGTTCAGTGGACTTGTTTGGTGTTCAGGGAAGCAAGACGATAGAAGCAGCCGTATTCTGGCTAACACAACTTTATTGCATGATGTACAGTTCAAACATGAGGTAATGGTGGCAATACAACTCCTATTATACAGTCACTATACATTTGAATATGGGTACACGGTAGCCTATTGGCTACTGTTGGCATGACGTCATCTGGAGTCCCGCCCTCCTTGTCCAGGTGTATCCGTGGCAGGTAGGTTTTCCGTGGCTGGGCACGATTGGGGAATTTGTACCATGTGAGTTGAATGCTCGCTGCTCCCATCTCTAGTAGCAAGCTCGCATTCCAATAGCAGCTGGATACAATGTGTTCTTTACAAATGGCTTGAGTATACATTTCCTGTAGAACCGGTTACATTTAACTTAAAGGCATAACGTAGCAGTTACATGACAAACTGGTGATTGGCAAAGCCAGGGTAGCAAAAATAGAGTATGGAGACACAGGAGACTCTGGCAAAAGGAAACTAGGAGAGATCTCTCCCTGAGCTTATAGTATTTTGTCCTTAACAAATGTGCAAGTCCTAAAAGGCAGAGCAGAGAAAGAAAACAGCATCATATACAGTCAAACCACATCTATCTAGGATTGTGTTTACACTGTCAAGCAATCACAAAGTCACCAGATGGGAGTCATAATGATTATTGCTGTCCCTGTTCCTCTTTGTTGTCTGTTTGATGTCACCTCATCTTTCCTGTTATTTCATGAGATACTATTCTAGAGTAAACAAGCTATCAGTAGATGTCCTAGTGCAGTGGTGCCCAAACTTTTTTTCATAGGCCGCTCCCACCCCCGACACACAGCTGCGGGGGCCGGAGGTGGACTGCTCCCGCTGCTGATAGTTTTGATAGCAGCGGCAGCAGCAGTGATGGCACTTTGTCCCTGCTGCTCCGAGCAGCCTCTGGCTTGTTTCCATCCCCTCTGCAGCCTTTGACAAAGTTGATCGCCATGTTGTGGAAATTTTCAGAGCCGCCTCTGTTTCAAAATCCATGGCACTGGAAGGGTAAACCTGGTGTGCTGCAGTGACACCATCCCGGGCGCGCCAGGGGGCTCTCCTAGTGCCACAGATTTTGAAACGAGAAGGCTCCAAAAAATTCCCCAATGTGGTGATCAGCTTTGGCAAAGGCTGCAGACAGAATGGGACCAAGCCAGAGGCTACTCGGAGCAGTTGGGACAAAGTGCAATCGCAATCAGCTGCTGCTGCTGAAATCAGGTGGGGGTGGGTGGAGGGGCAGTCTGCGGTAAGCCCGGGTACTCACTGCAGGCCACATTAATTATATGCATGGGCCTAATTGGGCCCGTGGGCCATAGTTTGGGCACCCTAGTCCTAGTGAAATCAATTGGTCATTATAAAAGCATGGCAGAGTGCAGGCAATTTGATAGTAGTGACGGGAAATTATAGTGGTCAGTTCAGAGGATACAGTGTGAAGAGTTCTCTGACTCTAGAACTAGAGGCTATGTGTTTGAATCTCTACTGTGCCTCTTGGGAGAAGAGATAGCCTATGAGGCCTTGGGCTAGCTGCACAGTACCAGCCTGCCCCTACAAGAAGGGTATAGTAAGCTAGTTCTGAGTACTTTCTACCTAGAAACAATTACCATAAGTCAGAAATGAATTGATAGCACATGATGAAGTACTATTTTTGTTTGTTTGGAGAAACTGACAGTTTTGCAAGTTCAAACATTGCACCCAAGGGTAATGAAAGGCAGATACAGTAGAACCCCAGATAATGACGGTACCTCATAACGTCAAAACCGCATAATGATGCATTCATTATGCACCACGTGATGCCCCGCATAATGACAAAAAAGTTTTTAAAAAGTGTTGTTATACGGTGCATTGGTATGGATGCACCAGATAATGACACTTTTTTGTCGTTATCCGGTACATCTCCCACAGGGATCAGATAATGTCAAAATCCAGTTAACGACATGACTTGAGGAACCAAGTTTTGTCATTATCCAGGGTTCTACTGTACATTCATTATTCTCTCTGCACTCACATAACAATAGCTCCTCCTTCTCCAGGGTCAGTTCTACTAGCAGATAAGTGAGGCAGCCACCTCAAGTGACAGATGCTCAAAGGAAGGGAACATGAGAAGGTATTAAATGGACAGGGGTGCATGTGCAAGCCTGCTTCTCTGAAGTTAGGCAAAGAAAGCTGTCTCATCTTAAAATATAAGGAGGCTTGATTTTAGATGTACTGTAAAATCATTAAGGTTCAAAGTTTTAACCTTCATTCAAGAAGAAATCATTCTTCTCAAACCAACAGTGCCACCGTGGGAATTATTTTTAAAGAGGCACAGATTAAGGATTTGTTTGCTTGCTTGCTTGTTTTAAAGAAAACATACACAGAGAGCATTTAAATGTGATTGCTCAAAAGAGAGCCAAAGTGCAAAAACAACTGAATAACTTTGCCGGATCATATCACACATTGCCAAGAGGACACACTAAATGCAAGACACATGTCTTCTTATGTGATAGACGCAAACGTGGGCTGAACGGCAATGAAATACCAGCAAAATGGGAAGCAGCCATTCTATAGACAAGCAGCACTCTTCAATAAATCAAAAAAGCATTTTATTCACGTGTCAAAAAAATAACTGAAAATCATTCATTCATGTGTTCCAAATCAGGTAACACCAATATCTGTATCTAGTAAATAAACTGTAATCCAAAGCAACGTAATATATCCTGTGTACTGTAATCCTTAATAAAGAAACAAAGTACTGTATGCCATGTATTGAGGTCCGAAACACTTTTGCGATAAATTAGGTTTTTCAGTGTTAATTCCTCAGGAATCTGAGATACAATACATGAAAAAAACAATAATTACAATGATAATACATAACAAGAAATAAGCATCTATGGATAATATATAAGTAAGAATAAAGTCAAATACCTGTATGATTCAATAACATAATATAATATAATCTATTTTTCTTGCGTCCAAAGCCTCTTAGCGTGACTCTTGTGTGCTAACGGACGTTAACTGTGTAATCTGAAACTGTGATTAAGTACTCTCTAGTAAGAAGGTTCTGGCTGAATAGATTCACATGTAAAAACAATTTTTAAAGGAAACTAGTCAGTTCTAGCTCTTTGTTTAAACCTCAGGGGTGAACAGTATCGAACTTGTGAATGAAAAATGCCTCTCGCTGAAGTAATTTCTTTTCATAGTTTGTTATAGAAAATGGAACAGGGTTTATAGTCTCCAACACTACAAATCTTAGGTCATTTTCAGTGATTGGCTGATAAAAAATGGGACGAGAGAGGTGCTTGAATATCATGTGAGTGTATTTTAGAGCGGTGTTCCCCCAAACAAATTTTAATTTACCACAAGCACAGAGAATTAAATAAATGCAATTCTGAGAATTGCAATTTGTCATGCCCTGAAGTTTATGAACAAAATTACAATTGGGAATGGTCACCTCGTGTGTAACCCATGAGAACCTGCATTGTGCACAATGACCACACTTAAAATGCCCTAAAGGGAAACAACTGAACAATGTCAGCAGTCCTTCATGGTCAGAATGGGTAAGTATATTAGCGAGAGACCTAGTTCTTCTGAAGCCTAAAAGAGGTTTGCTAGCACAGGCTGGCAAGTGTTGGAGTATGTGCCAATGTTTAAAAATTGTGCTTTTCATCTTTCTTGCAAGGGGAGAAAATTCTAAAGAACAGGCTAATCTGGGAGTAACCTTTTTAGATTTAACGGTAAGTAATGAGCTTCATTGTATCCTTTGAGCTCTGTGGTACGCTCTAGAAACTACTTTGTTTGGGTAATCCCTTCGCTTCAAAAATTCACCAGTTTGTTTAGAGGATTCAATGAAATCCTGAGGGCGAGTAGAATTTCTTTTTGCTCTTTTAAAAAGTCCAAAGGGAATATTGTTTTTAAGATGATATGGATGGTGGGAGGAGTATAGTAAGTAGGAGTTCCTGTCAGTTTGTTTTCTATATAGTTTTACAGCAAGTTTCTGGAAATGATCCACATAAACCAAGACGTCCAAAAATGGTAATGAAGATGTGCTAGCATGGTAAGTAAATTTCAGGTTGGGATGTAAGTTGTACATCCATTGGATGAACTCATCAATGACCTCATTTGTGTCTACGACCAAAAATAAATCGTCTATAAACCATTTGAAAGTAATGATGTGATTCAAAAAAGGATTAGAAATAATCATTGTAAATAAAAGACCTCTCAAAATGTGCCATCAAAATATTCACTACCGATTGTGCTATGGGAGACCCCATAGCGACCCCTTGTGTTTGAACATAAAACATGCTCCTAAACCTAAAAAAGTTGTTTTCAAAAATAATATCTAAAAGATTCATTAAAAAAATGTGGGGGGGTGATGGGCATGAGAGCCTCCTGAACAACCATCCTAACACTATCTAAGGAGATACTAGTATATAGGGCCTGGATGTCCATGGACAAGGGCACCCCACCGCTGAGAACCTTCAAGCCTTCAATTTCAGAAATAAAATGAGTTGTGTCCCTTACGTATTTTTTGCAAACTTATTAATATGAAAGTCAAGAAATTTAGCAATGGGTTCAAATGCGGAATTAATACTGGATATAATGGATATAATACTGTATATAACAGCAGGAGGAGTTGGTGGCCATCCTTTCCTGACCCAAGAAATCACCTGTTTGTGATTTGTCTTTTGCGGACGCCTTGGCTATGTCCGAAAGCACAATGGGGGGCAAATCGAGAGATTCGATCAGCAGTAACTGATGATCGTGTTTGACCTCACAATTGGTTCCCCCAGGTCTGGCAAAGGAGACCTTGAAAGAGCATCAGTGTAGCTGATGTCCTTTCCCGGGTGGTTAATCAGAGTGAACTGATAGGCATTCAGGAAAATAGCCCAATGTAACATGCGGGAGGGTGGGAGGACAATATTTGCGGAGTGGGCTTCGAAGTAACAATAATTCCTAACAACAGTTTATGGTCAGTTACAATTGTGAATTCCCTGCCATACAAGAAGTCGTGGAACATCTTTGTCCCAGCAACTATGGCCAGAGCTTCCCTGTCAGTCTGGGCATAGTTGCGCTCAGCTTTAGATAGGGATGTTGAATAGAATGCAATTGGGGCTTCCTTCCCATTTTCAAGAGAGTGACATGGGACAGACCCACCCCCACTGTTGAAGCATCACACACAAGGACCACAGGTTTCTTTGGATTGAAGTGAGTTAAGACTGCTTCAAAAAATAGAAGCTCTTTTAACTCACGGAAGCTCATTCCTGACTTTGCCCCCACCACCAAACTGCGTCTTTAAGTAAATGGTGCAGTGGCTCCGCTACAGAAGCCTTCCTTGGCAGGAAGGAGTGATGAAGGTTAAGCAGGCCCAGGAACGATTGCAACTCAGGCTTGGTGGTTGGTCAGGAAGCATTGCGTACAGTGGCAACCTTAGAATTGGAGGGCTTAATTCCCTCAGGAGTTACCTTAAACCCCAGGAACTCTACTTACCTTGCATGGAAAACACATTTGTCTTTTCTAAGACGTAACCCAGCATTTTCGAAAACATGCAATACCCAGTCCAACCTTTTTGCAAGCTCAGATTAACTCCCCGCAGTGATTAGCACATCATCAAAGTAGGGGAGGACCCCAGGGAGACTCTTTAACAGACGTTCAACCAGTGATTGAAAAATGCCAGGGGCTGCATTTACCCCAAACTATAGGCGAGTCACCTTAAAGGCTCCCTTGTGTGTAATGATTGTCTGAGCCGCAGCAACAGACGATGTAACTGAAAGCTGCTGATAGGCTTGCACCAAATCCAATTTGGCGAAGCACTTTCCCCCATGTAAAGCAGCCAATAAGTGGCTCACTACCGGCACCAGATATGCATTAGGCCTGATGGCCTTGTTAATCATACATTTATAATCAGCACAAATCCTGATCTCCCCATTAGATTTAATAGCAGTCACTATTGGTGTCTCCCATTCTGCAGAGTCCACTGGAACCAATATACCCTGACCCACAAGCTTGTCCAGCTCAGCCTCGATCTTGTCTTTTAGTGCAAATGGCACATGGCAAG
Organism: Bradypodion ventrale; assembly: GCA_035047345.1. NCBI lineage: Eukaryota > Metazoa > Chordata > Lepidosauria > Squamata > Chamaeleonidae > Bradypodion > Bradypodion ventrale. The sequence continues at coordinate 142,559,685 of JAWDJE010000005.1, forward strand.
ACTTGAGACAAATAGGCTGCACAGCCGGGTCAAGGTCAAAAGAAACAGGGGGCCCTACATAGTTTCCAAGTTCCTTTTTGAAGATTGCACCGGGTCAGATTGGACGGCGTTGATGCCGGACAGTCTAATACCTGGTGGTTCAAACCATCGCACCCCAAGTAAACAGTTTGTGTCCTGTTTGACCACTAAGAGAGGTAGTTTCGTTGCAATGTTCTTGAACTTAACTGCAAAATCCCCCACCCCCAGAACTGGGATCAGGCAACCCTGCATGTCCCGGAGGGATGTCTTGAAGGCCCGCAACTTTGGGTGTGAACTAGGGGGGATTCGCAGGAACTCCTTCTGGGGCAAGATGGAATAGGACGTACCCGAATCCACCTCCATCCTGACCAAAATACCTTGCAGCTGGACCTCCACGAAGAAGCGATGAACTTAAAAAAACCCCGCCACCACTGCCCTTCTTCCCCATGGGCCAGCCAGCATGGCCTGTGGGGGGAAAAAGGAACCCCCCGCCGCCACTGCCCTTCTTCCCCACGGGCCAGCCAGCATGGCCCATGGGGGAAAAAAGGAACCTCCCGCCGCTGCTGCTCTTCTTCCCCACAGGTCAGCCAGCATGGCCCATGGAGAAGAAAGCAAAGAAAGCATCACCACCCGCCATTGCCCTTCCTTCCCACGGGCCAGCCAGCATGGCCCATGGAGAAGAAAGCAAAGAAAGCACCCCCGGTCATTGCCCTTCCTTCCCACTGGCCAGCCAGCATGGCCCATGGGAAAGAAAGCCCCCCCGTCATTGCCCTTCCTTCCCACTGGCCAGCCACAATGGCCCGTGGGAAAGAATGCCCCCCCCCGCCAATGCCCTTCCTTCCCACGGGCCAGCCAGCATGGCCTGTGGGAAAGAAAGCCACCCACCCCCCTGAAAAAGTAAACACAAAAACAATCAAAAACACTCAAAAATCCAAAAAGGAAACACAAAAACAGCCAAAAACATACAAGAAAAAAAATACAGAAACCCCCCCCCCCAAATCCAAACCACCACCACCCCAAAAAAAAACCAGAGAGCTTACCAAAAGACATCTTCTATCCATGAGGACTGGAACTCAAATGAGAAAATAAAGAAAAAACTTACCAGAAGTGACACCCAGAGGACAGAAGAGAACAATTATAGAGAGGAAGAAAAGCTCACCACCCCCACCCAGAGGCCAAAAGAGAAAAACATTCAAAAATATTGAAACTAATAAGATTAATTCCAAAATTAATCAAATAAGTTATAAAAACATTCAAAAATAATCACACTAATCTCAAAAAATACCAAAAAAACAAACAGAAATCGCTTTTCACTCAAAAAAACCAAAACAAAAAATAAAAAATGCGTAAAAATAAAGATTTAAAAAACCAAAATTAAATTTTAAACTAAACTAAATTAAATTAAATTAATTAAAATAAAATTTACATAAACATAAAACAAAAACCTTCAAAAACCAATATAAAGAGCCCAGCACGCAAAAAACAAAAACAAAAACAAAAAACACTGGGAGCGCAAGTCCGCTGCAGGCGGACGCAGCGCCTCGAAGCCACAAAATCACAAAACCTTACAATACCATTTAAAACAGCCCAGCACCATTGGTTCAAGAAAAAAAATGAAACCCTTTACTATCCAACACAATTTTAAAAAGCCCGGCACCTCCGGGCAAAATATGCTAATCAACCATATGAGACAACTCAGCTCCAGAAATAATGACTCCTGCACTTGTTTCTTCCTGGTTATGCAATGACACTGCAGAAGTGACATTTGTGCCTCGTGTATACAAGCATTTTTAATCAAAGCTAATTCCTCATAGAATTGTGCGTATAGCATATCAGTTCAACAACTGGTAGCAGTAATTTTAATTATACTTGATATATAGGTGAATACACTATTTGTTGTTTCCAAACTGGTGGGCACATTTAGTCTGTGCAAGCACATCAAAGAATAAACAAAACAAACATTAAAACAAAACAAAATAAAGAAGGCAAATATATTATGGCACCTTAAAGACTAACTGTTATATTTAAATGCAAGCTTTCATGGATCAAGTTCATTTCCTCATATGTAAAAGTGAGACTACATGGCAATCATTTATACAATGCCTCAAGATGAAGAGAGAGTGATTGGTTGGAAATTAGTTGAAAATTGTTTGAGTCAATGGAGAGTTTCCCATTTTGTAATGATTCATGACTGCTGTTTGCCACCAATGCGACCAGTGTACTAGCTATGCAAGAGATATCAGAGACTTTCCCCATTTGTAGTTGTTCATGTCACTGCTGAAGCCAATGGCACCCTGTCACTTTGTGAAGCACTACCATTCAAAGCAGCTGAGAAGTCTTTATTGGTACTTGGGAAGATCAGGGCAACCCATCTTTCTTCTGCCCCACCCACTCCAGAACAAGTTATGGAGGCTGTGGCAACATGGTTTTGTTTCTTTGTAAAATGTAGAGTCAGCAGTGGTACTTCTCTTATCTCAGGCAATGGAAGAGCTTGAGCCACCACTACTGTCCACCTCCTCCAGATAATAACAATCGAAGGGATGGTATAGTTCATTGAATTCAGCCCCTGTCAAGGAGGTATAGTGGGGAACTGAGCTCCAATCATAGCTAAACCACAGAGCCACCCAGCAGTTCAATTATAGTATTAGAATTTGTTGGTTTCTACAGCAGTTCCACACGGCCAGTATGTAGTTAAAGCAATATTCAGGCCATGCCTTCCCCTTTGTAACTTTCACCTCAGAAGTCAAAGGGGCCAAAGTGCATAGATGAATGTTTTCAATTAAAACCAGAACACTGCGAAGCCAAACGGGCCCTAGCTTCTTCTTTTTTTTTTTTTGCTAAAATAGAGGTTCTGGATTAACTTGCAAAACTTCAGAAAATTCATATGGTAAATTTTAAGTCTTAGAGTTAACAAACTATTATTCTTTTAAAAGCAGTATGTTTTATAGTATCTTCAGAAACAAAATGTCCCTAACAAAAGAAAACAAGGATAATACTGTATTGTTGACAATTGTTGCACCAGTGTCCTTGATGTTCTGTAATATAATATCTACTTAGAAAACAATCACAAATGTTTTGCAACATGACTTTACAGTTCTGTCATATTTGTCTCCGTTCAGATTAGAGTCATGTAGCCAATGCTTTGCGGGGTAAAGTCCAGTAGTCAGCTATCCAGTTAGGGAACCACAGAACAATCTTTTCCTTCAGTCTCTCACCTATATCTGTCTTTGCAGGCGCCCCCCCCCCAATAAAGGACTCAGACACTGATGAAAGTGGATAACGGCATTGGGCCACATTTATTGATTCATGCCCTAGTCCGAATTATAAATTTCTATTGGTAATTGACCAATCATAATTCTTAAGGCAAGCAGGCCGAAGTAACACTGGTAAGGTACCACCCAAAATTGCCAACGGCAATTGTTACAATGTATCTATTTGTATCAATTTGTTTGTTGACAACAAACAAATTGTTGGCCGTAGTCAATATCTAACTAATGGCCCCACCCTCTGACACGTATCCGTAAAATCACGGGGTGATGCATGCTGTCTAGCTGTAGCCATCACCCCATCGCCTAGTTCGTCGTTGACCGGACAACGTTTAACCAACTTATGCCTGTCTAGTGTTGTCCAGTCAATTGCGAACCTGCCAGATACCTGTGGGTCATAAATGTTTACCTTACCAGTGCTACCCGCCACACGGAGGGGCTTCAAAGAAGGCTCGACGCCCCCCCCCATACAGTCAGCTCGGTCAACAGGCCTGCTCGCCAGTCCACTAACCAGAGGTCCATACCTCCCTGTGACCGATGGGCCCCATCCCCTGAGTAAAGCTCGTAATTTGCAGACTGATGGCGGGGAGGCTAATGACGCGTCCCCAACCCTTGTTGAAAAGGAACCGGGCAATAGCCCCGTTCACGGAGCGTCGGCTCAGTCAAGAGCCCTGAGGCCGAACGCTCCCCTGTAAGCGTACCGCGGTATCGTGTCCGACTAATTGAGGGTTGTCGCAGGCCACACAAAATGTGAGTAGGGCAGGTCACTGCAAATCGCAAGGTGCCACGATAGGCCAGTGACATGTCCCAAGCCATCGCCCCCAAGGTACATAACCAGGACATAGGCGAGTCAGCATCCCTGATGTAGAAAAGGAATGGCAACAGTTCCCGCCATAACATGCCGCGCTTACCATGCCACCTGAGACGTGCGGATGCACCCAGTCCCAGTCGGGGTCCCCACTCTGTCGCCGCAGCGTAACGCGCTGCCCTGTGCAGCGTAACGCACTGCCCCATGCAGCGTAACGCGCTGCCCTGTGCACGTGGCGATGGCCCACCAGCCATACTGTCACCGGTGTAATACGACACCCAGGGTCTGTAAGGGAAAAAACGAGGAAGAGAAAGGTGTGGTGACAAAACTGGTACTCACGGTGGAAGAGGGCGAACATAAAACTGAAAACATTGCGAACCCCACCTTCCCATGCTGCGTATGTCAGCCCCGGAGTACCCAAAAGCAGCTGCGGTGGAAGCCGCCCCTATCCTGAAGGAATGGGTGCCATAACGGGCCCCTGGGAGGCCAACACTGGCCAGGGCTCTGCCGGTCACCTTCCAAAATTGAAATTTAGTAAGGGGAGACCCATCTTGGTGACAGAAAAACGAGCCATGGTGCGTGCCACGCAGTGCAATAAACTCCTGTAGGGCACCAACCGGACAGATGTCTGCCAAAGAACACCGTAGCAGTCTTACACCACTGCCTACGCCATGCTGATCTGTCTTAGAGGAGCGTATCCTCAAGTGAGCCCAGTCTTTGGCAACATAGACATCTTCGAGTTCCAGTGCCCTACGACTTGCATCCGCTTTAGACAGCATCACAAGCTCGCTGATGTGGAGCGCTCCAAAAAAGGCCACCGTTGTAGCCGCGTGAAATAGGGCTGCCTCGTACTGATCAAAACAGAGGCCATGCCAGCCCCGGGCCAATTGGGTAAGAACCCCTGGTGAAATCGGGTGGCAGTCGTCCGGGCAACGCCCACGCTCCCACGCCCACCCCTCCAAAACATGTCTCACACGGAAGTCAGCGGTGCTATCCACATGACCGCCCACCTTGGCCATAAAAGCCAATGCTGACAGCCTAGATGCTATGGTGCGAGGTGCAAGGCCCTGGGCATGCAGGTAAACCATGAACCGAAGTACATGGGTCACTGGGATCGGCCAGGTTTCTGGCAGCCGGAATTGGGTACAGAAATCTCCGAAAGAATTGAATGCGTGGTGATACGCCTTACGCGTTCGTGGCGCTAGTGACAGGCCAATCGCCCGGTTCACCTCTCCTTGCCAATGGTCCATATCTCGTCCGGGAGTGGCGAGGGAAATTCCTCCACATCCGGGGCCAAGGCACGGAACCGGGAGATCTGCAGGTGGGACAAAGCGTCAGCGATATCATTATATACCCCCGGGACATGCCTGGCCCTGGAGAGGACATTGAGGCGCAGGCTGCGCAACACAAACTGGTGCACTAGGACCATGACCCTGGGCGATTTGGCAGTCTGTGAGTTGACAATGTGTACAAAGGCCGCATTGTGACACCAGAAATGGACAACCGAGTTGGCCCACTCCCCGCCCCATAGCATCAAAGCCCCCAGGACAGGGGAAAATTCCAGGTACGTGAGATCACGCAGGCGACCAGTGCCTGCCCAGGCTGGTGGCCACCCACCATAGGCCCACTTCCCATTGAGTACATCCCATAACCCAGGGATCCCGAAGCATCGGACTGTATCTGAAAGCGATGGGAAGCCAGGAGGTCAGACCTCCAAGTGATACTCCATTGAACTCCCTCAGGAACTGGAGCCAGATAAGCATATCTGCCCTGATACCCCTGGTGAGTCTAACCCTATGGTGGGGCCTAAATAAGCCTGTCATGGCGTCGCACAAGCGCCGAGCAGATGCCCCGCCTGGTGCGACGACCCAGCAAGCGAAATTGAGGTGACCATGTAGCACCTGCAGTCCCCTCATTGATGCCTTGCGTTTAGCAAGCAAGTCCGAGATAAGGGCCACTATCCTTGACACCTTATCCCCCGGTAACCTAGAAGCCTGCGCTACCGTGTCAATCTCCACCCCCAGGAATACTAGCTTAGTAGATGGGCCCTCGGTCTTTTCGGGCGCTAAAGGGACACCGAGTTCCTCCATTAGCGTCTGAAATGTGTTGAAGAGACGTGTGGACGTGTCCCAGCCCCGTTCACCCCCGAATAAAAATCATCCAGGTAATGGGCTACAGACCGGGACCCTGACCAGCGGACGAAAGCCCACCGTAGGAATGTACTGAAACGCTCGAAGGCCGAGCATGATATGAAACAGCCAAAAGGCATGGCCTTATCAAAGTAATATTCACCCCGGAACTTGAAAAACCCAGCAACTCAAAGTCGCCCGGGTGCACCGGCAGGAGGCGGAACGCCGACTTGATGTCGCACTGAGCCAACAGCGCACCCGGGCCCCATGAGCGCACCATGCGCAGCGCTCGGTCAAAAGATGCACACCCGACTGAGCAAAGGTCATCAGGGATAGCATCGTTGACCGATCGGCCGGCTGGGTGGGACAAGTGATGAATCAGGCGAAACTCGCCCGGTGACTTTTTGGGCAGTAATCCCAAGGGTGATACCTTAAGATTAGGGAACGGGGGTGTCGGGAAAGGGCCAGCGACCCTGCCCGCATCGACCTCCTTAGTAATGCTGGCAGCAGCTACCTCCTCCCTCCCCCTAAGGGACAAAAGGTTGGGGGCATCCTGGGGGGACCTATCACCCACGAAAGGAATACTGAACCCCCGTCTAAAACTCTGAAGGAGGTAAACCGCATCCTCCTCCCTCAGGTACAATGCGAGCCAACGCTCCAACATGTCCACATTAATTGGGGAGGGGGCCTTTCGGCGAACCAACTCCCTCTGCGGCAGTTTTGCCAATCCCGTGTCCACCCCTTCCTCTGCCCCACATCCCTCCAGGCCTGGGACAGGCGGAGGCCACCTGGGGGCCAGCACAGGAGGGACACTCATGCCTGAACTTGCAATTCTTCCTGTTGCAGGAAGCATTGGACGAGAAAGTCCAGCACAGCAGGTGGGCTGGAATCCCCTGCCCCGCCACCTGGTGGGGTGCCTGCGCTGGGGCCGCTCGCTGGACCGCATGTCCACAGTGGTATCATTCCCCGGGCGCAGGGCACGTGGGAGTCATGTACAGGAGCCACAGCCTCTGGCAGGGCTCATCCCACCTAATCTCGGGGTGCAGTGGAACCCGCCTACGGAATTCCTCGTCATTAGCCAACCACGACGGGCCCGGGAAGTCAACCATCGCCCGGTAATAGTGTCCAAATACTGGACAACCGGAATCGCCAAATCCAGCCGAGCCCTAAGGCAGACCGCCATGTATACGAGGCAGGCCGGCAACCAGTTGGCCCACGTACGTGGTGGCATGCGACGATGCGCCTGCTCCTTATCCTTCTCATCTTGCCCCTCCCTCTCCTCCTTGGTGGGCTCTCTGTTAAGGAGGGAGAAGATGTCCACATACTCCCCCCGCCAGATCTTCTCTTTGGGGGTCTCGGCCAAATGGCCCCCCAGTGGCAAGGAATACCCTGCTGTCGGCAAAGCCGACACAGGTACGGTGGAAACTGCGAGCATCTGTAAAGGAGCCTGGACTAACCCGGTCACCCCTAGAAGATTCCCGACTGGGTAATAAGCACCCCCACCACGGGGCCCTGGGTGGTAGTTGAAGTCACCGAGTGGGTCGTCGGCGACTGAACCGCCGCACCACCCGTGCGAGGCCAAGGCCATTGAAAAGCCCCCCCAAAGGTGGCCATGTGTGTAGGTGCACTAGTTTGGACCGCATACTCACATGCTGCACCCCCATGGGCCGCCCCCACCAGGGGTTCCGACCCACTGGAGGCGTCGGAGCTCACAACCGCCATAGAGCTCGTCGACGGAGCTTGATCAGCACCGGCCTGTGGAATGGGGAGCTGCGAGGCAGTGGCCGAAGCCGGGCCATGCGCCTCAGGCAGCTCAACCCGTCCCGTCGCCTGCCGCTGCCCAGCAGACGATGCATCGACCTGCACCCCAAAAGGGGCCCCAGGGTGACTAACCCGGGCCAGGGATGCCTCAAGGGCCGCAACGCGGGCCAGGAGGCCCTCCACGCTGACATAGCAACCTAAACCAAGGGGGGGCAAAGGGGAGCGGTGGCCACCGCTTGCGGGCCGAGGGCCGCGGCCCCTACTGGGCCCGTACGCAGACCCCCAGCCTCCGGCCAAGGGGGAATTAACCCCATCCCACCGGTCCCGGTGGGCTCGAGCATAGGAGGCTGCTGGGGAGGCGCAGCCGTGGTCCTCCGACCCGGCTTGCGCCTCCGCGCAGAACGAGCCGCGTTCGCAGTCGCCTTCTTCTTTGAGGGCATTGCAGCTAGCCGATGGGAAGCCGAAAAAGGAGAAAATCAGCAGCCAAGAGGCTTCCCGGTGAGGGTAAAAGCGACGGAGGTAAGAGGGAAAAACTTCTCCGCTCCGTCGCTTCGCAAAATGGCAGCTCGGCTGCCTCATGGCCACCCCTTATATAAGGGTGCTGGCCACGCCCCCTAACTACCCAGATGCCTTCGTCCAATGGGGGGGGCGCAAAGGGCACGGCGGCCATTTTGGCGCCGCGCTCGCATTGTCACTATATTCCCACTTTCTTTCTTTTCCCACTCTGTCTCTCTCTTGTCACACTGCCTTCTGTCTCCTTGGGCCTCACTTAAAAGAGACTCTAATTCTATTTCCAAAAGCAGTGCACTCTTAAGAAGAACGCCTGTCTGTGTATTTTAACATGAGCTTTCCTCAGTTTACGTTTAGCAAATCAGCTCGGATTTGCATGGCCAATTGGATGATAATAATGATCATCATGTGCCATCAAGTCGGTTCTGACTTTTGACTCTTTTCAAGGCTTTCTAGGTAGAAATTTTCGAAGTGATAGCCATGTAACTCTATGCAAAAAAACAAAAACAAAATAAAGACAAAAGGATTGTGCCACCTTAAAGACTCAAAGTTATATTTTAATGTGAGCTTTCATGGATCAAGTCCACTTCTTCAAACAGGTAAAGAGTACTGAGAAGTGATTTACCATTCTTGTCTTCTGGAAGCATTCTGAGAGAGTCCAGCTTGCCCAAGGACAAACAGGATGGCTCTTCTGGAATGCACAGTGGGGAATTAAACTCCCTTTCACTTATCTATCCAGTCAGCATGACTCTATTTGCACAACTGATGTCTCAGTCACATAGTAATTAAGGCAATAACATTATAAGAGGAAGAAATTTACACTTGCTTTAATGTGTAACTTTAGTGTTCAAGGAATGAAGAAGCAGACGAATGAAGTAGTGAAATTCAGCTCTTTATTAGTGGGGTTTGAACACAGTTTGGATGGGGCAAAACTTGGACTTATATACACTATAAACAGTAACAGTAACAATAATACAACAAGCCCATTGGCTAACAGAGTGTGCACATTTTTCGATCCACTTATTTGCATAAGAATAGATACATGAGAAAAGATACATTCCGCTCCTGTCAGAAAACACAGTTAACATGCATAACAGTAACTGACCTCTTTTCTGCTCACTTTCAGGCTTACTTTCTTACTTATATCTTTCACTATGTGAACTAGCTATAACATGCCTCTAGCTTGTGTCCTTCTCAACTGTTCTCCTACTTCGTGTGCCATCAAAGGGAACTGGAAGCATCCGCTTCTAGTTTTCAACTAACCTGTTTTCTGTGATGGCCCATAAGGAGAAATGGGGCTTGTTTAAAAGGTCATTAGAAAATAACCTTGAATCAGAAATCATGGATGAAACTTTGTTTCCCCCTCTAATTAAAGGTTCCATCTTCTCCTCTGTTATGCTCCTACATTTTCTGTCTGTGCTTCCATTCTCCAGGACGTAAAAGCAAAGAGCAAACTACAAGTCATCACCAAAGATAACCAAAGATGAAGAAACACAGCAGAGCTCAGTTGGCACAAGAAGCCCTTTATTTTAGTTGGAAGACATCCTTCCAACAAAAGAAACTTCAACAGGAAGTTGCCCTAGGTTCTACAAAGAGTTCTAGTGACTATCTTAGATGGACAAAACTGTTACTTGAAGTTTAACGGTTCTTCATACAGAGTAGTGGTGAATAGCTCCAGCATATCCTAAAAATAAAACGAATCCTAACATTTTGGTCATGTCTTCACAACAGCAGTATTTTATGTATTTATGTATTATGTACATTCATTTATGTATGAATTGGGATTATGCCTGTTTTGCTCCTGTCCTCAGATCTCTGTCAGTTCAAGTTTATGTAGGCTCTGTACCTGTGTGGGAACAGGTAAATTACTTGGATACACACAAGTTCTGTTTACACCATCAGATGAATTAGTTGTATCGTAACAAGCGAAGTTTTTTTCTAACAGTCACATTGATTTACACATTTTAATTAACATAGGCATATGTTTGTGTATTTTATCTAGTTTACACACTACTGCTTAATGAATAAGCATTTTGCACATGCTTTTGCAGTTGTAGCCATTTTAGCCATCTGTGTTTTTAAAACATGTGCACTGTTTTGTGTTTTAATTCAATGCCCATTCCTGGTCACCCTTCTTAGCACTGTCCCACTCCTTGTCTTAGCCTTAACTCTTCTTTTTTGTTTTCCTGTTACAGATCACCCCTTATCTTCATGAGTTGAGTATCCATGGTTTCAGTTATGTGCCGGTCTAAAAATATTCAATAACACCCCCCAAAAATAAATAAATACATAAAATGTATATTTCTATGGTACATTACCAGAGCTGCCACTAGAAGCCACTGGCTGTAATGTAAAATACAGTATAGTGTTTTCTGTTATCCACAGTTTCAGGTACCCATGGTGAGTACCGGAATATATCCTCCATGGATGTAGGGGTGATCTGTAAATGTAACCTAGAAGATTTACTTGAGTGCCAGTGTTCTCATGTCAATTTCCCCTTTTTGCTGAAGTACAGCAAATAGTCGATGGTATACCTTCAGATCTTCATATCTGTAAATTTAGTATGTGGCGGCATCACTAGAACCTATGTTGCTTCTCATAGTCTCCAATGAATACTATGGTGAATTTGTGTTTTCCTTTCACTTGGTAAACAACAACAAACAATAACCTAAAATTAAAGGTCAAGTTACCTTTCTGAGCCACAATGATGATGCAAAACTTTTAGCAATTCTTTAGCTCCCCCTCCCCCGATACATACACACACTATAAATCATTTGTTGTAAAAATGTGAATAACATACTAGCTTGAAGGCTGTAGCATTAGTAATATTCACACTTCTCTTTATGTGTTCCAAGTATCATTTAGGCTTCCTGCCAAATCAGTTGTATCTTCGGAGCACTTAGAGCTCAATAAAACACCTTTATTGTAAGCCAACATGAAACTGCTCCCTTCGGGGCTGGTGATTTTCCAAAAATTATACATATTTTTATGTGAGAGCCACTGAACTACTGAGCATTTGTACTCTAAAATGACTTACAATTATCACTGTTTGTTGGGAAGGCCTTGTTTTGTATCATGTGATTATTTAAGTAATACCTTCTGTTGTGCCTGACCCTCCCTCTCTCAAACAGGGGTTGGAACAAGGGCATGGCTCATGTGACTCTATGCTCCATTTACTTTAGCAAAAAACATACTGTACTTGCTGGAAATATTTTGTAAATACCACCAGCAAAATCACTGTGAAAGGCCACAGTGGTGGCTGAAGGGTTTTTGTATGTTGATGTTACTTTTTAATTGCTTCTGTTTAACTGGGTACAAGATTTCGCTATCTAATGTCTCAGGAACACAATAATCCTCGGGAGAAAAAGAAGGAAGATGACAAGGGGTAAAGAAATGACAAAATACAAATGAAGGTTACATGTGTTGTGTTCTATGACTGTACCTTTTACAATGTATCCATTCACGTGTATCCAATGCAACCATGCTTGTGTAACATTATAACCAGCAGCTGCTTAACTGTAGCCCTTGCAATAGGACGCGAGCTAATGACCACCTGGTGGCAATAGCGAGCGTTCAAGCTCTCCTGGCCCAGACTCACCAGCAAACAACAGCGCGGGAAGATTCCCGCCATCACCTACACCTGGACAAGAAGGGCGTGACCGTCCGTGACGTCACACGGACAGTAACCAATAGACTGTCGAGGAGCCACATTCAAATGTATAGCCACTGTATATATTGAGCTGCCCATCCGCCATTACCTCATGTTCCCCTGGATCATCATGCAATAAACCTGTGTTAAGCCAACCTTTCGGCTGTTCATTGTCTTTGGTCCCATACACTAAATTGGCGACGAGGATGGGATATGGCTGCCCACGGGACTAAGACATGCGCCGGTTTCGAAATCAGGAGACCGGCAGACTGGGACATCTTCGAGATGGACTTCCAGGGAGCCCTGGTGGAATCCGAAGTCACGGATGAGGCAAAGAAAAGGGCCATCTTCACCCGGATGCTGGGGCCAGGCACCAAGAGGGTCTTGGTGGACCTGATCGCGCCGAGGAGGGCGAGTGAATTCAAGGTGAAGGAGCTCATGCACATGCTGCGTGAGTACTTCCGGCCCTCGACGGCGATGTTCCCCGCTCGGAGCGCGTTTTGGAGGCGAGTCCAAGCGCCCGGGGAGACGGTCGCCGACTTCGCAGCGGCTCTGCGACTGGCGGCCGGCCCATGCAAATGGGAGAACGTAGAGATCACGCTAAGAGACTGCGTGCTGTGCGGCCTGAGCAATGCCGAAACTCAGCACACATTGATGAACCACGAGCCACCCCCCACATTGCAGGAGGTTCTGAAGGAGGCACAAGCCGCGGAAGCTACGAAGGCCGGGGTCCAGGAGCTCCAGGACTGGCGGCCAAAGACAAGCAAGGCAGAGACTTCGGTGCATGTTTCAGTGCACGCGGCCCGGCGAGTTTCGAAGTCGTCCGCGGAGAGCTGCGACGACGTGGACGTCCGGAAGGTCCGGAAAGAAGGCCGGCGTTGCGACGGCTGCGGAGCGAACCACGGCCGCGCCAAATGCCCCTTCAGAAAGGCCGAGTGTCACAACTGCGGTCGCCGCGGGCACATCGCCAAGGTCTGCAGGAAAAGGCGCGAGGCCTGGAAGAGCTCGAGAGACCGCGCGACGAGACCCAAGGACGGCACCCAGGCCACGAGGAAGCGAGACGGCGTGGGCCGCATCGCCGACGACAGCGAGGACGACGCACCGGTGTTCAGCGTGTCTGCGGGACACCCCCATTATTTTGTTGAGGTACTAGTACAAGGGGGCCCCATTAGGATGGAAATTGACTCGGGGTCCTCCTATTCCATCATTCCCCAGAAGGAGTTTCTGAGAATTGCCCCCCACGTGCGGCCCAAGCTCAAAGCCTTGAGGTCCACGCTTCGGGACGTGCAAGGGAACTGCATTCCGGTGTTGGGGGTGGGGAATTTTCGGGTCCAATTTAAGAAACACGCCGCGACTCTCCCCCTAGTTGTTCTCAAAGGGGGGAATTGCAGCCTCCTCGGGACTCAATGGTTCCAGCCCCTGGGTTTGTTCATTGGGGGGGTGCACGCCGTGGCCGTTGGGACTGACCCGATTCAGGAGGTGTGCGACGCGCACCCCGAAGTCTTCAAGAAGGGACTTGGGAAATTTAAGGGACCCCCAGTAGCCTTCGACCTAGACCCTGAGGTCCGCCCAATAAGACTCAAACCGCGCCGGGTGCCATTCGCACTCAAGGACAAAATAGAGGCGGAACTGGACAAATTGGTGGGCCAGGGGATTCTTGTTCCTGTTGATTCTGCGGAGTGGGAAACTCCAATTGTAACAGCACTAAAGGCCAACGGGGAGGTGTGCATATGCGCTGATTACAAGTGCACCATCAACAAGGCCATTCGCCCTAATGCGTATCCGGTGCCGGTAGTCAGCCATTTGCTGGCCAGGTTACATGGGGGAAAGTGTTTCGCTAAGCTCGACTTAGCACAAGCCTACCAGCAGCTCTCGGTGACCCCAGCTGCCGCTGCTGCACAAACTATAGTCACCCATAAGGGGGCGTTCCAGGTGACGAGCCTTCAATTCGGCGTGAACTCAGCACCTGGAATTTTCCAGTCACTCGTGGAACGCCTCCTGAAGGGGCTCGAGGGGGTGTTGCCTTATTTTGATGACGTATTGATAACAGGGGGGAGTCAGGCCGAATTGGCAAAGAGGTTGGGCAAGGTCCTGGCGATATTCGAAAAGGCGGGGTTGAGACTGCGAAAAGACAAATGCGTCTTCTTCGCGACCGAGGTCGAATTCCTAGGGTTCCGTGTCACTCCTGAGGGAATAAGGCCGTCCAAGTCTAAGGTAGCCGCCATCAAGCAAGCCCCTCGCCCCACCTCCAAGCCCGAGTTGCAGTCGTTCCTAGGGCTGCTGAACTTTTATCACTCCTTCCTTCCCCGGAAAGCAGCCGTGGCCGAGCCGTTGCACAGGCTGCTTAAAAAGGACGAGGCATGGAAGTGGGGCGACCAGCAAGAGAGGGCATTTAGTGAGCTAAAGAAGCTTCTGGCGTCTGACGCCATCCTCACCCATTTCAACCCCAAGCGCCCAGTGGTCCTGATCTGTGATGCATCCCCGGTGGGGGTGGGGGCGGTGCTGTGCCACGTGCTGGAAAACGGGAGGGAGGCCCCGATAGCGTTCTATTCCAGGTCCCTGTCCCAAGCGGAGAGAAACTACGCTCAGACAGACAGGGAGGCATTAGCGATAATTGCGGGAACAAAGAAGTTCCACGACTTCCTGTATGGCCGCCCCTTCACAATAGTAACCGATCACAAGCCCCTGCTAGGCATCTTTACCGCAGATAAGCCAACGCCACAGATCCTGTCCCCTAGGATGCTTAGGTGGGCCATTTTTCTCAACGCGTATCAGCACGCGTTAGTGTACAGGCCTGGGAGGGCCGCTCTATCGAGGTCCCCCCTTCCCCAAGAGAACAGCCACGTGGGCGGGGCGGAGCCAGACCATCAGGTGCTGATGATAGAAGTCCTCGACTCGCCCCCAATACTGCCCGCCGACATCGCCAAGGCGACCGGCAAGGACAACATTTTAGCAAGGGTTAGCTCCTGGGTGCAGAAAGGGTGGCCAGCGTCCTCCCCGGCAGCGGAGTTCGACCCATTTTTCTGAAAGAAGTTAGAGTTGTCCCTTGAGAGGGGGTGCCTTCTGTGGGGCCAGCGAGTGGTGATCCCGGCGTCCTTACGGCCGAGGGTACTCAAACTCCTGCACGTCAGTCACCCTGGGATTGTGCGCTCCAAAGCCCTGGCACGGAGCTATTTCTGGTGGCCCCAGCTAGACGCCGACATCGAGCACATGGTCGGCACTTGTGAGCCCTGCCAAAGTTCCAGGCCAGAAGAAGCCCGCCTGCCTCACAGGGAGTGGGACGCAGCGAAGGGGCCGTGGTCCCGAGTTCATGTAGACTTTGCTGGCCCGTTCCGTGGGACGCTGTTTCTCCTTGTGGTGGATGCCTTCTCCAAGTGGTTGGAGGTCATTCCGGTTACAAGCACGTCCACGGCCACAACCATAAAGCATTTGTGGAGGGTCTTTTCCACGTTCGGTTTACCCAACACCCTTGTAAGCGACAATGCAAGTTGCTTCACGTCCTCTGAGTTCAGGGCATTCACAGAAATCAACGCCATTCAGCACATCACCTCCGCTCCTTTTCACCCTGCCACAAACGGCCAAGTAGAGCGCCTTGTGCACACCACCAAGGACGCGCTGCGGCGCATGGGGCCCGGGGACCTAAACCATCAAGTGTGCCAGTTTCTGCTAGGTTACCGAGTGACTCCCCTAGCGTCAGGATACTCCCCCGCAGAGCTGCTGATGCGCAGGAAGCTGACCACCATACTAACTAGGCTAGACCCCATGAGAGTAGAGGAAAAGGGGAGGAACATTGGGATAGAGGACACAAAGAGTTTCGACGTGGGTGCCCCCGTGTATTGCAGGAATTATGCCAGCGCGGGTCCGGCCTGGGTACCGGGCGTCATCCTAGAGCGGACCGGCCCCATCTCATACCGCGTCGAGACCGGCACAGGTCTACTCTGGAGGCGGCACGCAGACCAGCTCCGGCGCAGGATCCCCGGTGAACAGGGCACGGACCGCGGGACACAAGACTCAGCGTTAGGGTTCTCCCCCACCCGTTCAGCCCAAGGGGGAGGAAAGGGGGGCCATGGGTCCCCACCAAGGGGGGAGGAAAGGGAATCTGTCCTCGTAGATATCTTGCGGGATCGGTCAGCAGAGAGAAGGGAAGCCGATCTCATAGATATCCCGCGGGATCTCCCCACTAATACGGATACCCCAACAGAGTTAGATTTTGATTTTCAGGACCGGGAAAGTTTTGCGGAGTGGTCCCCCACCCGTCCAAGCGAGAAGAGGGGTTTTTCGTTAGCCCCGAGTGTCTCCGGTCTGCCCACAATGGAGTTTTTCCCTTCCCCCAAAACCGCCAAACCACGGCAAGCCTCTAACAAGTCTCCCTCTCCCGTTTCAGGACAAGGGACCAGGGAACGAGGAAGCAGTAGCGCCCCTGGGGCGGGTCAGCCCACATCGCGGCCCAAACGCATTTGCAATAAGCCATCTTGGCTGAGGGACTTCGTCCCATCCTAGGGGGGAGGGATGTTGTGTTCTATGACTGTACCTTTTACAATGTATCCATTCACGTGTATCCAATGCAACCATGCTTGTGTAACATTATAACCAGCAGCTGCTTAACTGTAGCCCTTGCAATAGGACGCGAGCTAATGACCACCTGGTGGCAATAGCGAGCGTTCAAGCTCTCCTGGCCCAGACTCACCAGCAAACAACAGCGCGGGAAGATTCCCGCCATCACCTACACCTGGACAAGAAGGGCGTGACCGTCCGTGACGTCACGCGGACAGTAACCAATAGACTGTCGAGGAGCCGCATTCAAATGTATAGCCACTGTATATATTGAGCTGCCCATCCGCCATTACCTCATGTTCCCCTGGATCATCATGCAATAAACCTGTGTTAAGCCAACCTTTCGGCTGTTCATTGTCTTTGGTCCCATACACTAAAACATGGCATCAGGAAATTGAAATGTTGCTATTTCACTTTGTGTTAAGCACCACCTCAGCAGCTGTAATTAACTGCAAATCACTAGGTAGAAGTGAATGCTCCCACTTGATCAAACTAGCATGTTTTACATTAATACTGGGGAGTGTATTACTAGGCTCAACAATCTTGCTAGCTCACTCATTGAAAACTACACACACACACACTAGCACCCATGAGCCATACCCTCCTACACAGAGAAACCACAAACACTCCTAAAACATCAGCCATTATTAAAAAAAACATTGTTGCTGAAATGTGGAAGGTTATGTACTTGCCATTGCCGGACCCACCCCCAAACAAAGAGACGGACACCTGTATTGGTTTAAAATTGGGCCACTTTATTAACTTGTAACTTTGATTAACTGGGTTAAGGCAAACGGGTCAGAATAGCACTGGTAAGAACTAGTTCTTATTTCCTGAACTTAATTTGCTACATTGTATCTATTTGTTTACTTCCTTAAACAAATTATTGACACCAGTCAGAAGTGATACTTGTTGACTCCAGCTTCTGACAGAAATCCTGTGAACTGACATAGGTTTTGCAAGTCTCTGAACTTCGCATTACCTTGTTCATGGTCCACATTTGATTGGCCAGCCTGACTCTCTCTCTACCTTGTGCTTCTGGTGGTCAACCAAATGCATACCTGCCGGGTTCCTAGGGGTCGACTGATTGTCCTTACCAGTGCTAACTGCCAAATGGGGAGGAGTCTTTTACAACTCCCTGACACCCCCCTGACTGCCAGCTCGGTCACCAGGCCCGTTTGCAAGGATGCCAGAAAAAGATCCATGCCACGATCAGAGAGGTGCACCCCATCTCTGCGAAACAAGCTGGGGTCCTCAAACCGGATCACCGGATGCTCCACCACCGTGCCCAAACCCTGCTCTGCAAAATATTGGGCAATGGCACGATTCACAGACTGCCAGGCATGGTCAATGCAGCAGGGGTCACCACCTCCCTGGAAAAATGCACGTGGAATGATGTAGGACCAGATGAAACGGACCTGCGGCCAGAGCTGGTGGATCAGGCCCAGATCCCTGCGGATGGATACCACTAGGTCCAGGCTGGTAACCTCGCCCAAGTCGTTACCACCCAGGTGCAGGACTAGAACATCAGGTGGAACGCAACTCCAAGTGGCAAGGATGAACGGGATCAAATCACGCCAACTCATTCCTCGAAAGCCACACCACATCAGGTACGCCACATCACAGAGCCCCAGGTGCATCCCCCACAGGGATGAGGTGGCATGGTGGGCCACCCAGAAAACATAACTGTGCCCAACGATCCACACCCGGGCCGGAACGGCAAGTGGAACACGAGCTGAAATAAAGAGAACAGAGAACAAGTGCCAGCGAGAAGTTCATTGCAACATAGGGTGAACATACAAATGAAAAAGATCGAAGTTCCACCGACCCATGTGTCGGATGTCATCATCTGAATACCTGAAGGCCGCAGCCATCGATGTGGCACCAATGCGGAAGGAATGGGTGCCATACATCGCCCCCGGGACGCCCAAAGTGGCAAGAGCTGAGCCCATGATCCTCCAAAATTGGTATTTCGTCAGGGGCAACCCATCCTGGTGGCGAAAAAGAGGTCCCGGAAAGGGGCCACGCACGGCCAGGAAGGATGCCAATGCTGCAACCAGGCAAATTGCCCGGATACCATAGTGAAGCAGGACCACAGTGGTGTCCCTGACCCACTGGTCCACCTTGGAGCAGCAGATGGTCAACGTGACAGAAGCAGTGGACAGAGCCACATCTGCCAGCTCGAGAGCCCTGCAGGAATGGTCAGCCCGGGAGAAGGGCACAAATTCGCTCACCCTCAGTGCCCCAAAGAAAGCCACAGTGGTGGCAGTGTGAAATAGGGCAGATTCAAATTGAAAGGTGGAAAGAGCTGGCCAAGCCTTCGACAAGCAATAGAACCTCGGGGATACTGGTTGCCGCATATCTGTGCAAGGGCCACGTTCCTGAGCCCAGCCCTCCAGAACCCTGTGGATACGGAAATCCCCCATGGTATCCGGGTAACCCTAAGCTTTGGTGGCAAAAGCCAGGGAGGAAAGCCGGCTGCCAATGGTACGGGTGGCAAGGCTGCACCGGTGGAGGTGCACCATGTATTGAAGGGTATGTTCTAGTGGCATGGGCCACAAGTCAGGCAAGGAGAATCCCTGCGGAAAGGCAATGAATGTCTGATATGCACGTTGATACGCCTTGTGGGTACGGCTAGCAAGGGACAGGCCGATGGCCTTGTTCACTTCACCTCGCCAAATGTCTACATCTCGTTTGGAAGTGGAGAGGGAAGCTCCCTGGCCTCCGGCACTAGTGCCCGAAACCGTGGGCGGGACAAAACATCGGCAATACTGTTGTCAATGCCCGGGACATGCCGAGCCCTGAAAACAATATTATGCCACAAGGAGCGTAATACAAACTGGCGGACGAGGGACATGACCCTGGGTGAACGGGATGTTTGGGCATTTACAATGTGCACCACTGCAGCATTGTCACACCAAAAATGTACCACCGAATCCTCCCACAATTTCCCCCATAACAACAGGGCACCCAGAATGGGGAAGAATTCAAGGAATATCAAATCCCGGAGCAATTCAGAACCCTGCCATGCCTCTGGCCACCGGCCACAGCACCAGCAGCCATCGAAGTAGATGCCGTAGCCCAGGGAACCAGAAGCATCTGACTGTACCTGGAATTTAGGCATGAGAGAGAGCTCAGAATGCCAAAAAGACACCCAATTAAAATCGGCCAGGAATGTGAGCCAAACCCGAAGATCGGCCCGCATACCTCGTGTGAGCCAGACCCTGTGGTACTTCCGGGATAGATTAACAATGGCATCGCACAGGTGCCTAGTGAAAGCCCAGCCAGGTGCGATCACCCTGCAAGTGAAGTTGAGATATCCATGAAGAACCTGCAGGTCATGGAGCGAAACACTACGCTTGGCCAGCATGGAGAGGATGGCTTCCAAAATGCAGACAACCTTGTCCCTGGGTAACCCTGATGCCTGTGCTATGCTGTCAATTTCTATCCCTAAGAATGTAAGTGTGGTCGCAGGCCCCTCGGTCTTTTCTGGAGCCAATGGTACTCTCAGCTCACTCATAAGCTCCTGAAAAGAAACCAACAGTTGTTCACATGTCCCAGAGCTGTGCCGCCCCAAACAAAAAATTATCTAAGTAATGGGCGACATTGTGAACCCAACACCTGTGGACAAATGCCCAATGAAGGAAAGAACTAAAACGTTCAAATGCGGAGCAGGATTCGGAGCAGCCGAAAGGCATGCCCTGTCAATGAAGTACTGGCCTTCAAAACGAAAGCCCAGCAACTCAAAATCATCAGGGTGTATGGGAAGCAGCCGGAAGGCAGAGTTGATATCGCACTTCGCCAGCAACGCCCCGTGACCACAAGAATGGACCATCCGCAAGGCCTGGTCAAAAGAGGTATACCACTGGAACAAATTCCATCCGGTATGGCATCATTGACCGATGAGCCCGCCAGGTAAGATAAATGGTGGATAAGGTGAAAGTCACCCAAAGACTTCTTGGGTACCAGACCAAGGGGGGACACTTTCAGGTTAGGATATGGGGGCTCATTGAAGGGGCCTGCAACCCACCACTCCCATACTTCCTTAAAAATGTTTGACTGGGCCAAGTCCTCCTTGCCCTGCAAAGACTGCAAATTAGGTGCATCTTGTGGCGCGCGTGCACCCACAAAAGGAATGTGAAAACCAAAGGAGAAACCAGCCAACAAATAGGCAGCATCTGCCCGCTTGGGGTAAATGCTGAGCCAGCGCTCCAGCACCTCAAGTCGAACTGGGGAGGGACCCTTTTGGAGCAGTAGCCGCATCTGGAGGGGCACGCCTTGGGCCATGCTGATTGCGGCCCCAACCATGTGGCCTGTCCGACTGGAAGCAGGTGCTGGCAGAATGAGGCCCTGCACAAATGGAGCACTCATGCTTAAACTTGCACTGCTTCCGGCCACAACGGCCCGTGGATGAGAAATCCCAGCACAGCAGGTGGACTGGAACCCCCTGCCCCGCTAGCGCTGCTGGGGGGGAGACTGTGCTGGGCCGGGGCATTGAACCATATTGGCCACAATGATAGCAGTCACCAGAGGCAGGGCGGGACGGTGTCATATACAGCAGCCAAAGCAACTGGTTGGGCTTGTCCCAAGGCATCTCGGGGTGCAGGGCCGTACACATACAAAATTTCTCATCGTACGCCAGCCATGATTGCCCCAGAAAGTCAACGTATGCCCTGTAAATTATATCCAAGTACTGGATCATGGGGATGGCTAGATCCGGATGGGCTCAAATGGAAACCGCGGCATAAATCAAGTAGGCCGGAAGCCAGTTAGCCCATGTGCGGGGAGGTTTCCGGCAATGAGCCAATTCCTTATCACGGTCCTCCTCCTTCTCCTTGTCCTCCCTAGTCATCTCTTGATTCAATAGACTAAACAAATCCACACATTCGCGGCGCCAGATCTTATCCCTGGTGGCTGGCAGGATGTGGTCCCCCAATGGCAATGAAAGGCCAATGGTTGGGACCGTTGGATGGAATGGTAGGCCAGATTTGCCGGAGGGCCATAAGGCCAGATGGATATGGGACATTAGGCCCTGCAGGTGGAATGCTGGGTGGTACTGGGGGATAAGGTGCCCGCCAGGGAGTGACATTTGAGGCCGGAAGCAGAGGGCATGGGCTGCAAGTGTTGGGGCCATCTGCTGTGGCCAGGGCCATTGGGCCACGGGGGCCAGAGGCCATAAACTTGTGTAGTGTGAGCTTACTTGACTGCCATACTCACCAGGTGAGCTCGCAGCAATTTCCGGTTGCCGCAGAGTAGGAACTAATTAGAGCCCATCGGGCCAGAAAAGGGTGGCAATGACCTATCAAGGTCAGAGCAGTCAGCTGGAGGGAAGGCAGACAGGCAGGCTGACATGGCCCCCAACGCCTTGGATACCAGAGGGGGCAGGGCAGCCTCAACCTGTTCAACCTGTCGGCCACCCTTTCCCTCTGACTGAGGTGGGAAGCCAGCTGGGGCCAATCCGTGGCAAAGGGATTGGCCACTTGACAGGCTGACTGCCTGGCTGACTGGCACGTGGCCGGTGCGGCGTCGGAGCCAGCAGCGTGCTCTAGAGTGGTGATGCGAGCCACCAAGGCCCTAGGATCCAAAGGCAAGGCCTGAGCGGGTAGAGACCCAGGCCCAAGAGGCCCAACCACTGTTGCAGGGCCGGAAGACACCCCGGGCCCAGCAGGAGCTGTGCTATTTAAAGGCCCTGCCGAGTGAGCAGGGCCGCGGACAGTCCTGGGCCAGCAGAGGCTCTGCTGCTTGGTGTCACAGGCCTAGGAGGCCTCGAGCGGCGAGCCACTGAGGGCCTGCTCGGAGCGTGGCAGGCCCTCTTTTTCGGCGCCATTCTGGTGCAAAGTTAGAAAGCACCAAAGAAGCGTCAGGGCAGGCCACCCACAGGGGCCGGCAGTCCAACGCCCCAACCGGCGAATAGAGAAGGCCACGTGGACAGTAGGGCCAGGCCCCTGTGGAGCACCCTGACAAGCGAGAGGCTTCGCAGAGCTGTGGCAAAGCACTGCAGCTAAATGACAGCTCGAGCGGCGAGAGGCTCTCCACAGATTGGCAGCAAAGCGCCACAGCGAAGGCCCACTCGAGCGCAGAGAAATCGGCTGGGCGACAGGAGCCAAACGTGCCCTGGCCCAGCCGAACTTGAAAAGGCCAGCACGGAGCTCCCTTTAAGGGCTGCTCAGCTCCACCCCTTGTGCTCACCCCCAGCGTCCGTCTCTCAAAAATTTGCCTTTGAGGCCCCAGGAACCACAGAATATTTTTTAAAAAAATTAAAAAATTGTTACAAAACTTTTGTCCACTAAAACAGTGTTTCCCAATTATGGGTCCCCAGGTGTTCTTGGACTATAGTTCCCAGAAGCCCAAATCAGTACACCTGTTGATCAGGACTTCTGGGAATTGACGTTTAAGAATACCTGGGGATCCAAGGTTGGAAAAACTGCACTAGAGGGAGCACTAACAACCCCATGTTATTAGGAAAAACTTAGGGGAGGGGTGTTGCAAGTGTGGGTAGAGCCCTTGAAGGTCCAGGGATGGGTTTGTGCAACCTGTCTGGATATCCAGAGGTTGCCCACCCCTGCTTTAGTGATATTGAGATGTTGATTTCCAACAGCCCACTGGAAGAGAGGTGGAGATAATTGTTTCATGTAACTTTTAATATAAATTATATTGCCCCATCATGCCCAAGGCCAAGACTTTTCATTGAAATCTCATTTAGTGAAGATCCCCTTCATCTTTAATTTATTGCTTACTCCTTGTGGTTTCTGCCTCTAAGTAGCTTCTTCTTCAATACAGGCAGTCCTAGAAGATGACAATTGTGAGTATGATCTCATTTTGTTCCTTACCAGAAGAGGTGTTGGGAAAAGGTAGTTACCGACTTCTAATTTTTACTAGTTTGTTTTGAATTAAAGATCACTGTGTATAGTCTGTGCTAACAATGCATAACATCTGGTGAATCAGGACAGAGGGAAGTTTAATGACATACCCAGGGTGCTGGAACCACAAACCCTGAAATGGCCACCTATGTGTTCCTTTGAAGAAATATCAAGGGGAATACAAAGGAAAGAATAGTAGCTGGATGGATAGCTCAGTGAGTTAGGACAGCCAGAGGTACAGTTCTCCACTGTACATTCCAGGAGAGGCAGCCTGTGTGACTTTGGGCAAGCTACACAGTCTCATGATGAAGGGAATGGTAAACAACTGCTGAAAATCCTTATCTACTACACCCTAGAAAGGATTGCCATGTCAGTATTGACATGATGGCACACAAAAGAACAGGCTCTTGTTTCATGGTATGAAGGAGAGTCTACTTCAGCAAAAATAAAATGGAAAACTATGAGGACTTCTTATAAGTATCTTAAAACAGCTCTTTGCTGTTGCTAAACCTCATATTCACATGCACAGATTCAATGGCTGCCAAAACTGTGGTCAAGGGAGAATTTTCCTATTAATATCTTGGCAGCATCTTTAGCACTTTATTTGTGTTCCTCAGCAAGAGTGAGTCAGTGATCATCCATTAAGATCAGGTGGGCATGTGCTATGTGACCCACATCTTGTGGCTGCACTCGAAGTTTCATTGAAAGCACTGTTGCCATTTTCACATTGCAAAACACGTTTAGAAAGTCCATCACTCAGTATGGAACATTGAGAAATCCTCCTCTATTTATAGCTTGAGTATGCTTTTTTAAAAAAACCTATTGTTCATAAATTCACTTTAAGTAAGATAACGCCAACTCAGTGTACAGAATTATTGCCCTCTGAACAAGCAGAAGTCTCTTTCAAAAGATATGTGGGCCACTCTCACATAGTACTCCTGGGGTTATGTCTGGCTGAAAAAGCATGGCACTCAGGACACTGGGGAGTAGTTCTGCATCCCTCCTGCCAGCTTCTTATTGAACAGTAGAGTTGGGGGAGCTAGAACCAGGTGGACCAGAATGAGGCCGGGTTCATGCGGGTCCTCCTACTTCATATTTAAGCAGGGAAGCTTTCCTGCTGTTGACCCTCTCTTCTCTTCCTTCCAGCCTTCCTTGTGTCACATCATGTGATTTTGTTCATGTGCAAAGGTTGTATCTGTTCTCTTGTTCCTGAATTGAATTTTCTGTCAAACTGTTTGTCACAACTCTTTTGGTGATGTCAGTTGTGGGCATTGGGGTGGATTCAGGGAATGGGCACCATGTTGAGATATGAAAGCAGGTGAGATGTAGATGGAAATTCTACTCAATTAGGGGACTGTAGTGGCTTAGTGGCTAAAACACTGTACTTGACTGGAAGGTTGTCAGGTCAGCAGTTTGAGACCTGAGTGCTTCACAATGAAGTGAGCTCCTGTCTCTGTCCCAGCTCCTGCCAACCTAGCAATTCAAAAGCAAGAAATTGCAAGTAGATAAATATATACCACTTTGGTGGGAAAGGTAACAACATTCCATGTGTTCTGGTATCTAGTCATGCCTGCCACATGACCAAGGAAACATCTGCAGACACAGACAGTGCTGGCTTTCGAGCAACGGCAGCCTTTACCTTTACTACTCAATTAGGAATGTACTATACCCTTGTGGCCAACCTACGGCCTGCGAGCTGGACACAACCCATGGCACCATTTCACGTGGTGTGAACTGGAAGCGGACACATCCACAATAGTCGTAAAATGTGCCTGCGCAAATGCGCCCGTGGCTGTTGCAAACACATTTATGACAGCTGCGGACATGTTTTATGGCAGCGTTTATGGTGGAGGAACCACCTGATCGGCCCACTCAGCTGTCTGGGTGGCATGATCAAGCCCATGGTGTAAAAAGATTTGGGAACTCCTGGACTATACCAATCTCCCCCAGATAAGTAGTGTATAGGGTGTTTTTTAAAATGTTGCCCCCAGTTCTACCAAATCAATCAATCAAATAATGTTTTCAGATTTTTAACATGCTCAAAGTGACATACACCCCTTCCCCTGATAAAATAATTGCACATCTTTAGGCAAAGTAACGAAAAACAGCACCCTTATTACAGAAACATAAGGAATCAAAATGACTTCAGCTTTCTTGTTTACACATTTAGAAGGAAATATCATGTATGCTGTTAAATTCAAACTCACTCATGGCTTTAAGGTCAAGCACATAAAGTTCTAAGTTTAAATTTCTTCCTTCAACATGATGCCTGGCTTATTGCACCAGCTGTCCTAGTCTACTTTACACGTGACTCACTGTGCAGGTTTAAGTAAACACAAATGTGAACTTGAAACAGACTCTGAGTGTTTTATGTAGCAGTGTTATAATGAGTACTCCTATAAACCTACACACTTCTTGACTGCATTCACATGGCCATGGGTATAATTTTGATAGAGGTGTTCAAACACCCCCCCCCCACACACACACACACACACACACATGTTCAAATTTTAGTATGAGGGGGATTGTAGGCTTTGTTATATAGCTTTGACTTAGACAGAATGCTGGCCATGCCCCTTCCTAGCCACGTATTGGGAATGTGTGTGTTTGAAACCTACATGTGTATGGATGGATGTTTAGAAGGTTACTCAATGTGTAAAAAAACATTCTGGCTGGACCTGGACCAGGATTTCCCACATGGAACAGTCCTATTTTACTTCACATACTAAAACCTGCTTCACCAAAATACCATATAAGTGACTAATGGGGTGTATATAGCTTGCACTTGCTTCACTAATGCAAGCGCGGTGCCAAAATGGCCGCCGCGCTCTTTGCGGCACCCCCCACCGTCCGAAGGCATCCAGGTAGTTAGGGGGCGTGGCCAGCTCCCTTATAAAAGGGGTGGCCATGAGGCAGCCGCGCTGCCATTTTGCGAAGCGACGGAGCGGAGAAGTTTTTCCCTCTTACCTCCGTCGCTCGTGCCTTTCACCAGGAAGCCTCTTGGCTGCTGATTTTCTTTTTTGTCTTCCCATCGGTTAGCTGCGATGCCCTCAAAGAAGAAGGCGACTGCGAACGCGGCTCGTTCTGCACGGAGGCGCCAGCCGGGTCGGAGGACCGCGGCCGCGCCTCCACAGCAGCCTCCTTTGCCTGAGCCCACCGGGACCGGTGGGATGGGGTTGATTCCCCCTTGGCCGGAGGCTGGAGGTCCGCGTACCGGCCTGGTTCGGGCCGCGGCCCTCGGCCCGCGAGCAGTGGCTACTGCCTCTGGCGTGGCCCATTCTGTGGGGCCTTCCTTCGTTGGTGCGCAGCTGCCTGCGGGGGGCTTCAGCCACGGGTGGTTGGGTTCCCTCCCCTGGCAGGGTGCTCCCCTGGCCCTGGGGCTGGGGCCGGGATCTTGGCCCTGTATGGGCCCCGGGGTCCAGGGACCTGGACCCGCGCCTGCAGTTAGCGGGCCGGCCGGCCCTTTGCCCCCTCTTGGCTTGGGGGGCTACGTCAGCGTGGAGGCCCTTCTGGCCCGCGTTGCGGCCCTCGAGGTGTCGCTGGCCAGGGTTAACCACCCTGGGGCCCCTTTTGGGGTGCAGGTTGATCCATCGTCTGCTGGGCAGCGGCAGGCGGCAGGACGGGTCGAGCTGCCTGAGGCGCGTGGCCCGGCATCGGCCACTGCCTCGCAGCTCCCCGATCAACAGGCCGGTGCTGGTCAGGCCCCGTCGACGAGCTCAGTTGCGGTCGTGAGCTCCAACGCCCCCAGTGGGCCGGAACCCCCGGTGGGGGCGGCCCATGGGGGTGCAGCATGTGAGTATGCAGTTCAATCTAGTGCACCCACACACATGGCCACGTTGGGGGGGGGGGTTTCAATGGCCTTGGCCTCGCACGGGTGGTACGGCGGTTCGGCCGCTGACGGCCCACCCGGTGACTCCAACTCTCACCCAGGGCCCCGTGGTGGGGGGTACTCCTTATGCAGTCGGGAATGTTTTAGGGGTGACCAGGTTGGTCCAGGCTCCTTTTCCGATGCCCGCAGTTCCCGCTGTTCCTGTGTCGGCATTGCCGACTGCGGGGTATTCATTGCCCCTGGGGGACCATTTGGCACAAACCACCAAAGAGAAGATCTGGCATGGGGATTATGTCGACATCTTCTCCCTCCTTAACAGAGAACCCACCAAAGAGGAGAGGGAGGGGCAAGATGAGAAGGAAAAGGAGCAGGCACGTCGTCGTAAGCCGCCGCGTACGTGGGCCAACTGGTTGCCGGCCTACCTCATATACATGGCGGTCTACCTCAGGGCCCGGCCGGATTTGGCAATTCCGATGGTCCAGTATTTGGACAACATTTACCGGGCGATGGTCGACTTCCCGGGCCCGTCGTGGTTGGCTTACACCGAGGAATTCCATATGCGGATTCCCCTGCACCCCGAGATGAGATGGGATGAGCCCTGCCAGAGGCTGTGGCTTCTGTATATGACGCCCACGCGCCCTGCGCCTGGGGAGAGATACCATTGTGGACATGCGGTCCAGCGAGCGGCCCCTGCACAGACACCCCGCCAGGTGGCGGGGCAGGGGGTTCCAGCCCGCCTGCTGTGCTGGACTTTCTCGTCCAATGGTTCCTGCAATAGGAAGAATTGCCAGTACAGGCATGAGTGTCCCTCTTGTGCTGGCCCCCATGCGGCCTCCGCCTGTCTTAGGCCTGGAGGGATGCGGGGCAGAGGGAGGGGCGGACAAGGGGCTGGCAAGACTGCCGCAGAAGGAGCTGGTTCACCGAAAGGCCCCCTCCCCAATTAATGTGGACATGTTGGAGCGTTGGCTCGCATTGTACCCGAAGGAGGAGGATGCGGTTTACCTGCTCCAGGGTTTTCGACTGGGGTTCCGTATTCCTTTCGTGGGTGATAGGTCCCCTCAGGATGCTCCCAACCTGTTGTCCCTTAGGGGGAGGGAGGAGGTGGCTGCTGCCAGCATTTACAAGGAGGTTCATGCGGGCAGGGTCGCTGGCCCTTTCCCTGCACCCCCGTTCCCCAACCTTAAGGTGTCACACTTGGGCTTGGTGCCCAAGAAGTCACCGGGCGAGTTTTGCCTGATCCATCACTTGTCCTACCCAGCCGGCCGATCGGTCAACGATGCTATACCTGATGACCTTTGCTCGGTCAGGTATACATCGTTTGACCAAGCGCTACGCATGGTGCGCTCATGTGGCCCGGGTGCGCTGTTTGCTAAGTGCGACATTAAGTCTGCCTTTCGCCTCCTTCCGGTGCACCCGGGTGATTTTGAGTTGCTGGGTTTCAAGTTTCGGGGTGAATATTATTTTGATAAGGCCATGCCTTTTGGCTGTTCCATATCATGCTCGGCTTTCGAGCGTTTCAGCACATTCCTGCAGTGGGCTTTCGTCCGCAGGTCAGGGTCCCGGTCTGTAGCCCATTACCTGGATGATTTTCTGTTCGGGGGTGAACGGGGCTGGGACACGTGCACACGTCTCCTCAACACATTTCAGACGCTAATGGAGGAACTTGGTGTCCCTTTAGCGCCCGAAAAGACCGAGGGCCCATCTACCCAGGTAGTTTTCCTGGGGGTGGAGATTGACACGGTAGCGCAGGCTTCTAGGTTACCAGGGGATAAGGTGTCACGGATAGTGGCCCTTATCTCGGACTTGCTTGCTAAACGCAAGGCATCACTGAAGGAACTGCAGGTGCTACATGGTCACCTCAATTTTGGTTGCAGGGTCGTCGCACCGGGCAGGGCATTTGCTCGGCGCTTGTGCGACGCCATGACAGGCTTATCCAGGCCCCACCATAGGGTTAGACTGACCCGGGGTATCAGGGCAGACATGCTTATCTGGCTCCAGTTCCTGAGGGAGTTCAATGGGGTGTCATTTTGGAGGTCTGACCTCCTGGCTTCCCCTCGTTTTCAGATACAGTCTGATGCCTCGGGGTCCCTGGGTTATGGCATGTACTTCAATGGGAAGTGGGCCTATGGTGGGTGGCCGCCGGCCTGGGCAGGCACGGGTCGCCTGCGTGATCTTACGTATCTGGAATTTTTCCCTATCCTGGGGGCTTTGATGCTATGGGGCGAGGAGTGGGCCAACTCGGTCGTCCATTTCTGGTGTGACAATGCGGCCGTTGTCCACATTGTCAATTCACAGACTTCAAAATCACCCAGGGTCATGGACCTTGTGTGCCAGTTTGTATTGCGCACCCTGCGCCTCAATGTTCTTTTCAGGGCCAGGCATGTCCCGGGGGTCAATAATGATATTGCTGACGCTTTGTCCCGCCTGCAGATCTCCCGGTTCCGCGCCTTGGCCCCGGATGCGGAGGAATTTCCCTCGCCACTCCCGGACGAGATATGGACCATTGGCAAGGAGAGGTGAACCGGGCGATCGGCATGTCGCTAGCGCCACGCACGCGTAAGGCGTATCACCACGCATTCAATTCTTTCAGAGCTTTCTGTGCCCAATCCCGGGTGCCGGACGCCTGGCCGATCCCAGTGGCCCATATACTTCGGTTCATGGTTTACCTGCATGCCCAGGGCCTTGCACCTCGCACCATGGCATCTAGGCTGTCAGCGTTGGCCTTTGTGGCCAAAGTAGGCGGTCATGCGGATAGTACCACTGACTTCCGTGTGAGACATGTTTTGGAGGGGTGGGTGCGGGAGCAGGGGGTTGCCCGGACGACCGCCACCCGATTTCCCCAGGGGTTCTTACCCAATTGGCCCGGGGCTGGCCTGGCCTCTGTTTTGATAGATATGAGGCAGCCCTATTTCATGCAGTCACAACGGTGGCCTTTTTTGGAGCGCTCCGCATCAGCGAGCTTGTGATGCTGTCTAAGGCGGATGCAAGTCGTAGGGCACTGGAACTCGAGGATGTCTATGTTGCCAAAGACTGGGCTCAGTTGAGGATACGCTCCTCTAAGACAGATCAGCATGGCATAGGCAGTGGAGTAAGACTGCTACGGTGTTCTTTGGCAGACATCTGTCCGGTTGGTGCCCTACAGGAGTTTATTGCACTACGTGGCACGCACCATGGCCCGTTTTTCTGTCACCAAGATGGGTCTCCCCTTACTAAATTTCAATTTTGGAAGGTGACAGGCAAAGCGCTTGCCAGTGTAGGCCTCCCGGGGGCCCGTTATGGCACCCATTCATTCAGAATAGGGGCGGCCTCCACTGCTGCTGCTTTTGGGTACTCCAGGGCTGAAATACGCCGTATGGGAAGGTGGGGATCGCAATGTTTTCAGTTTTATGTCCGCCCTCTTCCACAGTGAGTACCAGCCTAGTCACCACATCTTTTCTCTCCCCGTTTTTTCCTTGACAGACCCTGGGTGTCGTATTACACCGGTGACAGTATGGCTGGTGGGCCATAGCTACGTGCACAGGGCAGCGCATTACGCTGCGGCGACAGAGTGGGGACCCCGACTGGGACTGGGTGCATACCATGTCTCACATGGTATGGTAAGCCCAGGATGTTATGGCGGGAGCTGTTACCATTCCTTTTTTCAGGTCGGTAGGCTGACCCGCCTGACATTCTGATCATACACCTTGGGGGCAATGATCTAGGCCAGGTCACCGGCTTATCGCTAAAGCATGTGATTTGCGGCGACCTCGCC
This sequence comes from Bradypodion ventrale, assembly GCA_035047345.1. Classification (NCBI taxonomy): domain Eukaryota; kingdom Metazoa; phylum Chordata; class Lepidosauria; order Squamata; family Chamaeleonidae; genus Bradypodion; species Bradypodion ventrale. The sequence goes on from JAWDJE010000005.1 coordinate 142,590,820, forward strand.
TACCTGCATTACGTGTGGCCCGCCACTACCCTTGTTTGGTCGGACATGGTGCTGCGGCACACGTATAGGGAAGGGTTCGACCTCCCGGCCCTTGACCGGGCTAGACGTATGGTGAACAGGGCTGTGGCCCGGTTCATTGTCAGCAGGGGTTGGGGGCGGGTCAGTCCTCACCCCGCCATTAGTCTGCAAAATTATGACCTTTATGCAGGGGATGGGGTCCATCTGTCGCAAGGAGGTATGGACCTCCTGTTGGGAGATTGGCGAGCAGGCCTGTTGACCGAGCTGACGGTCGGGGGGGGGCGTCGAGCCTTCTTTGAAGCCCCTCCGTGTGGCGGGTAGCACTGGTAAGGTAAACATTATGACCCACAGGTATCCGGCAAGTTCGCAATTGACTGGACAACACTAGACAGGCATAAGTTGGTTAAACGTTGTCCGGTCAACGACGAACTAGGCAACGGGGTGATGGCTACAGCTAGACAGCATGCATCACCCCGTGATTTTACGGATACGCGTCAGAGGGTGGAGTCATTAGTTAGATATTGACTACGGTCAACAATTTGTTTGTTGTCAACAAACAAATTGATACAAATAGATACATTGTAACAATTGCCGTTGGCAATTTTGGGTGGTACCTTACCAGTGTTACTTCGGCCTGCTTGCCTTAAGAATTATGATTGGTCAATTACCAATAGAAATTTATAATTCGGACTAGGGCATGAATCAATAAATGTGGCCCAATGCCGTTATCCACTTTCATCAGTGTCTGAGTCCTTTATTGGGGGGTGCGCCTGCAATGCAAGCGCGGCGCCAAAATGGCCGCTGCGCTCTTTGCGGGGGCCCCCCACCGGACGAAGGCATCCGGGTAGTTAGGGGGCATGGCCAGCTCCCTTATAAAAGGGGTGGCCACAAGCCAGCCGCGCTGCCATTTTGCGATGCGACGGAGCGGAGAAGTTTTTCCCCTCCACCCCCTCCCTAGTTAACAGTGTGATATTTTGGTCACATTGTAACAATTGCCGTTGGCAATTTTGGGTGGTACCTTACCAGTGTTACTTCGGCCTGCTTGCCTTAAGAATTATGATTGGTCAATTACCAATAGAAATTTATAATTCGGACTAGGGCATGAATCAATATATGTGGCCCAATGCCGTTATCCACTTTCATCAGTGTCTGAGTCCTTTATTGGGGGGTGCGCCTGCAAAGAGACAAGGTAGCTGACATGGCCCTAAAACTTCCTCACACAGGCTATAGTGGATTTTCACCTGAAAATTTCTGTTAATTCTTCCATAATTGCAGGGGGGTGTCAGATTTTTTATCCTGAGGACAAACTTTTTTTAAAAAAAGAATTCAAAACTATAACCAAAAAAAGGTTTTCATTTCTACGCTGGGTTCTCTTTAACCTCAATGAGTGGTTTATTTTCCAAAAAATAACAGGCAGTGAGAGGGTGGATGGAAAAGGGTTGGAGACTTGTTTCTGCCTCATCTCCCATTATGCTTCAGTCAGCTGTTTCTAGGTAATAAGGCTTCTGTGAACAAACAGTGTTATTAGAGTTCATTAAGCTGCTTTTATATCCCTTCTTTGTGTTGTTTCCAAGGCATGATGTAGCTGCTGCTGCAAAAAGACTGTCTTAGCCTTGTGTAACTCAATTTCATTTTAAAAAACTCTGCATTTAAGGCAGGACCACGGAAATATCCTCTTTATGTTGTATGCAAATATACTTGAAGCCCATTGGCTCATTGTCTCTTCCCTTTAACACCCTCTTTCCCAGGAGAGAGAAGAGACAATGAGCCAATTGGCTTCAAGTATATTTTCATAAAAAATAAAGAGGATATTTCTGTGGTCCTGGCTTAAATACAGAGTTTTTAGAAATGAAATTGAGGTACACAAGGCTAAGACAGTAAACAATTAAGTGATTAAAGTGTAAAAAAAACAGTTCCATGAAAAATCACCATAATATGAAATGCTGTCGCAGCAGAGAATGAGGAAAGAGATTTAAAACAGAATTATTACAGTAAGGCTGGCCTGCTTCCTTGTTCTCCGTGAGGGGAAGAATTGTGCTAAGGGTGCCTACGGGGTGCTTCTCCTCCACCAGGGGGAGCCCAACACTCCTCTCTGGTTCTGGTTCTAGTACTGTATGAAGAACATACCTCATAAATAAAGATATAACAATAATATAAAGGAGATTTATATGCTCCCTGGATTTTTTAAAAAAATATGGGAGATTATTTTAAACATGTGATGCCAGGAAGAGGGTCTAAATTATGTGGTTTTCCTGGGCAATACGGGATACTTGACAGCTATGTCCAGGCACATGTGCTCCAAGTTACAGCATGATAGGTGCAGGGGTATAGATTTGTATTCAAGGAGACACCTCTGTTTGAGATACACACACACACGTAACCAATTATAAGTGGGGAATCCCTTAACTGCTGGCATAATTTGATTATCACAACAAGTGCTTTTCTCACTGTTGTGTTTGGAATATTGTGCCTTTAAGTAATGTAACACTCGAATGAATGGATATAATAACCACCAGCTGTAACCTTCTGTATCAGGACGCGAGCTAGTGACCACTAGGGGCAATAGCGAGCGCCCAGCTCACATGGTTCCAATTCCCCAAATACCTACAGCGCGGGAAGATTCCCGCCACCACCTCACCTGGACAAGAAGGGCGTGACGGGGAATGACGTCACGCAGACAGTAGCCAATGGGCTATCAAGGAGCCACATTCAAATGTATAGCCACAGTATATATTGAGCTGTTCATCCACCATTACCACATGTTCCCCCAGACCATCATGCAATAAAGATGTGTTAAGCCAACCTTTCGGCTGTTTCTATTGTCTTGGTTCTCATACACTAAATTGGCGACGAAGGTGGGATAATGGATCCCCACGGAATCAAGACAACGCAGGCCGGTTTCAACATCAACAAACCGGAAGAATAGGAGCTCTTCGAGATGGACTTCCAAAGCGCACTGATGGTGTCCGACATCTCAGACGAGGGGAAGAAGAGGGCCATTCTCATCAGGATGCTCGGGTTCCCCGCCATGAAGGTATTGGTGGACCTGGTGTCTCCGAAGAAGGTGAACAAAGTGCCGGTCAAGCAGCTCCTGAAAGCGATGCGCGACCATTTCTAGCCCTCAGTTTCAATGTTTTCGGCTCGGGACGCGTTCTGGAAGAGAGTCCAGGCGCCTGGTGAGTCCGTGGCTGCCTTTGCAGCGGCCCTCCGGTTGGCCGCCGGCCCATGCAAGTGGGAGAACCTGGAAATCGCCCTCAGGGACTGCATGCTGTGCGGCCTGTGGGACGAGGAGGTTCAGCTGCAAGAGGTCGTGAAGGAGGCGCAGGCGGCGGAAGCCACGAGGGCCGGGGTTAAGGGGTTCAGAGCAAGGCCCCCACAACCCGACAAGGCAGCGGGCTCGGTGCAAGCGGCCAGGCGGGCACCACACTCCTCCACAGAGAGCAGCGAGGACGAGGACATCCGGAAGGTGCGGAAGGATGGCCAGCATTGCGATGGCTGTGGAGCGGCCCATGACCGCATCAAGTGCCCGTTCAGGAAGGCCGAGTGCCACAACTGCGGGCACTGAGGCCACATAGCCAAGGTTTGCAGACGGCGGTGCAGAGACCAGAAAGGCTCAACAGACCGCTCACTGAAAAACCAGGAAGGCGTCCGGCCCTCGAGGAAGCAGGACAGCGTGAGCCGCATCTCCGACGACAGCGACGACGACACGGCAGTCCACAGCGTGTCCTTAGGACACCCACATTATTTTGTTGAGGTACTGGTGCAAGGGGTCCCCGTTAAGATGGAGATTGACTCGGGTTCCTCATATTCAATCATTTCCCAGAGGGAGTTTTTGGGAATTTCCCCTAACGTGCGGCCCAAGCTCAAAGCACTGAGGTCTACGCTGCGGGACGTGCAGGGAAATAGCATTCCGGTGTTGGGGGTTGGAAAATTCAAGGTCCAATACAAGCAACACACCGCGGAACTTCCCCTGGTTGTTCTCAAGGGGGGAGTTGTTGCCTCCTCGGGACTCAATGGTTCAAGCCCCTGGGTTTGTTCATTGGGGGGGGTGCATGCCGTTGGGACTGACCCAATACAGGAGGTGTGTAACGCGCATCCCGAAGTGTTTAAGAAGGGACTCGGAAAATTCAAGGGGCCCCCAGTTGCGTTCGACCTAGACCCGGAGGTCCGCCCAATAAGACTCAAACCACGCAGAGTGCCTTTTGCACTTAAGGACAAGATAGAGGCGGAACTGGACAAATTGGTGGGCCAGGGGATCCTTGTTCCTGTTGATTCCACGGAGTGGGAAACTCCGATTGTAACAGCGCTGAAGGCCAACGGGGAGGTTCAAATATGCGCTGATTACAAATGTACCATTAATAAGGCGATACACCCAAATGCGTATCTGGTGCCGGTAGTCAGCCACCTGTTGGCCAGGTTACATGGGGGAAAGTGTTTCGCAAAGCTTGACCTGGCGCAGGCATACCAGCAGCTCTCGGTAACCCCAGCTGCAGCTGCTGCGCAGACGATAGTCACTCATAAGGGGGCGTTCCAGGTGACGCGCCTACAGTTTGGCGTGAACTCGGCGCCAGGCATCTTCCAATCGCTCGTGGAACGCCTCTTAAAGGGTCTGGAGGGGGTCTTGCCATACTTTGATGACGTATTGATAACGGGGGGAGTGAGTCAGAATTAGCTGAGAAGCTAGACAAAGTACTGACGGCATTTGAAAAGGCGGGGTTGAGGTTGCGGAAAGACAAATGCGTCTTCTTCGCAAAAGAGGTTGAGTTCCTGGGTTTCCGGGTAACCCCTGCAGGCATCAAACCCTCCGAATCAAAGGTGGCCGCCGTTCAAAATGCTCCTCGCCCCACCTCCAAGCCCGAATTGCAGTCGTTCCTGGGGCTCTTAAACTTCTACCATTCCTTCCTGCCTAGGAAGGCACCGGTAGCAGAGCCGCTTCATAAATTACTAAAAAAGGATGAGGCGTGGAAATGGGGTGAGAGCCAGGAGAGGGCATTCAATGAGCTGAAACAACTCTTATCCTCAGACGCCATATTAACCCATTTTGACCCCAAGAAACCAGTGGTTCTGATATGTGATGCATCCCCAGTGGGGGTGGGGGCGGTTCTGTGCCACGTGTTGGAAAACGGGCGGGAGGCCCCGGTGGCGTTCTACTCCAGGTCCCTGTCTAAGGCAGAGTGCAACTACACACAGACAGACAGGGAGGCATTAGCGATAATTGCTGGGACGAAGAAGTTCCACGACTTCCTCTATGGCCGCCCCTTTACCATCGTGACTGACCACAAGCCCCTGCTAGGCGTTTTTACTGCAGACAAGCCCACGCCACAGATTCTGTCCCCTAGGATGCTCAGGTGGGCCATTTTTTTAAACGCGTACCAGAACGCGCTGGTGTATCGCCCTGGAAAGGACATAAGCCACGCGGACGCCCTGTCGAGGTCACCCTTCCCCCACACAAGCAGCCACGTGTGTGAGGTGGAACAAGACCACCAAGTGCTCATGATAGAGGTCCTAGATTCGCCCCCCCCATAGTGCCCGCAGAGATCGCCAAGGCGACGGGCAAGGACAAGACGTTGGCCCTGGTCAGTTCTTGGGTGCAGAAATGGTGGCCAACGTCCTCCCCGGCGGCGGAGTTCGCCCCATTTTTTAGGAAAAAGCTAGAACTGTCCATGGAGAGGGGGTGCCTCCTGTGGGGCCAGCAGGTAATCATCCCTGAATCACGTCAGCCACCCTGGAATTGTCCGATCCAAGGCACTGGCCAGGAGCTACTTCTGGTGGCCCCAGTTGGACGCCGATATCGAGCACATGGTGGGCACTTGCGAGAATTGCCAAAGCTCCCGGCCCAAAGAGGCTCGACTTCCGCACAGGGAATAGGATGCGGCAAAGGGGCCGTGGTCCCGTGTGCACATTGACTTTGCGGGCCCTTTCAGAGGATCGCTTTTCCTCCTCATAGTGGATGCTTACTCCAAGTGGTTAGAGGTTATCCCAGTTGCAAACACCTCCTCAGCCGCAACAATTAAACAATTGCGCAGGGTGTTCAGTTCGTTCTATATACCCGACACGCTTGTTAGCGATAACGCTAGTTGCTTCACGTCCGCCGAATTCAGGGCATTCACCGACATCAACGCCATCCAGCACATCACCTACGTGCCTTTCCACCCGGTGACGAATGGCCAGGTAGAACGCCTCGTGTGTACCACCAAAGACGCACTGAGGCGCATGGGCCCCGGGGATTTAAACCTGCAGTTGTGCCAGTTTTTGCTGGGATATAGGGTGACCCCCCTAGCATCAGGATACTCGCCCGCAGAGCTCCTAATGCACAGAAAGCTGACTACAGTACTGACCAGGCTAGACCCTACGAGGGTGGAAGACACTGGGAGGAACATCGGGTTAACGGGCACGAAGAGTTTCGAAATAGGCGCCCCGGTCCATTGCAGGAACTACGCTAGCGCAGGGCCAGCCTGGGTTCCGGGCGTAGTCATTGGGCAGACGGGTCCCGTGTCGTATTGCGTAGAGACCAGCACAGGTCTACTCTGGAGGCGGCACGCGGACCAACTCCGGCGCCGGGTCTCCGGAAACCAGAGCGCGGACAGCGCGGAACAGGATTCAACGTTAGGGTTCTCCCCCACCCGTTCAGCCCAAGGGGGAGGAGAGGGGGGCCAGTGGTCCCCACCAAGGGGGGAAGGGAATAAGTTTGTCCCCATAGATATCCTGAGGGATACCCCCACAGATACCCCAGAAGATGAGTTTGAGTTACAAAACCGGGGGGGTTTTCGGAGTGGTCCCCCACCCATCCAGGCGAGAAGCGGGGGTTTTTGTTAGCCCCCAGTGCCCCCGGTTTTCCCACAATGGAGTTTACCCCTACCCCGAAAGCCGCGGAACCGCGGCAAGTTGCTAACGAGTCTCCCTCTCCCATTGCAGGACAAGAGACCAGGGAACACAGAAGTGATAGCGCCCCCGGGACAAGCCAGCCAGCCTTGCGCCCAAAACGCGCTTGCAATAAACCATATTGGATGAGAGACTTCGTCTCATCCTAGGGGGGAGGGATGTTGTGTTTGGAATATTGTGCCTTTAAGTAATGTAACACTCGAATGAGTGGATATAATAACCACCAGCTGTAACCTTCTGTATCAGGACGTGAGCTAGTGACCACTAGGGGCAATAGCGAGCGCCCAGCTCACATGGTTCCAATTCCCCAAATACCTACAGTGCGGGAAGATTCCCGCCACCACCTCACCTGGACAAGAAGGGCGTGACGGGGAATGACGTCACGCAGACAGTAGCCAATGGGCTATCGAGGAGCCACATTCAAATGTATAGCCACAGTATATATTGAGCTGTTCATCCGCCATTACCACATGTTCCCCCGGACCATCATGCAATAAAGATGTGTTAAGCCAACCTTTCGGCTGTTTCTATTGTCTTGGTTCTCATACACTAAACTCACCTTCTGTAGTTTGCAAATTAGCTACTTTGTCTTTGTGAATATAGCACAATCTTATCTCTATGGATGGTTCATCACTAAAACACATGGCCCTGCAGTGCTTGTAAATGTTACTGTCTGCTTTCTTATCTTTTTCTGTGGAAGGAGAATCACTGGAAGCTTAGGTCAGTCATCCACTCAGACTAATCTGTTTCACCAGATTCTTATGAGAATAAACTGATGGGATGTACTGTACAATCTCTTAAATGTAGATCTGTATCTAGCGCCAAGACCAATTAAAGCAGCCTGAGCAGTTCCCATTATTCAAACAATGCTAATGGGGGTGTGCCATGCTAATTAAGGCCCTAGCAGTAGAAGAAAACAAGGGCAAACACAAAGAGCTGAAGAGAATCTCTTGTACACCACTCACACCCAATGTGGTCAGATTACGTATTTCATACTACCAGCACTCTTAAATATCTTGTAAAATTTCTCATCCAAAGTTGCCTATCATTGCCTCCCTCCTTTAGTTTAAAAGACATTGGAAATACTCCTTCTGTCAAAGCAGCTGTACCTCAGACAACTGTTTAGCTAGAAAGCATTCAAGTGGCTTCCCTCCCACTCCTCCAGCTTTATTTTAACAAGAAATAAAAAACAATCTAGTTATCTGAAGATGAGGGCTTGTGATGAAATATTGCAGGTGAATCTTCCGGTGACAGGAATCCTCCTTTAATATGGAAGGCTGTTGTCCTATGTGGATTGGACAGTTTTCTTCACACCACCAAAACTGGAGTTCACGTGGTGATCTACAACATGGATGCCGTGTTCATACCTCCCTCACCTAGGGCTCCTCATGTGGAATGAAAACCTGATTCCTCTGTGAAGTGGAGCACTATGTCATGATAATCACAAGGGATGATTTCATATTTTAATTTTCTTTACATTTATTAAGTGTTAAGATTCATATTGTCAGGAATTGTATGAATTGTATTACTGTGTATTGCATGTGCTTACCACTTTAATCTGTTCAGGAGGAATGGGTTGCACTTGAACCATGATGGGACCAGATTGCTGGCACTCAACATCAAAAAGGCTGCAGAGCAGCTTTTAAACTGATACCTTGAGGAAAGCAGACAGGAGGTGGGCAGCATCCCGTTCAGGAAAGTGTGTACTTGAGTAGTGAGGAGGAGGCAAAAATTACTGAGCAGAGTGAGGAGCTAGTCACCAGCACTCTAGCAGAAGGATGCAAGAGGCAGTCTAACAATGCAACTGGACTCAAAAGACTGTATCAGAAAAGCATATATAAATCCTTGTATGCAAATTTCATTTCTTTTTTATTTTATATACCGCTTTACTCTACCCAGTGGGTGACTCACAGCGGTTTACATGGGTAACACAAATATATATATATGGATTCATACAATCAGTAACACAATGATGCACTACAACAAAAATACAATATATCAACCACAAATGCAGAAATATAATATAGTTACTGTTACAATTATGAGAATCAAGTATAAAATTACAGATCACGGGGGGAGGGGAGCCGAAGACTCACAACCTTAACGGACCTTGACAAGACCCAGTAACAGCGTCCTGAAAAATGTCAATTGGTGGTAGCAGAGGCAGAGCTAGCGCGCCTCTTTCCTAGCCAGCCCGGTCAAGGGAAGTACGGTGAGAGACATCGCCACGGCTCTCACCTTTTGAAGGACAAAGCCCACTCTCAGGTGCTGCTCGTTCCCTCTGGCCAGCCGCCGGTCAAAGCCCCACTGGTTTCGGTGGTGGCATGGGGAGCGAATTTTGAGGGTAATGGATTGGCCCTCAGGTGCCGCTCATTCCCTCCAGCTGGCCGCCAGTCAAAGCCCCGCTGGTCTCAGCAGTGGTGGAGGGAGCGGCTTTTGAGGGCGATGGAATGGCCTTCAGGTGCCACTGATTCCCTCCGGCTGGCCGGCAGTCGAAACCCCGCTGGTCTCGGTGGTGGCAGGGGGAGTGGCTTTTGAGGGCAATAGAATGGCCCCTCAAGTGCCACTCATTCCCTCTGGCCAGCCGCCAGTTGAACCCACACTGGTCTCGGCGGTGGCAGGGGGAAGCGGCTTTTGAGGGCAATGGAATGGCCCTCAGGTGCCGCTCATTCCCTCTGGCTGGCCGCCGGTCGAATCCCCGCTGTTCTCGGCGGTGGCGGGGGGAGCAGCTTTTGAGGGCAATGGATTGGCCATCAGGTGCCACTCATTCCCTCCGGCTGGCTGCTGGTCGAAGACCACATGCCCAAATCCCAGAAGCCTCTGAAACAAAATAGGGGAGCTGGAATACTTAGCAATAGATAAAAATATTGATATTATTGGCATCACTGAAACCTGGTGGACAGATGATAACCAATTCGATACAGTTATCCCAGGCTACAAACTGTACAGGAAGGATAGGAAGGGGCAAACCGGAGGTGGTGTAGCCTTGTATGTCAAAGAAGTGATAAAATTGTACGAATTGGAATATCTAGGTGATTTGGAGTCACCATTAGAAATTCTGTGGGCAAGAGTACCAGGCCACAAGGCTGGTCTAACAGTAGGCATATACTATCGGCCTCCGACCCAAACTCCTGAGGGAGACTGGCAGTTGGAGAATGTTGTAAAGGAGGCATCCAAGAAGGGAAGCCTGGTTATAATGGAGGACTTCAATTACTCTCACATAGACTGGGTGAACTGTTGTTCAGCACATGATAAAGAGATAAAGTTCCTAGATATGCTAAATGATTGTTCCCTGAGACAGATGGTTGAAGACCCAACTAGAGGTACAAGAATCCTTGACTTGATCCTGAGTAATACTCAGGATCTGGTGCAAGATGTTAATGTGACTGATCCAATAGGGAACAGTGACCACAACTCAATTATGTTTAACCGCAAGTCACTGATAAAATCTAACACAGAGACCTTAAATTTTCAAAAAGGAAATTTCCCAAAGACGAGAAAACTAGTAAAAATTGAAGCTGAAAGGGAAAATTGAGAGAGTCCAAACACTCCAAGAGGCATGGAGGCTGTATACAAAAACAATAATAGAGGCCCAATTGGAATGCATGCCCAAAAGGAAAAGGGCACTGCCATGTCCAAGAGGACTCTGATGTGCCTTACAGGAGCTGTTCAGGAAGTGATCAAAAGCAAGAAAAGCTTATTTAGAAGATGGAAAGCTTGTCCGAATGAGGACAGCAGGCAGAAACATAAATTCTGGCAGAACAAATGCAAGGCGACAATCAGGAAAGGAAACCAAGACTTTGAGGAGCATATAGCTAAAAACACTCAGAGGAATAACAAAGACTTCTTTAAGGACATTACAAGTAAGAACCCAAATAGGAAGGCCATTGGACCATTAGATGACAATGAGGTTATTAAAGAGGAAAAAGAGATTGCAGAGAGACTCAATGAATTCTTTGCTTCAGTATTCACTGAAGAAGACAGAGACCACATGCCCAAAACAGAGCCTATCTTTGTAGGGAGGGAAACTGAAGAATTAAGCCAGATAAAAAGAACCAGGGAGGAGGTCCTTGCATGTCTTGTTAAACTAAATGTCAACATATCACCAGGACCAGATGGCATCCATCCACAAGTTCTCAGGGACCTTAAATTGCTGATCTCCTAGCCAAAATATATAATCTTTCCCTCAAATCAGGCTTTGTGGCTGATGACTGTAAGGTAGCGAATGCAACACCAGTTTTCAAAAAAGGCTCCAGGGGTGATCCAGGAAATTACCGACCGGTCAGTTTGATGTGTGTCCTAGGTAAAGTGATGGAAACCATCCTAAAAGATAGAATTAATAGGCACATAGAAGAGAGCTGCTAAAGGAGAGCCAACATGGCTTTTGCAAGTCATGCCTCACTTATCTGTTGGAATTTTTTGAGATTGTAAACAAGCATGTGGATACTGTGTACAGTTCTGCTCTCCATACCTCCAGAAGGATATTATGGAGCTGGAAAAAGTGCCGAGGAGGGCAACCAGAATGATTAGGGGACTGGAACCCCTTCCTTACCATCTGAGGCTGCAATGGTTGGGCCTCTTCACTCTTGAACGACGGCGTCTAAGAGGTGACCTGATTGAAGTTTATAAAATCATGCACAGTGTGGACAAAGTAGATAAGGAAAAACTGTTTTCCCTATTGCACAACACTAGAACTAGGAGGCACTCCATGAACCTTTTGGGTACTAGTTCTCAAACAAATAAGAAAAAGTACTTTTTCACCCAGAGGATCACTGGTCTATGGAACTCCCTGCCGGAAGAAGTGGTGACAGCTGTCAATCTTAACAGCTTTAAGAAAGGATTAGACAAGTTCAAGGAGGACAAGGGTATCAATGGCTATAATTATGGATACCTAAGGACAACCTCCAGGTTGGAGAGATAGGCAGGATATCTCTCAATGCTATTTCCAGGGAATCCTAAGCAGGTGAAGGCATCTGCTTGGAAATACCCTGAAGCAAATGGTGAGCCACTGTGTGAGACAGAATGCTGGACTGGATGGGCTGTGGCCTGTTCCAGCAAGGCTGTTCTTATTTTCTCATGTTCTTAAGAAACTCTGTCTGCTGAGCACAGCTGTGTGCACTAATGACAATGACTCAGCAGAAACCATTGTATATAGCAGGTGCTATCTGAACACCTAACTGGAGGAGAAATGGATGACTGGTGCAGAAGTCATGCTGAAGCTATTATGGCCTACTGAAAGTGATGAAGGGGTTATGCTATTGAGATAACCAAGGATTGTACTCTGGGACTCGTGCCATCGATGCCGAAGCAAAGATAAGGCATGCAAGGGAGTGAATCTGCAACCCTTTGCTGGAAAGAGCCCAGCCAAGAAGATTCTTCAAACCACTGGCCTCTGAAAGACTATTCCGTAAGCACTATCTGCTCTCTTTAATCATAGTGTGTGCATGGGTACTAGGAAAGACTGTACCATTTGCCACCAATAATGATCTGTTGTGAAGCCAGAATGAATGTTGATTTACATTCTGTCTTCAACCTGAACTGAATAACAAAGCTCTGATCAATCTCCAGAAGCCTTGAAGGACTTGTTGCCAAGGTTGGGAGACTGTGCCTCTGTGTATATGCATTTTGTAGAGAAGCTATCTTGATTTATGTTTACTGCACCAAAGACTATCAGCACCTGCGAAGTAAAGCACTTTATTTTTTTCATTGAACTGTATAACTATCTCTCTGTGTGTGCTGCCATACGCACGCTGCTTCTGCTTGCATACACCGTAACTGCTACTCTGCTAATGCCCAGTTTGCATATACAATAAAAGTTTCAGCACATATAGTACATTCTCTGGAGGTTTGAGGATAGCTAACTCTTAAAAGAAGACACTGGTGTCATCTGCATACAAAATACATACCACACAATAATATGTGAATAAGTATAATATTTAGGTTGCTAAGTAGCAATGCCAACCACTTAGACACCTGTGAGGGGGCTCACACTTGCATAACAAGGGGGGGTTCCCAAGGTTACAATTGATCAATCACCTACCACCTTAGAGAAAGGAGAAAGGTGACTTTCACATAGAAGTGGATTATGGGACATCCAACATCTGAGGACAGGGTGACAACAACACCTGCACAGTCACCTGAGAATTTGAGGTTACATCATCTCATGTCTAGAAATTTGTTTACATCATTAACACCTGTTTGGATAAACAACACAGTCAAAACAATGAGGTAATCTCACATACTTCACATTCTGGAGGAGGGGTGTGAGGACCCCAAAAACATATTTAAACCTAGAAATTTGAGGGTTCAGCAGCACCAATTGGAAGTAGGTGCAAGTCTACGTCCTTTCACACCAGCATCATGGACCCATAGGGAAGAAGTCCTAATGGGGGCTTTCAACCCCATAAAGAATAAATGCTTTCTTAGAGAAGTTAGCTATTTTCTTAGTTTGTTAAATTAGAGTAGAATACATTATTGCTTCAATGTATATTCTGCATATTTTTGGATGATTATTCTTCGTCCATAAAAACCTGGAAAAGACAACAATGCCTTGTTTGTCATCTGGAAGAAGAAGGGGAGTTTTGCAGAGCAGACCTGAGATAAGGCCAAACCAGAGGCTACATCCTTTGCACCAGCACAGTCTTGGGAAGGGGACTTTTCTCAAGGGCTGATAAGGTCTCTATGGAGATGGAAAGGGAGTGAACCTTTCTGATCCACCGACAGGCCTGGGAAAGTATCTTTTCAAGACATCTCTGCCTTTGAAGGTAAATCTATTGAAGAGCAGTTCCCAGGACCAGAGAAAAGTTCCGTCTCTGTGTGTGGGAAGGTGGCAATATAATGGACTGTTACTCAGCCTTGCTACCATACTTGCTACTACATTCCTGCCTAAGGTGCATAAGTGCCATCTTTCCCATTCCCAGCTAATGCAGAGCAAGGGAGGGTGTTTTCGGGGTAGGTGGGCCGCTGAACCTAGAGGGATTGCCCCGCATGTGTACCCCAAGTCTGGGGACTCCCTGATACCTGTGAGACACGTTTCCCCCCCCCCCTGTTTGTGACACACTAGACATAATGTCCTTTGGAGTGGCCACAGAATATATGACTGAATTGAATGCAGATGAAAATGAAGGCGGAAGGTCTATGTTGCATGGCTCTGTGACTCTACCCCTGTTAACTGGTTAATTCCCACACCCATTCAGTGATATTTCATTCAGTAACAGCTGCCACGAGTAGCAGCAATTTCATATACACCAAAAGTAGAATTCTGAAGAAGTTCATTTTTCTCTCTCCCCAAAAAATTCGAGGCTGGGAGCAGGACCTGCCATGCAAACCCTCTTTGGACAAGAAGTTAGATCAATAGACAAAATATTGGGATGGACCTTCTGTACTCTAGAACACAGTTGTAAATCTGCCAAAGGGAGAGAACTGGGAATACAGATATATAGGGAATGCTCTATGGATTATGATAAGTGAAATAGTACATAAAGAGGAAAGTTTTGCATAATAGATACAGTAATACCTCATACAACATCCAAACTTGGTTCCACAAGTTAGGACATTGTATGAATTCTGACTTTGTATGAGGCATGCAAAATCCAAGCTACAATGCCTCATACAACGTCCAAATTATTGCCACCAATGCTTTGTATAATGTCGTTCCCATAGAGATACATTGCACAAACTGCAGGGCAAAGTCAAAGAAACACAGGAAACTGACAGAAGTTTAAGAGGGGCCTTCGGCTCAACAACTTAAACAGGATTTAGCAAGGAGTGGGCTCAACAACCACATTGGAGCCCAACTCCAAGTCCTCAGGATCATCGCCAGAGCAGGGCAACAAATAATAATAATAATTTTAATTTAAATACCGCAGTTCTCTACCTTTGCAGGTTTTTTGTTGTTGTTCAGTCGCACAGTTGATTCCGACCCTTTGTGACCCTATAGAACATTGTCTTCCAGGGATCTCTGTACTCAGGGATGCTGGAGGAGCAGCCAACAAGCCTCGCTGTGACTCTCCCAGGCCCCCACCATCGGCCCGGGGTGGGAGTCAGCTGCAGCCACCAGCCCCGCCTCCCTCCGGCCCTGCCCCACCTCACCTCCACCGACGCCGGGGCTTGGAGGCCCCACGGAGCTCGACCGGCAGCCAGCCGGAGGAGGCTGGGAAGAAAGAACTCGCTGGAGAGGCAAACCCCAAGTGCGGCGAGTTCTTTCTTTCCCCGCCTCCAACAGACCCCACTGGTGCCGGGGCTGGGAGGCCGCATGGAGCTTGACCAGTAGCGGCGGGGAAAGAAAGAACTTGTGTGGCCTCCCATTCCCAGCGTCGGTGGGGTCCATTGAAGGCGGGGGAAAAAAGAACTCGCCGCACTTGGGGCTCGCCTCTCCATGGCCCCAAAAGTGGGTCCTCACCTCCAATGGACCCCACCAATGCCGGAGCTGGGAGGCCAAATGGAGCTCGACCGGCAGCCGGCCGGAGGAGGCAGGGAAGAAATAACTCACCTGAGAGGCGAGCCCCAAGTGCGGCGAGTTCTTTCTTTCCCTGCCACTGCCGGTTGAGCTCCGTGTGGCCTCCCAGCCCCGGCGTCGGTGGGGTCCATTGGAGGCAGGGAAAGAAAGAAGTTGCCGCACTTGGGGCTCGCCTCTCCGCTGCCCCAAAAGTGGCTCTCTGCCTCCAACGGACCCCACCGACGCCGGGGCTGGGAGGCCACTCGGAGTTCGACCAGGAGCTGGCCAGATGAGGCGGGGAAAGAAAGAACTCACTGCACTTGGGGCTCGCCTCTCCGGCAAGTTCTTTCTTCCCTGCCTCCTCCGGCCGGTTGCCAGTCGAGCTCCATGGGGCCTCCAAGCCCCAGCATCAGTGGAGGGGAGGGGAGGCAGGACTGGAGGGAGGCGGAGCCGGTGGCCACAGCTGACTCCCACCCTGGGCCGATGGCAGCGGCCCAGGAGAGTCACGGCGAGGCTTGTCGGCTGCTCCTCTGGTGTCCCAGAGGACAGAGATCCCTGGAGGATGATGTTCTATAGGGTCACAAAGGGTCGGAATCAACTGTGCGACTGAACAATAACAACAAAACTGCAAAAACCCTAATGCCTCATACAACGTCCGACAACGTTGTATGAGGCACCTTTTCCCCAAGAATTGGGCGATGTTGTATGGATCTGACATTGTATGAAGCGGACGTTGTATGAGGTATTACTGCACACTGAAAAGAAGTTTGCTACTTTAATGGAAGATCTCTGCACCATGTCCTATGCAGGATCTGGCCTTGTTAGTATATAGCAGAGGTTCCCAAACTATGGCCCATGGGCCATAACTGGCTCATGGCACCATTTCATGTGGCTTGCTGCCGCCACTGCCACCACACCTGGAAGTGGAAGCAGGCGCATTTATAACAGCCGTAAAATGCACCCGCGCATGCATAAACGCAGTTACATCAGCTGTAAATGTGCCCATGTCTGTTGAAAACTCAGAAGTGGGTGCCATTACTTCTGCTTCCTGAGGACATGGTCCAGCCTGCTCTGCTGCCCAGGGGGACGTGGGCAGGCCCACAGCATAATAAGGTTGGGAACCCCAGTGTATAGGATACTGCCACAGAATGGGGCTATGAGCAGGAAGGAGTTTCACTTTAAACCCTGGAGAGCCATAGCAGCTTCCTGTTTCTGTGCTACAAATAGCAATACCCCCTTAAGGGGATGAACTGATTTTCCGATATAAGCCTTGGGGTCTAAGTTCTTTCTGGACCTAAAAGATTTCAGTAATTGTTCAACATTCAACTGCATCTACTTAATTCTATGTCCATGTGACAAGGCTTATATCGGAAAATCAGTTCATCCCCATAAGGTTCGTTTAGGGGAGCATCAATCATGGATTAGGAACTCGCTTTTACAACCTCCCATGGTCCAACACTATCTGCCTGTTACCCCCGAGTCCACACTGTGTCAAACCATCACCACCCATAAGGGTGCATTCTGTGTAAAGCATTTTCAATTCGGTGTCAATGCTGCACCTAGCATTTTCCAGGCCCTAGTTGAAAGGTTGCTAAAGGGTCTCCCTGGGGTGCTGCATTATTTTGATGTCCTTATTGCCGGGGAGGATAGGGTGGACCTTGCATCCAAACTGAGTATGGTGTTAGAGCAATTTCAAACTGCAGGGCTACGTGTAAAGAAATACAATTTTTTTTCCACAGGAGGCTGAATTCTTGGGTTTCAAAATCACCCCTGAAGGTGTCAAGCCCTCTGACACCAAGGTCAAAGCTGTGTGGGACACTCCCCATCTGACTTCAAAAATGGAACTTCAGGCCTTTTTGTGGCTCCTGAACTTCTATCATTCATTTCTACCTAGAAAGGCCACTGTGGCCATGTCACTGCACCAGTTACTAAAGAAACAAACTGTGTGGTGGTGGGGTCCTTCCCAGGACAAAACATTCCATGAGGTTAAAAAACTCTTAACATCTGATGCTGTCCTTACATATTTTGACCCCCGAAAGCCCCTTACCCTAGTGTGTGATGCCTCACCTGTGGGGGTAGGGGCTGTGCTCTGCCATGACCTGGGAGGAGGGAAAGAAGCACCTGTCACTTATTATTCTATGTCTTTGACTGCAACTGTGACAAATTATGCTCAGATCGACAGAGAGGCATTGGCAATAATCGCCGGTACTAAGAAATTTCATGATTTCATCTATGGGAGGGCTTTCACAATAGTCACTGATCACAAGCCGTTCCTAGGCATTTTTGTGCCAAACAAACCTACTCCACAAATCCTGTCACCGCATATGCTGCGCTGGGTGATGTTCCTACAGGCATACCAGTTTGACCTACAGCATCGCCCAGGTGCCAGTATCATTGATGCGGATGCACTGTCCAGGTCCCCAGTAGCGACTGTGGGCAAGGCTGAAATGGACCATCAGGTCCTAATGTTAGAGGTTTTAGGTCAGTGTCCGCTGCAGACATCACGGCTGAAATGAGGAAATATCCTCTCCTGTCAAAGGTTTCAATGTGGGTTCAGAAAGGGTGGCTGGCACCACCGGTCTCTGAAGAGTTCAAGGTGTTTTACAGTAAATGTAACAAACTGTCCCTAGAGTGGGGTTGCTTGGTATGGGGGCACAGAGTGGTCATTCCGTCTGTGCTATGGAACAAGGTTCTTTGTACACTTCATGTTAGTCACCCAGGGATTGTCCGGTCAAAGGCTCTAGCCCACAGTTACTTCTGGTGGCCCAGATTAGACCTCAACATTGAGGCCTGGGTCAGGTGTTGTAGGGAATGTCAGGCCTCCTGGCTGGAGGAGACTCATCTTCCCAGCAGAGAATGGGACACTGCCAGAGGTCTCTGGTCATGAGTCCACATCGACTTCATAGGCCGTTTCAGGGGAACCACATTTCTGCTCATCGTAGATTGTTATTCAAAATGGTTGGAAGTAATTCCTATGTCCAGGACTTCCTCTGCAGTAACGATTTGCAAGTTAATGTGGGTATTTTATACTTTTGTGTTGCCAGACATCATTGTGTCAGACAACACATTGACCTTCATGTCGGCAACATTTCAGGATTTTCTTTGCCATAATGGTATCTGGCATATCACTGCCGTGCCTTTCCACCCCGCAACAAATGGACAGATAGACAAGTCCGTACTGTTAAAGATGCACTTAAGCATATGGGGGCTGGAGACCTCGAATTACGGCTATGCTAGTTCTTGCCATCCTACAGAATTACCCCTCTGGCATCAGGGGTTTCGCCAGCCGATCTCTTTATGAAGAGAAAATTGTCCATGGTCTTAGACCATTTAGATCCTGACTGTTTAGAGGACAGGGGTCTCAACATTGACATTTCTAATTCAAAAGGGGATGCAGTCAGGCAACTGGTACATTGCCGAAATTACGTGCCCGGGTCCCCTTGGTTGAGAAGTGAGGTCTTGGAGTAAACAGACCCAATGTCATATTGGGTCCAATTGGACGATGGCACAGTGTGGAGAAGGCACGCCGATCAAATGCGGCCACGAGTTTCTGGTGAGAACGGGTGTCACAAATAGAAGCTAATGGGAACCAGGAGCGGGATTTCAAGTTGGAGTTATTTAGCGAGCCACTTCCCTCAACACCAGTACTACCCTCACCAGGGACTCCACCGGAGATACCCGAAGCTGAAGCAGCAACTGAGGCTGTCTCCAGCTTACCGTCCACTCTAGAACCAGTCAGAGTTCCCACAGAGCCAGTACAAAGACCTGAAGTTTCCAGGCACCCCAAACAGACTTGCAGTCTGCCCAAACATTGGGGAGATTATGTTCCCCGCTAAGGGGGAGGGATGTTGTGTCCAAAGGTTAATTCCTTTTCAAAAGTCATACCACGCCAACAATAAAGAGCCGAAAGTGCACTATTCTAAAAGGCACAAAATTCAAATACATGTCAGCGTGGTAAATGTTGAAGTTGAACTTTGTTTGTCCCCTCCAGAAGCCCACCTAAATGTATCGTTTTGTAATGGTCAAATCACTGTATATATAGACGCCACCCCTTTACATAGTCCCCAGTCCGAAGTATGAGCTGAATAAAGAATCACTGAGTTTAACCCAATCCTGCTGGTTAGAATACTTCATACCTTGGACTCAACACTTATCAAGCAAATGGGCCTTGTAGAAGCTTCTCAAAGCTTGAAGCCTATGTTTTGTCTTCTTCCCCAGATCTGGAATGTCTGTTTATGTCAACATCCAGAGCCTAGGAACACCAGACATTTGTTATGGGAACCAGTGGTTGTTTATATAAACCCTGGGCTCTAATTGGCTGTATGCTAATTTGGAGGGCCAAGCTCATGTCTTTCCTATAGGCACATGGGTTTGGGAGTTAGTTCTAGTTCTAGTTGGAGTTCAAGTTTGGGATTTCTGGGTGCTACACCAGAGTCCCTAGTCCTACCCAACATGATTACCTAGATTAGTCAGGTTTTCCTTTTGTTTCTGGGGGAAGGCCTGAGTGTAGATTTCCCTAACTGTCCTTTTTGATTAGTATTTTTGTATGCTGAATCTTAAAGTCTTTCTCTGATTTTATTTGGACTGTATGTATTTTAAACTTGTATGTTTAAAATGCATACAATCCTTGTATGTATGTATATATGCATGCACATATTCATTCATGCACAAATGTATACATGCTCTGGTGGAGTGGTAGATTTGAAACACAAGGATTCATCATGACAGTTGTAGTAGCCAACCCTTCTCCTACAAAATGAGTCTGGAAATGCAGGCTACTGGATCAGTTAGAAGGAGGAGGGATGATGATGTTGAGGAGGAGAAGGGAGGAGAAGGGGGGAGGGGGAGGGGAGGTCTGGTTTATTGACATTGCTATACCAGGAGATTCATGAATTGAAGACAAACAAGTGGAGAAAATCACAAAATATCGTGATTTGCATATTGAAGTTGAGTGTCTGTGGCATAAGAAATCTGTTGTTGTTCCCATAGAGATCGGAGCCCTTGGAGCAGTACCTAAAGGACTACCTAGATATTTGGAAATTTTGGACTCATCTGATTTGAACATCCTAACTCTCCAAAAAAAAAAAACAACTCTACTGGGACTGCATATATTATACTCAGACGTTACCTTAACAGCTCTTAGGTCCTTGGTTAGGGCTTGAACTGTTAATTTTATTCCAGTCCTCGACTGTGAACCAAATAATAATAATAATAATAATAATAATAATAATAATAATAATAATAATAATAATAATAATAATAATAATAATAATAATAATAATAATAATAATAATAAATTCTGACTAATGGTGACCATTTCCAGGGTATTCCAGGTAAAGAATACACAGAAGTGGTTTACCATTTCCTTCTTCTGGGACTGTGCAGCTTGACTAAGGCTAAACAGGCTGGCTCTTCCACCAAGAGGCATAGCAGGGAATCAAACTGCCAACCTTTGGCTCCTCAGCTATAGGTCTAAACAACTGAACTATCCAACCAGCTATGTATGTGTTACACATTTATTTATTGTAACATTTCTAAACTATCATTTCTCCATAAAGAGATCAGAACAGTGTATAAAAATAGTTAAAACAATAAAATAATTGCCACAAAAGCAGTTCCAAGTATCACATTGAGAGGAAGGAAAACAATAAATAAACAATAAAGTAATGTCAGCTAATTTTAGAGTGCCTTGGTAAACAGAAAGGTTTACAGTCATTACCTCAAGTGTCAAGTTGTAGTGGTAGATTAAGAATTCCATGCAAAAACATGCAACTGTATCTATACCCAAGAGGAGTATAACCCCTTCTCAGATAGAGTGACCCTCCAAAGTTCCTCAACAGCCACCTACCAAATGAAAGCGAGGCACCAAAATGGCCTCCGCGCTCTTTGCGCCCCCCCCCCACACGGACTCAGACATCCGGGTGAGTTAGGGGGCGTGGCCACCCCTCTATAAAAGGGGTGGCCACGAGGCAGCCGAGCTGCCATTTTGGAAAAGCGACGGAGAGGAGAAGTTTTCTCCGTCGCTCTTCGTCTCTTTCAGAGAGCCGCGCTTGGCTGCAGAGCCTTAGCGGGATCTTTGCTTCTCAATCTTCGGCTTTCCAGCCATCGGGTTCTGATCCCTGGAAAGGGATCGTGTTTTCATTATGCCTCCTAAGAAGAAGGCTATGGCGACTCAGGCTCGCCCAAACAGAAGGCAGCAGTTGGGTCGGAGGACCGCGACTGCGCCCCCGCAACAGGACTCCTTACCGGAGGCACCCACCGGGACCGGTGGGATGGGGCAGCTTAGGCCATGGCTCTCCAGCCTCAGACTGGCCCTACAGGGGCTTCGCCCCCCGGCCCGCAATTGCCGGCCATGGGCTTTGAGCATAGGGGAGGGCCTGGTGCGGTTGCACAGCAGGGCTTACCCCCGGCCCCTCATGGGCCGGAGTTTTGGGCATGGCCCTATTTGGGGCCTGGCTCTCAAGTCGGGGGCCCTGGACCATTGCCCAGTGGGCTGTCCGGCCCACCTGGCCCCCTTTATGCAGGGGGATTTGCGACGGTGGATGCATTACTGGCCCGCGTAGCGGCGCTAGAGGCATCCCTAGGGATCACCAATAACCCCATTGGGGGGAGGCTTCATTGCCATCTGGGGGCCCCTTTTGCCAGCCTGCTACCACGACAGCCGCCACTCTCCAGCAGACGGCCAGTCGGGTTGAGTTGCTTGAGGCGCGCAGGCCTGTGCCCGCCGCGGTCTCACAGCTCCCCGTACATCAGGAACTGCAGACAGGTAGTGGTCGGATGTGTCCTCAGAACTCGATTTCGGTCGCGAGCTCCGACGCCCACCGTGGGCCGGAATCCCCAGTGGGGGCGGCTCACGGGGGTGCACCCAGTGAGTATCAGGTTCAAGCTAATGTTCCCACATCACACTCCACTTCCGGGGATAGGTTTCAGTGGCCATGGCATCAATTCCCAGCTTACCCGGGTGCAGCTTGGTCCCATACTGGCATAACATTGGGCGGAGGGGTTCCGCCCCCGGGGCTGCACCGGGTGTCACAGGGACGGTCCAGGCTCCTCTCCTGATACCCCGTGTTAATACTGTGCCAGTGTCGGCATTGCCGATGGCCAGGTATTCCTTGCCCCTCGGGGATCATTTGGCCCAGGCCACAAGGGAAAAGATTTGGCGGGGGGAGTATGTTGATATTTTCTCCCTATTGAACAGGGAACCCACCAAGGAGGAGAAAGAGGGGCAGGACGAGAAGGACAAAGAGCTGTCTCGCCGTCGCAAGCCACCACGCACCTGGGCCAACTGGTTACCCGCATATCTCATCTATATGGCGGTGTATCTCAGGGCTCGGCCTGACCTGGCCATTCCTATGGTCCAATATTTGGACATATATTTACAGGGCAATGGTGGATTTTCCTGGCCCATCGTGGTTGGCTTACGATGAGGAATTTAGAATGAGAGTGCCCTTACACCCGGAGATGAGGTGGGATGAGCCATGTCAAAAACTGTGGCTTTTATACATGACCCCCACGCGCCCGGCGCCTGGGGAGAGGTACCATTGTGGCCATGCGGTCCAGCGAGCTGCTCCAACACAGGCTCCCCGCCAGCTGGCGGGGCAGGGGGTTCTAGCCCGCTTGCTGTGTTGGAGTTTCTCGGCCAATGGTGTATGCAATAGAAAACAGTGCCGATACAAACATGAGTGTCCCTCTTGCGCTGGCCCCCACGCCGCTGCTGCGTGTCCGCGAGCCGGTGGGTCATGGGGCAGAGGTAGAGGTGGACAGGGAGTGGGCAGACCTGCCGCTGATGGAGCTGGTCACTCAAAAGGCCCCCTCCCCGGTTAACGTAGCTATGTTGGAGCGGTGGCTCTCGACTTACCCGAGGAGAGAGGATGCTAGGTATCTCCTTGAGGGTTTCCAGCGGGGCTTTCACATCCCATTCAAAGGGGAGCGGTGCCCCCAAGATGCCCTTAATTTACTTTCCCTGAAGGGTAGGGAGGAGGTGGCTGCCCTAAGTATTGCTAAGGAGGTTAATGCAGGTAGGGTTGCTGGCCCCTTTCCTATGCCACCCTTTCCCAATCTGAAGGTTTCCCCTTTAGGGTTGGTGCCCAAAAAGACCCCTGGGGAGTTTCGTTTAATTCACCATCTGTCATACCCGGTGGGCCATTCGGTCAATGATGCCATTCCTGATGACCGTTGTTCGGTCAGGTGTACATCATTTGACCAGGCCCTGCGCATGGTGCGCTCTTGTGGCCCGGGTGCACTTCCGGCAAAATGTGACATTAAGTCGGCATTACGTTTGTTGCCAGTGCACCCGGGTGACTTTGAGTTATTGGGTTTTAAATTCCAAGGAAATTTTTATGTTGATAAAGCCATGCCTTTTGGCTGCTCTATTTCCTGTTCAGCATTTGAACGTTTTAGCACTTTCCTTCAGTGGGCCTTTGTTCGCAGGTCTGGGTCCCGGTCTGTAGCCCACTACCTCGATGATTTCTTGTTCGGGGGTGAACGGGGCTGGGACACGTGTATGTGTCTCCTCAATACATTTCAGACGCTAATGCAGGAACTCGGTGTCCCTTTAGCGCCCGAATAGACCGAGGGCCCATCAACTAAGCTCACATTTCTGGGTATCGAAATTGACACGGTCTCGCAGTCATCCAGGTTACCCATGGATAAGGTTACCCGGATCACTGCGTTGATTTTGGCCTTACTGGCCAAACGCAAGGTGTCACTTCGTGAGCTCCAGATTCTCCATGGTAACCTTAACTTCGCCTGCAGGGTGGTCTCGCCTGGCAGAGCTTTTGCTCGACGCTTATGCGACGCCATGACTGGCCTATCCAGGCGCCATCATAGGGTCCGACTGAACAAGGGCATGAGGGCTGACATGTTGGTTTGGCTTAAGTTCCTGAGGGACTTCAACGGGGTGTCATTTTGGAGATCTGACCTTTTGGTTTCCCCTAGGTTCCAGGTTCAGTCGGATGCCTCGGGGTCCCTGGGATATGGGATTTACTTTGAGGGGAGGTGGGCCTACGGCCGATGGCCTCCAGCATGGAGGGGCACGGATCGTCTACGCGATCTTACATTCCTTGAGTTCTTCCCGATACTGGGAGCTTTGATGCTATGGGGTGAGGAGTGGGCCAATTCAGTGGTTCATTTCTGGTGTGACAATGCTGCGGTAGTGCACATTGTCAATTCCCAGACATCTAAATCACCCAAGGTCATGGAGTTAGTTTGCCAGTTTGTGTTGCGCAGCCTACGCCTCAATGTGCTCTTCAGGGCCAGACATGTACCAGGTATTAATAACGATATTGCTGATGCTTTATCCCGTCTGCAGATCCCCCGGTTCCGCGCCTTGGCTCCGGACACAGAGGATTTCCCCTCGCCGCTCCCGGACGAGATTTGGACGTTTGGCTAGGAGAGGTGAACCGGGCGATCGGCATGTCGCTGGCGCCCCGCACGCGTAAGGCGTATCACCATGCATTCAGTCAATTTAAAAAAAATTGTGCGCAACTCCGGTTGCCCGAGGTGTGGCCCATTCCAGTTACACACATTCTCCAATTTATGGTCTACCTACACAGTCAGGGCCTAGCTCCCCGCACCATAGCATCCAGGCTGTCAGCACTGGCATTCATGGCAAAAGTGAGGGGCTCTGATGACAACACGAATGATTTCCGGATACGACATGTTTTGGAGGGGTGGACACGGGAACGTGGACGCTGCCCGGACAATCGCCACCCTATTTCTCCAGGGATTCTTACCCACCTTGCACGAGGCTGGCATGACCTGTGTTTTGACAGGTATGAGGCAGCTCTGTTTCATGCGGCTACCACGGTGGCCTTTTTTGGAGCGCTCCGCATCAGTGAGCTGGTGCTACTGTCTAAGGCGGATGCGGCTCGTAGGGCACTGGAACTCGAAGATGTCTATGTCTCCAATGAGTGGGCTCAGTTGAGGATACGTTCCTCAAAGGCTGATCAGCACGGTGTAGGCAGTGGTGTTAGACTGCTACGATATTCCATTGCAGACATCTGTCCGGTTGGTGCCCTACAAGAGTTCCTTGCAATGCATGGTACGCACCCTGGCCCGTTTTTCTGCCACCAAGATGGGTCTCCCCTTACTAAATTTCAATTTTGGAAGGTGACCGGTAAGGCACTGTCCAGTGTTGGCCTCCCCGGGGCTCGTTACGGCACCCATTCTTTTAGAATAGGAGCTGCTTCTATTGCGGCTGCATTTGGGTACTCTGAGGCTGATATATGCCATATGGGGAGGTGGGGATTGAAGTGTTTTGAATTATATGTTTGCCCTCTTCAAGTATGAGTACCAGATAAGTCACTGTCCTGTCTCTTTTTTATCTTACAGACCCTGTGTGTCCCCTCACACCAGTGGCAGTATGGCTGGTGGGCCACAGCTATGTGCACTGGGCAGCGCAGTACGCTGCGGCGACAGAGTGGGGACCCCAGCTTGGACTACGTGCATCCGCATGTATCAGGTGGTATGGTAAGCGTGGAATGTTATGGCGGGAACTGTTGCCATTCCTTTTCTCCATCAGGGATGCTGAACCGCCTGATGTCCTGGTGCTGCACGTCGGGGGCAATGACTTGGGCCAGGTCACTGGCCTTTCTTTAAAACATACGATCTGCAGTGACCTAGCTTATTTGCATTATGTGTGGCCTGCCACAACGCTGCTATGGTCGGACATCATACCGCGTCACGCTTACAGGGGGTATCAACCTCCAGGCCCTTGACCACGCTCGTCGCTCGGTGAACAGGGCAGTGGCCCGGTTCTTTGCTGACAAGGGTTTGGGGCGGGTCATCTGACACCCCACCATTAGTCTCCAAAATTATGATCTTTACACAGGGGATGGGGTCCATCTGTTGCCCGGAGGTATGAACCTCTTTTTGGAAGATTTGCAAGCAGGCCTGTTGACCGAGCTGACGGTCTGGGGGGGGGCGGCGGTGAGTCTTTATTAAGCCTCCCCGTGTGGCGGGTAGCACTGGTAAGGTAAATATTTATGACCCACAGGTATCCGGCAGGTTCGCAATTGACTGGCCAACACTAGATAGGTACAAGTTTGTTAACGTTGACCGGTCAACGACGAACTAGGCAATGGGGTGATGGCAGGAGCTCTTCAGCATGCATCACCCCGTGATTTTACGGATACACGTCAGAGGGTGGGGTCAGTAGATAGTTTATTGACTACGGTCAACAATTTGTTTGTTGTAAACAAACAAATTGATACAAATGGATACATTGTAGCCAATTGCCATTGGCAATTTTGGGAGGAACCTTACCAGTGTTACTGCGGCCTGCTTGCCTTAAGAATTATAATTGGCTGAGTACCAATTGAAATTTATAACTCGGACTAGGGCATGAATCAATAAATGTGGCCCAATGCCGTTATCCACATATACCGGTGTCTGAGTCTTTTTTGGGGGGTGCGCCTGCAATGGGCTTTTGCTATTCACATCATTCAGTTGTCACTTTCTGGCCTTCATCCAGCGCTTTTGTTTTACAAATGTTACCCTGAGAAAGTGGTAGAAAGTTAACTATAGCATTAGGTCAAAACAGTAGAAATGAGGTAAAACCAAGATGATGGCTCTAGTAGAGCAACATACTCTTCAGCTGCTGGCTACAAATTAAGCTGGGCAAACAAGCCAAGCCAGACAGCGGATGAAGTTAGGCACCCGGAGTCAATACACATAATACTCCAAGATAGGGCAGAAACAATGGGTTTTGCCAGCCCAAACCTTAATTAACTTAATTTAACAATAAATAAATAAATAAATAAATAAATAAATAAATAAATAAATAAATAAAACTGCGAACTGTCCATTAACCAGAGGGCAATGTCCAAGAGCAGGTATTGTCCTGACCACCGGAAAATGACACATATGCAAGCCTTCTGTATTTGGGGGTCACGCGCATCCTACGCACATATCACCCCAAGGCAGGGTAATAAATACGAATCCCCAAATTCGTCTAGGGCTGGACTTCACCACACAACTGCCTCCACGTGTCTTCCCTGCGGCCAGCCATTCTAACATAATGGTAACTCCAACGTGATTCTTATATGAAGCCACACCGTGATTCTGAAGCAAGGAAGACCAGATGTGATCTGAAGGAAGAGAAGGAAGACACGATTGTAAACCCGGCAGAGCACACACATAGGATCGGACGCATTCCAAAGCAGGGGGAAAACTGTGATCCTGAACAGCAGAGGCAGAGCAGCAGAAGCCCGCAGCAGAGAGCCATAGCTGCGATCCCGATCCACTGACCAGACCCGAGGGACATTGGCCTGTGCATCACCCGCCCCGACGTACTACCCAAAAGGCACGCCAACTCATCCCACAGAAGCAGGTCCGGGGACCCCCGATCAGGTAATATGGGGGCTTGCATGGGGGGGGGGCAAAACTCATCCGTCAGGCAGCAAGCTCAGGTGGAGGAGGAATAAGGGTGAGGAGGAACCGCCTGACGGAATTCGTGATGCATTTGGGTGGACACTGTCTGTTCTACCCAGAAGCTAGCATGATGGGTCCAGAGGTATGGGAGAGGTTAGGAAGGTGTCTGAAGGAGAAACCCCAAGCCCTACCTAAAATCATAGGGGCTTGGAGCAAATGTAGGCAGATAATTACAACCGTAAATCCAGCCCGGGTAGAGACCAAGAAACCCCCAGCTTATAACCATCAGCCCCAGCGCGTCTCTACCCAACCATCAAATTCCAGCATGGGGGCTTGGAGGACTTAGGAAGTGCAGGCGCTTCCAGGGCAGTCAGGAGTCCTCCCCAACAGATGATAGAGGCAGAATTATGCCAGGGGGAATTGCCGGCCGCAGAACTGGCCGAACTCCAGATGCTGTGCCCAGTCCGCTTAGAAACAGACTCCCTCACAGGCGATCAGCTGGCAACATACACGCCTGTTCCATACAAACTGCTTGTGGAGACCCGCAAGGCCACTACGGACACAGGGCTCCAGAGCAGATTCACTAGGGAACTCAGGAAGAGAGCAGAGACAGGAGGGGCAGAAGGAGTTGGGTGGGGACCCCCAGAAGCCAAGTCTAAAAGTTTAGATCAGATAGGAAGGTAACTGAACTGGAAAGGAAACTAACTTCTAAGCAAAAGCCCAGAGTGGTTGTAAAAAGCCACCTAAGAACAGCCTAAAAAATCTGGTAGAGAGGAACCATGTCTACATGAGTAGAGTGAAGCACTGCAGACCTGGGGAGGGGTAATGTCCCCAGGAAGGAATGTGGATATCTAAGGTTTGAATGTGTGATGTGTGAATGAAAGGTGCACCAGTGTGACTGCAGAATTGTTGAGAGTTGTTATGTGTTTGCATGGTTGTGTTATAATGTTGCAACATTAAACGTGAGATGCCAGGAATCATGTTCTAGAAGTCATAAGGAAGCTGACAGTTAACTCTGTTCATGGGTTGGATACATTGCTTTCAATGGGAGGAAGAAAGACACCCCAGCCCTGATTCATTCAAGCAGCAGGCTAAAGAAAGTATGAGAAAGAGTGGTGGGCAAAAACTTCTTTGTTTCCTGTCTGCCTTCCTAGCAGCATAAGTAACAGG
Source organism: Bradypodion ventrale (assembly GCA_035047345.1). Lineage (NCBI taxonomy): Eukaryota > Metazoa > Chordata > Lepidosauria > Squamata > Chamaeleonidae > Bradypodion > Bradypodion ventrale. The sequence continues at coordinate 142,619,699 of JAWDJE010000005.1, forward strand.
GATGAAAGAGGAAGAAGGAGGGGGAAATTCTAGCCCACAAAAGGGGCAAAAGTGACACCCCTTCCTCTCAGCCAAGCCTGCTTTTAAATGTGCAAGGGTCTCTTCACAGAGTCAAGCTGCAACTTCCACATTCTTAAGCCTGCTTAGCAATTAGTGCTGTTCCAAAGCAGACAGCTAATGGGAGAGTGAAAAATAGGGAAGAAATTGATTCATTTACATTAAAGAGACTTTCGCTGGAAGAGACAATTTTTACGGCCTCGCGAACCTGAAAATTGTCTCTGAGTTTCTCACCCGGCAAGAGTGCTCTAAAAAAAGGGAAGAAAAAAATCCTGTTCATCTTCACAAAATGGGGCCCCTATTTACAAATAACATGTCTCACAACTGGTTAAATAATAGGTAATTAATAGTAAGTCTTGTGTGGTCTTGTCTAAATGTTTTAGGAATACAGTAAAGTCAGATCGCCTGAAATTGAGGCTCTGAGCATGTAAAATTACAGGTTCAGATTTTGCATTAGGTATGACACTGGCACTTGAAGTTAAATAGAATCTTGATCAAGGTAAAATGTCACTAATCCATTACATTATGAACAAGCCTAACGACTTGGATTTATTCCCACAGCTTCTGCTATAACTATGCCTAATCCCTTTACATTGCATAAATAGCGCTTCGATTTTTGTAAACTTCTCTCCTAGCACCACATTTCAAAGGCAATTTGCTTTTCTGCAGTCAGAACATGCCTGGAACTAAGTTCCAGCCCTCTTTGTGAATTGTATAGTGTTTTTCCACAGCCTTCTTAGTTAATTAACTCTTCATTGACAGGATTGCTATCTCTTTCCACAGGAACTCAAGGGAGCGTTACATTCTCATTAACTGATAAGAAGTTAACCTCTGACTTTTTCATTTGCTGCATGCTCTTTGTCATTAGAGTAACACTATATGAAATTTTCAACTCGTTTCTTCATTTTGATGTTTTTCCACCACAGCATTGCACATTAAGATTGTCTTTTAAGCTTGTTTTTCCTTCTATTCTAATTGCTGATTTTTTCAACATTCACAGTTTCCCTTGAGATATGCAGGATTTCACTAGAATTCCTTCTTTCTTGATCTAACATTTTTGTTTTCTGGCAGGCCTTCCTAGCAGGACCAAAATCAGATGATGTTCTGATTAATAACCTTGAATCAGGAAGTTCGGCATCTAAATGGCACTTTTTACAATTCTAGGTCAAGCAATTGTGGAATGAATTAACCTACACTGTCTTTTCTTTCAGTTAAAAGAAGGAGGGATCCCCCCCCCCCGGATTCTCAACTAAGGATCCTCAGCTAAGACGATATTTACCTATAACTACAAAAACTAACTCTCTCAGACTTCTTCCGCAGCCAGCTTTTATCTCCTCAGCATGGTCCATTTCTGGAGGATCAGATGCCAGAACTAGACCCTAATCCTAGAAGTCCAGGAGATGTTAGATGCCAGCAAGTCCCAGCCAACAGCCAAAACGCGGCAAGCACAAACATCAGCCAAAGATGACACCAGCCATCCATTTTTCGATGATTTTGGCATGCTTCTACCCCAAGGGGGGAGGATTTGGGACACACACATGGACACCACACACACATACGTGCAAACTATGCATACCAGGACTCAATGTTACACATTAATTGGGACTTCAAAGGACATCATGCTCAGTTAAACACACAACTTTGTTTTACCTTTATGCCAACTTGGACTGCCACAAATACAGACTCTTCAAGTTACCAATGGACAGATTGGGTTATACAATAAAATCCACACCAAGAGACAATTGGGACAATTTATGGCTTCACCACATGTAACCCCACTTCAAGGATCAGCATCAGAAGAAGCAGCTAAATGTTTCTGTATATGTTTCATTATTTGCTATTGCTTGTATTGTCTTTGCATATCTTTGAATTCTTTGCCTTTATACAATGCTCAAGATGGGATTTTCAAGGGACATATGAACTAGATTGTGAATTTTGCACACACCCTTTTGCATATTACCCTCACATCTGCCACCCCGATACCACCCATTGCTAGGAGGTCATATCTTCACCCATGGGTGGGAGAAAGGAACCAAACAGGGCCACCTCTACACAAAGGTTGATCATCCTGCAGCCAAAGAAATCCCTGACTATGGTAATCCTTTAATTACTTTGTGTTTGCTTATATCCGTGCCAATCACACCTCCCTATGTGTGAGGAAATGTATGCATAATGGCCAGAGAAGCCCTTTTGCAAGATAGTCAAGGATTACCTTAGGAAAACCATTTCTATCACTGGGGGAAAAAGTTAGCTCCTCTGGCCAGAGCCATCAACCACACTTCATCAGCCATTGCCATGCTAAACCGAGAGCAGGCTGAACTGAGACACGCGGTTTTAGACAACTGCGTAGCAATTGACTATTTGCTGCTTTGACACCATTTGGACTGCGAATCTGTACAAGACATGTGCTGTCTCAACCTGACAGACACCTCTCGCAAAGTCCAGGACCAGATAACCAAACTTGACACCTCATTCAAGAAGACATAATTGGGCTAGCACTGTAGTCATGGGTCCCCTGGAGGTGGGTGCAAACAGCGCCCCATACCATAACCATCATCATAGCAGTGGGGATTATGCTCTGCTGCTTTGCACAGTGCATTCCATCACTCTTGTCAACGTGCACCTCATGGTGGAGACCCCGGGAAATAGTTACGCCCAAGCAGATCATGCCCTAAATCTACCATGCCCTCAGCCAAGCTGATTTATATAATAAAGGAAGGGGGAATGTGGGTTGCCCGTGGGAATAATTGGCCAAACCTTTCCCCTCAGCTTTCGACAGATCCGGGGACCAACCGAGCTTGGCAGGAAAGGCAATTGGGGTGCGGGCTAGTTAGCTAGTTTGGGGGTGAATAATAAGGCCTTGGCTGATGGCTACAGTAGAACCAGGGTAAAACCAAGATGAAGGGTCTAGTAGAGTGATGCAATCTTCAGCTGCTGGCTACAAATTAAGCTGGGCAAACAAGCCAAGCCAGACAGTGGACAAAGTTAGGCACCCGGAGTCAATACACATAAGACTCCGAGATAGGACAGGAACAATAGGTTTCGCCAGCCCAAACCTTAATTAACTGTGAGCTGTCCATTAACCAGAGGGCAATGTCTAAGAGCAGGTATTGTCCTGACCACCGGAAAATGTCACGTATGCAAGCCTTCAGTATTAGGGGGTCATGTGTATCCTATGCACGTATCACCCCAAGGCAGGGTAATAAATACGAATCCCCGACTTCGTTCGGGGCTGGACTTCACCGCACAACTGCCTCCACATGTCTTCCTTGCGGCCAGCCATTCCAACACAAAACACTCTGGGGAGACAGAAGTACAACTAAATGGGATGTGAAACAAGAGATTGATAATTTGTAGAAAAGTATTAATGCACATTCAAGGTGATTTACTGTGCACCTCAATTTGACAACAACCATGTTGGATGTTTCCAATTACTCTAATTATAGGAGATGTCCATTCAATATACTTGATAGATGGATGGAGAAGTTAAAACTTAAAGTTACATGGAGACTCATGAAGGGCAAGGAAAAGGGATTTACTTTTTTTCTGTCAATGTCCAAATCATATTCTCGATTAGATTATTTTCTGATATCAGAGAATTTATTACAAAACTTAGAAGAATTTAAAATAGGTACCTTTAAATTGTCAGATCATGCACCAATCACATTGGAAATTAATTTAGGGAAAGAGACAATGAAAAGTGGGTTTTAGAGATTCGATACAAAACCTTTAAATAAACAAGGAAAGATTGATGGACTCTTGGCTAGAAAAATGGGAGATTAACGATATGGGTGAAGTGGCACCGCATATTTTATGGGACGCCATGAAAGCGGTATTAAGTGTTGATTGTATTCATGAGAAAATCATTATTGACAGAGAGTTGAATAAGAAAATAATTTTAAAAGAACGTGATTTAAAAGAATTAGAAAAAAGACACACAGACACAGGTAGCGAGGCGATCTGGAATAAACTTCAATCTCTATGAAAGGTGGTAATAAGCCTGAAACTGATAAAGCAAGAAAGGATATGGCATATTTAAAAAGAAATGATTTTGAATTTAACAATAAAGACATGAAGTCTTTGGCAAAAAAAGGCAAAAAATAAAAAGATCAATAGACAAATAGAAGCTCTGACTGATAAGAATGGCCAGTTAGTTTACAAAACAGAGGGAAAACTTCATATAGCAGAAGAATTATTTTCCGATTTATATAAAGGAAAGTTGGTTAATGCAACCAAATTAAGAATTTATTTAGATCAAAATATAATTACAAAATTAAGAAAAGAACATTCAGACTACATGAAACAAGAGCTACAAGATAAAGAAATTGAAACAGCGATTAAGAACTTTAAAAATGACAAGGCACCAGGGAAAGACGGTTTTCCATCAGAAATATATAAGCAATGCCATGAAGTAATAGTACCCAAGCTAAAGATATTATACAATTATATATTAGAGGGGGGAAACATGCCTAAATCATGGAGCCATTCAATTATGGTATTAATCCCAAAACCTGGTAAAGATAAGGAAAAAATTGATGCTTACCGCCCTATCTCCCTATTGAATCAGGACGCAAAATTATTTACCTCAATATTGAATAACAGACTTAACAATTTCTTAAATTCCTACATAGGAGAAGATCAAGCATGCTTTTTAAAAGGCAGACAAATGAAGGGATTGATAAACAGATTAATCAACATTATAGATCTGATAAAAAAGAATAAGGAAAAAGTTTGTATATTGGCGTTCGATATTTATCAAGCATTCGATTCTATCCAGTAGTCTACTATAAAAGAAATATGTCTCAAATTAGAATTTGATCCCAAATTTAGACATGCAATTGATCAATTATACAATGATTTGGTGACAAGAATAGAAATAAACAATAGGCAAAGTGGGGAAATCAACATCAGGGCTGGTACAAGACAAGGCTGTCCGCTTTCTCCATCGCTATTTATATTGGTGATGGAGCTACTAGCATCAAGTATAGGACAAGATGAAAGCTTAATAGGTGTAAGAAATTAAAAAAAATAGTCTATTTGCCGACGACACCTTGTTAGTGGTCAAAGACCCCCTATTAAAGATAAGTAAAATTCAACAACATTTAAATTTATTTGAGGAGGTCATGGGTTTAAAGATAAATTGGAACAAAACAGAAGCCATCACTTGCAATCTATCAGAAGCAGAAAAGAAGAAGATCATGGGAAAATATAATTTCAGAATAAAAGACAGAATGAGATATTTGGGGATAATGGTGACAGATGAAGTTAAGGATCTATATAAGATTAATTTCAATAAATTAAAAATGAAATAAAACCAATTATAGACCAATTGAAATTATTGAAATTATCTTGGTTTGGAAAAATAAACCTATGTAAGATGAAAATTATGCCAAAATTGAATTTCCTATTAGAAAATTTACCAATATCAATAAAAGAGACTGACCTTAGAAATTGATAAGCAAATTTTGGAATAACGGGAAAAATCCAAGAATTAACAAAATACTTTGGTATATCAAGAATAATCTGGGAGGGTTAAATATTCCAAACTTTAAAAATTACTATAGAGCTTTTAATTTAAAGAGAATTATTAAATTAGTAAGACATCAACACATGCTGAAGTATGATTTAGATTATTTGGAATTCCAAAAATGGAAGGGGGAATTTTTTTAAAGGTGATTTAGGGTCCTAACCTCAAATTCATAACCTCTCTCTAAAAATGTATTTAAGATAGGGAAGGGTTTGAAACCAAAATTAGCGCCAAACTCTTCACCTATATTGGAAATTTTAGATTACAAAAACTGCCCTTTTGAGTCAACAACATGTATAAGGGACATTTTAACATGTAGAAAAGCTCTATTAAGAACGAAATGATTTGACAATTGTAACACCTACCATCAATGGAAAATAATTTATGAAGAATTAAGTTTGAATTGATTACAAGAGCTCCAAATAGAAGCGTGGGATAGAAGTATGAGGAATAATAGCATAGCTCCAACTCAGTTTGAAATATTGTTTTTTGAAGTGAGGCAGGGAAGAAGGAACCTAAAGGGCCTAGAGGGAAAGATATATCAAGTGTTAAATTCAAATGAGGAAGCTCAGCTGGGAGAATGATTTGGGAATCAGAATTAGTGATGAGAATTGGGGGGGAAATGGACCCACAGAAGCATGAAATCACTTTCAATAAAGGAAAAAGAACACAACTGTAAGGTATTACGGAGGTGGTACCTTACCCCAGCCAAACTTAATCTAATGAATAAAAACAATCTTGATTTATGTTGGAGATGCAATAAAGAGAGAGGGACGTATATCCATATGTGGTGGTCTTGTGACCGGGTAAGGAAGTTTTGGAATGTTATAGAGGAGGAATTGAATAAAATACTAAAAACATCAATTATACTGTCCTAAGATAGTAATATTGGGTGAAATTGAAGAATTAAATCTGGAAGAAAATAAAAATAAAAAAGAGTTATTGCTATCCTTACTAATGGTTGCAAGACAACTAATTGCCAAAGAATGGAAAACTGGAATAAATATTAATAAAGCTAGATGGTACTCAGACATTTGGCAATTGGCACTAAATGAGAAATTAACCATGCATATCCATCAGAAGAAGGGGGTCCCAGTAAAAATCCCTTTTTGGGATATTTGTTTTTGATATATTTTTTTAATTTGCATGATTAGAAGTCAATGAGACTAACCCAAGCCCTGATACAATCCAATTTTGGAAGGAGTAATGAAGTTAAATTAACCAGAATCCTTGCCGACAGTCCCAACAGTTCACGGGTAGGTTTAATGGGGTATTAATGATTTTTTTAGTGTATATGTTTTATTACTCTAAGTTATTCTTAATTTTGTGTGGTTTTCTTTATTCCATTATTATTATTATTATTATTATTATTATTATTATTATTATTATTATTATTATTATTATTATTATTATTATTATTATTATTATTATTACAATATTACATAAGATAAGATAAGATAGTACAAGGTGGAATGTATAATTATTCTGTGTACACTAATTATGTATATCAAACTTTTTTTATTTTATATTACTTTAACTATTAATAATAATAGAAAAGTATTATAAAAAGAATGTAGGCAGAGTACAATCCAAAAGGTTATGGAGCGGGGGCAGTGGAAGGGAGGCGGGATGCCATTTCACAAAAAGCTCACTTATCATAGCAGCTTGTTACTTAGTAAGCAGTGAGGAAGCAGTGAGTAATTCATAGCTTAAAGATGACTATACTAAAATATGCTTTTCTGCTAAGATTTATCTGTGGAGGCTGTTTGATTAGTCATCCTTCTGTAACTCAAAAAGTTTCATTTTATGAGAGGGAAAAAAGGCAACAAAACTATCTTCCATCATTCTGAGTAATTCAGGTGTGCAAAACCAAACCCCAATGTTCCTTGTTTAGAACAAGGCCAGCTTGGCTTTTACAATCTACACACTCACTGTCCTGTTTGGCTACACCAGGTGATTTAATACCACTGTGGCACAAGAATCATCCCTTGAATCACTTCAGTTGGACTCTGAGCTGTTTTGTGAGCCATTGCATGGCTGTTACTCTTTGTGTCGCTTTCCAGAAATGCAAAATTCCTCCAGTCAGTCAAAATGCAAGATTACACACTGACAATATAAAGGATAATGTGTTGTGTGGTGATTCAGAGCTCTGCCACATTCTTTGCCTTCAGCCCCTGGGAATAAATCATCTTCCTTGGCTTTTCCTAAAAACTGAACTTGGAGGAGGATCTTGTTTTGTCTGATTAATGAACTTTGTTTCTAAAACGGGAGCATGGACTCCAGGAGTAACATTTCAGATTTCAAAAAGAGAAAATGTATGGGAGGGGGGAATGAGAAATTTAGAAGGGCCTAAATCACAACAGAGTTCAGATAAATTCAGATTTAAATCACATTGTACTTCCAATATGTGATATTTCTCTATCTCTCCATGAAGTCACAGCCTTTAGTCTGCAAGTGTGGAGCACCACTACTAACGCTAGGATCTGTGGTGGTCACTAATTTATAGGGTCACCCATTTGTCAGGAAACTTGAGGGGACATACCAGGAAGCAACAACAGCACTGGCATTTGGCATTATGGGTCAAAATCACATGAGTGATGCACAACACCACATTGATTCATTCACACACCCTGGCTTTTTCCATAAAAGGACCCAAGACAGCAAACGATAACTTAGCTAGCCTCTTAATTTGTGCCAATAGCAGATGAACACAACAGGATTCTGGCTGTAATGTTTGTATTTTGATTGACTTTTTACTTTTTATAAACCACCTTGCTAGAAAGCAAGAAATGTGTGGTGACTCCCATGTACTGGGTTCACAATTGAATGGGTTCACTCTGCAGGAAGTTCTAACCCAAGATCAGGCTTGGGATCTGTTTCAGACTGGGTAGAATATAATTTTATGCCTTTTCACTGGCTGCATATTCAAAACCCTATTGCTTACTTCCTGCTCAATTTTATGCCAAAGAGTAGAAATAAAATGGCCATTACTGAAAAATGATCTGGAAAACCCCAGAGTGAACAGTGAAGCTTGTCTTCTGAGTCCATCTTATATGAATATATCAGGAGCTACTCACTACTCCAAAGGTATTTCCACTCAAGTCCTTGCCTTCTTTGCCTTTTAGAGATTTCAAACTATTTGGGTACAAATAGTGTCACTTTTCTGTTCTACACATCCCCAGAATATGGTTGGCATTAAATAAATGTTAATATTATTTGGGAAATACCTCTGCAGGATAATTTAATGGGCATTCCAGGATACACTAATGCCATCTAGTGGAAGTCATTATTATTTTTTAAGGTGACAAAATAAATGCCTTATTCCTTGACAAAGGTGAAAATTGGATTACAGTGACTAGAGGAGAAAGGCAACTTCAGCAGTAGCTGCGTGAAACCAGATTGAATTGAGAAACCTCTATCCTGCTGATCTGATAGATCACAACATACCAAGCATGTCTAGAAGGAGACATACTTGGCATGCCATGATCTGCCAAATGAACAGGACAACCAAAGAGGTTTCACAAATACATAAGTGGTTTTGGAATATTTACTGCAGTGTGAGACAGCTCTAACCAACTCAAACCACCACCTCTGAAATCCAAAGTAATATGTTGATCATATTGGTTCTTAACATCTTGCAACTGAAGAACTTTATTAGAATATTGGGGTCTGTGTGTGTAGCAGAGCAAGCCATAAGGCAGAGACGCTGCAGAACCTGGGAGCTTGAGAGAGTCCCACACAGAGACAAACAGTAGAGTGTTGAGCAAACTGGAAAAAAACTTTACTTCAGCATTTAAACACAAGCAGGCAAACACAATCCCTCTTGAAAGTAGTTCCTCTTAGTTGCGAGGACAAGAGTCCAAGGAGATTTGAACACAAAGAGCACAAAGGTCAGGGAAAACAATTCTTCACATGCAGCATGGAGAAAAAGCAAACAGCAAATGCAAGCGCGGCGCCAAAATGGCCGCCGCACTCATTGCGGGGCCCCCCCACCGGACGAAGGCATCCGGGTAGTTAGGGGGCGTGGCCAGCTCCCTTATAAAAGGGGTGGCCACGAGGCAGCCGCGCTGCCATTTTGCGAAGCGACGGAGTGGAGAAGTTTTTCCCTCTTACCTCCGTCGCTCGTGCCTTTCACCGGGAAGCCTCTTGGCTGCTGATTTTCTTTTCAGCTTCCCATCGGTTAGCTGCGATGCCCTCAAAGAAGAAGGCGACTGCGAACGTGGCTCGTTCTGCGCGGAGGCGCCAGCCGGGTCGGAGGACCGCGGCCGCGCCTCCACAGCAGCCTCCTTTGCCTGAGCCCACCGGGACCGGTGGGATGGGGTTGACTCCCCCTTGGCCGGAGGCTAGAGGTCCGCGTACCGGCCCGGTTGGGGCTGCGGCCCTCGGCCCACGAGCAGTGGCTACTGCCTCTGGCGTGGCCCATTCTGCGGGGCCTTCCTTCGTTGGTGCGCAGCTGCCTGCGGGGGGCTTCAGCCACGGGTAGTTGGGTTCCCTCCCTGGCAGGGTGCTACCCCGGCCCTGGGGCCGGGCCCGGGATCTTGGCCCTGCATGGGCCCTGGGGTACAGGGACCTGGACCCGCGCCTGCAGTTAGTGGGCCGGCCAGCCCTTTGCCCCCTCTTGGCTTAGGGGGCTACGTCAGCGTGGAGGCCCTTATGGCCCACGTTGCGGCCCTCGAGGCGTCGCTGGCCAGGGTTAACCACCCTGGGGCCCCTTTTGGGGTGCAGGTTGATCCATCATCTGCTGGGCAGCAGCAGGCAAGGGAAGAAACCACTCCCAGAAAAAATGGAGAATAAAATAATATATAATACAAAAGTGTATTTAATCGGAGGAATTATTCACGTGCTCGTCCTATGTTGAGGTATATCGGGCATGAATATAGAGTGTAAACTAAACACAACAAAGATGTGATGACAACTAAATATCTTTCTTATACGCGCATCATGCCGTCATACTGATAATCCAAAGCACTGAACTATGAACCTCAAACATACAGACATACTGGGACCCCGCAAAATAAACCGAAACCCTCCGTGGTGCCAGACCAATGGATGCCCGTGTCAAAACCAAACGTGAAAACAATACTGTCTCAGTCATATATAGTCTTTAAGAGTCCGTTGGAATGAGGCGGTATAGTGGGCTGGTCAGGCCGGCTCGGGGTTGGGAGGAGGCTGTCCTACTTCATGGAAAGGTTCCCAGATGGCGAGCATCAGTGGATGATGATGGAACGAAATACACGATGCCCTTCCGGTAACTGGACATTTCGAATATCTTCCTCATGTGTCTACAGTGATATAAATATACACGGTGTATAACCTATATCATAACATCACAAATGCAAGTGAAATCTGCGATCTAACATATGCATCTATGTCAACTAATAATTATAACTTAGAAACAATCCATACCTTTTAATCTGTAATTTGCGCGTAACGCACCTCTGCTAGCGTTCCTCTACATGTGTGCACGCGTTAACAAGTTGGCTGCAACCAGCTCTTTATATGCGCAAATGAAGAATGAGGGACATGTGAATCGAATTATACGAAAATTCTACTCAAATCTTCTACCTAGTTACCCAGTGCCTTAAAGGAAAAAGCGCTGCATGAAGTAACTAACATTTATTGCCGTCTCTATAAGAACGCCGAGAGGTCCCATTCGGTGTTCAGTCCGTTCGGTACTAGGGTGTTAAATCGGTGGATGTAGTATGCTTCCTTGCGTAAGAGGAAGCGATCTACATCGATTATTTGGTATTTGCTTGGAGTAAACGTTTCTAACACCACTATCTTGATATCTTTGACTGTATGTTTTTCTTGGAGGAAATGATTAACAAGGGGGGCATTGACAACTTTGTTCCTAATACGAGAGAGGTGCTCGCCCAGGCGTACCTTCAGAGGTCGCCTGGACTGTCCCACATAAGCCAGCTGACATTTACAGATTAACATATATATGATTTCTTTTGAGTTGCAATTTGTAAACTCTTCTAAATCGAGAGTGAAATTGCTACTGGGCACGTTGACTTTATTGGTGGTCCACATATATATACAATATTTGCAATGGCCACAGGGGTGGTGACCAGATACGATTGATTGATGTGTCCTCCTTGTAGTAGCGATATCTGTTCTTGAAATGAGGTTGGCAATGGTTTGCGTTCTCCTAAAGCCAATTGTCGGTCTATGTTGGCAACCTGGCACAGAGTCCAGTATGTGCCAATGTTGCATTATAATCTGTTTTATTCGATGGGCCATGGGGGTGTAATCTATTGACCAACACAGATCCGATTGTGTTTGTTGTGTTCTAGTACTGTAATTAAGTAAAGAGTTCCGATCTCGCATATCTGTCCTGTACTTTGCTGATCTGATTACATTATATGGATATCCTCTTTTGTTGAGGATAGCGGTTATCTTATCAGCTGTTTCTTTGTAATCATTGGCACGGGTCGAATTCCTCTTGGCCCTAACTAATAAACTGTATGGTATATTACTTTTTAGGTGGTGAGGATGAAAAGAAGTGTATTGCAAATATGGAAACCGATCAGTTGGTTTGTGATAAAGTTTAGTCTTTAAACGATTGTCCTCAACAAAAATGGTTAAATCTAGAAACGGGATCGAAATTGTATCTGTGGAGTGTGTGAATTTCAACTGTTGATGTTGTGTATTGATCCAGGCACAAAAATTGTCAATGAGAGCATAATTATTGAAAATAAAAAACAGGTCGTCTATGTACCTCTTGTAACACAAAATATTTGAGAAAAAGGGATTGACCCGCGGATCCAGAATGAAGGTTCTGTCAAAATGACACATGAAGATGTTGGCCACCGACGGCGCGAAGTTCGACCCCATGGAAACTCCTTGGGTTTGTAAAAAGAAAGCATGTTCAAATCTAAAAAAGTTATTCTCGAAACATATATCCAGGAGGTTTAACAAAAACGCTGATGAAGGGTGATTATCAGCCCGACTTTCTAGCAGATTGGAAATTAACGTGCGAGCTTCCTCAAGTGGTATATTTGTATAAAGAGACGTGACGTCTAACGTGAGGAGAACTGCATCTTTTGGGACTGGAAAATTTTCCAGCAACTGGATAAAATGTGTAGAGTCCTTGATGTATGAGGGGGAGTTTGTTACAAAGGGCCGAATATTATAGTCAATAAACTTAGCCACCGGTTCTAACAGGGAGTTGTTTGCGGAGAGAATTGGTCTACATGGGATGACCTGGTCATCTCTTGTTAGTTTATGTACCTTTGGTAGAAGGTAAAAAATAGGAACTCTCGGGCACTTGTTAAGGAGGAAGTGATAGGTTTTAAGATCAATGTCCTCCATCGCTAGCCCTTCCTGTAGTACCACTGTAATGATGTTAGTAATGTGGGCAGTCGGATCATGGTCGAGCCTCCTGTAACAGTTTGTATTGGATAACTGGAGATATGCCGCTGCTAAGTAATCGCTCTTATTAAGGAGAACAACGCCTCCTCCTTTGTCAGCCGGTTTGATTATAATACTAGGGTCATTTCCTAAGTTTCTTAAAAGTTGAATGTCATATCGAGAGAGATTAAATTTTCTGTTGAACTGTGACTCTGCTGTCTTAATATCTCGGGTGATCAGTCTTTTAAATACCTCGATGTTAGGATTGTCTATGTTTGGTATAAATGTGGACGGAGGAGCAAATGTGCCTGGAGCGCGGGGCGAAACTTTGTCTTCCTTGAAAAAAGCCCGTAGCTTTAACAACCTGATCAATTTAAAAATGTCAACCTTTGTCTTAAAGGGGGAGTAATGGGGTGTGGGAACGAAGCCCAAACCCAAGTTCAACAGTTGGATCTCTCTTACCGTGAGTGACCGATTAGATAAATTGAAGACAAGAGAAGGACTCATTTCTTCCTGGTTCTTTTTAGGGGTCTTCGTCCTAAAAAATCACCCTGTTTATTCGATTTCGAAGTGCTGGGCGCATCTGAGGCTGCCCTGTTTCTGTTTGTCCGAAAGTTGTATGGGTCTCTGCGCCTCTCGTCTGCTGATGATTCAGGTCCGTCTGAGTCAGTAGTCTCGAAATCAGTTGTTTCTACTGGCTGTCTCCAAGAGACTTGCTTCTGTGTGTTACGTCTGGCGAAAAGCCACCGGTACACGCGTTCGTTTTGATAATCACTACGATCCCTTTGAAGTTTTTTGTTTTTGAAGGCAGTAATCTCATTCTTGAACGTGCTCAATTTGTTTTCCAAGTCTCTTAAAGTGGTACGAGAGTCATCTGCGCTGGTTGTTGTTATCGATGTTTTTAGGTTGTCAATGTCTTTGTCCAATGCTGTCATTTCTTGGTGGCATTGATCTATTATAAACAATATTAGATCAAATGAACATCGATCCAAGATCGATGTCCATTTATCTAAAAAATCCTTTTTATTAGCGAACAATGTTGGCCCTTTAGGAATCCGCAGACCTCTGGGAAGGATAGAAGATTTGTAGTACTCCAACAGAAAGGAGGAGTGTAAGTCAAACCGTATTCGTTTTCTTTCTAGATATTCGAGTTTACTTATCTGGTCACTATGAGTGTCAGCATCCAAATTCAGTGGAGTAGCTCTATTTAGTATTCTGTCCCTCTCTGCGGACGAAAAGGAGAACCCTTTGTCCGTCATGCCGTAAACGATACAGGAAAGGAGGTGGGGCGGCTGGGGTGTTTGAATAGGCAAGGGAAGAAACCACTCCCAGAAAAAATGGAGAATAAAATAATATATAATACAAAAGTGTATTTAATCGGAGGAATTATTCACGTGCTCGTCCTATGTTGAGGTATATCGGGCATGAATATAGAGTGTAAACTAAACACAACAAAGATGTGATGACAACTAAATATCTTTCTTATACGCGCATCATGCCGTCATACTGATAATCCAAAGCACTGAACTATGAACCTCAAACATACAGACATACTGGGACCCCGCAAAATAAACCCAAACCCTCCGTGGTGCCAGACCAATGGATGCCCGTGTCAAAACCAAACGTGAAAACAATACTGTCTAAGTCATATATAGTCTTTAAGAGTCCGTTGGAATGAGGCGGTATAGTGGGCTGGTCAGGCCGGCTCGGGGTTGGGAGGAGGCTGTCCTACTTCATGGAAAGGTTCCCAGATGGCGAGCATCAGTGGATGATGATGGAACGAAATACACGATGCCCTTCCGGTAACTGGACATTTCGAATATCTTCCTCATGTGTCTACAGTGATATAAATATACACGGTGTATAACCTATATCATAACATCACAAATGCAAGTGAAATCTGCGATCTAACATATGCATCTATGTCAACTAATAATTATAACTTAGAAACAATCCATACCTTTTAATCTGTAATTTGCGCGTAACGCACCTCTGCTAGCGTTCCTCTACATGTGTGCACGCGTTAACAAGTTGGCTGCAACCAGCTCTTTATATGCGCAAATGAAGAATGAGGGACATGTGAATCGAATTATACGAAAATTCTACTCAAATCTTCTACCTAGTTACCCAGTGCCTTAAAGGAAAAAGCGCTGCATGAAGTAACTAACATTTATTGCCGTCTCTATAAGAACGCCGAGAGGTCCCATTCGGTGTTCAGTCCGTTCGGTACTAGGGTGTTAAATCGGTGGATGTAGTATGCTTCCTTGCGTAAGAGGAAGCGATCTACATCGATTATTTGGTATTTGCTTGGAGTAAACGTTTCTAACACCACTATCTTGATATCTTTGACTGTATGTTTTTCTTGGAGGAAATGATTAACAAGGGGGGCATTGACAACTTTGTTCCTAATACGAGAGAGGTGCTCGCCCAGGCGTACCTTCAGAGGTCGCCTGGACTGTCCCACATAAGCCAGCTGACATTTACAGATTAACATATATATGATTTCTTTTGAGTTGCAATTTGTAAACTCTTCTAAATCGAGAGTGAAATTGCTACTGGGCACGTTGACTTTATTGGTGGTCCACATATATATACAATATTTGCAATGGCCACAGGGGTGATGACCAGATACGATTGATTGATGTGTCCTCCTTGTAGTAGCGATATCTGTTCTTGAAATGAGGTTGGCAATGGTTTGCGTTCTCCTAAAGCCAATTGTCGGTCTATGTTGGCAACCTGGCACAGAGTCCAGTATGTGCCAATGTTGCATTATAATCTGTTTTATTCGATGGGCCATGGGGGTGTAATCTATTGACCAACACAGATCCGATTGTGTTTGTTGTGTTCTAGTACTGTAATTAAGTAAAGAGTTCCGATCTCGCATATCTGTCCTGTACTTTGCTGATCTGATTACATTATATGGATATCCTCTTTTGTTGAGGATAGCGGTTATCTTATCAGCTGTTTCTTTGTAATCATTGGCACGGGTCGAATTCCTCTTGGCCCTAACTAATAAACTGTATGGTATATTACTTTTTAGGTGGTGAGGATGAAAAGAAGTGTATTGCAAATATGGAAACCGATCAGTTGGTTTGTGATAAAGTTTAGTCTTTAAACGATTGTCCTCAACAAAAATGGTTAAATCTAGAAACGGGATCGAAATTGTATCTGTGGAGTGTGTGAATTTCAACTGTTGATGTTGTGTATTGATCCAGGCACAAAAATTGTCAATGAGAGCATAATTATTGAAAATAAAAAACAGGTCGTCTATGTACCTCTTGTAACACAAAATATTTGAGAAAAAGGGATTGACCCGCAGATCCAGAATGAAGGTTCTGTCAAAATGACACATGAAGATGTTGGCCACCGACGGCGCGAAGTTCAACCCCATGGAAACTCCTTGGGTTTGTAAAAAGAAAGCATGTTCAAATCTAAAAAAGTTATTCTCGAAACATATATCCAGGAGGTTTAACAAAAACGCTGATGAAGGGTGATTATCAGCCCGACTTTCTAGCAGATGGGAAATTAACGTGCGAGCTTCCTCAAGTGGTATATTTGTATAAAGAGACGTGACGTCTAACGTGAGGAGAACTGCATCTTTTGGGACTGGAAAATTTTCCAGCAACTGGATAAAATGTGTAGAGTCCTTGATGTATGAGGGGGAGTTTGTTACAAAGGGCCGAATATTATAGTCAATAAACTTAGCCACCGGTTCTAACAGGGAGTTGTTTGCGGAGAGAATTGGTCTACATGGGATGACCTGGTCATCTCTTGTTAGTTTATGTACCTTCGGTAGAAGGTAAAAAATAGGAACTCTCGGGCACTTGTTAAGGAGGAAGTGATAGGTTTTAAGATCAATGTCCTCCATCGCTAGCCCTTCCTGTAGTACCACTGTAATGATGTTAGTAATGTGGGCAGTCGGATCATGGTCGAGCCTCCTGTAACAGTTTGTATTGGATAACTGGAGATATGCCGCTGCTAAGTAATCGCTCTTATTAAGGAGAACAACGCCTCCTCCTTTGTCAGCCGGTTTGATTATAATACTAGGGTCATTTCCTAAGTTTCTTAAAAGTTGAATGTCATATCGAGAGAGATTAAATTTTCTGTTGAACTGTGACTCTGCTGTCTTAATATCTCGGGTGATCAGTCTTTTAAATACCTCGATGTTAGGATTGTCTATGTTTGGTATAAATGTGGACGGAGGAGCAAATGTGCCTGGAGCGTGGGGCGAAACTGTGTCTTCCTTGAAAAAAGCCCGTAGCTTTAACAACCTGATCAATTTAAAAATGTCAACCTTTGTCTTAAAGGGGGAGTAATGGGGTGTGGGAACGAAGCCCAAACCCAAGTTCAACAGTTGGATCTCTCTTACCGTCGGTGACCGATTAGATAAATTGAAGACAAGAGAAGGACTCATTTCTTCCTGGTTCTTTTTAGGGGTCTTCGTCCTAAAAAATCACCCTGTTTATTCGATTTCGAAGTGCTGGGCGCATCTGAGGCTGCCCTGTTTCTGTTTGTCCGAAAGTTGTATGGGTCTCTGCGCCTCTCGTCTGCTGATGATTCAGGTCCGTCTGAGTCAGTAGTCTCGAAATCAGTTGTTTCTACTGGCTGTCTCCAAGAGACTTGCTTCTGTGTGTTACGTCTGGCGAAAAGCCACCGGTACACGCGTTCGTTTTGATAATCACTACGATCCCTTTGAAGTTTTTTGTTTTTGAAGGCAGTAATCTCATTCTTGAACGTGCTCAATTTGTTTTCCAAGTCTCTTAAAGTGGTACGAGAGTCATCTGCGCTGGTTGTCGTTATCGATGTTTTTAGGTTGTCAATGTCTTTGTCCAATGCTGTCATTTCTTGGTGGCATTGATCTATTATAAGCAATATTAGATCAAATGAACATCGATCCAAGATCGATGTCCATTTATCTAAAAAATCCTTTTTATTAGCGAACAATGTTGGCCCTTTAGGAATCCGCAGACCTCTGGGAAGGATAGAAGATTTGTAGTACTCCAACAGAAAGGAGGAGTGTAAGTCAAACCGTATTCGTTTTCTTTCTAGATATTCGAGTTTACTTATCTGGTCACTATGAGTGTCAGCATCCAAATTCAGTGGAGTAGCTCTATTTAGTATTCTGTCCCTCTCTGCGGACGAAAAGGAGAACCCTTTGTCCGTCATGCCGTAAACGATACAGGAAAGGAGGTGGGGCGGCTGGGGTGTTTGAATAGGCAAGGGAAGAAACCACTCCCAGAAAAAATGGAGAATAAAATAATATATAATACAAAAGTGTATTTAATCGGAGGAATTATTCACGTGCTCATCCTATGTTGAGGTATATCGGGCATGAATATAGAGTGTAAACTAAACACAACAAAGATGTGATGACAACTAAATATATTTCTTATACGCGAATCATGCCGTCATACTGATAATCCAAAGCACTGAACTATGAACCTCAAACATACAGACATACTGGGACCCCGCAAAATAAACCCAAATCCTCCGTGGTGCCAGACCAATGGATGCCCGTGTCAAAACCAAACGTGAAAACAATACTGTCTAAGTCATATATAGTCTTTAAGAGTCCGTTGGAATGAGGCGGTATAGTGGGCTGGTCAGGCCGGCTCGGGGTTGGGAGGAGGCTGTCCTACTTCATGGAAAGGTTCCCAGATGGCGAGCATCAGTGGATGATGATGGAACGAAATACACGATGCCCTTCCGGTAACTGGACATTTCGAATATCTTCCTCATGTGTCTACAGTGATATAAATATACACGGTGTATAACCTATATCATAACATCACAAATGCAAGTGAAATCTGCGATCTAACATATGCATCTATGTCAACTAATAATTATAACTTAGAAACAATCCATACCTTTTAATCTGTAATTTGCGCGTAACGCACCTCTGCTAGCGTTCCTCTACATGTGTGCACGCGTTAACAAGTTGGCTGCAACCAGCTCTTTATATGCGCAAATGAAGAATGAGGGACATGTGAATCGAATTATACGAAAATTCTACTCAAATCTTCTACCTAGTTACCCAGTGCCTTAAAGGAAAAAGCGCTGCATGAAGTAACTAACATTTATTGCCGTCTCTATAAGAACGCCGAGAGGTCCCATTCGGTGTTCAGTCCGTTCGGTACTAGGGTGTTAAATCGGTGGATGTAGTATGCTTCCTTGCGTAAGAGGAAGCGATCTACATCGATTATTTGGTATTTGCTTGGAGTAAACGTTTCTAACACCACTATCTTGATATCTTTGACTGTATGTTTTTCTTGGAGGAAATGATTAACAAGGGGGGCATTGACAACTTTGTTCCTAATACGAGAGAGGTGCTCGCCCAGGCGTACCTTCAGAGGTCGCCTGGACTGTCCCACATAAGCCAGCTGACATTTACAGATTAACATATATATGATTTCTTTTGAGTTGCAATTTGTAAACTCTTCTAAATCGAGAGTGAAATTGCTACTGGGCACGTTGACTTTATTGGTGGTCCACATATATATACAATATTTGCAATGGCCACAGGGGTGATGACCAGATACGATTGATTGATGTGTCCTCCTTGTAGTAGCGATATCTGTTCTTGAAATGAGGTTGGCAATGGTTTGCGTTCTCCTAAAGCCAATTGTCGGTCTATGTTGGCAACCTGGCACAGAGTCCAGTATGTGCCAATGTTGCATTATAATCTGTTTTATTCGATGGGCCATGGGGGTGTAATCTATTGACCAACACAGATCCGATTGTGTTTGTTGTGTTCTAGTACTGTAATTAAGTAAAGAGTTCCGATCTCGCATATCTGTCCTGTACTTTGCTGATCTGATTACATTATATGGATATCCTCTTTTGTTGAGGATAGCGGTTATCTTATCAGCTGTTTCTTTGTAATCATTGGCACGGGTCGAATTCCTCTTGGCCCTAACTAATAAACTGTATGGTATATTACTTTTTAGGTGGTGAGGATGAAAAGAAGTGTATTGCAAATATGGAAACCGATCAGTTGGTTTGTGATAAAGTTTAGTCTTTAAACGATTGTCCTCAACAAAAATGGTTAAATCTAGAAACGGGATCGAAATTGTATCTGTGGAGTGTGTGAATTTCAACTGTTGATGTTGTGTATTGATCCAGGCACAAAAATTGTCAATGAGAGCATAATTATTGAAAATAAAAAACAGGTCGTCTATGTACCTCTTGTAACACAAAATATTTGAGAAAAAGGGATTGACCCGCGGATCCAGAATGAAGGTTCTGTCAAAATGACACATGAAGATGTTGGCCACCGACGGCGCGAAGTTCGACCCCATGGAAACTCCTTGGGTTTGTAAAAAGAAAGCATGTTCAAATCTAAAAAAGTTATTCTCGAAACATATATCCAGGAGGTTTAACAAAAACGCTGATGAAGGGTGATTATCAGCCCGACTTTCTAGCAGATGGGAAATTAACGTGCGAGCTTCCTCAAGTGGTATATTTGTATAAAGAGACGTGACGTCTAACGTGAGGAGAACTGCATCTTTTGGGACTGGAAAATTTTCCAGCAACTGGATAAAATGTGTAGAGTCCTTGATGTATGAGGGGGAGTTTGTTACAAAGGGCCGAATATGATAGTCAATAAACTTAGCCACCGGTTCTAACAGGGAGTTGTTTGCGGAGAGAATTGGTCTACATGGGATGACCTGGTCATCTCTTGTTAGTTTATGTACCTTCGGTAGAAGGTAAAAAATAGGAACTCTCGGGCACTTGTTAAGGAGGAAGTGATAGGTTTTAAGATCAATGTCCTCCATCGCTAGCCCTTCCTGTAGTACCACTGTAATGATGTTAGTAATGTGGGCAGTCGGATCATGGTCGAGCCTCCTGTAACAGTTTGTATTGGATAACTGGAGATATGCCGCTGCTAAGTAATCGCTCTTATTAAGGAGAACAACGCCTCCTCCACCAGGCCGCTGCTGGTCAGGCCCCGTCGACGAGCTCAGTTGCGGTCGTGAGCTCTGACGCCCCCAGTGGGCCGGAACCCCCGGTGGTGCGGCCCATGGGGGTGCAGCATGTGAGTATGCAGTTCAATCTAGTGCACCCACACACATGGCCACGTTGGGGGGGGGTTTCAATGGCCTTGGCCTCGCATGGGTGGTGCGGCGGTTCAGCCGCTGACGGCCCACCCGGTGACTCCAACTCTCACCCAGGGCCCCGTTGTGGGGGGTACTCCTTATGCAGTCGGGAATGTTTTAGGGGTGACCGGGTTGGTCCAGGCTCCTTTTCCGATGCCCGCAGTTCCCGCCGTTCCTGTGTCGGCATTGCCGACTGCGGGGTATTCATTGCCCCTGGGGGACCATTTGGCACAAACCACCAAAGAGAAGATCTGGCATGGGGAGTATGTGGACATCTTCTCCCTCCTTAACAGAGAACCCACCAAAGAGGAGAGGGAGGGGCAAGATGAGAAGGATAAGGAGCAGGCATGTCGTCGTAAGCCGCCGCGTACGTGGGCCAACTGGTTGCCGGCCTACCTCATATACATGACGGTCTACCTCAGGGCCCGGCCGGATTTGGCAATTCCGATGGTCCAGTATTTGGACAACATTTACCGGGCGATGGTCGACTTCCCGGGCCCGTCGTGGTTGGCTTACGACGAGGAATTCCGTATGCGGATTCCCCTGCACCCCGAGATGAGATGGGATGAGCCCTGCCAGAGGCTGTGGCTTCTGTATATGACGCCCACGCGCCCTGCGCCTGGGGAGAGATACCATTGTGGACATGCGGTCCAGCGAGCGGCCCCTGCACAGACACCCCACCAGGTGGCGGGGCAGGGGGTTCCAGCCCGCCTGCTGTGCTGGACTTTCTCGTCCAATGGTTCCTGCAATAGGAAGAATTGCCGGTACAGGCATGAGTGTCCCTCTTGTGCTGGCCCCCATGCGGCCTCCGCCTGTCCCAGGCCTGGAGGGATGCGGGGCAGAGGGAGGGGCGGACAAGGGGCTGGCAAGACTGCCGCAGAGGGAGCTGGTTCACCAAAAGGCCCCCTCCCCGATTAATGTGGACATGTTGGAGCGTTGGCTCGCATTGTACCCGAAGGAGGAGGATGCGGTTTACCTGCTCCAGGGTTTTCGACTGGGGTTCCGTATTCCTTTCGTGGGTGGTAGGTCCCCTCAGATGCTCCCAACCTGTTGTCCCTTAGGGGGAGGGAGGAGGTGGCTGCTGCCAGCATTTACAAGGAGGTTCATGCGGGCAGGGTCGCTGGCCCTTTCCCTGCACCCCCGTTTCCCAACCTTAAGGTGTCACCCTTGGGCTTGGTGCCCAAGAAGTCACCGGGCGAGTTTCGCCTGATCCATCACTTGTCCTACCCAGCCGTCCGATCGGTCAACGATGCTATACCTGATGACCTTTGCTCGGTCAGGTATGCGTTTGACCAAGCGCTACGCAGGGTGCGCTCATGTGGCCCGGGTGTGCTGTTGGCTAAGTGCGACATTAAGTCTGCCTTTCCGGGTGATTTTGAGTTGCTGGGTTTCAAGTTTCGGGGTGAATATTATTTTGATAAGGCCATGCCTTTTGGCTGTTCCATATCATGCTCGGCTTTCGAGCGTTTCAGCACATTCCTGCAGTGGGCTTTCGTCCGCAGGTCAGGGTCCCGGTCTGTAGCCCATTACCTGGATGATTTTTTGTTCGGGGGTGAACGGGGCTGGGACACATGCACACGTCTCCTCAACACATTTCAGATGCTAATGGAGGAACTTGGTGTCCCTTTAGCGCCCGAAAAGACCAAGGGCCCATCTACCCAGCTAGTTTTCCTGGGGGTGGAGATTGACACGGTAGCGCAGGCTTCTAGGTTACCAGGGGATAAGGTGTCACGGATAGTGGCCCTTATCTCGGACTTGCTTGCTAAACGCAAGGCATCACTGAAGGAACTGCAGGTGCTACATGGTCACCTCAATTTTGGTTGCAGGGTCGTCGCACCGGGCAGGGCATTTGCTCGGGGCTTGTGCGACGCCATGACAGGCTTATCCAGGCCCCACCATAGGGTTAGACTGACCCGGGGTATCAGGGCAGACATGCTTATCTGGCTCCAGTTCCTGAGGGAGTTCAATGGGGTGTCATTTTGGAGGTCTGACCTCCTGGCTTCCCCTCGTTTTCAGATACAGTCTGATGCCTCGGGGTCCCTGGGTTATGGCATGTACTTCAATGGGAAGTGGGCCTATGGTGGGCGGCCGCCGGCCTGGGCAGGCACGGGTCGCCTGCGTGATCTTACGTATCTGGAATTTTTCCCTATCCTGGGGGCTTTGATGCTATGGGGCGAGGAGTGGGCCAACTCGGTCGTCCATTTCTGGTGTGACAATGCGGCCGTTGTCCACATTGTCAATTCACAGACTTCAAAATCACCCAGGGTCATGGACATTGTGCGCCAGTTTGTATTGCGCAGCCTGCGCCTCAATGTTCTTTTCAGGGCCAGGCATGACCCGGGGGTCAATAATGATATTGCTGATGCTTTGTCCCGCCTGCAGATCTCCCGGTTCTGCGCCTTGGCCCCGGATGCGGAGGAATTTCCCTCGCCACTCCCGGACGAGATATGGACCATTGGCAAGGAGAGGTGAACCGGGCGATCGGCATGTCGCTAGCGCCACGCACGCGTAAGGCGTATCACCACGCATTCAATTCTTTCAGAGCTTTCTGTGCCCAATCCCGGCTGCCGGACGCCTGGCCGATCCCAGTGGCCCATATACTTCGGTTCATGGTTTACCTGCATGCCCAGGGCCTTGCACCTCGCACCATAGCATCTAGGCTGTCAGTGTTGGCCTTTGTGGCCAAAGTAGGTGGTCATGCGGATAGTACCACTGACTTCCATGTGAGACATGTTTTGGAGGGGTGGGTGCGGGAGCGTGGGCGTTGCCCGGACGACCGCCACCCGATTTCCCCAGGGGTTCTTACCCAATTGGCCCGGGGCTGGCCTGGCCTCTGTTTTGATAGATATGAGGGAGCCCTATTTCATGCAGCCACAACGGTGGCCTTTTTTGGAGCGCTCCGCATCAGCGAGCTTGTGATGCTGTCTAAGGCGGATGCAAGTCGTAGGGCACTGGAACTCGAGGATGTCTATGTTGCCAAAGACTGGGCTCAGTTGAGGATACGCTCCTCTAAGACAGATCAGCATGGCGTAGGCAGTGGAGTAAGACTGCTACGGTGTTCTTTGGCAGACATCTGTCCGGTTGGTGCCCTACAGGAGTTTATTGCACTGCGTGGCACGCACCATGGCCCGTTTTTCTGTCACCAAGATGGGTCTCCCCTTACTAAATTTCAATTTTGGAAGGTGACAGGCAAAGCGCTTGCCAGTGTAGGCCTCCCGGGGGCCCGTTATGGCACCCATTCATTCAGAATAGGGGCGGCCTCCACTGCTGCTGCTTTTGGGTACTCCGGGGCTGAAATACGCCATATGGGAAGGTGGGGATCGCAATGTTTTCAATTTTATGTCCGCCCTCTTCCACAGTGAGTACCAGCCTAGTCACCACATCTTTTCTCTCCCCGTTTTTTCCTTGACAGACCCTGGGTGTCGTATTACACCGGTGACAGTATGGCTGGTGGGCCATAGCTACGTGCACAGGGCAGCGCGTTATGCTGCGGCGACAGAGTGGGGACCCCGACTGGGACTGGGTGCATACGCAAGTCTCACATGGTATGGTAAGCCCGGGATGTTATGGCGGGAGCTGTTACCATTCCTTTTTTTCAGGTCGGAATGCTGACCCGCCTGACATTCTGATCATACACCTTGGGGGCAATGATCTAGGCCAGGTCACCGGCTTATCGCTAAAGCATGCGATTTGCGGCGACCTCGCCTACCTGCATTACGTGTGGCCCGCCACTACCCTTGTTTGGTCGGACATGGTGCCGCGGCACACGTATAGGGGAGGGTTCGACCTCCTGGCCCTTGACCGGGCTAGACGTATGGTGAACAGGGCTGTGGCCCGGTTCATTGTCAGCAGGGGTTGGGGGCGGGTCAGTCATCACCCCACCATTAGTCTGCAAAATTATGACCTTTATGCAGGGGATGGGGTCAATCTGTCGCGAGGAGGTATGGACCTCCTGTTGGGTGATTGGCGAGCAGGCCTGTTGACCGAGCTGATGGTCTGGGGGGGCGTTGAGCCTTCTTTGAAGCCCCTCCGTGTGGCGGGTAGCACTGGTAAGGTAAACATTATGACCCACAGGTATCCGGCAAGTTCGCAATTGACTGGACAACACTAGACAGGCATAAGTTGGTTAAACGTTGTCCGGTCAACGACGAACTAGGCGACGGGGTGATGGCTACAGCTAGACAGCATGCATCACCCCGTGATTTTACGGATACGCGTCAGAGGGTGGGGTCATTAGTTAGATATTGACTACGGTCAACAATTTGTTTGTTGTCAACAAACAAATTGATACAAATAGATACATTGTAACAATTGCAATTTTGGGTGGTACCTTACCAGTGTTACTTCGGCCTGCTTGCCTTAAGAATTATGATTGGTCAATTACCAATAGAAATTTATAATTCGGACTAGGGCATGAATCAATAAATGTGGCCCAATGCCGTTATCCACTTTCATCAGTGTCTGAGTCCTTTATTGGGGGGTGCGCCTGCAATTCTTACGTCCAGCGAGCAGTTAGTTCATTTGTAGACAGAAGCCTTTAGCAATAGAGTCTGTTCTTGTTTAGCCCTTACTGGGCTGACTTCCAGGTTGCAGTCCTTGAGTCTCAGTGTGGCTCAAGCAGAAGCAGGATCCTCCTCTGGTGAAGTAGACACCTCTGTGGCATAGGCAGATGCCACAAGTCCTCTTCAAAAGAACGGAGATATGGACAAGCCCAACAAGTCAGAAGACAAGCCAAAGAGGCTAACTGCAGGGCTTACTAAAATAGCAGGGTTCTGCTGAGTCATTGTTTCATTTGGAGAACCTGGGAATCAGCAAGCAGTGAGCCTTAAAACAATACTGTGCTCCTTCCTATACAATACTGTGGAAGCATTACATAACCCATCATTCCAACAAACTTTCCCAATGTCACATTTTACAGGTACATCTATGTATAAGAAATAGATGAATGTAAGAGACAAATAAGAAGAATGTGAGAAATTCAATTTTTTTCTGTTTGGATAACAGTGTTCACAATCCCTCTGTCATTATGAGCAATGGGATTTTGGGGAAAGTAACATATCCTGGAAATAGGCACTTGGTTTTTGCTGCTGGCTTGTTTAGAGACAAATGGAAGCTGCTGTGGATTTATTAATTTATAGTAGTTCTGCTAAGTAGGTCATCCAGGCTGAAGAAATCTCCTTAGCCCGCATGACACAGACATCCCATATGTGGGATCTGCGCACACAATTGGCATAACTGGCCCTGACAGAACCCCGGTAATGGGTGATCACATCGTTACCAGGGGTTCCTGAGGGGACAGAAATTGGGGGAGCGGAATATTAGATAGAGTTTAATTCATCAATAGCTGATCTGACAAGCAGCTCAGACAATAGAGAGCTAATGACTAACGCGCTAGGTGCGTAATAGGCAATCTCGCGCCTGCGGATTACCTTAAACCCTAGAGCCAATACTAGCCACTTGTTTACCCTGGATAACATGGAACAATGTATTTCCTCTGCCGTTGATTAAGTTAGTTAATTAATTTCCCCTGTAGACTTCCCCAATTAACTTGTGTAAACATTATGTGTGAAACCTGCAGTATCGCAATGCTTTTTTTTAAAAAAAAATTATTAATTTTTTAAAAAAGAATAATAATACAAAATTCATAGACAATAAGAAACAACAACTTAATAAACAACATACATTTAGATTAATCACTAACTCACTAAATCATAAAGATGATGCTCTTTCAATATAACTACTTCCGGTTAACATATAATTCAACACTTTATTATGAACTTCAATCACTTTAATTATCACAGCCAATCTTCTTCCTGATTTTCCATCTCCATGGGCATTCTCATCAGTGCTGTGATAATCAAATCCACTATGATCTATTATATCTTTGTTTTAAAAAAAATCAAAATAGATTACAAAATAAAAAATAATTTCTTAAACATTATACAATTACAAAAAACACCCTGTGTGCCTATACCTATAAATGAGTCCGCGGGATGTCACATTTTTTTCATTTTATCTTGTTATTTCCAAAAATAAATTTGTTCCGGTACCCGACTGTCCCCATGCTCTCCCTTCAATGAATGATCCACAAACAGTCGCCAAATTTTCCAAAATCTATTTTCCTTAACTCTCCCTTTATATTTATTTATTTCCCACGTTAATTTATCATTCAATGCAAAATCCCACATCTCTTTATACCACTCTTCTATCCTCAATGCTCCATCTGATTTCCAATTTCTTGCAATACACATTCTACCAATTATCACCATTAGAGACATTAGTTCCTTTTTATCCTCATTCAAGTTTACTTTATCAAAGTCTGTTAGTAACACCATTCTTATATCTAACGTACATTTCATCCCCATAATTTCACATATTTCCTTCTCAATTTTTCCCCAGAACTCATTTACCACTTTACATTCCCACCACATATGTTCATATGTTCCCAGGGTGCTTTTACATCTCCAACAATTTTTACTTTTGGTATTTTCCATTTGAAATAGCTTCTCTGGTGTCAAATACCATTTCCATAACATCTTGTAATTGTGCTCCTTTATTCTAACAGACATTGTTTTCATATACCTCTTTCTCCATTTGTTTTCCCAACTTTTTTCAGGTATCTTTATATTCAAATCTCGTTCCCAACACGATTTCAACGTTTCTTGTGGGTTGCCTTCCTTATTTAATATTTTATATATTTTGCTAACCATGCCCTTTAACCCCATATCTCCTTTTCTTATCTTTATTAACAATTCTTCGAATTCAGTTTTTTCTCTCTTTAAGCTTAAGTGCTCCTTATATTTTTCATTCCATTTGTCAATCAATGCTATCTGAAACCAATTCAAATTTAACTGCTTATATTTTCCCTCTTTTCTCCCTCCATCCTTACACTCTCTTATCCAGTCTTTCAACAGGGAAACATTGTTTCTTAATAATACTTCTTTCCCCCTTTTATCTAATTTTATTGGAAAACTTTTAAGATCCTCAATTTTGATTATTGGGGACACATCAGGACTTAGTTCCTTTTTAACTTTTTTCCATACCCCCAGCATCATCTTCAACATCTTGTTTTTAACTACTATTTTTCTATTGCTACTGTCCAAAAATACTCCTCTACCCACATAATCAATTTCCTTCATTTCCAAATCTTCCCATATTACCCTTTCTCTTGCTAAAATTTTCATAATATTCTTAATTTGAAAAGCTCTATAATAATTTCTCTATAATAATTTCTCAAATTTGGTATCCCCAGTCCTCCCTCCTTTTGCGATAAATACCAAAAAATCTTTGCTATTCAAGGTTCCCCCCCCCACCATTACAATAATTATTTATTATATTTTGAAAATCTTTAATCTCTTTATCTTTCATTTGTATGGGCAACGCATCAAATAAAAAGTTAATTTTTGGCAGCAGCATCATTTTATTTAATGCTATCCTGCCAAACCAGGATAGCTTAATCCTTTTAAATTGCTCTATTTTCTCTTTAATTTCCTTTTTTGTATCTCATAGTTCAATTGTTTAAGTTCTTCCAAATTGTTTGAAATATTTACACCTAAATATCTCAAAGATTTTTTAACCTGTAACTTATACTTATCTCTTACTCTCTCCTGTTCCTCTTTATCTACATTACAAAATATCATTTCAGATTTATCCCAATTTATTCTCAGTCCTGTTATGTCCTCAAAATCCATTAAATGCTCCTTTATTTTTTCAAGTGCCTTTCTTATTATCTAAAAACCCTTTTATCGTGTTGTCCCCTCTTATAGCATCTGCTAACAGTTCCATTGCCATAATGAATAATATTGGAGACAATGGCATCCCTGTCTTGTCCCTGCCTCCAATCTAATTTCTTCTGTAAATTCATCATTTACCTTGACTTTAGCGAATCCAAATTGGTATAATTGTCCAATTAAATTACAAAATCTGTCCCCAAATCCGTAAAATCTAATAATCTCCTTAATTGTCACCCATTGTAATGAATCAAAAGCTTTAAATATATCTAGTGATAATATTCCAACTTTCTGTTTGGTAGATCCTACTGTGTCTAATATGTCCAAGACCCTCCTTGTCAAGTCCGTCATGTGCCTTCCTTTCAAAAATCCAGCTTGGTCCTTATTTATGTAATTTGTCATAAAGCTATTCAATCTGTTTGCAACTATCGCTGTGAAAATCTTGGCATCCTGATTTATCAGAGAGATAAATAAGATTTATCCTATAAGATTCCACATTTTCTGGACCCTTTTCCAGGTTTCGGCAATAACACAATTATAGTTCTATACCATGAAGTCGGTAACTTCCCCCCATCTATTATAAAATTGAACAACTTCACCATTCTTGGCACCACACACTCTTTAAACTCCTTATAGAATTCCGCTGTCAAACCGTCATCCCCAGGTGATTTGCCTGTCCTCAAATTGACTATTATATCTTTCACCTCTTTTTCTGTAATTTTTTCTTCCATTCTATTTTTATGCTCTAAGCTTATCTGTTTTTGCGTTCGTTTCATCAGTTGTTCTCTCAACTTTTCTATATTAACCTCCCTTTTAGTATACAATTCCTGATAGAAATCTTTTACTATCCTGATCTTGTCCTTAGTCTTATTGCACCTCCTACCACTTACATCAACCAAAATCCCCATCTCTCTTTTGTTCCTTTTTGCTTTAGCAGCTCTTGCCAACAGCTTCGAATTTCTATTACTATATTCAAAATATTCTCTCTTCAAATACACCAGATCTTTTTTCACTTTTTGTATATCTTTCCCTACTAATTCGTTCTTTAATCTTTGCATTTTCTCAAAGACCTTTTTTCTATTAGTCTTTGCGTGCTCTTCTAGTAAACGTTTGATCTCATTCTCCATTTCGTATTGCTTATCTCTAAAATGCTTGTTCTTAATTGAGGCCAATTTGATACATTCCCCTCTAAAAACCGACTTCATGGCATCCCAAACTACATTATAATCAACCTCACCTGTATCGTTCCAATCCCAACACTCATTCCACTTTTCAATTATTTGTTCTTTACACTTTTGATCGTGAAACAGTTTTTCATCATATCTCCAATTTCTCCTATATTTCCCCTCCCCCTATCAATTTTTAGTTCCACCCAGAATTTTGCATGGTCCGATTCTTTAAATATCCCAATCTCCGCATCTTCTAAATGTTTAATCAAATTTTCCGAAACAAAAATATAATCTATTCTAGAGTATGTATTATGGACCTGTGAAAAATATGTGTATGCCGTCTCTGATCCCTTAATCTCCCTCCAGCTATCCTTCAGACCTAATGTCTTCATCCATTTATCTAAAATCTTCATGCCGGCTACTCTCCCAGCTCTTGATAAATTTGTACAGTCCTCTGGTGCCCGTATTAAATTAAAATCTCCAGCAACTATCATTTTTGATGTTCTCTCTTTTTCTAAAATACCATATACTTTGTTTAAAAATGTTTGCTGATGATCGTTTGGGACATATATGTTTACTAACATTATCTCTTCGTCATCTATTTTCCCAGTTATAATCACATATCTACCTTCTGGGTCTGAAATACTTTTTATCATCTCAAAGCCAAGTCTCCTTGAAATCAGAACTGCCACACCCCTCGCTTTTGATGTTCCATATGATTTTTCATATACCTGCATCCATCCCAAAAAAAAGCCTATTAGTGTCTTCTGATTTTTGATGAGTTTCCTGAAGAAAGACTATATCTGGTCTATCCTTCCTCAGGGCAGATTCTAACCTCCTCCTCTTAAATTGACAGCCGGTACCTTTCACATTCCAGGTCAATACTTTAATGTTCTTCAGACCTAAGTCTTGATCCCCTTTCTTTCTGACAATCGCGGACTCCTATTTGTGCCTTTTCCTCCACCACATGTACATTAACTATCAGACTATGACAAAAAAGAAAATTACATTTAACATCTAAACTACCCACACAAAAAACAATCATATCTACCCTCCCCACCCTTCTTTCAAAAAGTGGCCCTTGACTATCAAAGAGGGGAGGGGGGAATGTGTAAAAGAATGCATATTATCTATAGCTCCAGCGCTATGTCTACTAATATTATAAAATTATTACTTTTACTAAACAGACTCTATTTCAAATTAATCCATCTCACCCATCCTCTGCAACCACCTGCACCTCCACTTCCATCTCTGCTCCTCTTGTTGCCCCCCTCTCCGATTCACCTACGTAATCTCTCCGCAATCCCCCCGATTCCACCAACGCTTTTCTTAATCCCCTCCATTCTCGAGATGACATTTTGACCAGACCAATCCAACACAAATAATCTAAGTAATCCATTTCATCCTCCAGAACATGCATTTTTTTCCATAAAAAAAATCTGAGTTGTTTGGGAAACTTCCAATGATAATCGATAGATCGCTCCCTGAGGATTTTTGTCACTGGTTTCATCTTAAACCTCCACAATCGTCCTTCAACAGATATGTCGTTATATACCTCAATCTCACATGCATCAATTTTTAAAATGCCAGATCCAGCCTGTTTTATAAAAGCCATCATCTTTAATTTCTCCGCCCAATTTGCAAATTTTACTAATACATTTCTATGTCCTTTTCTCCCCTTCTAGCCCCAGTCTGAAACAACTGACAATATCTTCATTTACAAAATTTATCCCCATGTTCAAACTATTTAGCCAATCCACTATTCTTTCTTTCAGCTTATCTGATGTTTTCTCCATCAAATTGCGTATGACCACATTCTGTTTTCTCATCACCTCTTCAACCATATCTAATTTTTTCCCTGAATCTCAATTTTTAATTTAACCTCTTTTTTTCCTCATGAAGCCCTCTCATGTCATCTTGCATCAATTTCATATCATTTTGCACCACATTCAAAACTTTATCTATCCTCTGATAGTTAGCATCCACCTTTATAGTTAACTCAGTTAACTGTGAAACAAGCTTTTTATGACACCCCATTAATTCTTCCTTATCTTTCCCCCTCACTTCCTTCATTTCACGGAACCCCTTTACCTTTGCCTCCTCCATTTTATCTATTTTTTTCATCAGTTTCCCCAACTCCACCATTATTTGCAATTGGTCAAATGAATCAGCTTCTGTCCCTCCTGTTGCTGTTAACTCCGTATGTGCGGACTTCTCTTTCTTTTCATCCTTCTTCTCTTCCTTTCTTGAATCCAACTTTTTCAGCCTAACCACCTCCTCCTCCTTTCTCTTATCCATTTCTTCTGATAGGTTTTCAAACAGTGCACTCAAAAGATGCACCGTTTTTCTGCCCACCGGTTTCTTTTCCCAGGTAAATTCCAGCTTTTCCAACCCAAGGAATAAATCCAAAAGGAGGGGCCAATCGTGTTATAATCCAATAAATATCAATTACTGTTACTCAGTTTTGTAATCCACTTGTGAAACAACGTCCAGGAACCCAATTTTAGTCTATATATCCAAAGGAATGGGAGGAATAAAACGCTTCACAGCACAGCCCTCCGTGATGATATTAAACAAGAGCTTCAAACCTCAACCCTTTTGTCTCGAAGCAATCCTTCTCCTTAAGGCTGTTCCTGTGTTCCAATACAGTCAAATGCCACTTTAATAAGCCCTTGTTCCCAACAAGAACAGCAACAGCGTGTCCACGTACTAGGGGAGGAGAGAAGCTATAACTTTCTTGATGAAACCACCACTTTGCTTTGTAATCCAAATAGCAAACATCGACAGAGTTCAAAGTAATGGCTCCACCTTCCAAAATGCACAGCCAAATTCTAGTATTCCACAAAAATGGGCCATAAAATATCCCTAGCCCAAAGCAAATCGAAGATAGGGGCTCCAAACCTTTAAAGTAACCAGGAGATCCAAAGGACCCCTCCGAATGGCGCAGGATCTTGAAATCACCGAGGTCGAAAACAACCTCTCTCCCTCTTTCTTCTGCTCCACCCATTCTCTGCAGCTCTGACTGGTATTTTTCAGATTTAATCCTTCAAGTCCTTTCTGCCCCTTTCTCTCCTCTCCAAGCTTCTTAATTCTCTAATATCCCAGTCTTGCTTCCTAGCTCACAGAAGCCTTCTTCACTGTCCCCTTCTTTGTCTTCAGTTAACTTTCACTTTCCATTTCGCCGCCATTACAGAGCCTTATCCTGCCTTCTCACAACTTTACAGACACACACGCTCTCTTCACTTGCCTTTCCAACGTGGATTCTCCCCGCTCTTTCGCTTCGGAGATCCCGTGACTGCCACGTCTTTGCCTGTCCCCCTTTATTCTCTTTTAAAATCTTTCTTTCTCGAGGAAAATTCACCCATCAGCGGCACGTCCAGCTCAACCCTCGGCGCATCCGGCGCTGCCCTCGGCCCCCGCCGCCACCACTTATTTCACCCAGCGCCGCCACTCCACAGGCTTCAAATCCTCAGAAAATTCTTCGTTAATTCAGGATGGCACAGACCTATTTTTTTCAATGTTTGAGATGGTTTTAAAAGTAATAAATCTCTTTCATAACCTCTTTGTCAATGTGAGCTAACTATTCCGATGTTACTCCATTGGCATCTTAGCCACGCCCCCGTATCGCAATGCTTTTACATGCAGCCTAACACATGATAAATACTGATGATTGGTCTTCATTAAATCACTGGTCTTCACTCCATCTTGCCTCGTGTCTCATTGCTTGACCAGTCTCCTCCGGGACCCAACAGCCGCTTCACGGTTCCGATCCAGCATGCGCAACCCGCTTCGCGGCCTAGATCCAACACCCATAGGCTTTTATTAGCTTTTTTGATGGCTGTGAGGTGTCTGGTAAGGATTCAACTTAGGATGGACAGAGCCAAATAATAAATAGGCCATTCATGTTTGTGTGTTTCTGGATAAGTGCCAGACAGTTCAATATTAGTTAGTATTGCAAAAAAAATTTACCATCTCAATCATTTCTTAAGGGTAAACAGAGAACACACAGACACTCACCAGAAAATAACTTCAGTGAAATAGAATGGATCCTATAACTACCGTATCTCAAACTCACTTTTCAAGAAACTCTGAAAAGTAGCATGAATTGCCTACTTTGTCATGTACATGCTTTCTGTTCTTAATTGAAGTAGCAAGTTGCATGGTGTGGAAAGAACCCCACCTCAGAATTTCAGGGGGTTCCCCTCTTCTCCCCAATCCTAAACCAGTTATTATTCTTAATTGGCTTATTCCTTTCTACAGGGCTTTCTATCCCATCTCCTAATGCACATTCAAGGTGATTTACTGTGCACCTCAGGTAAACTAGATACCTTTTCTTCTGGGCTCAGTTCCTGTTGTGTATTCAGGCAGAATTGCAAGTTGCTCAAGCAACGCCTTGCAACGACAAAATGGCAATTTCCTGCCATCAGAATTAGGAGCTAGATTTGGTGCACATCCATTATGATAATTAGAGTTCTGTGTTTGGTTACAATTTTGGATCCTGTTCCTTATTGGTTAATACTCGTATAGCATGTTATGATTGGTTAGTTATGATTGTCCAGCGGGTAACTACATTGTAGCAAGAAGTCACCGCTGGGGAGACACTATATAAGCCCCACAGATAAACAAGGGTGGGGCCGGGCCGGATTGATACTTCCCATTACCGCTGTAGGTTAAGCCATGGAGGGCTAACCTGGGGTCTTCTCTATATGCACATCCACAGGGTGCAGCTCAGTGCATTGCCTTCTACGTGGAATTCAGAGAGATCGATTACATGGGACTTGTGTAGCCATCTTATGTCTGGATAGCCTTGTAAGAGTAACCAGAAGTGTGGGATCCGCGCACACAATTGGTATACTGGCCCTGACAGAACCCTGGTAAAAGGTGATCCCATCGTTACTAGGGGTTCCTGAGGGGACAGAAATTGGGGGAGCGGAATATTAGATAGAGTTTAATTCGTCAATAGCTGATCTGACAAACTGCTCGGACAATAGGAAGCTAATGACTAACTCGCTAGGTGCGTAATAGGCAATCTCGCGCCTGCGGATTACCTTAAGCCCTAGAACCAATACCAGCCACATGTTTACCCCGGATAACATGGAACAATGTATTTCCCCTGCCGTTGATTAAGTTAGTTAATTAACTTCCCCTGTAGACTTCCCCAATTAACTTGTGTAAACACGGAGTGTGAGTTCTGCAGATCGCAATGCTTTTACATGCAGCCTGTACATGATAAATACTATTGATTTGCTTTCATTAAATCACTGGTCTTCGCTCCATCTTGCCTTGTGTCTCATTGCTTGACCAGTCTCCTCCGGGACCCAACAGCCACTTCGCGGTTCTGATCCAGCTTGCGCAGCCTGCTTTGTGGCCCAGATCCAACACAGAAGGACTTTACAATAAACCCTTGCTGTTGTTCTGTTCATCGTTGCTTGGACTATTCTTTCTAATGGCTGGACATGACAGTTCCCAAGACACAATCATTCAATTCTAATTCAAGAGATCTACCAACAGTTAATCAATCCTACCCATCTTCAGACCCATAGACATCAACTAGACCTCCTCTACACTAGTGCACGGAATGAGGTGTCCCAATCGCTCACTCCTCTGGTGTCAATTACACATATCAATCATGGGGCTGCACCTCTGCCCATTCTTCCCACTCTTCAGTCAGCATCCCCCCACCCACCCACCCTCTTTGGAATGTGGAGCAGATAACGGGGCTGCCTGCAGGCATCTCTAACCCCTACCTCCCTTCTCCCCCCTTCACCCAGTTGTTTTGAGAACTGAGGGCAAAAGAAGAGCTCACAAAGTGGGGGAAGGCAAGATGACTGGCTTCTTCCCTTACATCCCCCCCACAAGGCGGACATTGGGGTCTAAGCACCCCGATTTCAGCCACAGCCAGAAGCAGGGAGCCCTGATTAATTACCTAGAAGCACAGCATTCAAAGTGTTAAACAGCAAACTAAAGCAAGTGATAAACATTACAGCAAAAGCAAACACCGAATTTCAGCAAAGGCAGGTACAGAACCAGGACTGCTTTTACGAGGCACTTTTATACCACAGGTACAGGGGAATTCATCCAAAACCAACACCACCTCTCTCCCCAGATGCTGATCTTCCCCAGGCTCCATTGCACCTCTTCCCCCTCCCTTCAACCCCCTCCAAGCGGCTTTCAGCACCAGGTTTGGTCGAAGGACAGCAGGGGCAAATCCAGCCTTTATATCTTTAACATGAAACACTTGAGGAACCTTCCCAGGGACTTCCACTATGAAATTCAGGGCATCCAGCTGTTGGCGAACTACTCCTGGATCCTCCAAGTTAACCTCCTCATCCTGGATCAAGGGAGGACTTACTAACACCCAGGTCCCCACTTTCAACCCAGCAATTTGTTTGGGAGAGAGGGACAGCCCAGAAAACTCTTCCATGTTTTCCGTTAGGGCAGGGGAAGGAGGAATTTTTCTGCCTTCCCAATCAGCCTTTAGGAGGTCCAGGAAGCTGGCTACCTTCTTTTCATCCTCTTTCACACACACCCCCCAGCAATCTTGCTGGCACAATCTTGGCAATCATCACAAACCTCCTTTTTTTCCACCCACCGTCCCTTCCCAGTAGAACAGCCTGGCCACCCTGTCCAGGGTGGTTTTAAAATTAGCATGAGGGGTGAGACCTGCACCATGTGCAATGTAGATCAATCTCTGACTGTACTTTTCAGGTACCACCAGTTGCAAATGGGACTGCCTCTCCACCCCACACATAGTTTCCCGATACTGCAAACCCTTATGCCATCCAAACTGGTCTACAAATAGGTCAGGGGGTTGCAATTCAGAGGTCACCAAGGACCAGAGTTCTTTCAAAGTCGCATCCTGGAGTTGCTCCTGTTTGAAAGCCTTATACATCAGCAAACAGTCAGAAATGTTAGTCCCTTCTTCGGCCTCATGGGCCAACAGTGACCCCTCCTTCTTGCTCCTGCCTTTCCCCTCAGCCGAGGGGCTTGCTTCACTGCCGGCTTCAACTGTGGCAATAAAGTTAGTCTCTCCAGCTTCTTTGTGGGCTGACAACAGCCCCTCTTCCCCTTGCTGGCCCTGTTCCTCAGCCAAGGAACCTTCTTCCGTAGGGCCCATTGAAGTGGGGGAGGGATGGAGCACAGCTCCAGAGATTTAGGCAAATCTGTCATCTCCAGCACCATAGGGAGTGACTCTTCTTCCATCAAAACTCCACACGGCAAAGACTCATTTCCCCTCCCCACCTCATAATGGAGGTGACTTTTCTTCCGTCAAAACCTCCGTGTGCTTTTCTTCTTTGGCAGGGAAGGGACCAGGGCTCTCCGCAGCATCCACACAGCATCCACACATCCGAGCCCTCCTCCTCTTCTAGGGTATCTCCCAACTCCTTCAACCCAACTTCTGGCTGGAGACAGACAACTGGTTTGGCTGGGGACTGGGCCAGTACCAGAGGGTTTGCGGGCCATCTGGGCCAGGGAAGAAGGGGGGTTCTTCTTGGACCCAGAGGCCGTGGCCCCAAAGATGGGGGCATACGACTCCTCGAGCTCCCAACAACACAAACCAAACATCACATGGGATCTGCCCCCCCCCCCGGGCTTGCTTCCCCCGGCACTTCCCTCAGGCAGATCGGTTGGCCCCGGTGGGGTTGACAGGCCAGGGGAGGCTGCTCCAGACATCTCTTCCTCCTCTTCCACCAGGGAAAAGCCACCCGCACCAGCCTGAGCTCCCCCATCTTCCATCTCAGGGACCCCCTGGTTCCACCATCTTGGGGGCCAGGGTGGCTTGGTGCTCCAACTGATAGCTGATCCTGGGCTGCCTCTCCCAGCCTGAGAGAAGGTAAAAGCGACCAGCCCCCAGCCTGCAGAGAACACCACTACCATAGCTGATCCTGGGCTGCCTCTCCCAGCCTGAGAGAATGGAAGCGCGGCGCCAAAATGGCCGCCGCGCTCTTTGCGGGCCCCCCCCACCGGACGAAACCATCCGGGTAGTTAGGGGCGTGGCCAGCACCCTAATAAAAGGGCTGGCCACGAGGCAGCCGTGCTGCCATTTTGGCGAACCGACGGAGCGGAGAAGTTTTTCCTCCTTACCTCCGTCGCTCGTGTCTTCTTGAGGGAAGCCTTTTCGGGCAGTTTTCTCTTTTCTTTAGACTTCCTAGCTACATTGGCCATGCCCTCGAAGAAGGCAGCCGCGAACGTGGCTCGATCGGCGCGGAGGCGTCAGCCGGGTCGGAGGACCGCGACTGCGCCCGTTCCGCAGCCACCTCTAGCGGACCCCACCGGGAATGGTGGGATGGGATCGGTAGCTCCTTGGCCTGATGCGCGGAGCATACCCGCAGCCTCGGACGGGGCCTCGGCCCTTGGCCCGCAAACGACGACCACGGCCCCTGCCATGGTTCGCGCGGTGGGGCCTTCTTGCCCGGGTGCGCAGTTCCCTATGGGGGGTGCGAGCCACGGAGGGTGGTTGGGTTCCCTGCCCTTGCAGGGCATTCCTACGACTCCCCAGGGGCTGAGCATGGGCTCTTGGCCTTATCTGGCCCCTGGGGCTCAGGGACCTGGACAGGTACCCGTGAATTTTGGGCCGGTTGCCCAATTGCCCCCTGTTGGGGCCGGGCCCTATGTCGACGTGGAGGCCCTTCTTGCCCGGGTTGCGGCCCTTGAAGCGTCCTTGGCGAGGGCCAACCAAGCAGGGGTATCTCTAGGTTTTCAGGTTCCCCCTTTGGCCGCCGAACAACGGCCGGCGATGGGTCGGGTTGAGCCGCCTGAGGCGTGTGGGCCGGTGGTGGCCACTGCCTCGCAGCTCCCCACCCCACAGGTGCAGCAGTCTGGTGCTGGTCCGGCTCCGTCGACGAGCTCAGCTTCGGTCGTGAGCTCCGACGCCCCCAGCGGGCCGGAACCCCCGGTGGGGGTGGCCCACGGGGGTGCAGCGGGTGAGTATGCAGTCCAAGCTAATGCACCCACACAACTGACTTCATTGGGGGGGCTGTTCAATGGCCTTGGCCTCGCTCGGGTGGCACGGCGGCCCAATGGCCCCCGGCCCACCCAGCGACTTTGCCCACGACACAGGGCTTGGGGTGGGGTGGTGCCCCCAATGTGCTTGGAAATGTGTTGGGGATCCCCGGGCTGGCTCAGGCTCATTTTACCTTACCCGTAGTTCCCTCGGTCCCGGTGTCGGCTTTGCCAACAGCAGGGTATTCCTTGCCCTTGGGGGACCATTTGGCCCAGTCTACCAAGGAAAAGATTTGGAGGGGCGAGTACGTAGATATCTTCTCACTTCTAAATAGGGAGCCGACCAAGGAGGAGAGGGAAGGGCTGGACGAGAAGGATAAGGAGCAGGCACGTCGTCGTAAGCCGCCACGCACGTGGGCAAATTGGCTGCCAGCGTACCTGATTTACATGGCCGTTTACCTCAGGGCTAGGCCAGATTTGGCTATTCCCATGGTCCAATATTTGGACAATATTTACCGGGCTATGGTTGACTTCCCGGGTCCGTCATGGCTGGCTTACGACGAAGAGTTCCGCATGAGAATTCCGTTGCACCCAGAGATGAGGTGGGATGAGCCCTGCCAGAAGCTGTGGCTTCTGTATATGACCCCCACGCGCCCGGCGCCTGGGGAGAGATACCATTGTGGACATGCGGTCCAACGAGCGGCCCCAGTACAGGTACCCTGCCAAGCGGCGGGGCAGCGGGTTCCAGCCCGCCTGCTGTGCTGGACCTTCTCGTCCAATGGTTCTTGCAACAGAAAAAATTGCAAGTACAAGCATGAGTGCCCCTCTTGTTCTGGCCCCCATGCTGCCTCCGCCTGTCCCAGGCCAGGAGGATACAGGGGCAGGGGTAGGGGCGGACAAGGGGCAGGCAAGACTGCCATGGAGGGAGCGGGTTCACCAAAAGGCCCCCTCCCCAATTAATGTCGATATGCTGGAGCGTTGGCTCGCATCGTACCCGAGGAGAGCAGACGCTGTGTACCTCCTTCAGGGTTTTCAACTGGGGTTTCATATTCCTTTCACAGGGGATAGGTCGCCGCAGGATGCACCTAACCTTTGGTCACTTAGGGGAAGGGAGGAGGTGGCTGCCGCCAGCATTAATAAGGAGATTGCTGCGGGCAGGGTCACCGGCCCTTTCCCCGCACCCCCATTTCCCAACCTTAAAGTGTCTCCGCTAG
Organism: Bradypodion ventrale; assembly: GCA_035047345.1. Classification (NCBI taxonomy): domain Eukaryota; kingdom Metazoa; phylum Chordata; class Lepidosauria; order Squamata; family Chamaeleonidae; genus Bradypodion; species Bradypodion ventrale. The sequence goes on from JAWDJE010000005.1 coordinate 142,659,788, forward strand.
GACTAGTGCCCAAGAAGTCACCGGGCGAGTTCCGCCTGATTCACCATTTGTCCTACCCAGCCGGCCACTCGGTCAATGATGCTATCCCTGATGACCTTTGTTCTGTCAGGTATACATCCTTTGACCAGGCATTGCGCATGGTGCGCTCATGTGGCCCGGGTGCGCTGTTGGCTAAGTGTGACATTAAGTCGGCGTTTCGCCTCCTGCCGGTGCACCCGGGTGACTTCGAGTTGCTGGGTTTCAAATTCCGGGGTGAATATTATTTTGACAAAGCCATGCCATTCGGCTGTTCCATATCCTGCTCGGCTTTCGAGCGTTTCAGTACCTTCCTGCAGTGGGCATTTGTCCGTAGGTCAGGGTCTCGGTCTGTAGCCCATTACCTGGATGACTTTTTATTCGGGGGTGAACGGGGCTGGGACACGTGTACACGTCTCCTCAATACATTTCAGACGCTAATGGAGGAACTCGGTGTCCCTTTAGCGCCCGAAAAGACCGAAGGCCCGTCCGATAAATTAATATTCCTGGGGGTGGAAATTGACACGATAGCGCAGGCTTCTAGGTTGCCCGCAGACAAGGTGGCAAGGATAGTTGCCATTATATCGGACTTGATGGCTAAGCGCAAGGCATCACTTCGTGAATTGCAGGTGCTACATGGCCACCTCAATTTCGCTTGCAGGGTGGTCGCACCTGGCAGGGCCTTTGCTCGGCGCTTATGCGACGCCATGGCAGGCTTATCCAGGCCCCATCATAGGGTGAGACTGACACGGGGCATCAGGGCAGATCTGCACGTATGGCTCCAGTTCTTGAGAGAGTTCAATGGGGTCTCATTTTGGAGGTCTGACCTCCTGGCTTCGCCCCACTTTCAAATTCAGTCTGATGCCTTGGGATCCCTGGGTTATGGGATGTACTTCAATGGGAAGTGGGCATATGGTGGATGGCCACCAGCCTGGTCAGGTACGGGTCGCCTGAGGGATCTCACATATTTGGAATTTTTTCCCATACTGGGGGCCTTGATGCTATGGGGTGAGGAGTGGGCCAACTCTGTGGTGCATTTCTGGTGTGACAATGCGGCTGTTGTCCACATTGTCAACTCACAGACCTCTAAATCTCCCAGGGTCATGGATCTTGTGCGCCAGTTTGTATTGCGCAGCCTGCGCCTCAATGTACTGTTCAGAGCCAGGCATGTCCCGGGGGTGAATAATGATATTGCTGACGCTTTGTCCCGCCTGCAGATCTCCCGGTTCCGTGCCTTGGCTCCGGATGCGGAGGAATTTCCCTCGCCACTACCGCAGGAGATATGGACCATTGGCAAGGAGAGGTGAACCGGGCGATAGGCATGTCACTGGCGCCACGCACGCGTAAGGCGTATCACCACGCGTTGGTTTCGTTTCGGACCTTTTGTTCCCAATATTGCTTGCCAGATACCTGGCCGATCCCAGTGGCCCACATCCTCCATTTTATGGTTTACCTGCACGCCCAGGGCCTGGCACCACGCACCATAGCATCTAGGCTATCAGCGCTGGCTTTTATGGCCAAGGTGGGAGGTCATGCGGACAGTACCGCTGATTTCCGTGTGAGACATGTTTTGGAGGGGTGGGTGCGGGAACGTGGGCGTTGCCTGGACGACCGTCACCCAATTTCCCCTGGGGTACTTACCCAACTGGCACGAGGCTGGCATGACCTATGTTTCGATAGGTATGAGGCAGCCCTGTTTCGTGCGGCTACAACGGTGGCCTTTTTTTGGAGCGCTCCGCATCAGCGAGCTTGTGATGCTTTCTAAGGCGGATGCAAGTCGTAGGGCACTGGAACTCGAAGATGTCTATGTTTGCAATGATTGGGCTCAGTTGAGGATACGCTCCTCTAAAACAGATCAGCATGGCGTAGGCAGTGGAATAAGACTGCTACGATGTTCATTGGCAGACATCTGTCCGGTTGGTGCCCTACAGGAGTTCCTTGCACTGCGTGGCACGCACCATGGCCCGTTTTTCTGTCACCAAGATGGGTCTCCCCTCACTAAATTTCAGTTTTGGAAGGTGACAGGGAAGGCACTGGCCAGAGTTGGCCTCCCTGGGGCCCGTTACGGCACCCATTCATTTAGAATTGGGGCGGCCTCTACTGCGGCTGCTTATGGGTACTCCGGGGCTGACATACGCAGCATGGGGAGGTGGGACTCACACTGTTTCCAGTTTTATGTTCGCCCACTCCCACCGTGAGTACCTTCTGAGTCACCATGTATCTCTCCTTCCCTGTTTTTTCCCTTGACAGACCCTGGGTGTCGTATCACACCGGTGACAGTATGGCTGGTGGGCCATAGCTACATGCACAGGGCAGCGCGTTACGCTGCAGCGACAGATTGGGGACCCCGACTGGGACTGGGTGCATACGCACATTGCACATGGCACGGTAAGCCCGGTATGTTGTGGCGGGAGCTTTTGCCATTCCTCTTTTCATCGAGGAGTGCCGACCCGCCCGACATTCTGATCATACATCTTGGGGTAATGACTTGGGTCAGGTCACTGGCTTATCGCTGAAGCATGCGATTTGCGCGGACCTCGCCTACTTACATTACAAGGGCTGGGGGCGGGTCAGTCATCATCCCGCCATTAGTTTGCAAAATTTTGGGCTTTATTCAGGGGATGGGGTCCATCTGTCGCGAGGAGGTATGGACCTCCTGCTGGGTGATTGGCGAGCAGGCCTGTCGACCGAGCTGACAGTCTTGGGGGGGCGTCGAGCCTTTATTGAAGCCTCTCCGGGTGGCGGGTAGCACTGGTAAGGTAAACATTTATGACCCACAGGTATCCGGCAGGTTCGCAATTGACTGGACAACACTAGATAGGCATAAGTTGTTTAAACGTTGTCCGGTCAATGACGAACCAGGCAAGGGGGTGATGGTTACCACTAGACAGCTGGAATCACCCCCTGATTTTACGGATACATGTCAGAGGGTGGGGTCATTAGTTAGATATTGACTACGGTCAACAATTTGTTTGTTGTCAACAAACAAATTGATACAAATAGATACATTGTAACAATTGCCGTTGGCAATTTTGGGTGGTACCTTACCAGTGTTACTTCGGCCTGCTTGCCTTAAGAATTATGATTGGTCGTTTTACCAATAGAAATTTATAATTCGGACTAGGGCTTGAATCAATAAATGTGGCCCATGCCGTTATCCACTTTCATTTGTGTCTGAGTCCATCATTGGGGGGGTGCGCCTGCAAAGTAAAAGCGACCAGCCCCCAGCCTGCAGAGAACACCACTGCCACAGCTGATCCAGGGCTTCCTCTCCCAGCCTGAGAGAAGGTAAAAGCGACCAGCCCCCAGCCTCCAGAGAACACCACTGCCATAGCTGATCCTGGGCTGCCTCTCCCAGCCTGAGATAAGGTAAAAGCGACCAGCCCCCAGCCTGCAGAGAACACCACTGCCACAGCTGATCTGGGGCTCCCTCTCCCAGCCTGAGAGAAGGTAAAAGCGACCAGCCCCCAGCCTGCCGAGAACACCACTGCCACAACTGATCTGGGGCTGCTTCTCCCAGCCTGAGAGAAGGTAAAAGCAACCATTCCCCAGCCTGCAGAGAACACCACTACCACAACTGATCCTGGGCTGCCTCTCCCAGCCTGCCGAGAACACCACCTTCAGGAGGGAGAGTGGCGAGAACACCTGAGGCGGAGCGGCTTTTGGACTCCCGGTTGGGCTCCAAAGCTGCCGCCGCCTCCACTGCTGCTTAGTCGGTCTCATCTTTGGGGGGGGAGGCCGTTGAGAACATTGGACATTTGTCCTCCGTCCCATGGCTGGTTTCGGAGAGGGAATATTGGCCCCAGCTGTGCGGGTCTGGCGCGGCAACTACAAGGGGGGCCTTGCGCCATCAGGACCGGGGGTGGGGAGATGAACATCGGCTGCACCTGGGGTCACTCGCGGCCCCAAAGACGGCATCCCCCACAGTCTTGGCAGCCACGAGCCTTGCGCTGTCAGGACTGGGGTGCGGAGGAGAGTGTTGGCTGTACCTGGGGTCGCTTGCGGCCCCAAAAGTGGCACCCCCCACCATCCCGGTGGCCACGAACCTTGTGCCACCAGGACTGGGGTGGGGAGGAGAACATTGGCCGCTCCTGGGGTTGCTTGCGTCCTTAAAAGTGGTGTCCCTCACCATCCCTGCAGCATCGCACCTTGCACCACATGGACCGGGGCGGGGAGGAGAATAATGGCCACACCTGGGGTCGCTTGGCGGCCTCAGGGGCAGCGCCCCCCTCCCCATCACCCCTGCGGCCTTACAGCGCTTGGACCAGGGCATGGAGGAGGAGACCCTCGGCATTGGAGTTCTGTTAGGGGGGATGGAGGGAGTGAGATGGTATGTTTTAAGTAGGTTAGGGAGGGAGGGAGGGAGAGACTACCTTGCCAGCCAGGAAGTGGTGGCGACACCCCATCTGGGGCAATTCGGGAGGTTCCAGGGGCCCATTTAGAGGTTGTCACAGGCATTATAGCGGGAACCGAGGGGCAGGCCGCACTCGGGGAATGTGGGACCGATGTTTAGTATCTATCCCACATGTTGGGCCCCCGGTTACACCTCTGGGTCCTGAGCAGCAGGTCTAGGGTGACCACGCCCTTAGGCTGTTGATGATGAATGCCAGGTCAGTCTGTAATAAGGCACCACTTATACAGGATTCTATTCTGGGGGAGCGGGCCAACCTGGCATGCATCACTGAGACCTGGCGGAGACAAGAGGATGGGGTTCCTTTATCAGAGATGTGTCCAGCCGGGTTCAGTGTTTGGCACCAGCCTAGGGATGTGGGTAAGGGCGGTGGTGTTGCCATTATAGCCAAGGAGCCACTGGGAGTCGCCAGGGCCACTGCTCCACAAATTTCGGGTTGTGAGGCCCTGCTCCTGCAGTTGGGCCCTAAGTGTCAGTTGGGGGTCTTACTCCTGTACCTGCCTCCTTGCAGGGTAAGGGACTCACTGCCTGGGCTCCTTGAGGCCGTCTCGGCGTTGGCGTTCCCTAGACTGATGGTTTTGGGGAACTTCAATTTGCCTTCACTGGGATCTGGTTCCGAGGTGGCACAGGAGTTCATGGCTTCCATGGCAGCTATGGACCTGGCTCAGGTAATTCAGGGCCCAACCAGGGGCAGTGGCCACACGCCAGATTTAGTCTTTTTGTCAGGGTGGTGGCAGAGTGATCTGAAATTACAGAAACTAGACATAACACCTGTGCCATGGTCAGATCACTATCTGGTGGCTCTAGACTTTCTGGGGGCAACACTTCATCATAAGGAGGCAGAGTCTATTGAAATGGCCCGCCCCCGGCAACTGATGGATCCGGATGGATTCCAGAGGGAACTGGGGGATTTTCCTCTGGATCGGCAACACGATTCGCCCGAGGCACTTGTTGACCTGTATGGGATGACAACAGCTGCCTTGGATGTAATCGCTCCACTACGGCCTCTCAGAGCCCACGGAGCTAGGTCATCCCCGTGGTTCACTGAAGAACTGCGGGAGCTCAAATGGGCAAAGAGACATCTTGAGCGCCGCTGGGTGAAGACCCAGAGCGATTCCGATTGGACACTAGTTAGAGCCGCTATTAGGGCCTACCTAGTGACGATGGGGGTGGTGAGGTGGCAATACTTCACCACCCTTATTGCCTCCGCTGATAATCGCCCAGCCACCCTGTTTCGGGTGACCTGGTCCCTCCTGGGTAGGGCGGGGCCTGTGCCTGGTTGGCAGGGATCGGCTGAGGACTTTGCTGACCATCTGGTGGAGAAAATCGATTGGATTCACTCGGGGTTCAAACTTGGTGTGGATGGGGAGGGTCTGGGGGAGCCAGTGCACAGTCTTGCAGTGTTATCTGGGATCGGTTTGATCCAGTTGCCCCTTATGAAGTGGACAGGCTCCTTGCGGCGGTCCGTGCCACTAATTGTCCATTGGATCCCTCTCCCGCCTGGCTGGTAAAAGCCTCTAAGACGGTGACAGGTGGCTGGGTCGGGGCTATAATTAACATGTCTTTTTGAGAGGGGATGTTTCCAGCACCGTTAAAACATGCTCTGGTGCGCCCCCTCCTGAAGAAGCCATCCCTCGATCCAGCAGTCCTAACCAACTACAGACCTGTTTCAAACCACCCCTTTTTGGGGAAGGTACTGGAGAAGGCAGTGGCGCATCAGCTGCAAAGGGTACTGGATGAAGCGGAATATCTGGACCCCTTCCAGTCAGAATTCAGACCTGGATATGGTACTGAGACTGCATTGGTCGCACTGGTGGATGATCTCTGGCGAGAGCGGGATGGCAGTCATCTGTCTGTCCTTGCTCTTCTTGACCTCTCAGCGGCCTTCGAAATGACCATGGTATCCTTCTGGAACGGCTCCGAGGATTGGGGATCCAGGGCACTGTGTGGTCCTGGTTTTCCTCATTCCTGAGGGGCGGTGTGGTTGGAGAGTGAGAGGTCCAGTCCTAGGCCCCTAAAATACGGGGTGCCTCAGGGCTCCATACTCTCTCATCTTCTATTTAACATCTACATGAAGCCACTGGGTGACATCATCCTTTCCCACGGGGTGCGGTACCATCAGTACGTGGATGACACTCAGCTGTACATCTCAGCCCGTGGGGACCCCAGTGATGCAGTCAAAGTCCTTTCCAGATGTCTGGAGGCTGTTGGGGTCTGGATGGGGGCTAACGGGCTACAACTGAATCCTAGTAAGACTGAGTAGCTATGGATAAGGGGTCCTGTGTTATCCCGGGAGCTACCATCTTTGGTTTCGGATGGGACTATTCTGCCCCAGACTGACCCGGTGCGTAACTTGGGGGTCCTCCTGGATTCACGGCTGCTGTTAGAAGAACAGGTGGCAGCTGTAGCCAGGAGGGCTTTCACCCAAATTCGGGTGATTCGCCAGTTGCACCTGCTCCTGGACTGGAACTCTTTGCTCATGGTCACTCATGCTCTGGTGACCTCCAGACTAGACTACTGTAATGCACTCTACATGGGACTGCCCTTGATGACCATTCAGAGGCTGCAGCTGGTCCAGAATGCTGCGGCCCGAGTGGTGATGGGGTGTGGACGTTATGCCCATGCCTCACCACTGCTTCGGGAGTTGCACTGGTTACCCGTCTGCCTCCGGGTGCAATTCATGGTGGATGGACTTTTAAGCCCTATATGGTAGTGGGCCAGGTTACCTAAGAGACCGCATCGCCCTAAAGACGTCTGTCCATCCAACCAGAGCGGACCGGAGGGGCTCCCTAATTGTGCCATCAGCCAGGAGGGCTCACCTCTCTGGCACAAGGAGGAGGGCCTTTTCAGTGTCTGCACCAGCCCTTTGGAACCTCCTGCCACTGGAATTGCATCTCCAGACAGAGTTGCTGCCCTTTAGGAAAGAATTAAAAACCTGGCTGGTGGCCCAAGTTTGGGGTGCAGGTGGAGGGGTTGTTTCTGTTGGGTGGTTGTGATTGTGAACTGCCCTGAGTCGGCCTTGGTCGAGTGGGCGGTAAAGAAGTCCAACAATAAATAAAATAAATAAATAAACTGAGGGCAGGTGCGCTGGGTGTGTCCCTCTTGGTGACAATGGAAGCACTTGATTCGAGGCTTCACTGGGGTAGCCGCTGGACTAACAACCAGTGGCCTGGGGGGAGGGTTCCCAGGCACTCTTGGAGCCTCCCGTAGAGTGGCCGGGCAGCCCTCGGGCAATGGGGCGCTGACCCATCTCAGGAGATGCTCTTCTAGGGGTTGTGCCCTCCCCTCCACTGATCTGGGCCTGTTCTGCAGCTTCCAAGTTATCTGCCAGCTGGGCCAATTCCGCCACTGACCTATCTTGGTATTGTAGTAGCACACACCGGATGTGCATTGGAGTTTGAGCAAGGAACCATTCTCTTAAGAATATCTCGCAGAGCTCGTGAAGGCCCCCTCGATCGGTGTCTTTCATCTCCACTTTCAGCCAACAAACTCATGTCCAGAGTATCCGGTAACCATCAGAAATCCTCAGGCCACTCCATCCACTAGTCACACTTACTAGGAAAACAATAAACACTACTCTTTGCAATAATGGCTCTGTATAGGCTTGTTAGTCCAAAAACCACACACTGGGGTGGTAGACAGACGTTGGCTTCAGCCAAACTACTCACTGGGGCAGTTGGCAACAGACTTCAGCTTCAGCCAAACTTCACACTGGGGCAGTTGGCAGTAGCCACTTGACTTAATACACTGGAGCAAGGTTCCTTCTCAGCCACACTTGGGGCTTTGAAGTTTGGATCTGCACACTTGGACAGAGGGAATCGGCTAGAACTTACACAAGCAGGGCAGTTCCACCGACCTTCAGACACCATGCTTGGGGTGCTGGGAAAGCTTCAGACAACACTATGGAGTTGCTGAATAGGCATCAGGCATCACACTTGGGATGCTGGAAATTCTTCTTGTTGTTGCATTCTGGGGCAACAGACATCAATCACTTGCACAGCATCAGATATGGGTTCCAAAACATCCCACTGCTGCCACCATGTAAGAGTCAGCTTGAGGTTGTAACGTGGCCAGGAGTTCCCCAAGCCTGAGCTCCCTTGGAAAGAAATGAGCCGGCACCTATTTCTTCAGCGTGGTTAAATTTTATTGCAGCAACAAGAGCCATAGAGAAGCATTAAAGCAAAAGAGCATTCTCTCTACAGTTTTTCCCACCCCCACCGGCCTGGTGGGAAGCGAAAATTTTCCCCCATCCAAAAAGGGAGGAATAGGAAAGCAGACTCTCAAGGAAAAGGAATCTTTCAAGGGTGAAGGGAACCAACCTTAAAACTAGTGCACGGAATTATATATTGCATTTCTCTGCTTCCAGCCTCTCTCCTCCCAGTCCCAGCCTCTTGATGAGGTGTCCCAATCGCTCACTCCTCTGGTGTCAATTACACATATCAATCATGGGGCTGCACCCCCACCCATTTTTCCCACTCTTCAGTCAGCTCCCCCACCCCCCGGCCTCTCTGGAATGTGAAGCAGATAACGGGGCAGCCCGCAGGCATCTCTAACCCCCACCTCCCTTCTCCCCCCTTCATACAGTTGTTTTGAGAACTAAAGGCAAAAGAAGAGCTCACGAAGTAGGGGAAGGGAAGGTGACTGGCTTCTGCCCTTACAAAATGCATTAAATATTTTGCAAGTTAACACAACAGATGCACAGCCCAACTGCACCATGATAAGCACTGCAGCTCAAGAGCTAAGATTTAAGTCTGTTGTGCTAGACACTTGTCTTATTGTCAAATTCTTGTAATTATATCATTTAACATGCAAAAATGTAATTGGATTAATTGGATTGTTTTAGTGTACTGTAAGCCAGTTAGAGTTTATTATATATAATAGATAGAGTGTCATGTTTTATTATAGCAAGGAAAGTAATTCAAACATGAAACATAATTTATTTATTTATTTATTTATTTATTTTTTCACGCTTATATACCGCCCACTCAGGTACAACCCAACTCAGGGCGGTTTACATAGCGGACAGTAAATACATAAAAGAGTATAATCATTCCAGAGTTCCATGGGTTTCATTGGGATAGACTGAAACCCACAGAATTTAAAATCTGGATGGACCATCATGTCCTGGTTTTGCTATTAGAAGCCTAAAAACTTCCAGAGAGTCTAGGGACAGAATGTTGGGATCAGGGTGAGGAAAAGGACATTCCCAGAAAACATTCTGAAGTATATGTCTTTACCCATTATTTCTCCTGTGCATTTCTGACCAAGTGGATATACAGCACAGTGGGAAGCTACTATCAAAATGTTTGGATCCATTCAGTATATTACTGTGTATAATAACTCTGAGTTTGCATCTTTTAACATGCATAGAGCATTACTCCCAAGATGTTAAAGAGAAACATCCATCTTTAGAAATATTTTCAGATGTCAGATTCCTTCTTTCAGTTTGGATATGACGAATCTATCTATTTTGCTTCCTCTTACTTTCATTTTTTTTAAAAATCAAAAGAAATTCATTACATCTATGAAGAAATCTGAAATACTGTGGCATATTGCAGTCAAAACATTCAACTAAAACAAAATTCTCATTGTAAACATAGTAGTCAACCTGTCTTTTATTCAGGAACAGCCCATTTGCCACCCAATCCACCCCATGAAGCAGACGACAACCATATGTTGGTCAAAACTTGGGGCACTTTATTAATAACATGACCTACAATGGGGCATCCTAGTGGGTAAATGGTGTTAACTTATGGGTGTATCTACCCATATCCAAATTATTGATTATGACCTTGTATGGAGTGATGACCTCACTCCATACCTCTTAGATCACAATTTCCTTCAGACCTACAAGTCTGCTCCCTGTAACTGAGGATTCCTACCCATGATAGTATATGCCTCCAGCGCCTCTGTCCTTCTGTTATGGGGAGGAAGCCCCTTACGTATGGTCAATTTACATAGTTTTGATTACTATTTACCCCACTACCACCACCAAGGATGTTCATTTACTGATGGATGCCCCCACCTCAGACCGCTAATTCGGCCTCGATGCCCCATCGCAGGTCATTGATGTTTGTTTCCAAACCTTCCTCCAATAAATGTACTCCATCCTGCCTTTAGAGGCCAGGAAATTCGATTTTGATTTTTGGATGCTCAATAACTCTGCCAAATTCTTCAGCCATAAACTTAGCCACGGCTTTGTTCACGCTGCGGTGAAACTTGGCCAGCCTCACCCATCTTTGATAGTGTCAATTCTGTGCGGGTCTCCAGTGCAGCACCAAGTAAAACAGGGCAAGATCTCCGACCACACCAAGTGGAGGCCGGGACACCAACACTTCACAAGGGACAGGTCCCTTTTCTCTGCCGTGCTCAGTTCAATGCCCTTCATGAGGCCCAAATGATTGCCATCCAGATGGATGACCATAATATCCGGAGGCGTGCTTCCCCTTGCTGAGTTCACGAACAGCACCAGCTCTCCCCATTGCATGCCCTGCCTCCCATGCCAATCCACATAGGCTCTGCCATGGAGACCAAGGTCCTTGCCCCACGTGGAGCGGGTCACATGATATTCAGCCCAGAAAATACAACTGTGTTCAATGATCACAGCCTACCAAGGGCGGAGAGGAACATGACCTGGAAGGCAAGGAAAAAGCTGCAGTATTTTGTTCAATACTTCATAGGTCTAATATACATGTGATAAGCCCCGGACTTCCACTGGCCCACACTTCGAATGTCCTCACAGGAATACTGTGGCCACTGTGGCCACTGTGGATGCAGCCCCAATATGAAAAGAGTGCATGCTGAAAAGTCACACGTTGACTCCTAAATGAGTCAACACTCTCTTTGTTACTGCCCAGAACTGGTATCACGTCTGTTGGGGATTATGTATAATGTAGTCCTATGTATTATATAGGATGCATGACTGTGCTTACAACTTTAAGTAACCTTGTATGCTGAAGCACAGCTGTGTGCACTATTGGGGATGACTCAACAATAGTCACTGTATATAGCAGGCGCTGCCTGAGCACCTACTTCAGAGGAGCAATGGAGGGCTTGTGCAGGAGTCATGTTAATGACATGACTGCCCACTGAGAATGCACGGGGAATTGTGCTACTGGAGATAACCAAGGACTTTGCCCTGGGACTTGAGCCAGTGACGCAGAACCAAGGAAGAAGGCAAGCGAAGGGGAGAATCTGCAGCTCCCTGCTGGAAAAGCTCAGACAATAAGTTTCCTCATTTTCTGGCTATTCCATAAGGACTATTCCATAAGCACCATCTGCTCTTTTCAAATAGAGTGTGTGAATGTCTTTGTGCTAGGAAAAGACCAAACTGTTTGCCACCAGTAATGTACTGTTGTGAAGCCAGAATGACTGCTGGTTTACATTCTGTCTTCTGCTTGAACTGATCAACAAACTCTTATCAGTCTCCGAAAGGGAGACTGTGCTTATGTGTATTGTATATTGTGACATTGCATCTTATATTTTGTACTGTTCTTTATGTATTCCATTACAGTTGTGTAAGCCTCCCTGACTCAGGCTCCCCTGAGTGGGCAGCATATAAATGCAAAAATTAAATTAAATTAAAATGTGTAGATATGTTTACAGAGAAGCTATCTTGATTTGTTCACTGCACCAAAGACTATTAGCACCTGCAAAGTAAAAGCAGCTTTACTTTTTTCTGTTGAACTGTCATTGCAGGCGCACCCCCCCAATAATGGACTCAGACACAAATGAAAGTGGATAACGGCATTGGGCCACATTTATTGATTCATGCCCTAGTCCGAATTATAAATTTCTATTGGTAAAACGACCAATCATAATTCTTAAGGCAAGCAGGCTGAAGTAACACTGGTAAGGTACCACCCAAAATTGCCAACGGCAATTGTTACAATGTATCTATTTGTATCAATTTGTTTGTTGACAACAAACAAATTGTTGACCGTAGTCAATATCTAACTAATGACCCCACCCTCTGACGTGTATCCGTAAAATCAGGGGGTGATGCCAGCTGTCTAGTTGTAACCATCACCCCCTTGCCTGGTTCGTCGTTGACCGGACAACGTTTAAACAACTTATGCCTATCTAGTGTTGTCCAGTCAATTGCGAACCTGCCGGATACCTGTGGGTCATAAATGTTTACCTTACCAGTGCTACCCGCCACCCGGAGAGGCTTCAATAAAGGCTCGACGCCCCCCCCCAAGACCGTCAGCTCGGTCGACAGGCCTGCTCGCCAATCACCCAGCAGGAGGTCCATACCTCCTCGCGACAGATGGACCCCATCCCCTGAATAAAGCCCATAATTTTGCAAACTGATGGCGGGATGACAACTGACCCGCCCCCAGCCCTTGGTCAAAAGGAATCGGGCCACAGCCCTGTTCACCATGCGCCTAGCGCGGTCCAGGGCCTGAAGGTCAAAGCCTCCCCTATAAGCGTGCCGTGGGACCATATCTGACCAAACAAGGGTTGTGGCGGGCCATACGTAATGTAAGTAGGCGAGGTCCCCGCAAATCGCATGCTTCAGCGATAAGCCAGTGACCTGTCCCAAGTCATTACCCCCAAGGTGTATGATCAGAATGTCGGGCGGGTCAGCATTCCTTGCTGAAAAGAGGAATGGCAAGAGCTCCCGCCACAACATACCGGGCTTACCGTACCATGTGAGACTTGCGTATGCACCCAGTCCCAGTTGGGGTCCCCAATCTGTCGCCGCAGCGTAACGCGCTGCCCTGTGCACGTAGCTATGGCCCACCAGCCATACTGTCACCGGTGTGATGCGACACCCAGGGTCTGTCAAGGGAAAAAACAGGGAAGGAAGAGATGTGTGGTGACTAAAACGGTACTCACGGTGGGAGTGGGCGAACATAAAACTGGAAACACTGCGAGCCCCACCTCCCCATGCTGCGTATGTCAGCCCCGGAGTACCCATAAGCAGCCGCAGTAGAGGCCGCCCCAATTCTAAACGAATGGGTGCCATAACGGGCCCCAGGGAGGCCCACACTAACCAGTGCCTTCCCAGTCACCTTCCAAAATTGAAATTTAGTGAGGGGAGACCCATCTTGGTGACAGAAAAACGGGCAATGGTGCGTGCCACGCAGTGCAAGGAACTCCTGTAGGGCACCAACCGGACAGATGTCTGCCAAGGAACATCGTAGCAGTCTTACTCCACTGCCTACGCCGTGCTGATCTGTTTTAGAGGAGCGTATCCTCAACTGAGCCCAATTATTGCAAACATGGACATCTTCGAGTTCCAGTGCCCTACGACTTGCATCCGCCTTAGACAGCATCACAAGCTCGCTGATGCGGAGCGCTCCAAAAAAGGCCACCGTTGTAGCCGCATGAAACAGGGCTGCCTCATACCTATCGAAACATAGGTCATGCCAGCCCCGTGCCAGTTGGGTAAGGACCCCCGGGGAAATTGGGTGGCGGTCGTCCAGGCTACGCCCACGTTCCCGCACCCACCCCTCCAAAACGTGTCTCACACGGAAATCAGCGGTACTGTCCGCATGACCTCCCACCTTGGCCATGAAAGCCAGCGCTGACAGCCTAGATGCTATGGTGCGGGGTGCAAGGCCCTGGGGGTGCAGGTAAACCATGAAACGAAGGAGGTGGGCCACTGGGATCGGCCAGGTATCTGGCAGCCGGGATTGGGTACAGAAAGTCTGAAAGGAAACCAACGCGTGGTGATACGCCTTACGCGTGCGTGGCGCCAGCGACATGCCAATCGCCCGGTTCACCTCTCCTTGCCAAAGGTCCATATCTCCTCCGGGAGTGGCGAGGGAAATTCCTCCGCATCCGGGGCCAAGGCACGGAACCGGGAGATCTGCAGGCGGGACAAAGCGTCAGCAATATCATTATTCACCCCCGGGACATGCCTGGCCCTGAACAGTACATTGAGGCGCAGGCTGCGCAACACAAACTGGCGCACGAGGTCCATGACCCTGGGTGATTTAGACGTCTGTGAGTTGACAATGTGGACAACGGCCGCATTGTCACACCAGAAATGCACCACAGAGTTGGCCCACTCCTCACCCCATAGCATCAAAGCCCCCAGTATGGGAAAAAATTCCAAATATGTGAGATACCTCAGGCGAACCGTGCCTGACCAGGCTGGTGGCCACCCACCATAGGCCCACTTCCCATTGAAGTACATCCCATAACCAAGGGATCCCGAGGCATCAGACTGAATCTGAAAGTGAGGTGAAGCCAGGAGGTCGGACCTCCAAAATGAGACCCCATTGAACTCCCTCAGGAACTGGAGCCATATGTGCATATCTGCCCTGATGCCCCGCGTCAATCTCACCCTATGATGGGGCCTGGATAAGCCTGCCATGGCGTCGCACAAGCGCCGAGCAAATGCCCTGCCAGGTGCGACCACCCTGCAAGCGAAATTAAGGTGGCCATGTAGCACCTGCAGTTCCCGAAGGGATGCCTTGCGCTTAGCCAGCAAGTCCGATATAAGGGCCACTATCCTTGACACCTTGTCTCCCGGCAACCTAGACGCCTGCGCTACCGTGTCAATCTCCACCCCCAGGAAAACTAACTTATTAGACGGGCCTTCGGTCTTTTCGGGCGCTAAAGGGACACCAAGTTCCTCCATTAGCATCTGAAATGTGTTGAGGAGACGTGTGCACGTGTCCCAGCCCCGTTCACCCCCGAATAAAAAGTCATCCAGGTAATGGGCTACAGACCGAGACCCTGACCTACGAACAAATGCCCACTGCAGGAATGTACTGAAACGCTCGAAAGCCGAGCAGGATATGGAACAGCCGAATGGCATGGCTTTGTCAAAATAATATTCACCCCGGAATTTGAAACCCAGCAACTCAAAGTCATCCGGGTGCACCGGCAGGAGACGAAAAGCCGACTTAATGTCACACTTAGCCAACAGTGCACCCGGGCCACAAGAGCGCACCATGCGCAATGCCTGGTCGAAGGATGTATATCTGACCGAGCAAAGGTCATCAGGGATAGCATCATTGACCGAGTGACCGGCTGGGTAGGACAAGTGATGAATCAGGCGGAACTCGCCCGGGGACTTCTTGGGCACTAGTCCTAAAGGAGACACTTTAAGGTTGGGGAACGGGGGTGCGGGGAAAGGGCCAGCGACCCTGCCCGCATCAATCTCCTTATTAATGCTGGCGGCAGCCACCTCCTCCCTTCCTCTAAGTGACAAAAGGTTGGGTGCGTCTTGCGGTGACCTATCCCCCGTGAAAGGAATACGAAACTCCAGTTGAAAACCCTGAAGGAGGTACACTGCATCTGCCCTCTTCGGGTACAATGCGAGCCAACGCTCCAGCATGTCGACATTAATTGGGGAGGGGGCCTTTCGGTGGACCCACTCCCTCAGCGGCAGTCCTACCTGCCCCTTGTCCACCCCTACCCCTGCCCCCGAATCCTCCCGGCCTGGGACAGGCGGAGGCAGCATGGGGGCCAGAACAAGAGGGGCACTCATGCTTGTACTTGCAATTTTTCCTGTTGCAAGAACCATTGGACGAGAAGGTCCAGCACAGCAGGCGTCCTGGAACCCCCTGCCCCACCACTTGGCGGGGAACCTGTACCGGGGCCGCTCGTTGGACCGCATGTCCACAATGGTATCTCTCCCCAGGCGCCGGGCGCGTGGGGGTCATATACAGAAGCCACAGCTTCTGGCAGGGCTCATCCCACCTCATCTCTGGGTGCAGTGGAATCCTCATGCGGAATTCTTCATCGTAAGCCAGCCACGACGGACCCGGGAAGTCAACCATAGCCCGGTAAATGTTGTCCAGATACTGGACCATAGGGATGGCCAAATCCGGCCTAGCCCCGAGGTAAACGGCCATGTAAATTAGGTACGCTGGCAACCAATTTGCCCACGTGCGTGGCGGCTTACGACGACGTGCCTGCTCCTTATCCTTCTCGTCTAGCCCTTCCCTCTCTTCCTTGGTTGGCTCCCTATTAAGAAGGGAGAAGATGTCTACGTACTCGCCCCTCCAGATCTTTTCCTTGGTGGACTGGGCCAGATGGTCCCCCAGGGGCAAGGAATACCCTGCTGTCGGCAATGCCGACACCGGCACAGAGGGAACTGCGGGCAAAGCAAAGGGGGCCTGCACCAGCCCGGGGATCCCCAACACATTCCCTACCACATAGGGGGCGCCACCCCGACCCGGGCCCTGGGTCAGGGATGAAGTCGCCAGGTGGGCCGGGGGCGATTGGACCGCCGGGCCACCCGTGCGAGGCCATGGCCACTGGAAAGCCCCCCCCCCCCCCAGGGAAGTCAGTTGTGTGGGTGCACTAGCTTGAACTGCATACTCACCCGATGCACCCCCACGGGCCGCCCCCACCGGGGGTTCCGGCCCGCTGGGGGCGTCGGAGCTCACGACCGAAGCTGAGCTCGTCGACGGGGCCAGATCAGCACCAGACTGCTGCACCTGCTGAGTGGGGAGCTGCGAGGCAGTGGCCGCCACCGGCCCGCGCGCCTCAGGCAGCTCAACCCGACCCGTCGCCAGCCGCTGTCCAGCAGCCAAAGGGTCAACCTGGAATCCGAGAGACGCCCCCGTTTGATTGGCCCTCGCCAAGGATGCCTCAAGGGCCGCTACACGGGCCAGAAGGGCCTCTATGTTAACATAGGCCCCAGCCCCGACAGGGGGCAAATGGGCAGCCGGCCCATAAGTCACGGGTACCTGTCCAGATCCCTGGGTGCCAGGGGCCAGATAAGGCCAAGAGCCCATGCTCGGCCCTTGGGGAGCCGTGGGCACGCCCTGCCAAGGCAGGGAACCCAACCACCCCCCGTGGCTCGCTCCCCCCATGGGGAACTGTGCGCCCAGGCAAGAGGGCCCAGCCGCACAGACCATGCCGGGGGCAGTGGTCACCGTTTGCGGGCCAAGGGCCGAGGCCCCGTCCGGGGCAGCCTGGGCGCACCGCGCATCGGGCCAAGGGGCCACCGATCCCATCCCACCGGTCCCGGTGGGCTCCGCTAAAGGTGGCTGCTGGGCGGGCGCAGTCACGGTCCTCCGACCCGGCTGACGCCTCCGCGCCGATTGAGCCACGTTCGCAGCTGCCTTCTTCTTAGAGGGCATAGCTGGATTAGCTAGGAAGCCGAAGAAAAAGAAAAGCTGCCCGAAAAGGCTTCCCCTGGAAGGAAACGAGCGACGGAGGTAAGAGGGAAAAACTTCTCCGCTCCGTCGCTTCGCCAAAATGGCAGCATGGCTGCCTCGTGGCCAGCCCTTTTATTAGGGTGCTGGCCACACCCCTAACTACCCGGATGGCTTCGTCCGGTGGGGGGGCCCGCAAAGAGCGCGGTGGCCATTTTGGCGCCACGCTTACATTCTGTGTGTGCATCCATCCACATGCAGCTTCCACTTTGTACAGTGTAACTGCTACTCTGCCAATGTCCAGCTTGCACACACAAACACAAATGTTCCAACAGCATCAATGGGCTATTCTCTGAATGGCAGAATAAAGGGCCAGCGTAGGTTCCTCACAGTCTGAGATATGCCTCTAGGGCGGCACAAGGGCAAACAGAAGCAAAGTCACTTAGGCACCCTTGCCCAGTTGGTCGGTCTTGGACCGGCAGATCATCAACTCCAGCTCCCGGTCACCAAGTCTCACATCAGCCATCTGCAAAACGTGGCCAGCCTCACCCATCTTTGATGGTGCCAAACATTTAGCCAAATGGAGGGCTCCAAAAATGCCACCGACGCTGCAGCACGGAATAGGACTGCCTCAAATTGACTCGCGCAGGTGGAAACCCAAGCGGATGACATATCTGTGAGCAATTTAGAGGAAATTGGTACACAGTGGTCGTATGACCTACACCACTCTCTTGATCCACCCCTCCAAGGTCTAGAATTTTGAGCATATAATTTTGACCAGATGGTCCTGTGGGATATCCTCGAGTGGTACAAGTGGACCATAAACTGCAAAATATGCTCCACAGGTGTGGGTCAGTCTGGCTACAACAGCCAGGTGTGACAGAACCCACAGAATTCTGAAACAGTTGTGGCATCCAGGTGCTATGGTGTGGTCTATCACAATCCACCAAGGTTCCATATCTCTGGCAGCAGTACGTCCAGGTCTATTGCAGCATCTGGGGCGAGGGTGCGAAACTGTTGCATCTGCCGCTGGAATAAATTATCAGCAACTTGGTTATTTATGCCAGGGACCTGTTGGGCTTTGAACACTATATTGTACTCTAGGAATTTTAAAACTAATTTGTGGACCAAACACATGACCCTCAGGGATCGGGATGCCATGGTGTTGACAATGTGAACTATGGCCAATTTGTCCACCCAAAAATTTACTGCAGAATTTGCTCAAGTCTTGCCCCATAAAAACACAGCCCCAAACGCTGGGAATAATTCCAAAAATGTAAGATCTTTCACAATGCCAAAAGCTCTCCACTGTTCAGGCCATGTGCCGTGACACCAACAGTCATGATGGTATAAACCGCAACTGCCCAAGGCATCGGTGAACACCGCCATTTGTGCCTCAGCTGTAATTTTGGAATGCCAAAAAGAGGTACCATTCTATCATGACAGAAATTCCAGCCATAGCTCGATGTCTTCCCTCAAAGCTCGGGTGACCCTGGCTGGGTGAAATGGCTGGGTAAGCCCTTTCATGGCATCACACAGGTGGCGAGCAAAGGCCCTGCCCGGTGTGATCACCTTGCAAGCAAAGTTTAAGTGACCATGCAAAACCTGCAGCTCTTTCAGCATCACTTTGTATCCCGACAACATATTACTCAGTTTGTCTTGCAACTGTGACAGCTTATCATGGGGGAGATGAGACTGCTGTCTCGAGGTGTCTAGCAGGACCCCTAAGAAAATGAGGGAAGTGGCCGGTCCCTCCATTTTGTCATCTGCCAAGGGGACTCCTAATTCGAGGGCCAGAGCCTGAAACTCCTGCAGGAGGTCAGCACACTTAAAAGCTTGTGCCGGGCCACAAAAGAGGAAATCATCCAAATAATGGAGCACATGGCTGGAACCAGTGTGTTGGCAAAATGCCCAATCCAAAAAAGTGCTAAAGCACTCCAAGGCTGCACAAGAAACAGAACAGCCGAAAGGCACAACCTTGTCTACAAAATATTGGCCATCAAAGGCAAAGCCAAGCAGTTCAAAGTCCTGTGGGTGCACAGACAATAGGCGGAAAGCAGATTTAATGTAGCACTTTGCCATAAGGGCATCCTTGCTGCATAATCAGACCATTTGGACTGTCTGATCAGAAGAGGAATGCTTAACAGTATATAACTCATGTGGTATTGAATTATTTACTGACGGGTAAGATAAATGGTAGATCAAATGGAATTCCCCAGAACCCTTCTTATTTATTTATTTATTTATTTATTTATTTATATTTATATTGCCACCCCCTCGCCGAGGTGTCTCTGGGCAGCTCACACATTGACAATAAGACTCTACAAAAGCATCTAAAACATTAAAAAGAAAACCCACCAAGTTAAAAATTCTTTCAAAAATATATTTAAAAGTTCTAAAAAAACCTAAACAAGCCAACCCACGGCGGGTGTCCCCCCCAGCCGCCACCACCCCACACCTGCTGTGCCAGCCAGGCCTTGAGGCTTTTATGGAAAGGGAGAAGCTCTGCCTGGAGGCGAAGTTCAGTTGGCAAGATGTTCCAAAAGGCCAGAGCAGACACAGAGAAGGCTCTCCTTCTTGTGCTAGAGAGGCTCGCCTCTCTAGCCAATGAAACTAAAAGAGAGCCCCTCCGGTCCGCTTTAGTGGATGTCCTAGGAGTGATGTGGTCTCTTAAGTACCCTGGACCACTACCATGTAGGGCTTTAAAGGTAATCACCAGCATCCCAAATTGCACCCGGAGGCACACTGGTAACCAGTGTAGCTCCTGCAGCAGTGGTGAGGCATGGGCATATCGTCCACACCCCATCACCACCCGAGCAGCTACATTCTGGACCAGTTGCAGCTGCCGAATGGTCATCAGGGACAGCCCCATGTAGAGCACATTGCAATAATCAAGTCTGGAGGTGACTAGAGCTTCAGTGACTATGAGCAAGGAGTCCCGGTCCAGGAGCGGGTGTAAGTGGCAAATCACATGAAGTTAATTCACCAGGGGGGACACTTTCAAATTATGGAAGGGTGGCCAGTCAAATGGGCTGGCCACCCATCCCACAGCCAGCTCCTTTCCAATACTCTGCCTGACAACATGCTCTAAGATGATTACCAAATGGAGGTTTGGAGCCATTTGCGGAAAACGGGCCCCCAGGGCAGGGGGATCCAAAAACCAAAAGTGAAGCCTTCTTGAAAATAGTGCACTGCCTCCGCCAGGTAACCAGGAAACAAACCAGGAAACTAATGTATCAAGCTTGATAGGGCTGGGCGTCTTTTGCAGGCTGTGGCAGCTCAGTCCTTTATGCCTCTGGGGGCTGCTTTATGTGCAGGAGTAGGCAAGTTGGCTGCTTCCGAACATTGTGCACTCGTTATGGTATTTGCAGGCTTTCCTGGAACAACATCCCTGTCCCACAAACTTCCAGCAAACCATCCTGGGTTGAAATGCCTGGCCTGTCAATGGGTGGGTGGGAGGCGCTGACATGGGGCATGCACCAGGTGTCCACAGTCATAATGATCACCAGACACTGGGTGAGAAGGGGTCATGAACTGGAGCCACAACAGGGCATATGGCTCATCCCAACGCATGGTCAGCCAGATGGCTGTATACATGCGGAAATTCTCATCATAAAGGACCCATGCCGACTTGGGAAGTCTACATAAGCTTGTCATGGTTTTCACATGCGACCTTGTCTTAATTTTAAGGTGACATTTGATCCATGTAGTGTTAAGACACATTTTGTAGTTTTTTTAGGCTTAGAAATGCCAGTTTTCATTTTAGAAACACATTGCAATGCCAGGCTGTTAGTCTGACATGACAATGATGTATAGTTAGAATAGTTGCCTTCCCAACGGGAGGAGGGAAAAGTGAGTGTCCAGGACTGGATGCATTTCAATGAAACACCTGCAGTCCCCACGAGGGTACTGACTGACAGCTAGGTCAGCTGACTACACCATGAGGGTGATGATGCCTCCATTCCTGTCAATCAAACTAATTGCCAGGACACCTGTTAGAACAGAACTTTCCCAGAGAAAGCAAAGGTGGGGGCCACATGCTGAGCAGATGGCACCTGCACCTGCAAATGTCCTTGAAGACATCTCTCTTTCTCATGGGAAACAAAGGTGCTTTCTCATTAGATCACCACATTCCAAAGCTCTTTTTCGCTATAAAAAGGAGGCCAATTTGTTCATGCAGAAGCCACTCCTGAGACAAGGGGGAACCCTTGTCTCTTATCACCATGATCTTGATTTCTGCGGAAACCCTTGTCCGAGGGCTGCCCAAAATGTCTCTTCGGGGCTAATGCAATGCCATGAGGGGCAGAACCGCCCCTAAACCAGTAAGCTGAACCTGCTAGAGAGCTAGCAAGATTTTATTTCATTTATTTGTTTTATTAGATTATGTTTTATAGTGTAGATAATTTTAAGATCTGTATCCAGTATTGTGTTCCTTCAATAAATCTTCAAAAGCCAGTCGTGTGTTGCCTGCCTTTGTAAACAAGAAGAAGGAAAAGCAGCAGAGCAGAAGTGGCTTCAATTTGTCCTCATCGCTTTGAAAGATGGAAGGAGGTGAGAGGGATAGCTCTATCTGTAAAAGGGAGGGGAGGAGTAGCAGCACTAAGAAGCCTAGCTATTGTAAAGTGATTATTATTACCTGCCATATGCAGAAGGCTACTCTGTCCCTGTCCCCAACGAATCGGGCTAGGGTGAGGAGTGCTCAATAAGGCAGCAGGTCGCAGGACCTAAGGTCCACCCTGCCGGGTGTCCCCAAGAAAAATTCTGGGTGCCCAATGAAGCCTTTGTGAGGCATGTTCCTCCCCCTACATCCCTGATAAAGCTCAGTAAATAATCTCCAAGTATTGAATTAATGGTAACGCGATCTGTTGCCTGCCACGTACTGCCACCCTCACATAGATCAGATAAGCAGACAGCCAATTAGCCTAGGTCCGAGGAGGCTTCTTTGCAGGCGCACCCCCCAATAAAGGACTCAGACACTGATGAAAGTGGATAACGGCATTGGGCCACATTTATTGATTCATGCCCTAGTCCGAATTATAAATTTCTATTGGTAATTGACCAATTATAATTCTTAAGGCAAGCAGGCCGAAGTAACACTGGTAAGGTACCACCCAAAATTGCCAACAGCAATTGTTACAATGTATCTATTTGTATCAATTTGTTTGTTGACAACAAACAAATTGTTGACCGTAGTCAATATCTAACTAATGACCCCACCCTCTGATGCGTATCCGTGAAATCACGGGGTGATGCATGCTGTCTAGCTGTAGCCATCACCCCGTCGCCTGGTTCGTCATTGACCGGACAACATTTAACCAACTTATGCCTGTCTAGTGTTGTCCAGTCAATTGCGAACCTGCCGGATACCTGTGGGTCATAAATGTTTACCTTACCAGTGCTACCCGCCCATGTGACCAAAGTCAACAGCAGCAACAGAAACCCCTATATCAAACCATAGCAACAGTGTGGGATAGGCGAAAAAACCAGGACCCGAGAGCCAATTGTGGGTCCCAGCCAAAAATTCCCACCCGGCCCCGAAGCGACCAAAATATCACACTGTTAACTAGGGAGGGGGTGGAGGGGAAAAACTTCTCCGCTCCGTCGATTCGCAAAATGGCAGCGCGGCTGCCTCGTGGCCACCCCTTTTATAAGGGAGCTGGCCACGCCCCCTAACTACCCGGATGCCTTCGTCCGGTGGGGGGGGGCCGCAAAGAGCGTGGCGGCCATTTTGGCGCCGCGCTTGCATTGCAGGCGCACCCCCCAATAAAGGACTCAGACACTGATGAAAGTGGATAACGGCATTGGGCCACATTTATTGATTCATGCCCTAGTCCGAATTATAAATTTCTATTGGTAATTGACCAATTATAATTCTTAAGGCAAGCAGGCCGAAGTAACACTGGTAAGGTACCACCCAAAATTGCCAACGGCAATTGTTACAATGTATCTATTTGTATCAATTTGTTTGTTGACAACAAACAAATTGTTGACCGTAGTCAATATCTAACTAATGACCCCACCCTCTGACGCGTATCCGTGAAATCACGGGGTGATGCATGCTGTCTAGCTGTAGCCATCACCCTGTCGCCTGGTTCGTCGTTGACCGGACAACGTTTAACCAACCTATGCCTGTCTAGTGTTGTCCAGTCAATTGCGAACCTGCCGGATACCTGTGGGTCATAAATGTTTACCTTACCAGTGCTACCCGCCACACGGGGAGGCTTCCCAAAAGGCTCACCGCCCCCCCCCAAGACCGTCAGCTCAGTCAACAGGCCTGCTCGCCAGTTCACTAACAAGAGGTCCATACCTCCCTGCGACAGATGGGCCCCATCCCCTGAGTAAAGCTCGTAATTTTGCAGACTGATGGCGGGGAGGCGAATGACGCGTCCCCCACCCTTGTCGAAAAGGAACCAGGCAATAGCCCCGTTCACGGAGCATCGGCTCGGTCAAGAGCCTCGAGGCCGAACGCTCCCCTGTAAGCATACCACGGTATCGTGTCCGACCAATTGAGGGTTGTGGCAGGCCGCACATAATGTGAGTAGGGCAGATCACTGCAAATCGCAAGCTTCCGCGATAGGCCAGTGACCTGTCCCACGCCATTGCCCCCAAGGTACATAACCAGGACATCAGGCGAGTCAGCATCCCTGATATAGAAAAGGAATGGCAACAGTTCCCGCCATAACATGCCGCGCTTACCATACCACCTGAGACATGCGGATGCACCCAGTCCCAGTCGGGGTCCCCACTCTGTCGCCGCAGCGTAACGCGCTGCCCTGTGCAGCGTAACGCGCTGCCCTGTGCAGCGTAACGCGCTGCCCTGTGCACGTGGCTATGGCCTACCAGCCATACTGTCACCGGTGTAATACGACACCCAGGGTCTGTCAAGGAAAAAGGGGGGGGGAGAAACAGTGCAGTGACTAAACTGGTACTCACGGTTGAAGAGGGCGAACACAAAACTGAAAACATTGTGGTCCCCACCCTCCCATGCAGCGTATTTCAGCCCCGGAGTACCCAAAAACAGCTGCAGCAGAAGCCGCGCCCATCCTGAATGAATGGGTGCCGCAACGAGCCCCAGGGAGGCCAACACTGGCTAGTGCCTTCCCGGCACCCTCCAAAATTGGAATTTAGTAAGGGGAGACCCACCTTGGTGACAGAAAAATGGGCCATGGTGCGTGCCACGCAGTGCAAGGAAATCCTGTAGGGCACCAACCGGACAGATGTCTGCCAAAGAACATCGTAGCAGTCTTACTCCACTGCCTACGCCGTGCTGATCCGTTTTAGAGGAGCGTATCCTCAACTGAGCCCAATCATTGGCCACATAGACATCTTCGAGTTCCAGTGCCCTACGACTCGCATCCGCCTTAGACAGCATCACAATCTCGCTGATGCGGAGCGCTCCAAAAAATGCTACCGTTGTAGCCGCACGAAACAGGGCTGCCTCATACCTATCAAAACATAGGTCATGCCAGCCCCGAGCTATTTGGGTAAGAACCCCTGGGGAAATTGGGTGGCGGTCGTCCAGGCTACGCCCACGCTCCCGCACCCACCCCTCCAAAACGTGTCTCACACGGAAGTCAGCGGTATTGTACGCATGACCGCCTACTTTGGCCATGAAAGCCAGCGCTGGCAGCCTGGATGCTATGGTACGAGGCGCGAGGCCCTGGGCATGTAGGTGAACCCTAAATCAAAGGATGTGGGCCACTGGGATCGGCCAGGTGTCTGGCAGCTGGAATTGGGCACAGGATGCTCGGAAAGAATTGAATGCGTGGTGATACGCCTTACGCGTGCGTGGCGCTAGCGACATGCCGATCGCCCGGTTCACCTCTCCTTGCCAATGGTCCATATCTCGTCCGGGAGTGGCGAGGGAAATTCCTCCGCATCCGGGGCCAAGGCGCGGAACCGGGAGATCTGCAGGCGGGACAAAGCGTCAGCGATATCATTATTGACACCCGGGACATGCCTGGCCCTGAACAGCACATTGAGGTGCAGGCAGCGCAATACAAACTGGCGCACCAGGTCCATGACCCTGGGTGATTTAGAGGTTTGTGAGTTGACAATGTGGACAACGGCCGCATTGTCACACCAGAAATGAACAACCGAGTTGGCCCACTCCTCACCCCATAGCATCAAGGCCCCCAGAATGGGAAAAAATTCCAGATAAGTAAGATCACGCAGGCGACCCGTGCCAGACCAGGCTGGTGGCCACCTACCATAGGCCCACTTCCCATTGAAGTACATCCCATAACCCAGGGATCCCGAGGCATCGGACTGTATCTGGAAACGAGGGGAAGCCAGAAGGTCAGACCTCCAAAATGCCTCAGAAACTGGAGCCAGATAAGCATATCTGCCTTAATACCCTGGGTCAGTCTCACCCTATGGTGGGGCCTGGATAAGCCTGTCATGGCGTCGCACAAGCGCCGAGCAAATGCCCTGCCCGGTGCGACCACCCTGCAAGCGAAATTGAGGTGACCATGTAGCACCTGCAGTTCCCGCAGTGATGCCTTGCGTTTAGCAAGCAAGTCCGAGATAAGGGCCACTATCCTTGACACCTTATCCCCTGGTAACCTAGAAGCCTGCGCTACCGTGTCAATCTCCACCCCCAGGAAAACTAGCTGGGTAGATGGGCCCTCGGTCTTTTCGGGCGCTAAAGGGACACCAAGTTCCTCCATTAGCGTCTGAAATGTGTTGAGGAGACGTGTGCACGTGTCCCAGCCCCATTCACCCCCGAATAAAAAATCATCCAGGTAATGGGCTACAGACCGGGACCCTGACCTGCGGACAAAAGCCCACTCTAGGAAGGTGCTGAAACGCTCGAATGCCGAGCATGATATGGAACAGCCAAAAGGCATGGCCTTATCGAAATAATATTCTCCCCGGAACTTGAAACCCAGCAACTCAAAGTCACCCGGGTGGACCGGCAGGAGTCAAAAGGCAGACTTAATGTCGCACTTAGCTAACAGCGCACCCGGGCCACATGAGCGCACCATGCGCAGCGCTTGGTCAAAAGATGTATACCTGACCGAGCAAAGGTCATCAGGGATAGCATCATTGACCGATCTGCCGGCTGGGTAGGACAAGTAATGAATCAGGCGGAACTCACCCTGTGATTTCTTGGGCACTAAGCCCAAGGGTGACACTTTAAGGTTGGGGAACGGGGGTGCAGGGAAAGGGCCAGCGACCCTGCCCGCATCAATCTCCTTAGCAATGCTGGCAGCAGCCACCTCCTCCCTTCCCCTAAGGGACAAAAGGTTGGGGGCATCTTGGGGGGACCTATCACCCGTGAAAGGAATACGGAAACCCATTCGAAAACCCTGAAGCAGGTAAACTGCATCTGCCTCCCTCGGGTACAATGCGAGCCAACGCTCCAACATGTCCACATTAATCGGGGAGGGGGCCTTTCGATGAACCAGCTCCCTCTGCGGCAGTCTTGCCAGCCCCTTGTCCACCCCTACCCCTGCCCCGCATCCCTCCAGGCCTGGGACAGGCGGATGCAGCATGGGGGCCAGCACAAGAGGGACACTCATGCCTGAACCGGCAATTCTTCCTATCGCAGGAACCATTGGCCAAGAAAGTCCAGCACAGCAGGCGGGCTAGAACCCCCTGCCCCGCCACCTTGCGGGGTATCTGTGCTGGGGCCGCTCGCTGGACAGCATGTCCACAATGGTATCTTTCCCCAGGCGCAGGGCGCGTGGGAGTCATGTACAGAAGCCACAGCTTCTGGCAGGGCTCGTCCAACCTCATCTCTGGGTGCAGGGGAATTCGCATACGGAATTCTTCATCGTAAGCCAACCACGACGGGCCCGGGAAGTCAACCATCGCCCGGTATATATTGTCCAAATACTGGACCATCGGGATTGCCAGATCTGGCCTGACCCTGAGGTAAACCGCCATGTATATGAGGTACGCTGGCAACCAGTTGGCCCACGTGCGTGGCGGCTTACAACGACGTGCCTGTTCCTTATCCTTCTCATCCTGCCCCTCCCTCTCCTCCTTGGTGGGCTCTCTGTTAAGAAGGGAGAAGATGTCCACATACTCCCCACGCCAGATCTTTTCCTTGGTAGCCTGGGCCAGATGATCCCCAAGGGGCAAGGAATACCCCGCTGTCGGCAATGCCGACATCGGCACGGTGGGAACTGTGGGCATTGCGAAAGGCGCCTGGACCAACCCGGTCACCCCTAACATGTTCCCCACTGAGCAGGAGGTGCCACCCCAAACAGGGCCCTGGGTGGGAAGTGAAGTCGCCGGGTGGGACGTCGGCGACTGAACCGTCGCACCACCCGTGCGAGGCCACGGCCACTGAAATGTTCCCCCCAAGGTAGCCAGGTGTGTGGGTGCACTAGATTGAACCGCATACTCACATGCTGCACCCCCGTGGGCCGCCCCCACCGGGGGTTCCGGCCCACTGGGGGCATCGGAGCTCACGACCGCGACTGAGCTCGCCGATGGGGCCTGCTCCGCACCAGCCTGTTGATTGGGGAGCTGCGAGGCAGTGGCCGACGCCGGCCCACGTGCCTCGGGCAGCTCGACCCGTCCCGCCACCTGCCGGAGCCCGGCAGACGAAGCATCAACCTGCGCCCCAAAAGGGACCCCCGGGTGGTTAACCCTCGCGAGGGATGCCTCGAGGGCTGCAACACGGGCCAGAAGGGCCTCCACATTAACATAGCCCCCTAATCCCAGGGGGGGCAAAGGGCCAGCCGGCCCATGGGCCGCAGGCGCCGGTCCAGGTCCCTGGATCCCAGGGCCCGAATACGGCCAAGAGCTCAGGCCCGGCCCCTGCAGGGCCGGGGGCATACCCTGCCAGGGTAGGGAACCCAACCACCCCCCATGGCTGGAACCCCCCGCAGGAAGCTGCGTACAAATAGAAGAAGGCCCCGAAGAATGGGCCATGCCAGGGGCAGTGGCCATAGCTTGTGGGCCGGGGGCCGCGGCCCCTGCCGGGCCGGTATGCGGACGGCCCGCCTCAGGCCAAGGGGCTATCAACCCCATCCCACCGGTCCCGGTGGGCTCTGGCAAGGGGGGCTGCTGAGGAGGTGCAGTCGCGGTCCTCCGACCCGGCTGGCGCCTCCGCGCGGAGCGAACCGCATTCGCAGTTGCCTTCTTCTTAGAGGGCATAGCAGATATGCTGGGAAGCCGGAGAAAGAGAAGGAAAAACGCCACCCAATAGGCTTCCCGGCGAAGGAAAGAGCGACGGAGGTAAGAGGGGAAAAACTTCTCCGCTCCGTCGCTTCGCAAAATGGCAGCGCGGCTGCCTCGTGGCCACCCCTTTTATAAGGGAGCTGGCCACGCCCCCTAACTACCCGGATCCCTTCATCCGGTGGGGGGGGGGGGCGCAAAGAGCGCGGCGGCCATTTTGGCGCCGCGCTTGCATTCTCCTTATTTATAGGCTTTGCAGAATTTAGAATAATATTATCTTAACTGGAGTGTTAAAATTAACAACTGAAGTTCAAAACAGAAAGAGGCTAACATTTTGTGTTACTTCTTGGCTGGTCTGAGCCCAAGCCAAGTCAACTGCACTCTTGTCTTTCTCGTCCATATCTTTGTCTGGCTTGTCCGAATCCCTTTTAAGCAGGGAAAATATATTGACATATTCACCTCACACTATTTTATCCCTCATGACCGGGAGAAGATGGTCACCCTATGGTAGGGGCTGGTCACTGAAAGGCAACGCAGATGCAGACACAGTTGCAAGGGTCAACGAAGCTGAATACCCAACCTGTGGATTCATCCCAGTACTTTGGTGGTAGGGGAATAAACCCTGGGAGGTGGATAAGGGGCCATCCACAGAAGCTTAGCTGCTGACTGCCTACCTGGGGAGTTCATAGCCTGCATGGGACTAGGCCAAGGCCAAGGCCAAGAAGGCAGCAGTGTAGGCAAAGAATGAGGGACCAGGGTCTCACACTCAGTCACATTCCTCGATTCCACATACTCACCCAATCTTGGCTCAGGAGTAGATGACACCACTGCCACAGTGCTCTCAGGTTCGGTCAGCATGGAAGCACCAGACAACTGGGCAGATTCTTCAACTTCTACGTCCCGTGCAGACGATGTCCAAGGCACCCCCACTGGCACATTCATTTCCCGAGATGTTGCTGCTGCCTCCAGAGCATCCACACGCTTCTGGAGAACCTGAGCAATCTCTTTTCCAGGTCAGGAAGCCATGGGTACTGGCAAATCCCACGTGGGGCATGGAGAAGTTCTCTTCTCCACACCCACACCTGAAGCAGAAGAAGCTTAGATGCACGTGCTTTCGCCAGATTATGAAAAGAAGAGAGAGAGTGAGGCAGGAAGGAGACACCCTCTTATAGAGCATAGGCTCCTCCCCAAAACACCGATGCCTCTGGTTGGTTGGCCCCTTGGGGTGGATGGGCAGCAAAACGCGTGCACATGTTACTTCATATGACGCAGCCATTGTTTGCATTTCTTCTTGTTCAATAAGACGGGAGTTAGGTTCTGGCACCAGTGGTGGGATTCAGCAGGTTCACCCCAGTTCACCCGAACCAGTACCAGAATCTCTGGCTGGCCCCGCCCATTCAAGTTTTGAAATAATGCAATGCTTTCCTCCTGGCCATGCCCACCATACCATGCCCACAGAGTAGGTAGTAAAAAAATTGAATCCCACCACTGTACATAACCTCAGCAGCTTGGTGTGAAGGTGCTTATCATATGATCCTATTGCAAGCGCGGCGCCAAAATGGCCGCCGCGCCCTTTGTGGGCCCCCCCCACAGGACAGAGAATCCGGGTAGTTAGGGGCGTGGCCAGCTCCCTTATAAAAGGGGTGGCCACGAGGCAGCCGAGCTGCCATTTTACCTCAGCGACGGAGCGGAGAAGTCTTTTCTCCTGTGTCTCCGTCGCTCTTGACCCTACCGGGAAGCCTTTTGAGTAGCGATTCTGCCTCGCTGGCTTCCCTCTGCTTCGGTGGAGATGCCTTCGAAGAAGAAGGCACCTTCGAGTGCAGCTTGCGCGGTTAGGAGGCGCAACCCAGGTCGGAGGACCGCGGTGCCGCCTCCTCAGCAGCCGCCTTTGCCCGCCCCTGCCGGGGCCGGCGGAATGGGGTCTATTGCCCCTTGGCCCGGAGTGGGCAACCAGAGTGCGGGCGCGGAAGGGGTTCCGGCCCGCGGCCCGCGAGCGGTGGACACCGCTCCTCCACCTGCCCACCCTGTTGGGCCTACTCCTCTTGGGTCGCAGCCTCTCCCGGGGCCCTCTAGCCTTGGGGGCTGGTGCGGCCCCCTGCATTGGCAAGTTTCTCCACCGACCCTGCCGGGCTTCGGTGCTCCCTTGAAGCGTTGTTGGCTCAGGCCAGTCAGGCGGGGCCCCCCCCTCCTTTGGGGTTCCTTTTGAGGCGCTGTCGGCAGGAGGACAACAGCCGACAGGGAGGGTTGAGCTGCTGCAGGCGCGTGGCGCGGTTTCGGCCACTGCCTCGCAGCTCCCCAGCCAGCAGCCAGGTGCAGGTTCCCCGGTGATGAGCTCTACGTCGGTCGTGAGCTCCGACGCCCCCAGTGGGCCGGAACCCCCGGTGGGGGCGGCCCGCGGGGGTGCAGCATGTGAGTATACGGTGTAAGTGAGTACATCCACACACATTCCCAATATGGGGGGGGGGCTTTTCAATGGCCTTGGCCTCACGCGGGCGGTGTGGCGGTGCACCCGCTGACGCCTCCCCGGCGATGTCAGCTAACACCCAGGGCCCCGTGGTGGGGGGGTGTTCCCTACCCTTAGGGGAATGTTTTGGGTGGTCGGGTTGGTCCAAGCCCCTATTCCTCCGATGAGTGACCACTTGGCACAGGCCGCCAGAGGGTAAATTTGGCGGGGGGAGTACGTGGATATCTTCTCACTCCTAAACAGTGTGCCCACCAAGGAGAGAGGGAGGGGCAGAATGAGTAGGATAGTGCCGGGCACGTTGTCGCAAGCCACCAAGTATGTGGGCCAAATGGTTGCCGGCCTGCATCGTAGGCATGGCGGTGTACCTTAGGGCCCGGCCGGATCTGGCAATTCCGATGGTCCAGTATTTGGACAACGCCTACCGGGCGATGGTTTACTTTCCGGGCCCAGCGTGGTTGGCTTGTGACGAGGAATGCCGCAGGCGGATTTCCCCGCACCCCGAGATTAGGCGAGATGTGCCAGGCCAGAGGCTGCGGCTTTTGTACGTTACGCCCACGCACCCTGCACCCGGGGAGATATACCATTGTGGGCATGCGGTTCAGCGGGCGGCCCCAGCACAGGTCACCTGACAGGGGGCGGGGCGGGGGGTTCCAGCCCGCCTGCTGTGCTGGACTTTCTTGTCCAATGGCTCCTCTAATGGGAAGACTTGCAAATACAGACAGGAGTGTCCCACCTGTGTTGGCCCCCATGCGACCTCTGCCTGTCCCAGGCCTAGAAGGATGCGGGGCAGAGGGTGGGGCAGACAGGGGGCTGGCAAGACTACCGCAGATGGACCTAGCTCACCGAAGGGCTACCTCTCCATTTAAGGTGGACATGTTGGAGCGTTGGCTCACACGGTACCCGAAGGGAGAGGATGCAGGTTATCTCCTTCAGGGTTCTAGGCGGGGGTTCTGGATCCCTTTCATGGGTAATAGGTTCCCTCAGGATGCCCCCAATCTTTTATCCCTTAAGGGGAGGGAGGAGGTGGCTGCTGCCAGCTTTGACATAGGGTCCATGCGGGCGGGGTCGTTGGCCCTGTCCCTGCACCCCCGTCCCGGGGAGCATATTATTTCAATGATGCCATGCCTTTTGGCTATTCCATTGGGGCTCGGTATTCGAGCGTTTCACCACTTTCCTAGATTGCGCTTTTGTCCGCAGGTCAGGGTCCCGGTCTGTAGCCCATTCCCTGGATGGTTTTATTCGGGGCTGAACGGGGCTGGGACACGTACACACGTCTCCTCAACACATTTCAGACGCTAATGGAGGAACTGGTGTCCCTTTAGCGCCCGAAAAGACCGAGGGCCCATCTCCACAGCTAGTATTCCTGGGGTGGAGAGTAACACGGTAGCGCAGGATTCTAGGTTGCAGCGGGATAAGGTGTCAAGGCTAGTGGCCCTTGTCTCGGTCTTGCTGGCTGAGCGCATGGCATCACTGAGGGAACTTCTGGTGCTA
Organism: Bradypodion ventrale; assembly: GCA_035047345.1. Lineage (NCBI taxonomy): Eukaryota > Metazoa > Chordata > Lepidosauria > Squamata > Chamaeleonidae > Bradypodion > Bradypodion ventrale. The sequence continues at coordinate 142,692,369 of JAWDJE010000005.1, forward strand.
TATGGTCACCCCAGTTTGGCTGGCAGGGTCGTCGCAACGGGCAGGGCATTTGCTCTGCGCTGGGGCGACGCCATGGCGGGATTATCCAGGCCCCACCACAGGCTCAGATTTACCCGGGGTATCGGGGCAGGCATGCTTGTCTGGCCATAGATCCAGAGGTAGTTCAACGGGGTGTCATTTTGGGGTCTGATCTCCTGGCTCCCCCTTGCTTTCAGATGGAGTCCGATGCCTCAAGATTCCTGGGTTTATGGGATGTACTTCAATTAGAAGTGGGCCTATGGTGGGTGGCCAACATCCTGGGCAGGCAAGGGTTGCCTGCATGGTCTCATGTAGCTGGAATGTTTCCCTATCCTGGGTGCTTTGATGCTATGGGGCAAAGAGTGGGCCAACTCGGTTGTGCAATTTTGGCATGTCAACGCGGCTGTGGTCCGCATCGTCACTGCACAGATTCCCAAATTGCCCGGGGTTTTGGAGCTAGTGCGTGGTTTGTGTTATGCAGCCTGTCCCTCAACGTTCCCTTCAGGGCCAGGCATGTCCCAAGGGTTGATAATGATATTGCTGCTGCTTTGTCCTGCCTGCAGGTCTCCCGGTTCCGTGCCTCGGCCCCCGGATGCGGAGGACTTTCCCTTGCCACTCCCGGACGAGGGATGGAACGTTGGCAAGGATAGGTGAACCGGGCGATTGGCCTGTCACTAGTGCCATGCATGAGTAAGGCGTACCACCACGCATTTAGTTCCTCCAGAGTATTATGTACCCGATTCTGACTGCCAGGAACCTGGCCGATCCCAGTAGCCCATGTTCTGCGGTTCATGGTTTACCTGTATGCCCAGGGCCTTGCACCACGCACCATAGCATCTCAGCTGTTGGGTTGGCTTTTATGGCCAAAGTGGGAGGTCGTGTGGACAGCACCAATGACTTCCGGGTGAGACATGTTTGGGAGGGGTGGGTGCGCGTGCGCGGGCGTTTCCCGGGCGACCGCCACCCCATTTACCCAGGGGTTTTTTACCCAGTTGGCCCGGGGCTGGCCTGGCCTCTGTTTTGATAGATGAGGCAGCCCACTTCATGCGGCTACAACGGTGGCCTTTTTTGGAGCCCTCCGCATCGGCGAGCTTGAGATGCTGAGTAAGGCGGATGCAAGATTTTCCCAGGGTTTTTTACCCAATTGGCCCAGGGCTGGCCTGGCCTCAGTTTTGATAAATGAGGCAGCCCACTTCATGCGGCTACAACGGTGGCCTTTTTGGAGCCCTCCGCATCGGCGAGCTTGAGATGCTGAGTAAGGCGGATGCAAGATTTTCCCAGGGTTTTTACCCAATTGGCCCGGGGCTGGCCTGGCCTCTGTTTTGGAAATGAGGCAGCCCACTTTATGCGGCTACAACGGTGGCCTTTTTTGGAGCGCTCCGCAACGGCGAGCTTGAGATGCTGTATAAGGCGGATGCAAGTTGTAGGGCACTGGAACTCGAGGATGTCTATGTTGCCAAAGACTGGGCCCAGTTGAGGATATGCTCCTCTACGACAGATCAGCATGGCGTAGGCAGTGGTGTAAGACTGCTACGGTGTTCTTTGGCAGACATCTGTCCGGTTGGTGCCCTACAGGAGTTCCTGGCACTGCGTGGCATGCACCACGGCCCGTTTTTCTGTCACCAAGATGGGTCTCCCCTACTAAATTTCAGTTTTGGAAGGTGACAGGCAGAGCCCTCACCAGGGTGGGCCTACCAGGTGCCCGTTATGGCACACATTCATTCCGTACTGGTGCAGCCTCTACAGCAGCTGCTTTTGGGTACTCTGGGGCTGACATACGCAGCATGGGGAGGTGGGGCTCGCAATGTTTTCAGTTTTATGTGCGCCCACTTCCGCCATGAGTACCAATCCAGTCACCTTACCGTCTTTTTCTCAATTTTTCTCAATTTTTCTCAATTTCTTACAGACCCTGGGTGTCGTATTACACCGGTGACAGTATGGCTGGTGGGCCACAGCTATGTGCACAGGGCAGCGCGTTACGCTGCGGCGACAGAGTGGGGACCCCGACTGGGACTGGGTGAACACTCCAGTCTCACATGGCATGGTAAGCCTGGGATGTTATGGCGGGAGCTGCGGCCTTTCATTTTTCTGGCCTGAGTGCTGACCCGCCTGACATTCTCATCATCCACCTTGGGGGCAATGATTTGTGCCAGGTCACCGGCTTATCGCTCAAGCATGCGATTTGCGAGGACCTCGCCTACTTGCATTATGTCTGGCCTGCCACAACCCTAGTTTGGTCGGACATTATCCCGCGCCTTTCTTATAGAGGGGGCGTTCACCTCCTGGCGCTAGGCGCACGTTCAACGGGGCGGTGGCGCGGTTTCTTGCCGACAGGGCTTGGGGACGGGTCAGTCATCACCCCGATATTAGTATACAAATTATGACTTGTACGCAGGGGATGGGGTCCATCTGTCGCGAGGAGGTATGGACCTCCTGTTAGGTGATTGGCGAGCAGGCCTGTTGACCGAGCTGACGGTCTGGGTGGGGGCGCCAGGTCTTCTTTGAAGCCCCTCCGTGTGGCGGGTAGCACTGGTAAGGTAAACAGTATGACCCACAAGTATCCGGCAGGTTCGCAATTGACTGGACAACACTAGACAGGAATAAATTAGTTAAACGTTGTCCGGTCAACGACGAACCAGGCGATGGGGTGATGACGATTGCTAACCAGCATGCATCACCCCTGTGATTTCACGGATACGCGTCAGAGGGTGGGGTCATGAGTTAGTTATTGACTACGGTCAACAATTTGTTTGTTGTCAACAAACAAATTGATACAAATTGATACATTGTAACCAATTGCCGTTGGCAATTTTGGGGTGGTACCTTACCAGTGTTACTTCGGCCTGCTTGCCTTAGGAATTATGATTGGTCGTTTTACCAATACAAATTTATAATTCGGACTAGGGCATTGAATCAATAAATGTGGCCCTATGCTGTTATCCACTTTCAATGTTGTCTGTGTCCGTTATTGGGGGGGTGCGCCTGCAATGCTCCACACAAGGCTTAAGCTATGGCATCTTGCCACACATGGTGGGGTCCCCCAAGGTTAAGTCCTGGGACCCCTGCTTTTCAACCTTCATAAATGATCTAGAAGTAGGAGTAAATAGCAAGGTAGCCAAATTTGCTGACAACACTAAATTATACAGGGTAGTGAAAACTGTGAGAGATTGTGAGGAGCTCCAGAGGGATCTCTTGACACTGAGGAAGTTGGCAAAACAGTAGCAAATGAGCTTCAGCACTAGTAAGTGCAGAGTGATACACGTTGGGGGCAAAAAAACCAATTACATTTATAAACTGATGGGGGTTGAACTCTCTGTGACAAACCAGGAAAGGGACCTTGGTGTCCTGGTGGACAGCTCAATGAAGGTGTCAACCCAGTGTGCCTCAGCAGTGAAAAAAGCAAACTCAATGCTAGGGATCATTAGGAAGGGTATAGAAAATAAGTCAGCAAGTGTCATTTTGCCTCTTTATAAATCTGTGGTGAGGCCCCATCTGGAATACTCTGTACAGTTCTGGTCACCATACCTCCAGAAGGATATTATGGAGCTGGAAAAAGTGCAGAGGAGGGCAACCAGAATGATTAGGGGACCTCCTTACCATCTGAGGCTGCAACGGTTGGGCCTCTTCACTCTTGAACAACGGCATCTAAGAGGTGACCTGATTGAAGTTTATAAAATCATGCACGGTGTGGACAAAGTATATAACGAAAAACTGTTTTCCCTATCACACAACACTAGAACTAGGGGGGACTCCATGAAACTTTTTGGGTAATAGTTCTCAAACAAATAAGAGAAAGTTCTTTTTCACCCAGAGGATCACTGGTCTATGGAACTCCCTGCCAGAAGAAGTGGTGATAGCTGTCAGTCTCGACAGCTTTAAGAAAGGATTAGACAAGTTCATGGAGGACAAGGGTATCAATGGTTTTAATTATGTATACCTAAGGACAACCTCCAGGTTGGAGAGATAGGCAGGATATCTTTCAATGCCATTTCCAGGGAATCCTAAGCAGGTGAAGGCATCTGCTTGGGAATACCCTGAAGCAAATGGTGAGCCACTGTGTGAGACAGAATGCTGGACTGGATGGGCTGTGGCCTGTTCCAGCAAGGCTGGTCTTATGTTCTTATGTATGACAGAAGGCTACTGAAAAGATGGGTTTCTGTCAAGTGCAGCTGGCATGATCTATCTGTTATCTTGTGAATTTGCAATGCAAGACTGATTTGATCAGAAGCCATGGACAGTCATCATTAACTAAGCAAGAACGGTCTATTCCTGAAGCTTTGGATTCATTTTTCTCTTCTTGGCAAGTGCTGTGCAAACAGGGTTCATGCAGAATATGCAATAAAACATAGTGTTTTTCCTTGCCAGCACTGCCAATTCTCAGCAAACAAACAAGCCTGGCCTAATCATTCAATGTGATCAAGCTCTGGGAACCAATTTGGGGAAGGCACATGAAAGAACATTCCCTTCAAGTGACTGGGGGTAGTTGGCTGTTGCAGGCAGGATATCTCTCAATGCCATTTCCAGGGAATCCTAAGCAGGTGAAGGATCTGCTTGGGAATACCTGAAGCAAATGGTGAGCCACTGTGTGAGACAGAATGCTGGACTGGATGGGCTGTGGCCTGTTACAGCAAGGCTGTTCTTATGTTCTAACCCAGCGGTTCCCATTGTGGGGCCCATAATCCAGAGGGGGACTTCAATTCCCAGAAGCCTAAGTCAATACACTGGCTGATCAATACTTTGGGGATCTGACTTAAGCTTCTGGGAATTGAAGTCCAAAAACCAAAGGTTGGGAAACGCTGGTCTAACCTGACAGTATTTGAACCATTCTCTCACCCATCTCAGCTAGAGTTTTTATATGGTTCATCATCAGTGCATAGAAAAGTTACTTCTTAACACTATAACTTCCAAAATACCCAGCCAGTGATTGTTTGGAGAATTCTGGAACTTATTGTTCAAAGGAAGCAACTTCTACAAGCTCAGTTCATTGCCACTTCATGCCATTATTAGAAGTGGATTCTGATCAGATACTAGATTGCTGCCTGGCTGCAATAATGGACTGGATGACAGCTAAGAGGATGAAGTTGAATCCAAACAAGATAGAGACCCTGTTATTTAGCAAAACTGCTGCTCAGTTACTGACCTTCTCTGGAAAGGATTCTTCTCCCCTTGAAGGACCAGGTTCAGGATACTGGATCTGGCTCTCTCTATAGAGATGCAAGTATCTACCATGGCCAGGTCAGCCTTATTCCATATCAAACAAGCATTAATAGCACTTCTGCTTTGATAATGATTGGAGCTATTACACAAGCAACATCAAATTACAGAAGGGTGATTACACAATAGGATATCAACCTATCAATCCAGTTGCTGTGGTTTGCAGTCCAGCAGCATTTGGAAATGAGGAAGAGATTGATGTTGAATCCTATTGACATGGAAATGATGGTAACTGACATTCCCTGTGATTAGGATAGGTTGGAAGATCCTTTGAGGAAACATTATTTTCTCCCTCCCCAAAAAATGTTCTTGCAGCTATTCTCCTTCTGGGATTACATTTTGGATTGTCAAGAGTAATAATAGAGGATGGTGATTATTTCCATCAATTACATCTGACATGAAGACTATGAAATTTTCAAAATTACAAGCATTTTCATTCAGTTGAGTAACAGCTTTTATTCCATGTGATGATGTAGCCAAGGAATGTACATTAGATTCGAATGAAGATCGAAGTTTGGGTTTATTTGGGCTCCTTTGAAGTGATCTGGGTGTTGCCAGCCTTAAACTACTTCCTTCTGAACCAAATGACCAAAGTTGCACCCTCCAGTTCCCTCAAAGGAACCGGAGGGGAAAGAGGAGGAGGCCGCCCCGCCACCACCACCTGGGGCTGGGCCACCGTGCCACTCACCATCTGAGCCACCCTCTGGTTCCCTCAAAGGAGCCGGAGGGGAAAGAGGAGGAGGAGGATAAATAGTTAATTATTTAAATATAGAAACTGTAATGACTCTGAAAGTACCCAATTTTTAGCGATTTGATGTAACTAACTTACCGGAGAGACTTTCTCATATAGAGACTTTATAAGAAACTGACTTGATGTTGTAACGTGGGAAACATTCCCACCACTGGTAAACCTTGTAAGGTATCCAGTACGTCACAATGACGTCACTGATACCGCAACCAATGGGCGCCCATGGGGTGAAATTCAAATGTACTGTAAGCATATATAAGGAGCTGCATCTCCGCCATTACCTCATGTTCAGATTACGTACCTTGCAATAAAAATGTGTTTGGCCCCCTGAATGCTGCCTACCACATATCAATCTTCGAACATTAAATTGGCGATGAGGATGGGATAATGGCTCCTCACAGCATCAAGCTACTTTCATTCGACATCAAGAAGCCAGAGCAATGGGTGCCAATTCTGACATGTGATGGCCGCCGAGCGCATCGAGGACGAGGACCAAATGCGATCCTGCCTCCTAGCCCAGATTGGCCTCCCCACACTCGAACTGGTAATGCATATGATGATGCCACGGTCAGTCGACTCAGTCCCACTCGACAAGATCCTGTTGGCGTTGCAGAACCACTTTCAGCCGAAAGTGTCCATCTTCCCAGCCAGAGTCATCTTCCACAGGCAGGACCAGTATCCGGGTGAGTCCATGGCCGACTACACCGCTGCCCTCAGGTTAGCCGCTGCCCCTTCCTAGTGGGAGAATTTGAAGGAAGCCCTGAGGGACCACCGGCTGTGCGGTTTGCAAGATGAGGAGATCCAGAGGAAGCTGATGGCCCACGAGCACCTCTCATTTAACTCCATCCTGAGAGAGGCCCAGGTGGCCGAAGTAGCGAGGTCCGGGGTCCGAGCGTTCAGAGCAAAGCCGGCCACACCTGGGGGGTCTGCCATGCAGGTCGCTTGGCACTCACCCTGCCATGCATCCAGCTCATCCTCCTCCCCGGAGGCCTCTGCATCCTCCAGGGCTGTCTCCAGCGACATCGACGACGTCCAAAAGGTCCTGAGAAAGGTGCCCAAGAAGCAGGCAAGCAACAAGGCCCACCGCCGATGCGACGGCTGCAGACATCCCACGACCGGAAGAAGTGCCCCTTCCGAAAGGCCAAGTGCCACCACTGCAGACGCTGAGGCCACATCAGCAAGGTCTGCAGACGATGGCGGAGAGAGGACCAGGAGCCAGCCAAGCAGCCCCGACAGAGAGGAGGCACCATAGGGAAGATTTCTATGGGTGAGCCAACCGTAAGCCGCGTGTCTGTGGCACACCAGCATTTTTTGTAGAGGTACTTTTACAGGGGGTCCCTGTTAGGATGGAGATGGATTCGGGTTCATCTTACTCCATCGTGTCCCAGAGGGTTTTCCTGAGTATTCCCCCCAATTCTCGCCCCAAGCTCAAGACCCTCAAGACGTCCTTGTGAGACGTGCAGGGCAACCTGATTCCTGTTTTGGGGGTGGGGGATTTCAAAGTCAAGTTCAAGAAGTTCACCGAGAAGCTGCCCCTTGTGGCACTGAAACGGGGTTCCAGCTGCCTCCTGGGGAGCCAGTGGTTTGCTCCCTTGGGTATTGAACTGTCCGGCATCAACGCCATAGAGACTGACCCAGTGTGGGATGTGTGCGATGCGCACCCAGCGGTCTTCGGGAAGGGGCTCAGGAGGTATAGGGGGCCCCAGTCTCATTTGACCTGGATCCAGAAATTTATCCCATTTGGCTCAAGAAGAGTGCCTTTCGCCCTCAAAGACAAGATTGAGGCAGAACTGGACAAACTGGTGAGTCAGGGGATCTTGGTTCCGGTGGACTCCGCAGAGTGGGAGACACCGATTGTTACAGCTTTAAAATCAAAAGTCCTGATTTGCGCCGACTACAAATGCACAATTAACAAGGCCATTCACCCTAATGCATATCCGGTGCTGGTAGTTAGCCATTTACTAGCCACTCTACATGGTGGTAAATGTTTCGCAAAATTAGATTTGGCCCAAGCATACCAGCAGCTCACTGTAACTCCCACTACAGCAGCTGCACAGACAATTGTAACACACAAAGGGGCTTTTAAGGTAACGCGCCTACAGTTCGGCATAAATTCAGCCCCAGGGATATTCCAATCTCTCATGGAATGCCTTCTAAAGGGTCTCCCCCGGGGTGCTTCCTTATTTTGATGACGTTTTGATCACTGCGGGGAGTGAGTCAGAACGAGCAAAGAGATTGGACAAAGTCCTCACAGTGTTCAAGAAAGTGGGGTTAAGTTTGAGAAGGGATAAGTGTGTGTTCCTAGCAAAGGAGGTAGAGTTCCTAGGGTTCAAGATAACCCCCAAAGGAGTTAAGCCCTCCGATTTGAAACGCCCCTCGCCCACGCAAAACCGGAACTGCAGTCCTTCTTAGGGCTCCTTAACTTTTACCATTCATCCCTGCCGAGGAAAGCTTCCATAGTGGAACCTCTCCATCGTCTTTTGAAGAAAGACGCGGTTTGGCAGTGGGGGGACAGCCAAGAAAAGGCTTTCAAGGAACTCAAACAGCTGTTGTCCTTTGAGGCAATCCTGACCCATTTCAACCCCAGGAAGCCCGTGGTGCTAGTTTGTAATGCTCCACCAGTGGGGGTGGGGGAGGTGCTATGCCACATGTTAGAAAACGGGTGGGAAGCCCCGGTTGCCTTTTACTCAAGGTCCCTTTCAAAAGCAGAGTGCAATTACGCGCAAACAGATAGAGAGGCCCTTGCGATAGTCACTGGAACCAAGAAAATCCACGACTTCCTCTACGATGGGGGGTTCACTATTGTAACCGACCACAAGCTGTTGCTGGGTATTTTCACCACGTGCAAGCCCACACCCCAAATTCTGTCCCCTAGAATGCTTAGGTAGGCCATATTCCTCAATGTGTACCAGTACACACTGGTTCACCGCCCGGGGAAAGACATCAGCCATGCTGATGCACTTTCCCGGTCTCCTTTCCCAGAGCTAGGAGAAACTGAGTGCGAGGTAGAACGGAACCATCAGGTGCTGCTGATTGAGTCCCTCGATTCACCCCCAATAGTACCCACAGACCTCACCAAGTCCACGGCGAAGGACAAAGTCATGTCCCTAGTTCTTTCTTGGATAAAGAAGGGGTGTCACGCAACTCCCCCAGCGGAGGAGTTCAAAGCTTATTTCCGGAAGCGGGTCGAGCAGTTGATAGAGAGGGGTTGCTTCCTCTGGGGCCAGTGGGTGGTAATTCCCGAAGCATTGCGCTCAAAGATGCTCAAATTACTAAATGTTAGCCACCCAGGAATTGTTTGCTCAAAGGTTTTGGCCAGAAGCTACTTCTGGTGGACCCAGCTTGATGCGGACATTGAGCACATGGTGGGTACTTGCAAAAGTTGCCAGAGTTCTCGACCGGAAGAGTCCCAACTTCCTCACAGAGAATGGGACACAGCCCGCGGACCATGGTCTCGATTGCACATCGATTTCGCTGGTACTTTCTGGGGCTCATTATTTCTGTTAATGGTTGACTCCTTTTCAAAGTGGCTGGAGGTCATTCCGATGCCCAATACTTCCTCTGCCGCAACCATTAAACAATTGCGGAGGCTGTTTAGTTGTTTTGGGTTACCCGATGTGCTTGTCTCTGACAACACCAGTACCTTTAACTCTGTCGAATTCCAGGCATTCCTGGAGAGGAACGCAATTCGACACATTACATCGGTCCCTTTTCACCCTGCAACCAACGGCCAGTTTGAGTGCCAAGTGCAAACTACTAAAGAGGCACTTCAGTGGATGGGCCACGGGGACTTAGAGCTACATTTGTGTCAATTTCTCCTGTGCTACAGAATAACTCCCTTGGCATCTGGACTCTCGCCTGCCGAGCTCTTAATGCACAGAAGACCGGTCTCGCTTTTCAACTGGTTGGATCCAACCAGGGTGGAGGATAAGGGGAGGAACATCAAAATTGCACACAGCAAGATTTTCTCAGTTGGGGACCCAATATATTGTAGAAATTATGCAGCCGCCGGCCCAACGTGGGTCCCAGGGGTGGTGATCAATCAAACAGGGCCAATTTCCTATCAGGTAAAAACAAGTTCGGGGCTACTGTGGCGGCGACATGCCGATCAGCTCAGGCGTCAGGTCACAGACACCCAGGGGTCTGAGGATCAGGGTTTTTCAATGTTAGGGTTCTGTCCCACCCGCTTATCCCAAGGGGGAGACACGGCAGACAGCCCACTAAGGGAATTGAATTCCCATCTCTTTCATCCTTTGCAGAGGGACTGGGAAGAATTCGAGAGCCCAGACCCCAACAGTTTAGATTTTGAGTTACAGGACAGGGGGAAGTTTTTTGAGTGTTCCCCCACTCATCCAAGCGAGCAGCGGGGTTTTGATTTCTCCCCAGCAGCCCCCCATCCTCTAGTTTTCAAGTCCACTTCAACTCCCTTGCAGACCACACAACGTACAGTTGGGTCGCCCCCTTCTCAGAGTAGCAGGTGGGAACTTCGCTCAAGTCAGCCTCCTTCCCTCCCAGGTTCTGATATGCAGTATCCCCTCCCAGGTTCATCCTCTGATTCGGGCCAGTGCTCCCGAGACGCCGCTAACACTCGTTTCCCTTCTGCAGGATGAGAGTCTGCGGAACCCGGAACGCCACATTCCTCCAAGCCCAACCAAACAGCAGTGTGACCAAAATGCATTTGCGGGCCACCACGATGGTTGAGGGACTTCGTCCCATCCTAGGGGGGAGGGATGTTGTATATGGAACTTGTGCCTTTAAGAAATGTAACCTTGTCTTCTAGTAACCTTGTATCCAGATGAACTGTGAATGAGTCTCAATGATTACAATGTAACTCAGCTGTTCTGGCTAGCAATTCAGCTGCCGCTAGAGGCATCTGCAGAGCTCAGCCCACGTGGTTCAAATCACCCAATCACAGAGTAACGCGGGAAACATTCCCACCACAGGTAAACCTTGTAAGGTATCCAGTATGTCACAATGATGTCACTGATACCGGAACCAATGGGCGCCCATGGGGTGAAATTCAAATGTACTGTAAGCATATATGAGCTGCATCTCCACCATTACCTCATGTTCGGATTGCATACCTTGCAATAAAGATGTGTTTGGCCCCCTGAATGCTGCCTACTGCATATCAATCTTCGAACATCAAACTTACATAGTGACCTGAAATAGTTAACTAACAGCAGAAAATTAACTAAATTTTTAGCCTGATATTGTGTTCTAAACTGTGATAATATGCATGATGTTTCCTTGTTTTAAACTGTGATAATATGTATGATGGGAGGAAAATGGCATAGAAACTGGCAAAGCACGCCAGGAAGTGTGCCAAGAGAACCCTATTGACCAAAGCAAAGGCAAAACAAAGGGACAAATCAGAGGAAACAGGAAGGATGCTCAGCACATTAGATGGACAGAAAAGGATGGGCAGGAAAGGGGGAGGAGAAATACAGTGTTGTAAGGAACAATATTGCATAGGGAACCCGGAATCTGGGTTCGCTGGAAGTAGTAAAAAAGGAAATGGAAAGAATAAGCATTGACATCTTGGGAATCAGTGAGTTAAAATGGACAGGGATGGGCTCTGGAAATCATCATATCTACTACTGTGGACAAGAAAACCTCAGAAAAAATGGAATGGCCATAATTGTAAATAAAAGAGTGAGAAAAGCAGTAATGGGATACAATCTCAAAAATGATAAAATGATGTCAGTCAGAATACAAGGCAAACCATTTAATATCACTGTAATCAAAATATACACACCAACCACTAGTGCAGATGAAGCCACAGTAGACCAGTTCTATGAGGACCTACAACATCTCAAAGAACAGACACCAAGAAATGACATCTACATTATCTTAGGAGACTGGAATGCTAAAGTAGGAAATAAAAAAATGGACGGAATAACAGGCAAATTGGAACACTGAACGAAGCAGGGCAAAGACTGATAGAGTTCTGCCAAGATAACACACTAGTCATAGCAAACACCCTTTTCCAGCAACACAAGAAGAGACTCTACACATGGACATCACCAGATGGCCAACATTGGAGCCAAATTGACTACATACTCTGCAGCCAAAGATAGACAACCTCCATACAGTCAGCAAAAACAAGACCTGGAGTGGACTGTGGCTCAGATCACAATCTACTGATCGCAAAATTCAGGCTCAGACTGAAGAAAATAGGGAAAACTAATAGGCCGGATAGATATGATCTAGACAACATACCCAAGGAATACATGGTGGAGGTGAGGAACAGATTCAATGGTTTGGACCAGATAGACAGAGTACCAGAAGAATTTTGGACAGAGATGCAAGACATTATGCAGGAGGCAGCAAGGAAAAACATACCAAAAGAAAAGAAGCACAAAAAAGCAAAGTGGTTGTTGGATGAGGCTCTTAAAATATCAGAGGAAAGAAGGAACGCAAAAGGCAAAGGAGAAAGGAAAAAATACAATCACTTAAAGAATTTCAAAGAAAAGCAAGGAGAGATAAGGAAACCTACATGAACAGTGTAAAGAAATAGAGGAAAACAACACAAGATGCAGGTCTAGAGAACTCTTTTTAAAAATTGAGGAAGTCAAGGGAACATTCAAAGCAAAAATGACCACAATAAAAGACAAAGATGGCAAGGAGCTAGCAGAAGCAGAAGAGATAAAGAAAAGATGGAAAGATTACACAGAGGAATTCTACAAAAAAGGCCTAAACACCCCAGATAATAACAATGAGGGGGAAACTGAACTTGAACCAGACATCCTAGAGAATGAAGTCAGAAAGGCCCTAAAAAGCACTGCAAATAAAAAGCTAGTGGAGATGATGGTATCCCAGTTGAATTGTTTAAAGCTCTAAAAGATGGTGGAATCAAACTATTACATGCTATATGCCAGCAGATTTGGAAAACAAAACAGTGGCCACAGGATTGGAAAAGATCAGTATACGTCCCAATCCCAAAAAAGGGCAATGCCAAAGAATGTTCAAATTATCGAACAATTGCACTCATCCCACAAACTAGCAAAGTGATGCTCAAGATAATACAGGATAGACTGCAGCAGCATGTAGAAAGAGAACTACCAGAGGTGCAGGCTGGGTTCAGAAGAGGCGGGGGGGGACCAGAGACCATATTGCCAATATACGTTGGATCATAGAGAAAACAAAGGAATATCAGAAACAAGTTTACTTCTGCTTCATTGACCACACCAAGGCATTTGATTGTGTGGACCACAACAAAACGTGGCAAGTAATTAAAGAGATGGGAATACCAAAACACCTTATATGCCTCATGAGAAATTTGTACATGAGTCAAGAAGCAACAGTTAGGACAGAAAACGGAATGATGGAGTGGTTTGCAATAGGAAAAGGAGTAAGACAAGGCTGCATTTTGTCACCCTGCTTATTCAACTTATACACAGAGCACATAATGCGCAACGCAGGGATGGAGGAATCACAATATGGGATCAAAATTGCTGGGAAAAACATCAACAATTTTAGATATGCAGATGATACCACCCTAATGGCAGAAAGTGAGGAAGACCTAAAGAAGCTCCTGGTTAGATTGAAAGAAGAGAGTGCAAAAACTGGCCTGAGACTCAATATCAAGAAAACCAAGCTAATGGCAACAGGCCATATCAGTCCCTGGAAAATAGATGGGGAAGAAGTAGAAGCAGTAACAGACTTTATTTTTTAGGATCAAAGATCACTGCAGATGGAGACTGCAGCCATGAAATAAAAAGGTGACTGATTCTTGGGAGACAAGCTATGAAAAACCTGGGGAACATAGTGAAATGTAGAGACATCTCACTGCAAACAAAGGTCCGCATAGTCAAAGCAATGATATTTCCAGTGGTAATGTATGGCTGTGAGAGCTGGACCATTAGAAAGGCTGAGCGCAGAAGAATAGATGCCTTTGAGATGTGGTGCTGGAGTAGAGTTTTGAGAGTCCCCTGGACAGCAAGGAGAACAAATAGGTCAATATTAGAAGAGATTAGCCCTGAGTGCTCCTTAGAAGGACAAATAACAAAGATGAAGCTGAAGTATTTTGGACATCAAATGAGAAGAGAGGATTCACTTGAGAAGGCCTTGATGCTTTGGAAGGTGGAGGGTAAAAGAAGAAGGGGACGGCAAAGATGAGATGGCTAGATGGTATTGTAGACACAATGGGCATGGGGCTGTGCAGACTAAGCAGGATGGTGGAGGACAGGGGTGCCTGGAGAGCAACGGTCCATAGGGTCACAAAGAGTCGGAATCGACTGTGGGACTGAACAACAACAAAACCAGTAGTGGGAGAAGGAGGGTAAAGAAGGAAAGGGGAGCAATAACTAGACCTATTTTCTAATCCTAGGATACGTTTTACAATGGGTTCCTGGAGCAGAGACTAGATTCAAGGGGCTCCTGGAGCAGAGCCTCTTGTTTTGCAAGGGGCTCCTGGAGCAGAGTCTAGGTCAATGCATATCCCTATCCATGAATTGCCCTTGGGTAAGACAGTATTCTTCCCAGGAAAAAAATATATAACTGCTGCTTCCTCACAAATGATGTATTAGAAGAAAAATAGGGAGATCTTTTTTGAAGTCACTGAAACAAAATGCTCACATAGAAAGGTCCAGGTTTGCTATAGAAAGATCTTATTAATGTTCACATCTTATAAAAGTGCATTTGAAAATTTGTGAATTCCTCACTGGAAATAATATTTCACATATAATGTATCTTCTGGACTTGCAAAGCAGGAAATAAAAATGTTCCTTCCGAAGTGAAGCTGCATTTAATCCTTTATGCCAAAAATGTATATTATACAAAAACATATATCAGCTTCTCATTCTAAAATGCTGCTTCTTCATGGGCTTTTATATTTACTTGAAGACAGGTAGTTTAATATCGTCACAGCATCTCTTCTAAACAAACAAACAAAATTTTTGATAGAAAATGGTTCAGTAGCACAGCCTGCTCCTTCCCCTAGGCCATATTAAGAAAATGGAGGGAACAAGATAACACAAAGCTCACAATAATATTTAAACTCAGTGTAATACATTGAGGAATTGAATATAACTATATGATGGATACTCTCTCAGTAGAAATCAAGGAAAAGTACAGGAGATAAAATATATTAACAACATCGGAGAGCAGGTTCTGTGTCCTAATTCAACTAGGCAATTCCTATAGGAATTATAGGACTCATTTGCATCAACACAAACACACACTTTGGCAATTGGATAAGCCAACTGATTCTTTGGGAACATTTCTCAAGAACTGGGTGGCTTACCATGAGGCACCCCATACACATACCTGTCTCATTACAAAAATCATGTGGACTTTGCAAACATTCTTGTCAAATACCTGGGGGAAAACTGTGGGATTGTTGCCACATTGAGGAATAATGAGGGGATAAAGAAA
The DNA here is from genome assembly GCA_035047345.1 of Bradypodion ventrale. Taxonomy (NCBI): domain Eukaryota; kingdom Metazoa; phylum Chordata; class Lepidosauria; order Squamata; family Chamaeleonidae; genus Bradypodion; species Bradypodion ventrale. The sequence continues at coordinate 142,707,727 of JAWDJE010000005.1, forward strand.
GAAAATACCCTACTGTCATTAAATGATATGGCCGTGAAGATATGCAAGGGAAGAAAGGCATGATAAAGATAAATAAAGTAGTTAGAAACCACCACCACATGTCATCCACTTCTAAAACAAGTCATTATTCAGTACTTTATTTTATTATTGATACATCTTGCCAGATGTGAGGCCCAGAGCATTTTATCGGCATCTGTGTGTAAAGAAAAGTATCAAGATACAATTTATGTCAGGTTTCCAAATTACTAAAACAGTTCTCAGTCTCTTCTCCTTTTCCCATTCTGGATGATTTTCTTTTAAAAATATTTAGTAAAATAAATAATGCCAATGACTTAGAAAATGCAAAAGAATTAAATTGAATGTATGTGGCGAAAAATACTTGATATGCTCAGTGGTAGCCTAAATTGGAGCTGATTAGGTCCAACAGTGTTGTCTGCTTAGATATCTGGCAACACCAGCCCCAGTTCTGAAGAGTGCAGTTGACTTGGCTTGGGCTCTGACCAGCCAAGAAGTAACACAAAATGTTCGCCTCTTTCTGTTTTGCGCTTCAGTTGTTAATTTTAACACTCCAGTCAAGATAATATTCTTCTAAATTCTGCAAAGCCTATAAATAAGGAAGGGAGATTAAAGGCTGAATTAATCAAGTTAAAAACTGGCTGTGATGCCAGCTTTCAAAAAAAATAGAGCAAGGCTTTAAAATTCATCCTCATTTTATAGACATGGAAAATGTTCAACTTTTGCACTGCATTGCTGGTAAAGCAACCAAGATGTTTCACTAGGGCAGGAAATGTGCCACAAGTTCATGTTTGATGCAGATATAGGATAAATTTTACCACACATTAGTGGTAGCCCAGTCGAGATGTACTTTAGACCTTGCAAAAATTTCCAAGTTAATGAAACTCTGGGATGTTGTGTATGGGTGCCCAGTAGAGCTACACTCAATTTATCCAACAAAATTTCCTTGTGGAACCCGGGGGGGCGGGGACTGCAAAATTTTAGCACTCTTCTCAATTTTTCGATTATAACTTCTAAACCATGCATTTTTTGTGTACTACATGTAATGGGAAAGTTGTAGAGCATTAAATTTCCTTCAATTATCACTGGTCAAACCTATTTTTAACCCCATAGGTACTGAGCTACAGGGCTTTGAAAGAGTGCTAAATTTCTTAAATTTGTAAAAAAAACTGCTAAAAAGGCCGGTTTTTGTTATGTATCTTCTTTTTCACAACATATTTAATGGAATTTTGGATTCTACTTCAATTTCCAAATGTTCAACTACATTCCCCCTTTCCCCCCCCTTCCCCCTCCCACTACTCCCTCCTCTGTAGGATGTTCATACTTACAGTGTACATCTAAGGTTCAAAGAGCATGAAAACCGAGTTCGTCTTTCAGTTAGGAAATTTTGACCACCCCCCACAAACACACCTTCCTCAGTAATTGTTCGTTCAGTACCTACCTACATGTTTCAAAAGTACAATAAAGACTTAATTTTCATTTTATGTTTTTCAGATGTGTCCCATTGTTGAAGCTGCTTGTTCCTTTCATTATGTTTGTTTCAACTTGAGTGACACTGATTACATGTACAATTATCTGGACAGGAGCTCAAATGGCCTCTTCCAGTGAGCCAAGACAGTGTTTTATTTGTCAAAGGAGTTTGGCAGGTAATCAACAAAATAAACTTGATCACAATGCTGATGACAGAAATTACAGCAAAGGAGATTGAAGTGCAACAATCTATTGAAGATGCAGACGTTATGATTGTGAGAACAGCAATACCAAAGTTTGCTGCATATGACAGTGTTGTAATCACAGGTGAAGATGTCGCTCTCCTCATGATACTGATAGCCCTTGCCTCCACTAGTCACAAAAACACCTATTTTCAGAAGAGTGGGAAAGGCAATGCCCCATCAACCTTATATTCAGCAGCTTCATGCAAGATCGACCCAAAAGGCATCCTGTTACTTCACGCAGTCAGAGTTTGTGACACCACTTCAACCTCCTTTGGACAAGGGAAGAAGAAAGTGTGCAAGCTGTATGAGAAGAACAGTTCCCTACACTTTTTGGCGGTGGCTGCTTTTAAAGACTCGGAAGCCACCCCCTCCCAGATTTCTGAGGCAGGGGAGAAGTTTTTTGGTAGCGCTGTATGGGGGAAACATGGAGACCAACATGTTGGACAACCTCTGGTACCAACTGTTTACCAAGTCAGTGGCCAAACCCACATTCCAGTTGGCCAGGCTCTCTCTTACCAAAGATGCTGCCACCCACCATATTTTTCGCACGTACCTCCAAGTCCAGATCTGGCTAGATAATGACGACATCATACCATCAGTTTGGGGGTGGTCACTGACAAGGGAAGGTGTTGTTCCCATCAGAGCCACTCGAAACGCAGCCCCTGACAACATCTTGAATATAATCTCCTGTAAATGCAAGAAAGGGTACAGTACTGCAGGTTGCAGCTGCAAGAAAGCAGGACTGTGGTGCTTCACCCTTTGCAAGAACTGCGCGGGGAATGGTTGTGAAAATTCCCCCAAGCCTGACCTCCAGGAGGAAGAAGTGGGGGACTGTGAAGAGCAGAGCATGATGGATGCAGTGCTGGATATGGACAAAGAAGGAGAAGAAGAGGAATCACCATACGACACAAAACGCCAAAATATTAAATGTATGCTTCTCAACGCTTCCTGTTTTACTTTATGTACATACATATTGCTTTCCATTTTTATCACATTTTACTATACATAACTACTAATAATTTCATAAGAAATACCTGTGTTTTTAGTCTTTATTAACCTAAAGAACATCTTATAAAGGTCACTCAGGATAAAGCCACGTTGTTGTGGGGGGTGGGGTGGGTCAAAATTTCCAAACTGAAAGACGAACTCGGTTTCCATGCTCTTTGAACCTTAGATGTACACTGTAAGTATGAACATCCTACAGAGGAGGGGGTAGTTGGAGGGGGAAGAGGGGGGAGGGGATGTAGTTGAATGTTTGGAAATTGAAGTAGAATCCAAAATTCCATTAAATATGTTGCAAAATGGAATATACATAGCAAAAACCAGCCTTTCTAGCAGTTTTTTACAACTTTGAGAAATTTAGCACTTTTTCAAAGCTCTGTATCTCAGTACCTATGGGGTACTCGGTACCTATCATTTGACCAATGATAATTGAAGGAAATTTAATTCTCTACAACTTTCCCATTACATGTAGTAGACAAAAAATGCATGGTTTAGAAGATATAATCGAAAAACAGAGAAGTGCTAGAATATTGCAGTTCCCCCCCCCCCCCACCAGGTTCCACAAGGAAATTTTGTTGGATAAATTGAGTGTAGCTCCACTGGGTACCCATACACAACATCCCAAAGTTTCATTAACTTGGGGAATTTTGCAACGTCCCCCCCCCCATTTTGGACCTATGACAACTGGGCTATGGTGGGAATGGAGAGAGAATGGATGAGAAGGAGCTGTGACATTCCCATGCTGGTCCAATCCTAACATCAGGCAGACTAAAGTAACCAGATGGTGGAGGCAACAGATGGTGGAGAAGAGGTGGTTGAACTCCCTAAATGTTCCCCTGAGTTAAATTGTACAGTGTCTACTACCTGATCTCTAATCTTTCAGATCAGTCTGATCTCTGAGGAATAGAAAAAGAGACTTCCCTAACGTAGATGTTGAAGTAAATTTCAGTTGTCAGTCCAGAACGTCTATATATAGAACTAGCATATTTTACCCAGCCTTGCCAGGCAGTTTTTGTGTGTGTGGGTTTTTTTGTGTGTGGTTTGTTTTTGTTTTTTTGGTTAGGGGTGGTTTGGGGGGTGGTGATTTGAATTTGTGGTTTTTAAATTTATTTGAATTCATTTATTTTTATTTAGATTTTTTAAAATATTTTTCCAACTGTTTTATACTCTTCCGGCCTCTAGGTGGGGCTGTGATTAAGAGTACTGTGATTGTCTTTCTTTCTTCAGTTCTGCTGCAGAGGTATGGAGGGAGGACGTCTTTCGTAAGTGCTCTTGATTTATTATTTTATTTTTATTTTTATTTGATTTTGGGGTGCTGGGCTGGGGGGTTTAAGTAGCAAGTTTCTACTTAAAAACCCCCCAACGTGTTTTTGCTTTTGCTTTTGTATTTATTCTGGATTTTAGATGTGTTTTATTGTTTTGGATATTTCTGGTTGTTATTTTTTTTCCATATTTATTTTTGTAATTTGTGATATTATTGTTTTTTGAATAAAGTATTTTCATGTTGTAGATAGGTGTTTTTAGTGAGTTTTTATGGTTTTTTGTTAGCCTTTGGTATTTTGGGTGTTTTTGTTGAGTTTGTTGTTTATTGTTTTGTTGTTTACTGGGTTTATTTGAATCATTTGTTTATTTTTTGTGGTTTTTTATTTTTTATGGTTGGCATTGCATTTAATTGTTTTGTTTTGTTGTGGTTGTGTTTTGTGGGGTGAAGAATGGTTTGTCTGTCGTTTCGTCTTTTCCCCATTGCTATTTCGAAATTAGGTTTTGATGCAGCGGTGGGGAAAAGGAAGAGCCGGCAGTCAGCTCGCTCTTCATCTGGTAAGGTTTGTTAGGTCAATCGGGGGAGAAGGAGTCAGAGAAGAGCTATCTACTTTATGATGGTTCTCTCCTCTTGACCTCCTTTTCCCCTTGCTTACCTAATGGGAGAATGGCAGGCAATGATCTGTAAGGGATGGTGCTCTTCCTTGCAGATTGCTGGCTGCTGATTTTCTATTACTTCCACCGCTGTTTTGTGCTAGTTCTCGAAACAGTGGTGTAGGTAGTATAAAAGGCAGCAGCCAGTCATTCACCAGGAAGGGTGCTTCCCCTGATGAAGTGCTGCCTGCTGCTGGTTTTGTCCCCCCCGGCTCAACTTACCTTGAGGCCAGCGGTGGTCTCGCCGTGTCTTTGGCGGGGTAGCATGGAGGAGAGGGAGTCCCTCTTCTCCCCATTGCTCCAGAAAAGAAGGCTGGTGGTTGTTTCACCATGGTTTTTTGCTGGTTTGGGTTAGCGAGGGTGTGAGGCGCTGCATCCGCCTACAGTGGCCTTGCATTCCCGTTGTGTGAGGCATTATTTTATTTTATGTTTTGCGTGCTGGCTTTTTCAACGTTCTACGCACTCGCGCCCTTCAGCCTGAATTGACTGTTGGATGACACGGCACGGAGGACGCTGGGACTTAAAGTTGATTTGTTTTGTTTGCATTCATGGAGCAGTTGCCCCACTGGTGACTGCCAGATCCTTGTGGCGATGGTCAGTCGGGGTAAAGGCAAGTGCGGGCAGCTCGGTACGGGATAGTATGGATGGGTGCAGGCGTGTATGCCAGATTCCAACGGTTAACGTCCCTCCTTATAGGTAAAGATGGGGAAGGTGACACCACCTTGTCTTTCACATTCCCCAACAAAATGTATTTGGCTAGCATTAAAAAGCACCTTCCTCCTCCTAGATAGTTGGGATTCACACTTAAAATTATAAAGGCAGCAGGAGACTTTGACATTAAGAGGAGATTGTATTTGGATATACAGCAGTCAGTGCTTCTTAGGGTTTGCCTAAGAAGCTAGTGTACATGGATCTACTATATGAGCACTCTAAAATACATGCTTACATGAGAAGTATGTTCTAATGTGATCATGTCTGAAAAGTGGCTCATGGATTGATATGAGTCATCATTGTGACTCAGATCACAGGCTGTCTGTGCAATGTATGGGACAGTGCTGTTATTCAAGGTCCATGTACAACATCTGCATGTTATCATTAACACAAAAGTGTCACAGCAGCTTCTTGTCAACATCTTCATTCTTCCTTTATCATATGCAGTGTTCAGAGAATTTTATTTATTTATGCTATTTATTTAAATACCGCCTTCCTCGCTTAGAAAAAGTAACCCAAGGTGGTTCACAAAGATAAAAAACATCACATAAAAACATCATCTAAAAACAATTACATAAAAACATCACATAAAATCAAAATATCTGAATATGATTTTAGCCTGTATTTTCTCCCAGTTAGTTATTAAACAGAATGTAAATCTAACCATGCTCCCTGCCGCTCCCTCCCCCCCAGGCTTCCACCTGGCCCGGGAGCTTGAAAAGCTGAGCTGTGCCAACCCGATTGGAGGAGGGCCGCCCCACCCTCGTGCCAAGGATGCCCCCCCTCCCCCAGGGTGTCCACCTGGTCTGGGGGCTTGAAAAGCCGAGCTGTGCCAGCCCAAGCAGAGGAGGACCGCCCTGCCCTGCTGCCGAGGACGCCCTGCTGCTCCCCCACCTGGGCGTCCACCAAGCCTGGGGGATTGAAAAACCGAGTTGTGCTGGCCCGAGGGGAGGAGGACTGCCAGTACTGCTGCCGAGGATGCTCTGCCACCACCCCCCCCCCCCAGGCATCCACCTGGCCTGGGGGCTTGAAGAGCTGCGCTGCACCGGCCTGAGCCACCCCTGGACTTTGCTGTTGTGGGGAATTTGTTATGTGGTTTTGCTATTGCATATTATAGTATTGTATTGTGTCGGTATATATTATGATGTGATTATTTTTTCAGATTGTATTTTTGTATACTGTATCATTGTGTATATTGTCGTGAGATGTTTTGAACTCTATTATATTTTGTAATATATTTGTACTACTGTATATTGTATCTTTGTTTGGATTTTTGATTTTGTACTGTATTTTTTGTAAACTGCTTTGGGTAACCCCAGGGTGAGGAAGGCGGTATATAAATATAGTATAATGTATAATGTATAATGTATTATTATTGTTGTTATTGTTGTTATTGTTGTTGTTGTTATTATTATTATTATTATTATTATTATTATTATTATTATTATTATTATTATTATTATTATTATTATTATTATTATTATTATTATTATTATTATTTCTTAATTTAAGAATTTGGCTTTTCATTTAATATTGCAAATGCCTTAATCCTTAAATCTAGCCGGACAAAACTGTTATTCAATGTCAATAATAGCTTTTTTAAAAACCAGCTGCTTAGTATTGTCCTAAGCACGAGTAATCTCACAGATTTCAATAAGTGTGTTTAGGAATACAGCCAGGGCAGGGTAGAGATATTTTACTGTCCAAGGTGGGGCAATAAGGGGCATCTTACAAGATCAGTTTATATGTGAGATGACAAACCACACAAGTAGCTCTCATCAGTTTATAGAAGTAAAAATACAAGGTCTGAATCCAATATTTGGACCCAACTAGAGTAGGCCCATTGAATAAATAAAGACTTGGTAAATCAGTTCAAATTAAGACTAGCAATCAGATATAAATCTAAGTAAATAACTTTTTTTAAATAATGCTGCTCAGTCTGCTTAATAAAGTGCTAAGCCCAAGTACAGCCCAAATCTCATCTCAGATTCTGTGTATCTTTTGTGGATCACAGTCATTGATTTTAGATTATGCCCGATGAAACTGATTTGAATCTATTTGGAAACACAAATGAAAATACGTTCAACAAGGCAGAAAAGCAGGCTATGAATACCTTATTAAAAGATATGCAGCTACATTGCTATAATTAAAATATAATATATAGACTTGCAGATTGTTGGAGATCTTGAATGTAAGGAGGGGGGGGGGGAAACAAAGGGAAAACTTGTACAGCAATGTTGATGAAAAGCCATAGACAGGTTAAGCAGAATGTCTGCAACTGGTATGTGGCCCATCCCAGGCCAATTTTGTGACATTTCATTTCAAGTTTAATTTCTATACCGCTTTACTCGACCCATCGGGTGACTCAAAGCGGTGTGAACAGTCACAATAAAATAATACAGTAACACAAGTAAATATAAATCAATAATACAATAATGATGCAATAATAATGCCAGGAATCTCAGAGAAAACATTCACAGAAAATCACGCATGTGTGATTGTCACACTTGTCTAAAAAAAAATATAGAGTGATACATTGGCTGGAATCATATTACTTAATTATTCTGGTGTAATTCCATTGGCATAAATTTCAGTGGCAAATGGCCACAAGGGTTAAAAGAAATGAGCATAGGTATTTACTGTCATACTAAGTCACAGAACGGAATGAGCTCCCGTCTTCGTCTCAGCTCCTGCTAACCTAACAGTTCTAAAGCAAGAAATTGCAAGTAGATAAATTGGCACCACTTTGGTGGAAAGGTAAACAGCACTCTGTGTGCTCTGGTGTCTAGTCATGCCTGCCACATGACCATGGAAATGTCTGCAAAAGCAGACAGTGCTGGCTCTTCAGCTATGAAACAGAGATTAGCATTGAACCCTAGAGTTGGATACAACTGGCTTTTGAGCAAGGGAAACCTTTACCTTTACTAAATCACACAAGTGGTGTATGGTAGCAAACACTTATGCTAGTTTCTTAACTTGTAGTAATTTGCAGTTGAAATTTACACCAACAAAGATAAGCATTATTGTGGAAAAGGAGGAGGTACATGGGGCAGAGTATGTGTGCACACCTCCCATGAGCCACTTGGGCCGTATTCACAGGAGAAGGAAAGTTTGGAAGAGAATGAGGCTTCCTTCCAGAACAGGCTGACTCAGCTTAAACCTTGCATTTGAGCAAGGCCAGGGAGACAGTTATAAAAGACTGGCAAAGGCAGACAGGAAAGGTTGGAAGTTTGTTTACACCAGCTGAGGAAGAAGCAGAACAGTGGCAAGATGCTAGGATCACCTGGGAAGTGTTCTCTACTGAAGGAGAAGACTGGCTGGTGATTCTCTGGATGCCTCCAGTTGGCATGTTGGTGCCAAGATGATTTCCTTTTGTGTTATCTGTTCTTGTAGATAAATTCACAGTGTAATGTTCAATCAATATTTCTGATTACTGCAAGCAGAGATAAGAGGATATAATCATTGCCTGCTTAAGAACTTCCCCAGAGGCAATTGATGACTGGAAGTTGTACACTGGTTTACACAAGCCTTTGGTTTAAGCTAGTAAAGCAATTCTCATGCTTTATTTTGAACTGTTGCAGTTTTCTAAACAGAAGCCCTGTTCATTCAATGACAACACATGCAGTTGATGCATGGAAGGTTGTGTGCCAGAACAGTATCTATTAGTCTCTCCTGGCTTCAATTTCTGCACCTTAAGTTGGAAATTAGAGTGCCTATGAACATTCTACTTGTATACACTTAGCCTCTTTCCACATAATTGAGTACTTGTTGCCAAGCATGTGGAAAAGACCTCGTGTATATAAGAGATACAGGCATAGCTCTGTGGAGAAACAAGGTCAAAATACAGCATTTGGGATGGGCTAAAGTGGGTGGTTTTGATGTTCAGGAATTGAAGAGAAGCAGCCAGCATAACAGGGCCAAACACAACTTTATTGTAAGCAAAACTGAACATGAACAGCAATGGCACAGCAGCACTTTATATACAATATACAATGGATACATTAGGGTGGGAAATAACAGGATTGGTTGGGAGAGAAGTGGGGTGATCGTGGGGTGACCGGAGACTGGGGAGACTTTGCGTGTCTCGTTAGAAAGGGCAGGAATGCAAGTCCCGTGATAGCTGAGCACCATGAAGAAGACAAAATGGAGGACTACCCCGATCCCACAATAGTCATTACAAACTGTTTAAAGCAATATTTCAGTTACATATACAACATCCCTCCCCCTAGGATGGGATGAAGTCCCTTAACCATTGTGGGGGCCCACAGACTCTTTTGGGCCGGACTGACACCTGACTGGGTTCTGAAGACCTAGGGAGACTTGGTTCCATTGAATGATACCTGGCACTGGGCTTTCTGTCAAAGCTATTAGCATTGTGGTACCACTGTCCCAATTCTGAATTGGAACCAGGGATGGGGAAAACCAAATCATAACCATGTTTAGATGAAGCAGGAGCAGGGGATCACTCAAAATTAAAGTTAGAATTAGAAGGGGAAAAACTCAACAAAAAGTCCCTCCTTCGAGAAGTTTGAGTAGGGTGCGACTCAACAAAAACTTGCCTCTTGTGGGTAGGAGTAGAGGTAGACTTGAACAAGGGGGATGGCGGGTCTCTGGAGAGAAATTAAAGACCCACTTTTCACTTGGACGAGTGGGGGAACACTCGGGAAACTCCCCCCAATCCTGTAACTCAAAAGACATATTTCCACAACCTAGTCTTGCTGACGGCCTCCAAAGAAATTGTGGCTGGCTCGAATTACAAAACTGGGGATTACATCTGATTGCCAAGCCGCCTTCTTCATCTCCCCCTTGGGATAAACGGGTGGGGGAGGACCCTAACGTGGAATTGCCCTGAGTGGTATCACCTTGTACCTCTTGAAACTCCATTACCCTATGTCTGAGCTGGTTGGCATGTCGCCACCATAACAAACCAGTACCTATTTTGACCCAGTAGGACACTGGTCCTGTTTGTTCCACCACAACCCCTGGAACCCATGCTGGTCCTGCAGCCACATAGTTCCGACAGTGCACCTGATCTCCAGCTGAGAAGACCTTCTTGTGTGGAACTTCCAGATTAACACCCCTATCCTCCACCCTGGAAGGATCCAACCGGTCGAACAGAGAGACAGGTCTCCTGCACATTAAAAGCTCGGCTGGAGATAGCCCTGAGGCCAGGGGGGTTGTTCAATAGCAAAGGAAGAATTGGCAAAGCTGCAAGTCAATGTCCCCCTGACCCATGCGACGAAGAACCTCTTTTGTAGTGTGGACTTGACATTCCACCTGACCATTGGTGGCAGGGTGGAATGGGGCAGATGCTACATGCTGAATAGCATTTCTTTCGAGAAATGCCTAAAATTTGGAAGAGGTGAAAGTTGTTGCGTTGTCGGACACAAGCACGTCCAGCAGTCTGAAACACCTGAACAGCCTCCAAAGCTGTTTAATGGTGACAGCTGAGGAGGTACTGAGTATAGGAATAACCTCCAGCCATTTTGAAAATTAGTCAACCACCAATAAGAAGAGCATGCCTCAAAACAGACCAGCGAAATAAATGTGTATTCGCGATCATGGTCCGCGGGCAGAGTCCCGTTTCCAGGAGGGAAGTCAGGACTCTTCAAGTCGAGAACACTGGCAACTTTGGCAGGTGCCCACCAATTGTTCAATGTCTTGTTCTACCTGAGGCCACCAGAAATAGCTCCGAGCCAAAGCCTTGGAGTGCAAAATTCCTGGGTGGCTAATGTGTAGGAGCCTGAGTACCTTGGAGCGTAATACTGCAGGAATGACCACCCTTTGGCCCCACAGTAGACAACCTCTTTCAAGCGAAAGCTTGAACCACTTCCTAAAGAATGCTTTGAACTCCTCAGTAGGAGGAGCTGGTGGCCACCCTTTCCTGACCCAAGAAATCACCTGTGACAAAAGTTTGTCTTTTGCGTATGCCTTGGCTATGTCCGAAGGCACAATGGGGGGGGGTGAACCAAGAGATTCGATCAACAGCACCTGATGATCTTGTTCGACCTCACAGTTGGGTTCCCCCAGGTCTGGCAAAGGAGACCTTGAAAGAGAGTCACCATGGCTAATGTCCTTTCCCGGGTGGTGAATCAGAGTGAACTAATAGGCATTCAAGAAAATGGCCCAATGTAACATGTGGGGGGACAATATTTGAGGAGTGGGCTTCGAAGTAATAAAAATCCCTAACAACAGTTTATGGTCAGTTACGATTGTGAATTCCCTGCCATACAAGAAGTGGAGGAACTTCTTTGTTCCAGCAACTATGGCCAGAGCTTCCCGGTCAGTCTGGGCATAGTTGCGCTCAGCTTTAGATAGGGATCTTGAATAGAATGCAATTGGGGCTTCCTTCCCATTTTTGAGGGAGTGACAGAGGACAGCCCCCACCCCACTGGTGAAGCATCACACACAAGGACCACAGGTTTCTTCGGATCAAAGTGAGTTATGACTGCTTTGGAAGACAGAAGCTCTTTTAACTCACAGAATGCTCATTCCTGACTTTGCCCCCACCGCCAAACTGCATCTTTTTTAAGTAAACGATGCAGCAGCTCCGCTACGGATGCCTTCCTGGGCAGGAAGCAGTGCTAAAAGTTAAGAAGGCCCAGGAAAGATTGCAGGTTTGGCAGTTGGATGGGGGCATCACGTACAGTGGCAACCTTAGAATCGGGGACTTAATTCTCTCAGGAGTTATCTTAAACCCCAAGAACTCCACTTCCCTTACATGGAAAACACATTTGTCTTTTCTAAGACGTAACCCAGCATTCTTGAAAACCTGCAACACCCAGTCCAACTTTTTTGCAAGTTCGGATTCGCTCCCTATAGTAATAAGCACATCATCAAAATAGGGGAGGACCCCGGGAGACCCTTTAACAGATGTTCAACAAGCAATTGAAAAATGCCAGGGGCTGCATTTACCCCAAACTATAGGTGAGTCACCTTAAAGGCTCCCTTGTAAGTAATAATTGTCTGAGCCGCAGCAGCAGTGTGCATAACCAAAAGCTGCTGATAGGCTTGTGCTAAATCCAACTTAGCGAAGCACTTTCCCCCATGTAAAGTAGCCAATAAGTGGCTCACTACCGGCACCGGGTATGCATTAGGCCTGATGGCCTTGTTAATCGTACATTTATAGTCTGCACAAATCCTGACCTCCCCGTTAGATTTAATAGCAGTCACTAATGGTGTCTCCCATTCTGCAGAATCCACTGGAACCAATATTCCCTGATCCACAAGTTGTCTAGCTCAGCCTCAATCTTGTCCTTCAGTGCAAATGGCACATGGTGAGGCTTTAGACGAATAGGCTGCATGGCCCGGGTCAAGGTCGAAATAAATGGGGTGCCCTACATAATTTCCAAGTCCCTTTCTGAACAGTGCCGGATGTGCATTACAAATGTCCTGCATGGTGTCTGATTGGACGGTGTTGATGCTGGACAGTCTAACACCTAGTGGTTCAAACCATTGCACCCCAAGCAAGCAGTTTGTTCCTTGTTTGACCGCTACGAGAGGTAGTCTTGTTGCAATGTTTTTGAATTTCACTGCAAAATCCCCCACCCCAGAACTGGGATCTGGCAACCCTGCATGTCTCGGAGGGATGTCTTGAAGGCCCGCAACTTTGTGCATGAATTAGGGGGGATCCGCAGGAACTCCTTCTGGGGCAAGATAGAATAGGACGTACCCGAATCCACCTCCATCTTGACCAGAATGCTGGACCTCCACGAAGAAACAATGGGACACACTTGACACATGGCTGATGAGCAGCTCCACAGCAGAAATCTTAGAGAAGTATGCTCCCTTCCCCCTTGGTCAGTCAAACTGGTCCAGAGATGGCTTCTGGCACTGCCGGCAGACTTTTGCAATGTGGCCCCTTTTTCCACAGTGATGGCAGTCAGTGTCCTTAAAGGGACACTTTTGGTGGTTGTGTCTTCCTCCGCAGTCATCGCACCTCCTCTGGGCCGTCTCGATGGTATGCTTGTCCACCTTCCTTTTCCGGACCTTCCGGACCTCGCCTTCCTCATCACTGGACCCAGAAGCTGATGTGGACATGGACGGCACGATGCAGAAGATGCAGATAAATGGGGCAATGAGCAGTGGTGGGCCTGCATGGCAGACTCTGAACCGCCAGAGGTGACAGGCCAATGCTTGAAGGATTTGACACCGGACCACGCTGCCTCGGACGACAACGCCTGTCTCAGGACCAACTTGAAAGTGAGCACATCTCTGGTCATGAGCTGGCATTGCGTCTTCTTGTCCCTCAAGCCAGCGAGCAGGCAGTCACAGAGTGCCTCCTCCAAGTTGTCCCACTGGCATGGGGCAGCAGCCAACCTCAATGCAGCGGCGTAGTCTGTGACGGATTCCCCGGGGCATTGGTCACGCCTGTGGAATGCCACCCAGGCCGAGAAGATGGACACCTTGGGCTGGAAGTGGTTCTGGAGAGCCGCAAGGATGTCCACGAGGGGAATGTCCCAGGGCATCACCAGATGGATGGCGAGTTCGTGAGTAGCCAAGCTGTATTTGGAGAGGAAACAGGACCTCTTCTGGCCCTCATCGATGATGCCTTAAGCCGCCATTGCATGCCAAAACTGCCATTCATAGAGATTCCATCTCTCCGGCATGGCCACATCGAAGGGATCAACGGAAGATTTGTGGGACGCCATATCCCACCTTCGCCACCAATTTGATGTTCAGGAATTGAAGAGAAGCAGCTAGCATAACAGGGCCAAACACAACTCTATTGTAAGCAAAACTGAACATGAACAGCAATGGCGCAGCAGCGGTTTATATACAATATACAATGGATACATTCGGGTGGGAAACAACAGGATTGGTTGGAAGAGAAGTGGCATGATCGTGGGGTGACCGGAGACTGGGGAGACTTCGCACATCTCGTTAGAAAGGGCAGGAATGCAAGTCCTGCAATAGCTGAGCACAATGAAGAAGACAAAATGGAGGATCACTCCAATCACACAATAATAATTACAAACTGTTTAAAGCAATATTTCAGTTACATACACAACAGTGGTGTTGACCTCTTCCCCACAGACTGAACCTAATTTTGCTTGACTGAATAGACCTAGTATTTCTAATGTTAGAAAAGTAGCAAGTGATTTATTGAAGCAATTAGCAGAAGTCTGGCCAACCAAACTAAACTCCATGGTTTCTACTGAAATAATATGAAGATAACTTGGGAACACGCCTCCGCCACCACCACTTTATTGTTAAAGACTAACATCCAATAAATGAGTTCAGTGTGGAAGGTGTCATGTCATTTTGTTCTAGAGATTATCTCAATTAATCAGATTCCTCAAAGCATCTTCAGTGTGCAAAACAAAGCATTACTCATAACAAGAGACAATTTCTACTTACAAAGTACATTCAAATTAACCTCCCTCTTGCTACTGCCTATGAAAATAAAGTACAGTAATACCTCATACAGCGTCCAAACTTGGTTTCACAAGTTAGGACGTTGTATGAATTCCGACTTTATATGAGGCATGCAAAATCCTAGCCGCGATGCCTCATACAACATCCAAATTATTGCCACCGATGCTTTGTATAACGCCGTTCCCATAGAGATACATTGCACAAACTGCAGGGCAAAGTCAAAGAAACACAGGAAACTGACAGAACTTTAAGAGGGGCCTTCGGCTCAACAACTTAAACAGGATTTAGCAAGGAGCGGGCTCAACAACAACATCGGAGCCCAGGATCATCGCCAGAGCAGGGCAACAAATAATAATAATAATAATAATAATAATAATAATAATAATAATAATAATAATAATAATAATAATAATAATAATAATAATAATAATAATAATAATAATAATAATAATAATAATAATAATTTAAATACAGCAATTCTCTACCTCTGGTGCAGCATCTGTGTCGGCTTTTTTCCCCTCTAGCCAAGCAGGGCTCAGAGGGGACAGAGGCAGCGGTAGGCAACGAACACACCAGGCTCCCATCTCCGGAGACGGGGAGCCACTTTTGGGGCCACTGATAGGCGAGCCCCAGGTGCGGCGAGTTCTTCCCCTCTTCCTCTGGCCGGCTGCCGGTTGAACTCCGTGGGGCCTCCCAGCCCTGGCATCGGTGGAGTCCGTTGGAGGCGGGAAGCTGCTTTTGGGGCCATGGAGAGGCGAGCCCCAACTGTGGTGAGTTATTTCTTTCGCCGCTTCCAATGGACCCCACCGACGTCGGGGCTTGGAGGCCCCACGGAGCTCGACCAGCAGTCAGCCAGAGGAGGTGGGGAAAGAAAGAACTCGCCGCATTTGGGGCTTGCCTCTCTGGCAAGTTCTTTCTTCCCCACCTCCTCCGGCTGGCTGCTGGTTGAGCTCCGTGGGGCCTCCAAGCCCCGGCATCGGTGGAGGCGAGGTGAGGCAGGGCCGGAGGGAGGCGGGGCCGGTGGCCGCAGCTGACTCCCATCCCGGGCCGATGGCGGGGGCATGGGAGAGTCGCAGCAAGGCTTGTCAGCTGCTCCTCCGGCGTCCTCTTATACCTCCGGTCAAGGCAGGGCTGGAGGGAAGCAGGGCCGGTAGCCGCAGCTGACTCCCATCCTGGGCCGATGGCAGGGGCCTGGGAGAGTCACGGTGAGGCTTGTCAGCTGCTCCTCCGGCATCCTGGAGGACAGAGATCCCTGGAGGATGATGTTCTATAGGGTCGCAAAGGGTCGGAATCGACTGTGCGACTGAACAACAACAAAAAAAAAACCCTGCAAAAACCCTAATACCTCATACAACATCTGGCAATGTTGTATGAGGCACCTTTTCCCCAAGAATTGGGCGATGTTGTATGGATCCGACGTTGTATGAAGCGGATGTTGTATGAGGTATTACTGTATCTTGAGATCCTGTGCTAAGCCTCCCAAGGAGAATCAAATAACAAAAATATAGTTTTGCTGCTGAAGAGGAAATAGTATGCATTAATAGATCTTTGTATCTCTCTGGAAGAAGAATGATGGGAGAAGGGAATGTTAAGGTTTTTGCTGGCATGAGCCTTTCCATTTAGAATAAAAGCAGTTTACTTGGGTATCACAAGCTTTCACAAAGAGCAGACAAGATGAACTGTAGAAAGCACTCCATTATGTTGCCCATGTATATGCCCATGTACTGTATATTATTATTTTAAATCTAGACTCAAGTGACTAAGATGCTGACTGGAAAGCAGGAGGTCTGCAGTTCGATTTCTGAGTACTGCAGGACAGAATGAGCTCCCGTCTTTGTCCCAACTCCTGCCAACCTAGCAGTTTGAAAGCAAAAATTGCAAGTAGATAAATAGGGACCACTTTGGTGGGAAGGTAAACAGTGTTCCGTGTCTAGTCATGCCTGCCACACAACCACAGAAATGTCTGCAAAAGCAGACAGTGCTGGCTCTTTGGCTTTGAAACAGAGATGAGCACTGAACCCTAGAGTTGGATATGACTGGCTTTCGAGTAACAAGAAAGGAAAGTAATCTGCCAATCTTCTTCATTTTCTGCCATATGCCTATGCTGCCACTTTTGTTTGCTGAAACGGAGCAGTAATGCTTAGTTCATTATGGAACAAATTAGTCATCAAGCTTGTGACCTGGACTGGAGAAGCTTGAATTCAAGTTTCAGCTCAGGTTTGACCTTTGAATTTACCAGATGACCAATCATTATACCTCACCCTCACCTGCTTCATAAAGTTGTAGTGAGGGTGAAGTGGTTCAATTAGTAGCATAACGGCATTTTTTTTTGAAGTACACTCATTCCTCTGAAGGAACTGGTGACAAAATGCTAGAGAAGAATAATTGCAAGCTACTGTGTTAACTTATGATAGGGCTGCATTTTAGATTCCAACAGAAGTGCTCATATCACTAAATTATTATTGAATTTTACCCCCTCCCACAGCCATGATGAAGACCAAAGCTAAGTTTTGAAAGATCAGGGAGACCTGAAAAGCTGGCAGTTGAAGTGTTGTCCCATCCCTGCCAATTAAAAGTGGCTTTGATCCTGCAAGCCTTGGATCCACTATACAACTAAGTCACCTGTCAGAGTCTGATACAGAGAAGCAAGTAGCTGCTGGACATTTCCCACCATTGGACATCTAAGCCCATCTCTGGAGTAGGCTTCTTCTTGATATACATTTTCCCGCCAGAAGAAAGAGTTAGGATGTTAAACTTGAACAAGTTATTTACTCATACAGGATGCAACAAGGAAAACCATACCAAAAGAAAAGCATAAGAAAGCAAAGTGGTTGTCTGATGAGGCTCTTAAAATAGCAGAGGAAAGAAGGAATGAAAAAGGCAAAGGGGGAAAGGAAAAAGACTTTCAAAGAAAAGCAAAGAAACATAAGGAAACCTACCTAAATTAACATCATAAGGGCTAGGACTAGAGATCTTTTCAAAAAAAATTGGGGAAATCAAGGGAACGTTTATAGGAAAAATGACTATGATAAGGGGGAAAAAGGTCAAGGAGTTAGCTGATGCAGAAGAGATTAAGAAAAGATGGCAAGAGTACACAGAGGAACTCTACAAAAAGGACCTCAACACCTCGGATAATCACAAGGATGGGAACATTGAACTTGAGCCAGACGTCCTAGAGAGTGAAGTCAGAAAGGCCCTAAAAAGCACTGCCAACAACAAAGCCAGTGGAGATGATGGTATCCCAGCTGAATTTTTCAAAGCCCTAAAAGATGGTGAAATCAAATTATTGCATTCTATATGCCAGCACATTTGGAAAACACAACAATAACCACAGGATTGGAAAAGATCAGTATATGTTCCAATCCCAAAAAAGGGTAATGCCAAAGAATGTTCAAATTATCGAACAATTGCTCTCATCCCACACACTAACAAGGTTATGCTCAAGATAATACAGGATAGACTTCAGCAGCACATGGAGAGAGATTTATCAAAAGAGCAGGATGGGTTCCAAAGAGGCAGGGGAACTAGAGACCATATTGCCAACATACTGTAAGTTGGATCATGGAGAAAATAAAGGAATATCAGAAACAAATTTACTTCTGTTTCATTGACTACACCAAGGCCTTTGACTGTGTAGACCACAACAAAATGTGGCAAGTAATTAAAGAGATGGGAATACCAAAACACCTTATATGCCTCATGAGAAATCTGTACATGAATCAAGAAAGAACAGTTAGGACAGAATATGGAATGACAGAGTGCTTATTCATCTTATACACAGAGCACATAATGTGCAAGGCAGGGTTGAACGAATCACAAGTTGGGATCAAAATTGCTGGGAGAATGCAAGCGCGGCGCCAAAATGGCCGCCGCGCCCTTTGCGGGCCCCCCCCCCACAGGACAGAGAATCCGGGTAGTTAGGGGCGTGGCCAGCTCCCTTATAAAAGGGGTGGCCATGAGGCAGCCGAGCTGCCATTTTACCTCAGCGACGGAGCGGAGAAGTCTTTTCCCCTGTGTCTCCGTCGCTCTTTAGCTTACCGGGAAGCCTTTTGGTAGCGATTCTTCCTTTTCGGCTTCCCTTTGCTTCGGTGGAGATGCCTTCGAAGAAGAAGGCAGCTTGGAGTGCGGCTCGCGCTGTTAGGAGGCGCAACCCGGGTCGGAGGACCGCGGTGCCGCCTCCCCAGCAGCAGCCTTTGCAGGCCCCTGCCGGGACCGGTGGAATGGGGTCTATCGCCCCTTGGCCCGGAGCGGGCGAACAATTTGCGGGCGCGGTAGGGGCTCCGGCCCGCGGCCCGCGAGCGGTGGACACCGCTCCTGCACCCGCCCACCAGGTTGGGCCTGCTGCTCTTGGGTCGCAGCCTCTCCCGGGGCCCCCTAGCCTTGGGGGGTGGTGCGGCCCCCTGCCTTGGCAGGTTTCTCCACCGACCCTGCCGGGCTTCGGTGTTGGCCAATGGCCATATTCGGGTCCTGGGGTACAGCGACCTGTACCCATGCCTTGGACCGTGCGGGCCGGCCGGCCCTTGGCCCTAGGTCAACGTGGAAGCCTTACTGGCCCGCCGGGCGGCCCTTGAAGCGTCGTTGGCTCGGGCCAGTCAGGCAGGGGCCCTCCCTTTGGGGTTCCTTTTGAGGCGCTGCCGGCAGGAGGACAACAGCCGACAAGGAGGGTTGAGCTGCTGCAGGCGCGTGGCGCGGTTTCGCCCACTGCCTCGCAGCTCCCCAGCCAGCAGCCAGGTGCGGGTCAGGCCCCGGTGATGAGCTCTACGTCGGTCGTGAGCTCCGACGCCCCCAGTGGGCCGGAACCCCCGGTGGGGGCGGCCCGTGGGGGTGCAGCATGTGAGTATACGGTGTAAGCAAGTACATCCACACACATTCCCAATATGGGGGGGGCTTTTCAATGGCCTTGGCCTCGCGCGGGTGGTGCGGCGGTGTACCCGCCGACGCCTCACCCGGCGATGACAGCTAACACCCAGGGCCCCGTGGTGGGGGGTGTTCCCTACCCTGAGGGGAATGTTTTGGGTGGCCGGGTTGGTCCAAGCCCCTATTCCTTACCGCTGAGTGACCGCTTGGCACAGGCCGCCAGAGAGTAAATTTGGCGGGGGGAGTGCGTGGATATCTACGCGCTCCTAAACAAGGTGCCCATTAAGGAGAGAGGGAGGGGCAGAATGAGAAGGATAGTGGCAGGCACGTTGTCTCAATCCACCAAGTATGTGGGCTAAATGGTTGCCGGCATGCATCATATGCATGGCGGTGTACCTTAGGGCCCGGCCGGATCTGGCAATTCCGATGGTCCAGTATTTGGACAATATCCACCGGGCGATGGTTTACTTTCCGGACCCAGCGTGGTTGGCTTGTGACGAGGAATGCCGTAGGCGGAATTCCCCGCACCCCGAGATTAGGCGGGATTAGCCAGGCCAGAGGCTGCGGCTTTTGTACGTGACGCCCACGCGCCCTGCGCCCGGGGAGATATACCATTGTGGGCATGCGGTTCAGCAGGCGGCCCCAGCATAGGTCACCTGCCAGGGGGCGGGGCGGGGGGTTCCAGCCCGCCTGCTGTGCTGGACTTTCTTGTCCAATGGCTCCTCTGAGGGGAAGACTTGCAATACAGACAGAAGTATCCCAACTGTGTTGGCCCCCATGCGGCCTCTGCCTGTCCCAGGCCTAGAAGGATGCGGGGCAGAGGGTGGGGCAGACAGGGGGCTGGCAAGACTGCCGCAGATGGATCTAGTTCACCGAAGGGCTCCCTCCCCAGTTAAGGTGGACATGTTGGAGCGTGGCTCACATGGTACCCGAAGGGAGAGGATGCGGGTTCTCTCCTTCAGGGTTCTAGGCATGGGTTCCGGATCCCTTTCATGGGTAATAGGTCCCCTCAGGATGCCCCCAATCTTTTATCCCTTAAGGGGAGGGAGAAGGTGGCTGCTGCTAGCTTTGACAATAGGGTCTATGCGGGCAGGGTCGATGGCCCTGTCCCTGCACCCCCGTCCCGGGGAGCACATTATTTCAATGATGCCATGCCTTTTGGCTATTCCATTGGGGCTCGGTATTCGAGCGTTTCACCACTTTCCTAGATTGCGCTTTTGTCCGCAGGTCAGGGTCCCGGTCTGTAGCCCAATCCCTGGATGGTTTTATTCGGGGCTGAACGGGGCTGGGACACGTACACACGTCTCCTCAACACATTTCAGACGCTAATGGAGGAACTGGGTGTCCCTTTAGCGCCCGAAAAGACCGAGGGCCCATCTCCACAGCTAGTATTCCTGGGGTGGAGAGTAACACGGTAGCGCAGGATTCTAGGTTGCAGTGGGATAAGGTCCCAAAGCTAGTGGCCCTTGTCTCGGTCTGGCTGGCCGAGCGCATGGCATCACTGAGGGAACTTTTGGTGCTACGTGGTCACCCCAGTTTAGCTGGCAGGGTCGTAGCACCGGGCAGGGCATTTGCTCTGCGCTGGGGCGATGCCTTGGCGGGATTCTCCAGGCCCCACCACAGGCTCAGATTTACCCGGGGTATCGGGGCAGTCGTGCTTGTCTGGCCATGGATCCAGAGGTGGTTCACCGGGGTGTCATTTTGGGGTCTGATCTCCTGGCTCCCCCTTGCTTTCAGATGCGGTCCGATGCCTCAGGATTCCTGGGTTTACGGGATGTACTTCAATTGGAAGTGGGCCTATGGTGGGTGGCCAACATACTGGGCAGGCAAGTGTCGCCTGCATGGTCTCACGTATCTGGAATGTTTCCCTATCCTGGGTGCTTTGATGCTATGGGGCAAGGAGTGGGCCAACTCAGTTGTGCAATTTTGGCATGGCAACGCGGCTGTTGTCCGCATCGTCACTGCACAGATTTCCAAATCGCCCGGGGTTATGGGGCTAGTGTGTTGGTTTGTGTTATGCAACCTGTGCCTCAACGTTCCCTGCAGGGCCAGGCATGTCCCAAGGGTTGATAACGATATTGCTGCTGCTTTGTCCCGCCTGCAGATCTCCCGGTTCAGTGCCTCGGCCCCCGGATGCGGAGGAATTTCCCTCGCCACTACTGGACGAGAGATGGAACGTTGGCGAGGAGAGGTGAACCGGGCGATTGGCCTGTCACTAGCGCCATGCATGAGTAAGGCGTATCACCACGCATTTAGTTCCTTTAGAGTATTATGTACCCGATTCCGACTGCCAGGAACCTGGCCGATCCCAGTAGCCCATGTTCTGCGGTTCATGGTTTACCTGTATGCCTAGGGCCTTGCACCACGCACCATAGCATCTCAGCTGTCGGGTTGGCTTTTGTGGCCAAAGTGGGAGGTCGTGTGGACGGCACCAATGACTTCCGGGTGAGACATGTTTGGGAGGGGTGGGTGCGCGTGCGCGGGCATTTCCCGGCCGACCGCCACCCCATTTACCAGGGGTTTTTACCCAGTTGGCCCGGGGCTGGCCTGGCCTCTGTTTTGATAGATGAGGCAGCCCACTTCATGCGGCTACAACGGTGGCCTTTTTGGAGCCCTCCGCATCGGCGAGCTTGAGATGCTGAGTAAGGCGGATGCAAGATTTTCCCAGGGTTTTTACCCAATTGGCCCGGGGCTGGCCTTGCCTCAGTTTCGATAAATGAGGCAGCCCACTTTATGCGGCTACAACGGTGGCCTTTTTGGAGCCCTCCGCATCGGCGAGCTTGAGATGCTGAGTAAGGCGGATGCAAGATTTTCCCAGGGTTTTACCCAATTGGCCCGGGGCTGGCCTGGCCTCTGTTTTGGAAATGAGGCAGCCCACTTCATGCGGCTACAACGGTGGCCTTTTTGGAGCGCTCCGCGACAGCGAGCTTGAGATGCTGTATAAGGCGGATGCAAGTTGTAGGGCACTGGAACTCAAGGATGTCTATGTTGCCAAAGACTGGGCCCAGTTGAGGATACGCTCCTCTAATACAGATCAGCATGGCGTAGGCAGTGGTGTAAGACTGCTACGGTGTTCTTTGGCAGACATCTGTCCGGTTGGTGCCCTACAGGAGTTCCTGGCACTGCGTGGCATGCACCACGGCCCGTTTTTCTGTCACCAAGATGGGTCTCCCCTTACTAAATTTCAGTTTTGGAAGGTGACAGGGAGTGCCCTCACAGGTGCCCGTTATGGCACACATTCATTCCGTACTGGTGCAGCCTCTACAGCAGCTGCTTTTGGGTACTCTGGGGCTGGCATACGCAGCATGGGGAGGTGGGGCTCGCAATGTTTTCAGTTTTATGTGCGCCCACTTCCGCCATGATTACCAATCCAGTCACCTTCCCGTCTTTTTCTCAATTTTTCTCAATTTTCTTACAAACCCTGGGTGTCGTATTACACCGGTGACAGTATGGCTGGTGGGCCACAGCTATGTGCACAGGGCAGCGCGTTACGCTGCGGCGACAGAGTGGGGACCCCGACTGGGACTGGGTGAACACGCCAGTCTCACATGGCATGGTAAGCCTGGGATGTTATGGCGGGAGCTGCGGCCTTTCCTTTTTTCTGGCCTGGGTGCTGACCCGCCTGACATTCTCATCATCCACCTGGGGGGCAATGATTTGGGCCAGGTCACCGGCTTATAGCTTAAGCATGCGATTTGCGAGGACCCCGCCTACACAGGGGATGGGGTCCATCTGTCGCGAGGAGGTATGGACCTCCTGTTGGGTGATTGGCGAGCAGGCCTGTTGACCGAGCTGACGGTCTGGGGGGGGCGTCAGGTCTTCTTTGAAGCCCCTCCGTGTGGCGGGTAGCACTGGTAAGGTAAACAGTATGACCCACAAGTATCCGGCAGGTTCGCAATTGACTGGACAACACTAGACAGGAATAAATTAGTTAAACGTTGTCCGGTCAACGACGAACCAGGCGATGGGGTGATGACGATTGCTAACCAGCATGCATCACCCCTGTGATTTCACGGATACGCGTCAGAGGGTGGGGTCATGAGTTAGTTATTGACTACGGTCAACAATTTGTTTGTTGTCAACAAACAAATTGATACAAATTGATACATTGTAACCAATTGCCGTTGGCAATTTTGGGGTGGTACCTTACCAGTGTTACTTCGGCCTGCTTGCCTTATGAATTATGATTGGTCGTTTTACCAATACAAATTTATAATTTGGACTAGGGCATTGAATCAATAAATGTGGCCCGATG
The DNA here is from genome assembly GCA_035047345.1 of Bradypodion ventrale. Taxonomy (NCBI): domain Eukaryota; kingdom Metazoa; phylum Chordata; class Lepidosauria; order Squamata; family Chamaeleonidae; genus Bradypodion; species Bradypodion ventrale. The sequence goes on from JAWDJE010000005.1 coordinate 142,731,574, forward strand.
CTGTTATCCACTTTCAATGTTGTCTGTGTCCGTTATTGGGGGGGTGCGCCTGCAAACATCAACAACTTGAGATACACAGATGATACCTACCAAATGGCAGAAAGTAAGGAAGACATAAAGAAGCTTCTGCTTAGGTTGAAAGAAGAGAGTGCAAAAGCTGGCTTGAGACTCAACATCAAGAAAACCAAGGTAATGGCAACAGGCCCTATCAGTCCCTGGAAAATAGATGGGGAAGAAGTAGATGCAGTGGCAGATTTTACTTCCTTTGGATCAAAGATCACTGCAGATGGTGATTGCAGCCATGAAATAAAAAGGTGACTGATGCTTGGGTGACAAGCTGTGCATACCTGTCAAGTATCCCATTTTGCCCATGAAACTCCCATATTTTTACCCCTCTTCCCGCCACCCTCCTGTTTTATTAATTTTCCCATAAATCTCCCATATTAATTTTTTTAAAATCCTGACCGGAGCCCTCACAGGCGAAGCTGCATTTTGTTCCTCCTGCCACCAGTGGCCACTGTGGATTTTTGTTTGCAGAAGGGAAGAGAGAAGGTGGGGGCCTTCTTTCATCTCTCTGCATAGGGTCGGTTCATTTCCGCTCCTTTCACTCCTCCAGAAGAGTCCATATTCATCGCGGATCCTTGAGTGGATTAAAGCCACCTTAGCAAGGCTTCGGTTTTGCTGCCTGTCGGAGCCACCATGGGACGGGAGTCCAGGTGAGCGAAAGGCTCCTTTGACCTTTCTTGGGAGCGAGGGTGGGCGGACTGAGGGTGGGTGGACCGAGGGTGGGCGGACCGAGGGAGGGCCGATGCAATGGGCCAAAGCCAGAGTGGGGTCAGGGTTTGTGTGTGGGGGAGGCTTCACCCACCCTGAGTCAGCAGTTTGCCCAGCCTGCTCCATGCCTCCGCCCACCCCACCCCACCCCTGCCACCTTCCCAAAGTGGGGAAATTCTTAGCTTGGAATGATAAATCATCTCCCCTACCCCCACCTCAGTCTTTTCTTTTCCGATCTCCCTGATCAGTCTCTCTCTGCCTCCTCCTCCCCCCCCCCCAGTCGCCCAGTTTGCACCATACACATGTTCCCTGAGCCAGTCTGGTGTGCCCTGCTATTACCACTTTAATACTCACCTCTTGATGTATTTGGAGTTCTATCTTCGGGGGGTGGTAAAAAAAATCCTTGGTCCACCTCACAGCCATTGTGGCCAAATTCATTTTTTTATTTCCGCTCCAATAAAAAAATGGGGGCATTGGGAAGCGTCTCTTCTCTCTCCCTTTCTCCAGAGGGAGGTTGTTGTGTATGCATGTCTTGTACTGTCAGAATGTAACCACCCCAATTACAATGTATTGCAGCTGTAAAGGAACGCGAGCAAGCAGCCCATAGAGGGCAGCTGCGAGCGTTCAATCTCACATGGTTCACATTGCTCAATCACGGACAGCCGCGGGAAAACCTTCCCCGCATTCAGCAGCAGGAAAGAAGAACTACTGAAGAGAGGCGTGCCTGGGCGAGGCCACGCAGGTAGCGGCCAATGAGCTACCGTGCTACAAGATTCAAATGTATAACCCTACTGTATATAAAGAGATGTATCACCGCCATTACCTCATGCTCCACCAGATCCCCAAGCAATAAACCTGTGTTAAGCCAACCCTTCGGCTGTCCTGTTGTCTTTGGTCCCATACAGTAAACTGGCGACGAGGATGGGATAATGGCTGCCCACGGGACCAAGACATGCGCCGGCTACGAGATCAGGAAGCCGGGAGACTTGGAGCTGTTTGAGATAGACTTCAACGGAGCGCTGGTGGAGCTCGAAGTCTCAGATGAGGACAAGAAGAGGGCCATCTTCGTCCGCATGCTCGGACACGAGACAAAAAGGACTCTGGTGGACCTGATCGCGCCGAGGAGGGTGAGCGACTACAAAGCCAAAGAGCTTCTGGCTGTGTTGCGCGGCCACCTCCGGCCCACGATAGCGATGTTCCCCGCTCGGAGCGCGTTCTGGAGGCGAGTCCAAGCGCCCGGGGAATCGGTCGCCGAGTTCGCCGCGGCCCTGCGGCTGGCCGCCGGCCCCTGCAAATGGGAGACCCCAGAAGTCACCCTCCGCGACTGCCTGCTCTGCGGCCTGAGGGACACCGAAACTCAGCGCGCGCTGATGAAGCAGGAGCCGCCCCCCACGTGGCAAACGGTCCTCGACACAGCGCAGGCCGCGGAAGCCACGGCGGCCGGCGTGCAAGAGCTCCAGGACTGGCGGCCGAAAACCGCCAAAGCAGAGAGCTCGGTGCGCGCGGCCCGGCGAGCTTCGGACTCAACCACGGAGGACGGCGATGACGACGACGATGTCCGGAAGGTCCAAAAGGAGGGCCGGCGCTGCGACGGCTGCGGCGCCGCCCACGCCCGCGCCAAATGCCCGTTCCGCAAGGCCGAGTGCCACAACTGCGGCCGGCGCGGGCACATCGCCAAGGTCTGCCGGAAGCGGCGCGAGGCCAAGAGGAGCTCCCCAGACCGCTCGGCGAGGCAGGATCGCACCACGAGGCCCAAGGACCACGGCACCCGGACCACGAGGAAGCGGGACGGCGTCGGACGCATCTCCGACGACAGCGAGGACGACGCCCCGGTTTTCAGCGTTTCCACGGAGCATCCCCGATACTTCGTCGAGGTAGTAATATAAGGGGCCCCTGTTAGGATGGAGGTGGACTCGGGTTCTTCTTACTCTATTATCTCCCAGGGAGAGTTCCTAAAGATACCCCCCACGTGCGGCCCAAGCTCAAGGCGTTGAGGGCCACACTAAAGGACGTGCAAGGGAACCGCATCCCGGTACTGGGGGTTGGGAAGTTCCAGGTCCAGTTCAAAAAGCGCACTGCAACGCTTCCCCTAGTCGTCCTCAAAGGAGGTAAATGCAGCCTCCTCGGGACTCAATGGTTTCAGCCCCTGGGGTTGTTCATCGGGGGGGTGCACGCCGTGGGAATACACGCCGCCGGGACTGATCCAATACAGAGCGTGTGTGAGGCGCACCCCGAAGTTTTTAAGAAAGGACTCGGAAAGTTCAAAGGCCCCCCAGTGACTTTCGACCTGGACCCTGGAGTGCGTCCAATCAGACTTAAACCGCGCAGGGTGCCTTTCGCCCTAAAAGACAAAATAGAGGCGGAGTTGGACAAGTTGGTGGGCCAGGGGATCCTTGTTCCTGTTGACTCTGCGGAGTGGGAAACTCCAATTGTAACAGCACTCAAGGCCAACGGGGAGGTCCGCATATGCGCTGATTACAAGTGCACCATCAATAAGGCGATCCGCCCTAATGCGTATCCGGTGCCGGTAGTCAGCCACTTGTTGGCCAGGTTGCACGGGGGGAGGTGTTTTGCTAAACTCGACCTGGCCCAAGCCTACCAGCAGCTCCCGGTCACCCCCGCCGCAGCTGCTGCGCAGACCATAGTCACACACAAAGGGGCGTTCCAAGTATCGCGCCTCCAATTCGGCGTGAATTCGGCGCCCGGGATTTTTCAATCACTCGTGGAACGCCTCCTAAAGGGACTAGAGGGGGTGTTGCCATACTTTGATGACGTGTTGATTACGGGGGGGAGCCGGGCAGAATTGGCAGAAAGGTTGGGAAGAGTCCTAGAAAAATTCGAAAAGGCGGGGTTGCGGTTGCGGAAGGACAAATGCGTCTTCTTCGCAACCGAGGTCGAGTTCCTAGGGTTCCGCATTACTCCCGAGGGAATACGGCCATCCCAATCCAAGGTGGCCGCCATCAAAAAGGCCCCTCGCCCCACCTCCAAGCCCGAGCTGCAGTCGTTCCTTGGGCTGCTCAACTTCTACCACTCCTTCCTTCCTCGGAAGGCAGCCGTGGCGGAACCGCTACACAAATTGTTAAAAAAGGACGAGGCATGGAAGTGGGGCGACGACCACGAGAAGGCTTTCAATGACCTGAAGCGACTCCTGGCATCAGATGCTGTACTGACCCACTTCAATCCCAAACGCCCAGTAGTCCTGATATGCGATGCATCCCCGGTGGGGGTGGGGGCGGTGTTATGCCACGTGCTGGAGAACGGGAGGGAGGCCCCGATAGCGTTTTACTCTAGGTCCTTGTCCCAAGCGGAGAGAAACTACGCCCAGACAGACAGGGAAGCACTAGCGATAATTGCGGGGACCAAGAAATTTCATGATTTCGTGTATGGCCGCCCCTTCACCATAGTGACTGACCACAAGCCCTTGCTAGGCATTTTCACCGCAGATAAGCCCACACCCCAAATCCTGTCCCCGAGAATGCTCAGGTGGGCCATTTTTCTCAACGCGTATCAGCACGCGTTGGTATACCGGCCCGGAAAGGAGATCAGCCATGCGGATGCCCTGTCGAGGTCCCCCATTCCCCGGGATTGCTGCCACGTGGGCGAGGAAGAGAGAGACCACCAGGTTTTAATGATAGAGGTCCTAGACGCCCCTCCAGTAGTACCGGCCGACATCGCCAAAGCGACCGGCAAGGACAAAACGTTAGCCACAGTCTCCTCCTGGGTACAGAAAGGGTGGCCCGTGTCTTCCCCAGCAGCGGAATTCGACACATTTTTCAAAAAGAAATTAGAATTGTCCCTAGAGAGGGGTTGCCTTTTGTGGGGACAGCGGGTAGTGATCCCCACGTCCCTCCGGCCGAGGGTGCTTAAACTGCTGCACGTCAGCCACCCCGGAATCGTCCGCTCTAAGGCACTAGCCCGTAGCTACTTTTGGTGGCCCCAGCTAGATGCCGACATCGAGCACATGGTCGGCACTTGCGAAGCGTGCCAAAGCTCCAGGCCAGAAGAGGCTCGTCTGCCACATAGAGAGTGGGACGCAGCGAGGGGGCCCTGGTCCCGGGTACACGTAGACTTTGCAGGGCCGTTCAGGGGAACGCTTTTCCTCCTAGTGGTGGATGCGTTCTCAAAGTGGTTGGAGGTCATCCCAGTCTCGAGCACCTCCTCGGCCACCACAGTTAAACAGTTACGGAGGGTCTTTTCCACGTTCGGTTTACCCGACACCCTCGTCAGCGATAACGCTAGCTGTTTCACCTCCGCCGAGTTCAGGGAATTCATGGACCTCAACGCCATTCGGCACATCACCTCCGCCCCTTTCCACCCGGCCACCAACGGCCAAGTAGAGCGCCTCGTGCGCACCACTAAAGACGCGCTGCGGCGCATGGGCTCCGGAGATCTAGACCGACAACTATGTCAGTTCTTGCTAAGGTACAGGGTCACCCCACTAGCGTCAGGATACTCCCCCGCGGAGTTACTAATGCGCAGGAAGCTGGCTACGGTAATCTCCAGGCTAGACCCCACCAGAGTGGAAGACAAAGGGCGAAATGTAGAGATGGATTCCTCAAAGAGTTTTAGCGTAGGCGCCCCCGTGCATTGCAGGAACTACGCCAGCGGGGGACCAGCCTGGGTGCCCGGCATTGTAATAGAACAAACCGGCCCCGTCTCATACCGCGTGGAGACCAATACAGGCCTCCTGTGGAGGCGGCACGCAGATCAACTCAGGCGGAGGGTCCCCGGAAAGCAGGACGAAGACGAGAGTAGCAACGAATCAGCGTTAGGGTACTCCCCCACCCGTTTAACCCAAGGGGGAGGGAAAGGGGAACATGGGTCCCCACCAAGGGGGGAGGAAAGGGAGTCCCCACTAAGGGGGGAGGAAAGGGAATCGATCCTCAGAAATCTTTTGCGGGAGTTTGCGGCGGAAAGGAAGAGCCCCGATCCCACACACATCCCCCGGGAGCATCCCAGAAATACAGATTCCCCAAGAAGTTTAGACCTTGATTTACAGTGCCAGGGGGAGTTAGCGGAGTGGTCCCCCACCCGTCCTAGCGAAAAGAGGGGTTTCAGTTCAGCCCCTGGTACTTCCAGTCCCAGTAGCCCCTGTGAGTTAGAATGCAACATAGCACCAATTTCCCGGAGACCGACACCCCCAAGACAGGAGGCAACGGCGGGGCCGTCCGCCACAGCCTCAAGGTCCCCTGAGCGGGGGACAGAAGGGAGCAGAACCACAAGGGCATCCTCATCGGTCCCGCGGTTCACGATCAGAGGGTCCCCGGGGTCCGAGGGAAACAGACAGGGGTTCACTTCTCAGTTGTTCATCCCATTCCCTTCCCCCAGCGCAAGGCAGGCACGGACGCCCCACAGAGCCGCTAATGAATCCCCGTTTCCCGTTGCAGGACAAGCACCCACGGAGTCAGGGATCACAGGCTCTCCGGTACTAGGGCAGGCGCAAGCACGCCCCAAGCGAATGTGCGGCAAGCCACATTGGTTGCGGGACTTCGTCCCATCCTAGGGGGGAGGGATGTTGTGTATGCATGTCTTGTACTGTCAGAATGTAACCACCCCAATTACAATGTATTGCAGCTGTAAAGGAACGCGAGCAAGCAGCCCATAGAGGGCAGCTGCGAGCGTTCAATCTCACATGGTTCACATTGCTCAATCACGGACAGCCGCGGGAAAACCTTCCCCGCATTCAGCAGCAGGAAAGAAGAACTACTGAAGAGAGGCGTGCCTGGGCGAGGCCACGCAGGTAGCGGCCAATGAGCTACCGTGCTACAAGATTCAAATGTATAACCCTACTGTATATAAAGAGATGTATCACCGCCATTACCTCATGCTCCACCAGATCCCCAAGCAATAAACCTGTGTTAAGCCAACCCTTCGGCTGTCCTGTTGTCTTTGGTCCCATACAGTAAAGAGGTCTTGGCATTTAAAGAGAGGACTTATTTCTTGTTGTTGTTCAATCGCACAGTCGATGCCGACCCTTTGCGACCCTATGGACCTTTGTCCTCCAGGTACCTCTGCCCTCCACCATCCTCCTCAAACTGCCCAGCTCTGTGCCCATTGCATCTACGATACCATCTAGCCATCTCATTTTCTGCCACCTCCTTCTTTTGCCCTCCACCTTTCCCAGCATCATGGCCTTCTCAAGTGAATCCTCTCTTCTCATTTGATGTCCAAAGTACTTCAGCTTCATCTTTACTATTTGACCTTCTAAGGGGCAGTCAGGACTGATTTCTTCTAAGATTGACCTATTTGTTCTCCTTGCTGTCCAGGGGAATCTCAAAACTCTCCTCCAACACCACATTTTAAAGGCATCTGTTCTTCTGTGCTCAGCTTTCCTAATGGTCCAGCTCTCACAACCATGCATTACTACTGGGAATACCATTGCTTTGACTATGTGAATTTTTGTTTTCAAGGTGATGTCTCTACTTTTAACTATATTCCCCAGGTTTCTCATAGCTTGTCTCCCAAGCATAGAGTCGCCTTTTTATTCAAAGGCTGCAATCAACATCTTTGATCCTAAGAAAGTAAAATCTGCCAGTCGTATCTGACTCTAGGGTGCAGTGCTCATCTCCATTTACAGCCAAAGAGCCAATGCTGTCTGTGTTTGCATACACATTCATGGCCATGTGGCAGGCATAACTAAAGCCCAACAAGTCACATGGCCAGATTTGGCCATGCCCATAGATATGGCCACACACAGAGATTTGGCCACGCCCACAGAGGGGCATGATCAAAATTTCCCTTATTTTCAAATCCAGAACTTGGCAGGTATGAAGCTATGATACTGGGAAAGGTGGAGTGCAAAAGAAAAAGGGGGCAACCAAAATGAGATGGCTAGATGGTGTTGTAGATGCAATGGGCACAAAGCTGGGTGGGCTGAGGAGGATGGTGGAAGACAGAGGTGCCTGGCAGGTAATGATGCATAGGGTCGCAAAGGGTTGGAATCGACTGTGAGACTGAACAACAGCAACTAGAGAAGGAGGATGGAAATGGTAGACACTTCATCTCTTCTTATAACTATTGTATGCCTGCTGTCGTAAGAAGCCACTTAAATAATTGCCTCTGTTCGTCTGCTGTTGTGTACCAGCACACAAACCACACAAAAGAGGGATACAGCTTTGCCGCAATAACTAATGATGACCTTACCTTTTGTAAATTCCTGAGGAAAAAGGCTGTTTATTGTTGTATACTCCTTTCTAGTAAACACAGAATTAACATTCCTTCAATTACTTATCTGTATAATAAGACTTAACATTCTTTCCGGGATCTATAATTCTTAAGGCATTTGATCTCAGCAGGTTTCTGTTGTAAACATGCTTTTTCTTGCTAGGGCAACACTAATTTCTAGAAGCCATCAAACCAAATTAGCCAAGATTGATTGTCCAGTCTGCCATGAAGATAGAGAATTAGACCATCTATCACCATGCTCAAAATACAGTATCACCAAGCAGATGGGGGCCAAACGTAGAATCAACAGCAAAGAAGGGAAACCATTTGCCTTGGCTGATGAATAATAAGTTTTTAATCCAATAATTCCTTTCAATATAGGAATTTTCAATTCTTCTTCAGGGATCTAAGTCAAAACAAATTGATAATGTCTCTGTCAAAAACTTATATACATTATATACAAAATGTACAATATGTGCATTATTTACATAGTCTTGGATGCATCTCTTCTTCTGTGACATAATGCAAGTTGCTTAAACAATAGTTAGTAAATCAGTTACCTGTGTATCCCAGTAAATAGTAAGATTTTGAAGCATTAATATATTGTAGCGCGTCCCAGACCTCTATCGTGAGTTCATTCAGTGTCGATGGACGTTAAGCTATTGATGAGCTATGCTTGTATTTAAAGGAATACTGAACCACACAGCTGAGCTGCGAACAGAGATTATAAGAAACACGTGTAATCAATTTCCATGTTGAGGCCCGAGAGGTATAGGGTATTAAAGCGATGTATGAAAAAACACTCTCTTTGTCTTAAAATGATATCAATACCTTTGCAGGAAAATGAATCTTGTTTATGGCTTTCCAACACCACAAACTTAAAATCATGATCTTTATGATTTTTCTCCAAAAAATGGCTAACGATGGGCAGAGATGTTTCCAGCTCTGGCTTAGGATATGTGGGGGTCACTTCCCGCCAAATGAAAACTAGGGTGGGGGAACATAGATCGAAGATCCGCACTGGAAACATCTCTGCCCCTCTCGTTAGCCATTTTTTGGAGAAAAATCATAAAGATCATGATTTTAAGTTTGTGGTGTTGGAAAGCCATAAACAAGATTCATTTTCCCGCAAAGGTATTGACATCATTTTAAGACAAAGAGAGTGTTTTTTCATACATCGCTTTAATACCCTATACCTCTCGGGCCTCAACATGGAAATTGATTACACATGTTTCTTATAATCTCTGTTCGCAGCTCAGCTGTGTGGTTCAGTATTCCTTTAAATACAAGCATAGCTTACCATTAGCTTAATGTCCATCAACACTGAATGAACTCACGATAGAGGTCTGGGACGCGCTACAATATATTATTGCTTCAAAATCTTACTATTTACTGGGATACACAGGTAACTGATTTACTAACTATTGTTTAAGCAACTTGCATTATGTCACAGCAGAAGAGATGCATCCAAGACTATGTAAATAATGCACATATTGTACATTTTGTATATAATGTATATAAGTTTTTGACAGAGACATTATCAATTTGTTTTGACTTAGATCCCTGAAGAAGAATTGAAAATTCCTATATCAAAAGGAATTAGGATCTGTTACCCTGAAGTTGATTTAATGGATTAAAAACTTATTATTCATCAGCCAAGGCAAACGGTTTCCCTTCTTTGCTGCTCAAAATACAGTATCATGCATGTGTTTGTTTTCCAACTGCACAGCAGATAAGTTCATTTTCCTAAACTATAGATACACTTTTGCATTATAAATACTGTGCACCATCTAATTAAGGGATGAAAATTACTTCATATCCTTAAAAGCACAAATCTAAGCTTGCAAGTGCATTAGTGAAAGAATGTAGTGTGCTCTGAAAGGTTAATGTCATAATGAAAACCCAGTACGAATTCAGTTGAGTGATTTCTACAGCTTTCGTGGATAACTTAATGCAGCTCAGTTATTCCTTGTATACTTTAAACACTCTTTTGTCACACCATCAAGGTGGCCAAGAAGAGGTGTGGAGAAGAATCAAATGATCATGCGATACACTTTAAGTGGGGGAGGAAAATTTTTCATTTTAATCTGTGTGAGACAGTATTCTGAGTTAAGTAACTCAGATAATTACCATAGGATTATGCATTGCTATAAACATGTGTGGGAACAGTGAGAAAATGTGTTCTTTCTTTTTCATGCACTTTCCAATCACTTGGAATTTGTGAAGAAAAACAATGGCTGAAGATGTGAAGGAAAGAGTTTGTGTAGATGGTGCATTTCTATCCATGATAGGAAAATATTCAGGAACTGGATTTAATCTGGGATAAAGCATGTGGTTTAATGAATGACTCATTGTATCCAAAAGGTCTCTATATCTAAATATAAAGACCTAAAAAAGCCAGAGAAAAATGATAGGGGTACATAAAGGATGTAAAATAGCTTAATGGTATTTGTCTGTTGGTCACAGCTATATCCCACGTATCATCCACAAAGCTCTTCTCCTCCCTACTTTATCTGTATAACAGCTCTGCAAATTGCAGTGGTTTTGGGGTGTGCAAGTAAGCTTGGGAAACCCAGTCTATTGACTTTCCTGAGTTAGATTTTCATCATGACCTAGTAGATTACTCTAACTGTAGTTGGAGCTCCTGCGTGTACATGTGGTTATGCCCCTGTGGACTTAAATATATCAGCCAGACATCGAGACAATTAAGGATTCGTTTGGCTGAACATAGGTCCAGGATTAGGGGACAGGTGATCCAAGCTCCATTGACCTCACATTATTTAGAAAAACAAGATGCTGATTACCACTTTAAATTTGTGGTCTTAGAACTTGTGAAACCGAGGGGCTCGACAACAATGGATTTAGAGACACAGTTGCTTAGGAGAGAAGCGTATTACATTCACTGATTGAAGACTCTATGGCCAGATGGACTTAATCAGGATATGGATTTAACTTGTTATTTGTGAAGTGCAGGGAGTAGATGCTTTATGATATCCGCACAGGTAATGAGACATTCTTGCATTTTCATATTAGCTCAATCAAGAAGAGCATATTACAGTTGGGAAATAGCTGAGTACCTTTATATTGAGTTAGTTTTGAAAAGTTTTTTAACATCCAGAGGCACAGAATGACAATGCAATAGAGGCTTAAGAGGACGCAATTTAAGAAAGGTAAATTCAATATATTTAGGTTCGCAAACCCTAACGATGCTTACCCTTAAATGTAAATAATATAATTTTTGTTACGAGTCATGTAAAAAGAGTTGTTATTAGATATGGAATTATTGGGTAATGTTCATTCTGTTACCTTTATACTTCACAGATAGATTTCCAGTTTTCTCCTGAGGAAAACCAGTGAAAAACAGTATTACTAGTCTGGCTTCGAGAAATATTGGAACCTATTACCTTGACTGTGATTGTGAATTTACAATAAAGAATTAAGAATTGTGACACTGTTTATTTGGAGTTATTGAACTTTGGAACTGTGAGAAGTCTATATACCGTATTTTTGGAAGACGAACTTTGAGTTTAATAATTTTGAACTACATTGTCTGGAACACTTACAAAATGTATTGCCTCAAACTGTGCTTTTGCATTATTGTCCTGGGAAGAGCATTCCTAGGGTGAAAGCAGCCCAGGCCTCTTAGCAAAAGGGGATCCACAGACCCCTTGCCATTTTGAAATGGCAAAAGGAGCACCAAGAATCCCTTTTGTTAAGAGGTCTGGGCTGCTTTCACCCTAGGAATGCACTTTCCTAGGACAATAGCAGACTGTCACTCTTAGTGAAAGGGATTTCTGGTGGTCCCTTTGCCATTTCGAAATGCCAAGGGGTCCGTGGATGCCCTTTTGCTAAGAGCATAAATTTTGAAATGGCAAAGCAACCCCCGGGAATCCCTTTCACTAAGAGCGTTAGGCTGCTATTGTCCTGGGAAAGTGCATTTCCAGGGCAAAAGCAGCCCAGCCCTCTTAGCAAAAGGGATTCTCGGTGCGCCTTTTGCCATTTCAAAATGGCAAGGGGTCCATGGATCCCCTTTCACTAAGAGCGTAGGCTGCTATTGTCCTGGGACAAGCATTCCCAGGGTGAAAGCATCCCAGCCCTCTTAGCGAAAGGAGATCCACGGACCCCTTGCCATTTCGAAATGGCAAAGGGAGCACCAAGAATCCCTTTCACTAAGAGGTCTGAGCTGCTTTTGCCCTGGGAATGCACTTTCCTAGGACAAAAGCAGCTGGGTGCTCTTAGTGCAAGGGATTCCCAGGGGTCCCTTTGCCATTTTGAAATGGCAAGGGGTCCATGGATCCCCTTTCACTAAGTGTGCCAGGCTGCTTTTGTCCTGCGAAAGCATGTTCCCTGGGTGAAAGCAGCCCAGCCCTCTTAGGGAAAGTGATTCTTGGTGATCCCCTTGCCATTTCAAAATGGCAAGGGGTCCGTGGATCCCTTTCGCTAAGAGGGCTGGGCTGCTTTCACCCTGGGAACGTGCTTTCCCAGGACAATAGCAGCCTAACGCTCTTAGCAAAAGGGATTCCTGGGGGTCCCTTTGCCATTTCAAAATGGCAATGGGTCCGTGGGTCCCCTTTCGCTAAGAGGGCTGGGCTGCTTTCACCACAGGAAGCGCATTTCCAGGGGGAAAGCAGCCCAGCACTTTTCGGGGGAGGCATCTACAGAGGTCCCCTTGTTTCAAAACAGGAAGGGGACCTCCGTAGATGCCTTCTCTGACCCCTGCAGTGCTGTCTTTGCCCTGGGAACACACTTCCCAGGGGGAAAGCAGGGGGAAATCATTGTATGAATCATCCCATAGGGAAAATCGCTATACGATACATGATGGATCCCTTGGAACCAATTATATGTAGTTCCACTGTATTTAAATTTGCAGCTGATCATTCATTTTAAAAAACAGCATTAATTTGATACGAAAAGGGGCGATTTCCCAACAAATGTTGCTGTTACCCCCTAATGCTAACAAACAGAATTGGATGTTCAATTGTGCCTTTTAAACAGTATCAAAAACCTAGGAATAAAGAGCAGAAAGAAAGCCAGGCACCTGGTACCTTTTCAAAATGACATCCTCAGCAAAATCTCGAGGCCTTTTAAGGTTTCTTTGGCGCAGCAATAAAGGAAGTGATATGAGAGAAAGCTACGGTAAAGCCAAGTTGCCATCAATTATTCGTATCATAAAATCTAATTGTGTATAAAAGATGGGACGTTTTGTAAGATGAGGAGGAAAAGGGAGATGTGAGACAGCTCAGGGCTGACAATCCATCTGGCCTTGAAGGTGAGCTGTGAAAAAGTACAAAACATATTCTGCCTCCTTTAGTGCTCATAATCTCTATCCAAATCTATAATGGTGTAAAATAGCAGGTTAAGTTATTTATTTACATTTCCAACCTAGCCGCCAAATCAAAGCAGTACGATTCTGTCCATTCAAGTGCAGTTCTATGCTATGGCAGCATGGTCTTTTCACAATCTTCTTTTAATATGTGTGCATGCGTGTGCACAGTATGGTCTCTTTTTAGGATTCCAAACTTGAAAAAAAGAGGCACTACTTCAGTTTCAGTTTCTGATTCTGGAAAATCTGGTTGCTCCTGGTTGAAACCAGCTCCCCTTCTCCATAGTCTGAAATTCAGTCTTTAAAAAGAAGAACTGCTGGATCAAACAAAGTGCTTGTCTAGTCCAACACCCTGTTCAACCAGAGGCAAATCAAGTATTTATGAGAAGCACAAACACAGGGTATGAATGAACCAGTTTTCTCTTACTTGTGCTTTGTAGTGATCAGACAGGTGTATATAAGGACAGATGTTCCCCCAAGTACTGAGGTCCTGCATCATTTCCTCCAAGAACCTGCACTATATAGTGCCACTTGATCCACGTAATATAAAATAATAGAGCTGAAGCTACACATACTTTCCTAGGCATGTTTATGAGCAACCGAAAGATTTATTTTCTTTCTTTCTTTCTGTCTGTCTATCATTGCAGGCGCACCCCCCAATAAAGGACTCAGACACCGGTAAAAGTGGATAACAGCATCGGGCCACATTTATTGATTCATGCCCTAGTCCGAATTATAAATTTCTATTGGTAAAACGACCAATCATAATTCTTAAGGCAAGCAGGCCGAAGTAACACTGGTAAGGTACCACCCCAAAATTGCCAACGGCAATTGGTTACAATGTATCGATTTGTATCAATTTGTTTGTTTACAACAAACAAATTGTTGACCGTAGTCAATATCTAACTAATGACCCCACCCTCTGACGCGTATCCGTGGAATCACGGGGTGATGCATGCTGGCTAGCTATCGCCATCACCCCGTCGCCTAGTTCGTCGTTGACCGGACAACGTTTAACCAACTTATGCCTGTCTATTGTTGTCCAGTCAATTGCGAACCTGCCGGATACCTGTGGGTCATAATGTTTACCTTACCAGTGATACCCGCCCATGTGACCAAGTCAACAGCATCACAGAAACCCCTATATCAAACCATAGCAACAGTGTGGGATGGGCGAAAAAACCAGGACCCGAGAGCCAATTGTGGGTCCCAGCCAAAAATTCCCACCCGGCCCCGAAGCGACCAAAATATCACACTGTTAACTAGGGAGGGGGTGGAGGGGAAAAACTTCTCCGCTCCGTCGCTTCGGAAAATGGCAGCTCGGCTGCCTCATGGCCACCCCTTTTATAAGGGAGCTGGCCACGCCCCTAACTACCCGGATGCCTTCGTCCTATGGGGGGGCCCGCAAAGGGCGCGGCGGCCATTTTGGCGCCGCGCTTGCATTGCAGGCGCACCCCCCAATAAAGGACTCAGACACCGGTAAAAGTGGATAACAGCATCGGGCCACATTTATTGATTCATGCCCTAGTCCGAATTATAAATTTCTATTGGTAAAACGACCAATCATAATTCTTAAGGCAAGCAGGCCGAAGTAACACTGGTAAGGTACCACCCCAAAATTGCCAACGGCAATTGGTTACAATGTATCGATTTGTATCAATTTGTTTGTTTACAACAAACAAATTGTTGACCGTAGTCAATATCTAACTAATGACCCCACCCTCTGACGCGTATCCGTGGAATCACGGGGTGATGCATGCTGGCTAGCTATCGCCATCACCCCGTCGCCTAGTTCGTCGTTGACCGGACAACGTTTAACCAACTTATGCCTGTCTATTGTTGTCCAGTCAATTGCGAACCTGCCGGATACCTGTGGGTCATAATGTTTACCTTACCAGTGATACCCGCCACACGGGGAGGCTTGCAAAGGCTCACCGCCCCCCCCCCCCCCAAGACCGTCAGCTCGGTCGACAGGCCTGCTCGCCAGTCCAGTAATCCAGAGGTCCATACCTCCCTGCGACAGATGGGCCCCATCCCCTGAGTAAAGCTCGTAAATTTGCAGACTGATGGCAGGGAGGCTAATGACGCATCCCCCGCCCTTGTCAAGGGAACCGGGCAATAGCCCCGTTCACGGAGCGTCGGCTCAGTCAAGAGCCCCGAGGCCGAACGCCCCCCTGTAAGCGTACCACGGTATCGTGTCCGACGTGCGGATGCACCCTGTCCCAGTCGGGTACCCACTCTGTCGCCGCAGCGTAACGCGCTGCCCCATGCAGCGTAACGCGCTGCCCCGTGCACCTGGCTACGGCCCACCAGGCATACTGTCACCGGTGTAAAACGACACCCAGGGTCTGTCAAGTAAAAAAAAGGGAAGGGGGGGAGAAACAGTGCAGTGACTAAAACTGGTACTCACAGTTGAGGAGGGCGAAGACAAAACTGAAAACATTGTGATCCCGACCCTCCCATGCGGCGTATTTCAGCCCTGTAGTACCCAAAAAACGACTGCAGCAGAAGCCGCCCCTATGCAGAGCGAACGGGCGCCGCAACGAGCCCCTGAGAGGCCAACACTGTCTAGTGCCTTCCCACCACCCTCCAAATTGGGATTTAGGAATAGAAGACCCACCTCGGTGACAGAAAAAACGTGCCATGGTGCGTGCCACAGTGCACGGAAATCCTGTAGGGCACCAACCGGACAGATGTCTGTCGAGGAACATCGTAGCAGTCTATTCCACTGCCTACGCCGTGCTGATTCATTTTAGAGGAGCGTATCCCCAACTGAGCCCAATATTATCCACACAGACATCTCCGAGTTCCAGTGCCCTACGACTTGCATCCGCCTTATACAGCATCTCAAGCTCGCTGATGCGGAGCGCTCCAAAAAGGCCACCGTTGTAGCCGAATGATGTGGGCTGCCTCATTTATCCAAACAGAGGCCAGGCCAGCGCCGGGCCAATTGGGTAAAAACCCTGGGAAAATCTTGCATCCGCCTTATTCAGCATCTCAAGCTCGCTGACGCGGAGCGCCTCCAAAAAGGCCACCGTAGTAGCCGCATGAAATGGGCTGCCTCATCTATCAAAACAGAGGCCAGGCCAGCCCCGGGCCAATTGGGTAAAAACCCTGGGAAAATCTTGCAACCGCCTTACTCAGCATCTCAAGCTCGCCGATGCGGAGCGCTCCAAAAAGGCCACCGTTGTAGCCGCATGAAGTGGGCTGCCTCATTTATCAAAACTGAGGCCAGGCCAGCCCCGGGCCAATTGGGTAAAAACCCTGGGAAAATCTTGCATCCGCCTTATTCAGCATCTCAAGCTCGCTGATGCGGAGCGCCTCCAAAAAGGCCACCGTAGTAGCCGCATGAAATGGGATGCCTCATCTATCAAAACAGAGGCCAGGCCAGCCCCGGGCCAATTGGGTAAAAACCCCTGGGTAAATCGGGTGGCGGTCGCCCGGGAAACGCCCGCGCACGCGCACCCACCCCTCCCAAACATGTCTCACACGGAAGTCATTGGTGCTGTCCACACGACCTCCCACTTTGGCCATAAAAGCCAACCCGACAGCTGAGATGCTATGGTGCGTGGTGCAAGGCCCTGGGCATACCGGTAAACCATGAACCGCAGAACATGGGCTACTGGGATCGGGGAGGTTCCTGGCAGTCGAAATTGGGTACATAATGCTCTGAAGGAACTAAATGCGTGTTGATACGCCTTACTCATGCATGGCGCTAGTGACAGGCCAATCGCCCGGTTCACCTCTCCTTGCCAACGTTCCATCTCTCGTCCGGGAGTGGCGAGGGAAATTCCTCTGCATCCGGGGCCGAGGCACGGAACCGGGAGATCTGCAGGCGGGACAAAGCAGCAGCAATATCATTATCAACCCTTGGGACATGCCTGGCCCTGAAGGGAACGTTGAGGCACAGGTTGCATAACACAAACCAGCGCACTAGCTCCAAAACCCCGGGCGATTTGGAAATCTGTGCCATGACGATGAGGACAACCGCCGCGTTGTCGCGCCAAAATTGCACAACCGAGTTGGCCCCACTCCTTGCCCCATAGCATCAAAGCACCCAAGATAGGGAAACATTCCAGATACGTGAGACCATGCAGGCGACCCTTGCCTGCCCAGGATGGCGGCCACCCACCATAGGCCCACTTCGAATTGAAGTACATCCCAGAAACCCAGGAATCCTGAGACATCAGACTGCATCTGAAAGCAAGGGGGAGCCAGGAGATCAGACCCCAAAATGACACCCCGTTGAACTACCTCTGTATCTATGGCCAGACAAGCACATCTGCCCCGATACCCCGGGTAAATCTAAGCCTATGGTGGGGCCTGGATAATCCCGCCATGGCGTCGCACCAGCGCAGAGCAAATGCCCTGCCCGGTGCGACGACCCAGCCAGCGAAATTAGGGTGACCATGTAGCACCAGAAGTTCCCTCAGTGATGCCATGCGCTCGGCCAGCAAGTCCGAGATAAGGGCCACTAGCCTTAACACCTTATCCCACTGCAACCTAGAATCCTGCGCTACCGTGTTACTCTCCACCCCAGGAATACTAGCTGTGGAGATGGGCCCTCGGTCTTTTCGGGCGCTAAAGGGACACCAAGTTCCTCCATTAGCGTCTGAAATGTGTTGAGGAGACGTGTGTACGTGTCCCAGCCCCGTTCAGCCCCGAATAAAACCATCCAGGGAATGGGCTACAGACCGGTACCCTGACCTGCGGACAAAAGCCCATTCTAGGAAAGTGGTGAAACGCTCGAATACCGAGCCCCAATGGAATAGCCAAAAGGCATGGCATCATTGAAATAATATGCTCCCCGGGACGGGGGTGCAGGGACAGGGCCAACGACCCCGCCCGCATAGACCCTCTGGCAGCAGCCATCTCCTCCCTCCCCTTAAGGGATGAAAGATTGGGGGCATCCTGAGGGGACCTATTACCCCTGAAAGGGATCCAGAACCCCTGCCTAGAACCCTGAAGGAGATAACCCGCATCCTCTCCCTTCGGGTACAATGTGAGCCAACGCTCCAACATGTCCACCTTAAAAGGGGAGGGAGACCATCGTTGGACTAGATCCATCTGCGGCAGTCTTGCCAGCCCCCTGTCTGCCCCACCCTCTGCCCCGCATCCTTCTAGGCCTGGGACAGGCAGAGGCCGCATGGGGGCCAACACAGGTGGGACACTCCTGTCTGTATTTGCAATTCTTCCCATTGCAGGAGCCATTGGACAAGAAAGTCCAGCACAGCAGGCGGGCTGGAACCCCCCCGCCCAGCCCCCTGGCAGGTGACCTATGCTGGGGCCGCCTGCTGGACCGCATGCCCACAATGGTATATCTCCCCGGGCGCAGGGCGCGTGGGCGTCACGTACAAAAGCCGCAGCCTCTGGCCTGGCTCAACCCACCTAATCTCGGGGTGCGGGGAAATCCGCCTACGGCATTCCTCGTCACAAGCCAACCACGATGGGCCCTGAAAGTAAACCATCGCCCGGTAGGCGTTGTCCAAATACTGGACCATCGGAATTGCCAAATCCGGCCGGGCCCTAAGGTACACCGCCATGCATACGATGCAGGCCGGCAACCATTTGGCCCACATACTTGGTGGCTTGCAACAACGTGCCTGCCACTATCCTTCTCATTCTGCCCCTCCCTCTCCTCCTTGGTGGGCACTCTGTTTAGGAGTGAGAAGATATCCACATACTCCCCCCGCCAAATTTACTCTCTGGTGGCCTGAGCCAAGTAGTCACTCAGCGGTAAGGAATAGGGGCTTGGACCAACCCGGCCACCCAAAACATTCCCCTCAGGGTAGGGAACACCCCCTACCACGGGGCCCTGGGTGGTAGTTGTCGTCGCCGGGTGGGGCGTCAGCGGGTGCACTGACGCACCACCCACGCGAGGCCAAGGCCATTGGAAAGTCCCCCCCCCCAACGTGGCCACGTGTGTAGGTGCACTAGTTTGGACCGCATACTCACGTGCTGCACCCCCGCGGCCGCCCCCACCAGGGGTTCCGGCCCACTGGGGGCGTCGGAGCTCACGACCGCCATAGAGCTCGTCACTGGGGGCTGACCCGCACCGGCCTGTTGGTTGGGGAGCTGCGAGGCAGAGGCCGAGGTTGTGCCACGCCTCAAGCAGCTCAACCCGTCCCGTCGCCTGCCGCTGCCCAGCAGACGACGCGTCGAAATGAACCCCAAAGGGAGCCCCAGTATGGCTGGCCCGAGCCAAGGACGCCTCAAGGGCCGCAACGCAGGCCAGTAAAACCTCCACGCTGACGTGGGGCCAAGGGCCGGCCGGCCCTCCTGCTACAGGCACAGGTACAGGTCCCTGTACTCCGGGACCCGAATAGGGCCATCGCCCCATGCCGAGGCCCGGTAGGGCCGATGTAGGCACCTGCCAGGGCAAGGGGCCACACCACCCCCCAAGGCTAGAAGGCCCCGGGGTGAGCTGCGCCCCCGCGGCTGAAGGCCCAACAGGATGGGAAGCACCAGGAGCGGCGTCCACCTCTTGCGGGCCGCGGGCCGCAGCCTTCACTGGACCCATGCTCGGGTCCCCCGCCTCCGGGCCAGGGGGAATAGACCCCATTCCACCGGTCCCGGTGGGTACCAGCAAAGGCGGCTGCTGGGTAGGTGCAACCGCGGTCCTCCGACCCGGATTGCGCCTCCTAACAGCGCGAGGCGCGCTCGCGGCCGCCCTCCTCTTCACAGGCAGGAAATCTAAGGGAAGCCAAAAGAGAAAATTCGCAGCCAAAAAAAGGCTTCCCTGGTAAGGTAAGAGCGACGGAGACAAGAGGGGAAAAACGTCTCCGCTCCGTCGCTTCGGAAAATGGCAGCTCGGCTGCCTCATGGCCACCCCTTTTATAAGGGAGCTGGCCACGCCCCTAACTACCCGGATGCCTTCGTCCTATGGGGGGGGCCGCAAAGGGTGCGGCGGCCATTTTGGCGCCGCGCTTGCATTGTCTCTTCCTCCCCCTTCCTTCCCCTGTAGAAATAGTAAACAAAAGAGGCCTTTTCTAACTTGCACTTAAGCATCTAAACCATAATATCAGCAAGAAGATTAAAACATTCCCTTTTTCATTCTGTACTTTCCACCCACCCACCTCTCAATAAACATAGGCTTTCAATTGGAACTCGAGCCTGTCTGACCCACGGTAGCCTCCAAAGCTGTGATGCACATGTCAAAACAATGTGGACTTGATCCTTCTGATTATGGGAGCAACCTACGCTATGAGCTCCTCAACACATAGTTTTCTTTTCCAGGTTGAGGTTTTGTGGTTTTTGGCCATCACACTTTTTTATAAATGGAAAATGTAAATTCAAAGAAATGGAAGTGTAGAAAAATGTTTGTTTCCCAGATAACTGTGTGATGTGGTACATTCCCAAGTTGCAAAAGAAGGAATGTAGTGGGAAGTTCATAGATACTACAGTATTAGTAAAGGTAAAGGTTTCCCTTGCTCGAAAGCCAGTCGTATCCGACTCTAGGGTGCAGTGCTCATCTCTGTTTCTAAGCCAAAGAGCCAGCATTGTCTGCTTCTGCAGACGTTTCCGTGGTCATGTGGCAGGCATGACTAGACACCAGAGCGCACGGAACGCTGTTACCTTCCCACCGAAGTGGTCCCTATTTATCTACTTGCAATTAGTATTACCACTTCTAAAAATGGTTAGATGCCTGCCAGGATTTCTTGAGTTTATGAATGCCCTCTCCCAATATAAATGCAAGCATATTTCATCATATATTTTTCTTAATCTGCTGATCTGTGTTGGATAAGATTTTAGAGAAATATGTGTTGATTTTCCACTCCAATATATCTTTTATTAGATTACTGACCAGTATTCCAACTCCTAATCTCAAACAGCCTAGACCCATTAACTCAATAGGATTTATGCAAGTGTTGACTAATCATTAACAATTGGTTTAGTGCATCTGCCATCTGGCTGAGACAAGCAATAGGATACTGGCATGTGAAAATTATGACTTTTTAACCACTGCAATTTATGAAGCAATTAATGTCATAACTATGTATGAAAATATGCCACCTTATATTGGGTATGTCTGTAGTTTATTCCAACACACAAGTCACCATGACACTGAGGTGACAGTTGTCGTGATCTTAGGTTGCCAGCTCATTGTCAGCTCATTGCTAAGAAGCAACTGCATCCTTATCTCTCAGATTCATATCTCAAATTCCATAGGGAAGAGGGAAAGACACTCCAGCCATAGAAGCTTCTAGAAACTTCTAGAAGCTTCTCCAAGATTGCATCAACAAGGGGTTTTTCCATGACGTAATGCATTCCTAGGGGGTGAGAAGTCCCTCTTTTCCCTATATAATGAGTGCCTTTTCAGACCCAAATCGGTTCTCTAACCTGGGACTACCTAGCTCCATTAGCTGAACTCATATTCCCTGCGGGGGGGACAAAATACCCATGGCACCCATAGCCCTCCAGGGCTATCCTAAGGAGATACAAATGATCTCTATATATTCTCTTTTCTTTTCACAGGTATTATGCTATGCTATGCTTTTATGAAATTGCATATTGGAAAATAAAGCTCTTTGTGAGTTTTACTATCTACTGAGTTGGAGTCCATTTATCAGGCATATCCAGGCAATATTGCGCTCTGCTTAAACACGCTACCAAACCAACCAAATAGCCACAGACTCCCTGTATGGGGCAGGAGGAAGCGAGAGGTGACCCATGTTCCAGAAGGAGAGGTGACAAAAGGCTGCTGAGGGAGTGTGCAGAGTAAAAAGTGGAAATTGAACAGCCAATTGATCACAACCAGCCTCTCGAATTCACGACAGGGTCAGACCATCACAACAACAGTAACAATGCAAGTGTTTGGATGACATTCCATTAATTTTCACTGGTCTTGACTTGAAGCTTTTTTATTGTCTGTAGTCTGTGTGTTCACATCACATTAAGTTTATATGTTGCTTCATTTTTATTGAATCTTAAAGCATGAGTTACAAAGAAAGTCTTGTGTATATCCCCCTTTTTTCAAAAAGTAAAAAGGAGACATGTTCATGTGATTCTTGTTGTATGCTTCAAATCTGATGCTTTAAAGCTGTGGTTTCCAATAGAGACAATTTGATTTTAAGGGGGGGGGGGTAATTGAAAGCTTGTTTAGACCAGGTTATTGGTCCTTTATGCTTCCTCCACATGAATAGGAGTTCAATTTTTGAATAATAATTATATACAGTATCACAGGGGAGGCATCAGGATTTAAGAAAGGGTTTTGCAATGTTTCCCCACCATGGGCTGGACCAGCCCCCAACTCACAGCTGGAGGCATGGTTCCTCCCACTGCTTCTGCTGCTTCTGGTTTCCATGGTGGTGGAGGCGGTGCATGCAATCCTGGCATTTTTTTTCAGCTGCTTTTGCAGCCTCTGCCACTTTTTCACTCCATTTTTCAAAAAAAATGCCACATTTTTGCTGCATTTTCACAGCAAAAATACAGCATTTGGGCATTTCCAGTTTCCACAGTGGCAGTGGTGCATGTGCAATCACTGCATTTTTTTCAGCTGCCTTTGCAGCGTCTGCTGCTTCACATGTTGGTGGGAAGGTGTGCAGAGCATTTTTGCTCCATTTTCATAATTTTTCACCATGTTTCCCCCCCAGAAAAATGCAGTGTTTGGGCACTTCCAGTTTCTGTGGTGGTGGCATTTTGGGCACAGCTGGAGGTGGTGGGTGTCGTGGGGGTTTGGAGTCCATTGTGCAGGCCCATCACTGTTCTTTGCCCCGCTCCTCTGCGCCTTCAGTGTCGCCGGCGTCTTCATCCACATCCGGGTCTGGGTCCAGCGATGAGGACGGTGAGGTCCGGAAGATCCAAAAGAAGATGTCGGACAAGCACACCACTGAGAGGGCCCATCACAGATGCATCGGCTGTGGAGCGAGGCACGACCGCCGTCAATGCCCCTTCAAGAATGCCGACTGCTATCACTGTGGCAAGAAGGGCCACATCACCAAGGTCTGCAGAGAACACCAGAAGCAAGTCCTGGAGCAACCCAACCGACCGAGCTGGAAGGGAGTGTACATGTCGAAGATCTCCACTGAGGAGTCGTCAGTCTGCCGTGTCTCCAGCAGCTCCAACCATTTCTTCACAGAGGTCCAGCTGCACAGTGTTCCGGTAAAGATGGAGGTGGATTCCGGTAAGTCCTACTCCATCCTCCCCCAGCAGGAATTCTTGAAAATGCCCCCAAAGCTTCACCCAAAACTACGGGCTCTGAAGACGTCTCTCCGAGATGTGCAGGGTTGCCAGATTCCAGTCCTGGGGGTGGGGAATTTTTCCATTGTGTTCAAAAACATTACAACAAAGCTTCCCCTGGTAGTAGTCAAACACGGCACAAACTGCTTACTTGGGGTGCAGTGGTTTGAGCCACTAGGGATTAAACTGTCTGGCATCAACGCTGTCCACGCTGACCCAGTGCAGGACATTTGTAACATGCATCCAGCAGTTTTTGAAAAAGGACTAGGAAATTACAGGGCCCCCCCCCCAGTGTCCTTTGACCTTGATCCAGACGTGCGGCCAATCCGCCTCAAGCCTCGCAGGGTGCCGTTTGCCTTGAAGGACAAAATTGAGGCTGAACTGGACAAACTGGTGGGCCAGGGGATTTTGGTTCCAGTGGACTCCATGAAGTGGGAGATCCCCTATCGTGACTGCAATCAAATTCAATGTGGAGGTGAGGATTTGCGCATATTATAAATGCACCATTAACAAGGCCATTCGGCCTAATGCTTACCTAGTGCCGGTGGTTAGCCACTTATTGGCTGCTCTACATAGGGGCAAATGTTTTGCCAAATTGGACCTAGCACAGGCCTATCAGCAGTTATCTGTCACACCTGCTGCTGCTGCGGCCCAAACCATTGTTACACACAAGGGGGCCTTCAAAGTAATGCACCTTTAGTTTGGGGTGAATGCAGCCCCAGGTATATTTCAGTCATTTGTTGAACACCTCCTAAAGGGTCTCATCGGGGTCCTCCCATACTTCAATGATGTCCTTATAACCACGGGAAGCGAATCTGAGCTTGCCAGCAGGTTAGATCAGGTCTTACAGGTTTTTGAAAATGTCGGGTTAGGAAAACACAAATGTGTTTTCCTTGCACGGGAAGTAGAATTCCTCGGGTTTAAGGTCACTCCTGAGGGAGTTAAACCCTCTGATTCAAAGGTTGCTGCCATCAGCAAACCCCCACCCCACCCTAAGGTAAAGGTTTCCCTTGCTCGAAAGCCAGTCGTGTCCGACTCTAGGGTGCACTGCTCATCTCTGTTTCTAAGCTGAAGAGCCAGCGCTGTCTGCTTCTGCAGACGTTTCTGTGGTCATGTGGCAGGCATGACTAGTCACCGGAGCGCACGGAACACTGTTTACCTTCCCACCGATGTGGTCCCTATTTATCTACTTGCAATTTCTTGCTTTCAAACTGCTAGGTTGGCAGGAGCTGGGACGAAGACAGGAGCTCGTTTCCGTCCTGCAGTACTCGGGAATCGAACTGCTGACCTTCCGCTTCCCAGTCAGCATCTTAGCCACTTGAGCCACTGCAGTCCATCCACCCCACCCTGTCCCACTTCAAAAACAGAGTTGCAGTCCTTCCTAGGTCTGCTCAACTTTTATCACTCCTTCCTGCCAAGGAAGGCTTCTGTAGCAGAGCTGCTACACCGATTACTTAAAAAGGACACGGTCTGGCAGTGGGGGCAGACCCAGGATTGGTGACTTTCCGCTTCCCAGTCAGCGTCTTAGCCACTTGAGCCACTGCAGTCCATCCACCCCACCCTGTCCCACTTCAAAAACAGAGTTGCAGTCCTTCCTAGGTCTGCTCAACTTTTATCACTCCTTCCTGCCAAGGAAGGCTTCTGTAGCAGAGCTGCTACACCGATTACTTAAAAAGGACATGGTCTGGCAGTGGGGGCAGGCCCAGGATTGTGCGTTTCGTGAGTTAAAAGAGCTTCTTTCATCCAAAGCAGTCTTGACTCACTTCGATCCCAGGAAACCTGTGGTTCTTGTGTGCGATGCTTCACCGGTGGGGGTGGGGGCTGTCCTGTGTCATGTCTTGGAAAATGGGAAGGAAGC
Source organism: Bradypodion ventrale (assembly GCA_035047345.1). NCBI lineage: Eukaryota > Metazoa > Chordata > Lepidosauria > Squamata > Chamaeleonidae > Bradypodion > Bradypodion ventrale. The sequence continues at coordinate 142,756,872 of JAWDJE010000005.1, forward strand.
CCCGGTTGCATTCTATTCAAGGTCCCTGTATAAAACCAAGAGCAACTATACCCAGACTGACAGGGAGGCTCTAGCCATAGTTGCTGGAACCAAGAAGTTCCATGACTTCCTCTACGGGAGGGAATTCACTATCGTGATAGACCACAAGCCCCTGCTGGGAATTTTTGTGACTTCTAAGCCCACTCCCCAGATTCTGTCCCCCCGCATGTTATGTTGGGCCATTTTCTTAAACACTTATCAGTACAACCTGGTGCACCGTCCGGGTAAAGATATCAGCCACGCTGATGTGCTATCGTGGTCTCCTGGGGGAGGCAGATTGCGAAATTGAGCAGGATCTTCAGGTGCTGCTGATCGAGTCTCTCAACTCAACCCCCTAGTGCCTTCAGACACTGCTAAGGCAACAGCATGGGACAAACTCTTGTCCCAGGTAGTTTCTTGGGTTAAGAATGGCTGGCCCACATCCCCTCTTGCTGAGGAGTTTAAAGTGTTCTTTAGAAGATGGTTTGAGCTTTCACTCAAGAGAGGTTGCCTCCTTTGGGGCCAGAGAGTGGTCATTTCTTCTGTATTACACTCTAAGGTGCTTAGGCTTTTACACATTAGTCACCCTGGTATAGTGCGCTCCAAGGCTTTGGCCAGGAGTTTTTTGATGTTGAGCAATTGGTAGGTACTTGCCGTAGCTGCCAGAGTTCCCGAACCGAAGAGTCCCGGCTTCCCACTTGGGAATGGGACATTGCCCATGGGCCATGGTCACAGATTCTTGTCAATTTCGCAGGCCTTTTCAGGGGCACGCTTTTCCTACTTGTGGTCGACTCATTTTCCAAATGGCTGGAGGTATTTCCTATTGTCCAGCACCTCTTCTGCAGTTACTATTAAGCAGCTCCGGTCTGTTCAGTTGTTTCGTACTGCCGGACGTGCTAGTGTCCAACAACGCCACAACGTTCACCTCTTCCGAATTTCAGGCATTCCTGGAAAGGAATGCCATTTGGTATGTAACTTCTGCCCCTTTCCTCCCTGCCACCAACGGTCAGGTGGAATGTCAGGTTCGCACTACCAAGGAGGCACTTCACCGCATGGGTCAAGGGGACATTGAGGTACAACTTTGCCAATTCCTCACATGCTACCGGACAACACCCTTGGCATCAGGGCTGTTACCAGCTGAACTCATAATGCACAGGAGGCTGGTCTCATTGCTCGACCAGTTGGATCCTTCCAGGGTGAAGGATAGGGGTGTTAATGTTGAAATTGCTCCCAAAAAGGTTTTCTCAGCTGGGGATCTGGTGCACTGTCGGAACTATGTGGCTGCAGGTCCAGCATGGATTCCAGGCATTGTGGTGGAACAAATAGGACCAGGACCAGTGTCCTATCATGTCAAAACGGGCACTGGTTTGCTTTGCTGGCGCCATGCCAACCAGCTCAGACATAGGGTGACAGAGTTTCAAGAGGTACAAGGTGATTCTTTGTACGGTAATTCCACGTTAGGTTCCTCCCCCACCTGCTTACTCCCAGGGGGAGACAAGGACGGCAGCTCGGCCATTAGCTGTAATTTCCAGCTTTCTAATTCGAGCCAGCCCCAATTCCTTTGGAGGCCGTCAGCAAGCCCAGAATGTGGAGATGTAGATTTTGGTTTACAGGATCGGGGGGAGTTTGCAGAGTGTCCCCTCACTCATCTAAGTGAGAAGCAGGCTTTGATTTCTCCCAAGGGACCCCCCATCCTTCTGCATTCAAGTCTACCTCAACTCCCACCCTAATGGGGCAAGCTTTCATTGAGTCACCTCCTACTCAAGATGCAAATAGTTCGGAAAGGGGTATCACTCTATGGAACCAAGTCTATCCAAGATGTCCGAATACAGCCAGGTACCACTATGACCCAAAAGGGTTTGTAAGCCTCCACAATGGCTGAGGGACTTCGTCCCATCCTAGGGGGGGAGGGATGTTGTGTTTGAAGACATTTATTGCTGTAACATTTTGTGAAATAATTGGGATCAGTATGATCCTCCATTTTGTCTCCTTCTTCTTGGTCTTGAAATATCACGGGACTGCATTCCCACCTAAACTCTGTAGCCTGTACAGTCTTCACTCCAGTCTGATGACCTCCCAGTCACCCCACTCCCCTTCCTGTCATTTCCACCCAAATGTATCCATTTCTGAGTATATATTTAGCAGTGCTGCGCCATTGCTCCCCATATTCTGACTGCCTAATAAAGTTGTTTAGCCCTGTTATGCTGGCTGCTTCGTATTTCTACCAGAACATCAAAGCAAGGAAACACCACTCAAATCAAATTCGTGTTCTCCAGAATTTTAAAAAATATCAGTGGTTGGAAGTGAAAATTCCAGAATAGATGGTTTGGTTTCAGAGAATCCGGGGCAATAGACACCTCAGAAACAGTTAATTAAATATGGATTCGTGGAAAAGAAGGAACTGAGTATAAACAAGTTCCTGCCTTCACATGAGATGAGGGAGAAATGTAAGGAAGGAACTAGTGGGAACTTTGCTTGCCTACTGGATGTTAGGCAGCAGTTAAAGGCACTCAGCTTCACACACATCCCAGTTCCAGGTCAGAGCCCTTTGTTTTCCCTACTTTTACAGTTCAGACAAATGCATATACTGTACATACAAATACTTTAATGCCTTTATATCAATTCTGAATGGCCAACAATTAACAGGAATACAGAATATGGCCAGACGGTGAATTACGAATCAAGAATCAAGAAAAAATCCATCTGTAAAATAGACTCCAAGTCTCTTAACCTGGATTAGAACTTTGAGTTATTTCTATACCTATTTACCTGGAATAAAGGACTTTAAGTTGATTTTTACACCTGAATATAAGGATTTTGTGTTACTTCCATAATTATATTATTGTACAAGAGACTTGGAGTCTATTTTACTGACAAATTTATTCTTGATTCTTGGCCAACAATTAAGCCTGGAAGAGGCCCTTAGTTGCCTCAAAATGGAATGAATAGAACAAAGAAGTTCTCTGAGACAGTTGCAGGCCAAAATGACCCAAGATTCTTGGTGAACACTTTAAAAAACTACTTCTACATAATTAGTAACAACTGCCAAATCAAAGCTGTGGTATTTTATTGATTACATTCTGCAGCTACTGTTTAGTCAGCTACCTGGTGTTCCAAGTCACACTAATGATTCTAAACTCACATCGTGCTTTGTCTGTTCTGTGCCTGGAAATGCATTTTAATGAGAAATTATGATTTCTAACAAAAGGTGATCATTTTCAAAATAGTTTGAGACGAAGAATAATATTAAAGAGTCCCGGGTTTTTTTAAGTATAAGTTTTTAATTTTTTTTACTGGTTCTTGTATGTTACAAAAATCAACAAAAATAATTCCACTGTGGGTTAAATGAAATTCTTCTGTGACAACCTCCGGGTTGGAGAGATAGGCAGGATATCTCTCAATGCCATTTCCAGGGAATCCTAAACAGGTGAAGAAGGCATCTGCTTGGGAATAATACCCTGAAGGAAATGGTGAGCCACTGTGTGAGACAGAGTGCTGGACTGGATGGGCTGTGGCCTGTTCCAGCAAGGCTGTTCTTATGTTCTTATGTTCTTAAGGCTATATTTATATCTTCACTTCATGCGATTAACAAAAATTATTCCACTGCGGGTTAACTAACTTTACCAAATCAGATTGTTCACTTAAAACAGCTGTTGCAAATGTTTCAAAGTCAATACTAGTTAATTCGACTTTTCCAAACTTTCTGTTCCTTCTTCAGGAAATCTACATAGAAAGGATTACAAAACAATATAGACAATATATAAAATATCACGTTAGGAGCTGGTAACGTAATGACAATATAAAAAAATTAGCATGTTTCTAATTATATTTATCCATGAATACATACATACATATTTTATACTGAAATGCTCCTGTTCCTCTTAAATATAACCGTACAGTAGCTTACCTATTTAGTTATAAGGAAGTGTATTCTTATCACGTCCTCGCCTCCATTCACATTAAACATGCATACGGACGTTAACAGTTAAGCAAAGAGCACTTCCTTTATAGTGATTTAACGCTACACAGGTGTATTGGAGATGGTGAAGACTGACTCTCGCAAATGGGCTAACCAATACTTAGTACCGACTGCAATCGTTCTTTGACCTTACAAAAAAGATGATAATTCTAATTCTTGATTCAATCCCTTGGGGTACATTGTACCAAATGCAAGCGCGGCGCCAAAATGGCCGCCGCGCTCTTTGCGGGCCCCCCCCCACAGGACAGAGAATCCGGGTAGTTAGGGGCGTGGCCAGCTCCCTTATAAAAGGGGTGGCCACGAGGCAGCCGAGCTGCCATTTTACCTCAGCGACGGAGCGGAGAAGTCTTTTCCCCTGTGTCTCCGTCGCTCCTTAGCTTACCGGGAAGCCTTTTGGTAGCGGTTCTTCCTTTTCGGCTTCCCTTTGCTTCAGTAGATATGCCTTCGAAGAAGAAGGCAGCTTCAAGTGCGGCTCGCGCTGTTAGGAGGCGCAACCCAGGTCGGAGGACCGCGGTGCCGCCTCCTCAGCAGCCGCCCTCGCAGGCCCCGGTTGGGGCTGGCGGAATGGGGTCTATTGCCCCTTGGCCCGGAGTGGGCGAACAGAATGCGGGCGCGGAAGGGGTTCCGGCCCGCGGCCCGCGAGCGGTGGACACCGCTCCTGCACCTGCCCACCCTGTTGGGCCTGCCGCTCTTGGGTCGCAGCCTCCCCCTGGGCCCTCTAGCCTTGGGGGGTGGTGCGGCCCCCTGCCTTGGCAGGTTTCTCCACCGACCCTGCCGGGCTTCGGTGCTGGCCAATGGCCATATTCGGGTCCTGGGGTACAGGGACCTGTACCCACGCCTGGACCGGGCGGGCCGGCCGGCCCTTGGCCCCAGGTCGACGTGGCAGCCTTACTGGCCCGTATTGCGGCCCTGGAAGCGTCTTTGGCTCGGGCCAGTCAGGCGGGAGCCCCCTTTGGGGTCCCTTTTGCGGCGCTGTCGGCAGGAGGACAACAGCCGACAGGGAGGGTTGAGCTGCTGCAGGCGCGTGGCGCGGTTTCGGCCACTGCCTCGCAGCTCCCCAGTCAGCAGCCAGGTGCGGGTCAGGACCCGGTGATGAGCTCTACGTCGGTCGTGAGCTCCGACGCCCCCAGTGGGCCGGAACCCCCGGTGGGGGCGGCCCGCGGGGGTGCAGCATGTGAGTATACGGTGCAAGCGAGTACACCCACACACATTCCCAATATGGGGGGGGCTTTTCAATGGCCTTGGCCTCGCGCGGGTGATGCGGGGGCCACGCTGTCGGCACCCCACCCGGCGACGACGACTGCCACCCAGGGCACTGGGGTGGGTACTTGTTCTTACACTGCGGGGAATGTTTTGGGGGTGGCTGGGCTAGCTCAGGCCCCTTTTCCTATGGCTGCGGTGCCTTTTTCGGCTTTGCCGACGGCGGGGTATTCCTTGCCACTGGGTGATCACTTGGCACAGACTACCAGAGAAAAGATATGGCGGGGGGAGTATGTAGATATCTTTTCACTCCTGAACAGAGAGCCCACCAAGGAAGAAAGGGAGGGACAGGATGAGAAGGACAAGGAGCAGGCACGTCGCCGTAAGCCGCCACGTACCTGGGCCAACTGGCTCCCCGCTTATTTAATATACATGGCAGTGTACTTGAGGGCGCGGCCGGATTTGGCTATTCCCATGGTCCAATATTTGGACAACATATATAGGGCGATGGTTGATTTCCCGGGTCCCTCGTGGTTGGCCTATGACGAGGAATTCCGTATGAGGATTCCCCTTCACCCCGAGATGAGATGGGATGAGCCGTGCCAGAGGCTTTGGCTTTTGTACATGACGCCCACACGCCCCGCCCCGGGAGACAGATACCATTGTGGACATGCGGTTCAGCGAGCAGCTCCAGCGCAGGTTACCCGCCAAGCGGCGGGGCAGGGGGTTCCAGCCCGCCTGCTGTGCTGGACTTTCTCGTCCAATGGTTCCTGTAATAGGAAGAATTGCAAGTACAGGCATGAGTGTCCCACATGTGCGGGCCCCCACGCAGCCTCCGCCTGTCCCAGGCCTGGAGGGACAAGGGGCAGAGGGAGGGGCGGACAGTGGGCTGGCAAGACTGCCACGGATGGAACTGGTTCTCCAAAAGGCCCCCTCCCCAATTAATGTGGACATGCTGGAGCGTTGGCTCGCATCGTACCCGAAGGGGGAGGATGGGGAGTATCTCCTTCAGGGTTTTAAGCAGGGATTCCGTATCCCTTTCATGGGTGATAGGTCCCCTCAGGATGCCCCTAACCTTTTATCCCTCAGAGGGAGGGAGGACGTGGCTGCGGCCAGCATTAAAAAAGAGTTAGATGCGGGCAGGGTCGCTGGACCTTTCCCTGCACCCCCGTTTCCCAATCTTAAGGTGTCGCCACTGGGCTTGGTCCCCAAAAAGTCCCTAGGCGAGTTTCGCCTTATTCATCATTTGTCCTACCCAGCCGGCCGATCGGTCAATGATGCTATCCCTGATGACCTTTGTTCAGTCAGGTATACATCGTTCGACCATGCGCTGCGCATGGTGCGCTCGTGTGGCCCGGGTGCCCTGCTGGCCAAGTGCGACATCAAGTCGGCTTTTCGCCTTTTGCCAGTGCATCCGGGCGACTTTGAGTTGCTGGGTTTCAAATTTAAGGGTGAATATTATTTTGATAAGGCCATGCCTTTTGGCTGTTCCATATCATGCTCGGCCTTCGAGCGTTTCAGTACTTTCCTAGAGTGGGCTTTCGTCCGCAGGTCAGGGTCTCGGTCTGTAGCCCATTACCTGGATGACTTTTTATTCGGGGGTGAACGGGGCTGGGACACGTGCACACGTCTCCTCAACACATTTCAGACGCTAATGGAGGAACTCGGTGTCCCTTTAGCGCCCGAAAAGACCGAGGGCCCATCTACCAAGCTAGTATTCCTGGGGGTGGAGATTGACACAGTAGCGCAGGCTTCTAGGTTACCGGGCGATAAGGTGTCCAGAATAGTGGCCCTTATCTCGGATTTGCTGGCCAAACGCAAGGCATCACTGAGGGAACTGCAGGTGCTACATGGTCACCTCAATTTCGCTTGCAGGGTGGTCGCACCGGGCAGAGCTTTTGCCCGGCGCTTATGCGATGCCATGGCAGGGTTATCCAGGCCCCACCACAGAGTTAGGCTTACCCGGGGTATCAGAGCAGACATGTTTGTCTGGTTGCAATTCCTGAGGGAGTTCAATGGGGTCTCATTTTGGAGGTCTGACCTCCTGGCATCCCCCAATTTTCAGATCCAGTCTGATGCCTCAGGATCCCTGGGTTATGGGATGTACTTCAATGGGAAGTGGGCCTATGGTGGGTGGCCACCGGCCTGGGCAGGCACGGGTCGCCTGCGGGATCTCACATACCTGGAATTTTTCCCTATTCTGGGGGCTTTGATGCTATGGGGCGAGCAGTGGGCTAATTCGGTTGTGCATTTCTGGTGTGACAATGCTGCTGTTGTACACATTGTCAATGCACAGACTTCCAAATCACCCAGGGTTATGGAACTAGTGCGCCATTTTGTGTTGCGCTGCCTGCGCCTCAATGTCTTGTTCAGGGCCAGGCATGTTCCAGGGATTAATAATGATATTGCTGACGCTTTGTCCCGCCTGCAGATCTCCCGGTTCCGCGCCTTGGCCCCGGATGCGGAGGAATTTCCCTCGCCACTCCCGGACGAGATGTGGACTATTGGCAAGGAGAGGTGAACCGGGCGATTGGCCTGTCACTAGCGCCACGCACTCGTAAGGCGTATCAACAAGCGTTCAATTCTTACAGAGCATTTTCTGCTCAATTTCACCTGCCAGAGACCTGGCCTATCCCGGTGGACCATGTTCTGCGGTTCATGGTTCACCTGCATGCACAGGGCCTCGCACCTCGCACCATAGCATCCAAGCTCTCGGCGTTGGCTTTTATGGCCAAAGTGGGAGGTCATGAGGACAGCACCTCTGACTTCCGTGTGAGACATGTTTTGGAGGGGTGGGTGCGCGAGCGCGGGCGTTGCCCGGACGACCGGCACCCCATTTCCCCAGGGGTTCTTACCCAGTTGGCCCGGGGCTGGCCAGGCCTCTGTTTTGATCATTATGAGGCAGCCCTTTTCCATGCAGCCACAACGGTGGCATTTTTTGGAGCGCTCCGCATCAGCGAACTTGTGATGCTGTCTAAGGCGGATGCAAGTTGTAGGGCACTGGAACTCGAAGATGTCTATGTTGCCAAAGACTGGGCCCAGTTGAGGATACGCTCCTCTAAAACAGATCAGCATGGCGTAGGCAGTGGTGTAAAACTGCTACGGTGTTCTTTGGCAGACATCTGTCCGGTTGGTGCCCTACAGGAATACCTGGCACTGCGTGGCATGCACCACGGCCCGTTTTTCTGTCACCAAGATGGGTCTCCCCTTACTAAATTTCAGTTTTGGAAGGTGACAGGCAGAGCCCTCACCAGGGTGGGTCTACCAGGTGCCCGTTATGGCACACATTCATTCCGTATTGGTGCAGCCTCTACAGCAGCTGCTTTTGGGTACTCTGGGGCTGACATACGTAGCATGGGGAGGTGGGGCTCGCAATGTTTTCAGTTTTATGTGCGCCCACTCCCGCCATGAGTACCAATCCAGTCACCTTACCGCCTTTTTTCTCAATTTTCTTACAGACCCTGGGTGTCGTATTACACCGGTGACAGTATGGCTGGTGGGCCACAGCTATGTGCACAGGGCAGCGCGTTACGCTGCGGCGACAGAGTGGGGACCCCGACTGGGACTGGGTGAACACGCCAGTCTCACATGGCATGGTAAGCCTGGGATGTTATGGCGGGAGCTGCGGCCTTTCCTTTTTTCTGGCCTGGGTGCTGACCCGCCTGACATTCTCATCATCCACCTGGGGGGCAATGATTTGGGCCAGGTCACCAGCTTATCGCTCAAGCATGCGATTTGCGAGGACCTCGCCTACTTGCATTATGTCTGGCCTGCCACAACCCTGGTTTGGTCGGACATTGTCCCGCGCCATTCTTATAGAGGGGGCGTTAACCTCCTGGCCCTTGACCGCGCTAGGCGCACGGTCAATAGGGCGGTGGCGCGGTTTCTTGCCGACAGGGCTTGGGGACGGGTCAGTCATCACCCCGCTATTAGCCTACAAAATTATGACTTGTACGCAGGGGATGGGGTCCATCTGTCGCGAGGAGGTATGGACCTCCTGTTGGGTGATTGGCGAGCAGGCCTGTTGACCGAGCTGACGGTCTGGGGGGGGCGTCAGGCCTTCTTTGAAGCCCCTCCGTGTGGCGGGTAGCACTGGTAAGGTAAACAGTATGACCCACAGGTATCCGGCAGGTTCGCAATTGACTGGACAACACTAGACAGGAATAAATTAGTTAAACGTTGTCCGGTCAACGATGAACCAGGCGACGGGGTGATGACGATAGCTAACCAGCATGCATCACCCCGTGATTTCACGGATACGCGTCAGAGGGTGGGGTCATGAGTTAGATATTGACTACGGTCAACAATTTGTTTGTTGTCAACAAACAAATTGATACAAATTGATACATTGTAGCCAACTGCCGTTGGCAATTTTGGGGTGGTACCTTACCAGTGTTACGTCGGCCTGCTTGCCTTAAGAATTATGATTGGTCGTTTTACCAATACAAATTTATAATTCGGACTAGGGCATTGAATCAATAAATGTGGCCCGATGCTGTTATCCACTTTCAATGTTGTCTGTGTCCGTTATTGGGGGGGTGCGCCTGCAATGCAAGCGCGGCGCCAAAATGGCCGCCGCGCTCTTTGCGGCCCCCCCCCCCCCACAGGACAGAGAATCCGGGTAGTTAGGGGCGTGGCCAGCTCCCTTATAAAAGGGGTGGCCACGAGGCAGCCGAGCTGCCATTTTACCTCAGCGACGGAGCGGAGAAGTCTTTTCCCCTCCACCCCCTCCCTAGTTAACAGTGTGATATTTTGGTCGCTTCGGGGCCGGGTGGGAATTTTTGGCTGGGACCCATATTGGCTTCCGGGTCCTGGCTTTTTTGCCCATCCCACACTGTTGCTATGGTTTGATATAGGGGTCTTCTTATGTTCCTACTGTTGACTTTGGTCACATTGGCGGGTAGCACTGGTAAGGTAAACAGTATGACCCACAGGTATCCGGCAGGTTCGCAATTGACTGGACAACACTAGACAGGAATAAATTAGTTAAACGTTGTCCGGTCAACGATGAACCAGGCGACGGGGTGATGACGATAGCTAACCAGCATGCATCACCCCGTGATTTCACGGATACGCGTCAGAGGGTGGGGTCATGAGTTAGATATTGACTACGGTCAACAATTTGTTTGTTGTCAACAAACAAATTGATACAAATTGATACATTGTAGCCAACTGCCGTTGGCAATTTTGGGGTGGTACCTTACCAGTGTTACGTCGGCCTGCTTGCCTTAAGAATTATGATTGGTCGTTTTACCAATACAAATTTATAATTCGGACTAGGGCATTGAATCAATAAATGTGGCCCGATGCTGTTATCCACTTTCAATGTTGTCTGTGTCCGTTATTGGGGGGGTGCGCCTGCAATACATGGATATAGAAAGCCTCTCGTTGCTTAAGCCTCCTCTTTATATCAATTTTCTCATATTACTTTGGTCTGATCATTTCTAGCACTAAAAACTTAAAGTCATTCTCCATATGAGCCTGTTCGATGTAATGGTTGACCAACGGAACTTCTGCTACCTGCCCCTGAATTTTACTGCAATGCTCCGATATCCTAACTTTCAGAGCCCGATTGGTAAGCCCGATGTAACGTTTAGGGCATGGACACTCCCATAAATAAATTACATGTTTGCTGGCACAATTTGTAAGGGATCTCAAAGAAAAAGAGTTCCTTTCAGGGATGGAGACTTCTTTAGTCTCCCAACAGAACTGACACACGACGCAAGAATGACACTTATAGTGTCCTGTTGGAAACTTTTTATCTTGGATCGTGGTAGCCCTGGCCTGGCTGTGTGGTCCGAGCATATCAACAAATTACTAATAGATTTGGTTTTCCTGAACCCCAAAACCGGCCTGTCTCCACAGACTGGTAACTCGTTTACCAAGTGCCAATGCCTATATATAATTTTCTTAATTTCCAAAGCGGCTGGAGAAAATTCAAAGGAACATTGAATGATGTTATCTCCCCCCCCCCCCCCGGTTGCTTTCTTTCAAATAATTTCTTTCTGAGTGTGTCTAGAATTTTCTACAGGGCTGTGTTTGTGATGTGTTGTGGATATCCTCTCTGCATGAGCCTGTGCTGAATAGTGTGGGCAGAGTGAGTGAAGTCCGCTGTCGTAGTTGAGTTTCTCTTTGCTCTAGCGAACAAGCCAAACGGCGATTTTAGGACTAGGCTATTTCACCAGGTTTTGAGAAATCCAAGCTGCTTAGATGTTCTGCTTCAGGAGTCAAAACAGTCTTTTAACACACACTGCTACTATAGGGTTGTTGTTGTTCAGTTGCACAGTCGATTCTGACCCTTTGCTACTACAGGGTGCTTAATTATAAATCAAACTAAATTCCCCCTACTGTTCTCAACATTAATGTATGCTGATGATAAATGTCTTGACCTTGATAATTGTTGAGATCATAACAATCTTGCATGCTTATTTTTCCCCCTCTAACACTGGGTATCATTAGAAAGGAGTTTTCAGGACCTAGAAAAATTATCTTTTCCCACTAATCAATGTGTATTTTTGTATCAGAGATTACTCTGGGATGAAAGGATTTTTGCAGGAGACGCACGAATGAGGCTCCTTTCAGTCTTTTGGGGAAACGAACCCTATCCTTCTGGTCTCCAAGCACAGTGCTTTTACCCACTGAGCCACTGGGGAGCTGCCCACTAATCAGTTAGAAACATTCTTCCCACCTCTGGCATCCCCTCCTTTCTTCCTGATTATTTTGTTTTGCTTTCTTTCCTTTGTTTGTTACTTTCTCTTCATCCACCAAGCATTGTAGGAATGGCTGGCCGCAAGGAAGACACGTGGATGCGATTGTGCGGTGAAGTCCAGCCCCAATCAGATTCGGGGATACGTATTTATTACCCTGCCTTGGGGTTTGTGACACGTGCCTAGAGCACTCGTGCCGCTCCTATACCGAAGGCTTGCATATGTGGCGTTTTCCGGTAGTCAGCTACAATGTCAGCTCTTAGACATTGCCCAGTGGTTAATGGACAGCCCGCAGTTAATTACCTTGGGCTGGCGAAACCCATTGTTCCTGCCCTAATCTCGGGGTCTATGTTTATTGACTCCAGGTACCTAGCTTGTCCTTTGTCTGCCCTGGCTTGCTTGCCTTACTCTATTTACCCCCAGCCTAGGTTATAATTCATCTCTAACTAGCCTGCTTTATCTTCCCAATTTCCTTTTCCGCCGAGCCCGGGTGGTCCCCGGATCTGTTGAAAACCGAGTGAACCCCTGGGGAGAGGATAAATTGCCAATTTTTCCCACGGGCAACCCACAAAGCATGCCAATAAGCATGAATCCTGTCTCTCAACCACATGTCAGAGATTCTAAAACTTTTTTCTTTTATTCTTCTGAATATGACTGTATTTTGTAATTGTGAGTAACTGTATTTTGTAATTGTAAGTAAAGATCTCCTACCCTTCAGGGATCATATTTGGATTGGATGGGCCGCACTGAAGCGGTCCCATGGGCTGAATGCATTTGTTGATTTCCCTTAAATTGTGAAGAACTCGCCACTTTCCGGACTTCTTTTTAATGACAAAAATCGGCGAATTCCAGGGACTGGTGGATGGTTCTATGTGTCCTGAGTCTAGCTGCTCTTTAATGAGCTGCTTTAAAGGCTATAATTTTCCCCCAACTATCAGCCATTGTTCCACCATACCGGCTCATCGGTTAACCATTTGAGCAGTAGGGCCATTACCCGAAAGTTAGGATGGCATGATACTACTGTAGAATGTCCCTCCCCCATAGGTTGGCAGGCATGTCTAAGACGTGCGGGCATATTACCGCTATGCCATCTGCCCCCAGGATGGTGACTTCTACCCAATCTCGGCTTCTATAGACTTCCTGGATTCCTCCTACCCCCCACATGTCTGAAACTGCCTTGATTGCCCACTCATTGGGCCATAATTTCTTGCTAATTATGGTGACATCAGCTCCTGTATCCAGTAGACCTTCAAAAGGCCTTCTGTTCAAAAATACCTTAATGACAGGTTGCTGTTTCCACTCTATGGTCTGTTCCACTGTCGCTATGATCTGGTACCCTTCTACTGCCCCTTCCACTTTCTTGCGGTCTGTCGACCCGAATCCTGAATCTCCTCTAATTACTTCCTTGCCCCCACCTAGCAAATGATACGGAACCATGATCAATTGTGCTACTGAGTCCCTTTTGCTGATTGTCTGGGGTAGGTGTGTCCACAGCTGGACTTTGATGATGCCTGTGTAATCGGAGTCTATGACTCCTGGGATCACAAAGATCCCTTTCTTCCCTGCACTGCAATGAGGCAAGACTAACCCTACTGTTCCTGGGGGCAGGGGACCTTTGTACTGGGTGTAAACTAAGTTGACTGTGCCTGGCAAGTCACAAATAACATCCTCCTGGCACTCTAGGTCTAACTCTGCGCTGCCCTTGGTTTCTGCCTGTGCCTCGGAAATGCTTGGGGTGACTTTTGGGATGTCCGCTCTGGAGCCTCCAGAGTGGCAGTTGTCTCTATTTGGACTGGGGCCAGAGACATGCCCGTGGCCCAGTTTCCTGAAGCCATGCACTGGCTATCACAATGGAAGCTGTCATGGCACCTTGGGCACTGGGTGGATGGCTAAGCTGGGCAGCACCCAGGAAGGCCGCCTCCCCCCTTGCTGTGCTGCTTTGTCCTGCAATCTCTGGCGAAATGTCCCATCTTCCCGCACTGGTAGCAAGCTCCCTTGGGCTTGTTCCCCCATTTCATGGCCACTGCCAACAGCCCCATTTTATAGGAATCTGTTCCAATGTCCATGCAAGCCCTAATCATACCTGTGAGTGTCAAATCGGTTCTGTGACCCATTGCCTGCAGTATTTTGTGGCAGTCGAGGTTGGCATTGTCTTTTGCCAGCTTCATCATAAGCTCCTCTTGGGCCTCCTGGTTGTCTATCTGTCTGCTGATCACTTCCTCTAGCCGGTTAATGAAATCCATGTAGGATTCCTGCGCTCCCTGTTTTATGGTCATGTAGTTCTTAGTGCCCTTGCCAGTGGTGGGTACCTTGAGGTATGCCTTGAAGATGACCTCAGAAGCCAGCTGAAGTGTGGCTGCTGGCGTCCTGGACTGCATTTGGATGGTTTCGAACTGCCCTGGGCCATATAGTTGCTTGGGAATTACTGCTCCTCCCATCCTGGCAGCCCTAGCCTGCCCTTCTAACCTGTACTCACTGTCCCACAATAGGTACTAGCTGGGGTTCAGCATCATCCTCATCGTGACTTTCCAGTCATGAGGGATGAGCGTGGTGGATTCCCACAGCTGTTGCAGCGTGCCCCTTGTGAATCTGTTCTGGAGCCCTGTGTCTGTGATTTCTTTGCAGATCTCCGCAAGCAGCTTGTATGGAATGGGCGTATATACCGCCACCTGATCGCCCGTGATGGCATCCATCTCTAAGTGGACTGGGCACAGCATCTGGAGCTCGGCCAGTTCTGCGGCTGGCAATTCCCCCTTGCGCAACTCCTCCTCTACCATTAATTGGAAGGGACTCTTAAAGACCCGGGAAGCGCATTCGCTTCCTAGGTTCCTGCCCACCCCGCAGCCTCTACAGCTGCCGTGGAAGGGGAGTCCCCCAAGCCCCCATGTCTAAACTGGATGGATGGATAGAGACGCGCTGGGGCTGATGGTTCTACATAACCTGGGGGTTTCTCGGTCTCTACCCAGGCTGGACTTACAGCTGAAATTATCTGCCTACATAAGAACAGCCTTGCTGGAACAGGCCACAGCCCATCCAGTCCAGCATTCTGTCTCACACAGTGGCTCACCATTTGCTTCAGGGTATTCCCAAGCAGATGCCTTCACCTGCTTAGGATTCCCTGGAAATGACATTGAGAGACATTCTGCCTATCTCTCCAACCTGGAGGTTGTTCTTAGGTATACATAATTATAGCCATTGATACCCTTGTCCTCCATGAACTTGTCTAATCCTTTCTTAAAGCTGTCAAGACTGACAGCTGTCACCACTTCTTCTGGCAGGGAGTTCCATAGACCAGTGATCCTCTGGGTGAAAAAGTACTTTCTCTTATTTGTTTGAGAACTAGTACCCAAAAAATTTCATGGAGTCCCCCCTAGTTCTTGTGTTGTGCGATAGGGAAAACAGTTTTTCGTTATCTACTTTGTCCACACCATGCATGATTTTATAAACTTCAATCAGGTCACCTCTTAGACGCTGTCGTTCAAGCGTGAAGAGGCCCAACCATTGCAGCCTCAGATGGTAAGGAAGGTGTTCCATTCCCCTAATCATTTTGGTTGCGCTTCTCTGCACTTTTTCCAGCTCCATAATATCCTTCTGGAGGTATGGCGACCAGAACTGTACACAATATTCCAAATGGGGTCTCACCATAGATTTATAAAGAGGTAAAATGACACTTGCTAACTTATTTTCTATACCCTTCCTAATGATCCCTAGCATAGAGTCGGCTTTTTTCACTGCTGAAGCACACTGGGTTGACACCTTCATTGAGCTGTCCACCAGGACACCAAGGTCCCTTTCCTGGTTTGTCGCAGAGAGTTCAGACCCCATCAGTTTATAAATGTAATTGGGGGTTTTTGCCCCAACATGCATCACTCTGCACTTACTAGTGTTGAAGCTCATTTGCCACTGTTTTGCCCACTCCCCCAGTGTCAAGAGATCCCTCTGGAGCTCCTCACAATCTCTCACAGTTTTCACTACCCTGTATAATTTAGTGTCGACAGCAAATTTGGCTACCTTGCTATTTACTTGCTCCAAGCCCCTAAGATTTTGGCAGGTACTCGGGGTTCTTCCCTGTGGTATTTCCCTACTCTATCCCATACCTCCAGATCCATTGTGCCTGCTTCTGGGTAAAACAAACAGTGTTCTCCCAAATATACCACTAAGTCCATCAGGGCTTTCTTCCTCAACCCTATCTGATGCTGCCTGGCCAGGTCTTTGAGCTCCCTCACGTGAGACCGCTGGCTGATGGATGAGTTTTGCTCCCCCATGCAAGCCCCCATAACTACCTGAGGGGGTTCCCTGGATTCGCTTCCACGGGATGAGTCAGCGCGCCTTGGAGGTAGTAAGTCAGGGTGGGTGGTACACAGTACGATGTCCCTCGGGTCTGGTCAGTAGATCGGGATCGCTGCTATGGCTCTCTGCCACGGGCTTCAGCTGCTCTGCCTCTGCTGCTCAGGATCACAGCTTTCCCCTGGCTTTGGAACACATCCGTTCCGATACGTAGGGTCTGCCGGGCTTACGATCACGTTGGCTTCCTTGCTCCAGGATCGCGTCATGGCTTCCGCTAGGAATCACATCGGCCTAGCCTCGGGATTGCATCGTGGCTTCAGATAAGAATCACGTCGGGGTCACCAGATGTAGGAATGGCTGGCAGCAAGGAAGACATGCGGAGGTGATCGTGCAGTGATGTCCAGCCCCAATCAGAGTCAGGGGTTCATGACATGTGCCTAGGGCACTCGTGCCGCCCCTATACAGAAGGCTTGCATTCGTGGCATTTTCCGGTAGTCAGCTACAATGTCAGATCTTGGACATTGCCCTGTGATTAATAGACAGCCCACAGTTAATTACTTTGGGCTGGCGAAACCCATTGTTCCTGCCCTAATCTCAGGGTCTATGTGTATTGACTCCGGGTACCTAGCTTGTCCTTTGTCTGCCCTGGCTTGTTTGCCTTACTCTATTTGCCCCCAGCCTAGGTTATAATTCATCTCTAACTAGCTTGCTTTATCTTCCCAATTTCCTTTTCTGCCGAGCCTGGATGGTCCCCAGATCTGTTGAAAGCCGAGCGAACCCCTGGGGAAAAGTTTAATTGCCAATTATTCCTGTGGGCAACCCACAAAGCATGCCAATAAGCATGAATCCTGTCTCTCAACCACATGTCAGAGACTCTAAAACTTTTTTTCTTTTATTCTTCTGAATATAACTGTATTTTGTAATTGTGAGTAACTGTATTTTGTAATTGTAAGTAAAGATGCATTTTTCTACTTAAACTGCTTCTATAGTGATTTTTACCATATAGTTAGTTACTGAGTGGAAGAGTAGTGGTGAGATGTAAATGTTCTCAACCTATGAAAGAGCTGCTCCAATTTAAGTCTTATTGAAACTCAGATAAATTTAAGAAGGGAGGTCAGAGGATGTGAACTTGCTCACCCACAACAATCAGTGGAATCAAGAGGCATGCAAGTCAGCTAGTCACAGTTTTTGCCGCACAGATAAGAGTTATGGAAATTCCATTTAAAGCATAAAAACAATTTCCAATGTTGCTTTTGAACATAAGAATTAGCATATGCAATGTCATAGAAATTGGGGTCTTCTTCTGGAGGATCTATAAATAGATACCCTACTTCTGCTTCACAATGCACTATTACAGCCCCTGGATGTCTTGCAAAACAAAATCTACACTTTTTAAAATAATCCTGGTAACCTCTAGGAGTTGTGCTTTTGCAACTTCTCAGGATACACAGGGCTCCCCAATCTCTACCTTGCTTGAACACAAACATGAAACCATGGATGTAGTCACCAGGAACAGTCCATTTTGATTTCCTATTATTTTTGCTTATTTTCAGTGCTGACGCAGTCCTTTCCATGACAGGCTGAATCAGCTTCATAAATAAGCAGTTCGTAACAATAAAAAGATCCTTACACTCGGTTGCCATCAGCATTGACTGGCAGTGGCACTCCAGGGTTCGTGTCAGGCCTCAAGATCCTGGGGAGAGAACATGGCCACCATTGAGCCACAACCACCTTCCATTTAGTTCCTTAAAGGATTTAATATTTTGGAGAAATTGCATAATTGCACGATTATGTATGAGTAGCTATCTTGTTACTTGTCTTCATTAGAAAATCCGACTGTTATGGCTTTGTAAAACAAAAAACAAATGTGAATTATCTATATTGGCATCTTTCAATGAGACAGTGGGGGCTGGGAATAAATTTGGACCTCAAAGATTGCCCATGCATATCTGTTCATGCAAATCAACTTTGGGTTCTATCCTGTTGCTTAGGGTAATAAGTCACACTAGAGTAGATCCACTGAAAAAGTGGGGATTTGGTGACTTAACTCCTCCAAATTCCATTGATTCAAATGGGCCTGCCAGTAGAATTATGGTGTTTCTCCACAGTTTTACTTAGTTTAGTACAGTAAGCCATAAATAAAGGAGGCTTGTTTGAATTAATGAAACTTTCAGTACATAAGTGTTGACTCACCAAATCCCTATTAATCCAACGGTCACACTGTAGTGCGAGTGACTACCCTAAGCAACAGAATTTCAGCTCACCAATTTCACTAAGCAATAGGTCTTTTTTCTCCTGTTTTAGTCAACACATAATGCTGGTTGGTGGGCACCTGTTGTAGCCTCACTATTTACTATTACGGATAGGACAGGGGATGTACCCCAGAACTGGGGACTGGCAGTTATTGTCCCCATTTTTAAGAAAGGGCAAAAAAATGACCCAGCCAACAACAGACCTGTAAGTCTCCTTAGTTTGGTCATCTAACCGCAAACCTAAATTAAGAAGCAGAACCTTATATTCCATTGAGGCTATGACAGAGAGGCTTACAAATATCACAAATGTGAAAACTAGAATTTTATGAGTATGCAAAAGGAAAATGTAGTTTAGGGAGGTGGCCTATGAAATGAAAAACTGTGGGAAGTTGTTGGAATTTGAAAACATGCTGGTTGAAAAGAAAATGTCCTCTCCCATCCTGTGTTAAATTTCTACTTTTAGCAAACTTTTGCTGTTGTTTTAAAAAGGGAGAATAACATCTAGAAAGCAACTTTAAAAAGAAGTAGATTAAGAACCTTTCAACAGGCCTTCAGAACAAGGTGGGGATTAAACAGAACCATGCAGCCAATGACGGATAACTGGGGGAAAGCCAACAGGAGCTGGGCAGCATCTGGTTCGGGAAAGTGTGTACTTGAGTAGTGAGGAGGATGCAAAAATTACTGAGCAGAGTGAGGAGCTAGTCACCAGCACTCTAGCAGAAGGATGCAAGTGGCAGTCTAACTATGCAATTGGACTCAAAAGACTGTATCAGAAAAGGATATATAAATGCTTGTATGCAAATGCCAGAAGCCTCCGGAACAAAATAGGGAAGCTGGAATACTTAGCAATAGATAAAAATATTGATATTATTGGCATCAATGAAATCTGGTGGACGGATGATAACCAATGAGATACAGTTATCCCAGGCTACAAACTGTACAGGAAGGATAGGAAGAGGCAAACGGGAGGTGGTGTAGCCTTGCATGTCAAAGAAGTGATAAAATCGTATGAATTGGAATATCTAGGTGATTTGGAGTCACCATTAGAAACTCTGTGGGTAAAAGTACCAGGCCACAAGTATGGTCTAACAATAGGCATATACTATCGGCCTCTGACCCAAACTCCTGAGGGAGACTGGCAGTTGGCGAATGTTGTAAAGGAGGCATTCAAGAATGGATGCCTGGTTATAATGGGGGGCTTCAATTACCCTCACATAGACTGGGTGAACTGTTGTTCAGCACATGATAAAGAGATAAAGTTCCTAGATATGCTAAATGATTGTTCGCTGGAATAGATGGCTGAAGACCCAACTAGAGGTACAAGAATCCTTGACTTGATCCTGAGTAATACTCAAGATCTGGTGCAAGATGTTAGTGACTGATCCAATAGGGAAGAGTGACCACAACTCAATTATGTTTAACTTGATCATAGACCGCAAGTCACTGATAAAATCTAACACAGAGACCTTAAATTTTCAAAAAGGAAATTTCCCAAAGATGAGGAAACTAGTAAAAAAAGAAGCTGAAAGGGAAAATTGAGAGAGTCCAAACACTCCAAGAGGCATGGAGGCTGTTTACAAAAACAATAATAGATGTCCAATTGGAATGCATACCCAAAAGGAAAAAGGGCACTGCCAGGTTCAAGAGGACTCCGATGTGGCTTACAGGAGCTGTTTGGGAAGTGATCAAAAGCAAGAAAAGCCCATTTAGAAGATGGAAGGCTTGTCCAAATGAGGACAGCAGGCAGAAACATAAATTTTGGCAGAACAAATGCAAGGCAACAATCAGGAAAGGAAAGCAAGACTTTGAGGAGCATATAGCTAAACACTCAGAGAAATAACAAAGACTTCTTTAAGTACATTACAAGTAAGAACCCAACTAAGGAGGCCATTGGACCATTAGACAACAATGGAAGGCAAGGGGTTATGTTGGATCTGGGCCACGAAGCGGGTTGTGCAAGCTGGATCAGGGCCGTGATGCGGCCGTTGGTTCCCGGAGGAGACTGGTCAAGCAAAGACACATGAGGCAAGATGGAGCAAAGAC
This sequence comes from Bradypodion ventrale, assembly GCA_035047345.1. Classification (NCBI taxonomy): domain Eukaryota; kingdom Metazoa; phylum Chordata; class Lepidosauria; order Squamata; family Chamaeleonidae; genus Bradypodion; species Bradypodion ventrale. The sequence goes on from JAWDJE010000005.1 coordinate 142,777,358, forward strand.
CAGTAATTTAATGATGACAAATCATGAGTATTTATCCTGTTCTGGCTGCATGCAGAAGCATAGCGATCCAGTGTGAAACCAGACTTCACACCTCAAGTTTACACAAGTTAATTGGGGAAGTCTACACAGGGGAAGTTCATTAACTAACTTAATTAACTGCAGGGGAAATACATTGTTCCATATTATCAGAAGTAAACAAGTTGCCAACATTGACTCTAGGGCTTAAAGGAATCCACAGATGTGAGATTACCTATTACATGCCTAGTGAGTTAGTCATTAGCTCTTCATTGTCCGAGCTGCCATTCAGATCAGCTATTGATGAATTAAACTCTATCAAATATCCGCTCCCCAATTTCTGTCCCCTCGAAGCCTAATAGCTCGAAGGAGTGATCTCCCAAACTGGGGTTCTGTCAGGGACAGTTGACCAATTGTGTGCACGGATCCCAGAGGGTTATTAAAGAGGAAACAGAGATTGCAAAGAGACTCATTGAATTATTTGCTTTAGCATTCACTGAAGAAGACAGAGACCACATGCCCAAAACAGAGCCTATCTTCATAGGGAGGGAAACCAAAGAATTAAGCCAGATAGAAATAACTAGGGAGGAGGTCCTTGCATGTCTTGTTAAACTAAATGCTAACAAATCACCAGGACCAGATGGCATCCATCCACGAGTTCTCAGGGAACTTAAAGATGAAATTGCTGATCTCCTAGCCAAAATATATAATCTTTCCCTCAAATCAGGCTTTGTGCCTGATGACTGGAAGGTAGCGAATGTAACACCAATTTTCAAAAAAGGATCCAGGGGTGATCCAGGAAATTACTGACCGGTCAGTTTGACATGTGCCCCAGGTAAAGTGATGGAAACCATTGATAAGAAACATCAATTGGGGTACCACAATGAGGCTTGGCTGTGTTTAGCAGAGCAGAGCGGCTAGATGTGTACGCAGCGACAGCTGGGAGAAATTTCCACACAGACAAGCAGGTTGGATAAGGAAAAGAAAATAGCTTTACTTTTCAGCGAAAAACGCAGGAGAAGCAAAAAACACATGTAGTACAGTTGGCAGCAGTCCATAAAAGATAGTAAATGTCCAAGTACACAGTATTTACAGAGATTACCTCTGGATAGAGGCAAAGAGCAGTTTCCTTCTAGTTGCAATATGCAGGCTTAGTTATTCAGTTGCAAGCATGAGGCAAACAGAGTTCAGTCCTTAGAAGTCTTTAGCAGTATCATTGCAGTCATTCAGTATCCAGCCTCATAGCTCATAGTTCCAAAGCTTACCATAGCTTCCAGCAGTGTAGTAGCATAGCAGTATAGGCCCTTGGAGAATATTCCCCAGTGTGGTATCCGCGGACACAATTGGGATACTGTCCCTGACAGAACCACGGTTTGGGAAGAACGGTTTGAGCCTTGGTTCCGAGGGGACAGGAATTGGGGGAGCGGAATATTAGATAGGGTTTGATTCACCCACAGCTGACCTGACAAGCAGCTCGGACAATAGGAAGCTGAATGACTAACTCGCTAGTCATGTAATAGGTAATATTGCACCCGCGGATTACCCTAAATCCTGAACCAATAACAGCCACATGTTTACCCCAAGATAGTTTGGAACAATGGATTTCCCCTGTCAGTGTTTAATTTTGTTAATTAACTTCCCCTGAAGAGTTTCCCAATTAACTCGTGTAAACATGTCATGTGGATCGCAATTCTTTCTGACGCAGCCTGGACATAATATATACTGATGATTTTCCCTCATTAAATCACTGGTCTTCGCTCCATCTTGCTTCGTGTCTCATTGCTTGACCAGTCTCTTCCGGGACCCAACAGCCGCTCCGCGGCCCCGATCCAACATCTGGTGACCCCGACGTGATTCTACTCATGAGTAAGCGATCTACGCGGTCCGGTTCTACGCCAGAACCATGTCCAAATCGTCCCAGAGGACAGCGCGGCAGCTCTGGTCGGAAAACCATCTGGTCTGAGTGACAGCTACGCGGTGAGGCATTCCAGAGAGGCATTCCACAGTGCGCTCCAAAGCTCTGAGGCAGCTTGCTCCGCAGAAACGCGTTCCGCTCAGGGTCAGCTGTGAAACCCTGACTCCAGCACAGAGGCCGCAGAGGGCCCGTGGCAGCAGTCCACGCTCTGAGCTCCGTCCCAAAGGTTCGTCATGCTGAGACCTGTTACCTAGAATTCAGACGCGTCATATTGTCCCGAGGAGGAAAACTTCGAAGGACCGGCAGGTAATATGGGGACTTGTCCTCAGAGGCAATGTCTGACCGCTAACCAGAGAATTCACTTAATGGAATTCAAGGCCCTGGCCAGGGTATACCAAACACCCATTCGCAGCATTAAGTTAGCGGAACTCTTAGCGTACCTGGGGGGCAATTGTCCGCTTTATCCAGAAGTGGGTATGCTTAATCTCCAACTTTGGGATCGGATAGGAGCCTGCATTCAGCAAGCACCGAGAGCTCCAGATAGCATAATTGGCACATGGAGCAAGTGTAGGAAGCTCTTAGCAGAGGAAGACCCAGTCCAGATAGAGACCCAGAAACCCCCAGCGCAGTCAGAGCCATCAGCCCCAACGGCTTTCTATCCGTCATTCCAGCTCAAGCAGGGTAGTGTAGGGAGCTTTCCCTTGGTGACAGCTGCAGACGTCACCGATGGAATGCATGGAATGAGAAGCGCTGGCGGTTCTCTGACAGTTACAGATTCCCAAGCTACCAAGAGTTCGATTCAGCGCATGGCTGAGGAAGAGATCAGCAAGGGGGAGTTGCCAGCAGAAGATCTAGCTGAGCTTAGGCAAATATGCCCAGTTCGCATAGAGGTAGATGCCCTCACGGGCCAGCAGCAGACAGTCCATTCGCCAGTTCCGTACAAGCTGCTAATGGCTATACGGAAGGCCATCACAGAGACAGGACTTCAGAGTCGCTTTACTAGGAGCACGCTTCAGCAAGTGTGCAAAACCATGATGCTCATTCCGTACGACTGGAAAGCCGTCATGCGAATGATACTCAATCCCAGCCAGTATCTGCTATGGGACAGCGAGTATCATCTCGAAGCGCAGGCAAGGGCCACCAGGATGGGTGGAGCAGTAATCCCTGACCAGCTATATGGTTCAGGTCCATTCGAATCCGTTGATGTGCAGATCGCCCTGCCAATTGCCACCCTTCATATCGCAGCTGAGACAGCCTTCAGGACTTATCTCAAAGTCCCAGCAGCTGGCAAAGCAGCAAAAAATTACACAGCAGTCAAACAGGGTGCCCAGGAGTCCTACATGAACTTTATCAATAGACTGGAGGAAGCGATCAGTAGGCAGATCGATAATGAACAAGCCCAACAAGAGCTCATGATGAAATTGGCTAAGGAAAACGCCAATCTTGACTGCCGTAAGATCTTGCAGTCACTGGGCAATCGTCCCGATCTGACTCTCATGTACATGATTAGGGCTTGTGCCGACGTTGGTACAGATTCCTACAAAATGGGTCTGTTGGCAGCGGTGGTACAAGGTGGTAGGAAACCCAAGAACAAGACCAAAGGAGCATGTCACAATTGTGGCAAGATCAGTCATTTCGCTAGGGAATGCTGATCCAGCAAGGGCAGCGGCCAACATGCCGGCTGGCCCAAAGCTCCGACCACCCCATGTCCAAGGTGCAATAAAGGCTTCCACTGGGCCAGGAACTGCCCGAATTCAGGAAACCGGAACGCGGGCTTGTCTCTGGCCCCGGTCCAAACAGAGACCTCAATCGCTCTGGGAGAGCCAGAGCTGGATTAAATTCCGATCACATTCCCTGCATTCCGGAGGCGCAGGCCAGCCCTACAGGCAGCACGGGGCTAGATTTGCCAGTCAGACGTCACATGTGACTTGCCAGGCACAGTCTATCTGGTTGATTCCCAGTACATGGGACCCCTGCCTAAAGGCTACATAGGTTTAGTTTTGCCCCATAGTGTTGCAGGAGCACGAGGAATTCTTGTAATTCCGGGAGTCATTGACTTCAATTTTTTGGGTGTTCTCCAATTTCAACTCTGGACACACCTACCCCAAACCATTCACAAGGGGGACACGTTAGCGCAACTGATCATGGTTCCTTGTAACTCGCCAGCAGGCAGCCAGGAAAGGCTCAGGGACAGCTCAGAGTCCCGGTCAGAAGACTGCTTGAGCACAGGAGGGGCAGTGCAAGGATTCCAGGTCTTAGCAGCAGTGGAGACCAACATAGAGTGGAAATGGGGGCCAGTCATAAAGGTATTTTAAAATAAAAAACCTTTCACTGGGTTGCTGGACACTGGAGCTGACGTCAGCGTGGTCAGCCAGAGTGAGTGGCCGCGTGAGTGGGCTCTTGAGCCGGTCTCCGATGTGTAGGGGGTAAGCAGTGTTCAAGAAGCGTTTAGAAGCCTAGATTGGGTAGAAGTCACGATCCCTGAGGCTGATGGCACAGCGGTCATCCGGCCACACATTCTGGACGTGCACATCAATCTTTGGGGGCAAGACATTCTGCAGCAGTACCGTGCCACTCTTACCTTCGGGTAATGGCTCTGCCGTTTAAATGGCTGACCAACACGCCAGTCTGGGTAGAGCAATGGCCGGTAGTAGGGAGAAATTAGTCGCCCTGAAACAGCTGGTGAAGGAACAGCTAGATGCAGGACATATAGAGCAGTGCACTAGTCCTTGGAATTTGCCCATATTTGTTATCAAGAAAAAGTCGGGGAAGTGGCACCTCCTCCACGATCTCAGAGAGATCAATAAATGTATCCAGCTAATGGGTCCGCTTCAATGCGGCATCCTGAATCCGAATATGATCCCAGAGGGTTGGGAGATCTTGGTCGTAGACCTTGAAGATTGTTTTTATACAATTCCCTTAGATGCTAGGGACCGGGAAAGGTTCGCTTTTATGGTGCCAGTTGTGAACCACAGAGAGCCCACGCAACGTTACGCGTGGAAATATTTGCCACAGGGGATGCTCAACTCACCCACCTTGTGCCAAATTTACATTCACAATGCACTGGAGAAGTTCCGAAACCTTCACCCCACAGATATAGTGTGTCATTTTATGGATGACATCTTGGTCGCAGCGCCGCAACTCGGCAGCGAAATGTTTAAAAACCTCCAGGCCACTCTGGGGGGAAAAGGGTTACTCATTGCCCCAGAGAAAGTTCAGAGAACCGAGCCATTCTCATACTTGGGCCATCGGCTTCTCTATTCTTTCGCAGCACCAGTTTTGCCACAGATCAACTTAAAAGTCTCAGTCACCCTTGTAGAGTTGCAACAGATTCTGGGGAATATTAATTGGGCCAGACCGTATTTTAGACTAGATACGGATCTTTTGAAACCACTCTTCTCACTGCTGACGCTAGGTAAGCAGCCGGCAGACCAAATACTCATCCCTTGAGAGGCGCGCTTGACTCTCGAAAAGGTTAATCAGGTTCTCAGCCAGAGATGGGTGGACAGGATTAGTCAGGGGCCATATGCTCCGATCCTAAACCTGTACATCGTTCGATCCATGTTTACCGGAGCCCTAGGGGTGGACTCCGAGCGGGGGGAGTATCGTGGAATGGGAGTATTTACCGCACACCTCTTCCCGAAACATCGTTCCTCCGCCGGAACTGGTCTCCGCGGTGATTTATCGAGGAAGGCTGAGAGCAAGGGACATCCCAGGGCACGATTTAGCCAAAATCATGGTCCCATTCACCAAAGAGCAAATTCAGCAACTGATGCAGCTCAGTGACTCGCTTCCGATCGCATTGGAATGATTCACTGGATGCTTCGCATACCATTTGCTGAAGGACCCCAGACTCGTCTCACTTCAAACACAGACAGTCAGTTTGTGTGAGCTGATGTCACTGGTTCCACTTCAGGGGGCTAGGACAGTGTTCATGGATGGGGTCGTACATATGGTGTTTTGACTTGGCAAGAGGAACAAGCTTGGCGCATGCTTCTAACTCTTCCACAGAAATCCACGCAACGGGCAGAGTTGGCAGCGGTGAACCTCGCTTTTCGCACCTTTGTCAAAGAACGCCTAAACATAATTACTGACAGCCAGTATGTTAGGAATTTACTTCACAGTCTACCGGGAGCATACATCACTCCCGCGATAGACAAAAATTTGTTGAGTCTTTTTCTCAAAACTCAGTTTCACTTGCGGAACCACACCGAAGCGCTCTATATAGCCCACATCAGAAGCCACCAGGACTTGCCTGATCCGATTTCTGAGGGCAACAGCAGAGCGGCCGCGGCCGCAAAGGAAATTCAGCAACGGTCAGTTTTGGGAGTCTTCACAACTCCAATTCAAAGTCATGCATTCTTTCATCAGAATGCCAAAGCACTCGCAAGGCAGTTCAACCTGCCACTCTCCCAAGCCCAAGACATAGTCCGTTCCTGTCTGCATTGCGCAGGGGCAGTAGGGGGGCCCTCGTGGGGGGTCAACCCATGAGGGACTGAGGCCAACCAGGTGTGGTAGATGGACGTTACACATGTTCTGCAGTTTGGCAGATGGCAGTACATGCACGTCTGCATTGACACCTTTTCACAGTTCGTTTGGGAAACAGCACAGAAGGGAGAAACGGCTTCCCATGTGGAGCAGCATCTCCTTTCCTGCTTCGCGGCCATGGGCAAACCACAGCACGTGAAAACCAATAATGCTCCAGCTTATAGCTCCAGGCAGCTGGCCATCTTCATGGCCACCTGGGACATTAAGCACACCTTTGGCATTCCGCAATCCGCAAGGGCAAGCGATTGTGGAATTGGTCAATCGGATGCTTAAGTCCTATATTGACAAACAAACAGAAAGGGGGAACCACCAGCACTCCCCAGAAATCAGGGTCAGACACAGCATTGTCTGAACAAGGTATTGTTTCTGTACAATCACCTTAATGTTTTTTCAGATTGCACTCCGCAGGAGAAGCACTTCCGTCACTCGGAAGCTCTCCAGTGGCTGATGGTGCGTTACCGAGTGCCACCAGATCCTTTTTGGAAGGGCCCGGTTCCACTCATAACATGTGGAAGAGGGTATGCTGCAATTATGTCACCTACAGGCGTCATCTGGATTCCAGCTCGGTGTGTCAAGCCTCACTTCGAGTCCAATGGCGTGGACCCAGGCAGTTCCGGACCCGATCCTGGAGATGGAGGAACTAACCCTGATGGGGAGAGCCAAGCGGAGGAAATGGTGACAGCAGATGACAGCGCCAAAGATCACCTGGGGGATGGCCAAATCCCTGTGCCAGGAGGCAAAGGACGTCGTTCGGCGGGAGGACAAGGAAACGACACCGGAGAACATCTTGATTGCAGCCTTTTCCCTGATTACAGCTAATTCCGTGATGACCACCATCATCTTGATCCTTTCCCTGCTTGCGGGGGGAGGCGTTCAAGCAGCTTCGTTGGAAGCCAACAACCTGATGCCAGGCGGAGATCTCTATGCCCAGCTGCAGTACAACGTTTGGGAAAGATTGGCGAACCTCGTCAATCAGTCCGATTTTTGCCTGAAGCAGACCACCGCTTCTGCCTCTATCCTGAGCACTTGTCTCATCCCAGTGTGTCATTCCCCAGATGCACGCATCAGGAACGGTGACTGGTTGGTGAAGCGGATATTTGGTCTGTTTTACAAGACTGCCTTTTCAACGTACGCGCATTGGGGAACCCAAGTCACCAAAGTCCTACCGGCTGATGCGGCCACTCTCTACACTCCCTGAGTGGCGGTCAGCCCGAACTCTACTTGTGCTCGTATGACCGGCTGTTCTGCGGTTGAAGGGCCACAGCGCCATTGCCTCGACCCCGGCAACGGCAACTGGACCACCAATAACCCAGAGACTATTAGCTCAATGTATGCTCATGTTACTTTGCCTTCAGGATGGTTTTTTACATGTAACCAGTATACTTGGAACTACATTCCTGCAAATGTATCTGATTCCCTTTGCTGTATCAGTCGTTGCTTCCCACTAGAGACATGGTTGCACCAAGCAAAAATGTATCTTCACACACATGGCACGCTCGTGCCACCCAGTTAGACAGCTCATGTGATAGCAACATCAGAATTCTGAGCAAAGCTGAGTATGTTTCGTTAGCAGTCAGCTTGCTTGGCGTGCCAGGCTTAGCTGTAGGCAACGCTCGGAGAATTGGTCAATTGGCTTGCACTTTGGCAAAAGCCATTAACCACACCTCCTCGGCGATAGCGCTGCTTAATCAAGAGCAGACAGAGCTTCGCCATGCCATACTGGATAATCGAGCAGCCATCGATTATCTCCTATTGTTACATCATTTGGGTTGCGAGTCTGTCCATGGCATGTGTTGCTTTAACCTCACAGACAACTCGCGCAAGGTACAGAGTCAACTCACAGACCTCCATACCTTGGTTAAAAAAATCCTGGAAGATGCTACGTGGGGGGTGGTGGAATTCGTTATGGTCCTGGTTCCCGTGGGGTTGGCTACAAACGACACTCAAGGTGATTGTCGGGGTGATAATACTGGGAATGACTGTGTGTTGTTTCATGCAATGTATTCCCCTCACTGATGTCAAGATGTCCCCCATGGAGAGAACCCTGGAATGTCCTCACTCCACGTCAGCTGATGCCGCTCTTACGTCGAGCCGTCTGTCAGGTCCAATTAAACTAATAAAGGGGGAGTGTGGTATCTGCGGACACAATTGGCATATTGTCCCTGACAGAACCACGGTTTGGGAAGAACGCTCCTTTGAGCCTTGGTTCCGAGGGGACAGGAATATTAGATAGGGTTTGATTCACCCACAGCTGACCTGACAAGCAGCTCAGACAATAGGAAGCTGAATGACTAACTCGCTAGTCATGTAATAGGTAATATCGCACCCGCGGATTACCTAAATCCTGAACCAATAACAGCCACATGTTTACCCCAAGATAGTTTGGAACAATGGATTTCCCCTGTCAGTGTTTAATTTTGTTAATTAACTTCACCTGAAGAGTTTCCCAATTAACTCGTGTAAACATGTCATGTGGATCACAGTTCTTTCTGACGCAGCCTGGGCATAATATATACTGATGATTTTCCCTCATTAAATAAACTGGTCTTCGCTCCATCTTGCCTCGTGTCTCATTGCTTGACCAGTCTCCTCCGGGACCCAACGGCCGCTCCGCGGCCCCGATCCAACACCCCTGGATAATATTCCCAAGAGAATGCTCAGATTTCCCAAAACTGCTGAGCCACTCTCTGATTTAGTTCAGCTTGAGCAGAGCACAGAGAGGCTCTTAAAGGGACAGACTGTGATCCAATACAATACACAGTGGGGATTATATAAACCATGTACCCTAACATTCTCCTCCTATTGTATGAAGCGCAGTTGGCATACATTACAGCAGGTACATTTTATACACATGTCACATTTACATCAGCAACTTTATGCCCAGTTTATTACACAGAATGGTGTGTCTATCATAAGTGAGAGCCTTTGTAAGAATATCTGCAATGTTTTCAGACTCACAGTAAACAAGTTTTATAAGCTTGTTTTGTACACATTGCCTTACATTGGGATATCGGATATCTAACGCCAGTGTTGGTCGCAATAGCTATTGTTGCTTGATTGTCCTCAAACACAGTAACTGGGGACAATACCTTTAAACCCTAACAACAATCCTAAAAGATAGAATTACTAGGCACATAGAAGAGAAGGCGCTGCTAAAGGAGAGCCAACATGGCTTTTGCAAGGGCAAATCATGCCTCACTAATCTGTTGGAATTTTTTGAGAGTGTCATCAAGCATGTGGATAAGGGGGATCCATTTGACATTGTCTATCTGGACTTTCAGAAGGCTTTTGACAAGGTCCCGCACCAAAGGGTCTTGAATAAACTTACCAGTCATGGAATAAAGGGACAGGTCTTGTCCTGGATCAGCAACTGGCTAAGGGACAGGAAACAGAGGATAGCGCTAAATGGACACTTCTCCATGTGGAGGTAAGTAAAGAGTGGGGTCCCCCAAGGTTCAGTACTGGGACCCCTGCTTTTCAACCTCTTCATAAATGATCTAGAAGTAGGAGAAAATGGCAAGGTAGCCAATTTGCTGACAACACTAAATTATACAGGGTAGTGAAAACTGTGAGAGATTGTGAGGAGCTCTAGAGGGATCTCTTGACACTGAGGGAGTGGGCAAATCAGTGGTAAATGAGCTTCAACACTAGTAAGTGCAGAGTGATGCACATTGGGGCAAAAACCCAAATTACATTTATAAATTGATGGGGTCTGAATTCTCTGCGACAAACCAGGAAAGGGACCTTGGTGTCTAACAACTCAATGAAGGTGTCTAAAAGCTCACGTTACTGGGCTTTTCCACATGGCCTCTTTGCCTATTCCACAGCTTTTACTTCTCCCACTCCAAGGAGGACAATTACACAGTCTTTGTTGCAGTCTTAATACTTTTATTGCAGTGCTCACAAACAAAACCTAAGGCCAACTGGGCCTCTTTCCTTAACAATGCTAAACTGACACACTCTCTCCACTTTCTCACTTCTTCTCACAACATGACAATTATGCTTCACTGTTTTATATCAGTTCCAGCACCTCTTTGTGTCAATCAAAATTCTACCCAATCCTGGCCTTCACAGTAATGGTCTGATTTCTTCCCCTTGTGTTGCCCTCTCTGGGGTAACTTTTGGCCAAAATTCACTTTTTTTACTCCTTCCTTGTGAAGACCATTTCCTCCCTCCCATCTGGCAACTGCTTGAGATAAGCTGGCTGGCTAGAAAGAGAAATCACTCCCCTGACCAGCCAGCTGTGTTCTTTCTTTTTTCCCAGTTCTGTACTATTCCCTTCCAAATGGGAGGGGTTCCTCGCTCCCCTAATCTTACAAGGTGTGAACCCAGTGTGCCCCAGCAGTGAAAAAAGCAAACTCAATGCTAAGGATCATTAGGAAGGGTATAGAAAATAAGTCAGCAAGTGTCATTTTGCCTCTTTATAAATCTATAGTGAGGCCCCATCTGGAATACTGTGTACAGTTCTGGTCACCATACCTCCAGAAGGATATTATGGAGCTGGAAAAAGTGCAGAGGAGGGCAACCAGAATGATTAGGGGACCTCCTTACCATCTGAGGCTGCAACGGTTGGGCCTCTTCACTCTTGAACGACGGCATCTAAGAGGTGACCTGATTGAAGTTTATAAAATCATGCACGGTGTGGACAAAGTAGATAACGAAAAACTGTTTTCCCTATCGCACAACACTAGAACTAGGGGGCACTCCATGAAACTTTTTGGGTAATAGTTCTCAAGAGAAAGTACTTTTTCACCCAAAGGATCACTGGTCTATGGAACTCCCTGTCAGAAGAAGTGGTGATAGCTGTCAGTCTCGACAGCTTTAAGAAAGGATTAGACAAGTTCATGGAGGACAAGAGTATCAATGGCTATAATTATGTATACCTAAGGACAACCTCCGGGTTGGAGAGATAGGCAGGATATCTCTCAATGACATTTCCAGGGAATCCTAAGCAGGTGAAGGCATCTGCTTGGGAATACCCTGAAGCAAATGGTGAGCCACTGTGTGAGACAGAATGCTGGACTGGATGGGCTGTGGCCTGTTCCAGCAAGGCTGGTCTTATGTTATGTTCTTATGTATGACAGAAGGCTACTGAAAAGATGGGTTTCTGTCAAGTGCAGCTGGCAAGATCTATCTGTTATCTTGTGAATTTGCAATACAAGACTGATTTGATCCGAAGCCATGGACAGTCATCATTAACTAAGCAAGAATGGACTATTCCTGAAGCTTTGGATTCATTTTTCTCTTCTTGGCAAGTGCTGTGCAAACAGGGTTCATGCAGAATATGCAATAAAACATAGTGTTTTTCCTTGCCAGCACTGCCAATTCTCAGCAAACAAACAAGCCTGGCCTAATCATCCAATGTGATGAAGCTCTGGGAACCAATTTGGGGAAGGCACATGAAAGAACATTCCCTTCAAGTGACTGGGGGTAGTTGGCTGTTGCAGACCTGCTACTTCAAGTGCCACCAGGAGATCTGTTTGTTTCTCAGCCTTCATGCCACATCCTTTGTAGTAAAGGAATCAAAATAAGCAAACACACATGGAGTTTAGTGTTTGGGAATCAAGACAATGGAGGTGGCTGTAAGCTAGCCTAGCACATCTTTATTGCATGGAGTACAGCATGAACATGTGGTAATGGCGGACAAACAGCTCTTTATATACGGTGGCTATCCTATTGAATATGGCTCTTCGACAGGCATTGGCTGCTGTCCAAAGTGACGTCATCCTTGGTCACGCCTTTCTTGTCCAGGTGAGGTGAGCGCGGGAATCTTTCCCGCACAGCTGAAGGCATTTGAGTAATGTGACCCATGAGAGCTGAGCGCTCGCTATTGCCCCCGGTGGCCACTAGCTCGCGTCCTCATACAGAAGGTTACAGTGTTACCTGTACCCATTCGTGTGGTTACAAATACATTCAATACACAACATCCCTCCCCCCTAAGATGGGACAAAGTCCCTTAACCAAACTGGTTTCCCGCATGTGCGTTTTGGCCGTGCGGCCGTTATGCTTGACTCGGCCATGCCCCCTCGTCTGTGTCCTCCTGGTTCTTGTCCTGCAATTGGAGAGGATGACTTGTTAGTGACTCGCCACGGGCTTTCAGCTTTGGGATAGGCAGGAGAAGGGGGAGGAAGGTTTTCTGATGCGGATGTGGACAAACCGGGGGCACTAGGGGCTAAAGAAAACCCCCGCTCTTCGCTTGGACGGGTGGGGGAACACTCCGAAACCCCCCCCCCCGGTTTGGTAACTCAAAATCTAATTCAGGGGCAACAGTGGCAAACTCATTCCCCTCCTTCGAGGGACTGGGTAGAACTACAGGGGCAAACTCGTTCCTCTCTTTCAAGGGACTGGATAAAACCGGCGTATGAAAAGGATATGAGTTTGAACCTATGCTCCCCCCCTTGTTTGGGACTGTTGCCCTTCGTTTTCTCCCCCTTGGGATAAACGGGTGGAGGAGGACCCTAACGCTGAACTTTGCTGTTGAGCCCCTCTGTCCGGCCCCCCAATCACTCGGTGCCTAAGTTGGTCAGCGTGCCTCCTCCAGAGGAGACCCGTGTTGGTCTCGACACAGTATGAGACTGGTCCTGTTTGATTAATGACTACCCCCGGCACCCATGCTGGCCCTGTGGTGGCGTAGTTTCTGCAATGAACAGGCTCTCCTATCTGGAAGTTTTTGGTGGGGCTGTGCTCAATGTTTCTTCCTCTATCCTCGACCCGGGTGGGATCCAATCTAGTTAATAATGAGTGTAACTTCCTTTTCATGAGGAGTTCCGAGGGAGAGAATCCCGACGCCAATGGCGTCACTCGATATGCCAACAGAAACTGGCAGAGCTGCCGGTCCAGATCCCCGGGACCCATGCGCCGCAGCCCTTCTTTCATTGTGCGCACCAGACGTTCCGCCTGGCCATTTGTTGCCGGGTGAAAGGGGGCTGAGGTAATGTGCCGAATGGCGTTGGACTCTAAGAACGCCTGGAACTCGGCTGACGTGAAGCAACTCGCATTGTCACTAATAATGACGTCAGGTATCCCGAAGGTGCATATCAGTTTGCACAGTTGTTTTATGGTTCCAGCTGATGAGGTGTTGCACATTGGAATTACCTCTAACCACTTGGAGTATGCGTCCACCACCAGCAGAAAGAATGAACCCCTGAATGGCCCTGCGAAGTCTATGTGGAGGCGGGACCACGGCCCCCTAGCTGTGTCCCATTCTCTGTGTGGGAGGCGGGACTCCTCAGGCCGAGAGCTCTGGCAACTTTCGCAGGTGTTCACCATGTGTTCAATGTCTGCGTCTAGCTGAGGCCACCAGAAGTAGCTTCTGGCCAGCGCCTTAGAGCGCACAATCCCTGGGTGGCTGACATGTAAAAGCCGTAGCACCCTCGCTCTTAATGCTTGTGGGACCACCACCCTCTCCCCCCACAACAGACACCCCCTTTCTGAGGACAGCTCAACCCTCTTCCTGAAAAATGCAGCAAACTCGTCTGCGGGGGGAGCTGTGGGCCACCCCTTCTGTACCCAGGATCTCACAAGGGCTAAAGTTTTATCCTTGGCCGTTGCGGCAGCAATTTCCTTGGGCAAAATGGGGGGTGCATCTAGGGCTGCTATGAGGAGGACTTGGCTATCCTGTTCTACCTCACACTTTGGGTCCCCCAGGTGGGGCAGAGGAGACCTTGAGAGGGCGTCCGCGTGGCTTATCTCTTTCCCGGGGCGGTACTCTAACGACCCCCTGTATGCATTCAGAAAAATCGCCCACCTAAGCATCCTGGGGGAGAGGATCTGTGGAGTGGGCTTGTCTGAGGTGAAGATACCCAACAGCGGCTTGTGATCAGTTATAATGGTGAATGGGCGACCATACAAAAAATCATGGAACTTCTTTGTACCTGCGACAATGGCAAGTGCCTCCCTATCTGTTTGGGCGTAATTTCGTTCTGCCTTGGACAATGATCTCGAGTAGAATGCAACTGGGGCTTCTCGCCCCCCCCTCTAGCACGTGGCACAGGACCGCCCCCACCCCCACTGGTGAGGCGTCGCAGACCAAGACTACCGGCTTCTTTGGGTCAAAGTGGGTTAGAATAGCCTCCGAGGAGAGAAGCTGCTTGAGTTCCCTGAAAGCCCGCTCCTGCTTCTCTCCCCACCGCCAAACCGCATCCTTCTTCAGCAACCCATGCAGGGGCTCTGCAATCGTCGCTTTCCTGGGCAGGAAGGAATGGTAAAAATTCAGCAGCCCCAGGAAAGACTGCAGCTCTGATTTCGCAGTGGGGCGAGGGGCATTTTGAATAGCTGAGACTTTGGACTCAGCGGGTTTCACCCCCTCAGAGGTTATACAGAACCCCAGAAACTCCACCTCCCTGGCCAGAAACACACATTTGTCCCTCCGCAGCCTCAACCCCGCGGATTCGAAAGCTGTAAGGACCCTATCTAGTCTCTGGGCCAGTTCTGCTTCGCTCTCCCCAGATATTAATATGTCATCGAAAAATGGCAAGACCCCCGGTAATTTCTTTAACAAACGTTCCACAAGAGACTGAAATATCCCCGGCGCCGAGTTCACGCCAAACTGTAGGCGCGTCACCTTGAATGCCCCCTTGTGAGTTACAATGGTCTGCGCAGCAGCTGTGGCTGGGGTTACTGGAAGCTGCTGGTACGCCTGCGCCAGATCTAGTTTAGCGAAAACTTTTTCCCCCATGTAAAGTAGCCAGCAGATGGCTAACTACCAGCACCGGATAGGCATTAGGGCGGATCGCCTTGTTAATTGTACACTTGTAGTCAGCGCAAATTCGCACCTCCCCATTTGCTTTCAACACTGTAACAATAGGAGTCTCCCACTCTGCAGAGTCCACCGGCACTAAAATCCCTTGCCCCACTAATTTGTCCAGCTCCGCCTCAATTTTGTCCTTTAGGGCGAATGGAACCCGACGTGGCTTGAGTCTAATTGGGCGGACCTCCGGGTCCAGGTCGAAAGAAACTGGGGGCCCCTTGTACTTCCCGAGTCCCTTCTTGAATACCTCTGCGTGTGCGTCGCACACTGCCTGAATCTCATTCCCCCCGATGGCATGGACGCCGCCTATGAAGATGTCCAGGGGTTTGAACCATTGTGTTCCCAGGAGATTACACCCCCCCTCTCTTAGGACTACCAGGGGGAGTTTCCTTCGGAGTCCCTTGTACCGTGTCTCGAAGTCCCCAATCCCCAATACTGGAATTACATTTCCCTGCACATCTCTTAAGTTCACCCCCATCTCCTTGAGTTTGGGTCGCTCCTTGGTGGGAATCCGCAAAAATTCCTTATGGGAAATGAGGGAGTATACAGACTCCGAGTCTATCTCCATCTTAACAGGGACCCCTTGCAACAGTACCTCAGCATAAAAACGTGGTTGCCCTAGAGGCACGCTGTGGACGGCCACGTCGTCTTCCGCGTGCACTCGCAGGCACACGTGGTTCCCCTCTGGGTCGTCGCCGCCATCGCAGACTCTCCCGACGCCATCCCGGCTCCCCATGGAGCGCTTACTCTCTTCCCGGCGTTGCTTGCAGACCCTGGCGATGTGGCCCTTCCGCCCACAGTTGTGGCACTCAGCCTTCCTGAATGGACACTTGCTCCTCTTGTGGGACGCTCCGCAACCATCACAGCGCCGACCCCCCTTCCCTTTCTTCTCGCTCAGCCCTTTCCTGACCTTCCGGACCCCCTCATCTTCGCTGGAGGCTGGGGAGGCAGAAGCCTCTGAGGATGTGGGCGAGCGTGGGGCAGGGGTCGCCCTCCAGGCCGCCTGGACGGCGGATGCAGCTGCCTCGACTGGTGGGGGCTTTGCCTTGAGAAGCTTGTACCCGGCCCACGTGGATTCAGCTGCTAGGGCCTCTTGCAGTACCTCTTTAAAAGTGAGGTCGTGGCCTCGGTTCATGAGCTTCCTCTGAGTCTCCCCGTCTCTCATCCCGCAGAGCATCCTGTCCCTTAGGGCCACGTCTAGAATCTCCCGCCATTCTCATGCGGTTGCCAACAAACGGAGGGCCGCTGCATACTCGGATACTGACTCACCCGGTTTTTGGTCCCTCCTCAGGAAGGCTGCCCTGGCGGAGAAGAAGGACACCTGGGGCTTGAAGTGGTTCCGCAGAACCGCCAGTATCTCCGTTACCGAAACCTGGTCCACCTCTCGTGGTGCCACCAGATCCATCAGCGCTTGCACGGCGTGGAAACCGAGCATCGTGATGAGAAGACCCTTCTTCTTTCCAGCGTCGGTGATGCCGGCATATGCCACCGTACTCTTAAAATGCATTTCAAACCAGTCCCATCGCTCGAAAACTGGTTGCTGTGATCTTGTCTTGTCCCCGTGGAAATCCATAATCCCACCTTTGTCGTCAATTTAGTGTTTGGGAATCAAGACAATGGAGGCGGCTGCAAGCTAGCCTAGCACATCTTTATTGCATGGAGTACAGCATGAACATGTGGTAATGGCGGACAAACAGCTCTTTATATACGGTGGCTATCCTATTGAATATGGCTCTTCGACAGGCATTGGCTGCTGTCCAAAGTGACGTCATCCTTGGTCATGCCTTTCTTGTCCAGGTGAGGTGAGCGCGGGAATCTTTCCCGCGCAGCTGAAGGCATTTGAGTAATGTGACCCATGAGAGCTGGGCGCTCGCTATTGCCCCCGGTGGCCACTAGCTCGCGTCCTCATACAGAAGGTTACAGTGTTACCTGTACCCATTCGTGTGGTTACAAATACATTCAATACACAACATGGAGGGAAATGCTAGGGTTAGGCAATCAACTATTTCATTATTTGCTCTTTTCTCCCTATATTCGCGGAACAAGATGACATAGGCTTATATTTCACCCTCTATGCTGGCTTCAACAGCTGCCATTCTGATAAGCTTATGGGCCCCTGCCAGCTATTTGAAGAAAAAAAGAGAGGGGAATAAATGAAATATACTGATCTTTTAATGCAGCAGCAGGCATAACATGGATCATAGGCTGTGTGTGACTTGTTTTATCTATCTATCTATCTCCTGCCCATTTGGGCTGATTACAATAAAAATTAAACGAATTGAATAAATTATAAATATCAACAAGAACAAAAATGATCTGCCCCTTCCAACTTAAAAAATAACATCAGGCCATTCTGTTGCCCCATTTTTTCTGGTGAACAACTTAGTTTTCTCCTTAAATGAGACTGCAGCGAATCTAATTCTTCAAAACAAAAATAAAAAACAAGTTGATTCTGGGTGCATCTGTTTTTAATTGTTATTTTCCCCTTCCATGTTGCCATTACTGGGCCTGTTCTAACCAGAAATTCTGGGGGAGAAGAGCCCCTATGCCCACCAAAGTTTCTCTCCCCTGATTTAAAGGAATATTGCATCATTCAACTCAGAGTATGTTGCAATCAATTTTGGCAATGTCCTACACAATCATTTCTCCTTCATTTGTGTACTAGGAGAAACCAGAGACTTATTACGTCAATCATCCCTCACCATTGGCTATGTCTGCTATGATAGACTAGTGTTGCAGTCTAGCAATATCTGGAGGAGGAAAGATGGAGTAATGATCCAGATCTAAAAATGTGCCCTGGTGCTATCATTAGATGATTGGAAGACAATTCAGTCCAATTGACACTGAATTTGATTTGCACAGATACAATATTTGTTGGGAGGGGAAATAAAAGGTATATAATTGTTGAATCTGGGCCACGAAGTGGGTTGCGCAAGCTGGATCAGGGCCGCGAAGCGGCCGGTGGGTCCCGGAGGAGACTGGTCAAGCAAGACACACGAGGCAGGATGGAGCGAAGACCAGTGTTTAATGATGATGAATCAGAAGCATTTATGCCTGCCTTAGTCTGGCTGCGTGCATACGTTGCGCGTAGCGATACAAAGGAATCCCTGACTCTGCACACCATGTTTACACAAGTTAATTGGGGAAGTCTTCACCAGGGGACGTTCCTTATCTAACTTAATTAACTACTGGGGACATACATTGTTCCTCGTTATCAGAAGCAAACAAGTGGCCAACATTGACTCTAGGGCTTTAAGGAATCTGCAGACGCGAGATTATCCATTACATGCCTAGAGGGTTAGTCATTAGCTCTCCATTGTCCTAGCTGCCTGTCAGATAAGCTATTGATGAATTAAACTCTATCTAATATTCCATTCCCCCAATTTCTGTCCCCTTGGGAACCCATGGTGACAAAGTGACCTTCATCACCGGGGTTCTGTCAGGGACAGTATGCCAATTGCGCTTGTGGAACCCACACTCCCCCTTTATTGGTTTAATTGGACCTGACAGATGGTTCGACGTAGGAGCAGCATCAACTGACGTGGAGCAAGGACATCCTGGGGTTTCTTCCATGGGGGACACCTTGACATCAGTGAGGGAATACATTGCGCGAAACAACATATCGCTGTTCCCAGTATTATCACCCCCACAATCACTTTGAGTGTCATTTGTAGCCAATCCCATGGGAACCATGACCATAATGAATTCCACCGCCCCCACGTAGCATCTTCCTTGATATTTTTAACCAAGGTATGGAGATCCGTGAGTTGGCTCTGTACCTTGCGAGAGTTGTCCATGAGGTTAAAACAACACATGCCATGGACTGACTCGCAACCCAAGTGGTGCATCAGTAGGAGGTAATCGATAGCTGCTCAATTATCCAATATGGCATGGCGAAGCTCCGTCTGCTCTTGATTAAGCAGTGCTATCGCCGAGGAGGTGTGGTTAATGGCTTTTGCCAAAGTGCAAGCCAATTGACCAATTCTCCGAGCGTTGCCTACGGCTAAGCCTGGCATGCCAAACAAGCTGACTGCTAGTGAAACATACTCAGCTTTACTCAGAACCTTGATCTTGCTGTCACTTGGGGCAACCATGTCTTTAGTGGGGAGCAACAGTGTCAAACGACTGATACAACAGAAGGAATCAGATACATTTGCAGGAATGTAGTTCCAAATATACTGGTTACATGTAAAAAACCATCCTGAAGGCAAAGTAACAGGAACAAACATTGAGGTAATAGTCTCTGGGTTATTACAAGTCCAAGTGCTGTTGCCGGGGTCAAGGCAACAGTGCTGTGGCCCTTCGACCGCGGAACAGCCGGTCATGCGAGCACAAGTAGAGTTTGGGCTGACCGCTACTCAGGGGGTGTACAGAGTGGCCGCATCAGCTGGTAGGACCTTCGTGACTTGGATTCCCCAGTGCGCGTATGTTGAGTAAGCAGTCTTGTGAAACGGGCAAAATATCCGCTTCACCAACCAGTCACCGTTCCTGAAGTGCGCATCTGGGGAGTGACACACCGGGATGTGACAACTACTAAGAAGAGAGGCAGAATTGGTGGTCTGCCTCAGGCAAAAATTGGACTGATTGATGAGGTTTGCCAATCTTCTCCAAATGTTGTAGTACAGCCGGGCAGAGAGATCTCCACCTGGCATCATGTTATCTGCTTCCAGTGAAGCTGATTGAACCCCTCCCACCACAAACAAGGAAAGGATCAAGATGATGGTGGTCATCAAGGAATTAGCAGTGATCTGGGACAAGGCTGCAACCAAGATGTTCTCCAGCGTTGGTTCCTTGTTCTCCCGCCGAATGGTGTCCGCCGCCTCCTGGCACAGGGATTTGGCCATCCCCCAGGTGATCTTCGGCGCTGTCATCTGCTGTTGTCGCCTCCTCCACTTGGCTCTCCCCGTCAGGGTTAATCCCTCCATCTCTGGTATCGGATCCGGGAGTGCCTGGGTGCATGCCATTGGACTCGAAATGAGGCTTGACACACCGGGCTGGAATCCAGATGATGCCTGTAGGAGACATAATTGCAGCATACCCTCTTCCCCATGTTATGAGTTGTGCCAGGCCCTTCCAAGAAGGATCCAGTGGCACTCGGCAACGCACCATAGGGTGCGGGAGAGCCTCCGTGCGACGGAAGTGCTTCTCCTGCGGAGTGTAATCCGAAAAAACATTGAGGTGATTGTACGTAAACAATACCTTGTTCAGACAATGCTGTGCCTGACCCTGATTTTTGGGGAGGGCTAGTTCCCCCCTTTCTGTTTGTTTGTCAATGTAGGACTTGAGCGTCTGATTCACCCGCTCCACAATCACTTGCCCTTGTGGATTGTATGGAACGCCAAAAGTATGCTTGATATCCCAGGTGGCCATGAAGATGGCCAGCTGCCTGAAGCTATAAGCCGGGCCGTTATCGGTCTTCACATGCTGTGGTTTGCCCATGGCCACGAAGCAGGAGAGGAGATGCTGCTCCACATGGGAAGCCGTTTCTCCCTTCTGGGCTGTAGCCCAAACAAACTGTGAAAAAGTGTCAATGCACACGTGCATGTACAGCCATCTCCCAAACTGCGGAACATGTGTGACATCCATCTGCCATACCTGGTTGGCCTCTGTCCCTTGTGGGTTGACCCCCCACGAGGTCCCCCCCCCCCACTGCCCCTGCACAATGTGGACAGGAACAGACTATGCCCTGGGCTTGGGAAAGTGGCAGGTTGAACTGCTGTGCGAGTGCTTTGGCATTTTGATGGGAAAATGCATGGCTTTGAATCGGAGTCATGAAGACTCCCAAAACTGACCTTTGCTGAATTTCCTTTGCGGCTGCATCTGCTCTACTATTGCCCGCGGAAATTGGACCAGGCAAGTCCTGGTGGCTTCTAATGTGGGCGATATAGAGCACTTTGGTGCGGTTCCGCATATGAAATTGAGTCGTGAGGAAAAGATCTAACAAATTCTTGTCTATCAAGGGAGTGATGTACGCTCCCGGTAGACTGTGAAGCAAATTCCAGACATACTGGCTGTCAGTAATGATATTTAAGCATTCCTTGGCAAAGGTGCGAAAAGCGAGGTTCACTGCTGCCAATTCCGCCCGCTGCGCTGATTTCTGTGGAAGAGTCAGAAGCACCAAGCCTGTCCCTCTTGCCAAGTAAGAACACCATATATTCAACCCCCATCAGTGAAAACTGTCCTAGCCCCCTGAAGTGGAACCAGGGACATTAACTCACACAAACTGACCGTTTGTGTTTGAAGCGAGACGAGTCTGGGGTCTTTCGGCAAATGGTATGCCAAATATCTAGTGAATCCTTCCAATGCGATCGGAAAGGAGTCACCGAGCTGCATCAGCTGCTGAATCTGATCTTTTGTGAATTGAACGATCTTTGCCAAATCGTGCCCTGTGATGTCCCTTGCTCTCAGCCTTCCTCGGTAAATCACCGTGGAGACCAGTTCCTGAGGAACGATGTTTCGGGAAGAGGTGTGTGGTAGATACACCCATTCCACGATACTTGCCCCCTGCTCGGAGACTACCCCTAGAGGTCCGGTGCACATGGTTCCTGTCCGGACTATGTACAGGTTTAGAACAGGAGCATATGGCCCCTGACTAATCCTGTCCACCAATCTCTGGCTGAGAACTTGGTTGACCTTTTCAAGAGTCAAGCGAGCCTCTTGCGGAATATGTATCCGGTCTGCTAGCTGCTTACCTAGCGTTAGCAGTGAGAAGAGCGGCTTCAGAAGTTCCGTATCTAGTCTGAAATACGGTCTAGCCCAATTGATATTCGCCAGAATCTGTTGCAATTCTACAAGGGTGACTGAATCTTTGAGATTGATCTGTGGCAAAACTGGTGCTGCAAAAGAACAGAGAAGCTGATGGCCCGAGTATGAAAAGGGCTTGGTTCTCTGATCTTTCTCTGGGGCAATGAGTAACCCTTTCTCCCCCAGAGTGGCCTGGAGGTCTTTAAACATTTCGCTGCCGAGTTGCGGCACTGCGACCAGGATGTCATCCATGAAATGACACACTAAGACTGTGGGGTGAAGGTTTCGAAACTTTTCCAGTGTGTCGTGAATGTAAATTTGACACAGGGTGGGAAAATTGAGCATCCCCTGTGGCAAAAATTTCCACACATAACGTTGTGTGGGCTCTCTGTGGTTCACGACTGGCACTATGAAAGCGAACCTTTCTCGATCCCTTACATCTAAAGGAATGGTATAAAAACAGTCTTTTAAGACTACGACTAAGATCTCCCAACCCTCGGGGATCATGTTCGGATTCGGGATGCCGCATTGAAGCGGACCCATTGGCTGGATACATTTATTGATCTCTTAGATCTTGAAGGAGTCGCCACTTCCCTGACTTCTTTTTGATAATGAATATGGGTGAATTCCAAGGACTGGTGGACTGTTCTATGTGTCCTGCATCTAGCTGTTTTTTGACCAGCTGTTTCAGGGTGACTAATTTCTCCCCTACTACCGGCCATTGCTCTACCCAAACTGGCGTGTTGGTAAGCCACTTAAGCGGTAAAACCATTACCCGAAGGTAAGAGTGGCACGGTACTGCTGTAGAATGTCGCGCCCGCAAAGGTTGATGTGCACGTCCAAAATGTGCGGCCAAATGACCGCTGTGCTGTCAGCTTTGGGGGATCGTGACTTCTACCCAATCCTGGCTTTTAAATGCTTCCTGAACGCCGCCTACCCCCCACACATCGGAGACCAGCTCGAGAGCCCACTCACATGGCCACTGACTCTGGCTGACAATGCTGACAGCAGCTCTGTTAACTAACAATCCGTCAAAAGGTTTTTAATTTAAAAATACCTTTATGACTGGCCGCTGCTTCCACTCTATGTTGGTTTCCACTGCCGCTAAGACCTGGTATCCTTGTACTGCCCCTTCTGCGCTCGAGCGGTCTGCCAACCCGGACTCTGAGCTGTCCCTGAGCCTTTCCTGGCTGCCTGCTGGCGAGTGACAAGGAACCATGATCAGTTGCGCTAACGTGTCTCCTTTGTAAATGGTTTGGGGTAGGTGTGTCCAGAGTTGAACCTGGAGTACACCCGAAAAATTGGAGTCAATGATTTCTGGAATCACTAGGATTCCTTGCATTCCTGCGATACTACGGGGCAAAACTAAACCTATATAGCCTTTGGACAGGGGTCCCATGTATTGGGAATTGACCAGATAGACTGTGCCTGTCAAGTCACATGTGACTTCTGACTGGCAAGTCAAATCTAGTCCCACACTGCCCTTAGGTCTGGCCTGCGCCTCCGGAATGCAGGATGGAATGTGCTGAGAATCTAATCCAGCTCTGGCTCTCCCAGAGCAATTGTGGTCTCTGTTTGGACCGGGGCCATAGACAAGCCCGTGCTCCGGTTTCCCGAGTACGGGCAGTTCCTGGCCCAGTGGAAGCCCTTATTGCATCGTGGACATGGGGTGGTCGGAGCCTTGGGGCGACCCGTGTTTTGGCCGTTGCTCTTCTTGGATCGGCATTCTCTAGCGATATGACTGATCTTGCCACAAGATCATTAGCTCTCCATTGTCCTAGCTGCCTGTCAGATCAGCTATTGATGAATTAAACTCTATCTAATATGCTGCTCCCCCAATTTCTGTCCCCTCGGGAGCCTGTGGGGATGAAGTGATCTTCATCACCGGTGTTCTGTCAGGGACAGTATGTCAATTGTGCTCGCGGAACCCACAGATAGTAACTTATTTTGTTCTCACCTGGAGCAAATTACCTCAGGTACAAATCTTAATTCCTTTAATTTAGCAGAACAAAATAGTAGAAAATTTTCTTTCCTCTAGCAATGTAGATGAATATTAGACAAGTTAATGTTGATCACCAGAGTTTGGGGCTAGTTTTACATCTTGATGCTGCTTGGAATCATTCCTACAATGATACCCAGATGGTTTTTTCCTGTCTGGAATTAATTCTTTTTCTGAGATAAATGCCAACTGTGACAAACACAGGCTTCCTATTTTCTTCCTAAAAGTCCATCTGTAGAGCTATTAGAGAGTTCAAGCATCAGACCTTCTGACCTGACAAAATCACTAGGGACAGCACAAACCCACAGGTATCCTGCAGCTTCCAGTCAACTGGAGGAAGGCCTCTATGTGAGTGAAACCCAACCATATCTTCAAATTAAATTTCCTTAAGGAAATTAAATACACACCTGTATCCTCTGTCCTTGGATCCATCCCAGCAACTAACAACCGCACACCTCATGAAGTTGTTACTAGCAAAGAAAAATATGTGATAACTTTATAAAAAACAGAGGCAACAGATACCACATCTATCATGCCCATGGAGAGGGGAAAGAAGACAGTGAAGCTCAGAGTTCTTGCTTCACCTTGAATATCCTACAGATTGACCCAAATGAAGCCTGTCTTCCCTCTGGTGTGCCTGGCACTCTCAATGCAATGTTGAAATCCATAAGGGATTTGCCATGTTGCCTGCCAAATTATGTAAGTGATCTATCATTTGCCTCCTACCTGTCACAGCTGTGGATCTGTTTATTGCTGTGGACTATTGCTGTTCTTGGCCTGCCACTCTGAGGCCAATGCCAATGTATTTGGATAAGTCCACATCCTGTTTTTTTTAATACAAACTCCCCTTTTTGGCTACTTTTTCTTTTAACAAATACAATGAGAGATAGTCTTCTCTCTCTCATGCAAGTGAAATATTTCTTGGCAGTTTACTTTTTTTTAGCCTTCTTGTAGTTGTTGTGGAGATTAAGAATATATGCAAGGGTTCATTACATTTCTAGTATCCAGCTTTTATATAGTAGTCACACAACACAAGTAATAGCTGTCTGGCTGTATTGTACATAGCTTTAGGAATTAAGCTTTCCTACCTCTGTTTGAACCAAACAACAGCCTTCTACCATTGCTGAAACTTCAAAAGCAAAGCAAGTGAAGCTGGAGTTACATAGGTGATCTATCATTTGCCCCCTACCTGTCACAGCTGTGGATCTGTTTACTGAAATATGTCTAAATCCCAGGGAAGCATTTTATTTAATGCCACCTTAGAGGAAACAAAGCTAAAGTATTAACTGTGGATATTAGTTGGCTAAGAGAGGACTAGAGGATTCACATTTGCTCTATATGGATGATCTAAAAAAATTGGAAAGACAAGACCTGAATTAAATACTCTGCTGGAAAGTACAAAGAAATTTAGTAATGACATAGAAATGCAATTTGGAATAGACAACTGCGTAACAATTACTGTTAAGGCAGGCAAAATTGTCAAAGGTGATGGATTTGAGTTAGAAGATAATGAGGAATGTATCAAAGCAATAACATCAGAAGAGGGATGTGGAGAAATTCTAGCCAGAGGGTGGCTACAGAAAAGGAGATCAGGTCAAAGATTGACCAAGCACTTGTTGAGAATCCAGCTCAACAAGGATGTAAGCATAAGGTCAAAAGAAACTGAAACAGCAGTCAGAGTTAAAGGTGCGCAAGAAAGACAGCTGCTCCAGCACCGGGGAGCAGGTTTTTATTGAAAAATACACAGGTTCCACAGGATGTATTACGACAGCATACACAGGATGTATACGCAAGCATAGGTGCAGTGGTATTCAGCCAATAATATGACATTCTCTATAGCATAACCATATAGGGCATGACCTATATCTCTTACTAGTACATGCGCAGTAGCTTATATCCTGCCAGACTAGGCCCAAAGCCTATTCTCTGTGGCGGTACCCTTGCAAAAGCTGTCACCTGTATATTCAGCAGTAGCTACGATCTAACTTCAGCTGTAACAGGCTAATACCAAAAGCATATATTTGAAGATTACATAGAGACGCTTTTCTGCATCAAACCAGAATCTCTGCACAGAGACAGAATCTCTGCAGAGGCAGGAAGCGCTTGTTGATTCAGGAAGTAGCTAACCGCAGTTCTTGTTGTGGTTGGCGCAGGAAAGGCTAACCACAATTGCCAGCTATATGCTACACAGTCAATGTTTTAAGCTAAAAGTATAATGAACTCCGATATTTCCACTTTCTTAAATTTATTTATTTATTGCGGGACATAGTTTGCCAATTATACACACGCTGGAATTCAATCTCGCTATCAGATTCTGAGTTAACATCTTCATATTCCACATTATTTGTTGGCAAACAATATACATATTCCCCATCATCACCGTTCTCCTCTGCCACACGGGGAACGGCTCGATAATTACCCTGACAGATCTCATTGCAGGCGCACCCCCCCAATAATGGACTCAGAGACAAATGAAAGTGGATAACGGCATTGGGCCACATTTATTGATTCATGCCCTAGTCCGAATTATAAATTTCTATTGGTAAAACGACCAATCATAACTCTTAAGGCAAGCAGGCCGAAGTAACACTGGTAAGGTACCACCCAAAATTGCCAACGGCAATTGTTACAATGTATCTATTTGTATCAATTTGTTTGTTGACAACAAACAAATTGTTGACCGTAGTCAATATCTACCTAATGAACCCACCCTCTGACGTGTATCCGTAAAATCAGGGGGTGATTCCAGCTGTCTAGTGGTAACCATCACCCCCTCGCCTGGTTCGTCGTTGACCGGACAACGTTTAAACAACTTATGCCTATCTAGTGTTGTCCAGTCAATTGCGAACCTGCCGGATACCTGTGGGTCATAAATGTTTACCTTACCAGTGCTACCCGCCCATGTGACCAAAGTCAACAGCAGCACAGAACAAATCCCTATATCAAACCATAGCAACAGTGTGGGATGGGCAAAAAAGCCAGGACTCAAGGGCCAATTGCGAGTCCCAGCCAAAAATTCCCACCCGGCCCCGAAGCGACCAAGAAATCACACTGTTAACTAGGGAGGGGGTGGAGGGGAAAAAGTTCTCCGCTCCGTCGCTTCGCCAAAATGGCAGCACGGCTGCCTCGTGGCCAGCCCTTTTATTAGGGTGCTGGCCACGCCCCTAACTACCCGGATGGCTTCGTCCGGTGGGGGGGGGGGCCGCAAAGAGCGCGGCGGCCATTTTGGCGCCACACTTCCATTGCAGGCGCACCCCCCCCAATAATGGACTCAGAGACAAATGAAAGTGGATAACGGCATTGGGCCACATTTATTGATTCATGCCCTAGTCCGAATTATAAATTTCTATTGGTAAAATGACCAATCATACTTCTTAAGGCAAGCAGGCCGAAGTAACACTGGTAAGGTACCACCCAAAATTGCGAACGGCAATTGTTACAATGTATCTATTTGTATCAATTTGTTTGTTGACAACAAACAAATTGTTGACCGTAGTCAATATCTACCTAATGACCCCACCCTCTGACGTGTATCCGTAAAATCAGGGGGTGATTCCAGCTGTCTAGTTGTAACCATCACCCCCTCGCCTGGTTCGTCGTTGACCGGACAACGTTTAAACAACTTATGCCTATCTAGTGTTGTCCAGTCAATTGCGAACCTGCCGGATACCTGTGGGTCATAAATGTTTACCTTACCAGTGCTACCCGCCACCCGGAGAGGCTTCAATAAAGGCTCGACGCCCCCCCCAAGACCGTCAGCTCGGTCGACAGGCCTGCTCGCCAATCACTCAGCAGGAGGTCCATACCTCCTCGCGACAGATGGACCCCATCCCCTGCATAAAGCCCATAATTTTGCAGACTAATGGCCGGATGAGGACTGACCCGCCCCCAGCCCTTGGTCGAAAGGAATCGGGCCACCGCCCTGTTCACCATGCTCCTAGCGCGGTCCAAGGCCTGGAGGTCAAGGCCTCCCCTATAAGCGTGCCGTGGGACCATATCTGACCAAACAAGGGTTGTGGCGGGCCAAACGTAATGCAAGTAGGCGAGGTCACTGCAAATCACATGCTTCAGCGATAAGCCAGTGACCTGTCCCAAATCATTACCCCCAAGGTGTATGATCAGGATGTCAGGCGGGTCAGCGTTCCTTGCCGAAAAGAGGAATGGCAAGAGCTCCCGCCACAACATCCCGGGCTTACCGTACCATGTGAGACTTGCGTATGCACCGAGTCCGAGTCGGGGTCCCCAATCTGTCGCCACAGTGTAACGCGCTGCCCTGTGCACGTAGCTATGGCCCACCAGCCATACTGTCACCGGTGTAATACGACACCCAGGGTCTGTCAAGGAAAAAACAAGGAAGGAAGAGATATGTGGTGACTAAAAACAGTACTCACAGTGAGAGTGGGCAAACATAAAACTGGAAACACTGCGAGCCCCACCTCCCCATGCTGCGAATGTCAGCCCCGGAGTACCCATAAGTAGCCGCAGTAGAGGCCGCCCCAATTCTAAACGAATGGATGCCGTAACGGGCCCCAGGGAGGCCCACCCTAGCCAGTGCCTTCCCAGTCACCTTCCAAAATTGAAATTTAGTGAGGGGAGACCCATCTTGGTGACAGAAAAACGGGCCATGGTGCGTGCCACGCAGTGCAAGGAACTCCTGTAGGGCACCAACCGGACAGATGTCTGCCAAGGAACATCGTAGCAGTCTTACACCACTGCCTACGCCGTGCTGATCTGTTTTAGAGGAGCGTATCCTCAACTGAGCCCAATCATTGCAAACATAGACATCTTCGAGTTCCAGTGCCCTACGACTTGCATCCGCCTTAGTCAGCATCACAAGCTCGCTGATGCGGAGCGCTCCAAAAAAGGCCACCGTTGTAGCCGCATGAAACAGGGCTGCCTCATACCTATCGAAACATAGGTCATGCCAGCCCCGTGCCAGTTGGGTAAGGACCCCAGGGGAAATTGGGTGGCGGTCGTCCAGGCTACGCCCACGTTCCCGCACCCACCCCTCCAAAACGTGTCTCACACGGAAATCAGCGGTACTGTCCGCATGACCTCCCACCTTGGCCATAAAAGCCAGTGCTGATAGCCTAGATGCTATGGTGCGGGGTGCCAGGCCCTGGGCGTGCAGGTAAACCATGAAACAAAGGAGGTGGGCCACAGGGATCGGCCAGGTATCTGGCAGTCGAGATTGGGTACAAAAAGTCTGAAAGGAAACCAACGCGTGGTGATACGCCTTACGTGTGCGTGGCGCCAGAGACATGCCGATCGCCCGGTTCACCTCTCCTTGCCAAAGGTCCATATCTCTGCCGGGAGTGGCGAGGGACATTCCTCCGCATCCGGGGCCAAGGCACGGAACCGGGAGATCTGCAGGCGGGACAAAGCATCCAATATCATTATTCACCCCCGGGACATGCCTGGCCCTGAACAGTACATTGAGGCGCAGGCTGCGCAATACAAACTAGCGCACGAGGTCCATGACCCTGGGAGATTTAGAGGTCTGTGAATTGACAATGTGGACAACGGCCGCATTGTCACACCAGAAATGCACCACAGAGTTGGCCCACTCCTCACCCCATAGCATCAAGGCCCCCAGTATGGGAAAAATTCCAAATATGTGAGATCCCTCAGGCGACCCGTGCCTGACCAGGCTGGTGGCCATCCACCACATGCCCACTTCCCATTGAAGTACATCCCATAACCAAGGGATCCCGAGGCATCAGACTGAATTTGAAATTGGGGCGAAGCCAGGAGGTCTGACCTCCAAAATGAGACCCCATTAAACTCCCTCAAGAACTGGAGCCATATGTGCATATCTGCCCTGATGCCCCGTGTCAATCTGGTCCTATGATGGGGCCTGGATAAGCCTGACATGGTGTCGCACAAGCGCCGAGCAAATGCCCTGCCAGGTGCGACCACCCTGCAAGCAAAATTAAGGTGTCCATGTAGCACCTGCAGTTCCCGAAGGGATGCCTTGCGCTTAGCCAGCAAGTCCAATATAAGGGCCGCTATCCTTGACACCTTTTCTTCCGGCAACCTAGAAGCCTGTGCTACCGTGTCAATCTCCACTCCCAGGAATACTAACTTATTAGACGGGCCTTCGGTCTTTTCGGGCGCTAAAGGGACACCAAGTTCCTGCATTAGCGTCTGAAATGTATTGAGGAGACGTGTGCACGTGTCCCAGCCCCGTTCACCCCCGAACAAAAAGTCATCCAGGTAATGGGCTACAGACCGAGACCCCGACCTACGGACGAATGCCCACTGCAGGAATGTACTGAAGCGCTCGAAAGCCGAGCAGGATATGGAACAGCCGAATGGCATGGCTTTGTCAAAATAATATTCACCCCGGAATTTAAAACCCAGCAACTCAAAGTCACCCAGGTGCACCGGTAGGAGGCGAAAAGCCGACTTAATGTCACACTTAGCCAAGAGTGCTCCCGGGCCACATGAGCGCACCATGCGCAAGGCCTGGTCAAATGATGTATACCTGACAGAACAAAGGTCCTCAGGGATAGCATCATTGACCGAATGACCGGCTGGGTAGGACAAGCGATGGATCAGGCGGAACTCGCCCGGGGACTTCTTGGGCACTAGTCCTAGAGGAGACACCTTAAGGTTGGGGAAAGGGGGCGCAGGGAAAGGGCCAGCGACCCTGCCCGCAGCGACCTCCTTATTAATGCTGGCGGCAGCCACCTCCTCCCGTCCTCTAAGTGACAAAAGGTTGGGTGCGTCCTGCGGTGACCTATCCCCCGTGAAAGGAATACGGAAACCCAGTTGAAAACCCTGAAGGAGGTACACAGCGTCTGGTTTCTTCGGGTACAATGCGAGCCAACGCTCCAGCATATCAACATTAATTGGAGAGGGGGCCTTTCGGTGAACCCACTCCTTCCGAGGCAGTCCTGCCAGCCCCTTGTCCGCCCCTACCCCTGCCCCTATATCCTCCCAGCCTGGGACAGGCGGAGGCAGCATGGGGGCCAGAACAAGCGGGGCCCTCATGCTTGTACTTGCAATTTTTCCTGTTGCAAGAACCATTGGACGAGAAGGTCCAGCACAGCAGGCGGGCTGGAACCCCCTGCCCCGCCACTTGGCGGGGAGCCTGTGCCGGGGCCGCTCGTTGGACCGCATGTCCACAATGGTATCTATCCCCCGGCGCCGGGCGCGTGGGGGTCATATACAGAAGCCACAGGGCTCATCCCACCTCATCTCTGGGTGCAGTGGAATCCTCATGCGGAATTCTTCGTAGTAAGCCAGCCACGACGGACTCGGGAAGTCAACCATGACCCGGTAGATGTTGTCCAGATACTGGACCATAGGGATGGCCAAATCTAGCCTAGCCCTGAGGTAAACGGCCATGTAAATCAGGTACGCTGGCAACCAATTTGCCCACGTGCGTGGCGGCTTATGACGACGTGCCTGCTCCTTATCCTTCTCGTCCAGCCCTTCCCTCTCCTCCTTGGTCGGCTCCCTATTAAGAAGGGAGAATATATCTACATACTCTCCCTTCCAGACCTTTTCCCTGGTGGACTGGGCCAGATGGTCCCCCAGGGGCAAGGAATACCCTGCCGTTGGCAGTGCCGACACCGGCACAGAGGGAACCGCGGGCAAAGAGAAGGGGGCCTGTACCAGCCCGGGGATCCCCAACACATTCCCCACCACACAGGGGGCGCCACCCGGACCCGGGCCCTGTGTCAGGGGTGAAGTCGCCGGGTGGGCCGGGGGCAATTGGACCGCCGGGCCACCCGTGCGAGGCCATGGCCATTGGAAAGCCCCCCCAGGGAAGTCAGTTGTGTGGGTGCACTAGCTTGAACTGCATACTCACCCGATGTACCCCCACGGGCCGCCCCCACCGGGGGTTCTGGCCCGCTGGGGGCGTCGGAGCTCACGACCGAAGCTGAGCTCGTCGACGGGGCCAGACCCGCACCAGACTGCTGCACCTGTTGGGTGGGGAGCTGCGAGGCAGTGGCCACCACCGGCCCGCGTGCCTCAGGTGGCTCAACCCGACCCATCGCCGGCCGCTGTTCGGCAGCCAAAGGGGGCACCTGGAATCCTAAAGGCACCCCTGTTTGATTGGCCCTGGCCAAAGATGCTTCGAGGGCCGCAACGCAGGCCAGGAGGGCCTCCACGTTAGCAAATGCCCCAGCCCCAACGGGGGGCGAATGGGCAATCGGCCCATAGGTAAAGGGTACCTGTCCAGGCCCCTGAGTCCCCGGGGCCAGATAAGGCCAAGAGCCCATGCCCGGCCCCTGTGGAGCCGTGGGCACACCCTGCAAAGGCAGGGAACCCAACCACCCCCCATGGTTCGCTCCCCCCATGGGGAACTGTGCACCCGGGCAAGAGGGCCCAGCCGCATGGACCCCGGCGGGGGCACTGGTCATCGGTTGCGGGCCAAGGGCCGAGGCCCCATCCGGGGCAACCTGCCCGCACCGCAAATCGTGCCAAAGGGCCACCGATCCCATCCCACCGGTCCCAGTGGGCTCCGCTAAAGGTGGCTGCTGGGCGGGCGCAGTCGCAGTCCTCCGACCCGGCTGGCGCCTCCGCGCCGATCGAGCCACGTTAGCGGCTGCCTTCTTCTTCGAGGGCATAGCTGAGTTAGCTAGGAAGCCTACGGAAAGAAAAAGCTGCCCAAAAAGGCTTCCCCTGGAAGGACTCGAGCGACGGAGGTGAGAGGGAAAAACTTCTCTGCTCCGTCGCTTCGCCAAAATGGCAGCACGGCTGCCTCGTGGCCAGCCCTTTTATTAGGGTGCTGGCCACGCCCCTAACTACCTGGATGGCTTCGTCCGGTGGGGGGGCCGCAAAGAGCGCGGCGGCCATTTTGGCGCCACGCTTCCATTCTGATAGCGAGCTTGATAGATTTGGTTCTGAGTAAACCCTGCGGATCTTCCTGATGCATGAAAACAGTTTTTACTCACAGCCATAAGATTTGGTACACATTGAATACAACAACATAACATAATGCAGCTTACTATAAAAACACCTATGGCAATTAGTAGATACATCATTAGTGACAATCTCCTACAGATAGAAGTTCTTTCTCAATCTGGCCTAAAACCAATCAGGGTCAAAATTTATCTAAACAATATCTGGCTTTCAAATCAATTGACTATCTATGTCAGGTGATGAAAGATGAGCATCTTCATCCATAGTAGAAAACATTTTTTAACACCATAAAGTTGCAAGAGGGAGTCAAGAGGCCCACCTACAGGGCAACCAGCTCCTCTAAGAAACATGAACATGCCATGTTTGATGACCAGTGCCATGTTATTACAACCCTCTCCACAAGAGATTGCACCATGGAACTAGACATGAAACATGCCTGACATATCGAATAACACCATTGCAATATAACAAACTCAGTTACATATGTAGGGTTACAGTGAAAAAACTCTTCCAGGCATTTTCATAATTGTATTACAAGTACAGCAAAGTCCCAAAATACATTCAGGTAAAAGATCAAAAACACATAGTTAAAGCAGTCTGTTGTGGGGGGGGGGGAGGAAGAAGGCTGGTCACCCCCCCCCCTTTCCAAGAGACTACATTTTGGCTGTTTGCCAGCCAGCTTTTCAAGAGCGACTCCTTGAATGTGTGAGGGTCTCCTTCTCTCGGATAAGACCCCTCCCATCAGGATCCTCCCTTTTACCCTCCTCCTTAGGGTTTACCCCCAATGACCTTCCAACAAGAAGACATGTCAATCACACACCAGGTTCCATCCCTTCTTCCCCAACTCTGCCATGTGGCCATGGCTCCCAGGTGTTGCAATCTTGCAGGGGCATCTCCCCCCCCCTTCCAGGAGGCAGGAAACATGGAATGAGCAGGACCTTCATTCCACGACACCCCCCTCGTTAGGGTGACAAAAACCAAGATCTTCTTGTAAAATCATGCTTTTTGTCATAGTTCACTGTATGCATTTTTAAGCAGGCAAGCACATTTCTTTTCTTCCTTACAAGAAAGTTTCTCTAACAATTCTAGCAAACAAACTACACATATCATTTTAACAACATTTCCCACCAGGAGAGCATTTAGACAATTTTAAAGAGGTTTACAGGTTTTATAATGCAAACAAGGCCAATTCATCTTTGGAGTCCACACAAACTTTTTAGTCCAAATTAAAATGTCCAAATTAAGAGTCCAAATGTTGATTGAAGATCTCTTCAGACTAGAATTTAAACACCATCTTCCCTCCAGCACAGTTCTTGGTCACAAAACAACCAGGCAACCCTCCGCCCTCTAAACAAGCACATCTTTCAGCTTTTCAGTTACTCACTCAGTCCTTCACTCTCCAGGCACATCCATCTGTATTTCAGCAAGTAGAAAATGTAGAACCCAAAAGAACAGCTTCTCCAGAATTTGCAAGTAACTTAGCCAAAAACTGGAGTATATCTTCTCCCACCTTGTATTTTGGCAGAAACCTGCCATCCATAGAGGAAGGATCCATGCCACGTTTTCTCTGGGCTTCTTTCAGTTGCAGTATTTGAATCTTAACCAAGTGAAAAACTGTCATGTTGGATTTGCGAGAAGACCCCTTTCTGATTTTGGGTTTTCTGCTCTCCCCCTCTGGCTCATCCTTCCAATTCCTGCCCCCAAGTGAGGAATCAAGCTTATCACTCGGCTTCTCCTGCTTGGTCCTCTTCTCCACCTTTCGTGATAGGGGGCACTTCAGGTCCTCTGTGCTGCCCTCAGAACCCTCTCTGCCTGCCATTCTGCATGCAGTAATAGCTTCTATCGGCGATGAGGTGGCAGGGAGGGCTGGAGCATTTGCAACTATTGAGGCACTTCTGATGGTTGGAAATGTAATAGCAGCCTCCAAGTCCAGAACAGCCGCAGTTAAAGCAGCAGAGAACGGGGTAACAGTACTTGATTGCTGCAAAGCAGGATATAACGTTCCACCTTCATCTGGGGGTTTCGGAGGCAATTGTGGCCCATATGGCGGGGGTGCTGTTGGGGATAGAGGATCTCCAGTAGCAGGTGGCAGTATTTGTGGCATGGAGGTGGTCAGGCTTTGGGCCAAAAAAATGTTCTTCGGTTGTTTATTATTCAGATCAGGAGGATCTGGTGGGGTGGCATATGGTGGTGGTGCCGTAGGATCAGAGTCCCGTTTTAAGTCCGGTTTTTGTAACGGACATGGCGGCAGAATCTGCGGCAGAGACACTGTCACCCCCTGCGCCAACAAAATATTTTTCGGGGTGAGACTTTGCAAGCAGATTCATACTTTGCACCACAGGAGTTGTACAGTTACACTGACTCTGGGGTGGTTTTGAAATTGAGTCCCAATTTTGTCCCACACTTGTAACTCTAAAGTCCCGTTTTCTGGGGCCCATGGACAAACATCGTAAATTGCCTTAACGAGTTGCTCTATTTCATTGATTGATACTGCATGTCCATTTTTCTGCAGGAGGTGTCTAAGATCCTGACAATACTTTTGTTGCGGAGAAGAGAGACCACTGCCCATGTTGTCTTGTCTTGTCTAAGTGTTCTAACTTGACTGTGTCACTCACCCGGGATCCTTACACGGATGACGAGGGACGTCCTGGACCTAGCCGGTTGTGGGTGAGAACTGTGGGGCCGCAGCGCTGAAGTCGTGAGCGTGGTCGAAGTGAAAGGAGATTGTAATCTGGATCCGATAGATTACAATCTGGATTGCCTCACACACGGGGCACCAGATGTGGAGAAATTCTAGCCAGAGGGTGGCTACAGAAAAGGAGATCAGGTCAAAGATTGACCAAGCACTTGTTGAGAATCCAGCTCAACAAGGGTGTAAGCATAAGGTCAAAAGAAACTGAAACAGCAGTCAGAGTTAAAGGTGCGCAAGAAAGAGAGCTGCTCCAGCACCGGGGAGCAAGTTTTTATTGAAAAATACACAGGTTCCACAGGATGTATTACGACAGCATACACAGGATGTATACGCAAGCATAGGTGCAGTGGTATTCAGCCAATAATATGACATTCTCTATAGCATAACCATATATGGCATGACCTATATCTCTTACTAGTACATGCGCAGTAGCTTATATCCTGCCAGATTAGGCCCAAAGCCTATTCTCTGTGGCGGTACCCTTGCAAAAGCTGTTACCTGTGTATTCAGCAGTAGCTACGATCTAACTTCAGCTGTAAAAGGCTAATACCAAAAGCATATATTTGAAGATTATATAGAGACGCTTTTCTGCATCAAACCATAATCTCTGCACAGGGACAGAATCTCTGCAGAGGCAGGAAGCGCTTGTTGATTCAGGAAGTAGCTAACCGCAGTTCTTGTTGTGATCGGCGCAGGAAAGGCTAACCACAATTGCCAGCTATATGCTACACAGTCAATGTTTTAAGCTAAAAGTATAATGAACTCCCACAGAGGGATACAAGTACCTGGGAGTTCTGGAAGCTTCTGACCTACTACATAACTGTTGCAATGGTGTTGCAAGGGCCAACGGAGAGGGCCACCTGGTCCGGAAATGGCCCACGGAGGTTCGGAGTGACTGGCCACAAGGAAGGCATGTGAGACGAAATATGCGGTGAAGTCCAGTCCTGACCTAAATCGGGTGGCATATCTATTACCCTGCCTCGAGAGTTCCGAGCTAAAGGCGCATGGGACTTGGTCACAGAAGGCTGATGCAAACGTGGCATTTCTGGTGGGTCAAGATAAGACCTGTCTCCGGACATTGTCTTGTGATTAATGGACAGACCTGCAGTTATCTAAGATCTGGGTTGGCAAAACCCCATTGTTCTCGCCCTATCTCAGAAGACCATGTAAACTGTCTCCGGGACAAACTTCCTTAGCCGCTGACTCAGTATGCTTACTCAACCTTATGTTGGGTCAGAAGGGGAAGAGTGAGTTCAACCCTGGAGTCAGCAACTTTTTACCTTTTGTCCTATTTCCTCCGCAATTCCTCAGCCAAGGTCTTATGAATTTATTCCAATCATTAATCTCGGCGCACCCCAATTTCCTTTCCATCCGAGCCCGTGTTGGTCCTTAAGCCGTATGCATGAGCGAGCAAACCCATCGGGAAGGGTTATGGCCAATTTATGAACGTGGGCATACCACACATAACCAAGGGAAAAGAACTACTTCTACAAAATACATACAATGGGTCCGGAAAATCTTGAGGTCAAAACTGAGTGGAGACAATATCATCAAGGCAATTAATACCTGGGCAGTGCCTGTTATATGATATTCAGCTGGAATAATTGATTGGACCCAAATGGAATTAGACAATATTGACCAAAAAAACAAGGAAACTAATTACCATACATCATGCCCTGCACCCAAAAAATGATGTTGATCGGTTGTACTTACCAAGAGCTGATGGTGGCAGAGGACTCCTACAGGTGAAACAAACAGTAGAGAAAGAAAAGCATAGCTTGAATGACTGCATTAAGAAAAGTGAAGTGAACAAACAAGGACTCTGAATATAGAAAGGAAAGGATAGGAAGTCGAACTGCAAACTCGGAAAAACAAGCCTATGCATGGTCAATATATGAAAGACATAGAAGGCAAAGCTGACCTAAAGCTGTCATGTGGATGGTTAAGAGCAGGAGTTTTGAAGAAGGAAATGGAAGGATTTATCTTAGCAGCTCAGGAACAAGTTTTGCCAACAAATTGCATGAAGTTAAAAATACAACACATATCCAACAATAACAAATATCAGCTCTGTAATTAGAAGGATGAAAAATCATCATTGTCATCATCATCACTCTAGAGGCCTAAAATAGAAAAGGAGAATCTTTAATTACAGTTGTGAACTGTAGTTAACAGTCATAAGAATAAAAGGGGAAATACTGAAATATCCACTATCTGGGAGAGACATACTTTCATGGAACTCAGAATAAACAAGGAAAAAAGAACAATGGAAAAACAAGTGGACAAACAGAAAAAATTGAGAGCCAGAGGTAAGAAAAAGAACTTTCTCAATGTTAGTGCATGCAAGATTATTGCCTTGCCAACACCCTTTGAAGTCCTGTCTTGCTTCATCTGTTTTTCAAATGATCCCTTAATAGAGGCTTTGTCAAGCTATCTGATTTTTTTTTAACTCAGAATTCGCCTTATTATCTTTACCTGTAGAATCATTCTTTGGCTACATGGCCCTTCTCACCACAATTCCAGCAGGAATTTGATTGGCTGCAAAGTGTTCACCAAGAACTTCAGGTCATTTTAGTCTGAAACTATCTAAGAGAACTTCTTTGTTCTATTTATTCCTTTTTGAAGCAACTAAAGGCCTCTTCCAGGCTTAATCGCCGGCCATTCAGAATTGATATAAAGGCATTAAAGTTTTCATCTTGTGAAACAAAGCCTACCTTTTATTTCTCATCTATATTAAATCTAGTCAGGCTTAAGATATTAAATATAGTTAGCTATGTTTTCCACAGCCTTTCTTAGAATTAAGTTTAATTCATAAACTGTTTAATCCAGAAGTCTTATTACATAAAATTAGTACAGCCATAGGATTCCTTTAGATCATTTAGCATTTCTTAAGCAGTTTTGTATTCATTTATGTCAGGAAATGAGTTTACTCATGAGTAGGTCCTCTTGCCCACCAGTGGTTCCTTCCAACCATCTTCAGGTATTTTAAAAGTATATTGTAATCAGAGTAAGTTACAGAAGAAAGTTCATTAAAAGTTAAGAAAGCACATCAAAATAAAGAAAGCTGCTCTATGGGGAAGCCCAGGGCCCCCTTTCTAGCTTAAGCACCTACATGATTGCAGTTCAAGAGAGCGTCTTGCCCCCTCCCTCTTGGTTATATTTCCTCCCTCAGGGTCCACTTCCTTGCCATTCCCCTAAAGGAATCCAGCCAACGATCATACAGTATAACATGTCATCACACAGTAGGCTCCATCTCTTGCTAGTCTTGCAACCCATAAGGCCAGAATGTTTACACATTCCAATCCCTCTAGTAGAGAGATGGGCAGTCTTGGCCCTCCAGCTGTTATTGGACTTTAATTCCCAGAAGCCCAAGTCAACATACCAGCTGGTCAGGGTTTCTGGGAATTGAAGTTCAAGAACAGCTGGAGGGCCAAGACTGCCCATCACTGCTCTAGTATTTTCTAAAATGTTCTCCTCCACATTGAAATCTCCATCTTGGATTAGTCTAAAACCAGAGCATAAATTCTGCCCTAACATTATATACATCATCTGCTGATCTGATAAGCTTTAACAGTTCAGTGCCTTTGCTACAGAAACATTTTTCTCTCAAATTATCAGTTGTGATCTGTAATTACAGTCAAAAGAAAAAAGGGGGAAAGATTGGAGTCTTCACCATGTGGAAGAGACATCTTTCCATGCTTGCCTATGGAGCCTGGAATTAACAAAGAAGGCAAACCAGAGATGGGAAACATATATTTATCAACGGGTTGGTGGCAAAAGATAATCACTTTAGGTTGTACCCAGTGTTAATTCATGCCAAATTATTGCCATGCCAACAAGATATGTTTTCTCATACATTATTATTTATGATTTTTGTCTTCTTACTATCCAACTATAATCCTGCTCCTGAGTTGTCTTCTTTAACCTTGCTCAGTAGTTGCATCAAGTCATCAATGTTTTTTGCAAGTATGTTTGATCCTTATTTAGCCTCCAACAGAAAATAAAATCCATTGTGATTGCTTGGCAAGCAAACTGATACAGAAAAAAGAAAACAACCTTATTTGTTTGTTGAATAACAGTTGTACCATATAATTTGATGCACCATTTTGAAAGTGATGATAAACTTTCTATGAGTTGTATAAGCAGGGTGAAGTAAAATGACTGAGGGTGACACTACTGATGTGAGGAAAAAGATGGATGGTGATGGCAGCAAGTTATTGGAAGTAGCTATAACAGCTCATAATTTCCACAAAAAAATGGATTCTAAGTTTAACAATTTTTCTTGTTATTGCTCAGATCTGTCTCATCGAATGCTGAAACAAAGAAAGTGAAGATTAAAATAACCTAATGGTTTCCAAACATTTTTGTTCTCATCTACCAGACAATCACCCTGAATTGCAGTATATTTTCCAGGCTTACTTATTTATCATAGACTCTTAACTTGCCATATAGAAAATCTTTTTACAAAGCAGTTTACAAAGATGTATAAAAAGTAAAATATATTGATATTGATATAGATATAATGTAAGAATAAAATACAAATAAAAACCACTCTCCTAACAGTTATAAATACATGTCAGTATAGGCACCTTAAAAATTAACCATTATCTTCCTGGATAAAAAAAAAATTCCAGGAACAGATTAAGGCAGAATAACTTTCCCAGATGTGAGTGGGGAGGGAATTCCACAGCAGGGGGCCACTTTCCAAAAGTTCCTGTCTTGGCTGCGCTTTAAAGAAACTTGACTAAAAGGTAAGCCAGAGTGATGAGAATGAAGTGATCATCTTGAACGACATATAGATTCATATAGTTTGGATATCTGGATCTCAAACTATTAAGGACAGGGGTTCTCAGCCTATGGATCTGGCCTATGGCACCAAATAATCCAGCCCCCTTCTCACTCCAGCTGCTGCCGGAATTGGCCATGGACTCATTTACCGCTGTCATAAATGCATTTACTACAGTCATAACTGAGTCCACGGCTGTTGTAAACACATTTATGGCAGCCGCGGATGCATTTTATGGCAGTGTTTACAGTGGGGGAACCACCAGTCTGGCCTGCTCAGCTATCTGAGGGAGCGAGGTGCAGCCCACAGCTAAAAAAAGGTTGAGAACCTATGGTTTAGGAATTGGGATGGGGGAAAGTGGTCAGTTTCACTTTCTCCTACACTGATGTTCTTTAAACCTGATTTCTTTCTTCTCCCAAATACATGAATTGTGGATTGTGGAAATTCTCATAGAAATACAGTGGAACCTCATACAACAATATAGGGACCACTTCAATGGGAAGGTAACAGCGTTCTGTGTGCTCCGGTGTCTAGTCATGCCTGCCACATGACCACAGAAACGTCTGCAGAAGCAGACAGCACTGGGCTCTTTGGGTTGGAAACAGAGATGAGCACTGCACCCTAGAGTCGGATACGACTAGCTTTCGAGCAAGGGAAACCTTTACCTTTACCTTACCTGCACTTTCTCAGCTGAAGCCGACTCAAGGCTGCCATTACAACATGTATATACCATACAATACAATAATATAATAATAAAGAAACATAAAAAGTAAATTTGATACAATAATCAATAGTCAGTAATAAACATAGATTAATTAATACAATATAAAAAATAAACCCATTATTAATACTAATAAGTAACAAAAATTAGTCAGGACTACCCATGAAAACCCCTGCCTTTAGAGTCTTTTGAGTACGAGGGGGAGGGCGGGGACCAGGAATGCGGGCTGGTGGGGTGGCTGGGAGGGCCTCTTTGACCCCACCGGGGTCAGGAGCATTTAATTTAATTTAATTTTCGCGCCCCCTCACTTTTTGAGTCCGAGGGTGAGGGGGGAGGGCAGGGCCCAGGAAACGTCAGCCAGTGGGGTGGCCGGGAGGGCCTCTTCACCCCCACTGGGGCCAGGAAATGCAGCAGTGGCAGCAGCTCGCCCGGCATCCCCTCACCTTTTGAGTGTGAGGGGGAGGGCAGGGCCCAGGACGCCAGCTGGTGGAGTGGCCGGGAGGGCTTCTTTGCCCCCACTGGGGCCAGGAGCATGTCGGTGGCAGCAGCTCGCCCGGTGCCCCCTCGCCTTTTGAGTCCGAGATGGAGGGGGAGGGCAGGGCCCAGGAAACGCCGGACGGTGGAGTGGCTGGGAGGGCCTCTTCACCCCCACCGGGGCAAAGAGTGTGGTGGCGGCAGCAGCTCACCCAGCACCACCTCGCCTTTTGCCCTGTATAGCAACAAAATCGCATAACAATTAGGTTTTTTGGGGGGAATGGTGTCCCGCATAACAATTTTCCCTATGGAAAAAACCGTACAACAATTTTTCAATGGGAAAAACCACTTAACAACAAAAAAATCATTGTATGATGCATCCCATAGGGAAAATCGCTATATGATGCATACATTATATAGTAATTGTTTCGTACAACAATGAGCCCTGTGGAACGGATTAAAATTGTTGTATGAGGTACCACTGTAATTGAAATGCA
This sequence comes from Bradypodion ventrale, assembly GCA_035047345.1. NCBI lineage: Eukaryota > Metazoa > Chordata > Lepidosauria > Squamata > Chamaeleonidae > Bradypodion > Bradypodion ventrale. Next base: position 142,819,372 of record JAWDJE010000005.1, read on the forward strand.
AGCCTCACCTATCTACTTTATATTGGCCCAAACCAACAAGTAGTTCTATTCTTAGCACAGGAAGGACCATGTTGTGCTTATCTGTAATCTAACAGTTAAATATTAAGAAGCTTTTTTGTTGTTGTTGAAAAAAGCAGACTGCACTCCTAATTCAGCACTAAATGTACTTGAACCCATAGGATTATCCTGGGCCTGGGTAAACAAATCTGTTAGGTCTCTGTAAGCTTGCACCAGGTCATCTCCCCTAGACTTCCCAATGTGTAACTGCCCAGTGGACTGGGGGATGAAAGACATTGAGGCTGGGGGGATGTCTTTTATCTGTTCAAATCTCTTTATAAAGCAGAGAAAACATGGTGAAAAATTCCAAAGTGCACTTTATAAAGAGTTTAGAACCCGAAAAAATATGTTTGTTTGGTTTTTTTTCTGACCTCCAGAATGGATTACTGTATTTGGTTTTCAATGCATTCCTATGGGAAACCATGCTTTGAGATACGAAATTTTCATGATATGAAAAACCCCGAGGAATGAATTAATTTTGTAACTTGGGGTTCCACTGTACACTTATATACTGCCCCATAGCATTTAGTGCAATCTCTGGGCTGTTCACAAGGTAATTAACATTTTGTCCCCAACATTCTGAGTACCTTGGAAGAATGGAAGGCTGAGTCAACCTTGATTCCCATCATGATTGAACTCACAATGTCAGCAGCAGTTTTTGGCTGCAGTACAGCAGTTCATCATCATCATCATCATCATCATCACTTATTAACTGAGTAGTCATCTGACCATATCAAATTAAAATATAATAAAATACATATGATTACATAAAACAGGATAAAAACAGATTAAAAGTAGGATGATACAATCACAATAAAATAAGATATAAAATTTACTCAAAATAATTTATCAATAAAATTTGTCACCTTTATATGCAACCTGTATCTGATTAATAAAACATATTCTCTTTTGAATGGCCCCAACTATAAACTTGACAGTTCTAATATTTACATATTTACTAGCTGATTGCCCAGCCTTGCTCGGATTGTTATTTTCCATCTGTGTAAACGTTAAGGAGACCATGACTAAATATGGTATATATCTGTCTGTGTGCATGTGTGTGTAAGCTAAAGGCTGTCCTTATTCGAAAGCCAGTTGTATCCAGTGCTCATCCTTTATAGGCAAAGAGGCAGTGGACATGATCCATAGCAGCACACAGCAGTTAGTCTTTAAGGTGCCAAAACTTTTTTGGTTTGTTGCACTTTGTTTACTCTCTGATATGCTTGCACAGAAGTAAAAATTTTAAATGGTAGAGTGTGGGTCAAGCGTATCAGACTAAACAAAACAAAATGAAACCTCCTTAGCCTACTCCAGACCCTGTATCTATACACACAGAGAGAGGCCAGCCGTGTCGGGCAGCTGAGCTCCACAGCCCTTCCTTCCCCCTTCCCCTGCAGGCCCAGCTCAAGTGGCGGGGCAGGAGTCAGTGCGTCCTGGAAGCTGGCGGTGGCAGCCTGGGGTGTGTGTGTTCCTGGCTGCCACGTGGAAGTGGAGCGTAGAAGAGCTCCGGGCCAGGGCCAAAGAAGCTAGGGGGAGATGCCAGCCACTGCCGCTGCTGAAGCCTTTTTTTCCTGGGAAGCGGGCACCAGGCCTTTAATGTATGCAGATTGAACTCCATACACAACAAAGCCAGATCCACCCCCTGAAGGTAGGGAGGTGAAGTGGGAGTGGGAAAGAGAAATGGGGCTCCTAAGCATCTTCCATCCCTTCCTCCTTGCCTGGAATGTCCTCCCTCCCCACATTCAGCCCTGTAGGCTGCCTTTGTCAGGGCTGCTTCTCTTTGAGAAAGTCTTGGAAAAGGCTTGATGCTCAATTGGGCCAGCTGAGGCCTCTGTGGAGGTGGCAGTGGCAGCTCACATTGTGGGAGGGGAGGCTGTGGGTCTGGTCTCCTCCGCCACTGCCACCTTTGCAGGGGAGTGGTACAGGTGGCAGTTGCTGGTGCTGCTGTTGTGTGCTGGTTCTTCTTCTTCATTTTCTTCTTCTTGTGTTGGCGCCAGCGCCGCTGCTTGGCCTCCTCCATGGGGCTCCTTTCAGCTCAGTGCCACCAGGAGCAGGAGCATGCCCGCCGCCACCGGCGCTGCTGCCGCTGTTGTTATTGTCAGTGTTGTAGGGTGTGGCCGACGCAGGCCTGTCACTGTGGGTGCTCCTCCTGATGGGGCTGCTCCACTGAAGGTGCCGTCACTGCCATGAGGCTCTGGTACACGTGCGCGGTAGCACTGGTTTGTCGAGTGTTCTTCCGTTGGAGAACCTGCACGCGACCACCCCTGAACTGGACACATGTACAGTTCGTTTTTCCCAATTTTGGGGTGCTTACACCCCAATATTGGATCCAGGACCCCCCCCTTCTGATCTCGCAACACTAAGGTAGGTGTGTGCCAAATTTCAGCGTGGTCGGTCCAGTGGTGCGGGAGCCTTTCCAGCATCCACAAACATAGATCTCTGCTTTATATAGAGAGAGAATTTGTGCCCTGAAGGAAGTACTGCTGCAGTACAGCAATTTAACCACTCCACCACCAGGCTCCTCTTATTGGGGGGAGTGGAAGAGAAACAAAAGGCACCAGAGGAGCCGAGCAGAACCAAAACACTGGCCAACAAAGCAAGTCTTGGAGTATATAATAATAACAACCATAGTGAGCAGAGATTATGGACATTGGAGCTCAAACCATGAAGAGAGCTGGAGAAAATTGTACTATAGGGTTATAAGATACAATTACCATCTTCTCCTTCACATCCAGACTTTACTCAGTAAAATAAAAGCCTACATAATCTTCCCATAAATATCCTCAACTAATAGATTCTTATTAGTCTAATATTTTCTCATGTTTTATTGCTAACCATTCACATTTCACATGTTATGCTTTAATTATTCTACTCCATGCCGTTAAACTGTCTTCCTAATTTACTTTTCCTTAAATGACAACACAGACCGTTATCTTTTTCATCCCTTTCCAGTCCTCCTCTTTTCTTTCCCCAGATGCTATGTGTTCATACTCATGAGCAAGCCTGCAGCAACAGACATTTCGGTCAGTGTGACAATGAAATCAAGCCAGACAGGACATTAGATCCATTTGGGACCTGCTCTGGATCCATGAAAATGCAGAAGTCACACAAACCTCTGCTAAAACCAACTGAAACACAAGGATACACGGTGACCTACACTCTGTACTTTTGGCAAGTTAAAAGTACTTTTTCTCCCTTCTTCCTTTTTGGCAGGCTTAGAGAGGAGGAAGGGGAGGCTAGGGGTGGATTCCTTGTGAGAGCAGGCAACCACCTGGTAGAAAAAGATAAGGGCAATATCGCCATCCTGTGGCTAATGAGGAATTTGTTGTTCACATTTCTGCATTTGCTAAATTTTGGCACGGTGTGTTTCCAGCCAAAGCAGAAGCTATGTGCTTCAACAAAAAACAAGGGAAAACTGACAAGGTGGCTGAGATCCCATTCTCTATGGTGTGGATTGAAACAAGTGGCTTGACATCCCATGAGATGAACACACCACTGACTGAATTTAGCAGTTGATTTTGTAACCTCTTTCTCCTCCTCCTCCTCCTCCTCCTTTCATGTCAACATCCAGGCAAGATGATTTTTGGATTTACCTATTTCTGCCCCCTCACCCAGGCTCTATAATGCCCAGCCTGAAGAGTTGTGTAGGACTCAAGAGCGTGTCTGCTTTTTAATGTTCAGTGGTCCAATGATAATATTATATTATTCACTATTATTTTTTTCCATTTTACACAAGGAATGTAGCACTTTTTTCTTTGCTAAATATTGGTCCTTGTTGCATCTATGTATTTTAAACTTGGATGAATCCCAAGTACAGAACAGAACTAAGCTAATTCAGGGCTAAACTGTATAATTTGCCAATTTCTTAAGTAGAAGGTGATAAAACAATATTCCTCCAAAGATGCATGCCTTCAAAACTGCAATTTTTTTCCTGATAACTGATCACCAGTAAGAATCAAACTAATAAGCAACTTGCACAAATGTAGAAGCCTTGTGCTAAAATAAGAAAACCAAGGGGATTCCTCTCCTCAAACTTTTGATAAAAAGAACGGGGCAGCAGAATATGGGGATGGAGTCTGTAAAGGTGCTGTATAAAGTTTCTGATCCCAGTGATCGCTTTACCTAACTAAGAAAGGAATAACCATTTAATACCTTGGAGGGGTTGCATAAGAAGAGCACACTGCCCGCTTCCCACTCCATTGATGGAAGAAGTTGAACACTATTCATTCATCAAATTTGGCTTTGCTTTCTCTTTCCTTGTTCTCCTCCTTGTTTTTGACATTCTCACAGTGCTTGAATATTATCACCCTTATAAGTTTCTTGAGACAAGTCGGTATGATAAGAAAAACTTCAGCAGAAGCTACAGTGGAAGTATGATGGCAGAAGTAGAGTTAGTATTTTGCAGTCCCTCTGGGCAGCTCACACATGTCTGTCTGCAAGGGTCTGGATTAGCCTGTAATGCTTGCAGTATTTTACTTCTGTGTTCCTGATTCAAAGCACTGGAAAGGTCTGGCAAAACATTCATTGGGCATGCATCTTTGGAGGAATATTGTTTTATCGCCTTTGCTTGAAAGCCAGTTGTATCCGAATCTGGGTTTTGGTGCTCATCTCCTTTTACAGCCAAAGACCCAGTGCTGTCTGCATCTGCAAACGTTTCTATGGTTATGTGGCAGGCACGACTAGACACCAGAGTGCATGGAACACTGTTTACCTTCCCACTGAAGGTATACACCCCTATACAGGGGTGGCCTCTATATATACAGTGATTTAACCATTACAAAACAAGATACATTTAGGCGGGCTTCCGGATGACAAGCAAAGTTCAACATTTCCCGCTTTGACATCTATTTGAATTTGATTACATTCCCCCTTTAAATAAAGCATTGGAAAACAAGTGAGCCACCCCCACCCACCCTCACCAGGCTTGCACATATCCCCCTGACCGGCGGGCGAGTCAGGCATCACAATGTAGCCTCCCCACATTCCTCCCTCCGCAGGGGGATGGGGTTGTCATCCTCCAGCAGCCCTGGGCTTTCCAGAGCCCATGGCCCCATCTTTTACACTGGAGGATTAAAGGGGGGAGCATTCTGCACGTGCACATGCACCGGAGAAACTGCCTTGCCTTTGGCTGCCAAGGAGCACCATGATGTGTTTTTTTTCCAAACCTTGGTTTGAAAAAGGAAAACAAACAGCCTGTTGGTCCTCTTATTGAAGGCCAACAGTAATGCACGGGTTCACTATATAAAATGGCCTAAACTCTAACACATGTTATTTCCATTTATCTAATACCCTTAATATCTATTAACTACCCAGCACCTCCATCTCCAACTATAATTCTTTCAAAGTTCAGAATTCATCCCTCATTTGAGTCAACACTGTATCCGAATTCATCCCTCATCTGAGTCAACAGTCACAATCACACCACCTCCTACAGCTCCTCCTACTACACCCAGCTCCAATTCTTCTCCCTCCCTCTCAATACCACCCAAATACAACAATTCTTATCTCACTTTAACCCAGTCTTGTGTACCCTCCTTAATCAACCCTATAAGACATAAATATTCAAGTGCATCCATCTTTGAATCAATTGTATGCATCCTCTTTGCAAAAAAACTAAACACAACCTCAGTTGTTGAGGACATCTCCAATTATATACAATCTTTCTCCTTCAATATCTTTGTCACAGGTTTCATCTTATATCTCCACAAACATTCTTCAATTGCGTTGTCATTGTAGACCTCAATATCAATTCCCTCCAATTTTAAAGCGTGAGATCCAGTTTTTTAATAAATGTCATAACTCTCAATTTATCCCCCAAATTTGCAAATTTCACTAATACATTTATTTGGGAGTTTCTCCCCCTTCTCGCACCCAATCTATACACATTTGCAATGTCTTCAAATACAAAATCCTTCCCAATTTTAAGATAATTTAGCCAATCAATTATTCTTTTCTTTAACTGGTCTGGTGGTTTTTTAGGCAATTTTCTAATTGCAATATTCTGCCGTCTCAACTGCTCCTCCACCATATCAATTTTTTTCTCCTGTAACTCTACCCTCAAACTTCTTTGTTTCTATTTCTTTCACCACTTCTAAATCTTATAGAATTTCATGAATTTCCTTTTCACATTTCCCAAAATTAACTTTGGCCTGTTTCATAAAAATTTGTCACAGAGTTTCTTAAATCTTGTTGACCTTTCAAAAGATCCTGATGACCTCTCCTGAGCCCTCAATTCATTTTTTTGCATATTTGCTTCCATTTTTTTCTAACATCTTTGGACCTTTACCCAGTTCAGTCATAATTACAACTTCATCAAGTGGTGTTGGAAATGAAGAAGATGCCGGTTGCTTAGATTATTTTGCTTCCTTCTTCTCCTTTTTCCCATCAGATCTCTTTGGTCTCATAGCCTCTTCCTCCATTTTAAAGTTGTGGTAGCTGATGTCTTTACTCTTCATCACTCCTCCCCTCACTTCCCAGTTTACACAGTTACTAAAATAGTCCACATTAATAGGAAAGTCTTTGTCTTCTTTTCAAAAATGTCACTATATTCCGATCAATTTCAAACTAGTTAATTTCAAAACCAATTAATTAAACTCCAATTAATTACTTGATAACATGATTATATATATATTTGTAATCCCAGTATATTTCAGTCAATTAATTATGTTCCAATTGATTTCAAACCACTTGATTATATACCATAATTAATTGTCACTTGTAGTTATAATCCCAATTGTATTCCAGTTAATTAATTGTATTCCAATTGATTAAAAAACACCTCCCGATCAATTTAGTTAATTGTAATGCTGATCCAAAATAGTTAATTGATTGATCCAAATTTATTAATATCCACCAATTTTCAAAACAGCTTTCAAACCTCCAGAAATCTGTGACGCACACCACTCTATCTCTTCTCCAATCCTCTAACTTTTGTTTTCCACCTTCCCCGCCGCTGCCGCCATTACACCTTCTCCAATCTCCTTCCCCGCCTCTTCACCCTCTGCACCTTCTTCACTGCTTCAACAACCACTTCCACCACGACCGCTACCATGATCACCACCATGATTGCTGCTGGAGTTCTAACACCAGAGCAGTTTTAAGTTTTAAAAGTTCTTATCTCCTTTCAAAGTTTGGGCAACTTTCTCCAACATCCCATTTGTGAGCATCCTGCCTGACCATGGCTGGCTCACTCGTCCCGGCTCATCGCTGCTTGCCTCATTCACTGCCGATTCCCAAACTGTGACACTCACCCCAGGACTGTTGAGACACTACAAAAACCTCCAGCCACTCCACAAACCTCTGGCATCCACAAAATTCACATTTAAAAAGTTGGTCTCATTAATCCTCCTTTCAAAAAGCACAAGCTGATCAAGATCTGTTTCTCCATCACCATCTTAGCAACACACCCCATAGCAGGTATTTTCAAGTAATCAAGAAATCTATTTTATGAGAAAGGAAATATATACCTTATAGGGCATATATGGAGAGGAGAAGGACGAAGACCACGAGGCAGACACAGAGGACAGTGGAGAGATAACATCAAAGAAACATTACAAGAATACCAAATAACACCGGTGGAAGCCTCTAGAAGGGCCAAAGCAAGAACCCTGTATCTCCCTTGACACCTGAAGGGGTAAAAGAGGAAGCAAAGAAGAAGGAAATATATAAGCATTTCTTAAAGAACTTGGGGGAATTACATTATAAGGCTTGAAAGGCTTATACATTGGAACCTCAGTTAACAAATGGCTCAGTTAACATAAAATAGCATAACAAAAGGAAATCCATAGAAAATAGTGGCTCGGTTTACAGAATTTTTTTGGAACAGATTAATTGGTTTTCAGTGCATTCCTATGGGAAACCGCACTTTGGTTAATGTATTTTGGTTTTCAATGCATTCCTATGGGAAATTGCATTCAATGTATTCCTATGGAAAATACAGTTAAAGTAATTTTTGCTGTAAGAAACGTCCTGGAGAATGCATTAATTACATTAACTGAGGTACTACTGTATTTATATTTTCAAAAAATTGTTTCCTATTTTAGCATTTGTAAACCTTAATGTGTATTTTAGTGCATAAATATTTGAAGGGGCTTTCCCATCCCACTGACAATTACTATAGTAGTAAGTAACAAGGAATAAAACTGGCCAGTTTTGCATATTTCTCCATCATCATCACTGGCTGCTACTCATATCTGAGGATACATTCTTCCTGGAAATCAGTTGATAAACAGGAAAAATGCCACTGGCATGAATTTGTTTAAGGTGGAACCCAGCTTGCCATGATCACGGAGCCATATCCTGTGGCACGTATGAAATGAAACATGCAGGATTTAACATCTGCAATGGACTGCTGCAGCCTTGAGGATATTAACAAGATGCACCTTTACAGCCATTCCATCTGACATGGCCTCTTCTGCCACCACGACTGTTGATACTTAATGGTATTAAGCTGGTTAAGACCAAAAGAACTAATTTTATGTTTGTATTATTTTTATTTTTAATAATACAATTTTTAAAACATAAAACAAATAACAAGATGAGAAAAACTTAAACAACCTAATTCTCCTTTCCACATTAATCTTAAACTATTTTGTGCATCATCTTACTTCTCTAAAGGAAAAGGTTTCCCTTGCTCGAAAGCCAGTCGTATCCAACTCTAGGGTTCAGTGCTCATCTCTGTTTCAAAGCCGAAGAGCCAGCATTGTCTGCTTCGGCAGACATTTCCATGGTCATGTGATAGGCATGACTAGACACTGGAGAGCACAGAACACTGTTACCTTCCCACCAAAGTGGTTCCTATTTTGTTGTTGTTGTTGTTCAGTCACACAGTCGATTCCGACCCTTTGCGACCCTATGGGCCATTGTTCTCCAGGCGCCTCTGTCCTCCACCATCCCCCTCAGCCCTCCCAGTTCTGTGCCCATTGTGTCTACAATACCATCTAGCCATCTCATCTTTGGCCTCCCCCTTCTTCTTTTGCCCTCCCTCTTTCCCAACATCAAGGCCTTCTCAAGTGAATCCTCCCCTCTCATTTGATTTCCAAAGTACTTTAGCTTTAGCTTTACTATTTGACCTTCCAATGAGCAGTCAGGGTTGATTTCTTCTAAGATTGACCTATTTGTTCTCCTTGCTGTCCAGGGGACTTTCAAAACTCTCCTACAACACCACATTTCAAAGGCATCTATTCTTCTGCGCTCAGTCTTTGCAGGCGCACCCCCCCAATAACGGACACAGACAACATTGAAAGTGGATAACAGCATCGGGCCACATTTATTGATTCAATGCCCTAGTCCGAATTATAAATTTGTATTGGTAAAACGACCAATCATAATTCATAAGGCAAGCAGGCCGAAGTAACACTGGTAAGGTACCACCCCAAAATTGCCAACGGCAATTGGTTACAATGTATCAATTTGTATCAATTTGTTTGTTGACAACAAACAAATTGTTGACCGTAGTCAATAACTAACTCATGACCCCACCCTCTGACGCGTATCCGTGAAATCACAGGGGTGATGCATGCTGGTTAGCAATCGTCATCACCCCATCGCCTGGTTCGTCGTTGACCGGACAACGTTTAACTAATTTATTCCTGTCTAGTGTTGTCCAGTCAATTGCGAACCTGCCGGATACTTGTGGGTCATACTGTTTACCTTACCAGTGCTACCCGCCAATGTGACCAAAGTCAACATTAGGAACACAGAAAGACCCCTATATCAAACCATAGCAACAGTGTGGGATGGGCAAAAAAGCCAGGACCCGGAAGCCAATATGGGTCCCAGCCAAAAATTCCCACCCGGCCCCGAAGCGACCAAAATATCACACTGTTAACTAGGGAGGGGGTGGAGGGGAAAAGACTTCTCCGCTCCGTCGCTGAGGTAAAATGGCAGCTCGGCTGCCTCGTGGCCACCCCTTTTATAAGGGAGCTGGCCACTCCCCTAACTACCCGGATTCTCTGTCCTGTGGGGGGGGGCCCGCAAAGGGCGCGGCGGCCATTTTGGCGCCGCGCTTGCATTGCAGGCGCACCCCCCCAATAACGGACACAGACAACATTGAAAGTGGATAACAGCATCGGGCCACATTTATTGATTCAATGCCCTAGTCCGAATTATAAATTTGTATTGGTAAAACGACCAATCATAATTCATAAGGCAAGCAGGCCGAAGTAACACTGGTAAGGTACCACCCCAAAATTGCCAACGGCAATTGGTTACAATGTATCAATTTGTATCAATTTGTTTGTTGACAACAAACAAATTGTTGACCGTAGTCAATAACTAACTCATGACCCCACCCTCTGACGCGTATCCGTGAAATCACAGGGGTGATGCATGCTGGTTAGCAATCGTCATCACCCCATCGCCTGGTTCGTCGTTGACCGGACAACGTTTAACTAATTTATTCCTGTCTAGTGTTGTCCAGTCAATTGCGAACCTGCCGGATACTTGTGGGTCATACTGTTTACCTTACCAGTGCTACCCGCCACACGGAGGGGCTTCAAAGAAGACCTGACGCCCCCCCCAGACCGTCAGCTCGGTCAACAGGCCTGCTCGCCAATCACCCAACAGGAGGTCCATACCTCCTCGCGACAGATGGACCCCATCCCCTGCGTACAAGTCATAATTTTGTAGGCTAATATCGGGGTGATGACTGACCCGTCCCCAAGCCCTGTCGGCAAGAAACCGCACCACCGCCCTATTGACCGTGCGCCTAGCGCGGTCAAGGGCCAGGAGGTTAACGCCCCCTCTATAGTAATGGCGCGGGACAATGTCCGCAAAACCAGGGTTGTGGCAGGCCAGACATAATGCAAGTAGGCGAGGTCCTCGCAAATCGCATGCTTAAGCTATAAGCCGGTGACCTGGCCCAAATCATTGCCCCCCAGGTGGATGATGAGAATGTCAGGCGGGTCAGCACCCAGGCCAGAAAAAAGGAAAGGCCGCAGCTCCCGCCATAACATCCCAGGCTTACCATGCCATGTGAGACTGGCGTGTTCACCCAGTCCCAGTCGGGGTCCCCACTCTGTCGCCGCAGCGTAACGCGCTGCCCTGTGCACATAGCTGTGGCCCACCAGCCATACTGTCACCGGTGTAATACGACACCCAGGGTCTGTAAGAAAATTGAGAAAAATTGAGAAAAAGACGGGAAGGTGACCGGATTGGTACTCATGGCGGAAGTGGGCGCACATAAAACTGAAAACATTGCGAGCCCCACCTCCCCATGCTGCGTATGCCAGCCCCAGAGTACCCAAAAGCAGCTGCTGTAGAGGCTGCACCAGTACGGAATGAATGTGTGCCATAACGGGCACCTGTGAGGGCACTCCCTGTCACCTTCCAAAACTGAAATTTAGTAAGGGGAGACCCATCTTGGTGACAGAAAAACGGGCCGTGGTGCATGCCACGCAGTGCCAGGAACTCCTGTAGGGCACCAACCGGACAGATGTCTGCCAAAGAACACCGTAGCAGTCTTAAACCACTGCCTACGCCATGCTGATCTGTATTAGAGGAGCGTATCCTCAACTGGGCCCAGTCTTTGGCAACATAGACATCCTCGAGTTCCAGTGCCCTACAACTTGCATCCGCCTTATACAGCATCTCAAGCTCGCTGTCGCGGAGCGCTCCAAAAAGGCCACCGTTGTAGCCGCATGAAGTGGGCTGCCTCATTTCCAAAACAGAGGCCAGGCCAGCCCCGGGCCAATTGGGTAAAACCCTGGGAAAATCTTGCATCCGCCTTACTCAGCATCTCAAGCTCGCCGATGCGGAGGGCTCCAAAAAGGCCACCGTTGTAGCCGCATAAAGTGGGCTGCCTCATTTATCGAAACTGAGGCAAGGCCAGCCCCGGGCCAATTGGGTAAAAACCCTGGGAAAATCTTGCATCCGCCTTACTCAGCATCTCAAGCTCGCCGATGCGGAGGGCTCCAAAAAAGCCACCGTTGTAGCCGCATGAAGTGGGCTGCCTCATCTATCAAAACAGAGGCCAGGCCAGCCCCGGGCCAACTGGGTAAAAACCCCTGGTAAATGGGGTGGCGGTCGGCCGGGAAACGCCCGCGCACGCGCACCTACCCCTCCCAAACATGTCTCACCCGGAAGTCATTGGTGCCGTCCACACGACCTCCCACTTTGGCCACAAAAGCCAACCCGACAGCTGAGATGCTATGGTGCGTGGTGCAAGGCCCTAGGCATACAGGTAAACCATGAACCGCAGAACATGGGCTACTGGGATCGGCCAGGTTCCTGGCAGTCGGAATCGGGTACATAATACTCTAAAGGAACTAAATGCGTGGTGATACGCCTTACTCATGCATGGCGCTAGTGACAGGCCAATCGCCCGGTTCACCTCTCCTCGCCAACGTTCCATCTCTCGTCCAGGAGTGGCGAGGGAAATTCCTCCGCATCCGGGGGCCGAGGCACGGAACCGGGAGATCTGCAGGCGGGACAAAGCAGCTGCAATATCGTTATCAACCCTTGGGACATGCCTGGCCCTGCAGGGAACGTTGAGGCACAGGTTGCATAACACAAACCAACACACTAGCCCCATAACCCCGGGCGATTTGGAAATCTGTGCAGTGACGATGCGGACAACAGCCGCGTTGCCATGCCAAAATTGCACAACTGAGTTGGCCCACTCCTTGCCCCATAGCATCAAAGCACCCAGGATAGGGAAACATTCCAGATACGTGAGACCATGCAGGCGACACTTGCCTGCCCAGTATGTTGGCCACCCACCATAGGCCCACTTCCAATTGAAGTACATCCCGTAAACCCAGGAATCCTGAGGCATCGGACCGCATCTGAAAGCAAGGGGGAGCCAGGAGATCAGACCCCAAAATGACACCCCGGTGAACCACCTCTGGATCTATGGCCAGACAAGCACGTCTGCCCCGATACCCCGGGTAAATCTGAGCCTGTGGTGGGGCCTGGAGAATCCCGCCAAGGCATCGCACCAGCGCAGAGCAAATGCCCTGCCCGGTGCTACGACCCTGCCAGCTAAACTGGGGTGACCACGTAGCACCAAAAGTTCCCTCAGTGATGCCATGCGCTCGGCCAGCCAGACCGAGACAAGGGCCGCCAGCTTTGGGACCTTATCCCACTGCAACCTAGAATCCTGCGCTACCGTGTTACTCTCCACCCCAGGAATACTAGCTGTGGAGATGAGCCCTCGGTCTTTTCGGGCGCTAAAGGGACACCCAGTTCCTCCATTAGCGTCTGAAATGTGTTGAGGAGACGTGTGTACGTGTCCCAGCCCCGTTCAGCCCCGAATAAAACCATCCAGGGATTGGGCTACAGACCGGGACCCTGACCTGCGGACAAAAGCGCAATCTAGGAAAGTGGTGAAACGCTCGAATACCGAGCCCCAATGGAATAGCCAAAAGGCATGGCATCATTGAAATAATATGCTCCCCGGGACGGGGTGCAGGGACAGGGCCAGCGACCCTGCCCGCATAGACCCTATTGTCAAAGCTAGCAGCAGCCACCTCCTCCCTCCCCTTAAGGGATAAAAGATTGGGGGCATCCTGAGGGGACCTATTACCCATGAAAGGGATCCGGAACCCCTGCCTAGAACCCTGAAGGAGAGAACCCGCATCCTCTCCCTTCGGGTACCATGTGAGCCACCACCTTAACTGGGGAGGGAGCCCTTCGGTGAACTAGATCCATCTGCGGCAGTCTTGCCAGCCCCCTGTCTGCCCCACCCTCTGCCCCGCATCCTTCTAGGCCTGGGACAGGCAGAGGCCGCATGGGGGCCAACACAGTTGGGATACTTCTGTCTGTATTGCAAGTCTTCCCCTCAGAGGAGCCATTGGACAAGAAAGTCCAGCACAGCAGGCGGGCTGGAACCCCCCGCCCCGCCCCCTGGCAGGTGACCTATGCTGGGGCCGCCTGCTGAACCGCATGCCCACAATGGTATATCTCCCCGGGCGCAGGGCGCGTGGGCGTCACGTACAAAAGCCGCAGCCTCTGGCCTGGCTAATCCCGCCTAATCTCGGGGTGCGGGGAATTCCGCCTACGGCATTCCTCGTCACAAGCCAACCACGCTGGGTCCGGAAAGTAAACCATCGCCTGGTGGACATTGTCCAAATACTGGACCATCGGAATTGCCAGATCCGGCCGGGCCCTAAGGTACACCGCCATGCATATGATGCAGGCCGGCAACCATTTGGCCCACATACTTGGTGGCTTGAGACAACGTGCCTGCCACTATCCTTCTCATTCTGCCCCTCCCTCTCTCCTTGATGGGCACCTTGTTTAGGAGCGCGAAGATATCCACGCACTCCCCCCGCCAAATTTACTCTCTGGCGGCCTGTGCCAAGCGGTCACTCAGCGGTAAGTAATAGGGGCTTGGACCAACCCGGCCACCCAAAACATTCCCCTCAGGGTAGGGAACACCCCCCACCACGGGGCCCTGGGTGTTAGCTGTCATCGCCGGGTGAGGCGTCAGCGGGTACACCGCCGCACCACCCGCGCGAGGCCAAGGCCATTGAAAAGCCCCCACCCCATATTGGGAATGTGTATGGATGTACCTGCTTACACCGTATACTCACATGCTGCACCCCCGCGGGCCGCCCCCACCGGGGGTTCCGGCCCACTGGGGGCGTCGGAGCTCACGACCGACGTAGAGCTCATCACCGGGGCCTGACCCGCACCTGGCTGCTGGCTGGGGAGCTGCGAGGCAGTGGGCGAAACCGCGCCACGCGCCTGCAGCAGCTCAACCCTTCTTGTCGGCTGTTGTCCTCCTGCCGGCAGCGCCTCAAAAGGAACCCCAAAGGGAGGGCCCCCGCCTGACTGGCCCGAGCCAACGGCGCTTCAAGGGCCGCCAGGCGGGCCAGTAAGGCTTCCACGTTGACCTAGGGCCAAGGGCCGGCCGGCCCGCACGGTCCAAGGCGTGGGTACAGGTCGCTGTACCCCAGGACCCGAATATGGCCATTGGCCAACACCGAAGCCCGGCAGGGTCGGTGGAGAAACCTGCCAAGGCAGGGGGCCGCACCACCCCCCAAGGCTAGAGGGCCCCGGGAGAGGCTGCGACCCAAGAGCAGCAGGCCCAACCTGGTGGGCGGGTGCAGGAGCGGTGTCCACCGCTCGCGGGCCGCGGGCCGGAGCCCCTACCGCGCCCGCAAATTGTTCGCCCGCTCCGGGCCAAGGGGCGATAGACCCCATTCCGCCGGTCCCGGCAGGGGCCTGCAAAGGCTGCTGCTGGGGAGGCGGCACCGCGGTCCTCCGACCCGGGTTGCGCCTCCTAACAGCGCGAGCCGCACTCCAAGCTGCCTTCTTCTTCGAAGGCATCTCCACCGAAGCAAAGGGAAGCCGAAAAGGAAGAATCGCTACCAAAAGGCTTCCCGGTAAGCTAAAGAGCGACGGAGACACAGGTGAAAAAACTTCTCCGCTCCGTCGCTGAGGTAAAATGGCAGCTCGGCTGCCTCGTGGCCACCCCTTTTATAAGGGAGCTGGCCACTCCCCTAACTACCCGGATTCTCTGTCCTGTGGGGGGGGCCCGCAAAGGGCGCGGCGGCCATTTTGGCGCCGCGCTTGCATTCTAATGGTCCAGCTCTCGCATCCGTACATTATCACTGGGAATACCATTGCTTTGACTATTCTAATTTTTGTTTGCAATGTGATGTCTCTGCTTTTCACTATGTTCCCCAGGTTTCTCATTGTTTGTCTTCCAAGAATCAGTCGCCTTTTTATTTCATGGCTGCAATCCCCATCTGCAGTGATCTTTGATCCTAAGAATGTAAAATCTGTCACTGCTTCTACTTCTTCCCCATCTATTTTCCAGGAACTGATCGGACCTGTTGCCATTATCTTGGTTTTCTTGATATTGAGTCTCAAGCCAGCTTTTGCACTCTCCTCCTTCAGCCTAATCAAGAGATTCTTTAGGTCTTCCTCACTTTCTGCCATTAGGGTGGTATCGTCTGCAAATCTCAGATTGTTGATGTTTCTCCCAGCAATTTTAATCCCATATTGTGATTCCTCCATCTCTGAATTGCGCATTATGTGCTCTGTGTATAAGTTGAATAAGCAGGATGACAAAATGCAGCCTTGTCTTACTCCTTTTCCTATTCCAAACCACTCCGTCATTCCGTGTTCTGTCCTAACTGTTGCTTCTTGATTCATGTACAGATTTCTCAGGAGGCATATGAGGTGCTCTGGCACTCTCATCTCTTTAATTACTTGCCACATCTTGTTGTGGTCCACACAGTCAAATGCCTTAGTGTAGTCAATAAAACAAAAGTAAACTAGTTTCTGGTATTCCTTTGTTTTCTCCATGATCCAACATATGTTGGCAATGTGGTCTCTAGTCCCCCTGCCTCTTCTGAAACCAGCCTGCACCTCTGGTAATTCTCTTTCCACATGCTGCTGAAGTCTATCCTGTATTATCTTGAGCATCACCTTGCTGGCGTGTGGGATGAGTGCAATTGTTTGATAATTTGAACATTATTTGGCATCCCTTTTTTGGGATTGGAACGTATCCTGATCTTTTCCAATCCTGTGGCCACTGTTTTGTTTTCCAAATCTGCTGGCATATTGAATGCAGTAATTTGATGCCATCATCTTTTAGAGCTTTGAAAAATTCAACTGGGATACCATCATTTCCACTAGCTTTGTTGTTTGCAGTACTCTTTAGGGCCATTCTGACTTCGCTCTCCAGGATGTCTGGCTCAAGTTCAATTTTTCCATCGTTGTGATTATCAGTAGTGTTGAGGTCCTTTTTGTAGGGTACGCAATCACGGTGGTATTGTCTGATGCAATTTGAACTGCCTTGCCACATAGCAATGTCTCAAAGGACTGCATGGACTTCCATATGGCCAACAACTCCAGATAGTTGATGTGGTGGACGATCTCGTGTGGAGAAAGTGTTGTTGACCATTAGAGTCCCGCAAGCAGCTCCCCAGCCGAGGTTGCATGCGTTGGTCAGAACTTAGAGAGACGGCTGTGGAGGACAGAAGTTTTTCCCCATAGCCACATTGAGATGCATGGTCCACCACACCAGCTGGTCCACCAGTTCCAGAGAGGGAAGCAACCGTTTGGACTGACTCTTCATGAGCGGATCGAATTCATGGAGAAGCCATGATTGTAGGGACCGGAACTTCAATCTGGCGTGAGGAATCACTGCCGTGGTTGAAGCCATCAAACCCAGGAGTCGTTGAGCCTTCTTTGTTCTGATGAAGGGTTTGATCCTGTGCAATGTCCAGTAAGTGTTTTTGTGGAGCAAAGGCCCTGGCTGCCAGCGAGTCCAGAACTACTCCAATGTACTCCACTCGCTGTGAAAGTTCCAACTTTGATTTGGTAAAGTTGATCCTGAGGCCAAGACTCTCCATGAGATGGACGGTGTACTCCGTGTTCCGAATGGCGGACGATCTGGTGGCGGAGACTATCAGCCAGTCATCGATGTATGGGAAGACCCTGATCCCCTTCTGGTGGAGGAAGGCAGCCACCGGAGCCATGCATTTGGTGAAGACTCGGTGCTGTGGCCAGACCAAATGGTAGGCAACGGTATTGGTATAGAGTCCCCTATCCTGAATCGAAGGAACCATCTGTGATCCTCAAGAATACTGATGTGAAAGTAAGCATCCTTGAGGTCTATAACCGTGAGCCAGCCCCGTTTGTTGATGAGGGGGAGGATGGTCTAGAGGGTCACCATCCGGAACTTCCTGGTGTGGATGCATTTGTTGAGGCAACGCAAGTCCAGAATCGGGCGGAGGCCTCCATCTTTCTTCTGAACGACGAAGTACCTCGAGTAGAAACCATTGTCCCAATCGGTCGGTGGTACCAGCTCGATGCCCCCCTTGGAGAGAAGGGTTGTAACGTCTTCTTCCAGATGGAGATGAGGTGGTGAAACGGTGCTTTCGTACTCGAGGCATCCGGTCAAACTCAATGGTGTAACCAGCGGACAAGATCTTCAAGACCCACCGGTCATTTGTGACATCGGACCACACCTGGAGGAAGTTCTGGAGGGGGAGGTACGGGAGTTGGAGTGATAGATTCTTGGCCTGGGGAAAGTCAAACACGAGACTTCAATTTGCCATCCCCGTGTTTATTTTGTCCATATGGTTGGAACCATTGTTTACCATGTTGTCGCCTCGGGAGATAAAAACCAGCCTTGGACTATTCTGTAGGTCCACCTTGTTGCTGCTGTGGGTTGCCACGTTAGCAGTTGGTAAAAGGCTGAAACCTCAGTTTCGTAGACTGTGAAGGAGTGGTAAGGCCTAAGAATTTTGCAGTGGAGTTGGTCTGATGCAACTCATTGAGAACTTTGTCTGTATCTTGGCCAAACAAACCCTGGCCATCGAACGGAAACTCCTCAACCAACTCCTTCAAGGAGTTGTCGAGAGTAGTGCCCCTAAGCCAAGCATGTCGTCGAAGAAGGATGGCAGAGGACATGTCCTTGGCTGCATAATCATTTATGTGTCTGGCCGTCCGCATCTGCTGTTCGGCCAGAAAATCACCCTCCTCGCTCAGGGAGTCGAGTTCCTTCTGGAGGTCAGCTGGCAGCTTTGCGGCGAGGGTTTTGGCCTGCTCCCAAAGATGTGATTGGTAAAGGCCCATGGCGGCTGAATAGTTCGCTGCCCTGAGGAAGAGAGAACCGGTGGCATAAAACTTGCGGCACACCACGTCGAGTTTCTTTCTCTCCGGAGTTGATGGTACCGGAAACCCGCTAAGGCCGTCTTGTGCTGGAAAGCCTTCACCACCTAATAATTTGGAAAATGGTGAGCTTGGAGAAACTCGACATCCTTGTCCAGGATTCGGTACATCCCATCAAGCCTGTACGAAATGGAGTGGGCCGAAACGGGCTTCTTCCATGTGGCCTTTGCAGATGTCAACATGGAAGGGAGCATTGTGATGTGGACAGGTCGGATGGCCTTCTTGTCCAACTTGGCTGTCATCTGGTCCTCACCTTCCAGTGGCGGCTGATCAACCCATAAATTAAGGGCAGTCCCCAAATGGGTGAGCATAGCCGTGAGGGATCTTTGGTCTTCTCCTCTTGGTGGATTGACAGCACCCATTGCTTGGTTGGGCATCTTCTCTGCATTGACATCCCCTTCATCCTCCTCTGACAATGAACTGGAGTCATCGGAAGATGAGGGGGGACTCTGGAAGCCACATTGGGAACATGCCAGTACAGCATGGGCGGGTCGACGGGCTGGGCGCTCATCGCTACAATGTCTGGATCATGCCAATCCATTATGGCCGGGCCAGCGGAGCGACTGCTCGACCCTCGAGAGGGTGGCGGAGTGACAGCAGGGCCAGAATCCCTGGGGCATGCGGTGGTCGGTCCCGGAGCTGCAGAGGCCGCAGGAATGGTGGCCTTAAACTGTTCCGCAAAGGATTTTGCCATGGCCTCAAACATAGTCTTGAAGAGGTCTATCTGGCCAGCAGTAACGGTAGCCGCGTGCAACGAAACAGTGGGAGGCAAAATGGTGGGAGGAATGATGGGTGACGAAATGGTAGCCGAAACAGTGGCTGCCGGTGCGTCTATGGTAGGAGTATGCAGCCTGGGAGAGACGGAGACTTGCCGCGTGGTGGGATGGCCCCTCTCACCAGGTGGTGGTGACAAAGAAGAAGGAAGGGGCAAGCTGGCACACCAGCCCTGCGGCCCTTGTTAGGTGAATCTGAAGAAGAACTGCCACCCCAAGCAGAAGATCCCGGAGAAGGACATCTCGCGATGGAAAGGCAGTGAAGGTCGAGAAGAAATCGGAGGACGAGGAGTAGGTGGTAAAGAGCGACGCACCTCCGATTTATGTTTCTTCTTCTTCTTCTCCCCATTCTTATCCTTCTTGTTGTTGTGAACGAGAAGCGAGGAAGAAGAAGGTTTGAGAGCCTGGTTGGGCGGAGGAGCACTCGTAGTGGCAGAAGTAGAAGCAGCAGCAGTAGGAGCCAGGGCGAGCTCCATCAGGTGCGCCTTCAGTCTGTTGGTCCGGTTCTGAACCGCCAGATGGGTGAAATTCTTACAGTGCGCACAAGACTGGCTCTGGTGCGACTTGCCTAGACAAAAAAAGGCACTGACTGTGTCCATCGGAAGCTGGGAACTTCTTGAGGCAAGAAGTGCACTGCTTAAAGACCGCAGCCATGAAAAATTCTTCTCAGAGAAGGCAAGGAGAACGTAGAACGTTCGAGAACAATGCCCCGAAGGGCCGGCCTGCCGCCACCCCCTTGAGGGGGGAAACGGTGACCTGAGCAGAAAGTGACTGAGTCCTCCGAGAAGAAACAGCACTGGGGTGGCAATCCTGCCCGAGGGACAAGATTGCCGTAAAAAAATATGGTTTGAAAGAGGTCTTTTCCGAGGAATCGACAGAAAAATTGAGGAAGCTCTCAACGATTGTTCTGCTGCTGAGGCGGAAAGAAGAGAACTGAGGTAAAATGGCGAACTGGCGCCTAAGGGCGGGCGGTACGGTGGGCGGTCTTACCACCAAAACTTTTGACCAATCAGCTTTAAAGCCTCTGATCGATGTTCTGCGCAGGCACATAACCCAAGAGTGGGGATTCACAAACTATACAGAGGAGAAGTGCTCATATTTTCCCATCCCCTCATCAGCTGTTTGGCGGGTACTATTCCTGCTGGCCACTAGATGGCGCTGTCAGAAATGTGCCAAATATGCATTGTAAACCAAAACAATAAGTTCCTCAGCTCAGAAAAAAAGCCAAATTAACGTCTTTTATCTGTTCAAAAGTGCACTTTGGAATGTTTTGCTTGTTTTCGCCACTTTAGAAAGAATTTTGAACAGAAAAAGGATGTTTTTTTTAAAAAAAAAATTCCTAACCTCCCGAATGGAAATATTGGTTTTCAATGCATTCTTGTGTAAGACTGTGCTTCACTTTAAGGAAAAATTGCTATAAGATAAAACCAGTGAATGGATTAATTCCATAAAGCGGGGGTTTGCTGTATTTCCTTCCACTCCAACTGTAAAACTAATTCTTTCAAACTTGTTAATTTTCTACAATTTCCATATTTTTTTACTCAGTGTTTTGTCCATTTCTCCAATTGTAATATTTTAAACAAAGGTAGATCAATTCCCTTATGTATTTCTCTTTTACTATTTATTGGTATGTACACAATCCAAAGTGACGTTTATGTCAGATGGTCAGTACATACATACATACATATTTTAAAAAGCAACAATGCCGAAACAGTTTACATAACAATTTATGCTTTTTTTTTCTTTTTTACATTTAGCTTCTAAAACATGGAAGAAACACATAAAGGAAGGAGTGGATGTGCATTTTGAAAGATTGGGATATGTATTCTGACCTCCTAGCCATACATTCAGATTTCTAAAGCATTCCAGGAAATGGTTGAAAGCTACTAAGCCACTGCTCAGCCTGCCAAAAACATTTCCCAAAAGGCAAAAAAAGTTTGATTTGCTCTTCCTTTGCTCCGCAATGCAGAGCTCTTTAAAAAATGTATGTTCAGTCTTAGCTCTTTCTGTATCCAGCTCCTTGTGTATTCCCCCACTCCCCACCAGAGGATACAGATTTAATATTGGTGAATTTGATTCATATCATTGACCATCCCTTGTGATAAGGCTCCTTAAAGAAAATTTTCAAAAGCTAAACCCATAGATTAAGCCAGAGGTGGCCAGCCTACGGCTCATGGGTGGGAAAAAGCTAACAATATGCTGAAAACACTCGAAAATGTGCTGCCCTTGCTCCCAACGTCATGGGAAGCGGGGGAAACAGCTGAAGACACACCATAAAATCACCCGCTGTTGCCGCCACCAGAAGTGGCACAAGCAGTGGGAGGAACCACGCCTCCAGCCTGCTTACCTGTCTGAGTGGGCATGGTCCGGCCCCTGGCGTGAAAAGGTTGGCCACCTCGGTTTAAGCTATTCACAAAGGACTTCTCATTTTATCCACCAAGGTCTGCTGACCTTACTTTTTCCATCTACAGCTAATCAACTAAAATTAAGTGTTCATTAGAATTATTACACCCAACATTTTATTAGAGGAATTAAAACTTCCCATGAGAGACAAAAGCTTTTTTGCATCTGAATGTCAATTAGCTTTACATTTAGCATTACTCTGCCAGATATTTTGTAAATAAATATCCATAAAATCTGTCCTAGCAATCATTAGGGTTGAACAGCAACATCTTCTATCTTGTTCATTCTGAATGGTTTATAACATACCACTTTGCAAAGAGCATTCAGCATTAGCAGTAGACAAAACTCTTATTTATAACAATGAATTGCACATAGCTATCCTGTGTGAACTCAAACTTTCAAGGATGAATTGACTGAAATCCTGTTGCTTAGCATAGTAAGTTGCACAACAGTAGGTCCACTGAATCAATGGGAATCTGGTGAGTCAATTTTTCCATAAGTTCCATTGATTTAAATAGGCCTACTCTAGTTGCAACATCCTGGGCTAAGCAACAAGATTTCAGCTGTTGATGTGTTTTATTTATTAATTTGATTTACAGACACCATTCATATCTATTTGATTCATGTTTTTCAAAAGAAAGGGATGGAAGTTAACTTACAATACAGCTGAGCAATTAGCAATTAAAACATAAAATGAATAAAAGATTTCAATTGATACACAATTTAAAGGAAAATGCAGCACCAGCCCAATTACCCCCTCTCCTTTCAACAGTGTGAAAAGTCAAATTCCAAAGGTTTTTGCTTCATAATAGAAAAACAACAGGGAGACAGCTTGCTTCACCTCCTCTGGTAGGAAATTTCAGAGTCTGGCAGTGAATGAGAAAACTGCAACTTTTCTTGCATGCCCAAATAATGTATTTGTTTTTTTAAAAATATATCCAACCATTGCAATGAAAAAGTAGGAAGGTTCCGTGTTCTCAGATAGTACTAGTATATTTTGCCCGGTGGTGCCGGGCTTTTTAAAATTGTGTTGGATAGTAAAGGGTTCCTTCTTTTTTCTTGAACCAATGGTGCTGTGCTTTTTTAAATGGTGGTGTAAGGTTTTTTGTTTTTTTGGCTTTGAGGCGCTGCGTCCGCCTGCGGCGGACTTGCGCTCCCAGTGGGGGCTTTTTTTGGCTTTGAGGCACTGCGTCCGCCTGCGGCGGACTTGCACTCCCAGTGGGGGCTTTTTGTGTGTGCTGGCTTCCTCAGTGCCGGGCTGTTTGAAGTGGTTTTTTAAGGTTTTTGTTTTTGGAAATGAGGTTAGTGTGTTATTTGTGTTTGTGAAAATGTTTATTTTTTTAAACTGTTTTAAACTGTGTTGTTATGTTGTTGTTTTTTGGATTTTAAAAAGAGGTTAGGTTTTTTTATTATTATTGTATTTTTAAAAAGAATGTGTTACTTTGTGAATTTTTGTAAATTGTTTTATTTTGGATAATAATTTTAAAAATGTGTAAATTTATGTTTTTTTAAATTGAATGTATTTTACAGTGTTTTTTATTTTTTATTGAAAATTTATTTTTTTATTTTATCTGTGAGTTATTTTTGATTTTTTTGGATATTTTTGAATGTTTTTTGAATTGATTACCCTATTTTTGGGGATTTATTGAATATTAGGGAATATTTTGGATGTTTTTTCTCCTTTGGCCACTGGGTGGTGGTGTTGAGCAATTTTTTGGAATTGCTTATTCCGGTGAGTCTCTTCTTCTCCTCATTTCATTTCCGGTTTTCATCGGGGCAAGACGTCTTTTGGTAAGTTCTCTCCGTTTTTAAGGGGGGGGTTGGGTTGGGGGGCGTTCTGTTTTTGTTTAGGGTTTTGGGTGGGGGTTTGTGTGTGTGTGTTTTTAAGGGGGGTTTGGGTTTGGGGGGCATTCTTTTTTTGTTTAGGGTTTTGGGTGGGGGTTTGTGTGTGTGTTTTTGAATGTTTTTGGGTTTTGGTTGGGGGTTTCTTTGTGTGTCTTTTTGAGTGTTTTTGGTTTGTTTTTGGTGCGTTTTTTGGGGGGTGGGTGCCTTTTGTTCTCATGGGCCATGCTTGGTGGCCCGTGGGAAGGAAGGGCACTGGCGGCGGGGGTGCCTTTTCTTCCCATGGGCCATGCTGGATGGCCCTTGGGAAGGGAGCGTTGTTGTGGGGAGGGTGCCTTTCGTTCCCACGTGCCATGCTTGGTGGCCCGTTGGGAAGAAGGGCAGTTGCGGGGGGTGGGTGGGTGGCTTTTATTTTTGGCGCGCCGGCTGGCCCTTCAAACGGAAGGGCAGCGGCGGCCGGGGTTGTATTTTATTTTCTCCACGGGCCATACTTGCTGGCCCTTGGTGAAGAAGGGCAGTTGTGGGGTGTTTTTTTAACTTGTTTTTTTTCACGCACCGGCTGGCCCTTCGAACGGAAGGCCATGCTGGCTCGCCCGTGGGGATGAATTGCAGCGGCGGTGGGCTTTTATTTTTCACGCACCGGCTGCATCAGCGTCCTGCGCGCTAATGGCGTGCAGGACGCTGGGGCTTGTAGTTTTGGCTGCGCGTGTTTGGTTTCTGCAGCGGTTTTTCTTTTGTGGCTTTTTTTTATTGGCCGCGGCGCGTTTCCGAACGTTCCTTTTGCCGCGCCGCTCAGCCTGATTGGCTCTGGCGCAGCGCGGTGAAAGGAACTTTGGGAATTGAAGTTCGCTTTTTTTGTTTGCGACTGGGGGGCTCCTGCCCCCGGCTCGAAAATTTCAACCCGACAGTTACCTGCGAACCCCGTTCGGGCGAGTGAACGGAGGCTCGGACGGGGCTAGTGGGGCCTGGTGCAACATCCTTTGTCACATTCCAACGGTTAACGCACCATTTTATAGGTATAGATTCTTCTTCACTTACTGGGTGGTCAAGCCCAAAATGTTTGGCCCAAAATGTTTGGCTTTCTGAGGTTGAATAACATCATCAGTCACATCCTTGCTGTTTTCATCCTGTTCTTCTTCTGTGTCTAGGCCAGATGTGAAACTGCCAAAATGAAGGCACCTTTTTGTGAGTTCATTCTACAGTTTCTTTCACCTGACCCAGTGTGAGAAAGATTACCTGGCAACATAAGGTGACCATTACCAGAGTACGCCTGACTATGGTTCGAAAATACCACAATCTTTGAGGAGGCTCTTTCTGTGTGGTTTTCTCATATGAAAATATGGGGTACGTACACAGAATGAGCCTCCTTGAAGATTGTAGTGTTTTTGAACCACAATCCGGAATACCCCAGGCAATGGCTACCTTGTGCTGGCTAATCTTTCTCACACTAGGTCAGGCAAAAAATGTAATGAATTCACCAAAAGGTGGCTTCGTTATGGCTCAGTGATTAAGAAGCTCACCTTGTTAGCTGGAAGGCCGGCAAGTTGGCAGTTTGAGACCTGGGTACTGCATGATGGTTTGAGCACCCGTCTCTGTTCCAGCTTTTGGGGATATGAAAGGAGCCTCATTTGGTCATTCCCTGAGCTGAATTTCTTCTGCAAAAATCCTTTCAACCCCGAATAATTTCTGACATGAAATTATTATTATTATATTGGCAGTTTCACATCTGGCCTAGACATAGAAGAAAAATGGGTGTTAGCCCCTTGAATGTCTCAGAAAAAGAAAAAAACCAGGACAGGTAACACTACCTTTACTGAAGGAAAAACCAAGTAGAAATTTCACTGTGTTCACATTTCTGATACTCTTACCATTTCAGAGAACATACAGAACAAAGACAAAATTGGCATGCCACATTATGGCTTATTCCAAAGTCATTATCACACTAGGCTTCCAGTATTGACACTAGGCAAGCTAAAGGGTGTCCAGATTAACCTCTTTCTCAGGAGTTCAGAACTGCAAACAGCAACTCCTGATGGCATTATTCTCTTTAGCTGGAGGAAGTCAGAGAAGGGCTTTTCCAAGTCACACGTAAGCAAAGACCAGCTCTGGTGCTCCATATGAATACAGAAATATTGCAAGAGCCTAAGGATGTAGTCCCATAACCACTTACCCACAAGTCCCATCATCCTCAAGGGGAATCAGTTCTGAGTAGAGATCTTGGATTGCACCGTAATTTCTCGGACCAAATATCTGCAGTGCTTTGTCATTCTTGTTTTTTTCAATAAAAAAACTAGCCCTGATCTTGCTCCTTTAACAAGAAACTATCATAAAAAATTTGAGAAGCTGTACTTCATTCATTGACCTTGAACTTTAAAAAATAATAATGAAAAATACAACACTAGATACATACACTGAAGAACAAGATACATAATATATAACACATAATTAGCTGTGACAGCTTACATAAATCGTTTACAACTATAAAATACACACTTATAATAATAAAAAACAGTTAATAAATCATTATATAAAACCATCACTAAACAATCACTAAAAACTAAACAATCACTAAACACCCTCGTGATGGTTGCAGTGCCACTGGGACTAGGACACATTACCTACTAGTTACTGATCTAGAAAAATAAGTGTTCAGGCGCTGGCATGTCTCCTCTTCTTTTAATCAATGTGTGGTCTAAGAAAGGCTTCCAGATATCGTAAAATTTATTTTCTTTAGTGATGCCCCTTTTTATATTTAACTCTGAAGTGAGTTTATCATGAAGTGCAATCATCCACATCTGATTATGCCAATCCTCAATTCTAATGCTGCCTCACTTAGCTATGCAGTCTTGCCATTGTCAATATAATTGTTATCAAGTCCTCTGTAAAAGCACATAGATTCAAATTATCTAACTCAAATAATAACACAATACCCACATTTAATTTGATATTTACACCAAGTATTTCTGCAATTTCTTTTATCCAAAATTGTTTCACTTTTTTGCACTCCCACTACATGTGGAAGTAAGTTCCGATCTCTTCTTTGCATCTCCAACATAAATTAGATTTTGTAAGATCCATTTGATGCATACGTACTGGCATTAAATACCACCTCCAAATTACTTTATAATTGTGTTCTTTAATCCTGACAGATAGTGTTCTCATAACAATTTTCCCCCATATTTTTTCCAGCTTATTTCATTAATATTTGTATTTAGACCATTCTCCCATACTGTTTTCAGAGATTTACTCCCAAACGCTTCCTGATTCAGCATCTTATATAATTTACCGCTATACCTTTTTATTTCGGTGATTCCTATTCTTGATTACACACTAATTCCTCAAAATCTGTCCTACTCCTACCCAGACTTACTTCCTTCATGTACTTATTATTCCATTTATTAATCGCTGCTATCTGAATCCAATTGAATTTCATTTGTTTAAATATCTCTAATTTTTTACTGTGTTTTCACATAACCTTAACCAATCTTTTAACAAAACTGCTTTATAATTTCTAAGAATCTCTTCCATTCTGCTATTCAATACTATTGGAAAACATTTCATGTCTTTTAACTCAATAATGGGGGACGTATCAGGGGCTAATTTGTGTTCCACTGACTTCCATATTTCAATTAACATTTTGCTTGTCGGCCTAATTTTAATCTTATTCTTATCCAAAAATATTGCTTTCCCCACCTCATCTAATTCTTGCATTCCAATTTTTTTCCAAATTACGTCGCTCCTTGTTAACATTTTGACATTCTTGAATTAGTAAGCTTTATTTTAAAAATTTATGTTTGGAGTCCCAACCCTCCCTCTTTTTGTTCTTTGTACCATAGTGATTTTGCTATCCTCGTTCTTTTCCCTCCATTACAATTTTTTAAATTAAATTCTGCAGTTCCTTGAATTGTTTCTCTTTTATCTTAATCGGTAACATTTCAAATTAAAAATTAATTTTAGGCAAGAGCTTCATTTTGCAAAGGGCGATTTTATCAAACCATGATAAACTTAATTTTTTATACCGCTGTATCATTCCTTTAATTTCTTTAACTAGTACATCAAAATAATTTTTTTAATTATTAGAAATTTTTACACCTAAATACAGTAATACCTCATACAAAGTCCGCTTCATACATCGGATTCATACAACATCGCCTAATTCCTTGAAAAAAGTTGCCTCATACAAAGTCGTGTGACTTTGTATGAGGCATTGGGGTTTTCCCAGGTTGCATTGTGCCTGGGCAGTATAAAAGGCAGGACACATGCGTGCATTGCTCTTGTGAGTTTTGCATGAGGAGAAGAGTGTTTAGGAGTGGTTTTGAGCATGATTTTGGATTTTTTTAATTTTTTTCATCAGAATTTTTAGAAGCATTCCTGGGATTTTTGCAGCATTCTTCAGGTTCTCGGACAATCAGGGTTATGTGACATGTTTTTGTAATGTTTTTAGCCTGACAGAACTTTAAGAAATCATTGTCTAAAGTTTAGACAATGATTTCTTAAAGTTCTGTCAGTTTCCTTGACTTTGCCCTGAAGTCTGTGCTGTTACAGTACAATGTATCTCTATGGAAATGACATTGTATGAGGCATCGCGGCTAGGATTCTGCATGCCTCATACAAAGTCCAAATCCGTATAAAGTCCAAACTTGTGTAACCAAGTTTGGACGTTGTATGAGGTATCACTGTACTTCACATTATCCTTTATATTGATATTAAGCATACTCTTTATACTAGTCTGGTCATCTTTCCCTACATTGAAGAAAATTGCCTCAGATTTATCCCAGTTTATTTTTAAACCTGTTACATCTTGAAACTCCTTAAGATAATTCTGTATTCTCACTAATGCTTTCAAAGGATCCTTTAATATTAACAGAGTGTCGTCAGCGTATAAATTAATTTTATTACCTTCAATTCCTTTTATCTCTTTATCTTCTCTGATCACATTTGCAGATAATTCTATTACCATTATAAATAATGTTGAGGATAATGGATCACCCTGGCTAGTCCCAGCTTCTAGTTTGATATCTGATGTAATACATCATTCACTTTTACTTTTGCGAATCTCTGCTGGTACAATTGATCAATCATCCTAGTAAATTTTGATCCTAATCCATAGCCTACCACTGTTTCTTTTATCATTGCCCATTGCAATGAATCGAATGCCTTGTATATGTCAGTGATAGTAAGCCTATTTTTTCCTTACTTTGTTCCGCTACACCCATTATCGCTACAACTCTTCTCTTCAAATCAGCTAAATAGCACCCTTTCATAAAACCTACTTGATCTGTATTAATATATTTTCCTATGAATTTATTTAGTCTATTGGCTAGGATCGCCGTAAGAATTTTTACATCCTGATTTATTAGCGAGATGGGTCTGTAGCAATATTTTTTTTGCATTCTTTCCAATTTTAGGAATCAGAATTATAATAGATCTAAACCATGAGTCCAGAATTTTCTCTCCATCCAATACATAAATATCCTCAAAATCTTTGGCACTAACATATCTTTAAACTCCTTGTAAAATTCCACCGGTAGGCCATTTTCCTACCTTTAATTTATCAATGACATTAAGTACTTTTTGCTTTGATATAGGCTCTTCCATGTTCATTTTAACATTGATCCATTTTTTTGACATAATTTGACATTTTTTTCTCTATCTATTTCTTTTTCCGAGTACAGATTTTGATAAAATTCTTTCACAATGACAATTTTTTGCTATTTTGTTACATCTTTTCCCACTTTTATCTATCAAGATCCCTATTTCTCTCTTTTCCTTCTTTTCCTCGGCTGCTCTCACCAACATCTTTGAATTTTTATTGTTGTACTCAAAATAATCTCTTCTTAAATATATAAGATTTCTTTTAACCTTGTCAATATCCTTTCCTATCAATTCAGTTTTAAATTGTTGTATTCTGTCAAAAATATTTTTATCGTTTGTCTTAATATGTTCCTCTTGAAGTTGTTTTATTTCCTTCTCCAGTTGAACTTGGTTATCTTTATACTGCTTATTTTTAATACATAATTTAATATATTTCCCCATAAACATTGATTTCATCGTATTCCATAGAATCCCATCTGTTACATCCTGTGTATCATTTAATTTCCAATATTCTCCCCATTTGGTAACTATCAATTCTTTGTCTTTTTGGTTTTTAAATATTTTTGCATCATACCCCATTATTTCGTTTTTCTTTCATTGCATCCAATTTTAATTCTAATATTAATTTAGCGTGACCCGTTTCTTTAAATATTCCTATTTCTATATTTTCTAACCTATTAACCAAATTTTGCGATACCAGAATGTAATCAATCCTTGAGTATGATTTATGTGTGTGGGAGTAATATGTGAAGGCTCTTTTCATCTCTTTAAGTTCTCTCCACGTGTCATGAAGGCCCATCAGTTCAATCCATAAATTCAATATGTTTTTACTATAACTCTTGTGTTTAGTCACACTTGTAGAATCCAAATCTGATCTAGTCAAATTGAAATCATCTGCTACTATTATTTTATTAAATTTTCTTTCACTAGGACATCATGCATTCTCTGCAAAAACTCCTCTTGATTCTGATTTGCCACATACATGTTTACAAGTAGAATTTCCTCACCATCAATTAGGCCTTTTACAATTAGATATCTTCCTTCTGAATCTATAATACTATTTAATTTTACAAAGTCTAATCTTGAAATCAGTATTGCAACACCTCTAGCTTTAGAGGTACCACATGCCTTTTCATAATTTTGGATCCACCCCAATGATAAATTGTTTATATCTTGAACTTTTTGGCTTCTAATAGTTTTCTTTTTATTTGACATCCGGTGCCCTTCACGTTCCACGTCTGAATCTTAACCGTTTTCATAATCAGTAATTTTCACTTTTAGTTGTATAAAACCTAGCCTCCAAATAACCTTTGCAACTCTACATAATTGAGATCCCTCTACCCACATAAACATAACAAACATTCAACAGTTTTTTTACCATGAAGCATCCTCCCCACCTTTCGCCCTTGTATAACAAGGAGGGGAGGGGGAACGCACCACGTTTGTAGGGTGAACATAATGCTTGCCATGCCTTAATGCTTTACCAATTTGGTTACCACCGTGCTCATTGAACACTCTAACCTATATCAGAGCTATGTTTCATAATATCCAAAAATTATTAATGCCTCTTTCATATCCCTCCATTCCTGGGAATCAAATTCAATAATTTTGGCTTCAGTTAAGATGTCAAGAACGTACAACCCTTCTTTAATCAGGTAAATTTTCCCAAGGTATGTAAAAAATAACTGCCGTGTGAATTTCCATTTATATATTATCCCCTTTTCTCTCAAATTTTTAGTTATCGGTTTGATTTGTGCTTGCCAAATACGTTCTTCCAGTGATAAATCATTAAATAGCTCTTTATTATTCCCTTCAAACTTCAATACACTTGAACCATTTTTTTAATATGCAGCATCATACTGGTTTTCATTCCTTCATTTGCAAATTTTAATAGTACATTCCTATTAGCTGTTTTACTCTTTTTTGCTCCTAATCTATGTACACTAACAACATCCTCAGGTGCAAAAACCCTACCCATTTTAAATCATTCAACCATACAAAAATTCTTATTTTTAATTGGTCCGGCATATTTTCAGAAATATTCCTGATTATTACACTCTGCCTTCTAAACTGGTCCTCAATACATTCTAATCTCTTTTCATGATCTACTAATTTTATTTCTTTCTCTTTTGCTTTCTCTTGTACTTCATCACCTCTTCTTCCTAACACTTCAACCTCCTTTACATTAATGTCCATTCCTTCTTTTAATTCCACCATCTTTTTCATAGTATCTGCTGATTGTTTCTGAGTTGCTTCGACTATACCTGCTACCATTGATAACATACTTTGTTGGAATTTTTCTAAACTGTTTTGTTCTAATTTCAGAAATTCTTGATTATCAGTAATCCATTGCTCCTCCATTGCCTGAAATTTTGTGTGCAGGAATCCTTCCAATCTATCTAACCCAGTGATGGGCAGTCTTGGCCCTCCAGCTGTTGTTAAACTTCAATTCCCAGAAACCCTGACCTGCTGGTGTGTTGACTTGGGCTTCTGGGAATTGAAGTCCAAGAACAGCTGGAGGGCCAAGACTGCCCATCTCTGATCTAACCTCATCTCAATGTTGCTCTGCTCATCCCTATCCTTGCCTTTCTCTATACCTTCCATCTCCCTTTGTAGCCTTTTCACTTCCAGCTCTTCAGTTGGTTTTGTTAATTTTTTCTTTATTGACCCTTGCAATTCAAAATCCTTGTCCTTCACCCCTTGATCTTTCTGCTCTTTCTGACCCTTATCATCTTGTTGGCAAGCCTGGTATGTTAACTGTTGGTGTGTTAAACTTTGTTGTTCTTCCTGATGCTGCTGAAATTGCTGTTGCTGTGTTTTGCGCTCTTCCAACTTCACTCGTAAGTTCTCTAATTCCTCTATTTCATCTTTTAATGATTTTTGCCTCTCTATTTCTGTCCTCACTAATCAACCAATTCTTACCCAGACCGAATCTGCTTCTTGCTCTTGCCTTTTTAACTTACACTTGCCTTTTTGACTCATTCAAGCTTACCTATTTCTTCCCTAAACATATCTATGCAATGTAACAATCTATAGCGTGTGTTTATAACCCTTCAATCAGCAACAAAAAAGGGAAAAACCTAACTTCGTTATTCCCATTTATATACTTCTTACCCTACCAGTTAATTATAATGTCCTACTTTTCTATTATGGCTTTATGATCTGAATTCTATAATATCTAGTGCTCTATTACATTCAGTACAAAATATAATTATCTAATATTTTAAAGAAAACTCTTATAAAGAAATATGTCCTAGAGAAGCATACAGTATGGAGAATTTAGTCTGGAGAAGAATATAATCTAATATTAGGAGCAGACCACGTTGTAGATCTCAATTTATGCGAAACATTGTTGCACTGTCCAAGGTCGAAGCACTTTATCTTATCTGTAGCTCGTCCAGTGTTTCTAAGCAATGTAGAAAGAAAAATCAGCAGATTTGTCTCAAGGACAATCGACGTTACTTGGCTTGAGGCTTCTCAAACACGTCACAGTCTCACAAGAAGAAAGAACGATATTCCAAAGTTTGTCCAGGGGCCCATCCTAGCCCGCCCCAGCAAGTCCAAATTAAACCAATTTAATCTGAATTAATCCGAACTGATGCAAAATGTCCAAAGTATCCTATCCAGATTGTCCTCTCTTTACTACTATTGAGCAACCCTGCAGCACCAGGTCACTATACACACAGCTATTGTCTCAGACTAGCTTCTTCACTCACCAACAAGTCTGACGCTGTTAAGCAGACGAAGGAAGGAAATAGTAGACTTTTCAATGCAAAATAGGAGTGTGGAGTGCGGAGTGTGAACAAAGTAAATGGGAAAGAGGGCTCCGGGTTGACCTGAACTTGCCTACGCTCCCCGTCAAACCCTTCCAGCTCCTCTCCCGTCTTAGTCCCATAGAGCTCAAAACCTCTTAGCTTCGCTACCCCATGGCTCGATCGTTGCACTAATCCTCATGAGCAACTTCCAAACCTTCGAGCCACCAAATCTCCATTGTTCTTAAAGTAATCCACGTCAAAACTCCGCACACAACAGACAGCTTTTCTCTTATTGATCCAATCTTGCCTCTTTAACTTCTTCACTCTGAGTTCTCTCTTCAGATTGCATAAATCTCACTCCTTTCTAATTGGCACAGTCAACACAATCAGTAAGTCCCGCCAGCAAAAAAAACCCAAAAAAACCTATAAGTGTTTATTCCTGATCCATCGATTACCATTCCTGCTCCGCTCCTGCTCCCTTCAAACCTCCACCGATTCAACGCCCTCTGGCTCCGTTTCGGCAACCCTTCGGAAGAACAAAGCAATCAAGGCAGTTTGACCCTATCCCTGCTCCGCTGCAATTTACTGCAACCATATTAATGCAAGCTGCAGATGTCTCAACACAAGCCGAAAACCGCTCTTGTGCTTCAATCAAAACATTTATTCAGCTCTACATTCCCCCACTTTTTAGGTGGTTTTACCCATTAGCCCACTAAAAAGCGGTCCTCCTTTTCAGCAGCGCCAGATCTCACTCCCGCTCACATCGCCATCTTGGAATGCCCCCTTGACCTTGAACTTAAGGAAGTCCGGCTCAGGAGTATTTCTTCCCACAGCACATTATCAAAGCTATGGTCTTTCGAAGCTCCTGCTCTACATAGGAAACAGCCTGACCAACTTGTTACAAGATTGTATAAGGAGGCTGTGTTCTTTGAGATGCCCATGCACCACTGATAGCTTTCTAGGGGTTCAACTTGCTTCTGAAAACGGCCTAAACCCACACCAGGGAAAACCAGCCTGTAACTGTTGTTCAGGTTTCACCAGTTTTAGTTCTTCTTTGCTCATAAGCCAGTTCTATTCGACTCTAGGGGCACTGCTCATTTGTTTACTGCCAGAGCTAGCACTGTCTGCAATTTGCAGACATTTCCGTGGTTACGTGGCAAGCACAACTAGACACTGGTGTGTCAAAGTATTACATATTTATCTAGTTGCAATTTCTTGCTTTCGAACTGTTAGGTTGGCAGGAGCTGGGACAGAGACGGGAGCTCACTCTCATCATGCAGCACTTGGGTCTCGAACTGCTGACCAGCCAAGCTCATCATCATAACCACTAAGCCACTGCGTCTTTCCACCACATTTAAGGGCAGCTGAGCAGGAAGGGCTGTGCTGGCTACACCTAATAGACCCTTGCCTTTGTTGGAAATAAAGAACCTTCAGTATTGAGAAGGGACTGCTCTGATCATTGATGAAAAGCATGCCGCTTTTCTCTCCCCAACAGGTGGTTACTCTGGCAACTGGAATTCCTATGATGAAATTTCTAGCTGGATAAGGTTCTTCTCAGTTAAAAATTTAGAGCATTATTTATATAGTCTCTCAGCTTTTCACACAAGAGAATCCAAGGATAGGTTATGCATGAAAAATGTTCTGTAATCTTCAATTTACATATTTTTATGGGCATAGCTGTTAACTAATTCATGTGTTGCTAAAGAAACATTTATCTTACCCTGAGTTGCACTGATAAACTGCAAGGAAAAGGCTGCAAACAGATGCAACATTCAGAATGTAATTACCATGGTAACAAACCTCCTAATAGAACCTTATCTTTAGTGCAATAGGATAAAATAGGCACAACATACAAAAAAGTACTGTTATCAGAATTACGATTCTCTCAATTGTAAAAGGAAATACCCTTAGCTTCTGTTTGGTTATGCTACTAAACAATCTAGTTTCACAATGCTGACTCAGTTTTTCAGCTGTATTTCTAGCAATTGAAGGACACCCTCTTGTGGCTGAAGGTGAAAAATTCAAATAATATACCATAGTCTATTAACTTTCAGGTTTCTTAGGCATTGTATTAGAACAGGGGGTTCTCAACCTTCGGCCGGCGGCACCATTTCATGTGGCCCGCATCACCACCACCACCGGAAGCAGATGCATTTACGACAGCCACACGTGTTTTATGGCAGCATTTATGGGAGGGGGACCACCAGTCCGGCCTGCTCAGTTGTCTGAGGGGGCATGATCCTGCCCAGGGATTAATTTTTTTTAGGAATCCCTGTATTAGATGGAGTCTTCTCAAATGGGAACATTAGCCCCTTTCAGGTTGCAGAAATAACCACAGTACATGGGACGGTATACAAGTGTGATTGCTTTGCTGCTAGCATTGCTGAATGGAAAACAGAAGTAAAAAAAAAATCTCTTCACACTTCTAATACAAACTAACTCTGCCATTATATTTATTTATTTAGTATATTTTTATACTGCTTTCCTCACCTATTGGTGACCCAAAGTGGTTTACAGACAAAGATGGTAAATTACAGAAAACTTAAGGCCCATGTCATGGGTAACAGCCGCTTCCACTTCCCTGCAACCAGCTGAGGGGAGGAGCTTAGGGGGCTCTGTGGCAGGGACGAAGGTGGAAAATGTCCTCCTGCCATGGAGCAATGGTCACTGCCACTCCCCTCCAACCGGCTGAGGGGAGGAGCTTAGGGGGCTCTGTGGCAGGCAGGGACGAAGGCGGAAAATGTCCTCCTGCCATGGAGCAACGGTCACTCCCACTCCCCTGCAACCGGCTGAGGGGAGGAGCTTAGGGGGCTCTGTGGCAGGCAGGGACGAAGGTGGAAAATGTCCTCCTGCCATGGAGCAACGGTCACTCCCACTCCCCTGCAACCGGCTGAGGGGAGGAGCTTAGGGGGCTCTGTGGCAGGGACGAAGGTGGAAAATGTCCTCCTGCCATGGAGCAACGGTCACTTCCACGATTAAATGCTACAGCCTGCATGTATTCACAAATCCTTGCTGTTTATGCAAAATAAGTTTGGTATTCAAGCACTATAACACCAAACATTCACTTATCCAGAATATCCTAGTTTACTTAATACAAGGGATTTAGCCAATAATAAACCTCACCATCCAGTGCCAATCAATAGGAATGGGAAGCACATAGCCCCACAGGATAGTAGCCTGCAACTCCAGTTATACCTTAGCTTTGGAGATTTATAATCAAGATCATCTGGAAAGTTGCAAGTTCTAATGTATTTAGTAATGTGAAGTAGATCCTTCACAACCATCCAGTTACTCACAAGTTCCACTTGTGACATTTCCCCTAAAAATTGTTCAGGAAAAATATATAGTGTGGAAGAGGTCTGCTGTGTGATCCTGTTTTTTAAAATTTGGAAAAGCTAAAGCAATATGTTCACCATCAAGTACTACAAGAACTAAGGCCAAAAGTCCTGAGTGCTTGTAGAGTACCATTTGGATGATTCAAGTCAAGAGGTAGCATGCGTACAGCTGAAAGGATTTGGCTTGTTCTAAAAACTAACATATAATGAGCAAACATGTAGCAAGAGAAAACAATCATGTATTGCAAGTTAACGGTCTCTTAAAATTTTAATTTGTGGTTTTACATACACTTTCCTTGGAAGAGAATGCAGATCTTTAATACCATGGTATGGCTTTCTACTATACACACTTTACCAGCAAACAGCTTTGAAAGAATATAAATACGTCTGAAATTAAATAACTAGGTACTTCATTCACATTTTATTCTTGCTATTTCTAGTATATAAAACCTAGAAATCAAATTCACTAAATAAAACATCCAGGAAGTTTACACCATCGCCTAAACCTGTGAAACTTTACAGAGGGAAAGAAAAATTATCTTCTTTCTTTGTGAAGACTAAAGCAGCAGTTATGCTCACCTTTTCAGTCAAGATCAGCTACTCTCTACAGAGAAGGAAAATGGACATACCAATAATGGTATAATTGGACATCCCAATAATGGTATAAATGGACCAATAATTCAACACATACTGGCAAAGAAAATATAAAGAATACAAAGCAGCCAAAATAAATCTTTATTTAATGTCACACTTGACAATCAGTTCTCATTTACACAAAGAATATTTTCCAATTCCCCTCCCTTCAACAAAACCTCCCATTACTAGTATTGAAAAGACAAGTTTTAGTCGTAGAAAAACTGTTCGTATCTAAGAGTATTTCACCTGCCAATTCATTTTCTTTTCCTTTGTTCCACAAGGAACAATTAATGCTAGACTGGGCACCATATAATTCAAGTTAATCAAAAGCAATGAAAAGCTTTTGTGATTTTTTT
Source organism: Bradypodion ventrale (assembly GCA_035047345.1). Classification (NCBI taxonomy): domain Eukaryota; kingdom Metazoa; phylum Chordata; class Lepidosauria; order Squamata; family Chamaeleonidae; genus Bradypodion; species Bradypodion ventrale. The sequence continues at coordinate 142,856,757 of JAWDJE010000005.1, forward strand.
TGGATTCCCAATCACTTCTATCAGGACAAGTTAATGGCAATATTAAAAGTTTAAAAAATAAATGTAGTTATAAGGGCAATTCACCATCTGTTTCCAAAGAGAACCACATTGGCAACCCACCCTTATTTAATACCATTCGTATATTATTTCAGGTAGTGGTTTTTCAGTTCAATAACTTAAGGGTTAGATATCACAGTCTCTCTTCTTGGAATGTAGTTCACAAGTCCTCATGGATATCAGATGAAGATGCATTGACTGGTGTCTCATCTGTCAAAAGTAATGAATAAACTTTAATTAGTTTAAAACATCTACATTGTTTGCACGTACAGTGGAACCCCAGATAATGACAAAACTTGGTTCCCCAAGTCACGATGTTAACCAGATTTTGTCGTTATCCAGGCAGCTCCCGGGTAACGACAAAAAAATTGGCTTCCTATGGAGACTACCCGGATAACGCTGTTTCCATTGAAACGCTGCTAGAAGGCAAAACATTGGGGGAAACTCCATAGTCAGCTGGTTTTTGACTTCCAGCAGCGTTCGTGCAGGTGAGGGGGGTCAGAAACAGCCCGGATCGCCTCCCTGGAACCTAACAGAGGCACCCGCGGTGGCAGAGAAGCCGAAATGGGTGAAAAAAATTCCGCCACCATGGAATTTTTCCCACCCATTTCGGCTTCTCCATTGCCTCTGCCCCCTCTGGAAGGCTCAAGGGACCCTATCCATGCTGTTTCAGACACCCCGCTGGCCAGTGCTGCAAGCCAAAACGCCGGGGGAAACTCCTTCGTCAGCTGGAGCTTTTTCCTTGCAGCACTGCCCGGAAAGGTCGCAGGGTGTTGGCAACAGTGCGGATAGGGTCCCTTGAGCCTCCCAGAGGGGGCAGAGGCAGCGGAGAAGCCGAAGTGGGTGAAAAAAATCCATGGTGATGGATTTTTCCCCCACCCATTTTGGCTTCTCTGCCGCCTCTGCCCCCTCTGGGAGGCGCAAAGGAGGCAATCCGGGCTGGTTCTGACCTCCCCGATCTCCCCCTGCGTTGCTCCAAGCCAAAAACTGCAGCCGACGATGGAGTTTCCCCTGGTGTTTTTTCGTCTTGGAGCAGCGCGGGGGGAACTCGGGGGAGGTCAGAAACAGCCCAGGTCACCTCTCCGGAACTTAACAGAGGCACTCAGGCTGCCTCTACCCACCCCCAGAAAAAGGACGACGTGGTCTCCTACCTGTTCACGCTGGTTGGAGACGAAAAAATCCCCATCTTCGGGTCCCTGTGTCCGGCTCTCTGCCTACCCCGGAGTGTCTGGGAGGCTGGGAGGACCTATTATGTGCTGTTCCTGCCTTCCTAGCACCTCCCTGGCCTGCCCTACAGCTGAGAAAAGTTGCGGCTGCCATCTTATTTTTTTTATTTTTAAAAGCAAGATGGTAGCCACAACTTTTCTCAGCTGGGGGAACATTGGGGGAAACTCCGTCAGCTGGTTTTTGACTTCCAGCAGCGTCCGTGTAGTGAGGGGGGTCAGAAACAGCCTGGATCGCTTCCCTGGGACCTAACAGAGGCACCCGCAGTGGCGGAGAAGCCGAAATGGGTGAAAAAATTCCGCCACCATGGAATTTTTACCACCCATTTCGGCTTCTCCACTGCCTCTGCCCCCTCTGGAAGGCTCAAGGGACCCTATCCATGCTGTTTCAGACACCCTGAGACCCCTCTGGGCAGTGCTGCAAACCAAAACGCCAGGGAAAACTCCTTCATCAGCTGGAGGTTTTTCCTTGCAGCAACGCCCAGAGGGGTCGTGGGGTGTCGGAAACAGCGCGGATAAGGTCCCTTGAGCCTCCCAGAGGGAGCAGAGGCGGCAGAGAAGCCGAAATGGGTGAAAAAAAATGTGTGGTGATGGAATGTTTTTCACCCATTTCGGCTTCTCCGCCGCCTCTGCCCCCTCTGGGAGGCACAAGGAAGGCGATCCAGGCTGGTTCTGACCTCCCCAATCTCCCCCCGCGCTGCTCCAAGCCAAAAACTGCAGCCAACAATGGAGTTTCCCCTAGTGTTTTGGCATGGAGCAGCACGGGGGAACTCAGAAACAGCCCAGGTTGCCTCCCCGGAGCCTAACAGAGGCACTCGGGCTGCCTCTGCCCACCCCCACAAAAAGGACAACGTGGTCTCCTTCCTGTTCATGCTGGTTGGAGATGAAAAAATCGCCATCTTCGGGTCCCTGTGTCCGGCTCTCCGCCTACCCAGGAGTGTCTGGGAGGCTGGGAGGACCTATTCCGTGCTGTTCCTGCCTTCCTAGCACCTCCCTGGCCCACCCTACAGCTGAGAAAAGCTGCGGCCGCCATCTTATTTTTTTATTTTTCAAAAACGAGATGGTGGCCACAACTTTTCTCAGCTGTTGGGCGGGCCAGGGAGCTGCTAGGAAGGCAGAAACAGTGCGAGATAGGTCCTCCCAGACACTCCTGGGTAGGCAAGGGAGCCAGACACAGGGACCGGAAGATGGCGATTTTTTCATCTCCAACCAGCGTGAACCAAACACAATGCCCCAGATAACAACGTAACGTCGTTATCCAGATGACTTTTCAGAAAAACACGCGTCGTTCTTCGACATCAACGTTGTCCGAACGCATCGTTATCCGAGGTTCCACTGTAAAGTGTTCTGAGACACGCTCTTGGTGCTTGTAAGACAGCACTCCAGGTACAACAGTATACTGAATTTCAACCACTATTTTAGATAGATAGATAAATCTTTATTGTCATTGTCCTGCACCGAACAAGATTGGGGGAAAAAAACACTTAACAACCCAACAAAACCTAAACAAAATACAACTATACAAAATTATCAACATACTCCCACCCCACATATACACATATAATCCCTAAAAAGCTCTAAAACTCTAATAATTATATACAGAAGCTCCCTCATAGACTGCATTGCACTGCATTCAAAGCCAGAACCGCTTTTGGGTAGAAACTATTTCTCAAGCGGCTGGTCCTGGTCTTTATGACCCTAAACCTTCTTCTAGAAGGCAGAAGCTGAAAGAGATCATTTCCGGGGTGCGTACTATCTTGCACAATCTCTACAGCTTTCTTATAACACCTGGTGGCATAGATTTGATCTAGAGTGGGAAGAGTACGCCCGATTATCCCCTCCGCAGTCTTTACGACCCTTGACAGCATTGTTCTTTCCCTAGCTGTACAACTCCCAAACCATATACACAGACCATAGGTTAACACACTCTCTAAAGTACAGTGGTAGAATGCCAACAGCAGGTTCTTTGAAAGATTGTTCTTCCTGAGGATTCTCAAGAAGTATAACCTTTGCTGTGCTTTCTTGATCAGATCTTTGGTGTTTGCTCTCCATGTTAGATCAGCTCCATTCCCAGAAATAGAAACACCGAGACCTGTTCCACACAATTCCCTTCAATAATAAGTGGCTGGATGTTCAATTTCCATTTTCTAAAGTCCACAATGATTTCTTTTGTCTTTTTTACATTGAGGAATAAATTGTTTTCTCTACACCACTCCGTCAGCATCTCAACCTCTTTCCTGTAAGCCGACTCCCCCTCCCCAGCAGTAATCAGACCCACCATTGTGTTGTCTGCAAACTTGATGATCTTATTGCTGGGGTAACTGGGAACACAATCATATGTGTAAAGCGTGTACAGAAGTGGGCTCAGCACACACCTCTGCGTCGTCCCCGTACTTATACTGAGATCCGCAGAGACATGAGAGCCCATCCTGACCCGTTGGGAACAATCTGATAGAAAATCTAGAATCCACCTGCATAAGCATGGCAGAAGCCCCAGATCTAATAATTTGGGCACCAGTCTATGCGGAAGAATACTATTAAAAGCAGAACTAAAATCTACAAATAACAGTCTTGCATAAGTCCCTTGTTTCTCCAAATGGGTCAGAACAGCATGTAGGGCCGTAGCCACAGCATCCTCCATGGATCTTTCTCTTATATGCAAATTGACAAGGGTCAAGTCCAACTGGTAAACAAGCCATAATACGGTTCCGCACCAACTTTTAAAAGCATTTCATTATGACAGGTGTAAGCGCCACAGGGCGGAAGTCATTCAGACTATCTATGTTAGGTTTTTTAGGCAAAGGTATAATAGTAGAGGATTTCAGACAAGGTGGGACAGTGGCTTGGGCCAAAGATGGATTAAAAATCTTCATAAAAGTTTCTGCCAGCTGTTCTGAGCAGTCCAGACCAACCAAATTTAATCTCTGCTTAAATCAGTTATACAACAGCCTTTCCCAACTGGTTGCTCTTAAAATGGACTTAATATAAGTGACCATTGTTTGTTGGATGATGATGAAAGTTTTAACCATTGTGAAGAGTGCCAGCTTAGGGAAGGCTTGTATACAACTTTCAGCAGACACGTAGTTACAAGCTGTCCTGGCTAAAAACACATACTATACTTGGATTATCATTGAATCTCACAAATTTCTTGTAGACTGCAGAGGCCAACCCTAAATTATTCACTTAGCAAATATCTTCCTGAGTAAAAGAAAATGAGAGAGAGATTGATTGGTTTATATTGTGTCTCTTTAATCCACTTTTCAAGGAATGTGGGGAAGTATACATAATTTTTCCTCTTCCATTCTTATCTTCAACTCTTTAGACAAACTCTTTACCCTGTACAAGCAACCTGTAAAATTAACTAAGATGAAAGACAAGCAAAATGTTACCTGTGAACTTTTTGGGGTGAACCGGAACTTACATAACATAAGAACAGCCTTGCTGGAACAGGCCACAGCCCATCCAGTCCAGCATTCTGTCTCACACAGTGGCTCACCATTTCCTTCAGGGTATTCCCAAGCAGATGCCTTCACCTGCTTAGGATTCCCTGGAAATGGCATTGAGAGATATCCTGCCTATCTCTCCAACCCGGAGGTTGTCCTTAGGTAGCCATAATTATAGCCATTGATACCCTTGTCCTCCATGAACTTGTCTAATCCTTTCTTAAAGCTGTCAAGACTGACAGCTGTCACCACTTCTTCTGGCAGGGAGTTCCATAGACCAGTAATCCTCTGGGTGAAAAAGTACTTTCTCTTATTTGTTTGAGAACTAGTACCCAAAAGTTTCATGGAGTGTCCCCTAGTTCTAGTGTTGTGCGATAGGGAAAACAGTTTTTCCTTATCTACTTTGTCCACACCGTGCATGATTTTATAAACTTCAATTAGGTCACCTCTTAGACGCCGTCGTTCAAGAGTGAAAAGGCCCAACCGTTGCAGCCTCAGATGGTAAGGAAGGTGTTCCAGTCCCCTAATCATTCTGGTTGCCCTCCTCTGTACTTTCTCCAACTCCATAATATCCTTCTGGAGGTATGGTGACCAGAACTGTACACAATATTCCAGATGGGGCCTCACCATAGATTTATAAAGAGGCAAAATGACACTTGCTGACTTATTTTCTATATCCTTCCTAATGATCCCTAACATTGAGTTTGCTTTTTTCACTGCTGAGGCACACTGGGTTGACACCTTCATTGAGCTGTCCACCAGGACACCAAGGTCCCTTTCCTGGTTTGTCGCAGAGAGTTCAGACCCCATCAGTTTATAAATGTAATTGGGGTTTTTTGCCCCAACATGCATCACTCTGCACTTACTGATGTTGAAGCTCATTTGCCACTGTTTTGCCCACTCCCCCAGTGTCAAGAGATCCCTCTGGAGCTCTTCACAATCTCTCACAGTTTTCACTACCCTGTATAATTTAGTGTCGTCAGCAAATTTGGCTACCTTGCTTTTTACTCCTACCTCTAGATCATTTATGAAGAGGTTGAAAAGCAGGGGTCCCAGTACTGAACCTTGGGGGACCCCACTCTTTACTTCCCTCCACTTTGAGAAGTGTCCATTTAGTGCTACCCTCTGTTTCCTGTCCCTTAGCCAGTTGCTGATCCAGGACAAGACCTGTCCCTTTATTCCATGACTGGTAAGTTTATTCAAGAGCCTTTGGTGTGGGACCTTGTCAAAAGCCTTCTGAAAGTCCAGATAAACAATGTTACAATTTAGGTCTTTCTAGTCTGAAACAACACACTGAAACCTATGACAAGTGCATATGCTAAGAATCAAAATTAAAAAGCACAAATACAGAAACATCAAAGCTTTACTTGTCATGTGGCAGAGGAACAAGATAAATCCAATCACAACAAACTCAATTCAGAAAATAGACACTCACCGGCTTTTAGAGTTAGAACACAGATATCATCCTTCTCTTCAAAGCCCTCTGAGCAGGCACATTTGTATCCACCTGGAGTATTAATACAGTCTTCATTTTCTCTTTCGCACACTTTTTCTGGCAATGTGCATTCATCCACATCTGTGAAAACATTATGATAAAGGTTGGAGCAAATGACGTGTAGAACCACAGTTGAAAGACATTCCCCTTTGGAATGAACAAGGAACAATACGTATTAGATATGCCGAGACATAAGCTTTGCAAAGTGATTGTTGAAGAAACTCTGTAATCTTGAGCTATTGTTTATTTAAAGATTAGAAAACCCAAAATGAAGCTATATATCCAGCTCCCAGATGAGTGTTGCTTCAAAGCAGCACTAAGTGGCTGAAATCCTGTACAGCAGCCTTGCCTTTGCAACATGTGTGTGTGTGTGTGTGTGTGTGTGTGTGTGTGTGCGCGCGCATGCCTCATACAAAACACAAGGTAAAAAAGCCTTTAATCAGCAGCGATCGGCCACTGTTGATGTCAACGTTCCCGTTGAACAGACAGAGCTGTGCAGCCATTTAAGTGCTGTTTTGGTGGAGGTGCGCAAAAGGACTGCAGCCCATACACAGCTGTGCAGAGCAAAGGGTCGAGGCAGCCTTTTGAGTTGTGAAGACTTCAACAGTTTAATCCCAAAACCAAGAACCGAAACATAACTTAACCATGACTGTATAAACATAATGCAAAAGCCGAACCTGTACATTGGTCATCTTTCATTTCATAGCCTGAGATGCAGAATTTACATTTGCTGGGTCCTTCTCCTGTGCATCCCGAACAGCTAATATCACATGCTGAAACATTTTAAAAAAAAACATTCTTTTTGTAGCACCCACAGGCAAGACTATTTTCAGTAGAGAAAATGCTGCACTTTGCAAATTCCTATGCAAAGAGCACCTGCTCCACTCACAGCTGAAACAAAATGATAAAAGACAACACAAGTAACTTGAACAGCACTGCCAAGTTCTTTGTCATATTTTAGGTTTCTATTGGCATCACTGGTTAGTTAAATATATATTAACACGTAGTTAAACCCCAGCAGTTCAGACAACGTTCCAAGACAACTGTAGGGAAAAGATCTTTGCCACACAAACACATTTTAAGGCTTCTGGTTTTTCTATGCTAGAGTGCCCCTCTCTGGGACTTTACTGAAGATCAGTCTCGTTTTCTTCTTACCGTCCCGATTTTTTTTTAGTACTAACATTTTTTGCCAGGCTTTGCCGGGCAGGTTTTGGGTTTTTTTTTTAATGTTTGGGGGTATTTTTATTCGGCCAAAGACACGGCAAGGGCAACAGGCAGGGATCCACCAGGGTAGGCTTCTCCTCTGACGGATTTCTGCCTCTCGTCCTTGCCATTCTCCTTTCGCTGTTTTGAAAAACAGACAGAGAGAGAATGTCAGTAGGAATGGAGGATGGCATATGACCTTTGGTTCGTTTTCCTGGGGGGGGGGGGGAGAGATTTTGGCCCTCACCCTCCATGGAAGGCGATGGCTTCCCTCCGGGAGACAAAGGCCAAGAATGGAGAGGCAGTAGTGGTGCGATTTCATCCAAGGCCGCCATTGTCATCCTGTGCCACAGGACAACGAGCACCTAGAAAGAATCGTGTCGTCGATCCAGAGGAAAATCCCCCAGATCCCTCTGGAATCCATCAGAATCCATCAGTCGCCGGGCGGGCCAATTTAATAGGCCCTGCCTTCCTATGGTGAATCACTGCCACAAGAAAGTCTAGGGCCACCAGATAGTGATCCAACCATGGCACAGGTGTAAAGTCTAATTTCTGTAATCTCAGATCACTCTGCCACCGCTCCGACAAGAAAACTAAATCCGGCATGTGGCCACCGTCCCTCGTCGGGCCCTGAATTACCTGAGTCAGGTCCATAGCTACCAAGGAAGCCATGAACTTTCGTGCAACCTCGGTACCAGTACCCAGAGAAGGCAGATTGAAGTCCCCCAGAACCATCAGCCTAGGCAACTCAAACACCAACACTGAGACGGCTTCGAGGAGCTCAGGCAGGGAGTTCCTTACCCTGCAAGGGGGGCAGGTACAGGAGTAAGACCCACAACTGACCCTTAAGACCCAACCACAGGAGCAGGGCCTCACAACCCGGAATTTGTGGAGCGGCGGCCCTGGCAACTCCCAGTGACTCCCTGGCTACGATGGCGATGCCACCGCCCTTTCCCTCGTCCCTAGGCTGGTGCCAGATACCGAACCCGGCTGGACATATTTCTGACAGAGGTATCCCATCCTCTGGTCTCAGCCAGGTCTCAGTGATGCATGCCAGGTCGGTCTGCTCCCCCAGAATATAATCTTGAATCAGGGGGGCCTTATTGCAGACCGGCCTGGCATTCATCAGCAGCAGCCTAAGGGTGGGGTCACCCTGGATCAGCTGCTCAGGACCTAGAGGTGTGACTGGGGGGCTGGAATGAGGGACAGATGCTAAACATTGGTGCCGCATTCCCCGAGTGCAGCTCGCTCCTTGGTACCCACTGTATCGCCCCATGCCCATCTCAACCCATATGTGGGCCCCTGGAACCTCCCTGCCTGCCCCAGACAGAACGCTGCCCCTCCTCCATGGCTGACAAGGCGATCTCTCCCTCCCTCTCAAAACCTACCCTCTCCTCCCCTCACCCCCACTTGTGGCACCAGGTGCATCTATCAAAAAGGGGGGAAGGCCACCTGGTCCCTCGCCCACAGGCTGCTGGCCTCTGACCTAGCAAACTGACCATGCGGCGGCCATCCCAACTCCACAGCAGCAGCGGCAGTGAAAGTCCTTTAGGTTTTTTTGTGCCACCTGATCCGTCTCCGGACACTGACACCCATCTTTCACCAGGCAAACTGGCCAGGGTACAGGCGTCCAGTGTCCACGAAGGCAGCAACAAGGTCTTCTTGTAGTCTTGCCCCGACAACTCAAGGCTGGCCTCGGCAGCAGTGGCGATTTCGGTGCCACTCTGTGCCGCCCAGCTAAATGTCCTTTCCTCTCCCCCCCCCCCCCCAATCCAGGGAGGCGAGTCTGGCCTTCCAACAAGTCTGGCCCGAATAAGGGCAAGGGGGACAAAGGGCCGTCTGACCAGCCTCCGCACCTGATGCAAATATCCCTCCCGACAAGCAGACTGGGAGAGCAGGCATCTGGAGTCCATGGTGGCTGCGGTGGCGGCGAGGTCTTCTTGGCCAGCCCTCCTCAGCTGATAAAACTTTCTCTCCCGTCATGCAGACCGGGAGGGCAGGTGTCTGGAGTCCGTGGCGGCGAGAGTCTTTATGCGCCACCCAGCCAGCCTCCACACCTGACGTCAATCTCCCTCCCGGCAAGCAGGTTGCGAGAGCAGGTGTCTGGCATCCATGGTGGTTGCGGCGGCGGCAAGGTTTTCTTGGCCAGTCCTCCTCATCTGATGGAACTCTTCCTCCCAGCACGCAGACCAGGAGGGCAGGGAGAGTAGGCATCTGGAGTCCGTGGCGGCAAGAGTCTTTATGTGCTGCCCACCCAGCCTCCGCACCTGACACCAATCTCCCTCCCGGCAAGCAGACTGGGAGAGCAGGCGTCTGGTGTCCACTGTGGCTGCAGCAGCGGCAAGGTCTTCTTGGCCAACCTGGCCAGCCCTCCTCAACTGATGGAACTCTCCCTCCCGGCACGCAGACCGGGAGGGCAGGCATCTGGAGTCTGTGGCAGTGAGTCTTTATGTGCCGCCCAGCCAGCCTCTGCACCTGATGCTAATCTCCCTCCCAGCAAGCACTCTGTCTGGGTTAATGGTGGAGGTTCCAGGGGCTCATTTAGAGGTTGTGACGGGCGTGGGGCGTTATAGCGGGAACCGTGGGGCGGGCCGCACTCGGGGAATGCGGGACCGATGCTTAGTATCTGTCCCGCGTTCTGGCCCCCCGGTTTCACCTCTAGGTCCCTTGCAGCAGATCCAGGGTGACTCCGCCCTTAGGCTGCTGCTGATGAATGCCAGGTCAGTCTGTAATAAGGCTCCCCTAATACAAGACTCTATTTTGGGGGAGCGGGACTCCCTGCCTGGGCTCCTTGAAGCCATCTCGGCATTGGCTTTGGAGTTCCCTAGACTTATGGTTTTGGGGGACTTCAATTTGCCTTCGCTGGGGTCTGGTTCCGAGGTGACACAGGAGTTCATAGCTTCCATGGCAGCTATGGTCCTGGCTCAGGTAATTCAGGGCCCGACCAGGGGCAGTGGCCACACGCCAGATTTAGTCTTTTTGTCGGGGCGGTGGCAGAGTGATCTGAGTTTACAGAAGCTAGACATAACACCTGTGCCATGGTAAGATCACTATCTGGTGGCTCTAGACTTTCTGGGGGCGACACTTCATCGTAAGGAGGCAGGGTCGATTAAAGTGGCCCGCCCCCGGCAACTGATGGATCCGGATGGATTCCAGAGGGAACTGGGGGAATTTCCTCTGGATCGGCGACACGATTCACCTGAGGCAATTGTTGACCTGTGGTACGGGTCGACGACATCTGCCTTGGATGTAATCGCTCCACTACAGCCTCTCAGAGCCCGTGGAGCTAGGTCATCCCCGTGGTTCACTGAAGAACTACGGGAGCTCAAACGGGCAAAGAGACGCCTTGAGCGCCGCTGGGTGAAGACCCAGAGCGATTCCGATTGGACACTAGCTAGAGCCGCTATTAGGGCCTACCTAGTGGCGATGGGGGTGGTGAGGAGGCAGTACTTCACCTCCCTTATTGCCTCCGCTGATAATCGCCCAGCCACCCTGTTTCGGGTGACCAGGTCCCTCCTGAGTAGGGCGGGGCCTGTGCCTGGTTGGCAGGGATCGGCTGAGGACTTTGCTGACCATCTGGTGGAGAAAATCGATCGGATCCGCTCAGGGTTCAAACTTGGCGTGGACGGGGAGGGTCCGGGGGGAGCCAGTGCGCAGTCTTGTGGTGTTACCTGGGATCTGTTTGATCCTGTTGCCCCGGATGAAGTGGACAGGCTCCTTGCAGCGGTCCGTGCCACTAATTGTCCATTGGATCCCTGTCCCGCCTGGCTGGTAAAAGCCTCTAAGACGGTGACAGGTGGCTGGATCGGGGCTATAATTAGCGCGTCTTTTCGAGAGGGGATATTTCCTGCACTGCTGAAACATGCTCTTGTGCGCCCCCTCCTGAAGAAGCCATCCCTCGATCCAGCAATCCTAACCAACTACAGACCTGTATCCAACCTTCCTTTTTTGGGGAAGGTTCTGGAGAAGGCAGTGGCACGTCAGCTGCAGGGGGTGCTGGATGAAGCGGAATATCCGGACCCATTCCAATCAGGATTCAGGCCTGGATATGGTACTGAGACTGCATTGGTCGCGCTGATGGATGATCTCTGGCGAGAGTGGGATGGCGGTCATCCGTCCGTCCTTGCTCTTCTTGACCTCTCAGCGGCCTTTGATACCGTTGACCACGGTATCCTTCTGGAACGGCTCCAAGGATTGGGGATCCAGGGTATGGTGTGGTCCTGGTTTTCCTCATTTCTGAGGGGCCGGACCCAGTCGGTGTGGTTGGAGAGCGAGAAGTCCAGTCCTAGGCCCCTAAAATATGGGGTGCCTCAGGGCTCGGTACTCTCTCCTCTCCTATTTAACATCTACATGAAGCCGCTGGGTGAGATCATCCATTCCAACGGGGTGCGGTACCACCAATACGCGGATGACACACAGTTGTACATCTCGGCCCGTGGGGACCCCAGTGATGCAGTCAAAGTCCTTTCCAGCTGTCTGGAGGCTGTTGGGGTCTGGATGGGGGCAAATGGGCTACAGCTGAATCCTAGCAAGACTGAGTGGCTATGGATAGGGGGTCCTGTGTTATCCCGGGAGCTACCATCTTTGGTTTTGGATGGGGCTGTTTTGCCCCAGACCAACCCGGTGCGCAACTTGGGGGTCCTCCTGGATTCGCGGCTGCTGTTAGAAGAACAAGTGGCGGCTGTGGCCAGGAGGGCCTTCGCCCAACTTCGGGTGATTCGCCAGTTGCGCCCACTCCTGGACCGGGACTCTTTGCTCATGGTCACTCACGCTCTGGTGACCTCCAGACTAGACTACTGTAATGCGCTCTACATGGGGCTGCCCTTGATGACCATTCGGAGGCTGCAGCTGGTCCAGAATGCCGTGGCCCGGGTGGTGATGGGGTGTGGACGTTATGCCCATGCCTCACCACTGCTTCGGGGGCTGCGCTGGTTACCAGTTTGTCTCCGGGTGCAATTCAAGGTGCTGGTTTTGACCTTTAAAGCCCTACATGGTAGTGGGCCAGGGTATCTTAGAGACCGCATCGCCCTAAGGACGTCTGTCCGTCCAACCAGAGCGGACCGGAGGGGCTCTCTAATTGTGCCATCAGCCAGGGGGGCTCGCCTCTCTGGCACGAGGAGGGCCTTCTCCGTGTCCACACCAGCCCTTTGGAACCTCCTGCCTGTGGAACTGCGTCTCCAGACGGAGTTGTTGCCCTTTAGGAAGGAACTAAAGACCTGGCTGGCGGGCCAAGTTTGGGGTGCGAGTGGGGATGGGGGTACCGTTGGGTGGTTGGTATAGAGAAGTGTGCCTTCCCCCAAGGTCCCTTCGGTTCTTGCGCACCTTTTAGGGGTGGGTTTTTTTTTAAAACTTTTAACTTTTTTATCATGTGTCTTTTATGTATTTACTGTCCGCTATGTAAACCGCCCTGAGTTGGGTTGTACCTGAGTGGGCGGTATATAAGCGTGAAAAATAAATAAAAAAATAAATAAATAAGCAGAACGGGAGAGCAGGCATCTGGCGTCCACGGCGGCGGTGGTGAGGTCTTCTTGGCCAGCCCGGCCAGTCCTCCTCAGCTGATGGACTTACAGCTGATGGAGTTACACCCAGAATTTCTCCTCTGTTGTATGTATCGACACATACATTTTCCCATGAACTACTACAGGTTGCCCCCACCCATAGCTGTGAGTTCAGTATCCACGGTTTCAGTTATTCATGGGCTAATAAATATTTAGTGAAAAGTCCCTAAAATACACAATATACATGTATTTCCAAGACACAATACTCGAGCTGGTCACTAGAGGCTGCAATCTACAACGTAATGTTGAAAAGAACTGTTTTCAGGGGAAACATTTCCTGAGTGGACCTGTAAGATCAATGGAAGCATTTGCAGCACAAACATCCTGCTTGTATTCTCCCCAGATATTGGAGGGGATGGGACTTGTACTTGGGCACAAAAAGGAATATTTACAATAAAGTGACAGCTGATCTAGTTAAACTGTGCAGCCGCCATGCACACTGCATGCTAAAAAAACAGGAAGAATATTGAAGACATCTTTAAGGAGGAAATGTAATAGGTTATCCCAATCACTTGTAAAATTAAAAATAAAACTCTCTGCAAATATTTTTTGAGCAAGTCAACCTCATTCCTCCAACCAATTTAAATTCATATAAATATATATATATAAAGGAAACCTTTGCATGAGTAAGAGCCATCTGTGTTTAAACAATATTGGTCACTACTGCAAGGGGGTTCTTCTATGGCACATTCATCCACATCTGAAAGAAATAACCACAAATCAAAAGTTAGTACTGACAGATGAATGGGACAGCATGAGAAAGAAAAACAGTTGAAAAAGAGAAAGGTCCCCAAATGCATGTGGCGGCCATTTTCTCGTACAGGAAGCTTTGGCTTTCTGGGAATTGAAGTCCAAAAAACCAGAAAGCAAAATGGCCACCGCAACTTTTATCAGCTGTTTGTCGGAGCAGGGGGATATTTTTCCCTCCACAACCAGCGTGAACAGGTAGGAGACCACGTCATCCTTTTGGGGTAGGGGTGGGCAGAGGCACCCTGGGTGCCTCTCTGATGCTAGGGGGAGCCGATTGGGGCTTTTTCCAAACACCCCTCCACACACACACCTGCCCGGACTGCTGGAAGGCAAAACAGTGGGGGAAACTCCTTCGTCGGCTGCAGTTTTGGGCTTGCGGCCAGGCGGTGTGTGTGTGTGTGTCGGAAAAAGCCCCATCGGTTACCCTTAGCCTCAGAGAGGCACCTGTGCTGGCTGAAAACCCATTTGTATAAGAACGTCATGTCATTGTTCGGGGCATGACGTTTCAAAAAATAACGCGTCGCTATTCAGATTTGACGTTATTCGGATAGATCTTTTTTGGGGTTCCAATGTATGTTGAAATTTTTTTAGCCATGATTTCTATTTGTATGTCAAAATTTTCTGTAAGTTGAACCCCGTTTGTATGTCGGGGTTCCACTGTACAACAATTTAAGGTGGCAGTGAATCTAATGCAGACCTGTTAAAGGCCCTTATCCATAACGAGCACTTAGTGTGATCAGTTTAATACTCACCCACACAAGCTTCTTCATTTCTGATCCAACCTTCTTTACAGTTGTTACAGTCTTTGTTAGTTGCACCAGTGCACGTCTTACATGAATTGTGGCAAGCTATTCGGTTAAAACAAAATTTGGACATCTTTATTTATGTATACAATGTTTTAAGTAGTTTACAATTGTGGAAGAAAACAGGGAGCAGGAATATTCTTGTTCTGGGGTGATGCTAGGATGGAACAACTGCCTTGCAGCTCTGTTTAGACTTCGTACAAAATATCAGAAAGAGATCACTTTTGTTTTTTACCCACTGTCTCTAAGCCTTCGTAACACACTCCAAAGCTCAGCACAGAACTATTAGTGTTTAAGGCTACATTGGAAGGAAATTTCTGGACTGTGGTTTCTCACCTAGATTCAAAATAATCAATGATTGATCAATAAAAAGTATAAGGAAAAGCTGATACTTAACTACATTATGGATCATATGCTCAATATTATTTCTGTTAAATCTGTAATTACATTAAAGTTGTGTATATTTCTACATTTCGAGGAAATTTAATTTAATTTAATTGTCATAGTTATATATGCCGCCCACTCAGGCAGAACCCGACTCAGGATGGCATTACAACAAGTTCAAAAAACACATAAAAAACACTTTAAAAGACCCATATCCCACCCACTTTAAAAGACCCATATCCCACCCACCCATCTCACCCACTATAAAAAAGAAGAGAGAGTTCTTAATTGTTTACATAAGCCAGCAGGCGGGGACCGTGTTCCCATTAGGACCCCACACCTGTCCTGCCAGCCAGGTCTTCAATCCTTTCCTGAAGGGCAGCAAGTCTTAGATCTATTGACTGGAGGTTCCAGAGAGTTGGTGCGGACACGGAGAAGGCCCTCCTTCGGGTGCTGGATAGATGTGCACCCCTAGTTGATGGCACTATTAGAGAGCCCCTCCGGTCCGTTCTGGTTGGACGGGCAGACACTCTTGAAGAAAGATTAGATGACCCTTGCTTTCAGAACTTTTAAAAGATCAGAACTTTGTTAGAGAATTAAAGCAATTATAGGGAATATCTAAAAAGCTCCCAGCACAAATTTTCAGTGAATTACTTCAGTACTTGTCCATAATGGCAAGTTATTTGATTAGCATTTTAAAACAAATATGATCACATTTTAAATTACCCCTGTTATTAAGCTAATAAGCAGCAAAACAAAGGGTGACTGGGGAAACCTGTTTCCTTTAGGTTGTTAGGTAAAATTTCTCCTACATTTTGGTTAAAATTAACAACACACATAGTGCAGGTTTTCATAAACTTAAATTGACAATAAGATGGAACTGAACAAGGTTTATTGATTAGGCTAGTCGGTTTTGGATGCTGATTATAGATTGCTTAGCAACAATCATTCATAAAGGTTTAGCATGCTATCCAACAACCTATTTTAAGCATATCTACTAGTTTGGCTGAGTCTAATCATTAGACCAGAACTTGGAAAAGTGTCATGTTTGGACAACAGTTCCCAAAATCCTACAACAAGCATGGCTAGTGGTCACTATGGTAGCGGTCACTATGGTAGAGGATTCCTGTTACCAGCAAACAGCTTTCCCAATTCTAGACTAATGAAATCTGTTTTCTCCCCCTTTGAGATGCTGGTTGCTATGCCATATCACCAGCTATTAAAAAGAAATAAATCCTATCATGTAGCATATGGAAAGATTCTTTAAGACACTCAAATCTGGCATTCATTTGTATATTTATTTATTTATTTATTTATTTTTCACGCTTATATACCGCCCACTCAGGTACAACCCAACTCAATTCCTTTTTAGACTAATCCTGCTGTCAAAATAGTTAAAGCAAGTATAGAATCGTACCTGTACAAACAGAATGGCTGTCATTTCTGTAAGAGTTGTAGTAGCCGTCAGAGCATTCCAAGCAAAATTCTCCTTTGTATTCTTTTTTACAACTGCATGATCCATCCCCACCTCTTGTGCCATCTCCATCACAATGTCCGTTCCCATGGCATGGCCTTTCTGATCCACCATGACAAGCTTGAATAACACAAAACAGTATTAGTAACATTTCACATAAACAAAACTAGTTGAACAGCTTAAAATAATGAATGACACACAATGATGTTACCTGTAATGTTACTTGAGGTAGTAACAGTACCTTCTAAAAAGAATTTCAATAATGTTAACATCATTTAAAAATTTATGGGGAGATTTCGAGCCATTTTCATCACAACTGAGTGCATTTTACCATCAAAAAGCAAGATACATCTTACAGTTACATAACTTTCTGGTCTACCCGATTGAACCAAGGCCATCCTCAAAATTCACTGTACAGTACAGTATTAACTTTTGGCTATCAACCTGACAAGATCCAGCAATGGCAATCACACTTATACAGTGTACTGCTCCATAGCGCTTAGTGCACTCTCTGGGAAATTCACAAAGTAATTAGCATTTTGCCCCCAACATGTTGGGGACTCATTTTACCATCCTCAGAAGGCTGAGTCAACCTTGATCCCTGTAAAGATCAAACTCACAATGTCAACAGCAGTTTTGGCTGTAGTACAGCAGTTTAACCAGTGCAACGCCAACCTGCTTTTTACTTATAAGCAACTTTTAACATATCTACACAGGTTAAGGTGTTCTCCTTTTCAAAAACTATAACCGCTTATCCATGGCTTGTTTCTTTTCCCTAACACATCCACCAATTCCCACTGAGATTGTTATTATTGGGTCAGAAAAGTAAAATCAGCCACTAGGTATTTTTGCTGCGAGAAATTAACCTGGAGATTTCCATCCGAGATGGTTCATACAGGTGACACCAAACCCAGCCTCCCCTCTACCCAATTGCATCTCCAGACGCAAAGACCCTACTCTGACAATGCAAAGCTGTAATTTTCAGTTTCTCCATATCATTCATTTCAAAGGTAATTCCAGTTCTTCATTATTATTATTTAATTACCAACACAGTCTGGACCATGTGTCCCAGCAGGGCAGCAAACTTTAATGTTCTCTATGCAAAACCATTGAAACAAATCAGGGTACTTTTTCTTCCTGTAAAAAAATCCAAAGGAAAGAACTTACTGAGCAAAACAGAATTCATGTGTGTGTCTTAGTAACTAAATATACATACATATGCATGCATGCACACTAACACACACATATACGTAAACAATTTATAAATAGCATTATGGGGTTTTTTGTCTCATGGACAATTATGGCCTCTACAGATGTTGGTGGACATATTCTGCAATTCCCAACAGCCACTGTCATTAGGGATTATGGGAGTTACAATTCACAGATATCTGGTGAAACACCATCACCTATTATTGTTCTACAGAAAACTAGTCAAAATCCTCTTACATGGTGTTGTTTGAATATTAGAAGTGTAACGCTTAAAAGCAATTGTCTAAAAAAGATCACTGTAGCCATCTTTACCTATAAGAATGGGATGTGGCCGTGCGTGTCCAAAATGCGTGTCCGCACACGTCCAGCCAATCCCGTAATGAGCCGTGTACACTTACCTTACCTCCCGAAGATCACTCCCGCAAGCCAACAGTGGGGCCAATGCCCCACAAACGCAAACATAAAAAAACCTACGCTTCCCAGCATCTTCCGCGCCGTGCCACCCGTCAGCCAATCAGGCAGGAGGACACTAGCACGGAGGAGGCAGGACAGCCGGCGCGCGTGTTAAAAAAAAGGCTGCGTGCACCCAAAACAGCTCAGCACAGGGGCAGACAGAACCAGGACTGAGGGAACAGTCTGCCTGCCGCCCCTTCCACGCCACCAGAGGGGGAAATGCAAAGGCAGCAGCCAGCCATCCGTCAGGAGAGGCGATCTCCCTGGCGGATCGCTGGCTGCCACCTTTGTATTACCCCCTCCGCTGCTTCATGTTAGTTCGCGAAACAGCGGTGGGGGTAATACAAAGGAAATGGCGGAAACAGCGGTGGAGAGGTGGCTTTTCAGGGCCGCCGGAGAGACCCTTCGTGTTATGGGTCTCTCCTCTCCGCCTCCTTCTACCCCAGGTGGCACAGCTTTGCTTGTGTTGTGTCGAGTGCGTTGAGTCAGGTGTGTTGTGTGTGGCTGTGTTGTGTGTGTGTATGGGTTATATTGTGTGGGTGTGTCCTGTGTGTGGGGTGGTTGTTGTGTCAGTGTGTGTTGTGTGGGTTTGCTGTGTGGGTTTGTTGTGTCGTGTGTGATGTGTGTGGCTGTGGGTTGTGTCGAGTTATGTGTCATGTGTGGGAGTATGTATTTTGTGTGGGGGTGTTGTGTGTGTTGTGTTGTGTGTGACTGTGGTGGGTGTGGGGAAAACCATCTTCCGTGATGGATCCCTGCCACCAGCACATAATCCAAACCTGCCCGGCAAGGCCGGGCAAAAAATGCTAGTAATCTGTCATAACCACACAATTCAATATATACCAGGTACCGCCTAGACTGATTTCTTTACATGAGGCTATTTGCCTTCCACTGTTAAACCAGTAGTGTTATGCCTGCATAGCTACGTGAGAGGATTTTGACCACTGATTCAAACCCTAATTATGAACGGCCAGCCACCCTAACTAATGAATTCCCAATACCGGCACATTTATTTATTTATTGCATTTCTATACCGCCCATTTGGATGGTATCCCACCCTGGGTGGTGTACAAACAAATAACAAATAACAGAACACACAGCAAATTTAAAAAACGACAAATATGTCACAAGCTAAAATAAAATAAAGAAACTGGAGGCTGAGGGCATAGGGACGCAACCTGACTAATTTATCGCTAAAGGGACAACACCCTGAAAAGCCTCCTTGAAGAAGAGAGTTCTTAATTGCTTTTTAAAGATAGCCAGTGATGGGGCCTGGCACAGTTCCACTGGTAGTGTTCCACAGTGTTGGTGCCGGCACCAAGAAAGTTAGGTTGCACTTACCAGTGATAACTTTTGTTCTTCGAGTATATAGTTTGTGAATACACATTATTGGGTTATGCGCTTGCGCAGAAGTTAGACCCGGAGGGGCGTGGTTAAGATGACGACGAGTTAACACACTTTTTTTGTGGGCTCGCGCTTTTCAATGAGGAATTAAATGAGAAATTAAATCTGAATACAAATAATTTCAAAAGATTCTACATGAGGAAAGTGTAAAGATCCGGCAAGTAAAAATCTCAACTGAAGATCGAAGTTCGAGAGCGGATTTGGCTGGGGAGGCAAGTGGCAAAAGCCACGACTCTCCCAGCGGTTCCGCGGCGAACGGGATCGAGGAGATTGGAGTAAGAAGTTGTAAGTTTACTGAAAATATAAAGGCTGAAACTAAGATTGCCGGCTGCGTTACGGACGGGGGTGGATTGGAAAACGGAACGAAGGAAAGCAAGTGATTGAAGGATCGAGGACGTGAAAGAAAGTAAGACGGTGGGAAAGGAGGGATAATGGCGGCGATGGTGGCAGAAAGCGAAACTTAAAGAGGGGAAACAACGGTAGAAGCTTTTGGAGTTTTACGACGGAAGGGAGAGAAAGTAAGGGGGACAAGAAGGTGAAGATTTTGGAGTGTGTGTGTTGTTGAAGGGACGGAGATTAAAGGGGCGATTGGAGATTTTGGAGGCTTTGGAGGCTTTGGAGAAGGGAGGAGGGACACCCCGTGAAGCCGCAGCCGGTGCAGAAGATGTGGCTGGCGTTCGCGCCAGAGGACTAAATAGATATGTGCTGGATCTCCTTTTTTTTTGTTTTTAAATACAATTTAAGTATTCCTTTTTCTTGACTTTTGCCTGAGTCCCTGTTTTGCCCCTCCTTCTCCGTCTTCTTCCTTGCAAGAGTTTGGATACTAGTCCCTGGATAGCACTGGGGGATTTGCTTATCGGAACATTGTTATAAAGTGGATTACAATAAACCATTGCCAATTTTTGGAGAAAGTCTTCAATCAAGCTACTGGATTACCAGGTGGAATATAAATTTGGCTTATATCAGCAAGATCCCTTTTGTATTTTTGGATTGTATTGGCTTGGAATCATTTGGCCTCAGTATTGAAAGTTTGGCTGTTGGAGTACCCCTTCTTTGTTACTGGATTACAGTCACGTTATCTTGCTTGGTCTGGCTTTTGCTTTTTGTTTGACCTTCACACGGGAGACATAATACCAACAAACACTTCCTTGCCTGTGGTGGATATATTAACTCTTTCATGGTTTGATTCTTGGCTTGTTGAGTGACTTAACATAATTGGATTATAACTCTGGAGCAGCATCAAGTTGAGAGACAAGAGGGTGTAAGAAAAGTTGCTGGGTTGAAGATGCTATTTGATATTACAATGGATAAAGTTGCAAGGGGAAAGAGCAAGGAAGAAGAAGTTGTGAAGCCAAAAAAAAAGGTAACCTTTTATCAGAAGACCCATCTCCTCCGACATCATCTCCGGAACCACCACCACTTGATCAAACACAGATAATGGTAGAATTTGGGAAGTTATTCAAGAAAATGGAAAAGATGGAGGAGTCAAGATCGAAAGACAAAAGTGAAATTATGGGAAAACAGGACAAATTGGCTACAATGTTTACAGATTTTTCAAAGAAAGTGGATCTTAATTATCAAAGAATGGATGCTAATGTAAAATTAATGCAGAATGAAATGAAATTGATGCAGGGGAATATTAAAGGGTTACATGAGGAGGAAAAGGAAATTAAGATGAAAGTGGATGTGCAGGAAAAAAGAATCGATGTTATGGAAGAGATGATGAGAAAACAGAATATTGTGATACACAAAATGGTGGAACAAATGCCAGATAAGCTAAAAGATAGAATAATTGTTTGGTTAAATAATTTGAATATGGGAAAAGTTTTTGTTCATGAGGATATTGCAAGTGTGTACAGAGTGGGACCGAGGAAGGGAAGGGTGGTACAGAGGAATGTGTTGGTTAAATTTGCAAACTGGGGAGACAAATTGAAGGTGATGGCCTTTTTAAAACAAGCTGGATCTGGCGCTTTAAAAATGGATGGAAATGATGTGGAAATATACAATGATATTTCAATGAAGGAACGTGGTTGGAGGTATAAGATGAAGCAAGTAACAAGATTTCTGATGGAAAAAGGGATAAAATACAACTGGCGATATCCACAACAGTTGAGGTTCTTTCATGAAAGGAGGTTGCATGTGATTGATGCAGAGATGGATGCGTTGGAATATATGTGTATGAATTGCAGAGAGACTCAATGAATTCTTTGCTTCAGTATTCACTGAAGAAGACAGAGACCACATGCCCAAAACAGAGCCTATCTTCGTAGGGAGGGAAACCGAAGAATTAAGCCAGATAGAAATAACCAGGGAGGAGGTCCTTGCATGTCTTGTTAAACACTAACAAATCACCAAGACCAGATGGCATCCATCCACGAGTTCTCAGGGAACTTAAAGATGAAATTGCTGATATCCTAGCCAAAATATATAATCTTTCCCTCAAATCAGGCTTTGTGCCTGATGACTGGAAGGTAGCGAATGTAACACCAATTTTCAAAAAAGGATCCAGGGGTGATCCAGGGAATTACCGACCTGTCAGTTTGACATGTGTTCCAGGTAAAGTGATGGAAACCATCCTAAAAGATAGAATTAATAGGCACATAGGAGAGAAGGCGCTGCTAAAGGAGAGCCAACATGGCTTTTGCAAGGGCAAATCATGCCTCACTAATCTGTTGGAATTTTTTGAGAGTGTCAACAAGCATGTGGATAAGGGGGATCCAGTTGACATTGTTTATCTGGACTTTCAGAAGGCTTTTGACAAGGTCCCACACCAAAGGCTCTTGAATAAACTTACCAGTCATGGAATAAAGGGACAGGTCTTGTCCTGGATCAGCAACTGGCTAAGGGACAGGAAACAGAGGGTAGCACTAAATGGACACTTCTCCAAGTGGAGGGAAGTAAAGAGTGGGGTCCCCCAAGGTTCAGTACTGGGACCCCTGCTTTTCAACCTCTTCATAAATGATCTAGAGGTAGGAGTAAAAAGCAAGGTAGCCAAATTTGCTGACGACACTAAATTATACAGGGTAGTGAAAACTGTGAGAGATTGTGAGGAGCTCCAGAGGGATCTCTCGACACTGGGGGAGTGGGCAAAACAGTGGCAAATGAGTTTCAACATTAGTAAGTGCAGAGTGATGCATGTTGGGGCAAAGAACCCCAATTACATTTATAAACTGATGGGGTCTGAACTCTCTACGACAAACCAGGAAAGGGACCTTGGTGTCCTGGTGGACAACTCAATGAAGGTGTCAACCCAGTGTGCCTCAGCAGTGAAAAAAGCAAACTCAATGCTAGGGATCATTAGGAAGGGTATAGAAAATAAGTCAGCAAGTGTAATTTTGCCTCTTTATAAATCTATGGTGAGGCCCCATCTGGAATACTGTGTACAGTTCTGGTCGCCATACCTCCAGAAGGATATTATGGAGCTGGAAAAAGTGCAGAGGAGGGCAACCAGAATGATTAGGGGACTGGAACACTTTCCTTACCATCTGAGGCTGCAACGGTTGGGCCTCTTCACTCTTGAACGACGACGTCTAAGAGGTGACCTGATTGAAGTTTATAAAATCATGCACGGTGTGGACAAAGTAGATAAGGAAAAACTGTTTTCCCTATCGCATAACACTAGAACTAGGGGACACTCCATGAAACTTTTGGGTACTAGTTCTCAAACAAATAAGAGAAAGTACTTTTTCACCCAGAGGATCACTGGTCTATGGAACTCCCTGCCAGAAGAAGTGATAACAGCTGTCAGTCTTGACAGCTTTAAGAAAGGATTAGACAAGTTCATGGAGGACAAGAGTATCAATGGCTATAATTATGGATACTTAAGGACAACCTCCGGGTTGGAGAGATAGGCAGGATATATCTCAATATCATTTCCAGGGAATCCTAAGCAGGTGAAGGCATCTGCTTGGGAATAATACCCTGAAGGAAATGGTGAGCCACTGTGTGAGACAGAATGCTGGAATGGATGGGCTGTGGCCTGTTCCAGCAAGGCTGTTCTTATGTTCTTATGACTTGGTTAAGGCATCTTCAAGGGAATGGTTGACATTGAGGAAGGCCTTGTTGGAATCTGGGGCGATAAAAAGGGATTACGGTGGAGCAAGGGAGGAGGGGCCAGCGGGAGGAGAGGACACAGAAGAGCCGGAGTTGCAAGTGTTGATGGTAACTGAAATGGGGGGAAGTAAGGGTCAGCAGGCTGGAAAATAGGTGGAATGTTTGTAGGGAAGATGAGTTGAAGTAAGATTGTGAATTAAATCAGATTTTGTATAAGAGGTATATTAGCGCTTGAGCTTTCATTGTAACGTCGTCTTTCATGTTCCCCCCTCCCCTTTTCGGATGACGGAGGCGTTCTTTTTGGCTCAAGAAGTGGGGAGGGTATTAGTGAATGTTTTTTGTGTTATTTGTTTTTTTAGTTATTGTGGGTTAGATGGCATCACATCCAAGAGAGAAATCAGAGATGGTAGAAGAAGATGGGTAATTATATTATGAGGTCTATTAAAATATTATCGTGGAATGTGAAAGGTACAGACTCACAGATTAAGAGGAGAAGAATTCAATCAGCTTTGAAGAGGGATAGGTCAGATATAGTTTTTCTTCAGGAGACTCATCAAAAAGCTCAGGATATAAATAAAAAAAAATTTAGGCTGGATGCAGCATTATGAGAGTTCATACGGCACATCAAAGTCAAGAGGGGTGGCAATTTTGATAGGAACTAGACTGGGGTTTGAGATAGTTAATAGGATATCGGACCCCTAGGGTAGATATTTGATTGTGAAAGGGAAGATAGATGAGGAGGAAATAACATTGGTGAATGTATATGCCCCAAATGATCATCAGACTGAATTCTTAGAAAAAATTCGTAAAATATTGGTAAAAGAGAAAACAACGAGGATGATTGTGGCTGGGGATTTTAATCTGATAAAATCTAATTTAGATTGTACAAATATATTAAGATGTGGAAAAGGAATTAAAGGACAAACACTGGATAATTGGATGATATCCTTGGGACTGAAAGATACTTGGAGGGAACTTAAGGGAACAGAAAGGGTCTATACTTATTTCTCACAGGTCCATAATTCATATTCCAGAATTGACTATATATTTGTAACAGAGAATATGAATAGAAATCTGGAGGAAATAGAAGTTGGGATTTTTAAGGAGTCAGATCATTCGAAAGTTGTGATGGAAATTAGGATGGACGGTAAAAAGAGGATGAGAAGGGCGTGGAGATATGATGACAAACTATTTAGGGATCAAAAATGTAAGGAGCAAATTAGCGAGAGGTGGGAAGAAAACTGGCAGTGGAATGATAATGATGAGGTAAACTTTAATGTGGTCTGGGATACCATGAAGTCGGTTTTTAGAGGTGAAAGTATTAGATTAGCTAGTATTAAATACAAAAAGTTTAAGACTTTGCAAGACAAAAATGAAAAGGATATAAAGAAATTGCAGGAGGAACACGCAAGGACAAAGGATAGGAAGGTTTTTGAGGATTTGCAAAGAGTAAAGGGGGAATTGGTTCGTAAGGATATAGAAAAAGTGAAGGGGGATTTGGTGTATTTAAAAAGAGAATATTTTGAATTTAGTAACAAAAATTCAAGGTTATTAGCACGAGCAGCTAAAAAAAGAGGGAAAAGAGAGAAATTGGAGTCTTGATAAATGAACAAGGGGTGAGATGTAATAAAACTAGAGATAAGTGTAAAATTGTGAAATAATTTTATCAGGCCTTATATGCAAAAAAAGAGAGATATAGACAAACTCAAAACTCAGTTAGAGAGACAAAAATATACTAGTATAAAACAGGAACATAAGGGGAAAATGGAAGAACGAATAACAGAAAAAGAGATAAAAGAGGTAATAGCTGGATTGAAAATGGGTAAAGCACCAGGGGAAGATGGGTTACCGGCTGACTTTTATAAGGAATTCAAGGATATAGTGGTTCCGAAGTTGGTAAAATTGTACAATTATATTCTGGATGGGGGACAAATTCCGACCTCATGGTATAGGACCACGATTGTTTTGCTGCCAAAACCTGGAAAAGATTTAGAAAAAGTGGAATCTTATAGACCTATTTCATTGATCAACCAAGATGCCAAAAATTTTATGGCAATATTGGCAAATAGGTTAAATAAATTTATGGGCAATTATATAGAAGTAGATCAAGTTGGTTTCTTGAAAGGAAGACATATGGCGGATCTGACAAGAAGAACATTAGATTTATTGGATATAGTGAGGCAAACAAAGGAAAAAGTAGGTTTGATATCCTTGGATATATTTAAAGCATTTGATTCTTTGCAGTTTGTGGCAATAAAGGAAATAATTAAAAGTTATGGTTTTGGCGACAAATTTAGAAGAATAATTGATCAGTTATATCAACAAGGCATAGCTACTGTTAGAGTGAACGATGAGGTTACAGACGAGGTAAAATTAGAAGCAGGAACGAGACAGGGCTGCCCGTTATCTCCAATTTTGTTTATTATGGCCATGGAGTTGTTAGCTAAGGCTATCAGGGACAATAAAGGAATAAAAGGAGTCATGGGAACTAAGATAAGTTTGTATGCCAATGACACTCTGATAATTGCTAAGCATCCAGAGAGGGCTTTAGACAGGATTCAAACTCAATTAAAAAGATTTGAAGACATTACAGGCTTGAGGATAAACTGGGATAAATCGGAAATGATGTTATGTAATATAAGTAAGGAAGATCAGAAGAGGATGAAAGGGATGGGTAATATTCAAATTAAGGATAAACTGAAATATTTAGGGGTAAATATTTCATATAATTTTGAAGATTTGAAGAGATTGAATTACAATAATTTGAAAGTAGAAATTAAAGCTAGAATTAAGAATCTTCAAAAACTAAAATTGTCATGGTTTGGAAGAATAGCTATCACTAAAATGATGCTTTTGCCTAGGTTAAACTTTTTATTTGATGCTCTGGCAATTCAAATGAAAGAGAAGGAAATTAAGGATTTTCAAAAATTATTTAATGATTTTTGTAATGGTGGAAAGAGATCAAGATTGTCAAAAAATGGTATTTATCTCAGAAAGAAGGTGGAGTAGGGATGCCGAATTTGTTGTCTTACTATCGAGCGTTTCAAATCAAGAATGTGGTAAAGATTTTGGCTGAGGGAAAAGCTCTATGGGAAGACATTGAAATGAAAGATTATAAACACATAGGCAAAATCCTTTTTTTAGGGGTTAGTTCGGGAAAATTAATAACTAAAAATACTATGATGAAGGGACTGGTAAACACTTGGAAAAAAGTAAAGAAGGTTTTGGCTCCAAATACCTCACCAATCATAGAATTGGAAGATATAGCAGACTTTCCGGTAAAAATAAATAAAAGGATAAAAGAGATATTGGTAAAAAATGGTGTAACCCTTCTTAAAGATTGGATACAGACCTGTAAAGTTAATGATAGAAGAAATGATTTGTTTGCTGAAATGAACTTGAACTGGTTTCAGACTGTGATGGTAAATAAATGGAATGGTAAATACTGGAGAAAACCGGAATTGTATAGAGAAATGACAGAATTTGAGGTGTTGATTTCAAAATTAAGAAAAGGAGATGGAGCTATTAAGGGTGTAGTTAGTAAATTGTATAAAATGCTGAATATCGAGGGTGATCCACATGAGGCCTTAATGTGGCATGAGGCCTTAACTCTCTGGAACCTCCTGCCAAGAGATCTAAGACTTCAAAGAGAATTGCTGCCCTTCAGGAAAGGATTGAAGACCTGGCTGGCAGGGCAGGTGTGGGGCCCCAATGGGAATACGGTACCCGCCTGCTGGCTTATGTAAACCATTAAGAGCTCTCTCTTCTTCTTTTTATAGTGGGTGGGATGGGTGGGTGGGGTATGGGTCTTTTAAAGTGGGTGGGATATGGGTCTTTTAAAGTGTTTTTATGTGTTTTTATAATTTGTTGTAATGCCGCCCTGAGTCGGGTTCTGCCTGAGTGGGCGGCATATATAAATATGACTATTAAATTAAATTAAATTAATGTCAAGTTGGGAACAGGAATTGAATATAAAGATGGAAAAAGATATATGGAAGCATAAATGGAAAAAGAGGATAATGAGAAAGTTATCAGTTAGAATTAAGGAGCATAACTTTAAAATGTTGTGGAGGTGGTACCTGACCCCGGTGAGGTTGCAGCAAATGGATAATAAAAAAGATAAATTGTATTGGAGATGTAAAAAGGAAATTGGAACATACGAACATATGTGGTGGAGTTGTACTGTGGTTAAAGAATTTTGGAGAAAGGTGGAGAAGGAGATTAAAGATATAATGGGTAAGAGAATTAAACTGGGGTCGGGTTCCACCATGTTAACAGATTTAGAAGGTTTTAACCTAAACAAGGATGAAAAAGAATTATAGGAAATAATTCTTACAACGGCTAGACAATGCATAGCTAGAAATTGGAAAATGACATAAATATAAAGATAGAAGAGTGGTATAAGGAGATGTGGAATTTAGCATTGAATGATAAATTAACTTGGGAAATAAATAAGAAAAAGGGTATTATTAAAGAAAATAGACTTTGGAATATTTGGTGTGCTTTTGTGGATCAATCTCTTAGAGGGGGAGAAGTAAGCAAACCTGTACCTGATCAAATTGCCTTTTGGATGGAAAGTATTAAGAATCTCTGATTTCTCTGGACATTGTAAATATCACGGGGTGAGCATGCCCATATAATTTAATATGGGTATGCATGTATGTAGGTTTGTATGTGTGCGTATATGTGCGCAGGTGCATGTATGCGCTGGTGCACATATATGCATACTGTAATGTTTTATCATAAATAATAAATTTGTGAAATAAAGGGTATATCATGCACATTACTTGAGATTTAAAGTTTAAATCACCAGCTATAAAGATTGTTTAATAATGCACTAATGTATTAGTTTAAAAAGATATTGGTGCCAGAAGGTAAAATGATATATTGTGTATGTATTGCCAAAATGTATTTTCTATTTTTCTATATGTATATGTGTGTTATATTATTTGTTGTAATTTTGTTTGAAAACCAATAAAAATAATTAAAAAGAAAAAAAAGAAGCTAGACCCAAGGCTTTCAAAGCTAATTGGTTAAAGTTTTGGCAGTAAGACCGCCCACCGTACCGCCCACCCTTAGGCGCCATTTCAACATTTCTCCTCAGTTCCATACTTAAGCTAAGCACAGGATAAATCAACTGATCTCATCCGTGCAGCCTAAGTGGGGAGGAAGGGTGGGTAGTGTGTATTCACAAACTATATACTCGAAGAATGAAAGTAATCACTGGTAAGTGTAACCTAACTTTCTCCTTCGTATAGTTTGTGAATCCCCACTATTGAGAGATTAGCAAGCTCACACTTACTTGGTAGGCGAGCAGTCAGATGAGAGGAATCCATAGGGAAGCATGCCAGTCAGTCAGGATGGACCGTCATGGGCGAGGAGCCTGGAGCCCTCTGGCAAGGACAACCCAACCAAGTCTGGCATTCGCAGTGGCTCTGGTGTCCATCCGGTAATGTTGGACAAATGTGGAAGGTCTGGACCAGGTGGCAGTCTTACAGATGTCCTCGAGCGGTGTGCCCTCCAAAAAGGTGGTAGAGGTCGAAACAGCACGAGGAGAATGTGCTCTGATATGTGGTGGAGGAGGCAGTGAAGCATTCTCGTAGGTGAGATAGATGACAGATGTGATCCATTTAGAGAACCTCTGAGATATGATGGGTTCACCTCTGGATTTGCCTCCATAGGCAACAAAGAGATGTTGTGTCTTTCTAAATTGCCTGGTCCTACTGGTGTAGAACAAGAGAGTACGATTGACCTCAAGGGAATGCCATATCCTCTCTTGAGGAGTACTTGGATTTGGGAAGAAAGTAGGCAGAGATGGATTGAGCCAAATGAAAATCCGAAACCACTTTAGGCAGAAAGGTGATGTCGGCGTGGAGGACCACACGGTCATTGTAAAACTTAATGAATGGTGAGTCAGCAAGTAGTGCGGTCAGCTCGCTTGCACATCTAGCCGAAGTAATGGTGGCGAGAAACACAGTCTTCCATGTGAGGAAACGGATGTCTGCGGTAGCTAATGGCTCAAGTGGAGCCTTGGTAAGGGCAGTGAGAATGGTGGATGAAGACCATTGTGAGGTTGGAACCTTGACAGGCAGAAAAGCATTACGTAGTCCCTTGAGAAATCTCTTCACCATTTGGTCCCGGAAGGCCGTAGAGGTGGGAGCACCAGTTGGGGAATGAGCAACTATGGCAGCCAAATGGACCCTGATGGACACATGTCCGAAGCCAGATTCTGCCAAATGGAGGAGATACTCCATCACGTCCTGGAGGCTAGCACCGCCTAGATCTCATTGTTTGGAGATCATGAAGCGACGAAACCGCTTGAATTTGGAGGTGTAAGACTTCCGCGTGGAAGGCTTTCTAGCCATCTCAAGTATCCTTGCTAGTCTGGGGTTATCTCCCACGCCGTCAGATGAAGGCTGGGCAAGTCGGAGTGGAGGAGCTGACCCTTCTCCATGTGAAGCAAGGACGGGGAGTTCGGTAGTGTAAGTGATCATGAGGACAGTTTGAGCAGAAGCGGATACCACGGTTGGCGTGGCCACGCCGGTGCAACAAGAATCGCATGTGCTTGTTGGTGGAGCATCCGAGTGAGGATGTTCTGGACAAGTGGAAACGGAGGGAACACATGGGATAGTCCTGATCCCACCGTTTCATGAATGCATCTCCTTCGGAGCCCTGCCCGATCCCTCCTCTGGAGCAGTACCTCAGGCACTTGTGGTTGCTCTCCAATGCAAACAGGTCGCGATCTGGGAACCCCCCATTGCTGGCAAATGCTGTGAAACACCTGATCGTCTAATTCCCATCCGTGAGTCGTTGAGGTGAGTCGACTCAGACGGTCGGCATGAACATTCAGTTTGCCCTGAATGTGGACCTCTATGGGAAAGATGTGTCTCTCCAGGCACCACTCCCCAAGTTGCACTACCAGGTAGTGTCATGGATCTCATTCCTCCCTGTTTGTTGATGTAGGCAATTGCGGTGTTGTTGTCCGAGGCAATCTGGACCGCCTTGCCCGACAGGACAGTCACGAAGAACCGCAGGGCCTTCCAAATTGAGAGAAGTTCCAGTTAATTGATGTGAAACATTGCCTCCTCTGGGATCCACACCCGCAAACAGCTCCCCATCCAAGGTTGCTTGCGTCGGTCGAAATTTGCACAGATGGTTGTGGGGGGTACAAATGTTTCCCCATTGTCAAGTTCATTGGTGTGGTCCGCCATACCAGCTGGTCCACCAGTTCCCGAGGAGGGAATAGTCGTTTGGACTGGCTTTCCATCAGGGGGTCGAAGACGTGAAGGAGCCAAGACCGGAGAGACCGTAGCTTCAGCTTGGCATGAGGGGTGACTGTCATGGTAGAGGCCATCAGCCCTAGCGGTCTTTATGCACGATGCGCCCTGACAAATGGTTTGCGCTCACCTCGGTGATGTCCTGTAGGTGCTTCCGGGGGGGGGGGGGGGGTGTTAAGCCCTGACTGCGAGTGAGTCAAGTACAGCTCCAATGTACTCTACACATTGAGATGGATTCAATTTCGATTTGGTGAAATTGATCCGAAGGCCAAGATTCTCCATCAGCCTGACTGTGTACGCTGTGTCCCGAATGGCATCGTGCCTGGTGGGGGAGGCAATCAGCCAATCATTGATGTAAGGGAATACCCTATCCCTTTCAGTCAAAGAAAAGCTGCCACTGGTGCCATACACTTCATGAAGATCTGTGGTGCCGTGGACAGTCCGAAGGGAAGACAGCAATACTGGTATGCTTGATCCCCTACCAGAAAACGAAGAAACCGTCTGTGCTCCTCGAGGATGCTCACGTGAAAGTACGCATCCTTCAGGTCTATCACCGTGAACCAATCCCCTTTGTTGATGAGGGAAAGGACGGCAGGGAGCGTGACCATTTGGAACTTCCTTGTGTGAATGGACTTGTTGAGCTTTCTGAGGTCTAGAATCGGATGGAGACCTCCATCTTTTTTCTGGACCACGAAGTACCTCGAGTAGAAGCCGCTGCTCCAGGCAGTCCGAGGGACCAGCTTGATGGCGCCCTTGGACAGTAGAGATAACACCTCCTCCCGAAGTTGTGGGGAGGGTGTGGTATGACGGAGCTTGCCGACCTGAGGAACCCATTCGAACTCAATGGCGTAACCAGCGGATAAGATCTCCAAGACCCACTGGTCGTTCGTAATGTTTGTCCATGCGTGGAGGAAGTCCCAAAGCGGAAGGTAGAGAAGATGAAGGTGGGGAGTCTCGGTCTCAGGGGAGTCAAACCCGTGACTTTGACACATGCCATCGGGATGCTTACCCTGGTGGTAAGAGTTGTAGCATTGATGGCCCTGGTGCCTTTTCAGGCAGTAAAAGCCCATTTTGTTTTGATCTGGTTGCTGGCGTTGTTGTTGAGGGTTACCTTGGTACCGAGAACATAAGAACATAAGAACATAAGAACAGCCTTGCTGGAACAGGCCACAGCCCATCCAGTCCAGCATTCTGTCTCACACAGTGGCTCACCAT
This sequence comes from Bradypodion ventrale, assembly GCA_035047345.1. Classification (NCBI taxonomy): domain Eukaryota; kingdom Metazoa; phylum Chordata; class Lepidosauria; order Squamata; family Chamaeleonidae; genus Bradypodion; species Bradypodion ventrale. Next base: position 142,888,755 of record JAWDJE010000005.1, read on the forward strand.
TTCCTTCAGGGTATTCCCAAGCAGATGCCTTCACCTGCTTAGGATTCCCTGGAAATGGCATTGAGAGATATCCTGCCTATCTCTCCAACCCGGAGGTTGTCCTTAGGTAGCCATAATTATAGCCATTGATACCCTTGTCCTCCATGAACTTGTCTAATCCTTTCTTAAAGCTGTCAAGACTGACAGCTGTCACCACTTCTTCTGGCAGGGAGTTCCATAGACCAGTAATCCTCTGGGTGAAAAAGTACTTTCTCTTATTTGTTTGAGAACTAGTACCCAAAAGTTTCATGGAGTGTCCCCTAGTTCTAGTGTTGTGCGATAGGGAAAACAGTTTTTCCTTATCTACTTTGTCCACACCGTGCATGATTTTATAAACTTCAATTAGGTCACCTCTTAGACGCCGTCGTTCAAGAGTGAAAAGGCCCAACCGTTGCAGCCTCAGATGGTAAGGAAGGTGTTCCAGTCCCCTAATCATTCTGGTTGCCCTCCTCTGTACTTTCTCCAACTCCATAATATCCTTCTGGAGGTATGGTGACCAGAACTGTACACAATATTCCAGATGGGGCCTCACCATAGATTTATAAAGAGGCAAAATGACACTTGCTGACTTATTTTCTATACCCTTCCTAATGATCCCTAACATTGAGTTTGCTTTTTTCACTGCTGAGGCACACTGGGTTGACACCTTCATTGAGCTGTCCACCAGGACACCAAGGTCCCTTTCCTGGTTTGTCGCAGAGAGTTCAGACCCCATCAGTTTATAAATGTAATTGGGGTTTTTTGCCCCAACATGCATCACTCTGCACTTACTGATGTTGAAGCTCATTTGCCACTGTTTTGCCCACTCCCCCAGTGTCAAGAGATCCCTCTGGAGCTCTTCACAATCTCTCACAGTTTTCACTACCCTGTATAATTTAGTGTCGTCAGCAAATTTGGCTACCTTGCTTTTTACTCCTACCTCTAGATCATTTATGAAGAGGTTGAAAAGCAGGGGTCCCAGTACTGAACCTTGGGGGACCCCACTCTTTACTTCCCTCCACTTTGAGAAGTGTCCATTTAGTGCTACCCTCTGTTTCCTGTCCCTTAGCCAGTTGCTGATCCAGGACAAGACCTGTCCCTTTATTCCATGACTGGTAAGTTTATTCAAGAGCCTTTGGTGTGGGACCTTGTCAAAAGCCTTCTGAAAGTCCAGATAAACAATGTCAACTGGATCCCCCTTATCCACATGCTTGTTGACACTCTCAAAAAATTCCAACAGATTAGTGAGGCATGATTTGCCCTTGCAAAAGCCATGTTGGCTCTCCTTTAGCAGCGCCTTCTCTTCTATGTGCCTATTAATTCTATCTTTTAGGATGGTTTCCATCACTTTACCTGGGACACATGTCAAACTGACAGGCCGGTAATTTCCTGGATCACCCCTGGATCCTTTTTTGAAAATTGGTGTTACATTCGCTACCTTCCAGTCATCAGGCACAAAGCCTGATTTGAGGGAAAGATTATATATTTTGGCTAGGATATCAGCAATTTCATCTTTAAGTTCCCTGAGAACTCGTGGATGGATGCCATCTGGTCCTGGGGATTTGTTAGTGTTTAGCTTAACAAGACATGCAAGGACCTCCTCCCTGGTTATTTCTATCTTGCTTAATTCTTCGGTTTCCCTCCCTACGAAGATAGGCTCTGTTTTGGGCATGTGGTCTCTGTCTTCTTCAGTGAATACTGAAGCAAAGAATTCATTGAGTCTCTCTGCAATCTCTGTTTCCTCTTTAATAACCCCTTGCCTTCCATTGTCATCTAATGGTCCAATGGCCTTCCTAGTTGGGTTCTTACTTCTAATGTACTTAAAGAAGTCTTTGTTATTTCTCTGAGTATTTTTAGCTATACGCTCCTCAAAGTCTTGCTTTGCTTTCCTGCTTTCCTTGCATTTGTTCTGCCAGAATTTATGTTTCTGCCTGCTGTCCTCATTTGGACAAGCCTTCCATCTTCTAAATGAGCTTTTCTTGCTCTTGATCACTTCCCGAACAGCTCCTGTAAGCCACATCGGAGTCCTCTTGGACCTGGCAGTGCACTTTTTCCTTTTGGGTATGCATTCCAATTGAGCCTCTGTTATTGTTTTTGTAAACAGCCTCCATGCCTCTTGGAGTGTTTGGACTCTCTCAATTTTCCCTTTCAGTTTCTTTTTTACTAGTTTCCTCATCTTTGGGAAATTTCCTTTTTGAAAATTTAAGGTCTCTGTGTTAGATTTTATCAGTGACTTGCGGTCTATGATCAAGTTAAACATAATTGAGTTGTGGTCACTGTTCCCTATTGGATCAGTCACATTAACATCTTGCACCAGATCCTGAGTATTACTCAGGATCAAGTCAAGGATTCTTGTACCTCTAGTTGGGTCTTCAACCATCTGTCCCAGGGAACAATCATTGAGCATATCTAGGAACTTTATCTCTTTATCATGTGCTGAACAACAGTTCACCCAGTCTATGTGAGGGTAATTGAAGTCCCCCATTATAACCAGACTTTCCTTCTTGGATGCCTCCTTTACAACATTCTCCAACTGCCAGTCTCCCTCAAGAGTTTGGGTCGGAGGCCGATAGTATATGCCTACTGTTAGACCATCCTTGTGGCCTGGTACTCTTACCCACAGAGCTTCTAATGGTGACTCCAAATCACCTAGATATTCCAATTCATACGATTTTATCACTTCTTTGACATACAAGGCTACACCACCTCCTGTTTGCCCCTTCCTATCCTTCCTGTACAGTTTGTAGCCTGGGATATCCCATTGGTTATCATCCGTCCACCAGGTTTCAGTGATACCAATAATATCAATATTTTTATCTATTGCTAAGTATTCCAGCTCCCCTATTTTGTTACGGAGGCTTCTGGCATTTGTATACAAGCATTTATATATGCTTTCCTGATACAGTCTTTTGAGTCCAGTTGCATTGTTAGACTGCCTCTTGCATCCTTCTGCTAGAGTGCTGGTGACTAGCTCCTTGCTCTGCTCAGTAATTTTTGCATCCTCCTCACTACTCAAGTACACACTTTCCCGAACCGGATGCTGCCCAGCTCCTGTCGGCTTTCCCCCAGTTATCAGTTTAAAAGCTGCTCTGCAGCCTTTTTGATGTTGAGTGCCAGCAATCTGGTCCCATCATGGTTTAAATGCAACCCATCCCTCCTGAACAGATTTGGCTTGTCCCAAAATGTTCTCCAGTTCCTGACAAATCTGAAGCCCTCCTCTCGACACCACCGCCTCATCCACGCATTGAGGCTTCTGAGCTCTGCCTGCCTGGTAGGTCCTGCGCGAGGGACAGGCAGCACTTCTGAAAATGCTACCTTGGAAGTCCGGGACTTCAATCTTCTTCCTAACAACCTAAATTTGGCTTCCAGGACAGACCGCTTGGCCTTCCCAACATCATTAGTACCAACGTGTACCATGACAACTGGCTCGTTCCCAGTTCTCTCTAACAATCTATCTAGATTTCTTGTGATGTCTGCAACTTTTGCACCTGGCAGGCAAGTCACCATACGGTTATCATGTGCATCACAAATCCATTTCTCTGTATTTCTAATTATTGAATCGCCTAGTACAAGGAGCCTCTCTCCTGCAATCTGTTCATCTACATGCACCTCATCAACCTTATTATGGGAGAGAACCTCAGTTTGTTCCTGTTGTTCATCTTCCTGGATCTCATCAAGTGTGATGAAGGAGAGATCATCAGGTGGAACCAGTTGTTCCTCTGTGTGTTCCTCATCAGGTGTGATAAGGGAAAGAGCCTCAAATTTATTCTGTAATTTCAGACTCTCAGAGTGATCCCCTACTCTTCTCCTCCTTTGAGTCACATTTGATTGGTACTTTGATTGGTACTTGGGCTTGGTGGACGAGGTAGTGGTCAAGGTGAGACCCAAGAACTTCGCAGTCAAGTTGGTCTGGTGGAGTTCATTGAGGACCTTGTCTGTATCTTGTCCAAACAGTCCCTGGCCATCAAAGGGAAACTCCTCAATCAACCGTTTGGTAGGGTCGTCCCAACTGGTAGCCCTGAGCCATGCATGGCGTCGCAAAAGGATAGCGGAGGACATGTCCTTTGCAGCATAGTCATTGATATGGCGTGCAGTACGCATCTGCTGTTCCACCAGGAAGTCACCCTCGTTACAGAGGGAATCGAGCTCTTGCTGAACCTCAGACAGAAGCTTGGCAGCCAGAGTTTTGGCCTTCTCCCATAGGTGGCACTGATAAAGTCCCATAGCGGCTGAGTAGTTAGCCACACGGAGAAAAGGGGAGCCCGTTGCGTAAAACTTCCTCCCAATGGCATCCAGTTTCTTTCCTTCCTGAGTCAATGGGACGGGGAAACCGGTGACCGCTGTTTTATTTTGGAAGGCCTTGACCACTAGTGAGTTCGGCAGGGGATAGGCCTGCAGGAACTCGACGTTCTCATCTAGTACCCGGTACATACCATTGATCCGGGACGAGATAGAGTGAGAAGACACAGGTTTCTTCCATGTGGCCCTGGCTGAGCTAAGCATTGAGGGCATCATGGTGATGTGTACAGGCCGGATGGCTTTCTTGTCCAACTTGGCCGTCATCTGGTCCTTAGCCTCGATGGGTGGTTGGTCAGCCTTGATGTTCAGTGCTGAGCCGAGACACGTGAGCATGGCCGTGAGGGATTTCTGATCCTCACCACGCGGTGAATCAACAGCACCGATCGTTAGCTCGGGTGTCTTCTCTGCTTCAACATCACCCCCTTCATCTGCCGAGGATGATGCGGAGTCATCCAAAGACGACGGGGGGACCCTCGCTGTGACGTCCGGACCACGCCAGTATGGCCTGGGTGGTTCGACGGAGTGGGTGTTCATCACGTCAGCATCGGAACCACGCCAGTCGGCCCTGGACGGTTCTGCTGAGCAACAGCTCGGCCCTTGGGAGGCCAGCAGAGCAACGACGGGAACAGTAGGAACAGCAGAGGTGGATGCGACCGGAACCGTGGATGAAGTCGTGGTAGAGGCCCAGAACTGCTCCACAAAAGTCTTAGCCATGGTCTCAAACATAGACCTGAACAAGTACATCTGGATTGCAGTGTCAGGAGCTGGTATGCAAGAGCTGGAGAGGCCAAAACGGTGTTGGAAAGTGTGGCTGTTGAAACGGTCGGCCTAGGCGTTGGCAAAACAGGAACACGGCGTGCCGGTGACCTACCATGGAGAGACGGTGGAGAAGGAGAAGGAGGCAGAGGCCACACCATCAGGGAAGAAGAGCCGGACTTGGGAGCTTTGGTGGGAGACTCAGAAGAGGACCGTCCCCCACACATGGAGGAACCTGGCGAGGGGCATCTGGTGGTGGAAAAGGGTGGAGATGGCCGAGGCGAGAAATGAGGACAAGGCGTAGGGGATAAAAAATGGTGGCCCTCCACGTTTTGTCTTCTCTTCTTCTCTTCAGCCTTGTCCTTCTTCTTCTTGTGTGTAATCAACAGAGAAGTGGTAGACTCGGTGGCCATTTTGGAGTCGGTCTTGTGAGAAGTAGCCTTGGCAGTTGAGGAGGCCGGAGCTAAGGTGAGGTCCATGAGGTGCACGTTAAGGCAGTTACTCCTGTTTTGCACAGCCAGGCGTGTAAATTTCTTACAGTGTATACAAGATTGACTGTGATGAGCCTCTCCTAGGCAGAAAAGGCACTCGTTGTGACCGTCCAAGGCAGGGAACTTCTTGTGCCAAGATACACACTATTTAAATGCGGCCGAGGCCATGAAAATTTTCAGGGAGAATTTTCTCCGCAGGGGAGAGAAGTCCAATTGCTCGCCGCGAAGTGAACAAAAGGTTGGAAAAATATACTGCTCAAAAAAATAAAGGGCATACAAAAATAAGGCAGCCCACGATCTGAATGACTGAAATACTATATTCCACATACTGTAGTCAAATGTGCTCACAACAAAATCACACAAAACTTAACGATGGGAATCAAATTCATCAACCCACAGAGGTCTGGATTTGGAGTTACAGTGATACCTCATACAACGTCCAAACTTGGTTCCACAAGTTTGGACTTTATACGGATTTGGACTTTGTATGAGGTATGCAAAATCCTAGCCGTGATGCCTCATACAACGTCCAAATCCTTGCCGCGATGCCTCATACAACGTCGTTTCCATAGAGATACATTGTACTGTAACAGCACAGACTTCAGGGCAAAGTCAAGGAAACAGACAGAACTTTTAGAAATCATGTTTGTCTAAAGGCTAAATACATTACAAAAACATGTCAAAATCCAAAATCACGCTCAAAACCACTCCTAAACTCTCTTTGCCTCGTGCATAACCCACAAGAGCAACGCACGCATGCGTCCTGCCTTTTATACTGCCCAGGCACAATGCAACCTGGGAGAAACCCCACTTTGTATGAGGCAACTTTTTTCAAGGAATTAGGCGATGTTGTATGAATTCGATGTTGTACAAAGCGGACTTTGTATGAGGTATTACTGTACACTCAGAGTGACAGTGGAAGAAAACACTACAGGCTGATCCATCGGTGATGTAATGTCCTTAAATCAAGTCAAAATGAGACTCCGTAGTGTGTGTGGCCTCCACGTGCCTGTATGACCTCCCTACAACACCTGGGCATGCTCCTGATGAGGTGGCGGATGGTCTCCTGAGAGATCTCCTCCCACACCTGGACTAAAGCAACCCCCAACTCCTGGACAGTCTGTGGTGCAACATGGCGTCGGTGGCTGGAGCAAGACATGATATCCCAGATGTGCTCAATCGGATTCAGTTCTGGAGAACAGGCAGGCCATAGCATCAATGCCTTCGTCTTGCAGGAATCGCTGACACGCTCCAGCCACATGAGGTCTAGCATTGTCATGCATTAGGAGGAACCCAGGGCCAACCACACCAGCATATGGTCTCACAAGGGGTCTGAGGATCTCATGTTGGTACCTAATGGCAGTCAGGCTACCTCCGGCGAGCACATGGAGGGCAGTGCGGCCCTCCATGGAAATACCACCCCACACCATTACTGACCCACTGCCAAACCGGTCATGTTGGAGGATGTTGCAGGCAGCATAATGTTCTCCATGGCGTCTCCAGATCCTGACACGTCTGTCACATGTGCTCAGTGTGAACCTGCTTTCATCTGTGAACAGCACAGGGCGCCAGTGGCGAACCTGCCAATCTTGGTATTGTCTGGCAAATGCCAAACGTCTTGCACGGTGTTGGGCTGTGAGCACAACCCCCACCTGTGGTCATCAGGCCCTCATACCACCCTCATGGAGTCTGTTCCTGACCGTTTGAGCAGACACATGCACATTGGTGGCCCGCTGGAGGTCATTTTGCAGGTCTCTGGCAGTGCTCCACCTGTTCCTTCTTGTACAAAGGCGGAGGTAGCGGTCCTGCTGCTGGGTTGTTGCCCTCCTACGGCCTCCTCCACATCTCCTGATGTACTGGCCTGTCTCCTGGTAATGCCTCCATGCTCTGGACAATACGCTGGCAGACACAGCAAACCTTCGTGCTACAGCTCACATTGATGTGCCATCCTGGATGAGCTGCACTACCTCAGCCACTTGTGTGGGTTGTAGGCTCCGTCTCATGCTACCACTAGAGTGAAGGCACTGCCAGCGTTCAACAGTGACCAAACCATCAGCCAGAAAGCAAAGGAACTGAGAAGGGGTCTGTGGTAACCTCCTGCTGAACCACACCTTTATTGGGGATGCCTTGCTAATTGCCTCTGATGTCCACCTGTTGTCTCTTCCATTTGCACAACAGCATGTGGAATTGATTGTCAATCGGTGTTGCTACCAGGGTGGACAGTTTGATTTCACAGAAGTGTGATTGACTTGGAGTTACATTGTGTTGTTTAGGTGTTCCCTTCATTTTTTGGAGCAGCATATTTTCTTTGTAAACGCTGCCCAATGCAAGGAGGATAGCTGAAAAATTGACGAAACCCTGAAGGGCGGGTAGGCTGCTACACCCTTGAGGGGGGCAACGACTACCAGATAGAAAAATTGTAGGATAACTGAATTCTCGCGAAAGAAAACAGCTTCCGTAAGGTGATCCTGCCCGGAGGACAAGATCACCGCAAAAAATTATTAGCTTAGAGCAAGTATTTTCCAAAGAAAACAACAAAAACTAGAGAGCTCTCAACAGTTGTCCTGCAGCGAAGGCAGAAAGAGAACTGAGGAGAAATGGCGCCTAAGGGTGGGCGGAAGGGTGGGCGGCCTTACCTCCAAAACTTTAACCAATTAGCTTTGAAAGCCTCCAGTCTAGCTTCTGCGCAAGCACATAACCCAATAATGGGGATTCAAACTATACGAAAGAGAAGGCTCTATTTCTAGTTAAAGACTCTTGAGCCATCCTCGGGGTCGGCACCTGGAGCTGCGCTGACTGTGATGAACGGGTGACGTGGGGAGTTGTTCTGAGGGAGAGATGCTCCAACAGATAGCAATGTTCCAAACTGTATAGGGCCTTATATGATAACATTAACACCTTGTATCTGACACGGTAGGCAACAGGTGTGTTGCCTACACATGACTCCTTTGCAACTTCCTCAGAATCCTTTATGACGGAATTGAAGATACGATGCCAAGTTGTTTAAAGACCATATACATAAAGACCAAATTATTAAAAACTGGAATGAAAATTGGCATTGGAATGACACGGGTGAGGTGAGCTATAATATGGTTTGGGATGCCATAAAATCAGTTTTTAGAGGGGAGAGTATTAAATTGGCCAGTGTCAGAAATAGACAAGCTAGGGAAGCACATGATAAAGCTGAAAAAGAGATAAAGCGTTTACAAGAGGAACATGCTAGGACAAATGATAAGAAGATTTTTGACCCGATGCAGAGACTAAAGAAAGAACTGGTAGGAAAGGGTATTGAAAAAGTGAAACGGGATTTGGTGTATTTAAAAAGGGAATATTTTGAATATAGTAATAAGAACTCAAAATTATTAGCAAGAGCAGATAAAGAAAAGAGAAACAAAAGGGAAATCGGAGTACTGATTAATAAAGAAGGGACAAGATGCAATAGGATTAATGATAAATGTAAGATTGTTAAAGATTTTTATAAAGATTTATACGCAAAAAAAAATATAAATCTGGGGAAGTTGAAGGAACAATTGGCAAAACAGATTGAAAATAAGATTAAATGGGAATATAGGGACAGAATGGAGGAGAGAATAACGGAAAGTGAAATAAAAGAGGTAATAGTTAATTTGAAACTGGATAAAGCTCCGGGAGAGGTTGGATTATCAGCTGAATTTTATAAGGACTTTAAAGATGTGGTTGTTCCAAAACTGCTGAAATTATATAATTATATTTTGGATGGAGGGCCAATCCCAACCTCATGGTATAGAACCATAATTGTTTTATTACCAAAACCCGGAAAAGACTTGGAAAAAGTAGAATCATATACAGTGATACCTCATACAGCGTCCAAACTTGGTTCCACAAGTTTGGACTTTATACGGATTTGGACTTTGTATGAGGTATGCAAAACCCTAGCCACGATGCCTCATACAACGTCCAAATCCTTGCCGCGATGCCTCATACGTCATTTCCATAGAGATACATTGTACTGTAACAGCACAGACTTCAAGGCAAAGTCAAGGAAACAGACAGGAAACTGACAGAACTTTAAGATATCATTGTCTAAAGGCTAAAAACATTACAAAAACATGTAAAACAATCCTGATTGTCCAAGAACCTGAAGAATGCTGCAAAAATCCCAGGAATGCTTCTAAAAATTCTGATGAAAAAAATCAAAAAAATCCAAAATCGTGCTCAAAACCACTCCTAAACACTCTTCGCCTCATGCAAAACCCACAAGAGCAATGCACACATGTGTCCTGCCTTTTATACTGCCCAGGCACAATGCAACCTGGGAAAACCCCAATGCCTCATACAAAGTCGCACGACTTAGTATGAGGCAACTTTTTTCAAGGAATTAGGTGATGTTGTATGAATTCGATGTTGTATGAAGCGGACTTTGTATGAGGTATTACTGTAGACCTATCTCATTGATAAACCAAGACGCTAAGATTTTCACAGCAATACTGGCAAAAAGATTGAATAGTTTTATGGGAAAATATATAAATGAAGATCAAACGGGCTTTATGAAAGGAAGACATATGGCAGATTTGACAAGGAGAGTTTTAGATTTGATAGATACTGTTGGACAAACTAAGGAGAAAGTTGGATTTTTGTCATTGGATATTTTCAAGGCATTTGATTCATTGCAGTGGATAACCATAAGAGAGATAATCAAAAGCTATGGGTTTGGAGACAAATTTAGAAGGACAATTGCACAGTTATATCAACAGGGTACAGCCATTGTTAGGGTAAATGATTTATATCAAGGAGCCACCGCTGGGGAGACATTATATAAACCCCACGGGTAAACAAGGGTGGGGCCGGACCGGATCTATACTTCCCTCTCTGTACAGGTAGCCAGCAACATGCTAGCCTAGGTCTCCTCCATTATGCTACAATCCTAATGTAGCTAGGTACTGCCTCCTTCCTTGGCACACTCCGGAGGGACTGATTCCATGGGACTGTATAGCCATCTCTGTGTCTGGAACGCCTTCTAAGCTAATCTTGAATAGACTGTTAAATAAAGACTTGTTGCTGTTTTGTTCATCGTTGTTTGGATTATTGCTTGCAAGGGCAGGACATAACAGTGACCTTTTACCTACTCATTTGCAAAACAATTCTATCTGCAGACTTTTTCTTGTGTTTGCATCCACCTTTCTCATTTTTCAAGTGGACAACACCCTTGTTTGGTGCATTTTTAAAAGGCATATATATGCAATACATTACATATATTTGCCTATCTAAAGCTTGTTTGATTCTTTACTTATGAAATGTACATATTCTATTAGAAATACCTGTAGTGAATAGATGGGAGTGGTGCAGTCTAGGTGAAGATGGCATGAAAATCTAGCTGGACTTCTTGCATTCTCCACGCTGAGAAGTCGCGCCAAACTCACTCTTTTACGCATCACACACCCCAGATACTATTGTTCTACTGTAACAAGAATTTTGCCAGTGTCAAAGATGGTGGCTACCTTTGCATTCAGAGCTCAACTCCTTATCCTCTGCTTTTGCCTATTTGTAACCATTTGCGGCCAAATTTTTGGGGAACTATTATATTCCTGGACCAGAAAACCTAGTCCAGAGGCTCTGTTGCCAAGTTATTATATAAAAGGACTAATATGCCTTTCTGATCTCAGGTGGAGTGGTAAATTGGAAGCAAAACAAACAGTCTTCATTAGTTGCAACAGGTGGGATCTGGTATTAACCAGACCTTTATAATGGTATGCTGTAAACACTTTAGAATGTTTTTCCACATACTCTACAATAACATCTAATAGCTAAGTGTGCAGCATTAATAAACACCTCAAACTTTAACTAAAACTTGTTTAAAAAGAATTAATCTAGTACAGTATCAGCAAAAGCTGTATCAACAAATTGTGCCATTAGCCAATATTGCTACAACAGCTGGTGGCTCAACTTGGCCCAACATGTTATCTTTTTTTGCATGCTCTTCTTTAGCTGGTAGGATGAAAACGTAATTTTAAAATGTTAAGTATGAATGAACTCCTTCCTGATCGCAATTTACACTCCTTTCAGGCTGCAGTATTCACCAAATGGGAGCTACAGCCATTCCTCAAATGCCATTGCTTTAAAAACACTACTGAAAACATTGTCCATGGCTTACTAGAATTGATTGGGATGGAGAGTACACAGTGATCATAACCCTTAGTTTGTGCAGGTACTTTTGGAAGTAACTTTGGAAAATGATTCCTTCACTACAACACGCCCCCCCCCCCCACACACACACACAGAAAAACTGTAACAACACACCTTGTCCATATTTCCCACATACTGTATATTTAATCTAAGTTCACAGTTTGGACTGTAATTAGGAATCTGTTTAACTAGCAGTGGTTTTATCAAACTAACTGCATTTGGAAACAAGAGTTTACTAATTTTAATTATTTATCTAAGAAAAGTGGGCTCCACTTTTGGCTTATGCCTCTCATAGATCTATCATGATGTCATTACCTTATTTTTCACTTACCATTTGAACCACCAAGTTTCTATATGCTCTTCATGCTCTTCAACCATGTTGTTGCATTCAAAATTACTACTGTCACACAGATTCTCTATTATCTCTACAAGACGAATTTCACTACATAAAAGACAAATCGCAGGTATGGGTTTTTGGTTGAGTTATACACTATAATACTCAACATCTTCTTTATAAATTTAAGGTACAGTAGAACCCCGCATAAGTTCGTTAACTGGGGTTCCCATTAAGCGGGTATACCCCGGATACCAGAAACCACGCATGATTTTTTTTTTGTTATGCGGGATATCGCCATTACATAATGAACACTTCATTGTGCTAATTTTTCGCTATACGATGCGTTCGTTATGCGAGATACCACTATATTACTATTATTTTCAGTTGCCATAGAAGCTAAAAACATACAGAATACAGTAATAACCCGGATAACGTTAAAACTTGGTTCCACAAGTCTTAACTTTATGCAGTTTTTAATATTGTGTGATACATTTACTGCATGACATTAAAAAAAAGCCCGGTTCCCTTTCTGAAGAAGAAATCTCTTCAGAAACCCCCGCCTGTATTGCTAAGGGGCTTAGCCATCCAGGCCGGGGGTGTGTGTGTGTTTCTGAAGAGAGGCTGGGGACCCTTTCCCCAGCCTCTCTTCAGAACCCCTCCCCCGGCCTGGATCACTAAACCCCTTAGCAATCTGGATGGTTAAGCCCCTTAGTTATCCAGGCAGTGATGTGTACTTCTGAAGAGAAGCTAGGGAAACTGTTTCCCAACATCTCTTCAGAAACCCCGCCTGGATCACTAAACCCCTTAGCAATCCAGGAGGGTGTGTGTGTTTCTGAAGAGAGCCTGGGGACCCTTTCCCTAGCCTCTCTTGAGACCCCCCCCCCCCCCCGGCCTGGATCGTTAGCGATCCAGAGATCAACATCGGAAAATTTGAGGAAAATTTACATCGCACGATAACTTAACATTGTGCAGTGCAAAAGTTTCCCTCAAATTTCCCGACGTTATCTGGTTTTAACATTGTGCGGTGCACATGTTAACCGGGGTATTACTGTAATCTAATTTTGCTCTACTGAAAGTAAACACAGATGTGTAAGCATCTTACACATCTTTGGAGAAAACTAATACCTCAAAGTAAGGGGAGAAATGAACATGTAATGTACCTGGACTCATATCTGGATAGTGTTTTTTCTTCCCAAGCTGTATTGCCACCACCAAAATTCTTTTTTGCAGTATCTGTTAAACCCTGCAGGGGGGAAAAGAAACTTAAGTTAATTGCACCTTCAAGTACTGATAAACAAGATTGCACTGCTGAGCTGGACAGCTTCAAAGGGGAGATACAATTTGTTTGCACATGTTTTATCATTTGTATTTTATACATTTTACAGCCCATATCAGCAGACTACTTCACTGCCAACTTTCATCACATTTGGAAATGTGATGTTCATACATGTTATGGAAGTTATTGCTTGGCTAGTGGATTAACCGCCTAACATTTTAAGGATACTGTTCAAAGCAAATCTCACTAAATTTATTCCCAGACAAGAGCAACAGTTCACTTCACAGGTAAGACAAACATTCAAAGAGATTTGCAGGGGGAAGTGACATAACTAATTCATTTCGCTGCACTGACAGGTGCTGCGATCTTCGAGTCGGGGCCTTTGTGGCCTAAAGGCAACATCGGGTTGGCTTGCGGAGGTCTGGGAAAGATCCCCGGCCAGTCTCCTCGCAAGCCAACTGCCTGGGTCCGCAAACCCTTTACAACCCAGCCGGTTGGCTTGCGACTAGACCGGTGAGCTTTCCCAAACCTCTGCAAGCCAACAAGCAGAGCCTGCAGACCTGCAATGTTGCCTTTGGGGCTGGAATTAAGGGGGGGAATCTGCCCCTCCAGCCCCATAGACAACACCACAGCCCTTCAGTGATGGGGAACGGATACCTTTTCCTTTCACTAAGGGCAGCACCTGTGCTGTCTATGGAGCTTGGGGGGAGAAATCCCCCCTCAAGCCCCATAAACAACACCGCGGCCATTCAGTGACCGGGAACGGATCCCATTCCCTTTCACTAAGGGCAGCGCCTATGCTGTCTATGGGGCTTGAGGGGGGGAGAAATCCCCCCTCAAGCCCCATAGATAACACCGCAGCCCTTCAGTGATGGGGAACGGATTCTGTTCCCTTTAACTAAGGGCAGCGCCTGTGCTGTCTTTGGGGTTTGGGGGGAAAGGAAAAAAAAGAACCCCGCCCCCCAGCTCCATAGACGGCACAGGCGCTGCCCTTAGCTCCATAGACAGTACAGGCGCTGCCCTTAATGAAAGGGAATGGGATCCGTTCCTCGTCACTGAAAGGCCACGGTGTTGTCTATGGGGCTTGAAGGGCTTATCCACTCCCCAGAAGTCCAGCCTCAAAGGCAACATTGCGGGTCTGCAGGCACCGCTTGTTGGCTTGCGGACGTCTGGGAAAGATCCCTGGTCTCATTGCAAGCCAACCGGCTGGGTCGCAAAGGACTTGCGGACCCAGGCGGCTGACTTGTGAGAAGACTGGGGATTTTCCCAAGACCTCCGGGGATTCCCAGTGGTCCCCCTGCTGTTTCCGCAAGGGGACCAGCGGGAATGTTTCGCTCACAGCGCAGGGGGGCCTTGGGCCGGAGAAGCGCTTAACCCCTTGGAAAGTGCTTCTCCGGCCCAAGCCCCCCCCCCCCTGGCGCTGTGAGCAAAAAGGAGTCTCCCTGGTCCACTTACCGAAACAGCACAGGGACCAGCGAAACTCCATTTCGCTACCAGCGCTGGGCTGCTTTCCCCCTGGGAACACACTTCCCAGGAGGAAAGCAGCCCAGCACTGCCAGTTCACAAAGGGGCTTGGGGTGGGTGGGGGGAAGGCTCCCCCATGCCACCCCAAAGCCCCCTGGCTTTTGCCTTTTTCTAAAAAAAACCCTGTATCATACAACGATGAAAATCGCTGTAACATAGAATTCTTTTTAAAAAGGCAATCGTTGTACAATTTCATTGCTGTATGATGCAATCTTTATACGGGGTTTTACTGTACTGAATTAGGCTCATTTACTGGTCAGTAGGTTACTACCAGAAACATGCACCAATGAGGACTTAAGTTTGGCCAACAACAAAGCCAAGAAAGAGGCTTCACTTTGGCACCCAAAGTTTGATCTGGACACAAAACAATACTACTACAGTAAAACCTGTATAACGATTTTAATTGGTTCCAATGGGTCCATCGTTGTATGAAAAAAAATCGCTGTACGATACATGTATTGTATAGCGATTTCCCCTATGGGATGATTTGTACAACGATTTTCGCCATGGAAATGCTAACAGCGCAAGGTTGCTTTTGCCCCTGAGAAGCGCTTTCCCAGGGGTAAAGCGCTTCTCCGGCCAAAGGCACCCCTGCGCTGTTAGCGAAATGGATTCTCACTGGTCCCCCTGCTATTTCCGCAAGGGGACCAGTGAGAATCCACTTCGCTAACAGCACAGGGGTGCCTTTGGCTGGAGAAGTGTTTTATCCCTGGGAAAGTGCTTCTTCGGCCAAAGGCACCCCTGGGCTGTTAATGAAAGGGATTCTCGGTGGCGGTGTCCCCCTGTTGTTTGTGCAAGGGGACCAGCGAGAATCCCTTTCGCTAACAGCGCAAGGGGGCCTTTGGCCGGAGAAGCGCTTTACCCCTGGGAAAGCGCTTCTCCGTCCAAAGGCACCCCTATGCTGTTAGCGAAAGGGATTCTTGGTATTCTACTTGCCAAAACAGCAGATGGACCACCGAGAATCCCTTTTGCTAACAGCACTGGGCTGCTTTCCACCTGGGAACGCACTTCCCAGGAGGAAAGCAGCCCAGCGCTGCCAGTTCTAAGAGGGGCTGGGGGGGGCAGGGGAAAGGATCCCCCACGCCACCCAGCTTTTGCCTTTTTTTTATTAAAAAAATTGTATCGTATAACAATGAAAAACGTTGTACAATACAAATTTTTAAAAAGGCAACTGTGCGATTTCATCGCTGTACGATGCAATCGTTATAGGGATTTTACTGTAAATCTATCAATACATAAAGAATCCCACATACAGTCAAGGGTTGTGTGAGGCAAGCAGCTTATTGGAGAGGCCGATTCACCTCCCGATGGAGCCACGAAGCTCCACTGGCCACCCTTGGGCAGCTCGACCTGGCCCACCTCACAGGGTTGTCGTCAGGGTGAAGCGAAGAGGGAAAGCAAAGCAAAAGCAATTTACACTTCTATACCGCCCCACAGCGCGTAGTGCACTCTCTGGGCGGTTCACAAGTTAATCAGTAATTTGCCCTCCACATGCTGGGTACTCATTTTACCAACCTGAGTTAACCTTGATACCTGGCCAGGATTGAACTCACAACTTTTTAGTTGCAGTACAGCAGCTTAACCACAAGGGAAAGCCCCGAAGATGTGGCCGGAGGGAGACAGGACGCAAAGCAACAACCCCGAGGGGCCTTTCCTCGCTTCCACCAGGCTCGGGGGCCCTTCTCACCTGACTGAAGCGCTCGGTGATGCCGCGGCAAGTGCTGCAGGCCTGCTGGACCCGATGCTCCACGGAGCCCAAGGCAGGAAAGAGGAGGAGGACTAGAAGGAAGCCACCGAGGAGTGGGAAGGCAGCGCAGGCAGCGCCCAGCCACCGCTGCCGTCTCATGGCTCCCGGGAGGAGGGGAGCCGCCTTCCCGCTCTCACTCGGAAACCGCCCTGCCCAGGTACCGCAGGCTGCGGCTGGCCATATTGCTAGGAAGCCGAAGCAACTCTCGCCCGGGCTCGGAACGCCGGCTCCGTGCCGGGGCCATTCAGAGAACCCTGATTCGAGTCGAGGCCGCCCCTTCGCCGTCCCGCCAGCCAATCCGGACACAAGCTCCACATTCTCCGGCTGTCATCTGCGGGGACGTGGTCCAATCCAAGCCCGCCACGCTCTGAGCCAATAGGAATCCCACGTGTCAGGGAGGAGGGGGCGGGGGAGAGAAAAAAAACGGTAAACGAGCCGTCGCCTCGCCCTCGTGGCACAGTGGTTGAACTGCTGCACTGCGTCCATATAGTTGTGAGTTCGATCCTGGCGCGATGCAAGGTTTGACTCAGCCTTCCATCCTATCGAAATCGGTAAAACGAGTATCCAGAATATTGGGGGCAAAATGCTAATTAACTTGTGAGCGGCCCAGAGAAACCATTAACAGCTATGAGGCTCCAAAGGTCGCTCTTGCTCGGAAGACAGTTGCGTTCAATTCTAGAGTGCACTGCTCATCTCCATACCATTCCAGCCAAAGAGCCAGTACTGTCTGCGTTTGCAGACGTTTCCATGGTCATCTGGCAGGCATGACTAGATGCCAGAATGCATGGAATGCTGTTACCTTTGCTGCCAAAGAAGTACCTATTTATCTAATTGCAATTTTTTGCTTTTGAAACACCAGGTTGGCAGGAGCTGGGACAGACAACTGACTCTCACGCTGTGTGCACTCTGGTCTTGAACTGCTGACCTGCCAATCTTCTGGTTGTCAAGCTCAGCATTTTAACCACTAAGCCACCACGATCCTTTGTGGGGCAGTATGTAAGTGTCACTGCTATCGCTTTTTATTAAGCCAATTGATACTGTGATGTCCAACTTTGGATCACATTTCATTCTTTGCCAGAGTGGTTATTTGAGGGAGGGAGGGAGAGTTCATGAAAAAAGAAGGCAACAACACAACTCTGATTAGGCATTTGGAGACTCAGTAAAAAGTGGCAGTGATGGAGTTCATTAATTATCTTTATCTGTTTAATTTAAAATAAAATCAAGGAATTAATCTACTGAGGCGCATCAACAAGTGACGGACAGATTATTACATAGCTTTACGTAAAGAACATCTAAAATAAAAATAAATAAATGATTGTGTGCCTGACTATGAAATTTCTATATACACACGTGACAAATTAAATTCTTGAAACAGTTAAGGCAGAAAGCAAAAAGTGACAAAAATAGTGCCAGTGTTCTAAATTCAAGTTTTCAGAAGCTTGCTTGTAAACAAAAAAGTAAATGTTGCTATAATCAGTTATGATGATGATAAAGAGAACAAAAGTGGAAAAAGAAAGGCCATAAAATCCAAGAAATCAAAGGCAATTTTTAATTTAGATTAATCATGCTGAAAGAGCAAGTAGGCAACTTCTTATCTGGCTACAATAAAATAAAAAGAAGGTGGAAACAATGTGCTGAAGAACTATGCAGTAGAGATGACTATTTATTTATTTAATTAGTCCAATGTATATAGCTGCCCAACTCGAAGCGACTCTGGGTGGCTCACAAAGTTAAAATCAATAACACTATCTAAAACTTAAAACCCATAAGAACCTAATTAAAAGTACTGTACTATAAAAATTACCCACTATGTGAATCATGAGAATGTATGGGTTCTAAAGAAAACGAATGTGCCTCATCACTTGAATGTCATCATGCAAAACCTATACTCTGGACAAAAAAACTGATTGATTGATTTATCCAAGTCCAAAGCACTAAAATTTAAAACTATTTTTTTAAAAAAAACCACACATTAAAAATACATTAATCATCTAAAAATTTATGCATACACAAACTACTGTATTTACATATTCACACGTTACTTTTCCAATATTCAACAATTTGAATAGCTCTGTCATTCTAACATCTGGAGGGACATGAGTGAGATTTTATTAACACATTTCAGCAGGGCCATAGCCAAAGGGGGACCAGGGGGCGAAACCCCTCCTGAGGTAACATTCCCCCCCCCCCAATCCACCCCGGGATGCCAATGTTATATATGTGCTTGTGAAATTGGAAATTGGGTGGAATGGAATGGAATGTAGTAGCAGAAGAAGAAATCCATTTGTGGCCAATAGGCAGAGTTAATAAAATTATATATCCACAATTGACAACAATAAACAATCAAGTCCAATGCTTGTGTGTATAAAGTGGTATATTAGTGAACAATTCGATTCTGAGAATAAATTTCCAAAGCTTGTCCGGTAGCCAATAAGCACACACACACACACACAAAGTCAGAGTCAATATCCATCTGGTATATATTTTTGGTTTATTAATTTTTTTTATTATTGATTTATTTTTGTTTTATATTGACGCTCCAACCTAAGACGAGTTTTCCGAGAGAGGTTGTTTTTGAGCGCATTTGTATTTTTCAGATTCTTGAAGAAGAACTCGAAATATCCAAATACCGGATGGATATTGACTCTGACTTTCTGCATCGCACCACATGAACTGTATAATACTGTACTGTATAGAATTTTGGTCCACACGGGTTCTCCAGCTACCGCGGCGTGGCCATTGTACTGACCTATCAGATTGTCCATATTGTATGAATCAGGACTACTACTGTGATTAGTATGGATTATTCGATGTGTACCACGCATATTATGCTTGTTGATTCTGACACTCATAGACTTTGTTGCATGGTACCTATTCGAGATAGCTTTTTGTCATTTATATTGCATTGTATTCAACTAAGCTTTCATTGTAATTTTGTAACTATGCAGTTATTGGTTGCTTTTTTCTACTTTTATTACATCACGTTAACTCAGTAAAGATTTTTCATTTTTGATATTGCCCTCTTGCGTTTTCCGGGCAGAATAGCAAAAACAACTCAAAAAGACTCAACAGCCCCACCTAGAGGCCACAAGAGTAAAAAACAAGTCAAAAACATAACAATAAATCACAATTTTACACAAATCACAAACATATGTCTAAAAAATAAAATAAAAAGATTTATAACATCCTGTGTTGAGTTTTAACTCAAATAAAAACCCAAAACATCTAAACACAGTTTAAAAACATTGAATGTAAAAAACATGTACTTTCACATTTTTTAAAATATTACCTATGGTACAACTATTAACAAAAAAAACCTCACAAATTAAAACATTATTTAGTTAAATGAAACAATTTGAAACAATTATATCATCCTTTGTTCTTTTTTTAATCCACAAAAAAAAAAAACCAAAAAGCTGATCACAGTTTATATCAGCCCGGCAACGCCGGGCAACCTATGCTAATAGATATATAATATAGGGGCCAATACACATCCTTGCGGTTGGCAATTTTCTGATCAGTCAATTCTTTTCCTGGTTATGATTAAAATAATAGTTTTGCAAAGGCATCAGGCAAGGATGTATTTTCTTTCTATTCAATCTGTATTCATAACAAATCATGAAAAACTATTAGATTCAGTTGACGGAGAAATGAAATTTGATGGAAGAAATACCAGTGTTTTAAGATAAGCAGATGACAAAATATTGCTGGCAGTTCAGGATGGTGGCAAAAGAGTAGTTGGATATTAAAAAGACAAAAATCATATCTAGAGAAGAATTGTACAACTTTTATTTTGACAATAAAGAAATAGATCATCAATCCAAATAGAGACTATAACCAGGAAATCAGAAGAAAACCAAGCCTTGGATAGGTAGCTTCAAATGGAGGACATCTTCAAGAGTAAGGATATATCACTGGAGACCAAGACAAAGTCTATCTAGAGTATTGATATTTACTATGACACATACCTGTCAGCCTTCCCGGATTGGCTGGGATTTCCCTGTTTTCGGCGCCGATTTGCGGCATTTCCCGCCCCACACTGCCGAAACCCCAGAATTTGGCAGCGGGGGAAAGGAGGTACTGAGCAGCCCTTCTGCGCAGGTCGCCTTCTACGCATGCATAGAAGGGTTTTACGCTTGCATGCATAGAAGGCTGCGCATGCGTAGAAGGGGGCTACGCAAGCGTAAAACCCTTCTATGCATGCGTAGAAGTCGACCTGCGCAGAACCGTTCTGCGTAGGTCCCGGATTGGCTGGAGCCGCGGTTGACAGGTATGCTATGACAGGATGTGGAAGCTAGACAGTGAAGATAGCCAGCATGAAAAAAAAACCTGTTGATTTGAAATATGCTGTTATGGGAGTCTTACAAATATCACAGGCTACTAAATACATAAGTATTAAATCACGTTTGAACACTAAACAAAATTTACAAAACTGAAGCTGTCCTACTCTGTGCACATCGTGAGAAGGCAAGATTCATTGCAAAGTACAATACTAGGGAAAGTTGAAGCAAACAGGGAAAGAGAAAAAACAGATATGATTTTAAGATGGCTAATATAATTAATATGATAATACAGATAATATGAGATGCACTGTTTTTAAAGCCTATAGGTTGTTTATGAGAGCGAGACAGATTCTATTTTTTTTATATTTATAACCCAACCGAGGGCGGAGAGTGAGGGGAATTCCACAACCAGGTAAAGCACTAGCAAATGAAGGAAACGTTTATTTCTTCTTCTTGGTCAGCTAGATATGCAGAGTTCATTGGAGAAGATTGCGGGATGTGACTCGTGTCTTTTAAAGTTTTCAACCGACCGCTCCTCCGCAAAACCAACAATTTTTCGCGTTGCCCTTTTCCAAAATGGCGATGAGAGTCCACCTCCAACCTTAGCATGGAGGTATAAAAAACAGGAGATGGCACTACAGGCTTCATGCTGTAAGTTTTTTGAAGCCAGTGGGCGTGGCCTGCCGCCATATTAGGTGGACCAAAACTTTAGCAGACTACCGTTTACGATTGCTTCTTGTGTTAAAGGGGGGTGGGATTGATCCCCTCTCCTGGGTCCCCTGGGTATGGGAGGCTTGGGGGGACAGACCCCTTTTGTCTCCCCAACCCTTCCAAACCCAGGAGACCAGGGAGAGGGGGAACCAATCCATCACCCCCTCCCAAACACTCCATTGTTAAAGAGAAGAAACCGCTTGCTTTCTTCTCTTTAATATGGGGGGTGTCGGGGGGATTCCCCCTCTCCGCTGGGTCCCCTGGGCTCAGGAGGGTTGGGGGAACAGACCCCTTTTGTCGTCGTCCCCCCAAACCCAGGGGACCAGGGAGAGGGGATCGATTCCCTCCCCCCTCCAACATAAGAAGCAATCGTAAACGGTAGTCTGCTAATGTTTTGGTCCACCTAATAGCGACATATGGGGTGTGGGTGTGTGTGGGTGTATGTGTGGGGGGTCTCCTCTCCGCCGTGTTCCCTGGGTCCAGAAGGGTTAGGGGGGACAGAACCCTTTTGTCCCCACAAACCTCCCAACCCCAGGGGACCCAGCGGAGAGGGGGATCGCATCCCCCCCCCCCACCCACTGATATTAAAGGGGAATCCCCGATCGGTTTTTCCCTTTTAATATCGGGTGGGGTGGATTCGATTCCCTCTCTCGGGTTCCGTGAGGATTGGGGGGACAAAACGGGCCTGTCCCCCCAACCCTTCTGGACCCAGAGGAGCCAGCGGAGAGGAGGATCGCAACCCCACCACCCACTGATATTAAAGGGGAAACCCCGTTCTTCTTTCACGACTCCACACGATCAAAGCACCATAAGGCAATGTTTTGGGCCAACTAACATGGCTGACTGTCAGATTAGTCGGCTTCAAGTTTGTGACGTCATGTCATCTGTTTTTATACCTCCATGACCCTTAGCCGGTTCCTACTTCCTGTCTCGTCATTTGACAGTTTAGCCCAGCCCCTTCCCTTTGACTCTGAAGTTGGTCACGTGCGTTGAAGGCTGCCTGGCTGGTGCTGGCTGGAGAGGCCACGTGGTTGCCTTGCAGGTCGGCCGGGTAAGTCCAGGTTCATCATTCGGAGCGGGCGAACAGGGGACCCGCTGGATCCGGCGCTGTTGTTAGCTGGGGTTGGGCTGCGTGGTGTGTTTCCATTTGGTCGACTTGCCTCAATCCAGAAGGGAGGGAGAAATGTTATTTGTTTTATTTATTACATTTTTATACTGCCCATCTGGGATTTTTCCTACTCTGGACGGAGTACAAACAATTAAATAAACAACAGCAACATAATAAAACAACAATCAATAAAATAAACGACAAAATAAAATCAGTACCATAAACGGAAATCTCCCCCTAAGGAGAGCAAATAGGGCAAAGAGGGGGGTTAAATTAAAGATTGGGCTCAGATCTAAGGTGGTTTATAATGGAAAGGAGATCGAGTTCAGGGCATGCAACTAATCTCCCAAAATAATATCATTGCGAATGATTTGGCGCTTGTTGAAAGTCTTCTTTTGTTTTTATTTTATTTAAGAAGTAGGAATGAGACTTAATGTATTGCTGGCCAGGATAAGCTGGCTGGTTGGTTTCTCTCACAAGAGAATATTGAGGCTCCTGTAAGATAGTTTTGGTAGTGTCAGAAAGTTTATGTTACTTTAAAAGCCCTGGAAGTTTATCCTGGAGTAAAGGTTTGCAGACTGCAGCCCTTTTTGTCAGATGCATAAGAAAAGTTGGCTCAGTTTGACAGATCACTTCAGCTGTGTTTCGGATGGGAGAAGTATTTTAATCATGTTGGTCAAAGGGGATTGAAATACAAGCTGTACCACCTGCGATTTACCTTTATAGCAGTGGCTTTGCCTTTGTAGCATAAATCTTTTTGATTATCAAATTAGTTTGCACTTTCAACTTCATGTTAACACTGGGAACTATATTTGGTGCTGTCTTTTCTCTTTTGTTCTTGTTACATACCGTCAAGTCACCTCTCACATATGGTGACCCTATGGAAGAGCGATCTCCTGCTCAGCTGTTGCAAACTAAATAAAGAATTAGTTCTATATATGAAGACTTTTTAATGGATATGGGGATGGTTTTAAACTGATGTGAGCTGCCTTGGGTCGCCGAGGCAAGAAAGGCAGCAATGTAAATTCAAAAAATAAAATAAATAATAAACTTACTTGTGGTTCCTTAGGGAGTCAATCCATCTTGCATTTGGTCTTCCTCTTTTCCTTCTATCTTCAACCTTTCCTCACAATTAAGTCATTCTCCTTACTTAAGCCATAGGAGATAGGTATGAACTGTTAAATGTTCACCTGTTTTTGTGTTAGAATCTGGAATCTTCGCCCATCCTACTAACCTATTTATATCTCATAAGCTTTTGAGAGAGAGATCTGTGAGAAATAAAATGCAGAAGGTATCGATATTGACCTTTATAACATCATTAACAGTGGCTCTCTGTAGGGGTGTCACCTGTCTCAGCACTTCCAACAATACCTTTCTAATTGAAGGGATTCCCATCTGTAATTCAGGAGGATGAGATGATTGCAGCACCTTAAAAATGTATCTCATATTCCAGACAGTGTTCTTTTCATGAAAATGCATGAAATGGATTGAGAAAGAAACTTGTTTTGTGAATGTAAAATGTGTCCAGTGAAGCCAACTGCATTCCACAGTGACCCTGTTAAAAAGCTAATATACAAGTTTGCTTCTATGCTGCTGTAGTGTTGCCACTCTCAGGGCAGTTCACAGTATACTATAAAATCATACATTAAAACCATCATCACAATAATTGGAGCTGTTGCATTTTCACATGTTGTTGGCTTCTAGCCTCACATGGGAAAATGTAGGAGAGTAAAGGTAAAGGTTTCCCTTGCTCGAAAGCCAGTCGTATCCGACTCTAGGGCGCAGTGCTCATCTCTGTTTCTAAGCCGAAGAGCCAGCGTTATCTGCTTTTGCAGACGTTTCCGTGGTCATGTGGCAGGCATGACTAGACACCGGAGCGCACGGAACGCTGTTACCTTCCCACCGAAGTGGTCCCTATTTATCTACTTGCAATTTCTTGCTTTCGAACAGAACAATAATTGTTGGCCTACATCAGTTTTCTGATGTGGAGCAAGTAGCATTACTGTATTTGCCAGCGTATAAGACACTCCCCCCCTCCCCTTAAAATTCACTGGAAAAACTGTTTTATATGTCAGTAACAGCCCCCCCCCCCCCCCCTTTGTGGTTCGGCGGCTAGGGAAGATCAGTGGCTGGAGACAGGGCTGTTTGGAAAGCCGCCCTCATCCCCCACCCCCACAATTCCAGGGCAGCGGCTGACCACTAGGAGCTGGCGAAGGGGGCTTCCAAAGGAGGTCTCTTGCATGACAGATCTTGCCCGATCCTGCCATCCCCGCCTCCTGATGGTCAGCGGCAGGTTGGACAAAGTGGAAATGGGCTTAAAGGATCCTTCCTTCCTCCCTCTATCCCACTTTCCCCTGCTGCTGGTGGGATGAGGGGTGGAAATGGGCTTAAAGGATCCTTCTTTCTCTCCTTTATCCCATTCTCCCCAGTTGGTGGTGGGATGTGGGGTGGAAATGGACTTGAAGGATTCTTCTCCCCCCCCCCCTATCCCACTCTTCCCAGCTGGTGGTGGGATGTGGGGGGTGGGAGTAGAAATGACTTTAAGGGGGAAAGAAGGATCCTTTAAGCCTGTTTCGGCCCCACATTTTGTCTACCGTTCTCCGTTTTGAAGCCACAGGAGATAGGTCTTCCCCACAAAAGTGACTTATGAGCTCTAGCACCTTTCCTATTTTTACTAAAATTACTCCCCCCAAAAGCCACTGTCCTGTTCTATATTTATGTGCATGGTACTCCAGATGTGCCAGCTGCCATAAATACCTGGACTGGGTTGCACACAAACAGTATGTTGTTAGATCACCATAACTGTAGCTTCTGTTGCAGCTCAGCTT
The DNA here is from genome assembly GCA_035047345.1 of Bradypodion ventrale. Classification (NCBI taxonomy): domain Eukaryota; kingdom Metazoa; phylum Chordata; class Lepidosauria; order Squamata; family Chamaeleonidae; genus Bradypodion; species Bradypodion ventrale. Next base: position 142,914,295 of record JAWDJE010000005.1, read on the forward strand.
ACCGAAAGACTGAGAAAGAAAGTTGTGATAATATCTAAATAGAACTTCAGATATAGAGGAACTATGTCACTGAATGGCAGATAGTGGGATCAGTAAAAGGGTAAGCTGAGCCGTCATAATTTACTTGCAGGTTCTCTGAAGGCATTTGGCAATTGGGAAATAGGAGTTGAATTGAGGCAGTACAGTAGATTGAAGCAATTTATTAGTTTATGTTTGAAAAGAGAGTACATGACTAGCAGAGGTACCCGCTTCGCTGGGTGCCCGCCTCCCCCGGATGCCCCCCTGATGGACCCCATTCCCATGCAGGACCCATGTGTGGAACCCATGTGGGACCCTCACCCTCCTGCCCCCGACGTCCCTGGCATCCCCGTCTCACGCCCCCTCCAAAGTGCCTCTTGGGAAGGCCTACCTGGTGCCGCTCCGGGTCTCCCTTCCCTGGGTGTCCACGCGGTCCTGAGTCTTCCCCAGCCGAGGCTTTGCCGCCGCGGCAGCAGCTCCTCCCTCCAGCGCCCGGATCCTCGGCATAGCGGCGGCGTCCGGCTCCTCGCCGGTTCTGGCATCTGGGGGCGTGCGCAAGGTCAGATATCCAGCCCTGTGCTATCCCTGGTGCCTTGTGGGGCAGTGCGCACTGCTCCTGTGTGCCACCAGTCTGGGCATGCGCAGTCTAGGCCTCTGCAACACGCTCCCGGGCACTGGGGGCACCCTCTTTGCGGCCCCTTTTCAGGGCGAAGGCTCCTGGACCGCGCTGCCGGTACCCTGCGCCAGCCACTCTGGGAGTGCAAGGTAGGCAGTGCCGGCATTGTCCGGGTGGGGGGTGCAGGTCCCGTGCTGTGTATTGGCAACATACAGCGCCGGACCTTGATTTTAGAGATATAGATAAAGGGAGGGTCTGACTTGTTGACCATTCTTTTTAAAATTCATTTCAGTGTGCTACACAATTTAATATTATGGACATACAGTATATGAAATATAGGTAAAATTCAAAACAATAAAGTGTTAAAATAATGAGATTGTTTTCCCCCAGATGTGGCCTACTTCAGTCATTATCTTGGCCATTTACTAGATTTTTTTTTGTACATGTGGTGGGACATAAACTGCATGTACATAAATGCTGTAATGATTGAATTTCTCTATATTAAAAATTGTCCTGTATATGAGTAGTCTCATTTTACTTGATTATTCTTTGATCGTCTTACTTTACTTTGAAGTCTATTAAGTGACTTCTAGATGGTCAGCAGAATCTCACCATGGAGTTTGCCACACCCTTCTACCCAGCAGCCCAATGGGAGCGCTTCCTCCCTCCCCAGCACAGAATTTGCCCCACCTCTCTGCCTAGCAGGCCAATGGGAGCACTTCCTCCCTCCCCCATCACAGAGTTTGCCACACCCCTCTGTATGGGCACGCAGTCTCTAAAAGGTTCGCCATTGCTGCATCATAGCAATACTGGGAATATGTAACATCTCACTGTTCAGATCTTTGCAGTTACATCTCTACTACATAACAAATGTCACATTTTTATGAAAGTGTATCTTGCTTTTTCTATTCATATTTTAATCTCTACCTCGGGATTGCACTTTTCATTTAACATATTCCCCAAATATCTTCAAATGCAGAGGTTAACTGGTACCTGATGGACTCTACGGTTTTTCTCCTGGACTGTCAAGACAAGATCATCAACCAATGAAAGTCCTGATATTTGTGCAAATGTTAAAAACTATTAGTGGCAAGACACTACCCTGTGGGAGTCTGCTCCTTTGAATTCTCCAGTGACTTTTCCCCTTGAAAGTCAGCAAAGAATCTATTGTTTTGAAGGACAACAGCAGCCATTTCTGTTAGTCCATGAGGTAGGGGTACACAGAAAAAGCCTCCTCAAAGATAGTGGTATTTTTGAACCACAATTGGGTGTACCCTGGTAACGTCAACCTTGTGTTGCTGGCTAATCTTTCTCACTCTAGGTCAGGTGAAAGGATGAACTCACCAAAACATGCCTTCATTTTGGCAGTTTCATATCTGGCCTAGACACAAGAAGATGTAAGGAGGTAGAGCTTTTTAAAGCAGCAATTGATAGTGGACAATATCATACGCCACTCTAAGGTCACCAGACCCTGCTCCACTTTCAAAACTGGCTTCTATATGCTGGGTTAGAACTAAAGTTTGAGCTGTGCAGCTCTTGTGAGACCTAAAGCAGGCATTGCCAACTTTTCTAAGTTGGGAGCTGGGTCATGCTCCCTCAGACAGTTTACCACTGTAAACGGTGCCTTAGAATGCATCCGCAGCTGTCGTAAACGTGTTTATGACAGCTGCAGGTGCATTTACAGCTGTCATAAACATGTACGTGTCTGCTTCGGCGGTGGCACGGGCTGGATGATTTGGCACTATGGGCTGGGCCGTGGGGCGTAGATTGCCCACCCCTGGCCTAAAGCTTGGTTGTTCTAGAATTAGTTTTTTCCAGGAGCAGTTGGTGTGCTATTTGGTTTGTGGTTATATTTATATACACTGTGTCCTTTTGTTTGGCTCATTGATCAGTCTTTTCAGTAGTCTCCAAACTTTCTTGCTGCTTCCTGCCATGTCAACTGCTGTTATAGTATTCAGTTATTTCTGGGGATATTTTTGTTTCTGCAAAAGCTGAGATAAGATTTCTCCTAGCTTTTAATGTATGTTCAAGAAAAAGATATTTTTCAAATTGCAAAATATAATCTTAAATGTTGGGCTTGTACTTCTGGAATGAGACCTCGGATATAGTTGGTCTGGAAGCCTCTTGGAAAAGGAGGCACAAAAACATCCCATAATGGAAGTTAAAAATTCTTCATAGTTCTCAGGCTGTATCTAACGTTGTGAACTTTTTGTTTGTTTTTTAATTGTGGCTTCTACAGATTGGTAAAAATTGAGGTTGGATGGCTGAGTAGCTCAGATGTAGAATAGGTATGTGCTGTGTGTTTGGGATTGTGTCACCTCTTAGTCCACTGTTGATCTATAGCAGTGATAGCCAACTTTGGCATTCCAGGTGTTCTTGGATTTCAATTACCAGAAGCTCAAGTCAGTACTGCTCATCAGGGCTTCTGGGAATTGAAGTTCAAGAACATCTGGAGTGCCAAGGTTGGCCATCACTGATCTATAGGCTCACTAACAAAAATCAGAACTGGATTGTAGCCTCTCTGCCACTGCTAAATGAACTTGGTAGTTAAGAATCATGCACATTGAATGGGATTCTGCCCAGTTTATAACAGTTTTGCCATTTTCATCATCATTCATGGCCAGCTGAGTGCATTCTGCTAATACAACGTACCTGGGGACTTCCTTTGAAGTTTCCGATGTGCGGACCTCCACTGCTCCTGCAATGCCACGCCTGTGATGCTTGGAGGTGGAGGGTTCAGAGTCTGAACCACTCACACTGTCAATCTGCTGCTGCTGTGGCTTCCTGACAGCTGATTGCCTGGAGTGTGATTATCCTCTTCAGAGCTGTTAGGATCCAAGTAGGGGGCCAGGACACAGCACCACATTGGAAAAGACTGCCACACATTCTCCCCAACAACTGTAGGGAAGAAATGATAATAAATGCACCTGGTGGGAGAGCTTCTACTATCTCAGATGACATGTTTGTATCAGTGATGTATCTAGCACAGGAGTTCACAACCTACGGCCCGCGGGCTGGACCCGGCCCCTGACGCCATTCCACCCGGCCCACGGTGGTGACCCCGGAAGTGAACATGTATATAATGACTGTAAACGCATCCGCGAATGCACAAATATTCCCACCACAGTTTACGGACATGGTTTATGATGGGGAAAACCACGTGTCCGGACTGCTCAGCTGTCTGAGGGGGAGTGATCCGACCCATGGCATGAAAACCTTGAGGACCCCTGATCTAGCTTGTGCTGTATGTCTGAAGTGTGTGTTTGGAAAACAAGTGAAAGCTAATGGAGGTGCTTATTTCTTTTCAGTTGTGATCTTTTTACAATGATATAAACAAGAATTGTCAGTACAGAATGGCTGAGAAGAAACCATTCGGAGGACAGTACCTGCTGCTGATGCCGATCATCGTTGCTGCTTTCATACACTTAGCTGTTTGCCCCTTTACGAAAGTAGAGGAGAGTTTTAATCTGCAGGCCATCCACGACATTCTGTACCACCAGCTGGACTTAGAAAAGGTGAATGAGATTGTTCTGTAAGAAGGTTGTTTAAAATGTTTCCCTCACTTATGATGGGATGCTGTTGAGTTATTTTCATGTGATCAAAAAGTGTGTTCCAAACAGCTAATAGCATCTTTTCCCATTTTTAAGCTTCTTTGCATTGTTAGGTCAACTGTGATTATCTCATTTTGGATTCTCAGCTGAATGCAAAAGAAACGAGGAGGGGAGTGGGAACCATAGCTTGTTATTTGAGCAAATTAAAGGTGAACATCATTATGTGTTTCTCTTATGGGTGACAGAGGATTAAGCAATAAATTCATTTGCTTTGTCTATATGATTTATGAAGGAAGAAGGGATATTCAACTGGATGCATTCTTGTTCATTTTCTGCTTCATCTTCTATTTGAATGTGTAATCTAAGATGAAATATTTTGATTGAAGGCTATACATCTGAATAACTGCTGCATAACACGGGTTGGAAAATCTTTGGCCATCTATATATTCTGGACTTCAACTCTCAGGAGTCCTGACCGCCTTGTCCAAGAATAAAACTTTATAGGAGTTGCAGTCTAAAATATGTGGCAAGACAAAATTCCCCTTATGGAACCCTAGGAACTTGCCTCCAGGTACAATTCAAGGTGCTGGTTATTACCTTCAAAGCCCTACATGGTAGTGGGCCAGGATACTTAAGAGACCGCATCACCCCAAAGAACATCTGTCCATCCCACCAGAGCAGACCGGAGAGGCTCTCTAATTGTTCCATCTGCTAGAGAGGCGCGTCTCTCTAGCATTAGAAGGAGGGCCTTCTCAGTGTTCACTCCAGCCCTGTGGAACCTCTTGCCAACTGAGTTGCGTCTCCAGACGGAGTTGCTGCCCTTCAGGAAAGGTTTAAAAAACCTGGATGGCAGAGCAGGTGTGGGGCACCGGCAGTGCTGTGGCCCCAGCCTGCTGGCTGATTTAAGAACACTCTCTCCCTCTTTTTAAACTGGTGGGAGGGTAGGAAATGTTTTGTGGTAGTTTTTAATGGGGTTTTAATTGTGGTTTTAAAATGGTGATGGTTTTAATATCTATATGCCACCCAGAGCTTTGGAATTGTGCGGCAATACAAATCCAATAAACACACACACAGACACGAACGAATCAGGATTTCTGTGAAGAAATTTATTTCATGAATCGCCACTCCAAGCAATCCACAAACATGGAACAAGTGTTCCACGTTGGTTTCCATGTTTGTGAAAGCATAGACATTGGAGAAGGTAGTTAGAAATGCTGCTTCACGCACAAAGTGTTAATTAATCCCATGGTTCCCAACGTGGGGCATACACCCCACGGGGGCAATTTGATTTTTTTTGTGCGGGGGGGGGGGGAATTCAAGAATAAGTTATTAATAATGAATGGCCTTTTAGGCTTCCTCCGCATGAATAGGAGTTCACTTTTTGAATAATAAGAATTATATGTCACATATATCATCATCGGGATTTTAGAGATGCTTAGGTGGTGCATGGCCAAAACAAGGTTGTGAACCACTGATTTAATCTGTATTCAGCCAATAGTTAATGGGTGGTACAAAGGATATCTGGTGATTTTGGACTGTGATTTCCAGCATTCACTTGACCTTATTGTCATTGGAATTTACCGCTGAGGAAGATTCAGATTCCTAGCATTATCAGTTTTAAAAGGGCCAAAAAGGCTTGAATGAAGGACATGGGAAGGACTAGAGAGGTTCAATGGGAGTATGCTTTGAATTTATGATATTTCTCAGAACTATTGCTTGTTGGTTTAAGCTGAGGTGTAGCAAGCTAGAATAGGAATTAGCATTTTTCTGAGAGGTTCAATGGGAGTATGCTTTGAATTTCTGATATTTCTCAGAACTATTGCTTGTTGGTTTAAGCTGAGGTGTAGCAAGCTAGAATAGGAATTAGCATTTTTCTGAGGTGTGTGGGTGTGTGGCTGCATTGATTCCCAAAGGATTGATGGGGGTTGAAGCCAGTGGTGGGCTACAAAATTTTTTACTACCACACTATGGTCATGGTATGGTGGGCATAGCCAGGAGGAAACCCTGTGTTGCTGCTGAATTAGGACTACTTTATTTCAAAACTTGGATGGATGAGGCCAGCCAGAATTTCTGCTAATGGTTCTGGCGAACTGGTGCACACCTGCTGATGCCCACCACTAGTTGAAGCCTCCTATACTTGCTGCTGCTGATTATGCAGCATCTCCTTACCCAGTCTTCACATTTCTGCCGGGAAACAATGCACAGAGTGTGTGTGCTTGATTTCCTAGAAAGATGGCTTTATTCTGTATGCTCTCTTTCACTGTTGTTAGCCGCCCTGAGTCGCGTAGCCGATATGGGCGGCATACAAGTCTAATCAATCAATCACTTCATAATTGCTGGATTTTTAAAGATTGAAACTTGCAGGTGCAACAGGAACCCAACAGAGAGAGAAGGAATGTCTAGGAGAAGAGTGTGCATTGCTCTAAATATGGTTAGACTTGATAGGAAGGCAGTTTCTTTTATTCCACTTTTATCTTCTCTGGCTTGTTGATCAGATTAAAAATGTGAATTGGTACTGATTCTGACAAGTTAGATTTTATGCCACTAGAGTTGGACACAACTAGCTTTCAAGCGAGGGATACCTTTACCTTTAATGTAAAAAACTCATTGGACCTACTTGTTATAATTATCTATACCTATAAGAATGGGTTGGGTCGTGCGTGTCCGCACACGTCCAGCCTATCCCGTAATGAGCCGGCCACACTTACCTTGCCAAACTGGGACCATCGCCGCAAGGGTCCAGGGCCCAAAAGTGGGGCCAAAGCCCCACAAAATGGGGGAAAGAACAGAAACTAAAATTCCATCACGCCAGGGTGAGTCTACCCAGGTTCCTTTACTGAGAGCCAGGGGGCATCACAAATGGGGGGGGGAGGCAAAAATGAAAAAAACATCCCCAAGCCACCCCCACCCCACAGGTTGAGCTCCCCCCCCAAAAAAAAACCCTTAATAGGCACATCCCATTAAGCCTCCATCAACACACAAATCAGTCTGCTTCTCTAGACATTTCCGTGATCATGTGGCAGGCATGACTATACACCAGAGCATACGTAACGCTTTTTACCTTCCCAACAACGTGGTGCCTTTTTATCGACTTTCAATTCCTTGCTTTTGAACAAAAAGGTTGACATTAGCTGGGAGAAAGACGGGGGATCATTCCGTCCTGCAATACTCAAGAATCGAACTGCTCATCTTCCACATCCCAGTAAGCCTCTATCAACACACAAATCAGTCTGCTTCTGCAGACGTTTCCATGGTCATGTGGCAGGCATGACTAGACACCGGAGCCCACGTAATGCTTTTTACCTTCCCAACAACGTGGTGCCTCTTTATCAACTTACAATTCCTTGCTTTAGAACAAAAAGGTTGACAGGAGCTGGGAGAAAGACGGGAGCTCATTCCATCCTGCAATACTCAAGAATCGAACTGCTCACCTTCCACATTCCAGCAAACCTCCATCAACACATCTGGCTGGCATGGCTACACACGTCAAACCATCTATGACAAAACAAAACTGCATCCCAAATACACACACACACACACACACACACACACACACACACACACACACACACACACAATAACCAGATAAACATATCATAAACCATCTATGACAAAACAAAACTGCATCCCAAATACACACACACACACACACACACACACACACACACACACACACACACACACACACACACACACACACACACACACACACACACACACACACACACACACACACACACACACACACACACAATAACCAGATAAACATATCATAAAAAGGGTCATACCTTCCCACAATTAAAAAAAAATTAACACACACATACCCAGCAAGGCCGGATAATCAGCTAGTTTTTTTATAATATTCGGGGAGGTAACCCTCTCCTTTTTATCCTTTTCAGGCATGATTTTAACAACCATAATAACTGAGCCCCTGGATGCTGTTTTTAGCTAATTCATTTTGTTTTTAAAGTTTTAAATGTTTTGAAATCTCTAATGAATTTTAAAATATTCTTAGAGTTTAAGTTTAAATGTATTGTGTTTTTAATTTTACTTGTTTTAAAATGGTGAGCCACCATTCAGCTTAGGGAGAGGAAAGATGGAATTTTAAGAGATACTTTGTAAAATAAGAAAGGGGGAAAATGGTGATAAAGGGTTTGGTGAGTAAGATTTATAAAATTTTGAATAAGGACGATAAGTCCCAGGATATATTGAAAACAATATGAGAACAGGACTTAAATATAAGAATTTTGAAAATAAATGGGAAAAATAAATGGAGAAGAATTATGAAAAAATTGTCAGTTAGGATAAAAGAACATAATTAGAAAATGTTATGGAGGTGGTATTTGACTCCGGTTCAGTTACATCAAATGGATAACTCTAAAACTAAAAATTGTTGGAGATGTAAAGATAGCCTGGGGACATATGAGCATGTGTGGTGGAGTTGTAAAGTGATAATGGCTTTTTGGATAAAAATAGAGAAAGAGATACTGGAAATTTTGGAATTGGATTTGAAGTTGGAGTCAAGTGCCGCTTTATTGACAGAAATAGATAATATGAATATGGATGTAAATAAAAAAGATTTGCTGTCTATAATGTTAACTGTGGCAAGACAATGTATTGCAAGAAATTGGAAAAATGATTCTATGTTAAAATTGGAAGAATGGTATAAAGAAATGTGGGAAATTGCGTTAAATGATAAATTGACATGGGAGTTGAATAAAAAGAAAGGTATAATTAAAGAGAGTAAATTTTGGGAAATATGGAGACCTTTTGTGGAACATGCATTAATGAAAGATAAAGGAGATAAACCAGTACCAGATCATATGAATTTTTGGAAATGTTAGAGTAGTGACAAAACTGTGATCCTCAGGGCTTGTATATATCACAGGGTGATATTATTATTATTTCATTATTATTGTTAGCATAGTTTGTGCTCATTCATATAATAAGACAGTTACGGATAAATATAATAAATTATTGAAATATATACATAAATTTACAAGTGGTTATATATTACAAGTGATGCATATAAAAGGAGTATATATTTATATTTGATGAATGATGAATGGGTTAAAATGGAATTACAGTGATACCTCATACAACGTCCAAACTTGGTTCCACAAGTTTGGACTTTATACGGATTTGGACTTTGTATGAGGCATGCAAAATCCTAGCCGCGATGCCTCATACAACATCCAAATCCTTGCCGCGATGCCTCATACAATGTCATTTCCACAGAGATACATTGTACTGTAACAGCACAGACTTCAGGGCAAAGTCAACGAAACAGGCAGGAAACTGACAGAACTTTAAGAAATCATTGTCTAAAGGCTAAAAACATTACAAAAACATGTCTAACAACCCTGATTGTCCAATAACCTGAAGAATGCTGCCAAAATCCCAGGAATGCTTCTAAAAATTCTGAAGAAAAAATTCAAAAAAATCCAAAATCGTGCTCCAAACCACTCTTAAACACTCTTCGCCTCATGCAAAACCCACAAGAGCAATGCACGCATGTGTCCTGCCTTTTTTACTGCCCAGGCACAATGCAACCTGGGAAAACCCCAATGCCTCATACAAAGTCGCACGACTTTGTATGAGGCAATTTTTTTCAAGGAATTAGCTGACGTTGTATGAATCCGATGTTGTATGAAGCGGACTTTGTATGAGGTATTACTGTAGTTTAAAACGGTGAGCATTATAAGTTATTTTTATTATGTATTGTATTTTGTTATTCTTTTTGTTTTGTTATTTTTCCTTGTTCTTTTCTTTCTTTGAAAAATTAATAAAAAATATTCAAAATAAAATAAAAATAAAATGGTGAGCCACCTTGAGTCAGGAGAAAGGCGGCCTGCAAATGATACAAAATAAAATAAACAAGAAACTTGTGTTGGTTTTTTCAGACAACCAGAAAAGCAAACATTATATGGCACTTTGTGAAACTATTTAAGTTATCATGTAATCCATGTTGGTTCTAATCTTTAATAGAAATAATATAATACAAAACTCATGTTTGTGTTCTCTGTTATTATTTCTAATTTTTCCCTGTATTATCAGTTTTCTTCTTTAAAAAATTGCAGTATGATCATCATGAATTTCCTGGAGTTGTTCCAAGAACGTTCCTCGGACCGATTTTCATTGCTATACTTTCCACCCCAGCCATATGTGTCCTGTCCCTGTTACAGATGTCTAAGTTTTACTCTCAGCTGATAGGTGAGATCTCTTGTTCTATGTCCAGTAGAACATTTCTATGCCTGAATATTTTTACCTCAGTTTGTAATCTCTAAAGCTGTTACATTGCCAAGACAACTTAGAACATCTTGTAATGTATTCAAGTGTACTCATGACTTGGATTGTTAGTATAAAAGTCAAATTTATTAAGGATTCAGTAAAAAGACTCAAAGCATAATGTAGTATATACTATTGTTAGTGGGCATAGTTGTTATTTCACTAAGTTCCACATAAAGCTAAGCATAATGGCCAGAATCTTCTTCACCCTCTAGGGCAGTGTTCCTCAACCTTTGGTTTTTGGACTTCAATTCCCAGAAGCCCAAGTCAGTACATTGGCTGATCAGTCCTTTGGGGAATTGACTTAGGCTTCTGGGAACTGAAGTTCAAAAACCAAAGGTAGGGTCACACATTGTGTGAACAGAAGGAGCTTTTTAGAGTTTGTGCAAAGCTCCAAACTTGCATGATGGCAGGCCAGAGATCTGTGAGTATAGCATTACACTTCATTTGCAGGGAACAGGATTCTGAGTCTGACCACCATTGTTAGCTTTAAAGGGAGCTCCGGGTGGGCAGGATTTCTGAGTTGAGCAGGATTTCTCTTCGTAGCCTTTTGTTTACTTCCTGAAAATGGCAACTTTATGGTCTTAAGTTGGCTTTTCCAACTTGGCACTTGCCAGAGGCAGTGAACTACAAATCCCACAGTTCATTTGCTTGTTGGGAAGGATAGGCTTTGTAGTCAAGCTCAGCTGGAAACTGCTGGGTTGGAAAATGCTGTCCCAAAGCTTGAGTCTTGAAACCTGTTGAGTTAAACTTTGTCATTGGTCTGTCTGTGCCTCCCCCCTCGCCCCCTTTCCCTTTTCTGGCAGTTTCTTTTTCCTACTATAGTTGGGAAATTGGAAATGATAACGCTCTCTTGAACTGGTGCTGCTGCTGTTGTTGTGATTGGTTTCTCTTCTCCTTTTGCTGACCCTGGTCCAGATTCTTTCTGTGCCTTCACTGCTGGAAGTGGCAAAACAGACCCTGGCAAAACAGACAAACTAAAACTGTTAAGTTATGGATAAATGGTAAACTGAGTTGGAGCTAATTAAGTTAAATAGTAATATGATTAGTACTTGGGTAATAGATGAGTTAAATAATAATTAGACAATTCCAAGCTTTGTTTCCATGATAGATAATAATTTCTTAAAACTTTACTTTAACCAAAGTCCGAGGAAGCCTGGGTCTGAGTGTGATCTATGCCTTGTGGCGGATGCACAAAGAAGTGAGAAAACAGTTTGGTTCAACCGTCTCCATGCTTTTCTGTTTGATTACTGCTACTCAATTCCACTTGATGTTTTACTGCACTCGAACTCTCCCCAACGTGTTTGCACTTCCCATTGGTAAGTAATTATACCGAGTAAAATATCACTTTTCATATCTATTGTTAAAACAAAATATCTGTAAAAAAAAGGATTTCTGAGCTATTTCCAGGCTGAAATGTGTATAAAACCATGCAAATTGACTCTCAGCTAATTCTACATACTTACAGTGGTGGCTTTCCAGGTATTGTTGGACTCCAGTTCCATTAGCCCCCACCCACCATGTATAGTCAGGAATAGTAGAAATTGTGTTTCAGCAATGTATGGAGAGACATGTCTCATCTCTCCATCCCAGTTTTAGTAGTGCCATATTAAACTAGATTTTTGTTATTTCAGTGTGATACATTTTGATAAGTGCATTATTGTCAGTTTGTGGGGAATTTTGTTGTTGTTGCAAATATTAGTTGTCTGGGTTCATTCTAATCTTTTTTATTTATCTAATTTTTGAAAGGCAGTATATTCAGTGTTTGGTTTTTCTGTCTCTCAACCAGTTCTGCTGTCAGTTACATCTTGGATACAGCAAAAGCACCGCTCTTTCATCTGGTTCTCCGCTTTGGCAATTATTGTCTTCCGATCAGAGCTTTGTATATTTCTGGGGCTTATGCTTCTGATGACCCTATTCAATAAAAGACTCTCATTTGTGAAAATGTTATCCTATGCTGTTCCTGCTGGAGTTTTTTGGTTAGGTAAGTTTGTAACTGCCTTTGAACCAGTTGGATTTAATTCTGAAATGCCACATCAGAAATGGGATGTGTTTGATCTTCCAGATATCTTGGCCTTCAGTCCCTAGAAGTTTGAACAACTATTGCTTATGGTATGGGGATTGTGAAAGTTATAGGTTAAAATACCTAGCAGACAAAGGTTTCATAGCTCTTTTCATTTAAGTTTTTGTTTCTTCTAGGATTCACAGTAGCCTTGGACTCCTTTTTTTGGAGGCAGCTTTTGTGGCCTGAAGGAAAAGTACTTTGGTATAACACAGTTTTAAACAAAAGTTCCAACTGGGGAGTATCCTTTACATATTTAGTGGCACAATGTAACCATATATTTTGACTTATTCATGACACTTAATTAGGCCTTTTATGGGCTGCGGTGGCTCAGTGGTTAAGAAGCTCGCCTTGTTAGCTGGGAGGCCGGCAAGTCAGCAGTTCGAGACCCAGGTACTGCATGACGGTTTGAGCACCTGTCTCTGTCCCAGCTCTTGGAGACATGAAAAGAGCCTCATTCAGGCGTCCCCTAAGTGGTGTTTCTCTAGCAAAAATCCTTTCAACCCATAATAATAATAATAATAATAATAATAATAATAATAATAATAATAATAATAATAATAATAATAATAATAATAATAATAATACCTTTTGGAAAGAGTATTTAAACAGGCAAACTAAATCCCTTCTTAATTTCAGATTTCCTCCAAATATGACAGCCTTGTGAATTCTCCATGCTTTATATGACAAATATCAAAGGAAGAGGACGGTAAAAGTCGTGCTCAACTTCTTGAGCATTTCTGTTGCTCTTCTTGCATGGAGAGTGACTTTTTGAACAGGAGGGCGTTCTGTGTATGTTGAATCTGCAATCAAAAATGTTCATTTTCATGGTAGACATACATATTTAATCCTTCATGTCTCCAGTTGTTAAGGATCAGGTTGCCAGTGATGAAATAGATCTGGCATTCTAGAGAGCTGTTGCATCCCTGAGAAGATTGTAAAGTTAAAGGTCACCCTTGCTTGAAAGCCAGTCGTATCTGACTCTAGGGTTCAGTGCTCATCTCTGTTTATAGCCCAAGAGTCGGCGCTGTCTGCATCTGCAGACGTTTCCATGGATATTTGGCAGGCATGCCTCAACACTGCATGGAACACTGTTTACCTTCCCACTGAAGTAGTCGCTATTTATCATCATCATCATCGGTTTATTTATACCCCGCTTCAGCCCAAAGGCGACTCGAAGCGGCAAACAATGACAAAGCAATACAATAAGTACATAAGTATAGATAATAACTATAAAAATATCAAAAATAAACAAGACAACATATAAGCAAACAAATATCAGCATTTACAACATAAGGGGAAATTACAGTCAAAACCAAATTCAGTACATCAAATTCAATAATAAATACATCAATACAGTTCTTACCCACTACCCCTCACAAAAGGCCTGACAATCTACTTGCATTTTCTTGCTTTCGAACTGCTAGGTTGGCAGGAGCTGGGGCAGAGACTGGAGCTCACTCTGTCATGGGAATCAAACTCCAAACTGGGAAACAAACTCCAACCTTTCAGTCATCAAGTTCAGCGTCTTGACCACTTGAGCCACCGCAGTCCCTTAAGAAGATAGTACAGTACTGGGCTACAAAGACAGATGAGCTGACCTTTCTCTAAGAAAGCTTCTTGTAGTAATGTCTTCTGCTTGGTTGCATAACACAAAACCCAAAAAGTATGTTGGTGACCTTGAAATCCAATTGCTTAACATAGTAAATTGCAGTTATGAGTCAGCCCATCTGATTCAGTGGAACTTATGGAAGGGGTTGACTCACTCAATTCTCACTGATTCTGCTGGCCTTCTCTAATTGTGGCTTACTCCCTTAAGGATTTTTGCCCTTGAACACAATATTTAGGTGAAGTTTATAAACTGTTACATGGTTGTTGGGGTGTTGATGAGTAAAAATAGATACAGGCTTAGTTGATTAACTTTCAAAGTGACAATACCATTGGGAACACAGGTAATGAACTTTCCAAGTGTTCGTTATTTTGAATCAGTGATCAATGTGTTGACTGAAAGTTCCATTGCCTGTGTTAACAATGCATTGTCTCTTTGAATATTCATTGTCATTCTGAGGGTGTGACTAGACAGCTGCAAAAGTGCATACCTGATTACACCAGAGATGAGTCATATTAATAATTTAATTTATTATTAAAATTACTTTATTATTAATAAAATATTTATTATTAATGTTAATAACGTTATTAATTATTAAAATTATTATTATTAAAACAAAAAATCTATCTGCCAGGTAGTTGTTCCAGCCTGTTCCCAAAAAGTAACTGCCTTAGAGCTGGACTTCTTTGCGCCTGGATTGGGGTCAGTTTGAGGTGTTTCTTTGTGCAGTGTGCAGTTGTTAGGAAATTGATCACACTGGACTGATCCACAACTGGTCCAAAGAGGAATTATTTCCCTGTGTGATCCCAACCTGACTCAATATCTATCTTTCATTTGGCTTTGCTCCCATAACCGTGGGTACTGTATATAAATGTGTGGCATGAGTAGAGTACCATGTTCTGTATGTCTAAGGAAACAGGTATGCAAGCTATCATTATATTGTTTTTATTGTTACATATACTGAAACAGCCTCTGACATGGCTGCTGTTTTGAATGCTTCTGCTTGTTTAGGACTTTTCACAAATATGTCCAATATCCCTGGTTTGTAACTTTGAAACTTGCTTGTAAACAATGTGGATTGGTGACATATCAGATCTTTTACAGTTGAAACTGACTGGACATTTCTACACATCACAATTCAACAAAATATTTCCCAAAATCTATTTTTTTATTTTGCTTTGATTTCTTTCTCACAGTTCTTAAAACATTTCCTTGAACTGCTGAATGAAAGGCAAACATTTGCTTTTCCTCGCGCCAGTGGTGAAACTGCCTCTTGTGGTGAGACTGCCTCTTGTGTCAGGCTGGCTGTAATGTTCCAGGGCAGTGATAGAGAAGGACAAGTTGGGGTCTCTAACAAAAGTGTACAGTGTGGACTGTTTTAATTAAGATGCCAACCATCAGCCATAGCTTCTTTCATGATGCTTCATTCTGCTTCCACCCTGTTTTTAGGTGTTAATTACTTCCTGTGCAGTCATTCAGAATCCCAGGGCCACTGAATATCCACAGTCCTCATTGGCTTGTTCTAGGTTCACCCAGCCTCCTCTGGGTTAGTTTTTTGACTATTGTCTATGCAGATTGTGAGCACCTGGTTTTTCCTAAGTGTACTGATACCTCCTGCTGCCCCATGAATAATGCCATTTTGCTTGTGCAAGAGTCAGTTTTTGAAGTATTAGTTCAATTTGGTATTGTTCTAGAAAAGGGATTCATGGCATTTTGCCTTTTCCTAAAGTTGTGCCATCTCTAAGGGAGGTGGAATGGGAAATTTTGGGTATATCTGTGCATATACCTCCACCCCTTAAATAGCACATGTCCTGGTGAAGAAACTGATTCACAGATTCAGACAGTGTCTCCTTGAATCTGTGATGTGTAGTTCAGAGTAAAGGGGTTGGGCTTTTCATCTGGTCATTCCAGTTTGCTTTCCTGTCACCCGAATCGCCTCCCAACAGAGGCAGTTTAGTTTAAATGATATCAACAGCCTCCAAGGGCTTTGAAATGGGAGGCCCAATCCATTCTAATAACAGCAGCCCCAGCTGATTTTTTTTTGCTGTGACTTGTGGATCTGTCCAAGTTTGAAGCTTTTGAAATGTGGTCTACTGTTGCCTGAGAGCTGGTATGTGTAGTGGATAGAGGGATAGTCTAAATTCAGTATATCTAGTTTCAAATCTCCATTAAGCTATGGAAATGTTGAAGTACATTAATATTAAGCATAATATTGATTTTTATTGATATTATGTTTATTTATTTATTCAATTTATAGGCCGCCTTCCTCACCTCAGCGACCCAAGGTGGCTTACATCAAATAAAACAACTTATACAATTAAAAACCCACTGATAAAACTGATAAAAAATTAAAATCTGTAAAAACAAAAACATAACCCCTTAATTAAAACCCCACAGGGCTAAATGAGCCAGCAAGGCTGAGATGTGCTGCCAGATGCATTCTATGCCTGCTGGCAGAGCCAGGTTTTCAGAGCCTTCCTGAAGGGGTACAGTTCTGCCTGGAGACGCAGCCCTGGTGGCAAGAGGTTCCAAAGAGTCAGGGCCGACACTGAGAAAGCTCTTCTGGTCCCGGTAAGATGTACGTCCCTGGCTGATGGGACCACCAGCGAGCCCCTACGGTCTGCCCTCGTAGGATGGGTCGAACACCTTGGGACGATGCGGTCTCTTAGATATCCTGGCCTACTACCATGTAGGGCTTTAAAGGTCAAAACCAGTACCTTGAATTGCACCCGGAAGCATACTGGCAGCAAGTGCAGCTCCCGTAGCAGTGGCAAGGCACGGGCATAGCGCCCACACCCCATCACCAGATGGGCTGCCACATTCTGGACCAGCTGCAGCTTCTGGATGGTTATCAAGGGCAGCCCCATGTAGAGCGCATTACAGTTGTCCAATCTGGAGGTGACCAGAGCATGGGTGACCGTAAGCAAGGAGTCCCGGTCCAGGAATGGGCATAATTAGCGAATGACACGGAGTTGTGCAAAAGCCCTCCTGGCCATGACCGCCACCTGCTCTTTGAGCAGGAGTCGTGAGTCCAGGAGGATCACCAAATTACACGCCGGGTCTGTTTGGGGCAAAGAAATCCCATCCAGCACTAAAGATTGTAGTTCCCGGGTTAATGCAGGACCCTGAACCCACAGCCACTCAGTCTTGCCAGGATTCAGCTGAAGCCCGTTGTCCCCCATCCAGACCCTCACAGCCTCCAAGCACCTGGTTAGGATTTCAACTGCATCACTTGGATTCACCACGGGCTGAGATGTATAACTATCATCAGCATACTGATGATACCTCACTCCGTGGGAATGGATGATCTCCCCCAACGGTTTCATGTAGATGTTGAATAGGAGAGGTGAGAGTACTGAGCCCTAAGGCACCCCAAACTGGAGTGGTCTAGGTCTGGACATCCCATACTCCAGAGACACTGACTGGGTCCGGCCCTTCAGAAATGAGGAAAACCAGGACAACACCGTGCCCTGAGCCCCCAATCCTTGGAGCCGCCCCAGAAGGATACTGTGGTTGACAGTATCAAAAGCCGCTGAGAGGTCAAGAAAAGCGAGGATAGAGGGATTGCCTCTGCCCTGCTCATGCCAGAGATCATCCATAAGCGCGACCAATGCTGTTTTGGTTCCATAACCGGGCCTGAATCCTGACTGGAAAGGGTCCAGATAATCTGTTTCATTCAGGACCCCCTAGAGCTGCCATGCCACTGCTTTTTCCAATACCTTCCCCAGGAAGGGGAGGTTGGACACAGGCCTGAAGTTGGACAATACTGTTGGGTCGAGTGATGGTTTCTTCAGCAGGGGCGCACCAGTGCATGTTTAAAAGATGCTGGGAACACCCCTTCGTGCAAAGAAGCATTTACAATCGTTCTGACCCAGCTGCCCATCACTGCCTTGGCAGATTTGATAAGCCAGGCAAGGCAAGAGTCCAACAAGCAAGTGGTGTCATGAACAGCTCCAAGGAGCCTGTCCACTTCCTTAGGGACAACAGGATCAAACTGATCCCAGATAAACTGGCTAGACTGTGATCTGGCTGACCCCAGACGACCCATCTCCACGTCAGGGTCAAACCCCGAGCGAATCCAAGCAATTTTCTCTGTCAGGTAATCAGCAAAATCATCAGCCGAACCCTGCCAACCAGGTTCCGCCCCCCCCCCCTCCCAAGGAGTGACCTGGTCACCCAGAACAGGGCGGCTGGCCGATTATCCATGGAGGCAATGAGAGTGGTGAAGTATTGGCGCTTCACCACCCTCATTGCCACAAGGTAGGCTCTAATAGGGGCTCTAACCTGTGTCTGGTCATACTCACTCTGGGTCTTCACCCAATGGCACTCTAGGTATCTCCTTGCCCGCTTCAGACCCCTCAGTTCTGTGAACCATGGGGCCGAATAGAACCAGCGGGCTCGGAGAGGCCGCTGTAGCGTGATTACTTCCAAGACCAATGTCACCGTCTCCTCCCAGAGGGCAACCAAGGCCTCAGTCGAATCGTGCTGCCAGTCCAGAAGAAACAGCCCCAGTTCTCTCTGGAATCTCTCGGAATCCATCATTCGCTGGGGACGGGCCAGAGTCATTATGTTGCTGCCACTGGCAGGCAGGGCTGCCACTGACTCACTATTAATCTATTCTCACTATTAATCACTATTTTCAATGGTCCCTCACTATTTTGTGAAATTACTCACTATTCTCACTTTTTTAATAAAACTGGACACATTCTGCGTCAAAAGTCTTGCCTTCTTCAAGACGTTGCCAACCAGGGGACCGCGGCCAGATGTACGACTGTACTCAAAATTACCGTATTTTCCATATTGGTAAAGGGCGGAGTCAAGGCCAGAAGTAGGTGGAGTCAAGGCTGGAAGTGGGCGGAATCAACCTGTACGCTAATTATTGCGGCTGGTCTTCCCCAGGTATTCGGTGCCATCAGCATATCTATGGTGCCGTCAGCATACTCTCTGGTGCCATCAGCATTACTATCTAAATTACCGTATTTTTCTGTACGGTAACCGTATACCGTACGGAGGGCTAAATTTGAAAAAGGAGAGAAAATTTGTTAGAGGAGGCCCCACCCACCCCTTTTATAACCTTGGTTACCAGATTATTTTCTCAGTGGCCCCAGCAGGTCTCTTCAGTCCTCCAGAGAGGGATCAATGTAAGTCTTGTTCTTTCCCTCTTTCAAACTCTAATTTTGGACCTACAATTCCTCTTGTTAAAAGAGGAGTAAAACAGTCTCTCTCAGGAGACTACTAGATTTTATAATATCTGTTTCTTTGAAGTATTTAATTCCTGTTTACTTGATATATACTACAAACTGTCTTATTGTTAGACAGGGGCATATTAATGGCTCCTCAATGCTTTCAGGCTTTGCAACCAGGCATTTCTGTTGTGCCTTTTCTTCCTAAAGCCTAAAAAATGGAAGACTCTGCTACAGCTTAGACTCTTTCGGGCCTTGCATCCAGCCATTTTCTAACATGCCTTCTTATCCTAAGGCCTAGAAAGTGGAGGACCCTGCTGAGAAAGGCAAGGCTCGAGGAACTTTTAAAATGGCCCCCTCCACCGGCTGCTCCGGTCAGGGATTTAAGACAAAGGCAATTGATTTGCTTTGCTTCCATTATGGATCAAAGGATAGTCGATATCCATTACCTGGTATTCAACTTATTGTTCACATGCCAGCTATATTTCTCTATATGCATTCCCCCCCTCGTGGGAGAGGTGTTTCCTCCTCTCTTTCCTCCCTCTAGGTTTCAACTACAAGACCATCTTTCAAAAGTCATGGCAATATGATGCTTCCAGCATTAAGCCGCAATGGAAGAGCACACCCTGAATGCCCGACTGAACATCCGTGATGGTATGAAGGAATTCGGTGGACGAGCTGAAGTGATCCCCATCACACGTGCGCTTCTTAAAGCGGCAGCTGCCAGTCACAGCAAATATGTAGATTATTTAGAGGACAAGCCCAAGGATGCAGAGGAAGAGCAAAGAAAACAGGAGGAGGTGGAAAATATTCGGCATAAGAAAGGAGAGTAGGGAAGAGCGCAAATTCAAGAAAGAAAGGAGCTAGGAAAATTGCAAGAAGATTTAAGGAAGGTGAAAGAAACCAAAGAACAGGAGAGACAAGCTTCTGATAACCTAATTAATTAAGCCAACCAAAAGCTTAAAACTGCTGTGGCCATGGGCGATCTGAAAAGTGCAAAAATTGCTCAAGTTATGCTCGAGGGTGCCTGCAGCATGCGATCCTGGGCCAAAGACCTTCACAAAAAGCAGGCAGAGCCACTGAGGAAGAAGCTCAAGAAACGCACCTCCTCCTTTCTTGAAAAACTCTTCAATAATCATGGGAAGTGACGGTGTGGTGAAAACGGGGACAATCCCGACGACCCTGACAGTTAGATTTACCTTCAAGACTGATGACTTCTTGTCAATTTTATTGTATGTTATGACATCTACCATTTATTAATTCTTATGTGCAGTATGTCAGTATTATTTGTTTTAGGCTTCTCTTTTCTAGTCAAGAAGTCCATAAGGACATAAGCCTTGTTTTGTTTTTCACAAATTTATAAAGAAATAAAGTTTCTTAAATATTGTATTGATTTCATCTTTATTATTTCTGAGTGCCCAATCCAAAATCATACACTGATAACAATACTATGGAAAATTTATTGATTTGCTTCATTTCTGCTGATTGATAAAGCCGATATACGGCCCCAAAAAGTGAAAATTGCTATGGATTTACTCACTATTTACTCAAATTTTGGGGCAAAAACTCACTTTTTCCTCACCTTTAAAAAAACAAAACCTCACTATCTCACTATTTTTGGACGCATGATTGGATGGCAGGCCCCCCCCGCAATTATTTATTGCAATCTACCCACTGTGATTTTCTTTTTCACTAGATGAACAATATATAAGTATGTTTATGAAATTAATGAATGTTACCAACCACGTTCTAAGCGCTTTTGGACATGGCAACACTTTTCAAAGTTTTCCTAGATGCAGAGTATTTAGGAGTGGTTTGCATTTTTTTTCTTCTTGGGGCCTCTTGGGACTGTGCACCCATCCCTTAAATGTCCCACATGCCTTGAAGCCCTGCTAGAGTCACCGTAAATTTTAGATCCGTGATGGTGAACCTTGGCATTCCAGCTGTTCTTGGACTTCAATTACCAAAAGCCCAAGCCAACTGATGAGGGCTTCTGAGAATTGAAGTTGAGAGGCTGGCTAATAAAATCCATATAGAACTGGTGGACTCCTTATGCCGCTGGAATCTCATACTTGCAAGGGAAAAGGTCATACCAAAAGAGAATGCTAGATGATCTTTATGGTGCATGCCTAAAGCTGGGTCAGGACCAATATTGAAGGTATTCAAGAAGGCTCAGGGCTTCATCTTGAGTTACTGGACTCCCAACCCGTAGGATTTATATTGGGAAGGAAATAAATTTCAACCCACCCACCCCCAAGCCCTCCTCCTCCACAAGTTTCTGTTATTTCTGAACCCTTACCAGTAACCATTTGGGTAAATGTGATAGATACAAACCCCCACCGCACCAGTTTTTTAAGCTGTTGGTTTTCTGTTTAATCAAATTCATATAAAAACTTTCTTTCCTTTTTATAGATGTTTTTATGTCTGATCTGAGTCGCCGCAGGGCGAGGGGGAGGCATTCAAATAAATAAACAAACTGGCATACATCTCACTAGCTATAACTTGATTTTTATTATTGTGGATATGAATAGCATATATGTATGTTATGAGCAGAACTGGGCGTACATTCCTGCAGAGATTATAAAAACAGCACAAGCTACCTTATTTGGGGTGTGTGTGTGTGTGTTTAAAATATTGGTGATGCTTTAAAAATCCTTAACTTTTTATTTTATTTTTTAATTTAAGACTTCTCCGTTTCTGTGGTATTTTTATTCAGCCTTGCCTCGGGCTCTGGGATGCACTATTCTGTTTGTACCATTTGGTGCAATAGACAAAAGGACACGGATATTAATTCTACCCACACTTGCTTTTATTTTTTTATATTCATTCCTCCCACACAAAGAGCTGCGGTTTATTATATACACTTTCCCAATTTTCAATATAGTGGCTGCCAAAGGTTGCTCACGCATGTAAGTTTGGCTTCTTTTTTTAAAAAAAATCAGCATCTATGAGGTACAGGTGAAACTCGGAAAAAATAGAATATTGTGCAAATGTTCATTCATTTCACTTAAAAGGTAAAACAAAAATATGAGATAGACTCACTACATGCAAAGTGAGAGATGTCATGTTAATTCATTATAATTGAGATGATCATGGTGTACAGCGTACATGAGATTATGTGATGATTATGGGGTACATGAGATAGGGGTTGGGGTTTTCTTAAGCTGTAAGCTATAAGCATCAATATTATAACAAAGTAAGGCTTGAACTATCTCGCTTTGCATGTAATGAGTCTATCTCATATATTTGTTTTACCTTTTAAGTTGCATTACTGAACTGAATGAACATTTGCACGATATTCTAATTTTCCAAGTTTCACCTGTATATTAGTGCAATTGCTGTTGCTATTAACTTTCTTATTCTTTACATTTATCATTTTACATGTATCATTTTCCCTTACTTCACAGTCTAAATAATTACAAGAAATCATGGCTATATAAGTTAGGCTCCCTCTTTGTTATAGCCCATCTTCTCGTTAATGCCATTTACTCAGGAACATCACTCTATGTTTCACACTTCAATTATCCTGGAGGAGTTGCCATGCAAAAACTACATCAATTAATACCTTCAACAGCAGGTGAGTAAAGCTGAGACAAAACTTAAAACAGAAGTTTTAGGGATTGTACCATGAACAGTCACCAGGGGTGGGGATGGGAACAAACTAAGCTGTAGTGACAGAGTTTGCACATTTTAAAAACACAATATGAATCACCTTTAGGATTCAACTTAGAGTGGAGGTGTGATGCTTTACTATCTCCTTGTTCTAAAGTACTGTACCTCTAAGGGTACAGAACTTTATTTAGGATTACTTTTAATTAATATTGACCTTTATTGTAACATTACCATCTTTGACATCAAACTGGGAAAATATAGTCAACCGAAAGCCACTCAGAAGCCATGCTGAGTGTGGCGTGATGAAATGCTGCCTTAGTCAACAGAGTTCCTTCAATTAAGACCATAATGAGAAAATGGGGAGATGTGACTCTTTACAGATGTTGCTGGCCTGCTATTCTCATGCTCCATGACTGGCCAGTATTTTCTAATTTTCCGAGAAAATTCTCCACACCTGGAGAATCATATGCCATACTATAAAGCTCAGCTCCTCATAGGAAGAAGGCACAGAGAAGTTTTGAATGGAATCTTTGAAGAAAGTCTCTTGACTTGAGCTCAAAGCAGGATATATGATTTTCCCCAGCTTGTTTTATCATTGCAATTAGTCTGAGCGATGGTGACTCCCTTTTCTGTCGAAAGTTGGATTGAGTATTTGCTCAACTTGCTGCTTTAATTCAATGTGTATGTTGTCCACTCATCCTACACTCCTTGAGTTGCTATTTTTGCAGCTTATTTCATTACAAGGTTTCTCAACCTTGGGTTCCCAAGTGTTCTTAAACTTTAGTTCCCAGAAGCCCAAGTCATTACACCTGCTGATCAGGGCACCTGGGAACTGAAGTCTAACAACACCTGGTGACTCAAGGTTGAAAAACCTTAGTAAATCTATTGAAGAACAAAGCTCCTGCCAGTCTCCCTACAATATAGATTAGTTATGTTCTTGTTTGTTTTCAGATACTTGTATCTTGAAGGTGTTTCTATTTGGGAGTATTGTCTGTTTTCTTTTCAGATGTTTCCATCCATATTGATGAAGCTGCGGCTCAGACTGGAATGTCTCGATTTTTAGAAGTCAATTCGGATTGGAAGTAAAAACAAATAATAACCTTTTAAACATATGTTTTACTTCCTGTTTTTCTATGCATAAATGTTCTTGTACGTGTTACCAGTTAGAAGTCCAGGGGTGGTATTTTTTCTGCCCATTGCTAAGCCAAAGTGCTCCATCAGGACTTTGCAGGTACCAGGGAAAGGGCATCCCCCCATGTCCCAAATACTCTGTAGCTGAGAAGAAGAATTTGTAAAGTTCGGTGGGCAAATTGTGACCCAGGCTTTCTCCAGACTATTTTTTCTCAGTGAAATAGGCAAATTGTTGCTAGACACCTTCATAAGAACAGCCTTGCTGGAACAGGCCACAGCCCATCCAGTCCAGCATTCTGTCCCACACAGTGGCTCACCATTTGTTTCAGGGGATCCCAAGCAGTTGTCTTCACCTGCTTAGGATTCCCTGGAAATGGCATTGAGAGACATCCTGCCTATCTCTCCAACCCAGAGGTTGTCCTTCAAGATCAGTGATTTCCTGTTAAACCTCTTACCAACCGAGTTGCGCCTCCAGGCAGAGCTATTGCCATTCAGAAAGGGGTTGAAAACATGGCTAGCTCACCAGGTGATTAATAGAATTCTGGCCAAGGCTCCCTGCCCCTGTTGGTTGATATAAGGCCGTTGGGGGAGGGGGGAGCTTTTTAATGATTTTAAGCTTAGGTTTTTATGATGTTTTTATTGTGGGGATGTTTTTATGTTGGTTTCTGTAACTTTTTGTGTGAGCCGCCCGAAGTTGCCCTTGGTGAGGGGGCGGCAGTACAAATCTAATGAACATATAAATATATAAATAAGTTGAGAAACACACACCCTCGGCATCATTAAACATGACAAAAGTACTCATTTTTCAAAACCACTGGTGGCTCTCTAGCTCAGTGTGTCCCAATCTTTGGTTTTTGGACTTCAGTTCCCAGAAGCCGAAGTCAATTCCCCAAAGCACTGATCAGCCAATGTACTGACTTAGACTTCTGGGAATTGAGGTCCACCAGTGTTCTAAAGTACTGTACCTCTAAGGGTATAGTACTTTAGGATTTCCTTCAGTGAATATTGTCCTTTATTGTAACATTACCATCTTTGGGATACACTGCTACTTTCTTCTTCATTTTGGAGTCATTTTTGGAATACCTGCTCAGCCCCAGAAGGAATCAGGAGTAGAAAATTAGTCACCAGACCCAATGAAGTTGCCTCTCTTTGTGACC
This sequence comes from Bradypodion ventrale, assembly GCA_035047345.1. NCBI lineage: Eukaryota > Metazoa > Chordata > Lepidosauria > Squamata > Chamaeleonidae > Bradypodion > Bradypodion ventrale. The sequence continues at coordinate 142,939,522 of JAWDJE010000005.1, forward strand.
AAGCATAACATTTGGAACAACGCTCTATATGGATTAATGGAACTGTCATATGTATCCCTTGTGTGCTTCTTCTGGCTCAGTATCTTTCCCTGATGTCACAGGCTGCTGCAAAGGAGCACAAAGGTGAAACTGTCCTATGAAAGGATGGCAGAAGCAGACAGCACTGGCTCTTCGGCTTTGAAACAGAGATGAGCACTGAACCCTAGAGTCGGATACGACTGGCTTTCCAGCAAGGGGAACCTTTACCTTACTAATTTTACTAACCTTGGAAGGTTGAGTCAGCCTTGAGTCTGTTGGAATTGGACTTAAATTGTGAGCAGTTTTGTTTGCAGCAGTGCAGCTTAGCTCGCATGCCAAGAGGACAGACTGTTACTGATTATGTGCAACCAAGATTGGTATATAAGACAAGTATTCTGCTTGTGCAATTTAAGATTTGACTCCTTTAAAAAAACACCAAGTTAATCATTGAGGCTGTTTGAGCCAGAGCAACACATCATTGCCATACCTACAGGTGCCTTAATAAAATGACAAGCATTTACTTTTCTCTCTCAGAAGACTGTCTATGATATGTTGGTTATAAATTCTATTTTATAATCTTGGCATGTTGAATTGGGATGAAAGGATTTTAACATGTAGGGAATTTTAGAATACTTTTTAGGGATGCAGACATTCTAATAATAGCTTATTTGATAGCCAAAGGTAAAATTCCATTTGAAGATTTTTAGTCAGCAGATGGCCCAAACTTTCTGTTTTAATTGGAAGCTGAAAATATGTCATCTGGTAACTTTCATACAGCTTTGGGGGAGGATAGGAAAATTAAATTCTTCAAAAAGAGACCTTTACAGTTGCATTTTGAACTGTATTAGATAAACCTTATTCTGCATAGTTAGTGAGGCAGTCAATTTCGACAAATGGACATATTCTTCTCTCTGTTCATAAAAGGAGAGGAGAACGTGTAACCTTCCAGGCGTTGCTGGAATCCATTTCCCATTAGCCCTAGCAGGCACAGCCAATTATGACAAATGATAGGAATTGCACGCTGGTTTATATTGGTTCATATTGTGTGTTTTGCTCTCAACTTCCAAGAAAGGTAAAACATTCATAATGAAGTTGGCAGAAAAGATTCTCTGTATGCGTCATAAGGCAGCTGACAATCTATTGGCTGTTGGACTCTCCAGTATATAGTGGAAAAGTAAACAGAGATGGTGCAGGGACAGCAAGTTGCATCACAGATGGGTTGAACTGTGTTGCATGGCTGAAGATATTAGGTGATGTCATTAAATGGAGCCAGCCAGCCAGACTCTTCTATACATTTTCCAGTCCTTGTGTCCTGTTTGCAGTCTCCTCCACCCATTTCTGCTGCTAGAAAATGTCAAGTCAGTTTAAGAAGGCAGGGAGGTTAACTAGATGAACTCGAAATTCTGCAGGAGTTTACTTGGTTCATTTCAGGGTTTGGTATGGAGACAGTTGAGTTGCCTTGAGGAATGTTGGGAGAGAGATGGGAAGTTGAATTGGTTGACTTTGCTTGGTTTCTTAGCTGCTTTTGAAACATGGATCATGTTATGTGTCAGAACAACCCAGGGCTGCTGAGGACACAATGATATGATGGATCTAACTCATATCTACAAGACCCTTTTCAAAAAGAATGTTTTTGGGGATAGGTGTCGCTTGACTCTGCCACATTTGAGCTGTGGTGCCCTACAGAGGTTCATCCCCATACCTGTGTGGTCCCAGTCTTTAATATGTGTCTTAAGCTGCTGAGTAGGGTCACCCAAGGATTTAGACCAGGTTCCCAACCTTTGGTTATTGGACTTCAATCGCCAGAAACCTAAGTCAATTCCCCAAAGCACTGATCAGCCAATACGCTGACTGTTTTTGGGAACCACTGATTTAGACTAAATTATCATTAATATGCTGATGATTTCAATTTGTTTCTTGGTGTTATCTGAAACAGATGGGGCTTTGGAAGTGCTATCTTGTTTTGACAATGGGATAAATTAAGAGCTAATAGCCAAAGCTGAATCCTAGCAAGGTCAGTGAAGTGCAAGTTGGTAGTTCCTAAGTCTAGGAGGTTGGAGCACCACCTGTTCTGGATGGTGTTGCTTTGCCATTTGAAGAAGCAGGTAGATAACTTAGGGAAGCTGTTGCATCCAACATTGTCTCTCGAGGTTTAGTTCTTCTTCGTGTTGTTTGTGAATGCACACTCATGGGTCTACGCTTGTGCTGAGCCGCCATCGGAACTGTCAAGCTGATTGGATAAAAAGTTTTGTGATTAGGACCACCCACCATCTCCAACCGTCTCGAGCGCCATTTTGCGCATTGCCCTCAGTTCTCTTTTTTTCGCTGCCTGAGCAGGAGCCTTCTTGAGAGCTATCCCAGTTTTTCCCTGTGTTTTCGATCTTTTGATCGCCTCTACTTTATTCTTTCAGACCGGAAGGTTACCCCCTTTTGGTCCACCCCGACCGGGAGGTTGGTCCTCTCGGCCGGCTCATTCTGCTCGTTGATCCCTGATCGTGTTTTGGTCAGGATATTTTTTTCCGGCTGGCGGTAGTACCACTCTCCCTCCAGCCTGTTCGCGCCTTGGATGGCCTCCGCCGCAGCGTTCAAAAGGTGCATGTCTTGCAACACGAAGATACCAAGTACTGACAGACACGATAAGTGCCTCATCGGCCTTGGTGAGGACCTGTGCAGTCTGTAGAAAGTTCTCCAGGGTTGCCCTAAAGAACCACCAAAACCACCTTCAAGTTCACCTCATGGTGGTGGCCTTAGCTCCACAACCTACCACTAGGCCGCAGGAAGCCCCAGCACCCTCTTCTTCTCTCTCTTCGGCACCCCCGGCATGTTCGAAGCCCACAACTGCCGAATTGTTCCAGAAGAAAAATAAGGAGGAGAGGAAAAAGCAGAAGAAACATCACCATTCCTCCTCTGTTTTTCTGCCTCAAACTCTCTGTGCCTTACAGCCTTTGCTGCCTCCTTCTCTGGCTTCGGCGGTCTGCAGGGCGGCCATTTCCTCACAGTCTTCCTCCCAGGTTTCACCGGTTATTATTTCTTCAGAGGAACCGACCAGTCTACTGCCTCATCAGGAGACTCCTCCACCTCCTCCACCGCGTGGTGCCTCCTTACTCTTGGACTGGACATCTATAGATCGGAGACCGTCTATGGATCTGCCTCTGTCAATTCAACTTAGTCTTCTAACTCCATTGTTCCCCAGGCGATGGCAAAGGAAATCTCGGACCAAGTCAAGGCCGCACTGCCACAAGTTGCTCCTCCGCATCCTTACTGTGACTTGGACTCGGCCCTACCCAAGAGGCAACAGTTGGATTCAGGCAGGTTGGAGTCATGTCTTCCTCCACTGCCTTCTTCCTTTCCCGGGGGCAAACTGAGTTCAGCCAGGCCTTACTGGTCTGACTCGGACCCCGAGGCCTTCATCCCACTCCCACCATCTCAGAGAGGTTGGAGGGCTCCGACGACTCCTTGGGTGAGGAGGACCTTCCCACGGTGCAACCTGAAAAGTCACCTGATGATCAGATTGGGAGCTCCCAACGATCGCAACCTGAGGACTAGAGGACTTTCACCACTCTACTAACACGACTTGGAACGACTCTCAACATCAAGGCTGAGACTCCACCCGACCCCTGCATTGGTGAGGTGTGTGGCATGGCTGACAAGAAGGAGATTCTTTCCGTCCACCTCAGACTCCTTCCAGCCATTGGCAATTCCACCAAATTGGTCTGGAAGAAGCCGGTTTCAGCCCACAATGTTTCCATTCGTACAAGCTTCTCAGGGAGGATGGCCAGTTCCTCCATACCCATCCGATCCCAAATTCAAGGGTTGTCAAGGCTTCCCAACATAGAACACCAGCCAGCAGCGTTCCTATCCCCTCCTCTAGGGAGGGAAAGAAGCTGGACTCTTTAGAAAGGAAGGTCTATGCCAATGCCTCCCTCTCATTCTGTACTGCAAACTATGGAGCTGCCATGGGCGCATATAATTGCAAGCTTTGGGGTAAAGCAGAGTCCTTTCTAGCCAAACTCCCGGAAGATCTCCGCACTGAGTTTGACACCCTTTGCAAGGAAGGGAATCATCTAGCCCTCCAGCAAATCAGAACCGTGAGGCATATCTCTGAATCCAAAGCAAAAAACCTCGCATCTGCGATACAGATTCGCCAACACTCCTGGTTGCGGTCGGCTGATCTTCAGGATGAGGTCAAGAAATTGATTGAAGAGATGGTTCTTTTTGCAGCAGAGACTGATAGCTCCCTCAACGAGCATCATAGAGACATAACAACGACCAATAAACTGCATCTAGGAACTTTAACATCCTACTTCCGTCACACGTTTCAAAACTTTAAACCACAGCAATACTAACCATACCAGCCTCAACCTTATCAGCCACATCAGCAACAATAATGTCAGCCTGACTATCAGCATCAAGGTTTCTACAAGCCCCATTGCCAATACTCCCACCCACGGTACCAGCAACAAACACAGGCACCCACCAAAAAAATCTGATCGCAGACACAAGCAGCATGTTTGACTCTACTCCGACCGACGACCTTCCATCAGCCCACCTACCGTACCATCCCTTGTGCCTCTTTCTCGATCCATGGCTCAACATCACCACAGACAAATGGGTTTTAAAGATATTAAGTTGTGGCTACATGCTAGAATTCAAGAATTACCCTCCTGTCGGACGGATCCGCACCACCGATCCATCGCCGCATCCTAGGCCTCATGGCCTCGACCACTGCGGTGATCCCAACATGCGAAGCTGAAGATGAGTTCTCTCCAATCTTGATTCCTCCACTTCTTCGACCTACTTCGCGATCGCCCCAACAAGCTGCTATCACCCACACCCGAATTGGTTGATCAGCTGTCCTGGTGGATATGTCCACAGAACATTGCCATGGGAAAGCTATTCTCCCTTCGCATGCCAATGGTTCAGATAGTCACCGATGCCAGCAACTATGAATGGGGCACTTGCTGCGGGTGTCTACAGATCAACGGCCTGTGGGATCCCAAGGAGAGGGCCCATCACATCAATTTCCTGGAGCTCCTGGCAATTTGGAAGGCCATGGGGACCTTCCGACGGTCTGTACGGGGCAAGGTGGTCCAAGTAGCATCGGACAACACCACGGCATTGGCCTACTTAAACAAGCAAGGAGGTACGAGATCCCTCTCTCTCCTCTTCCAAGCAGTACAGATTTGGGAGTGGTGTCTACAGCTCCATGTATTCCTGGTCGAAGTGCATGTTCAAGGGAAACTCAACACCCTGGCAGACAGCCTCAGCCGACGAACAGTGACCTCGCACGAATGGGAACTGGACAAGGAAGTTTTTTCCAGGATCTCCCATCAGTGGGGCAGTCCGACCCTCAACCTCTTCTCATCGGACTTGAATGCGAAATGCCCCTGATTTTGCTCGAGGGCAGGAATGGGCCTCAGATCTCGTGATTCCCTGGCACAGAGACTTCCTTTATGCCTTCCCGCCGATTCCACTCATCCAACGAGTGCTCATACGGTTCCGTGCGGAGGGGGTGATGGCAATCCTCATTGCACTGGCATGGCCACACCAACCATGGTTTCCCCTACTCAGAAGGCTAGCTGTGGACACTTTCACACTACCTACCAATCCAACGCTTCTCCAGATGAAGAACGATCGGATTCTACACTCGGATCTGCACAGCCTGCATCTCACGGCCTGGCTTATAAGGCTAGTGTCCGACGGATCCTAGACATGAGCAGGAAACCATCCACGAACCGGTCCTATGACTCCAAATTTAAACAATTTGTATCCTTTCTTGATGCCTGTGGCTGGTCACCCGCATCGGCTACGTTAGAAGATGTCATAGATTACCTTTTACACCTTTCAGAGTCTGGCTTAGCTCATTCCTCTGTTAAAGTTCATCTGGCAGCACTCATCGCACATGGGCCTCCTCACTCCATACTCATGTTTGCTTTCCATGACACGACTGTTAAGAAGTTCCTCTGCAGTCTGAGGAATGCCTTTCCCCCCATTAAGAAGCCTCCCCCTCAGTGGTCACTCACTACTGTTCTCACTGTTCTGACCAAACCTCCATTTGAGCATATGGCAATGTCCAATCTCAAATTCTTGTCATGGAAGACTGGTTTCCTAGTGGCGGTTACCTCTGCCAGGAGGGCAGGAGAATTGGCGGCTGTGCACGCCGACCCCCCGTTCCTTAAATTCTACCCTAGTAGGGTGGTCCTTCATCCAGACCTTTCCTTTCTCTCATCTGACTTTCATATGGCCCAGGCCATAACGTTACCGACCTTCTTTGCTGAACCACCTTCACCGCAAGAAAGGGCCTGGCATTCGTTGGATGTGAAGAGGGCACTGTTGTTCTACACCAGGCGAACTGCTGACTTTAGAAAGTCCAACCGCCTCTTTATCGCTTAAGGGTCCAAGGGTCAACCTCTTTCCTCCCAACGATTGTCCAAGTGGGTTGCTGCAACTGTCTACCTGGCCTACGAATTTTCGTCTCTGGCCCCTCCTCCACACGTCAAAGCCTACTCCACCAGGTCTTTGGCGACCTCGATAGCCTTCCTTGAAGGTATTCCGATGGAGGACATTTGCAGGGCAGCTACCTGGTCTAGGTCCTCCACGTTTATTAACCATTACAGGATGGACACCAGAACCTACACCGACTCTAGGCTTGGTCGTGCCGTTCTTACAGCGGGTCTCCAAGCTTCTTCGGTGATGACCGCCAGTTCCTGAACCATCTCCACCTTGTGTCTTCACATCTCGTCGGCTGCCCACCATCCAAGTAAGTGAGCTTGCTAGTCTCCCATGAGTGTGCATTCACAAACAACACGAAGAAGAAAGACAGGTTGTACTTACCAGTAACTGTCGTTCTTCGAGTATATTGTTTTTGAATCCACACTGCCCACCTGTCCATCACCTCACTGCTACCTGTACGAGAGCTGCCTGTTTCAGCGCAGCTTAGGTATTAACTGAGGGCGATGTGCAAAATGGCGCTCAAGACGGGTGGAGATGGTGGGCGGTCCTAATCACAAAACTTTTTATCCAATCAGCTTGACAGCTCCGATGGCAGCTCAGCGCAAGCGCAGACCTATGAGTGTGGATTCACAAACAACATAATCGAAGAACGACAGTTACTGGTAAGTACAACCTGTATTTCATCAGCATATGAAAAATCGTACCAAAATTAAGCTCAAAAAACAAATCGAAAAATCCAAGCAAATAAGAATGTTGTAACATCGTACCTAGAAGAAGGCAGTGTCAGGACACAACTTTTGCAAATACAGATTTTTTTAATGCTGTTTCAAGAAGTCTCTTTGGAAAGCTGCAAGGTGTAACCTAACATAAAAGAGGCTACTGCTAGAAAGAGATATATCACCATGCTATCACCTTGGCTTCTCCATATGGAAAGATAGTGAAATGACTGTCCATTTTGTCTAAATATATGTATGTACAGTGGTACCTTGCTTAAAGAGCATAATGCTTTCCACGAGATTGCTCTTCAAGCGAGTTGCTCTTTAAGTGAAACACTTGGAAAAAGCACTGCTGTCGCCATGGTAAGTGACCGATCGCGAACCTGATTTAGTTATTAAGCAAGTTTTTAATTGTTCCACAAGGCGACCATTCGGAGAAAATATTGCTCTTTAAGCAAGTTAGTCTCTAAGTGAGGCACTCTTTATGCGAGGTTTTACTGTATGTGAGAGTAAGTAACTGTTGGTTCTCTTGCAGGTATGACAAAAGAGAAGACCTCAAACCAGGAGACTCGCTCATGTTCTCATACACACATTTACTTATGGAGATGGACCCTGTTCACATATCATATTATAAGACAACCCACCGAGTGATGGCACATATACCTGGCACAAGTGGGATTGGACTCAACTTTACTAAACTACCTCCTGTTACTTTAAACCTGAAATCTAAACTAATACTGTTGGAAAAGCTTTCGACTTCTTCTGGAACATAAATATGGAGAGTCATCAAATTTCCCAATAGGATTCTATTGCACTAATTCAGAACAATAGGTAATGCATTTGAAAGATCAAGAGAACCTTACATGATTCCATTCATTTGTCTTGAGAGAGACAGCTGCATATGCACATATGTGCATATGTCGTAAGAACTATATATAGATTGCCAAATATTTGCTGAAGAATACAATTTGTTCATATTTCACAAAAAATGTAATGTATAGTTGAATGTTATATTCTGAGATGATTTATCACATGTTATTTCATGTACATATGTATAAGTAGTAGAATGGTGCACTTATACACCCCCCACCAAACTGGCAGGTAGAACATAAAATACTTGGATCACAGGATCTGACTCCGTCCAAACTATCTTTTGAGCAGCACAATTTAGCAGAATGGGATTGCAGTCTTTCTTATAAGAGTGCTTGAGTTTGAGGCAGGCATGGATAAATGCTGGTATCTTTATCTATTTAAACAGCACCCACATGGGAAAGATCCAGTAAACATTGACATAAGCATTTAATGTTTCATACAGGATCTAGGAATCGATTGCAGAAAATGCCTGATTTGTGAATGTCTTGTTTGGGGTTTCTGCACTTGGTTTATTGAATTGTAACACCAACTTGTTTCTATGTGGTAGTTGGATACAATCCATTATTTGTTCTCGTGGAACTTGAACCAGGTCTGCCATCAATTCTACAGAGCGTTCTGACTTATGATGCAATCCTGGGAGTTGGAGGAAGAAATGAAGCTGCTGCTGAAAGGTGTTATGAGAACATAAAACAAAAGGCAAATAGTTTACTATATTGATGAGAACATGTTCCTTACTTAATATTTTAATTACTATTAAGTCACTTCAGGCTTTCTAGATGCAGAGTGTGAAACTTGTCGGAAGCATTCAGTAAACTGATCTTTTACACTGTGGGTGCCCAAACTACAACCCGTGGGCTGGATTTAGCCCACAGTGCCTAATAATCCAACCTGCGCTGCCCACGCCGCTCCTGGAAGAGGAAGTAAGACGTGCCTGCTCATGCACAAAATGCTGCCCGTTAAGCACCTGCGGCTGTTGTAAACATATGACAGCCACGGGTGCATTTACGGTAACATTTTGCGCATGCACGGACGCGTTTTATTTCCACTTCGGGTGGGAGGAACCACACGACCAGCCCACTCAACCAAAAAGTTTGGGCACCCGTTTTACACGAAAAAGCATTTTCTAAAAATATTTTCTCAGCTACTTCCATTAAAAATTGTGGGTGGATTTAAAAAAAAGGACTGATACAGAACAAAGCATGCACTCTGCTTTTAGGGCAGCCAAGTGTACTGTATTGTGGCTTCCTCAGAGCCCCCAGTTCAATACATTACAACCTTATAAAAACTTTGAGTTAATTTTCATACGATGGCCCTAAATGAAAATATGAATGCTGAACAGGCTGCTGCAAAAGAAGGTGTTATATGCAAGTACTGTATGCTGCTTCCAGTTATTCATTGATTTTCAAAATGAAGAAAAGGTAACTATTATGCTGGGTGTATTCTGGCACAAAACAAGTAGGGTGCAGATTTACAAAAGATGCAACAAAATGCCAACCTGTAAAACCAGTTTATCAACACTGCCATGCAGTTCCTTTCCATCTAGTACCACACGTTTGATCACTTTTATTGTGCATCAAAGAGGCACAGTAAGCCTTTATTGACATACACTTTAAGTATTCAGCACTGGTTGATGGAGCTGAGGACTGGTAAAGCATTTAATAGTAAAAGTGAATGGCACAATGTTAGAAGTACAGAAGCCTTCCTCCTTTCCAAAAACAAGTTGGTTTTTTGCACTGCTTTGGGTTCAGCAAAAGGTGGCTTAGTGGTTAAGATGCTGAGCTTGATGACTGGAATGTCAACAGTACAAGACCTGAGTGTTGTATGACAGAGTGAGAGCTCATCTGTGTTCCAGCTCCTATCAATCTAGCAGTTTGAAAGCAAGAAATTGCAAGTAGCTAAATAGGTACTACTTTAGTGAGAAAGGTAAGTGTTCTGTGTGCTCCATCATCTAGTCTTGCCTGCCACATGACCACAAATATCTGCAGACACATATAGTGCTGACTCTGGCTGTTAATGGAGATGAGCACAGCCCCCTAGAGTTAGTAACGACTGGCTTTCAGACAAGGGAGACCTTTACCTTTGTCTTTGTGTTCAGAAGACCTTCAACTATAATCTGCTGTAAAATTTGAGTCCCAAATAGTTAGGGGTTGCAAATCTTCTTTCTCATCCTGACGTCTGTTATTGCAGGCGCACCCCCCCCAATAACGGACACAGACAACATTGAAAGTGGATAACAGCATCGGGCCACATTTATTGATTCAATGCCCTAGTCCGAATTATAAATTTGTATTGGTAAAACGACCAATCATAATTCATAAGGCAAGCAGGCCGAAGTAACACTGGTAAGGTACCACCCCAAAATTGCCAACGGCAATTGGTTACATTGTATCAATTTGTTTGTTGACAACAAACAAATTGTTGACCGTAGTCAATAACTAACTCATGACCCCACCCTCTGACGCGTATCCGTGAAATCACAGGGGTGATGCATGCTGGTTAGCAATCGTCATCACCCCATCGCCTGGTTCGTCGTTGACCGGACAACGTTTAACTAATTTATTCCTGTCTAGTGTTGTCCAGTCAATTGCGAACCTGCTGGATACTTGTGGGTCATACTGTTTACCTTACCAGTGCTACCCGCCACACGGAGGGGCTTCAAAGAAGACCTGACGGCCCCCCCCAGACCGTCAGCTCGGTCAACAGGCCTGCTCGCCAATCACCCAACAGGAGGTCCATACCTCCTCGCGACAGATGGACCCCATCCCCTGCGTACAAGTCATAATTTTGTAGGCTAATATCGGGGTGATGACTGACCCGTCCCCAAGCCCTGTCGGCAAGAAACCGCGCCACCGCCCTATTGACCGTGCGCCTAGCGCGGTCAAGGGCCAGGAGGTTAACGCCCCCTCTATAGTAATGGCGCGGGACAATGTCCGCAAAACCAGGGTTGTGGCAGGCCAGACATAATGCAAGTAGGCGAGGTCCTCGCAAATCGCATGCTTAAGCTATAAGCCGGTGACCTGGCCCAAATCATTGCCCCCCAGGTGGATGATGAGAATGTCAGGCGGGTCAGCACCCAGGCCAGAAAAAAGGAAAGGCCGCAGCTCCCGCCATAACATCCCAGGCTTACCATGCCATGTGAGACTGGCGTGTTCACCCAGTCCCAGTCGGGGTCCCCACTCTGTCGCCGCAGCGTAACGCGCTGCCCTGTGCACATAGCTGTGGCCCACCAGCCATACTGTCACCGGTGTAATACGACACCCAGGGTTTGTAAGAAAATTGAGAAAAATTGAGAAAAAGACGGGAAGGTGACTGGATTGGTACTCATGGCGGAAGTGGGCGCACATAAAACTGAAAACATTGCGAGCCCCACCTCCCCATGCTGCGTATGCCAGCCCCAGAGTACCCAAAAGCAGCTGCTGTAGAGGCTGCACCAGTACGGAATGAATGTGTGCCATAACGGGCACCTGTGAGGGTACTCCCTGTCACCTTCCAAAACTGAAATTTAGTAAGGGGAGACCCATCTTGGTGACAGAAAAACGGGCCGTGGTGCATGCCACGCAGTGCCAGGAACTCCTGTAGGGCACCAACCGGACAGATGTCTGCCAAAGAACACCGTAGCAGTCTTACACCACTGCCTACGCCATGCTGATCTGTATTAGAGGAGCGTATCCTCAACTGGGCCCAGTCTTTGGCAACATAGACATCCTCGAGTTCCAGTGCCCTACAACTTGCATCCGCCTTATACAGCATCTCAAGCTCGCTGTCGCGGAGCGCTCCAAAAAGGCCACCGTTGTAGCCGCATGAAGTGGGCTGCCTCATTTCCAAAACAGAGGCCAGGCCAGCCCCGGGCCAATTGGGTAAAACCCTGGGAAAATCTTGCATCCGCCTTACTCAGCATCTCAAGCTCGCCGATGCGGAGGGCTCCAAAAAGGCCACCGTTGTAGCCGCATAAAGTGGGCTGCCTCATTCATCGAAACTGAGGCAAGGCCAGCCCCGGGCCAATTGGGTAAAAACCCTGGGAAAATCTTGCATCCGCCTTACTCAGCATCTCAAGCTCGCCGATGCGGAGGGCTCCAAAAAGGCCACCGTTGTAGCCGCATGAAGTGGGCTGCCTCATCTATCAAAACAGAGGCCAGGCCAGCCCCGGGCCAACTGGGTAAAAACCCCTGGTAAATGGGGTGGCGGTCGGCCGGGAAACGCCTGCGCACGCGCACCCACCCCTCCCAAACATGTCTCACCCGGAAGTCATTGGTGCCGTCCACACGACCTCCCACTTTGGCCACAAAAGCCAACCCGACAGCTGAGATGCTATGGTGCGTGGTGCAAGGCCCTAGGCATACAGGTAAACCATGAACCGCAGAACATGGGCTACTGGGATCGGCCAGGTTCCTGGCAGTCGGAATCGGGTACATAATACTCTAAAGGAACTAAATGCGTGGTGATACGCCTTACTCATGCATGGCGCTAGTGACAGGCCAATCGCCCGGTTCACCTCTCCTCGCCAACGTTCCATCTCTCGTCCAGGAGTGGCGAGGGAAATTCCTCCGCATCCGGGGGCCGAGGCACGGAACCGGGAGATCTGCAGGCGGGACAAAGCAGCAGCAATATCGTTATCAACCCTTGGGACATGCCTGGCCCTGCAGGGAACGTTGAGGCACAGGTTGCATAACACAAACCAACACACTAGCCCCATAACCCCGGGCGATTTGGAAATCTGTGCAGTGACGATGCGGACAACAGCCGCGTTGCCATGCCAAAATTGCACAACTGAGTTGGCCCACTCCTTGCCCCATAGCATCAAAGCACCCAGGATAGGGAAACATTCCAGATACGTGAGACCATGCAGGCGACACTCGCCTGCCCAGTATGTTGGCCACCCACCATAGGCCCACTTCCAATTGAAGTACATCCCGTAAACCCAGGAATCCTGAGGCATCGGACCGCATCTGAAAGCAAGGGGGAGCCAGGAGATCAGACCCCAAAATGACACCCCGGTGAACCACCTCTGGATCTATGGCCAGACAAGCACGTCTGCCCCGATACCCCGGGTAAATCTGAGCCTGTGGTGGGGCCTGGAGAATCCCGCCAAGGCATCGCACCAGCGCAGAGCAAATGCCCTGCCCGGTGCTACGACCCTGCCAGCTAAACTGGGGTGACCACGTAGCACCAAAAGTTCCCTCAGTGATGCCATGCGCTCGGCCAGCCAGACCGAGACAAGGGCCACTAGCTTTGGGACCTTATCCCACTGCCACCTAGAATCCTGCGCTACCGTGTTACTCTCCACCCCAGGAATACTAGCTGTGGAGATGGGCCCTCGGTCTTTTCGGGCGCTAAAGGGACACCCAGTTCCTCCATTAGCGTCTGAAATGTGTTGAGGAGACGTGTGTACGTGTCCCAGCCCCGTTCAGCCCCGAATAAAACCATCCAGGGATTGGGCTACAGACCGGGACCCTGACCTGCGGACAAAAGCGCAATCTAGGAAAGTGGTGAAACGCTCGAATACCGAGCCCCAATGGAATAGCCAAAAGGCATGGCATCATTGAAATAATATGCTCCCCGGGACGGGGTGCAGGGACAGGGCCAGCGACCCTGCCCGCATAGACCCTATTGTCAAAGCCAGCAGCAGCCACCTCCTCCCTCCCCTTAAGGGATAAAAGATTGGGGGCATCCTGAGGGGACCTATTACCCATGAAAGGGATCCGGAACCCCTGCCTAGAACCCTGAAGGAGAGAACCCGCATCCTCTCCCTTCGGGTACCATGTGAGCCACGCTCCAACATGTCCACCTTAACTGGGGAGGGAGCCCTTCGGTGAACTAGATCCATCTGCGGCAGTCTTGCCAGCCCCCTGTCTGCCCCACCCTCTGCCCCGCATCCTTCTAGGCCTGGGACAGGCAGAGGCCGCATGGGGGCCAACACAGTTGGGATACTTCTGTCTGTATTGCAAGTCTTCCCCTCAGAGGAGCCATTGGACAAGAAAGTCCAGCACAGCAGGCGGGCTGGAACCCCCCGCCCCGCCCCCTGGCAGGTGACCTATGCTGGGGCCGCCTGCTGAACCGCATGCCCACAATGGTATATCTCCCCGGGCGCAGGGCGCGTGGGCGTCACGTACAAAAGCCGCAGCCTCTGGCCTGGCTAATCCCGCCTAATCTCGGGGTGCGGGGGATTCCGCCTACGGCATTCCTCGTCACAAGCCAGCCACGCTGGGTCCGGAAAGTAAACCATCGCCCGGTGGACATTGTCCAAATACTGGACCATCGGAATTGCCAGATCCGGCCGGGCCCTAAGGTACACCGCCATGCATATGATGCAGGCCGGCAACCATTTGGCCCACATACTTGGTGGCTTGAGACAACGTGCCTGCCACTATCCTTCTCATTCTGCCCCTCCCTCTCTCCTTGATGGGCACCTTGTTTAGGAGCGCGAAGATATCCACGCACTCCCCCCGCCAAATTTACTCTCTGGCGGCCTGTGCCAAGCGGTCACTCAGCGGTAAGGAATAGGGGCTTGGACCAACCCGGCCACCCAAAACATTCCCCTCAGGGTAGGGAACACCCCCCACCACGGGGCCCTGGGTGTTAGCTGTCATCGCCGGGTGAGGCGTCAGCGGGTACACCGCCGCACCACCCGCGCGAGGCCAAGGCCATTGAAAAGCCCCCCCCATATTGGGAATGTGTGTGGATGTACTTGCTTACACCGTATACTCACATGCTGCACCCCCGCGGGCCGCCCCCACCGGGGGTTCCGGCCCACTGGGGGCGTCGGAGCTCACGACCGACGTAGAGCTCATCACCGGGGCCTGACCCGCACCTGGCTGCTGGCTGGGGAGCTGCGAGGCAGTGGGCGAAACCGCGCCACGCGCCTGCAGCAGCTCAACCCTCCTTGTCGGCTGTTGTCCTCCTGCCGGCAGCGCCTCAAGGAACCCCAAAGGGAGGGCCCCCGCCTGACTGGCCCGAGCCAATGACGCTTCAAGGGCCGCCAGGCGGGCCAGTAAGGCTTCCACGTTGACCTAGGGCCAAGGGCCGGCCGGCCCGCACGGTCCAAGGCGTGGGTACAGGTCGCTGTACCCCAAGACCCGAATACGGCCATTGGCCAACACCGAAGCCCGGCAGGTCGGTGGAGAAACCTGCCAAGGCAGGGGGCCGCACCACCCCCCAAGGCTAGAGGGCCCCGGGAGAGGCTGCGACCCAAGAGCAGCAGGCCCAACGTGGTGGGCGGGTGCAGGAGCGGTGTCCACCGCTCGCGGGCCGCGGGCCGGAGCCCCTACCGCGCCCGCAAATTGTTCGCCCGCTCCGGGCCAAGGGGCGATAGACCCCATTCCGCCGGTCCCGGCAGGGGCCTGCAAAGGCTGCTGCTGGGGAGGCGGCACCGCGGTCCTCCGACCCGGGTTGCGCCTCCTAACAGCGCGAGCCGCACTCCAAGCTGCCTTCTTCTTCGAAGGCATCTCCACCGAAGCAAAGGGAAGCCGAAAAGGAAGAATCGCTACCAAAAGGCTTCCCGGTAAGCTAAAGAGCGACGGAGACACAGGGGAAAAGACTTCTCCGCTCCGTCGCTGAGGTAAAATGGCAGCTCGGCTGCCTCGTGGCCACCCCTTTTATAAGGGAGCTGGCCACGCCCCTAACTACCCGGATTCTCTGTCCTGTGGGGGGGGGGCGCAAAGGGCGCGGCGGCCATTTTGGCGCCGCGCTTGCATTCTATGTAAGGCAGCAAGAATGCAGATATATACAGTCACTAATAATTCAGACACACATCAGGTTAGTAATCCAGTACTGTGTCAGCATTTGTAATAGGATTTTCTCCCTGCCCCTGAAGAAAACAATACTCTTCCCAGTTGGCTTTGGGTTTTTTGTGCTCTGTAGTAGGTTTTAAAGATACACAAAGTCCATCACGGCTAGCAAAATTTCCCCAGTGAATTGTGGCCCTAGAAACCACGCTTAAATGAGACATAAAACCTGCTGTAAAACAATGGAGATGCACAAAAGATAATTTTGCCTCCTAAAATATGCGATGTTAAGATTACTTCTGAGAACCAGTGTGGTGTAAGGAGAAAAGTGTCAGACTAGAACAGGAGACATGGGTTCAAATTCCTGCTCACTCATGAGAAATTCAGGGAGAGGGTGTGTCAATGAAAACCATGCCATGAGTGTCTCACATACCGATAGCAGGAGACAGGTGATACCTCTTATAGGTGTGTGTGTGTATAGGTGTGTGTGTGTGTGTGTGTGTGTGTGTGTGTGTGTGTGTGTGTATTTTGCAAGCTTTCGTAACTCATGGTTACTTCATCAAGCACTCAGGCACCCTCATGGCATGGTCTCCAAGCCAGGCCCCATGTTTCATGGGAAGATAAGCAGCAGATTGTATCCTTTTAGTCCTTAATAACATACTATAGAAACTGAAAAACTCTGTAAGTCAGAAGCACTTGTAAGGCATTAATTCCAGATTTTGGACTCAATATCGGACTCAATTTTTTAAAAATGTCTTAAATGTGTGGAGATAATGTGTAGTCTCCTAGTGCAGCTTGCTGCTCACTTCTAACAATTAGGAATACTGTATTAAAATCTCAAGTTTTACTCAGTCAGCCTCGTCCTTATGTTGAGGCTTCCATGATGTAATTACATGAATTTGCTCCATGAAAGAGCAAGGCAATTGAAATGGTATTTGAGAATGTAATACTACTATAAGATGTTCTATGTCTCATATTTTGAGGAAGATTTAAAAATATACCTTCAACAAGGACCCAGCGTGTGTTCGTCTGGAAGTGCATCCCATTTCAGCTGTTGATACCTGGTTTTTACAGCATGCCAATGAGCCTCATGTAGCTTCCTCATACATGTCTGCATTTTTGTTAGCATTTAACATCCTTGACAGACTATCCTCAGTTTTGGGGGTGATACAAATTTACGGAAAGAATAATGTCTCCTAAGCAGCTTTGATTATTCTGAATCAGCCTGTGAAATAATTGGTAACTGTACCTGAGAGTTCAGGCTGATGATAAAAACAACATCCGTGGAAGAAAGGAAAAAGCATTATGTGTTACTGATATGAGTTTCGACCTACCTATTGCAACCATCCTTTGAGCAGGAGAGGCAAAGGTAAATAAAAATGCTTGTATACAGAATAACAATAGCTTAACCAGCATAGATATGCTTAAGTGAACACTCCCATCTAGTCTAGGCTGTAGTTTTCAGTAATTGTCCAGACAGCCACCACACACAAGCCAGCTACAACTGGTCTCCATTCATACCTGCTGCCTTAAGTTATGTCAATTTGGAGACTTTAATGTTTTATGAGGAAAACATATTTTTAGGTTGCATGGCCTGCCCAATCACTTAATCTACAATCTGTGAAATCTAGTTCATAGCCTAACTGGTAGCTGTTCCAAGGCCTTGGATGCAAACCATTGTGTTATTGTATTTCAATCCCAGTCAGATTGGCAGACAGAACAAACCAATGTTAGAACAGTATTTATGGTATTAAGCAAGATACATTACTAGATGAGTCTCCTATCATTGACAACACTCTCAACTCTTTTCCACATGCCAAACCGTTTTTAGCTCATTATGGGAGCCACAGATTAAAACCCTATAGAATCTATGGACCTGGATATACCTTAGCAGTGGGACACAAGGTTTGGCTGTCTATCCACCTTCTACTCTGCAACGTCCAACCTAGTAACAGTGCCATTTCTTGGCCCTTTCCCAATCACATCTTAAATCAATTCCCTTGCTTTCCATTGATGGCTTCTATCTTTTTCATATGCACTAAAGTCTTCCATAGGTCCCTCCTAATCCTAGATTTTCTTCAATGTCCAGCCTGGGCCTGAACACCACCCCACTCATCAATGAGGAGGAATGTGACACTGTCTGCATCTTGAACCACTGGGGTGTCTACAATATCTGGTGGATTGGAAAGGCTGTGGGCCAGAAGATAGTTCATAGGAGATGCCACATTTATGCTCCTGCCCTACTCTGTAAATTCCATCATCACTACCCAGGAAAGCCAGCTCACTAGCATGAATGGGGAGAGGGGGTAACATGGGAGGGCAAGTGTTGCCATGGCCTCAACAGATTTGCCCAGCAAGGATAGCTCCGAAGACCTTGATACTCCAGATCCTTGCAGAAGGGAGTACCTGCCTAGGCCTATAGATCCCATACCTTCGGGAAAAGCAGATCCACTCTGTTTCTGGGAATACTGGCAGACCTTCTTATCAGCTCTTCTTCTGGCCATGTTCCCAGACTCCAGATAAGAAGCACAAACAGGCAAACAGAGAAGATGCCCTTTTAATAATTCTTATTTAACCTAATTCTACCTATACACTTAAAGAATGAAATAAAAACATATATAGTCAAGTTAGTTACGTGGGGGGAAAGGGAGTAATGGGAAGTAAAGGTCACACTGCCCCAAAAATCAGCTCAAAGGTCAGATTTGGCAGCTGTTATTTTGACTCTTAAAGTCTTTATGCAGGAACCCCTTAATGTAATTACGGATATGTATGTACGGAACATAGTCTACCAGCTGCTAGGAGCCTACAATACACGTTCAGTAGATAATGATTTGATGGCCCTCTTTCTTTCACTCAAATATCTTATTCATAATAGAACACAGCCCATCAATGTTTTTCATATTGGCAGTCATCATGATGTGATTGACAGTTAACCTCCAAGAATATGGCCCCCATCCTGTGGGAAAGTAGTCTTGCATGTACTGTTCTCTGCTAAACATGTTGATAAGAGACAAAACATAGTTTCAGCTTGGCAAGTAGGTGAAGATACACATGCCTTTTTTGCTTTGTACAGTAAGATCACACAGCATTCATGTGGCTTAGCAAGCTTACACAGAAAAGCCCTAATTGAAAGTAGCTTGCCCAGGTTGTCTGTAAGGAAAGACAAGCCTGAGAAGCAGTGCAATTGATATTCAGCACTGAACTACATCAACCTCAAAAATACTGTATCCAGCTTTCTAGGGCTAATTATAGCATTCTGAGAAATAATTACACTGATCTTTAAAGGTCTAGAAAAGACATGGAATCTGTGAAATATGAGTGTATGTATTGAATAAATGTATGTATGTATGGGCGCCCTGAATGTATGGAAATGGAAGGACTGTATGTCTGCTAAAGTTAAGTTTAATAATAAGTGTTATATAGTATGAAAAGGTGCAGGAGGTTAAGGATATTTTGTATTTTGTCTTGTGTAATATACACCGAGACAGGAAAAGTTGGTTTAAGTCTGGCCATATTCCATATTCACTCAATTTAATTATGCTCCCATGTATTCCTAATGTCACCTGGAATTAGCAATCTCCATTCTCTTTAGGGGGGAAATAGTAGATTGAACTCACTCTAAAAATTGCAAATAAGATGTTTAATTTCAGAAATTGAGTTCACCATTTATAAATATACTAAAACATAGTAAATGCAAAAATTAGGTGGAGGTACAGTATTTTAAACAAAACTACATCTTTTCTGAAAGTCATAATCAACTCATTTCCCAAAAGAATTTCAACAACACACAAAAACTGGGAAAATGAATCTTTAAAGATTTTTTTAAAAAAATATGAAGAACATAATTGTTTACAATTAGAATGCTGGCTATTTTACCTCAACTTGAGGTTTAAACAGTTTCTACAAAAATCTTATTTGCCTGATGAACACTGTCAATTATGGGTCAATTCTACTATATAACATTCTAAGCAGGGCACCAATCTATAATCAGCTTCTTGTAATGGGAATGCAAGAGGATGACATATACAAATTTCAATTACAGGGGAAACCAGGATTTAATGTTCACACTGTGGAGTAGTGGATGCTTTGATGCACTTAAACTGAAAAGGCTTTAGCCTGATGCCTACTCTTTATATTTTACCTTTCAATACACTGCATTAAATAACTTACATTAATTGGAATATTTTGGAAATAAAACATTCCAAAGACCTTATAAATACTCAAGCTCTAATTCATACAGTGTAAAAAACCTGAATAGGGATCACTGAACGGCAAAGTTACAGGTCACCATATAACTGATAATCCATGATACCGCTAAGTTAAGTTTAGTCAAATACTAATTCAATAGTCACCCTTAGTACATACAACATACTTGAATATTATCATTACTCTTTAAGTATATTACGATTGCAGTTAAAACCTGCTAAGTAGAAAGATGGCTTCAACCCCACCTTTATATACAGCTTTCCTCTGACAGCTCAGCTACAAAATGGTCCTTGCAAATAAAGCAATGTTCAGCTAATATACAGTACCTGGTTTTTACATTGAATAAAAAACTACATAATAGAATTGTTTACATCTCTTTACCATTCTATTCAAACAGCTTAAAACTTCATTTACAATTTACAATTAAAAGCTAAATAATTTTTAATAATTGGAAAAAAGTCTAATTCTAAAATTATTTTTTAAAAAAACCATGTATGTACATTATCTGGCCTGAAGGACTATTAATAAGGCACATGTAGACATATAGAAAGCTAAAAAATAAAATTGAATTTCAAACAACAGTCACTTATAAGGTATCATACATGGCCCCTACTGGAGCAATTTAACAATCCAAGTTACAAACATTAAAAATCCAGTGAGCAACAATTTTAGACTGGCAACTTGTTCTTAGTTTCAATACTGGAAGTATATCAAAGGAAGATTTACTTTCAAAAATATAAGTTTTTCCAAGTGTTCCACGGCCAACCTTGACTGACTAAAGCTGATGTTTTCATTGGATGTACTGAACAATTTCTCTGATGGAACAATGCTCGGAGGACAACCAAGGAATCTAACAGCCAACTTGGATAGCACTGGCCAAGATGATTTCTTAAAGTTCCAGTATGTTAGAGGATCACAGTTATGCTCAAGCACTTCTTCTTCTAAGTATGAAAGCACCATTTCTTCAGGCATTTTTGCCTTTTGTTTTGGAACTTTTTTTTTCATGTCTTCCATAAGTGACCAAAGATTACTATCCCCGTAAGAGTTTTTAGATGATGAACCTATATCACTATCATTGGAAACAGGGTTATCATCATCTGAGGTAGCATTTAATATTTCTAACTCCCTGATTAAATCCTGTTTATACTGCTCTGCCTCCTCTTCAGTGAATAAGGAGGTCTTGTAACGAGGGTCCAAAAGTGTAGCAAAAATATACCTTGGATCATGAAGAGTGGAGGACAGCCGACTCACCATAGCTTCTTTTAAATACTTTAGCATGGTGTCTATCCCCATTGTTTCTTCAAACAGTAGTTCTATTTTCCGGTTGAGTATGTGAATCATTGGAATTACTTGGCTCAAAGTGGACATATGAGTACTCATCTCTCTGCTTGCAACTTCAAATGGTTTGAGTGCATGACAGACAGACTGCATCACTTCCCACTGATCACAGCTTATTAACTCTCTGAAACTGCACTCTATTGACATTTCATCAATAGCTCTTTTCTGTTCAATTAGGCGTTCAAGCATATGGAATGAAGTACTCCACTTGGATGGAACATCTTGAATTAGCTGATGTTGTGGCAAGTGATATTCTTTCTGCAACTCTGCCAGCTTCTCTCTTGCCTTTGCTGACCGATGAACACGTTCACATATCTTTCTTGCAATGCTAAGCAGGTTCTGAACCATCCTCTGGCTTTTAATAGCTTCATTCACTATGAGGTTAATGGTGTGACCAAAACACTGCACACTTGAATGTTCCCCTTCATTTAAAGTTTTTTCTATAGTTTGATTATCTGTAACAGTTATCCCAATTCGAAGTCCAATGGACATTATCCAGGCTTCCCACCAATATTCTAGTTGTTTTTGAACGCTGATACCACTATAGTCACAATCAATCTGTGATACATTTAGTAGAGCTGAACAATGATAATCTTCACACTGTGGTCGAACCCTAGATTCAAACGTCACCCAATGAGCAGTAAGAGTTAGATATTCCCTGGTTTGGTTGCTCATCCATACTCCAGATGTAAAATGCACTACTCCACTCTCAGCTTCTTTAAGATGTGAAACAATTATCTCTTTTACACTTTCGTACATATTTGGAATTGCAGTACGAGAGAAATACGATGGTGAAGGCAATGAATATTGAGGCTGCAAGTATTCAAGCAATCGATTAAAGCCAACATTGTCTACAAAAGAATATGGCTGAAGGTCAAGTGCAATCATTTCAGCTACAAGACTTGTAATTTTTTTGGCAACAGGGTGAGTATCAGAAAATTTATCATTGGTTTCTTCAAACGTTGAAGCTCCTAAAACATTTTTATTCAATGGTACATGACTATTTGTAGAAGACGACAATACTGGCTCTGAGGCATCTGGTTTCAACACATTGTTATGAAACCGTTGTAAATGTCTTAGAAGGCAACTGGTACCTAGATTGGTTGGCTTTTTCCCTCGACTTATGGTACGTCCACAGTGCATACATATTACTTTAGTTGAATCTGCAGAACAAATTGAAAAATGATTCCACAGTTTTGAGGTCTTTTTGCTACTTATAGGAAATATGACTTGAGTATCATTTGTAACCCGAATGGGTAAATCAGTCAATTTTGAAGATGAACATTCTGCAGAAGCCAAGGTAGCATAAGGAGAATTTGCTAAACTAACATCAATAAAATTCTTTTGTATCCCAATGATTTCAGGGTGACGTCTGTATAAGTGTCTTGTTAAACAGCTTGTGCTGTTTTTCCCATGATTTATTATACAACTGCAGTGTCTACACACAACTTTTAGACTATCACCTGGAGACAAAGAAAAATGATGCCACACTTCTGACTTGAGCTTTCGCATCATTCTTTTATTTTGATGAAAAACAGAGCCATGTTCAAATATCAAAGGGATTTTTTCAGGGGAAGAAACTAAAGAAGCTTCACCTATATCTTCAGACGATGACAACAATAAAGAGTCCTCCATGAAAGTATCCCCCAAAGGGAGAGTAGAATTGCTTTCTTCAGCCACTCGATCTGGAGAAGAACCGACAGATGTTGTTTCTTTAGCCATTTTTCCAGGAGATGACACAGAACCTGGATCACTATCCGTAGGCAGCAAAGGTGGCAATAAAGTTGGAGAAGCAGAGTACAAAGGGGGTATGCTTGAGCCACCTCCATTCTCTTGTAGAACTATAGAACGATGGGCTCTCCACATGTGTCGTATTAAACAACTGGTTCCAAGATCTTTTCCATTCTTTCCTCTGCTGAATTCATTCATACAGTGGATGCAAACAGCTTTTGAGTTATCCAGAGGTGACAAATAAAAATGTTTCCAGACAGCTGATCTTCTCCTAGAGCCTGATGTACTTTTAGGGACCTGAACAGTTTTTTCTGATAGATTCTCCACCACTTCTTCACACTGATTATTGGGTAAGTGTTGAGATAATCCAGCAGCTCCTTCTTCTTTATTGCTCATTTCACTATGTGACAGGTCTGAAGGCATTTCTTCAGAAGAAACTAAAGGAACAGATTCCTCAGTTATGTGATCTGGGGATGGGATCTTTGAAACTGTTTTCTTAAGTAATTTTACAGGGGCTAACATGTTGGTCAAATCTCCAACTTCTGCAGGCTGAGGCAGTATTAATAATGTAGATGGAGAAAAGGAAGAGAGTGTTGGTATGCTTCCATTTTTCTGAACAAGTACAGTAGGATGAGCTCTCCTCACATGCCTCATTAGACAACTTGTGCTCAGGTCTTTTTCATTTTTACCCCTGCTAAATTCTTTCATACAATACATACATATTGCTTTTGTGCTGTCTCTAGGAGATATAAAAAAATGGTTCCAGGCAGGTGACTTTTTTCGGGAGCTTATGTTTCGGCTTGAAAGAAGGCTCTGTGTTACAGCTTCCATTGCTACATCATAAAGAGTGCTGCTGTACTGGGAAAAGAGAGATCCATAATCATCTTCATTTTCTGCAGAAATGTATTTGCCTGAATTGCTATGAATGAAATTCTTTTCTCTGTCATCTTGTTCATCACTGCTGTCTGCCTGCCTTAAGTCTTCTGGCTCAGTTTTTATATCTATTGCTTCTAATTCACAATTACTGTCATCTTCTGGTTCCACTTTTAAACTGTTGATTTTATCCATCATAAAATTATCATCAATTTGTGGTGAATCTGCTCTATTTGAATCCATGATTGACCACAGTTATCTCTACTGTGTCTTCATAATCTAGTAAAGATTTTAGAACTGAGTTTAAATTGTATTTTTAGGTCAGGCAAAAAAACTGGCAAGGAACATCTCTTTGTAGTTTCATAAAAAGGTTACACAATTTTTTGAAAAAGGACCTTTAACGCACAGAATCTCATTCTCAACCAGAATCTTGAGATTTCCAGGTCAAATATTCTTTCCAAATTGTGCAGATACTAAACGTTTCATATTGTGGGGTGGCGGCTAGGCAGAAGAAGCTGAATTTCTTCCCAATAAGTTCATATACTCATGTCACTTCTATTATGATTTGCTCACATTATCTAGAAATAGAAGAATACAAAATATGTAAGTATACCAATTCCAGTAAGCTCACTTTTACTCCCCTAAACCTTCTTTATGTCCATGTTTTGTTTTTAAATCCCATTGTTCTCATACATGGAAGCAGAGGAAGGCAACTTGTTGAACTATAATGCCTAAGTCCCAGCAGGACCCACTTGTGGATTATGAAAACTGCAAGCCAAACATTTGGGTGATGATAGTTTGCCTACCCATGAATTAAGGGGAAAAACTGGAATTCTGCCAAATGTTTGCATAAACAATATAAAAAGTAATTTCTATATACTGTTTCTAATGGTCAGGATCCAAATATCTAATTTATGTTTGCCCAAAGGCTGAGTTACAATCAATATAACTGTTAATTTCCATCTTGAGCTGCCACAAACCTCTATACTATTTTACAAACTGTATATGACAGCTTCCTCAAACCACCCCATTCACCTTCAAATAGTTATCCATTTCTTGGGACAAGGCCATAGTTTCCTTGTAATTCAAAGATTGAAAAAAGAATTACAGACAACACATCTTCAAACTATAACATGGAAGATGCCACATGGGAAGTAGGGTAATGAAAAACACACAGATCACATTCCACATAATCCCTATAATCTATATCTGGGGGAGGGGAGGAAACACCACCACCACTTCAGCTGATTGAAGGGGATACCAGGAAAACGGTTTATTGCAATATCATATATGTTACTAGCACAGTAACATTTAATTTGTGTGGGAGGGAATAGGTGGTGACTTATGTGACTGGAGGCATAAGGATATTCCTTGTTTCATTCTCCTAATATTGTCTGCTTATTATTATAATAATAATTTTGTGTCATAAATTATCCTGGGTTGAAAGGATTTGTGAGGAAGAAATTCCGAGTTCAGGGAATACCCAAATGAAGCTCCTTTCATGTCTCCAAGAGTTGGGACAGACGGGCGCTCAATCCGTCACGCAGCACCCGAGTATCAAACTGCTGACATATTTACACAGAATTCTCTAAAAGTAGACTATCCCAAGCCCCCACATGCTCAGAATCTGTCCTACTCAGATTAATTAAGTTTATCTTTACACTACAGCATAAAGCTATGGCAATGCTTAAAGATTTAAATCCTACTATAAGGTCTGGAAGTTTAACCTTTTGAGTCTTGCTGCCATATAGTTGGCTGAGAAGATATGTTGCCATTCTTGTCTTCATCACTCCAACTGCTGCTTTTCCTCCTTTAATTTAAGGTGATGACGGTAGCACCAACTGTTCCCCTCTTCACTACTCTGG
Source organism: Bradypodion ventrale (assembly GCA_035047345.1). Taxonomy (NCBI): domain Eukaryota; kingdom Metazoa; phylum Chordata; class Lepidosauria; order Squamata; family Chamaeleonidae; genus Bradypodion; species Bradypodion ventrale. The sequence goes on from JAWDJE010000005.1 coordinate 142,965,316, forward strand.
TAAGCTGTCTTGGGTGGTATGTGTGTATATGTACATTGGACAGGTATGTGAATGTTTGTGGTCTATGTTTATGTTTATTCGATTTATACCCTGCCCTATTCAGCACAGGCCGACTCACAAGGTGCTCAGATTAGACTGAGTACCTGGTTCAGTTTCTCTTCTATAATCCACAGCATTCTCAATACCCCAAAAGAGATACACTAGATATGCTAATTTATTTCATTCATCCTCAGAAAGGGAAAACAGGGAAAGAAAAACATTTTCAATTGAATGCAACCAATGTTTCTTAGGCTTCAGGTTAGGTTCCACAAATCTGAGGAGAAACTTCAATACAGTATGCATAATTCTACAAGACTTTCTCTTTCTCTTTGTATTTAACACTGGTCTATCTTAAATAAACAGTAATTTTTTTTAAAAAAATCTTCAATGATTCTAAGTAACACTGATTTTTTAAATTCATATTAACACAATCTGACTTTGGCATCTATGCCTAAAACACAAGTAAAAACACAATCAGCTCAAGAAATCTGTCATAACAAGCATTCCCTTGTTCAATGCCACAACTGACATGCACAAACCTCAATTTTGTCTTCAATGTTGTTTAAGTTGTTAAGACAGTAACTCTTATAGTAAAGATGGTAAGTATCTAAAACAGGGGTTCTCACCCTATGGGCCACAAGCCGGACTCAGCCTGCAGTACCATTTCATGTGGCCCACGCCTTCATTCCAGTCACCGTTTCCACTGCCGCCACCACAATCCTTGCCTTCTCTGCTTGGCATATCCCTAATGGAGCTCCATAGCAGGGAGGATGTTGTAAGCCTTACAACATCCACTCTGCTATGGACCGCTGTTAGGGACATGCTAAGCCAAGTGGAGGAGGCAAAGACTGAGGCAGAGGATGCATGCAGCTGCCCGCATCTTTCCCGGGGGCCACTCTGGCCGAGTGTGGCAGAGGACAGCCTGGATGCCTCCAGGCAGTTCCTCCAGGCTGGTAAGCAGCGTGGGGGAAGGGGGGGGCTCAGGATGGTCCTGCTGCCGCCACACCACCCCAAGCCCCCCACTTCCCCGCCTCTGCTACCACCACGGGGTGGGGTTGGGGTTCCAGCCTGTCAACAGTCTGAGGTGGTATGGTCTGGCCTGAGGCATAAAAAGGTTGAGAACCCGTGGTCTAGTGTCTTTTTAAGAAGCTGGACACATAGACAATTTACTTAAATAGGCATGTTAGTTTCACTAGCTGCAGAATAATTTTCTGTGTGATTATCTTTGTATAACAGATATATTTCTACAGACTGCTTCTTTAAGCTTGATTTTTCACAAGTATATATTAAGTATAACCAAGGGATTACCATTTTTCTTTATATAAACACCCCCTTCCTTAAACTATTATTATAATCAGATCAAAATTTTGTGTTTGTGCAATTGGTATACATTCATTTTCGTTCAGGTTCCAACATTTAACTCACATGACAAATTCACTAGGATGAGAATCGCATTAAGCAATTCCATTACTACCAATTTAACAAATCTTAAGTGTAACATGTACATTTTGCTAGTTATTTGAAAAGCTGATTTTACTACTGATTGTCATAATTACTCTTGCAGACAACCTATATAAGTGTCATATATAGCCACACCTAGAAATACCAGTTTGATCACTGTTTGGTTGATTTTAAGGAGTGTTTACATTATTTACCGTGGTCTGCTCTCCAGAATCTAAAAACCTAGATGTTATGCCAAAGTCCTTGGCTTCCTGGACTTTATTGGTCTTTTATTCTATTTACTAACTTTATTTTTCCAGAAATGCTGATTTTTGTTAAACTCACCATGCATGGAGCAAAGGTTAGTGGTTCAAAGCAACAAAGTAAAAACATCTGAAGTAGCAAGGTCTATCAGACGTTGTCTTTCTTCAATAAGCTAGAGATGAAAGTAAGATAAAAGAGACGTTCTAAATATAGTTAATCCAAACAAATCCCTCATTATCTGGAAAAAAATATCTGAAGCAAAAATAAACTGATAATGATTTGAACATATTTGATATTCTTTTAATTCAATGAATCTTGACTTCATCATTCTAAATGAGACCCGATAAGAATACACGGGTCAATTTTCAGCAAATAGATTTGAAAGAGGAAGCCAGTGTTCTATGAAATCCTGTACAGTACAAAGAAAAATAAAATTGACTTTAAAATATTTTTCATTTCTTCCTCTTGGAACTTTTGATATATGGATCCAGCCATCTTCTCCAGTTTATAGCCCAATTCAGACATAATGACAAAAATTATTCCTTTAGATGCAAGTGGATGAGATTATTTCTCATTCTATCCAAATAAAGGAAACCACGGCAACTTAAACTGAACTCGCTGTGACTTGATATCGATTTATTAATTAACTGTACAAACAATAATTTCCCAAATACAGATGAAACAGGAAATTAGTTTTTCCCCAGACACAATTAAAACATTTATTACCACTTGGAGAGGACAGAAGCTGGAGAGTTCAACATGGAGTACAGTAGTCTGTTGTGATCCATTGTTATCACAACAAATCATGGTTTGTTGCAATATTTGAATCCAGCCTATATCAGTAATAAAATCAAGAACCTAAATGCAATGATTGAATAATTAATTACTTTAAAATCCTACTAACAATACAGTAGAACCCCACATAATGAAAAAACTCTGTTTCACGGAGCTCTTCGCTATGCGATTTTTTGTTATGCAGTTTCCTATGGGAGATACTCCGCATAACGGGGGGAAAAGTTCGTTAACCAGGGTTCCCATTATAAGAACATAAGAACAACCTTGCTGGAACAGGCCACAGCCCATCCAGTCCAGCATTCTGTCTCACACAGTGACTCACCATTTGCGTCAGGGTATCCCAAGCAGATGCCTTCACCTGCTTAGGATTCCCTGGAAATGGCATTGAGAGATATCCTGCCTATCTCTCCAACCCGAAGGTTGTCCTTAGGTATCCATAATTATAGCCATTGATACCCTTGTCCTCCATGAACTTGTCTAATCCTTTCTTAAAGCTGTCAAGAATGACAGCTGTCACCACTTCTTCTGGGAGGGAGTTCCATAGACCAGTGATCTTCTGGGAGAAAAAGTACTTTCTCTTATTTGTTTGAGAACTAGTACCCAAAGGTTTCATGGAGTGCCCTTAGTTCTAGTGTTATGTGATAGGGAAAACAGTTTTTCCTTATCTACTTTGTCCACACCGTGCATGATTTTATAAACTTCAATCAGGTCACCTCTTAGACGCAGTCATTCAAGAGTGAAGAAGCCCAACCCTTACAGCCTCAGATGGTAAGGAAGGTGTTCCAGTCCCCTAATCATTCTGGTTGCCCTCCTCTGCACTTTTTCCAGCACCATAATATCCTTCTGGATGTATGGCGGCCAGAAATGTACACAATATTCCAGATGGGGCCTCACCATAGATTTATAAAGAGGCATTGAGTTTGCTTTTTTCACTGCTGAGCTGTCCACCAGGACACCAAGGTCCCTTTCCTGATTTGTCGCAGAGAGTTCAGGCCTCATCAGTTTATAAATGTAATGGGGTTTTTTTGCCCCAGCATGCATCATTTGCCACTGTTTTGCCCACTCCCCCAGTGTCAAGAGATCCCTCTAGAGCTCCTCACAATCTCTCAACAGTTTTCACTACCCTGTATAATTTAGTGTCGTCAGCAAATTTGGCTACCTTGCTATTTACTCCTACTTCTAGATCATGTATGAAGAGGTTTAAAAGCAGAGGTCCCAGAACTGAACGTTGGGGGACCCCACTCTTTACTTCCCTCCACTTGGAGAAGTGTCCATTTAGTGCTACCCTCTGTTTCCTGTCCCTTAGCCAGTTGCTGATCCAGGACAAGACCTGTCCCTTTATTCCATGACTGGTAAGTTTATTCAAGAGCCTTTGGTGCGGGACCTTGTCAAAAGCCTTCTGAAAGTCCAAATAAACAATGTCAACTGGATCCCCCTTATCTACATGCTTGGTGACATTCTCAAAAAATTCCAACAGATTAGTGAGGCATGATTTGTCCTTGCAAAAGCCATGTTGGCTCTCCTTTAGCAGCGCCTTCTCTTCTATGTGCCTATTAATTCTATATTTTAGGATGGTTTCCATCACTTTACCTGGGACACGTCAAACTGACCAGTCGGTAATTTCCTGGATCACCCCTGGATCCTTTTTTGAAAATTGGTGTTGCATTCGCTACCTTCCAGTCATCAGGCACAAAGCCTGATTTGAGGGAAATATTATATATTTTGGCTAGGAGATCAGCAATTTCATCTTTAAGTTCCCTGAGAACTGGTGGATGGATGCCATCTGGTCCTGGTGATTTGTTAGCATTTAGTTTAAAAAGACATGCAAGGACCTCCTCCCTAGTTATTTCTATCTGGCTTAATTCTTCGGTTTCCCTCCATACGAAGATAGGCTCTGTTTTGGGCATGTGGTCTCTGTCTTCTTCAGTGAATACTGAAGCAAATAATTCATTGAGTCTCTCTGCAATCTCTGTTTCCTCTTTAATAACCCCTTGCCTTCCATTGTCTTCTAATGGTCCAGTGGCCTTCCTAGTTGGGTTCTTACTTCTAATGTACTTAAAGAAGTCTTTGTTATTTCTCTGAGTATTTTTAGCTATACGCTCCTCAAAGTCTTGCTTTGCTTTCCTGATTGTTGCCTTGCATTTGTTCTGCCAGAATTTATGTTTCTGCCTGCTGTCCTCATTCGGACAAGCCTTCCATCTTCTAAATGAGCTTTTCTTGCTTTTGATCACTTCCCAAACAGCTCCTGTAAGCCACATCGTCCTCTTGGACCTGGCAGTGCCCTTTTTCCTTTCGGGTATGTATTCCAATTGTGCCTCTGTTATTGTTTTTGTAAACAGCCTCCATGCCTCTTGGAGTGTTTGGACTCTCTCAATTTTCCCTTTCAGCTTCTTTTTTACTAGTTTCCTCATCTTTGGGAAATTTCCTTTCTGAAAATTTAAGGTCTCTGTGCTAGATTTTATCAGTGACTTGCGGTCTATGATCAAGTTAAACATAATTGAGTTGTGGTCACTGTTCCCTATTGGATCAGTCACATTAACATCTTGCACCAGATCCTGAGTATTACTAGGATCAAGTCAAGGATTCTTGTACCTCTAGTTGGGTCTTCAACCATCTGTCCCAGGGAACAATCATTTAGCATATCTAGGAACTTTATCATGTGCTGAACAACAGTTCACCCAGTCTATGTGAGGGTAATTGAAGTCCCCCATTATAACCAGGCTTCCCTTCTTGGATGCCTCCTTTACAACATTCTCCAACTGTCAGTCTCCCTCAGGAGTTTGGGTCGGAGGTGATAGCATATGCCTACTGTTAGACCATCCTTGTGGCCTGGTACTCTTACCCACAGAGTTTCTAATGTTGACTCCAAATCATCTAGATATTCCAATTCATACGATTTTATCACTTCTTTAACGTACATACCTCCGCTTTGCCCCTTCCTATCCTTCCTGTACAGTTTGTAGCCTGGAATAACTGTATCCCATTGGTTATCATCCGTCCATCAGGTTTCAGTGATGCCAATAATATCAATATTTTTATCTATTGCTAAGTATTCCAGCTCCCATATTTTGTTCCGGAGGCTTCTGGTATTTGCATACAAGGATTTATATATGCTTTTCTGATACAGTCTTTTGAGTCCAGTTGCATTGTTACACTGCCTCTTGCATCCTTCTGCTAGAGTGCTGGTGAATAGCTCCTCGCTCTGCTCAGTAACTTTTGCATCCTCCTCACTACTCAAGTACACACTTTCCCAAACTGGATGCTGCCCAGCTCCTGTCGGCTTTACCCCAGTTTTCTGTTTAAAAGCTGAGTGGGTATACCCCGGTTACCAAAAACCCTGCCTAACGAACTATTTTTTTCGTTATGCGGGGTTTCGCCCTTGCATAACAAACGCTTTGTTATGCAAATTTTTCGCTATGCGATGTGTTTGTTATGCGAGGTACCACTGTATTGGACAAATACGTATCACTGATTTTTCTGACAATGGCACCTTATTAAATTCTTAAATTACAATAAACACAAAACTCCTTTTTCACCGTTACTTATTCAGGCAATAGATTTTACAGCAAGGAAAAATCTGAATGAAACTTATTAGTACAAATATCAGTCCAGTCCCAGCATTTTGATCTTATCACACTGATCATCATAATGGGTTACCAATACATTTCACAACACAATAACAATGATAGTTTTAGTTATTTATAACCTGAATACTTTAAGACTACAGTAAAACCCCGGGTTACAACTGCCTCTGTTTAAGTTGTCTGCGATTTACAACAGCAAATTCTATGGAAATGCCGTCCTAGTTTACAATTTTTTAATGTTTTTGTTTGTTTACAAGGATCAATTCAGGACCATTAAAAAAATCAGTGCATCCCTATGGATGTTTCAGTTTACAATTATTTCGGGTTACAACGGAGTCTGTTGGAACAGACCTCCATCGTAACCCAGGTTTTTCCTTCTGTACTTGCTTGCACACGCAGACCGTTCTTTGAGACAGCAAGTGGAATTCTTTTTCTTAATATATCCAGACTACCTTTCTTTCCTGCTTTCAGGCAGAAGATGAAGTCACTTAATTTAGCATGATTTTATTCTAGAGCAGGGGTTTTCAACCTGCGCCCCATGGGCCACATCCAGCCCAAGCACCATTTCTTGTGGCCCACCACATCAGGAAGAGCCATATGGTAGAAGAAGGGCAAAATGGCTGTCTGGCCCCTGAAGCTATCTGAGGGAGCGTGACCAAGCCCCCAGCTTAAAAAGGTTGAGAACTCCTGTTCGAGACAATAGCTCAGAATGGTCCTAAGTTGGGGTCCTAAGTTGGATCTACTTTTCAATGCATATCTTCTAACTGTTGGTGACTTGTAATATCACATATTATTATATATTTAAGTTTTCATAAATATTATCTGTCTAAAAACTATCTTAATTGCCATAATTTCAAGTGGGAAATATATACAGAAAAATAAATATGACTGGCTAGATACTCACCTATCTGGACCACTATCTTTCTCAGATTCATTTCAGAGACTTTCCAGGGAGAAAAGAAAAAACAATTACTTTAACATAAATAGATTCATTGTATTCAGCCCAAATGAATACTAAGATAACTATATTTCAACCATACAGCCACTAGTAGCATACTTCTCAGCAACTTCCAGCTCATACATTCTCCTCCTGTTCTATAATAGTTCCAAGGTATATACATATAATAATACAGTCAAAGAATGATTAAAAATCCTCACTAAAAAGTTCATGGCCTTCCATCAAAAATATTACTAGGGAGAAAAAAATGTCTACACCAAGAGTTTTAATTTCATGGGATTCCATGCACACTTATGCTAAGTAGCATAGGCCTGCATTTTAGAGAGGAAATTGCCATACTGCTGCTTTCTTGAATCAGACCTATATTTGTTCCTTTCGTTAGAGACTTCTGTGGAAAAAGTAGACACAACTGTGCTGTTACAAGCAATGCTCACCAGACTTAGGAACATCTAGAATTCATAGAAATAAGAAACTGCACTCCGTTATTATCAGATTCTGTCTATGTGACTAACCTGATGCAACCATTGTAACAGTTCAAAACAGAAAAAATTGTAGTCTATTTTATGTAATTTCATACATTTAATTATAAATTATAAAATGCAAAGCAGAATTATACAGGGAAATCACACAAATAGCATGCCTAATTAGGCACCAATAGGAGAGAATTTCATAAAGCTATTTTACAACTGCAGGTGAGAGAACAGGCAGTTCTGCCTGGTTCACACATAGAAGAGAATGACCAGTTAACACAAGGTGACAGTTGGAGGGATTCAAATGAACATTCTGTCCCATACCTTTTAGCATCTTAAAAAGGCTCTGTGAGCAAGCCAAATTATACAGCTATATAACTTGATTAGGAAGCAATGTGAGCCTGATCTAGTTTCACCAGTTTCCTGCTTTGAAAGCTTAATAAGATTCTAGTACTGTATCGTCCAGATTAATAATGAAGTGGACGTAACACAATAATTTTTGTTACAGGTTTTGTTTTGAACTTGTAAGCTCGAAGCCTTAGTTAAGAAGTTTACTCCTGGTAGCTTTACACAGAAACTGGGTCAGCAAGATTCACATTTCTGCTATTTCTTTCAGGAGAAGTTTAAACAAAACAGGCCTGACATGAATTCTGCTAAAAAGCCCTTTCCAATGGTGACTCTGTGCAGTAAGAGAATGCTTAAGTTTTTCCATAAATGCATACTGTACATCACTCCAAAAGCAAATAATAGTGACTATACAAGACACACAATACCTGCAGGAAAAGCCTGAAATGTATTTTGGAAAACATTTGGGAATTGTTCAAACACTGAAGCTACCCATGAGAAATTTTATGACAGCCTCCACACAAAGGCTGATGCAAGATTTCAATCACCCCTTATTGTACAACAAATATACACATACAGATGTATGTAACACTGTGTGTAACGTATCTTCAAGTTGAAAATTACTCACAGTGACCCTCAAGGTAGGTGTGATATTGAAGGAATGGTTTTACCAGTTCCATCCCCCACCCTCCTTTTTATGGCTTAGCAGGGATTCAAACTCAGGTTTCCTCAGTTACTTTATTCACTACACCATGCTAGATATCCACCTGTAACACTGCAGCTCGTTATCTATCTGTTTATTAACACTTAATCAAATCAATGCATTGATCCACTGAGTATTTAACTGACAATTGTTCTTCGAGGTCTCTTCCAAAGGTCTTTCCCAGCCATGATATCCAGAAATGCTTCTAAAGGAGAATGAAAGAATTGAACCTGGAAGTGCAATGGTATCAGAATGTGAAGTAACACTCTGATCACTCAGCACTAAGGTGACTTCATAACATTACAGTTCTTCCTCATTCTACTGTTAGAGCAGTACGAAGGTGGAACCAACTGCCTTGAGAGGTAGTGAGCACTCCAACACTGGAAGTATTGGAGAGAATTGGACACCCATCTGTCAGATCTGCTTTGATTCCGATTCCTGCATTGAGCAGGGGATTAGACTCAAAGACCTCATAGGCTTCTTCCAACTCAATGATTCTATGATTAAAAAGCACTTCCACACAAAAAACATAATAGGCATCCCACAGACTATAAAAACAGATACAATATAAACATCCTATGGAAAGTTGAGGAAGTAGGCCTGCATGCAGAAACAGCCCCTGAAAAACGACTGCCTGGGACTGTTCAGAGGATTAACTAAAGAGCAAATGAGCTCCACACCTAGGATAGAAGCAACAGGCACATGACAATAAAAGGCACACATGGGCACAACTCAGGGGCCCGATCACAAGGTCCAGTGGCTGCTCGGTAGAAAAGGTGTGGTGGCCCATCCAGCCACCTCCCTTCTCCTTTACCCTCAGCCTTGAGCCTCAGGAAGCGACGCAGACAACCCACCCCCATCCCGTTAAGCAGGTCGGAAACCGCTGGGAGCGGGCAAAAAACGAAGGGTCGAGCTCTTTGAAAGAGTATCCGTGTGAGAGGCTGGGGGGAGGGGGACGTGGAGGCTCCCCCCAACCAGGGAGAAGCGAAAGATGTGTGTGGCTCTGGGGCGGTGGGGAAGGGGAGGGAGGAAGGTTTGCCAGCCCAAGGCAGGCCAGACAAAGACAGGCGCATGCTCCACTGCTCCTATTAAGGGAAGTGCGGCCCAGCGGCTTCCCGAGGGGCTTCCTGCCCTGACAGCGAAGGAAGACGGGAGGGATGGGGAGAAAAGAGGAGGAGACAGGGAAGGCCTCTCGTCAGCATTCCCCTCCTAACTGAGGTCTTTCAAAGGCTCCGAGAGTTCAATCCCCCCCACACCGACTCTCCCTCACAAGAAGGCTGACGAGGAGAGGGTCCGGAACTCAGGCCTTTCCTCGCCGCCCACTCGAAGGCTTTGGGGACTGGGCCCAGCGGCCAGAATGCGACTTAAAACCTTCCCTCGCGGCCCCGAGACACGCTCCGCTGTCCCTGCCCTTCTCGTCTCGGCCGGCTCTTTCTCCGCCTCACCTCTGGCTTCTCCCCTTTCCGTGCCGCCCTGCCGGGGCCCAAACGGGTCAACGAGGAATGTCGCGCGAGCTCGTCCCATTCATTGCTCGGGCGCTTTGTCTCCGGCCGCGACGCTCGGACTCACTCCCCCCAGGCTCGGTGACTCCGGCTCATACTGCGCCTGCGCAACGTCCGAGAAGGGGGGGGGGGAGGCCAGGCGGTTGGGGGAGGCGGAGCTGGAGCAGGGCACGCACGCACGCACCAAGCCGTCGAACGGCTGAATACGTCACGTGTCCCGGCGGCACGCGCGAGCGCAGCCTGGCGCGTCATCGCCTCGCGCCGCCGTCCTTCGTTGAGACGAGCGGACAAAAGCGAACAGCTGCAGGACAACAAAATGGCGGCGGTGGAGATGGCATGCCACAGCCGAGTTGAGGCAGAGAGACGGAGAAAAGGAATGTGGGGGAATAAAATAAACCAAAGCATGGGGGCTTGGCTACTTTGTTGAGGGTATTACTTTTAGTTCTTGTTCTAGCCAAAGTAATGTCTGTGATTCTTTTCGCACCCGGGACACGAGGGTAAGCGAGGAGGCAACTTGAAAGGGCAGCCATGGTATGCATGACAAGCAAAGAACTGCTAGTGGGGCGCTGTCCCCCCCTTTTTTTTAGAAAAAACAAACAAACCTGCCATTACTAAAAGTAAAGCCTGACTCAGGGAGAGTGGAAATGTTCCTCAGCTGACGCAAAAACACTTAAGGATTTATTTTTTCTTTCTTTCGGTATTTAGACCACGCTGGAGGACGTTCCACTGAAATGTATAGGGGTTTGCCAGTTTCCCATATTGGCCTGGTCATTGTGATTTTATGTCCTGGACCTTGAGATATTCATTGCATTTTAGCACCTTTGGCTACTTTTAAAATGTAAAAGAGGATGGGTTTATTAGCTTTTTGCCAGCTGTAGCAATAGAATAAAGCTGGTTCTGAAGGATTTGTGTTTTGGGTTGAAGCTATATTTGTGGCGTAGAATTGAAAATTCAGTGAATATATGACAAGTAGCATTGGCTAAGATTTCTTCTTTTAAACTCTGTAAAGTAGATGAATAATTTTCTCGGTTTCAGCTGTTTACCAGTTAATTTGTGAAAAGGAAATGCTGAGGATAGATTTCCACAAGTTTCAGAGGCACTTGTGAACTGATACAATAGGAGCAGAAAGCTTCCACCTTGCACTGAACAATAACGTTTTCAGTCAAGATGTTGACATTGTTATGAGTGTTGGTGAACTAAAACCAGTCTACAATTAACCAAATGCAAAAGACAAGGCATCTTTAATCAACATGCAAAATATTTCTGCAGTTCAGGTTTTTCCACCCTGAGGTATTGTACCATGGCAATCATCATTTCCCCAAATTATGGCAACTATCTGCCTATTAAATGTGCATAGGAGCTTCTTAAATATTAGGTGTACTGTGTTTTACCAATGCTAATTTTGTGAATTGAAGTGAATGCTATATGCTTAATAATGAAAAGTGATGTTTGAACCTTAAGTATGATAGTTTACTATATGAAAGTTATTTGCTGTCAGATCTTCCATATAAGATTTCTTATGCAGTCTTTTACACACTTATGACAAACTCCTGCTGAGGTTAGCTGAATTTCTTATTAATTGTTAAGATACAGTGTTAGTCTGCATTTGTGCTTAAGATTTTAGCTTTTGACTGTATTCTGTGTATTGGAACTCTTACATGGGATCTGCAGTGGTATTTAAATTATGAAAATACAAGCACTGCTCTAGGATTTTGTGTAGTTGCCTTGTACTAAGTTAAGACTTGTTCACTTTATATTACGTTAGTTGCTCTATACCTGGTCCGCAGCACAATTTCATGTGGCCCACAATGCCCTTGCTGCTCCTGGAAGCGAGCATGTAAAATGCACCCGCACCTGCCATAACCACTGTCATAAATGCACCTGCAGTTGTTAAATGCATTTACGACAGCCACGGACTCGTTTTACAGCAGCATGCCGGGGGGGGGGGGCGCATGGTCAGGCCTGCGTGACAAAGTTTGGGAACCCCTGCTCTAACAGACAGCAACTTTTAGACAGAAGTTGCTCCCCCGCCTGTTAAAATCCTTTGACTATATAGAACAGGGGTTCTCCACCTATAGCCCACGGGCCAGTCCCGGTCCATGGCACCCTTTCATGAGGCCCACAACGCTACTGTCTCCAGACACATTTACGACACCCGCGGATGCTTTTTACGGCAGCGTTTATGGGGGAAACCACCAGTCCAGCCCACTCAGCTGTCAGAAGGGCATGGTCCGGCCTACGGCTTAAAAAGGTTGAGAACTCCTGATATAGAACATTTAATATGTTTCTCGTCCTGAAGAGGCATCTGTGTTTTGGCTAATAAGATTCCATCAGATTAGACTGGATTCAACCATGAAATTATCAGATTACTGGTTTGGTAGACTCCCATACATTTGTCTGCTTAGCATCTAAATGACTTTTCAGGAGGTTTATTGGTGTCAGGATCATGAGCCCAAACCTTCAGTACTCTACTACTGTACTAATTAAAGAACAGCTTTTCCCCTTCATCTAATTGCTGAACCACTAATATTTTTTGACCAACTGAACATGTACTCATTACTTATTTGTGTGAGAAAGATCTCTGGGCTACTGAGCTATGTAGTGAAATTTTATCATCCTCTAATCTTAAAATTCCAGCAGTATGTAGCTGTTAGTTATGCTCTGACAGCTCTGAAAATTGGGTGCAATTTCTGGAAGCATCTTTAATTAGTTTTGTCTACATTAGGAAAATAGGGAGCTGACTGATAAAGCTGTGTATATATTACTTTTGTTTAACCCTTCTTGAAATGAATATGTGTCATTAGATAAAACCTGCCATTTGAATGTTTTGTATTGACAGTGTGCAGTGATATGAAAAACATTACTTTCCTTATATATGTACTCTGTGTGTGTGTGTGTGTGTGTGTGTGTGTGTGTGTGTGTGTGTGTGTGTGTGTGTGTGTGTGTGTGTGTGTGTGTGTGTGTGTGTGTGTATAAGGATCTTCGTTATTTGAGTACTGGGAGGCAAAGCATAAAATACATGTCTGTAATGTTCAGTGGTACCTCAGATAAAATCCGATTCAGATAAAGTCAAGTTTTTTGTCCAAAACCGCTAAAATGTGGACGTTGTCCGAGGTATTTGGTATAGGAACATTTTTTGGGACGTTATCCGATATATCACCCATTTGATTTGGATAAAGTCCAAAATCGGATAAAGTCCAAACTTGTGGAATGGAGTTTGGAGTTTATCCAAAGTTCTACTATATATTCGTTCTGGTTACTCTGATATCCTTATCTCATGTTCAGCAATGACATACCACTTCTCAGTGTCATCTTTGTTTCACTAGAATGCCTCTTGACTCCCTGTGAACAAGAACTCCCCCTTCCATGGTATTTTTAATGAATGCCCTAGTGAGTTTGCTACAATTTAGTTGGTCCTATTAAAGAAAATGTTTAGCTTTATGACATTTTATTCTCCTTGTAACTGAAGCCAGTTAATTCATTCAGTGAAAAACTAAGTACAGGAGAGTATGATGTATATTTCCCACCTTGATTTAAAATATAGTACAGTATTCCACCATATATTTTGATCTTCTATTACAGAAATAGGATTTATAGTAGAGTGGGCCTTTTTCTCATTAGAAGGCATTCAGAATTCTTTTTCAGCAAAACTGGAATGCCTTACTAAGAGTTTGGGATTTTAAACAAAAGTGATAGAGGAATGTTTTTACATAAAATGGCATCCTCCCAAAAAATAAAAATTGAAGCAGAAGGAACCTGTCCAGCTTAAATGCAGTGACATAGGGGAATATAGCAGGTACCGAGGGGCAGGCCGCACTTGGGGAATGTGGGACCGATACTTAGTATCTGTCCCGCATTCCAGTCCCCAGGGTATATCTCTGGGCCCTGAGCAGCTGATCCAAGGTGACCCTGCCCTTAGGCTGCTGCTGCTGAATGCCTGGTCGGTTTGTAATAAAGCTCCTCTAATTCAAGACTCCATTCTGGGGGAGTGGGCCGACCTGGCATGCATCACTGAGACCTGGCTGAGACCAGAGGATGGGGTACCTCTTCCAGAAATGTGTCCGGCTGGGTTCGGTATTTGGCATCAGCCTAGGGATTAGGGTAAGGGTGGTGGCATTGCCATTATTGCCAGGGTGTTGCTAGGAGTCGCCAGGGCTACCGCTCTACAAATTCCAGGCTGTGAGGCCCCGTTCCTACGGTTGGGCCCTAAGGGCCAGTTGGGGGGGTCTTACTCCTGTACCTGCCCCCTTGCAGGGTAAGGGACTCCCTGCCTGAGCTCCTTGAGGCCATTTTAGCGTTGGAGTTCCCCAGGCTGATGATTTCAGTTTGCCTTCGCTGGGGACTAGCTCCGAGGGGGCTCAGGAGTTCATGGCTTCCATGGCAGCTATGGACCTGACTCAGGTAATTCAGGGTCCGACCAGGGGCAGTGGCGACACGCCAGATTTAGTTTTTTTTTGTTGGAGCAGTGGCAGGTGATCTGAGATTACAGAAATTAGACATAATACTTGTGCCATGGTCAGATCACTATCTGATGGCTCTAGACTTCCTGGGGGCAATGTTACACCGCAGGGAGGCAGGGCCTATTAGATTGCCCTGCCCCCGGCGACTAATGGATCCGGATGGATTCCAGAGGGAACTGGGGGATTTTCCCCTGGATCGACGACATGATTCATCTGAGGAGCTTGTTGACCTTTAGTATAGGGTGACGACGGCAGCCTTGGATGAAATCGTGTCACTACGGCCTCTCCTGATCCATAATATGTATTGTGGACAAGAAGCTACTGTTAGGACAGAATATGGAGAAACAATGGTTTTGTGCATTTCATCCCCTTATCTGTTCAATCTGTACACAGAACGTATCATACAAAAAGTTGGGACAAGATTCATATGAAGGAGATAAAATTGGTGGTGGTGGTGGGGAAATAGGTAATTTATGGTACACAGATGGTACCATCATACTGCCAGAAACCATTTTGGGTGAAAGTGAAAGAAGAAAGTGCCATAGCAGGTCTGCAGTTGAACATTATCTTCGGCTCCCTCCCCTGGTCCCGCCGGTCAGGGGAGGTGGGAGCTCAGCTCAGCTGTGCCTCGTTCCCATGGCAGGACCACAAATGCTGCCGCTGCCCGAATCGCCGGAACATTGTTGCCTCAGCTGGGTCGAGGCCAGTTCTTCTCTGGCTCCATCATGGACGTTTGAGCCATGGGACTCCGTCATGGACGTTTGAGCCATAGGGCTCCATCATGGACGTTTGAGCCATGGGGCTTCGCCGTGGACTTTGGGTAGCCGAGGGTACTGTACAATTAATTTTGTTATTCCAGTATTTAAATAGTGTTTATTTGTTTCATAAACTGTGTAAGATGAAAACCGTACATTTTTTTGTACTCCCTGTCAATTTTTTCTTATCTGTAACTGTACTGTATTATGAATTGTATTGTATATTGTATACCTGTGTTGTACGCCGCCTTGAGTCGCACATGGTGTCGATTTATTATATTTATTTATAAAATTAAATAAATATAATAATAAAAACCTTGACTACAGAAAAAACTACACAATCTTTATGTTGACAATGAAGACATTGAAATAGTAAAAGGTTTTGTATATCTTGGTTCAATTATTAATCCAAATAGAGACTGCAGCCAAGAAATCTGAAGAAGACTGATATTGTGAAGAGCAGCAAAGATGGAATTAGAAAACATCAAGTGTAAGGATGTTTAACTGGAAACAAAGACTAAGATCATCCAAACTTGTATTCCCAGTCATTAGGTATGAGAGTAAAAGCTAGACATTAGAGAAAGGTGACAGAAAATTAACTGATTCATCTGAACTTTGATAGAGAATTTTGCAAATACTGTACTCTGGATTACCAGAAAAACCAACATATGGGTCCTAGAGCAAATCAAGCTAGAACTGTCTCTGGAGGCAAAAATAATAAAACTGAAGTTTTCCTACTCTGAGCATATCATAAGATGGTAAAACACTCTGGAAAAGGTTGAAGGCAATAGGACAAAACCACATATGAGAAGAAGTGACTCCCTAAGGAAACCTCAGCCTTTAGTTCACAAGAGCTGAGCAGAACTGTTAAGGAAACAGTTTAAAGATTGGTTATTTATACCAGGGATTCCCAACCTTCAACCCATGGGCAGTGGCCCACAACACCATTTCATGTGGGCCACTGCAACTGGAAGTGGAAGCAGGCATATTTATGACAGCCGTAAAACGCACATGTGTTAATGCAGTTACATCAGCTGTAAATGCACCCATGGTTATAAATGCAGAAGCGGGTCATTTACTTCCAATTCTGGGGGTTTAGTCTGGCCTGCTCAGATGTCTGGGGGCATGGTCAGGCCCGTGGCTTAAAAAATTTGGGAATCCCTGATTTAGAGGTTTACCTTAAGTCAGGCATCTTGATATGTAACAACAGCCACCAAGAATAAAGGAAATGAAACTATGAAAGTTATTTGAAAATAAGAATAGATTCCATTCATTCAAACAAGGTTGAGGCCAGGGAGCACTGCTGTTAATCAGGATGATGGACTATGTGATCATCTAAGATCTAAAGGACCATGGGTTCCCCATTCTTGCCCTAAAATCTACATAATATAGACAGTAATGCCAACTTTCCAATACCATATTTCAATTCAACACCGTGTTGGGCAGTGGTAAATAACCTGACTCCCTAAAGGGGCCAATGGCTACAGGCAGATGAGCCCCTTTAGGTGTGGTAATGGCCCCCTCAGTGGAGGAAATGCCACTGGAAACCATTTCGGGCCAAACGGCAAATTGATCAGAAGAGAAACCGCTATTCTGATTTCCAATGGTCATGTAGGCGGAAGAGGCCATGCAAGATGGACTGGCTGTGAAGGCACACCTTGTTCATATCCTCAAGGCTGAGGCAGTTAGTTGCAGTCCCATTTCATACATGCTGCAGGAGATGGCCCCGAGGTCACAGTGTGTCAGTCACTTCATGACAAGCTGGGATCCACATTAAACAAATTCATGCCAATGGCATTTTTCCTTTTTGTAATTCTTTCTGTGAACATGATTTCCAGGAAAAATGCATACTCGGATACGAGTAGCAGACGACAAATCTAATTCAAGTAAGCAACCTGCCTTTTCAACGCTTTCGTCCAAATGTTTGCAGTTCAGTCTCTTGCCACTGTCCAAGATGGCTGAAGTTTCTTCAAGATGAAAATCTGAGGGGCCTATGATTCACCATTGCAGCCTTATAAATTAACATTAGGCTGCCTGGATTGAAGCCCTTCAAGGTTAGTAAGATGAATGTTTTTGAACAACCAGTTTGTCTTGTGAGTTTCAGAGGAACTGAGCTAGTTTACAGACTTTAAAGTGATATAAAACATTGTGTTTTGAATTGCAGTAGTATGCCTAGGCAGAAGTTTCAGTGACCTGAGTATTTTTGATATTTACACACCACTGGAATTAGTGTCAAGGCACTACTCAAATTAACAAATTACAAATAATACAATAATAAAATTAAAAGGGCATTACCTAAGGAGCAATTATTTCCAGATAGGTAAACCTAAAACTAGTCACATTTTTATGTGCCATAACTGTCTTTCATAAGACCTAGTTCTCTAAAGATGGGTTTTATCATGTGATTATTGCTATGGAGTCTTAAAGACTGGAAAGTTTTATTTGGAATATGTTTTTGTGGGCTGTAGCACATTCAGTCCATTAAACTTTATGCTGAATAAAATAGTGTTTACATTGCCAGAAGACTTCTTTTGGTTTTGCTTAATAGACTAACATGAGTTGTACATTGCAGAGAAGCAGGCGTACTCACATACTGTTGACCATAAAAGAATATAACTTTATGAATCTTAAATAATGTTCTTATATTAATGCTGCATCCTAACTCTAAAGAACAGTTATATATGAAATATCTGTGTTGGTGCTGACACAGCTCAAGCAGAGCAAAGTGCATGCATCTAGATACTGGATTGGAGCTATTCAACATTGAGTAAGCTTGCTAGGGCCAATGGGATTTGCAAAGCAGTTTGGCAGTCCTCACTTTGCCAACCTTGAACCACATAAAGTCATTGTTCTCACATGACAGGACAAGTGTAAGAATGCCCTCCCTCCTCAAAAGGCTTAAGCTGGTTCCTTTGCTGAAACCATTTGAATGATATTGCAATATAGTTTCTTAGTACCGTCTTTGAATGAACACTTGATTTACTATCATGCTGCCTATTCCAGTGTAATTTCAAATGACTGCACCTTGCATTTATTTTTATGATCCAATTTATAGTTTGCTGCTGTTGGTTTCAAGCTCGTCCCTATCCTGAAAATAACCCTGACTCAATTTAGAGGTGTAAGTGGCTCAAGTGGCTAAGATGCTGACTGGAAGGCGGCAGGTCAGCAGTTCGATAACTGAATACTGTAGGATGGAATGAGCTCCTGACTGTCCCAGCTCCTGCCAACCTAGCAGTTCGAAAGCAAGAAATTGCAAGTAGATAAATAGGGACCACTTCAGTGGGAAGGTAAACTGCGTTCCGTGTGCTCCAGTGTCTAGTCATGCTTGCCACATGACTATGGAAATGTCTGCAGAAGCAGACAGCGCAGGCTCTGGCTATGACACAGATAAGCACTGAACCGTAGAGTCAGATATGACTGGCTTTTGAGTGTGGGCAACCTTTACCTTATCTCATATATGCCAGGGGTCCCCAAACATTTTGCTCCACAGGCTGGTCATGTTCCTCCTACGGTAAAATTGTCTGCAGCTGTCGTAAACGCATTTACGACACCCACGGGTGGGTGCATTTAAGGCAGCGTTTATGCATGTGCGGGCATGTTTTACTTCTGCTTCCGGTAGTGGCAAGGGCAGTGCGAGCCAAATTATTTGGTGCCACGAGTCATAGTTTGGCCACCCCTGAAATAGGCTTTAGAGCAGATTTAAATCCACATATCTCTGATCCTGTCTACTTGGTAATTTACTGTTGGCTTTTTTTTTTTTGCATTAATACAGTAATACCTACTGGAACTACTGTAAGTTACAGTACTTTTACTGTTACTACCTTACCAATGTAACTAGCCTGTAGTTTCCAGCGTGCCTCACCTTTGGCTGTCTTGCCTAGAGATGATGGAAGACTAACAAAAAAAACTACAAGGCCCAGCATCCTCCGTGCCTTGCCACCCTTCAGCCAATCAGGCTGAGGGATGCGAGCGCGGAGGAGGCCGGGAAAGTGCCGCGCAGGGGGGAGGGAGCGAACCGCCGCCGCGTCCAGGCCTTGGTGACGAAGGCCGCCGCCGCCGGCCCCGCCGCAGCTTCGGCGAGGTTGCAAAGAGAAGAGGGAGTCCCTCTTCTCTGTGCACGGCCCCGGCGAAAAGCTTCCCTCTGGGACACGGATCCCAAGAACAGCGCTCCATTCTCGGCCTCCGTCTCCCAGAGAGAAGACATCGGCTTCCACGGAGGACGGGCCCCGGAAATTTCGGCTCCCGCCCACCAAGAAAAACGAACCGCTTCCCTCTGGGAGACGGAGGCCGAGAACAGAGCACCGTTGTCAGCCTCCATCTCCCGGAGGGAAAATCATCCGGAGCACACACACACACACCCCTCTCAGTGTGTGTGTGTCCTCGGGGAGGATGGGGAGCACCTCCTCTTCCCGCGCAGCTTCAGCATGTGTGTGTGCACCCCAAAACTACCCCTACCACCAACACACACACACACAAAACCTAATAGTTCTATAAGAACTTCTCTAGGAGTTAAAGCAACTCAATGCCAATAGTCAGGCGGCAGTTAACTAACCTGACAAACCTGAGGACTAACAGGTTTGGGCGGCAAAGTCCACAGGGAAAAGTGATGGTCCCCAAATGGACTAAATCCCACTTGAATCCATCTTGACGGAGGGCAGCTGCTTCATCAATACTGGCCTGGGGCTGGCTGAGGAGGATCGTGTGTGCCAAAAGGGCTCAGGACCAGAAAGTGACCCGCATAACTGGATCAGTGGTTCGAGGGTCATGTTCCGATGCGGAAGGTAAATGGAGGCCCACTGCATTATATTGTTCCAAGGACAATCTTCATGGCTGATCAGCAGGAGGAAAGCCATATATTCAGAATCGGATAAGGAGGAATGTGAAGGTCTTAAAGCAATGAGTAGGGATGGAAACCGGACGCGTAAAACCAGAGCAGCAGAACTGATCCGTGTATATAGCCTACCGGATTCCTCCTCAATGGTTAGAAGCAAGTGCGTAAGTCCCTCCTGTCCTTTTCTAGTTACATTTTCGCAAGACTGAAGAGTTCACGCTCGAGAGAAAATAATCAGCACTTAGTTTCAAGCAACTTAGTTTAAGCCCCCCAAGCACGCTCTCGGTAAGGTTTACGCAAAAAAAGTCAGGAAAAAAAACAAACCTTCCAATGGGGGTGGAAGAGCTGTAGCCTGCCTGCCCCCCTCCCCACCGCGATCTGCTTTAACTGTGGCACCCGCTGTAGGAGTTGGTAGTAGAGCGCCCAACTCCCCGTCTCCCAAGTGACAAGTCCCAACTTGACCGGTGCTCCGGACCGGCAGTTTCTGCGAGCGTGGGTGGGCGGGCTGCGGAAAGGCGTCCTACTCCATGATTGGCTGGCGGGAGAATGACGGTGGTGTGTGGGCGGGGGAGAAGGGAGGCTGACGAGGGAGACCCGTTGGCCCCGCCCAGAGAGCGCACGGAGCGGAGACGGAGTCCTGGCTGGCTTACGCTAGGCGTTCGCGTCGTCGTCGTCCGCGGGGCAGGGAGGTGCCTGGCGCCCTCACGTCGGCGTCGTCCTCCCCCCGCCCGCCCGGCGCGCTCGTTCCCTTCCTCCCCTCCCCCGTCGGCGCGAGCGCTGTGGTGAAGCTGCCGCCGCATTGTTTGTGTCGCGGGGGGAGGAGGAGGAAACGAAGGTTCTCGGCCACGGGAGTCTCGGCGCCCAACCCCGCCGCCAGACTGCGGCCCTTCGCGCCGCGCTCTGCCTCCCGCCCCGAATGCGTTGCCGCAGCGGATCCAGCCGCCCCCGTCAGGATCTCGCCAGCGGCCGCTCCGCGCCTCCCTCTTCGGCCCCTTTCGTCCCGCCTGGCCGTAAGCCATTAGACCGGACCCAGCCCCGGCCTCTCGGAGCGAAAAGGAGGGCCTGTCAGCCGCGTTTCCGCGGCTCCCTCAGGTGAGCCAGAAAGGGTCGGGCGTGCAGAGGCGACTCTGAGCGGGCGGCGCTGCTACGGCCAGAAAGCTGCTCTGTTGGGCGGGCGCCATGTTGGCGAGTATATTGTCACGGGTGGGGGCGGCGGCGGCTTTTGAGGACGGAGGGAGCGCGCGAGGGGGAGACTTCTCGCGGAAAGGGCTGGAGAAAAAGAGTTGTTGGGCCTGGCGTGGAAGGAACCATTCTGCAGGATGTAACGGGGGGGGAGAGAGAACGGTGGGTCTGGACAGGAACCATTGGCCGCGGAGACGGGGTGTGGGAGGGGAGAAGGGGCGTGTACGCAAGCCATCCCGATCCCGCGACTGTGTTTATGTCACGCCGGGGCGGGGCCAACCCGGTGTTTGGACGAGGGGTGTCCACATTTCCAGTGTAGGACAGAACCATTCTTAAAAACAGGGGTGTCTTAACCGTCACTACCTTGTCTTTCAGCGTTCTCTCTTTCTTCGTTTATTATAGGTTTTTTTCTCGTCTTCAGCCACGCTAGGTCTGAGTTTTCTCCTTTGACTTAGTGCTTTTAGTAATGCTTTTGGTTTAGTGACGTCAGGGGGAAAAGGGTTGTTTTTTTGAGAGACTCACTTTCAGTTTTTAGAGGCATTGCAGCTCGCCCTTAGTATATGAATACTGGGAGTTTGGGCAGGTGATTATTTGCAGAATTATGTCTCTGGAAGTTTTCATTGCATGCATGGAGATGTTTCATATATGATGTAGTCCAGGGGTTCGTGGACCTGACCTCGCTCCCCAGACAGCTGAGCTGTCCGGACACATGGTTTCCCCCACACATGGTTTCCCCCACCATCAACGCTGCTGTAAAACACATTCGTGGCTGCCTTTATGCACCATTTACTGCGGGTGTGTTCACAACTGTCGGGTGTGTTTACAACTGTCGTAAATGTGTCCGCCATGGGCCTTAGGTTGGCCACCCCTGGTGTAGTCAGTGGAATTTATGGAGGTGTTGTTTCAGCAAATACACGTGTATGATAGCATTGTAAAGTATTTTGTATCTGGAAAATAATTAACATTTTAGAAATGTCTGTAGTAGCCAATTTTTATGGAGCCTATGTACAATCGATATCTGTATGTGTATTATTTTTGTATAAATACTAATTTTTCTTTTGAAAGCTAAACTCAGATCAAAAAAATTAATGACAGCCTATTAAAAATTCTATGGTCAGTTGAAAGTTCTGAATCTTTCTTTTGCGAAAATGTCCATTTATATGTACATTTGAAGAGTTACATCTAGTATTTCAAAAAGCATGTGTTATCTTGTTAAACTAGTTATATAATTTTATGACTTTGCTTCTGGAGGCAATGTAGTGCTACATATTCTCTTTCCCATGGCTAAGTAATTTTCAGATGGTATTTACCACTACTATTTTTTTTTTACCTGGAAGACTTGCTCACACAATTTCATTCTCAACTTCATTCTTGTAGAAGTTGGAGAAATGATGGAACAGCAGTTAGCATCCTTGTTTGAGAAATAACTTTCATTTTCCATTACACATAAAATATTTCTTCCAGTGCAGAAGTTTATTATTTACTATTTTCTGTTTTCCAGTTGCACTGCACAGCTCCTGTTCTTTGCCTAAAAGCCGCTGCACTTTTTGTAAAAGAACTGATAATTTCTATCTAGTAGTCTCTTAGTATTACAAGCAACCTGCTGTTGTCTGTTGATATAAGTAGTACATTCTCAGAAGCCCTGATGTGTGTTGACTTGGGCTTCTGGGAATTGAAGTCCAAGAAAACCTGGAGTGCCAAGGTTGGGCATCACTGGCCTAGGACTTAGGAGATATAGCTTCAATCCTGGCTGATCTATGGATAAACACTGGAACATGGCACTGGCAAAACCACTCAAATATCTCATTAGTTGAGAACCATAGTTTCTTGTGAACTATCTACATAACTTATATAAAGTTACATAGCCACTTTAAGTGATTAGGATTCCTTTTTAAAGATTATAAATAAAGCAGACCCCATGTATAGGACCTCTTCTGATACCTATATAAATTTAAAATAATAATTGGCATATATGCTTCTCAGCATAGCTAAGATGTTCTTATGGAGTGCTAAACATTATTAAATAATACCTTTATCAGTCACAAATCTTTTCTGGGGTTTGTAGTATCAGTATAGGTGGGGCTGTCCATGAAACAAGTGAGCCCTAGTTCTCTTTCCAATACATTTATATTCATGACTTAAAGTACAGTATATGTTCCTGGATTGAATTGCAGTATGGAAACTGAAGAGAACTATTTCGGGCATGATGAATTGGATGTACATGTTCCAGTGTTGCCTGCAAATTATCTCTGAAAGGGTCCGTTCAGAATCTCAATGTGATTTTTGTATTTCTCAAGGCACAACGGACATAATTTTTGTGCAAGACAACTTCAGAAAAAATGCTGAGAATAACAGAATCCGCTCTTTTTAGTATTTTATGACTTGGAAAAGGCTTTCGATTTTGTCCCAAGACCTGCTATCTGGGCTGTGCTGAGAGGCTTGGTTACCCTGAGTGTTTTGTAGATCTGGTCCAGGTGCTTCATGATGGCATGTCTGGGAGGGTTCTCCATCAAAATAGCATACCAGATGCCTTTTCAATCACCCACGGATTGAAGGAGGGTTGTGTGCTTGCTCCAGCCCTTTTTTGCCTTTTACTTGGCCTCCATGCAGTATGAAACATCTAATAACAACACAGGCGTAGAGATTAAATACCACTTTGATGGATGACTCTTTAATTTGGCTAGACTACGCTCCTGAAGACTAACCAGTGTTAACAGGATAATGGAAATGTAATATGCCGATGAAACTGCATTGCCTGCTTTCACACCTGAGGAGCTGCAACAGTCAGTCAACTGTTTCAAGAATGCATATGTGATTGTTTTGGCCTCACCATAAATGCTCACAAAACCAAGGTACTTGCACAACCTGCCCCAAGGACAGCCCTTCCAGAGTTCATTATTACCATCTCAGATTCGACACTGGAACAGGTAGACCATTTTTCTAACTTTGGTAGCATCCTGTCTAAAAACTTCACCTGTGAAAAGTACGTGGCCTGTGGCTGTTGTCAACGCGTTCACAACAGCCCTGAGTGTATTTTCAGCTGTTTTCGCTGCTTCCAGCGAGGGCAGTGGAGCAAGGTGGATTTGATTTAAATCACTTTGATTTAAATCATGATTTAAATCACTAGTCAGTAACGCTCAATTTAAATCATGATTTTCTACATAAAGACTCATTTTTGCTGGAGTTGTTTTAATCTTAATATTTACAACCAGATAAAGGTTTCATTTTTAGAATAATAACTTTTCAAATTACAGTAGTTTTACAGTTATATCAGAAAATTACTGATTTGGTGGTTATATACCATTAGAAATACATAGATAGATAATTATGAAATTACTGAAGGTGAACTATCTCCAGTTTAATTGATTAATCATTCATATTTGGACAACTTCTGTTGTACTTTATTGGAAGGAGAAAAATAATCATTACCTTAATGTTTAAATAGTTTTATTTAACCAAAACAATAACATTATATAGCATTATCTATGCTTATATTTGCTTAAACATCTATGTTTGTTAACTGATGTGGTAAATATAGTTTTAAAAACTTAGACTGACAGTCATTGACTACATCAGCCGGGTCCACATGAAAAAAATTAAAATATACTGTCTTCTGCAGCTCACTAATCTTCATCTTCATTTTCTTGTTTGTTCATAATCTGAAAAAGAAAAACAAGCTTTCCTGCTTTATCGGGTCCCAAACGATTTCCCATTTTAGAATGAATGAGTCCAAAGGAAGATAATATTATTTCTACACCAGCAGAAGAAGCTACTGCTGTTCAACCGTCTCTAAATCCAAGTGTTTAAGTGACTTCTGCCAGTTCACTGGTGTGACTTTCTTTAAAACGTCATTGGGAAACATATATTTCTTGAATGGTTCCCCCCTATCTCTGAAGTTTATTATAGTTGGCATTACAGATGGATGATTGCTGGATACCCATGTCATAGCTAATTCCTCTTCTTCAGCACTTAAGGTTTGACCCTGGTAACGGATATTGACAATATTTGCGAGAAAATGAGCTGGAGACAGTGCTTGTTTTTCTTAATGCTTGTAATTTAAGTCCGTCATTGTGTAGTTCTGTTTTTAAGTGCTCAGTTCTTTCCAAATTTCAACAGCATCAGCAATAAAACAGGTATTTTTCTGTATTTTGTTTAAAGCTTCAGAAATGGGTTTCAGGATGGTCAGCATATGTTCAACATTTCTCTTAAGTCCAATGTTCAGAATTTTGGTCATGGTGCCATCTATTTTCTCTCGATTTTGTTCGCAAACTGTCATCAGAATAGGCCAGTTCTTGATATACTGCTCAAAACAGTCCACTACAGAGTTCCATCTAACTTCTTGTGGCAGCGTTAGCTTGGTTCCACCCATTCTTTTCAGAGCGGCTGCTGCAAAATGATTGATACGAAAGTATTTAGAAATTTCAACAACATTAGTCTTTATTTCTGGAACACTGAAGTCTTTTGCTAGGAGGTGCATCAAATGAGCACTACAACCATATGTTATTACTTTGATATTCTCTTCACACAATAAATTTCTTCTCATCTTGGATACATTTACAGCATTGTCTGTGACCAAACTGCGCACTAGACATTTGAATGTTTGTTCACATTTTATTATAGCTTTTGTTACTACTTCTTGTAAGTATTCTGCTGTGTGTACATTTCCTGATGTATCAATTGTTTCTGCAAGGAAGACATCCCCTTCTGTTATACAAGCACATACAACAGGATCATTGTGGACATTATTCCACCCATCAATACTTAGATTAACAATTTTACCCTCTAAACTTGTTGCACATTGCTCCATTTCTTTGCCATACACTTTATCCAGCAGTTTCCCTGCAACATCTGTTCTGCTAGGTGGACTGTATCCTGGTCTCAACGACTGGATCATATTAATGAAGTGTGGGTTTTCAGTAAGATGGAAAGAAGAGTTTGTTGCATAAACAAACGGGAATTTTTTCATCAAGTAACTCTTTTTCAAATCTGGTTTTTATCACAAACTTATCTATGGTGGTGGATCCTGGGTGGTTGGATTTCTTCTTACTTTTAGGTGATATACTGTGGATATGTGATTTTGATGATGACGAATATAATGATGTGCCTGGAACACTATCCTGGACAGATAACTCTGAAACTATAGAACAGGAGGAGGATGAAGGTGGATAGTTTCCTGAATCCTTTGGTTAATGATGAATTCCCCTAAACAAAAAAATCAATTCTGTTATTTTATTTATTATTTATACAATTTCGGCTTATTTAGTAAGTTAGTATTATTATTACTCTTTGCATTAACTGCTACGGTGCCACTCAATACTGCCCAAACAAGGAATATGCTTGTTTCAACTCTATTTCTTCATAACAACTATATCTGACAGTAGTAACATGCAGTAACAGTAACATATATTTTTGCTCAAACATGAGAGAGCCAGGGTGATATAATCAGACTCGTTTGAGTGTTGGATTAGGAGGAACTAGGAGACCTGGATTCAAATCCCCACTCAGCCATAAAGCTCACTGAGTGACCTTGGGCCAATCATTCTCTCTCAGCCTAATCTACCACACAACCTCACAAGGTTGTTGTGAGGGTAAAGGGGGAAGGAGATTGTCATTGTAAGCCACCTTGAACTGGGCTTTGGCCCTGGAGAAGGAAGCATAGAAATCCAATAAATAAATTCCTCAAGGCAGTCTTTAAGAAATATGATGAAATCAAAAAGTGTACAAACCTGAAGATCCTGCCTGTTCAGAAGTGTTCCTTTTGTCATCATCATCACTGCAAATCTCATGATGTTTTATTTGGGCCACAAGGCCTTGCATTTCTTTGTTGCAGTGTTTGCATTTTACACGCATGCCTGCCTTACCCATAGGTAGAGGAACTTCATTAAAATATTCCCAAACTGGGTCTCTTTTACGGCCTGCTGCCATTACAGGTTTTTCTCAACAAGGGAGAGAGTGAGAATAATATGATAAACTTCAGACTGCTATACAAATAAAGATCTGAAGATGCCGAGTTCTGTCCTCAAAAGGTTTCACTTTTATTTTACTGCTTGCCCCTCCCTCAAACTTTGCTCCTTGTGCTATTCCATTCCAAACAACCTTCTATTCATTGAACTTCTTGAAACGTAGCAGCATTTAAGAGGTAAGGGGGTTGATTCTGTGTACATAGATTTGCAGAGGAACAATGGGATTAAGGTCTTTTTCTCAATTCTGATGTTTATTTTATAACATTTTTTTGCTATGGAGGAGGCATGTTATTGTTGGAGATCCAAATGCACAGTTTTGAAAACAGCAAAGCCAAGCATTTGATTTGATAATATCTTCTAGATAGAAAAATTGCCCCAAATAATCAGAAACCTCTGGGGGAGCATGACATTGTGAATGGATTAATACAGCCTTATGCCACATAATTAAAAACTAATTTCATGATGAATAACCTTTGGACTATAATGTATCTTAACTAGAACACGATCCTTAGAGAGATTTTTCCTCAAAAAGCATTTAAATAGAAAAAAACTGATTTAAATTTTAAAAACCCAATTTTTTTAATTAAAAAAAAATCATTGATTTTTATCCACCCTGGCAGTGGGTCACAGGTGCAGTTTTTAGACAGGTCATCTATCACACCGGGTCTTCATGCACAAATATTTAACCATTCATACAAAGCTCATGGTATATCAAGCTGTTGTTACCCCAAAGTTATTGTATGGCTGTGAAACATGGACCCTCTATCTCCTAGACATCAAAAAGTTTGAGCACTTTCACTAAGAGAAGCTAAGGTCCATCTTGAACATCAAGTGGGATGACTATGTCACCAACATCACAGTTCTCGAGAAGGTACATGTAAATAGCATTGAAGCTTCCATCATAGGCCATTGTCTTAGATGGATAGGGCATGCCTGCCATATGGACAGTTCCAGGTTTCCTAGTCAAATTCTTTATGGAGAACTTAGCTCTGGTACAAGACCTCGTGGAGCTCCTTTGAAAGACCAGCTGTAACAAACCATGAAGGTGTTAGGTATAAACCCACAAACCTGGGAGGCAGCAGCCGTAGGTCACCCACTTTGGTGCCAAACCATCTCTGCTGCTACCGATCACTTCAAAAGAGAATGCCACAGACATGAAGGGACTAAGTGACAAACATGAAAGCTCCGTCAAACTCAATCATGCCCTCCACCATCTATTCAGTGTAATGTGTGTGGTCACATGTTTTTATGCCAGAATCAGTTTATTGAGTCACCAGAGACACATCCATCAACTGTGAAAATGACTTTCAGGAAAAATGTATACTCTGATCTGTGTAGCAGCTGACAACATGTTCCAGTAAAAAGAGAAAAAGAGAAATACTGTACAGGGCTTTATCATGTCTTGTTTGAGACTCTTCTGTGTGCAGGTATTCTATGCACAGAAGAATTGTGTCCAGAATTTATTTGATGCATAATTTGTTAAACAGTGGTACCTCATACAATGATTTTAATCCGTTTCACGGGGCTCATTGTACGAAACAATTGTTATACGATGCATGCATCGTTTAGCGATTTTCCCTATGGGATGCATCGTACAACAAATTTTTTTCTAAGTGGTTTTTCCTATTGAAAAATTGTCGTACGGTTTTTTCCATAGGGAAAATTGTTATGTGGGACACAATTTTCCCCCAAAACCTAATTGTTATGTGATTTCATTGCTATATGGGGCGATTGTTGTATGAAGTTCCACTGTATTTATATCCCACATTTTCTCCATTTAACTCAAAAGCCTGTACTTACCTATCCTCCCAGTTCATACTCACAATAACTCTTTGGGATTGATTGGACTGTGCTAGTGGTTGGTCAAGGCATCTGATAAGTTTCATGGTTGAGAAGAGATTTAAACTCAGGTTTACCAAGCTCTGGTATGATAATCTGACCACGTCAGTACACTGTTTGTTTTAACCCAAATGCTTTAAATCAGAGTTTAGTAACATGCCATTTCTCAGATGTTGGATTGTAACTGCATTCAGCCTTTGCTAGCCTACCTGATGATGATCTAAGTCTATAGTGCAAGGGTTCCTGACCTACGGCCCATGACCTGGCCCCTGACACTATCCCATCCAACCCATCTGTAAAATGTGCAAAAGTGCCTGTGGCTGACATAAATGTGGAAGTGGGTGCATTTACATCAGCCATAAATGTGTCTGCTTCCACTTCCAGGGGGCATGGTCCGGCCCGCAACACTGTCCAGGGGTGTGATCAGGCCAGCAATGGAAAAAGGTTGGCCACCCCTGTTGTAGCGGAATAGAATTTTGAGAGTTGCACTGCCAATTTCTGTTTTTAAATATATATGCATATATTTCTGTTAGATACATTACAGTATTTCACTTTAGCTTTTGGAATTTGGGCTTTTCAAAATAAAATTAAATATAAAGTGCAGCAATTATCTTCTATAGCTGACATCAGCGTTTTAGTGTACCAGCATAAACGAGCTTGTGTATTTCCTAAAATGAGATTTATCAGAGAGTAAATAAAACAGAATAGCAAAAATAATAATTGTGGCACCTGACAACGCTGGCTCTTCGGCTTTGAAACAGAGGAGCACTGAACCCTAGAGTCGGATACAACTGGCTTTTGAGCAAGGGAAACCTTTACCTAAAGACTAACTCCTGTATTAAAATGTGTGCTTTCATAGACTAAGTCCACTTCATCAGACATGAGTGACTCTTATGTGCCACATTTTTTCTTCTCTCTCTCTCTCTGTTCTGTTTACTTTCAGATATGCTTGCATACCGTTTCAAACATTTCTTCTTTCATCAGACTTCATACAGGAAAATAACTTTTGCTAATGGTGGTAAACGTGCTGAATTAAAATAAATTCATAACGTGAATTATTATGCTCAAATGATGAGGGATAACTACAAACATTGAATGAGAAAGTTATGGTAGTTTTGTTGATGGACTCCTTAAAGCCTTTTTTTTTAAAGGATTGAATAGTAACTCTTCACTTAAATTGTGTGATAGTGCAGTTTTATGAGGGAAAAGAAATAACTGTGCCTTAATAGTAAGCTGTTCCTGGTTTCCATATTTATCTAGCTAAAAATTGTGTAATATTAGCTAGATAGATTCAGTCTGGCTTTGTTACTTGCTTTGATAGAGAAGAATTGATGAATTAGGAAGAGATGTGTCGTCTTAAATCAGCTAACCTCAAATTCATTCTTTTTAGATGTGTTAGAGTAGGGATTCTCAACTTTTTCCAGCCGTCGGCCAGACCACACCCACTCAGACAGCTGAGACATGTGGCTTCCCCCGCCATAGATGCTGCTGTAAAACACATCCGTGGCTGTTGTAAACTCATTTACGACATTTTCCCGCTTCTGGGGGCGAGGGTGGTGCATTTTCAGCTGTTTTTGCTGCTTCCGGCAAGGGTGGTGGGCCACATGAAATGGCACCGTGGGCCGGGTCGGGTCCGTGAGCTGTAGTTTGTGAACCCCTGTGTTAGAGAATAGCTCCTCTGTCATCCCCAGTATGCCCTCTTTTGTCAACTTCATGGTTATGGCCTGGTATTTCAGGAATCTTCCCCAAATATATATATATTTAATTATATTTAAAGGGGTCATGCGCAGATCACCTTAAAAACTATTGGCAAATGTGCAAATATTGTTGGTATATGTTCTAATTATGCTGTGCTGCCATGCACTTTCAAGTGTTCTGTTACCAGTACAACATATCTTTCTTCTAGCAGGCAAAATACAAGAATACAGTATTAGGATAATACAATTGGAAAAGCCAAGATTCTTTATTAGATAAGAATGAGGTTTAATGGAGTTATACAATGGTAGGTTTAAAATGTTTATAGTAAACAACAAAAAAATATTTGCCAAGAATAGTAATATAAAACAAAAATGAAATACAGGTAGTGTTCAGCGAATTGAGAGGCCTAAACTTTAGAAATGGATTTATGCTTGCAGGTTGCATACAAAACAATGTGTGATAGGCAGGTTTATAGTTTCAGCCTTTGGTGCACGTTTCTATGCTATCCTCCATGATTCTTGACTTTCTGAACTATTTTTGAGAGCGTTAGAGAAATCTACTATGTGCAGATATCTTAATTGAATGGATTTTTTGTAGCTTGTGGCAGATCATCTTGCTTTGCATGTATTTTGGTAGGCGAGGGAGAGTTTAATTTAATTGTTCAACTTGTATGCCGCCCCACTCGCACAGCGACTCTGGGCGGCTGACAAAAAAAATCACAATATCACACCTTACAATAATACAATAATGCAACAGTAAAAAAACCCCAGAAACAATGTATATAATATTGCAAAAACTCAACCCCGCAAACTGAGTCCACTTCCCTCCAGGCCAGAGAGGCCGAGGGAAGAAGTCTGGAGTGGTGGTGTTTTTGTGGCTACGGGGGCTGCGGGACAGCTGCTCCCACTTCCCTCTGGCCGGCTGGGCTGAGGGAAGAAGTCCGGAATGCCGGTGGGGCGGCACTTATGTGGCTGTGGGACAGCTGCTCCCACTTCCCTCTGGCTGGCTGGGAAGGGAGTTGTTGAGAGCTATTGCATGCAGGGAATTCTTGCAGAAAGTAGCATCTGATCGAAATACAATGTAGTGGAGCTAGTTTATGCTATCCCAGTACACCTGTGAATATTGAAAATTTGTTGGGACATGCGCTGAAGAGTGGCTTTTGTTTTAAAATATATCATAAATATTGTATAGCAGATATAATGATAAAGACATGCTTGGTCATAAGATCCATATTCAAAACTTATTGTTTGAGGCAGTTATATGAGCTGATAATGTATGGTTGTGAGAGCTGGAACATAAGGAAGGCTAAGCGAAGACAAGTAGATGCCTTTGAAGTGTGGTGCTGGAGGAGAATCTTGAGAGTACCCTGGACAAGCAAACAGATAAAATAAGCCAATCCTGAAGGGAATCAACCCTGACTGCTCCTTGGAAGGACAAATATTGAAGTTGAAGCTAAAGTACTTTGGACACCAAATGAGAAGGCCTTGATGCTGGGAAAGATTGAGGGCAAAAGGAGAAGGTGGCAGCAGAGGATGAGATGGTTAAATGGAATTGTTGACTCAATGGGCGTAAAGCTGAGTGGACTGCGGAGAATAGTGGTGCCTGGCGTGCACCACCAACCACCAACACACAGATAATAATTGCCTGGCAAGGCAGGGGTGTCATTCGTGTGTGTGTGTGTGTGTGTGTGTGTGTGTGTGTGTGTGTGTGTGAGAGAGAGAGAGAGAGAGAGAGAGAGAGAAAGAAAGAAAGAGAGAGAGTGGTCAGCAGGGGGGTGTTTGTGTGTGTGTGTGAGAGAGGGGGGGAGCTGCCAGTGAGGAGGCTGCGTCCGGGTGATTAGGGAGGGAAGGGGGGAGTTGGAAGGTTTTTCCCCCTTTCCCTGCCATGGGTGGGTCGGTGGTCTTTTCCCCCCCATTAATTGTTTCAAAGAACCCCCAGTTCCTCTCCCCCGCCTCACTTACCTTTTGCTGGCTGGGCCTTTCCCCGGCGCAGCCTTCTGTGCTTGGGTGTCACCGGGTTGTCTTCCGTCCCAGCCGGCGTCTAGGCCTTCGCCGGTGGGGTGGTGGGCACCATAAGCTGGCAGCACAGCCAGCAAACAACATGGCTGCCCAGGCTGGTGCATTGGCGGTTTTTTTTACCTCACGCGCCGGCTGCCCCACCTCCGCGCTCGTGTCCTTCAGCCTCATTGGCTGAGGGGCGGCATGGAGGACGCTGGGCCTTGTAGGTTTTTTTGCCGCGTTTGTGGGGCGACTTCCCCACTCGCGGCTGGCGGACCCTTGCTCCAAGGGTGGTCAGGTAAGTGTAGGCGGCTTGGTACAGGATAGTAGTAGGGGACGGGTGTGGGCGTGCATGCCGGACACCCAACGGCCCACGCACCTTTTTATAGGTATAGATTTTGAAGGATTTTTATCCTATTCCCAGCCAGAAGAAAAAACAGAGTTTCCTGAATGAGATGGAAAAGGTAGATGAAGCACATATGATAGGATTTAACCTTTTCTTTCAGCATCTCTTTTGTAGTCCAGGAAGATATTCCCCCTTAAAATGATTATTTGCATTTTAAAAAATCTCCCTCTTATTGTCATTTTTAATCAACATCATCGTCATTGGCAACTACTCGTGTCCGAGCATACTCCCCCCCCCCCAAAAGTCATTTTTTCCGTTGATGGATATGTCTTAATAAACATATCACTTGATTATCAAATATTGTCAGACTTGTTTTCTGTTGAATATTAGACAATGTGTTTTTCTTTCAAGGGGGAAGAAGCATTTTAATTTAAACCAAAAAGTTTTAGTCAATGCTGTCCCCCCTCCCCCCACAACAAGAAAATTAAGATTACAAATTAATAGCCCATCTTAATTTAGAGCAGTGTGTTTCACAACCTTTGTTTTTTGGACTTCAATTCCCAGAAGCCTAAATCAATTCCCCAAAGCGCTGATAAGCTGATGTACTGATTTAGGCTTATAGGAATCGAAGTCCCATTGTGGGGCATTGGCCCCATGTTGGGAACCACTGATTTAGAGTATGGACATATTAAGAAGCTTTTCTTCTGCTTTGATCTCAATACCAGGTAAACAGTGTAACATGATCCCACCAGCCATTCCATCCCCTGTGTAGGGCATAATGAAATACAGGCTGGTGTAAAATTTAGTAGAAAGCAGATTTGGAGAACAGTCCTATTCATAGTTAGTTGTTGTTACTCTATATCAGGGATTCTCAACCTGTGCCCCCACCCCCCATCCCACTGCTTCCACCACACCAGAAAGTGCCATGTGGTGGAGGAAGGGCAAAATGGCTGTCTGGCCCCCAAAGCTGTCTGAGGGAGTGTGACGGGGCCTCAGGCTTTAAAAGTCACTTTTTACTTAAGGAAGCATTGTGAATGAGAGTGATCTCCACAAGATCTGATCATTAATGAATTTGCTATATCTTAGTTCAAACACAAGTCAAACTTAATAGTTTACATAATCTATATTAGTCTGATACAGTTTATCCATATTTGGCAAAAGGATTATGTTAAATAGGCTCAATCTTAATTGAGCTGTGGGTTTTTCTTTTTAAAGACAAAAGAGTGGAGTTTACTTTTTGTGTTTAATTAAGGTGAAAGTTAAGGTGCAAAGAAGAGTGCATCACAGAAAAACTTACAGTAAGAAACATTTTAATATAAATAAATAAATAAAGCCAATAGTCAAAAGCAACATACAGTAGACCCCCGGTTTACATTGCGTTCGGTCAACGTCGTTTTCGGTTTACAATGTGACTTTTTGTGAAAAATCATATCTCGGTTAACGATGTGGCATCGTTAACCGAGGGCACTGTGTTTTATCTCCTACCTTAGGAAGCTGGAAAATCGCCGTCGGTGGGGTCCCTGTTTCAGGCTTTCTGCCTCTCCAGCAGTGTGTGGGAGGCTTGGAGGACCTATTTGGCACTATCCCCGCCTTCCTAGGTGCTCCCTGTGCCGCACAACAACTGATTATAGTTTCAACAAGCCCCCGCACACTGCTGGAGAGGCAGAAAGCCAGAAACAGGGACCCCACCGATGACGATTTTCCAGCTTCAAAAGGTAGGAGATCTCGTCGTAGGGGTGGGCAGAGGCACAGATCGCCTCCCCCAACCCCCCCAGAGGTGGCAGGGGTGGCGGGGACCCCCCCAAAAGGGGGAAAATCCTGTCGTGATGGAGGTTTTCCTGCACATTTTGATGTCTCCGCCACCCCTGCCCACCCACCACAAAAAGGAAGGCTGATCCCCTACCTTTCCAGCTGATTGTGGGCTAAAAAAATTGCCATCTTTGGTCCCTGTTTCAATCTCTCTGGGTCCACAGCAACGTCGGGGGGGGGACTGGGAGGACCTCTCCTGCACAAACCCCGTCTTCCTACGGCCTTCCGGAGCCGTGCTAGAAGCAAAAACAGTTGCATCCGCCATCTTGGAAAGAAAAAACCAAAAACAAAATGACGGATACAACTGTTTTTGCTTCTAGCACTGCTCAGGAAGGTCGTAGGAAGATGGGGTTGGGGCGTGGCTAAGATGGCCGATGAGTAAAATCTCGATTTGGGCGCTCGCGCTTATCAAAGTGGTAATCAATGAGAATGAGTAAAATGGGACAATTTTAAAGAGATATTTTGTGGTGATAAGACTCCTGCTTGCCTGCTTCGAAAGTTTGCAGTTGGGCGGTCGAAGTTCGGGAGGTATCCCCGGCGGGAGAGGCGCGCGACGGAAGCCGCGGCTTCCCCTGCCGAGGAGCCGAGAACAGGACCAGCGAGACGGCGGAGATCCGAGGAAGTAGCAAAATTGGCAAGAAAGTGAGTTAATGAAATTTTATGTTGACGGGAGCTAAAGGCAACAGGGGATTTTGCTTTGAAGAGCCTGGACTTGGCAGTGTGTGCAGAAGTGGATAAAAGGGTGGCAGTTGAAGCGATAATGGCGGCAGTCCTGGAAAACGAAAGTGGTTGCTTTTTGGACAATGGCTTTCTTGTGTCCCAGGAGAGCCGCGGCATGGTTTGGAGGCTGTGAGAAGCGGTTAAAGAAGAAACTGATTGGGTACGAGTTTTTGGTTACTCCAGTGCTTTTCGAAGTTAAAATAAGGGAGAGCGGTCTTTTAAAAAAAGAGAGAAAGTTTGCTGATTTGGAGAGGAAGAAGGGGGGGTTCCCCCTGAAGCCGCCGTAGCCGCTGGGAAAAGGGTGCTTTGTTTCGTTTGCTCCAAGAGAGGGATCATCAACTTTTTTTACTCCTTCGCTGTGTGGATTACAACTTTCATTTTTTTATATATATACTTCTCTTCTTTTTTATTATTATGACAAGTTGGAGTTTGGGATCTTTGGCTTTCCTTCCCTGCGGTCCTTACACAAGTGGATATATTTGGGCGTCTGTCTCCCTGGAATTCCTGTTTTTGCGGTTGGGAGTATTCCATTTGTTTATAAAGAGGAGAATTTTGTGAAAGATTTTATTTATTTATTTTTTTACAAGGGCAAACTTTGCGAGCTGTTGTTACCTGGGCTGATTATTTTTGGGGACGGGCTTCCTGTGGATTACAATATTTTTTTTGTTTGGGGTGTTTTTGGTTCCTGCTCCTTTACGGATTACAATAATCAAATTCTTCGCTGGACCTCTTCTTCTCTTCAAGTTTTAACAGAATTAATGGGACTGTTGTCAGTTTTGGCTGCATTGGAATAGGTTTAAGTGGAGTGTGTAACGAACTTACAATACACTGCAGCATTTAAACTTTTTAGGGGTCTCTACCATGGATAAGGGCACAAGAGAAAAAGCAAAGGAGGAGGAGCCAGTGGTGAAATCTAAGAGGAAAGAAAAAGCACCAATGGACGAGGTCCCTCCGTCATCATCACCACCACCTGAACCTTACGATCAAACTCAACTCATGGTGGAAATTGGTAAATTGTTTCAGAAGATGGAGAAGATGGAGGATTCAAGAGTGAAGGATAGAAATGAAATGATGAAAAAACAGGATAAGGTGGTAAATACTGTTGTGGACTTTACAAAAAAAGTAGAATTAAGTTTGCAAAAAATAGAAGGAAATGTGAAACTGGTTCAAAATGAGGTGAAGGCCATGAAAAAGGAAATAAAAGGGACTCAGGAGGCGGTGAGGGAGAATAAACTGAAAATGGATGAACATGAGAAAAGGATTGACGCTGTGGAAGATATGATGAGAAAGCAGAATATTGTGATCCGTCAGGTGGTTGAAAGGACGCCAGACCAGCTGAGAGAAAGAGTGGCCCAGTGGTTAAATAATTTGAGCATGGGAAAGGAATTTGTACAGGAGGACATTGTAAGTGCATATAGGGTGGGTCCAAGAAGAGGGAAGGCGGTTCAAAGAAATGTTTTGGTAAAATTTGCAAATTGGAGAGATAAACTTAGAGTAATGGCTTTCTTAAAACAAGCTGGTTCTGGCGCCCTGAAAATTGATGGTTCTGATGTGGAAGTATATAATGATATTTCAATGAAGGAAAGAATTTGGAGATATAAGATGAGACCGGTAACTAAACTGTTGATGAGTAAAGGTGTAAGGTACAATTGGAGATTCCCACAGCAATTGCATTTCTTTTATGAGAAAAGAATGCAGGTTATTGATGAGGGGCCCGACCCATTGGAATATTTGAGTCTGCTGGAGCTTGTTAAAGCAGGTTCGGAAGAGTGGTTAACTCTTAGGAAAGATTTGTTGGAATTGGGGGCTATAAGAAGGGATTATGAGGGGGCAGATGCCGGTGTTGCTACAGGTGGAACCCCGCAAGGAAGAGAAGAAGAGGAGTTGTCACTGATCATGGTGGAGGAGGAGGCAAGTAAGGAGCACTGAGCAATAGATTAAGATGGAAAAATTATTTATATTACTCAAGAACTGTATAAAGGTGGGTGGCGTGATGCAGTAATCTGTACGTACATCTTCCATGTCCCCCCTCTCCCCTCTTTGTTCATCGAAGGCGTCTTTTTTTCGGAGAAAGTGGGGAGAGAGATATTGTGTGTTTTGTGTACAATTTTGTGTTTTAGTGGTAAGGGGTTTGTGGTGGCATGCCCAATGGAGAGTTTAGAAGTTAGAAAGGATGAAACCGTAATAGATTATGGGAAATATTAAAGTATTAACCTGGAATGTAAAGGGTACAGGCTCTGTTCTTAAGAGGAGGAGGTTGGAATTGGCTTTGAAGAAAGATAGACCTGATATAGTGTTTTTACAGGAAACGCATCAAAAATCAAAAGATACAAACAAAATTTTCTTAGGATGGATACAACATTATGAGATGGCGTTTGGTACCTCAAAAGCAAGAGGAGTGGCAATTATGATTTCTAAAAGATTAGGATTTGAGATAATAAAAAGTGTTGCCGATCAGGAAGGTAGATACTTGATCGTAAGAGGAAAAATAGATGATGAGGAAATAATGTTGGTGAATATTTATGCTCCAAATGAACACCAAGCGGAATTTCTAGAAAAAGTCCGAAAAGTTGTGGAGTTAGAAAAAGTGGTAAAAATAATTGTGGCCGGAGATTTTAATTTGATAAGGTCAAATTTAGATTGTACAGATTTAGCAAGGTGTGGAGCTGGATTGAAAGGGAAGGTTTTAGATAAATGGATGGTTGCGATGGGATTGAAGGATTCTTGGAGAGAGATCAAGGGTTCGGAAAGGGCATACTCTTATTTTTCACATGTTCATGGGTCCTATTCTAGAATAGACTATGTTTTTTAAACGGAAAATATGATTTAAAATATTGAGGGAATGGAAATAGGGATTTTCAAGGAATCAGACCATGCTAAAGTACTTTTGGAATTGAGATTACAAAAGGATAGTCGGAGAGGAAGAAGTTGGAGATATGATCCCAATTTATTCAAAGACCAAAAATGTAAAGAACAAATTATGGAAAGTTGGATGGAAAGCTGGCAGTGGAATGATAAGGAAGAGGTAAACTTTAATGTGGTTTGGGATGCCATGAAGTCGGTTTTTAGAGGGGAAAGTATAAAGTTGGCGAGTATAAAGTACAGAAGATATAAGGCAGATCAGGTGGAAAAAGAAAAAGAAATAAAACAATTACAGGAAGATCACTCAAAAAAGAAGGATAAAAATTTTTTCGCTAAATTACAAAGACTTAAGGCAGAATTAATGGGTAAGGATATAGATAAAGTTAAAAGAGATTTGATATATTTAAATAGAGAGTATTTTGAATTCAGCAATAAAAACTCAAGATTATTAGCAAGAGCGGCTAAAGTTAAAAGGGAAATTGGAGTGTTGGTTAACAAACAAGGGATAAGGTGCAATAAGATTAGCGATAAATGTAAAATTGTGAAGGAATTCTATCAAGCATTATATGCAAAAAAAGAGATAGACTTTGGGAAGCTTAAAGGGATATTGGAGAGGCAGTTAGGGAATGGAATAAAATAAGGAACACCGGGAAAAAATGGAGGAACGGGTTACTGACAAAGAGGTAAAAGAGGTAATTAGTGGTTTGAAGTTGGGGAAAGCCCCGGGAGATGACGGATTATCGACAGAGTTTTATAAGGAATTTAAAGATGTTGTGGTTCCAAAGTTAGTGAAGTCATATAATTATATTCTAGATGGTGGACAAATTCCAACTTCATGGTATAGGACCATAATCGTTCTGCTGCCAAAATCGGGAAAGAATTTGGAAAAAGTGGAATCATATAGACCAATTTCTCTTATAAATCAGGATGCCAAGATCTTCACAGCAATACTGGCTAATCGGTTAAATAGATTTATGGGGGAATATATAAATGTTGATCAAGTTGGTTTTTTAAAAGGAAGGCATATGGCTGATTTGACTAGGAGGGTGTTAGACTTAATTGATAATGTTAATCAGACAAAGGAAAAGGTGGGTTTATTATCTTTGGATATTTTTATTATCTTTGGGTTTATTATCTTTGGACATTTGATTCGTTACAATGGTCTTCGATCAAGGAAATAGTTAAAAACTATGGATTTGGGGACAGATTTAGAAGGGTAATTGACCTATTATATCAAAAAGGGAGTGCTAGGATCAGAGTAAATGGTTACAGATGAGGTAAAGCTTGAGGCAGGCACTAGGCAGGGTTGTCCACTATCTCCTATCTTGTTTATTATGGCAATGGAAATTTTAGCTAAAAATATAAGGGAGGATTCAAGTATAGAAGGGATATTGGGTAATAAAGTGAGTATGTATGCAGATGATACGTTGCTAATGGTGAAACACCCAGAGGCGGTAATGGATAGGATTAAAGAACAAATAGAGGAATTTGAGGCTATAACTGGATTGATGATAAATTGGGATAAATCGGAAATGATGTTGTGCAATATGGGGGAAGAGGAGAGGGAAAAGATGGCGGGGTTATCTAATATACAAATTAAAGAAAAGTTGAAATATTTGGGGATAATTATTTCAAACAGATTGGAAGAACTTAAAAGACTGAACTATGACAGCTTGAAAGCAGAATTTAAGAATAAAATACAAAGTTTTCAGAAATTGAAGTTGTCATGGTTTGGGAGGATTGCAATTTGCAAAATGATGTTGTTGCCGAGGATTAATTTTCTATTTGATGCACTTGCAATCCAATTGAAGGAAAAGGAGATTAATGAGTTCCAAAAGATGTTCAATAATTTTTGTAACGGAGGTAAAAAATCTAGACTTTCAAAGAAACTTTGGTATCTGCCTCAGAAAGAAGGGGGTTTGGGAATGCCAAATTTGTTAGCGTATTATCGAGCATTTCAAATTAAGAATGTTGTGATGATCTTGGCAAGAGGAAAAGTAATTTGGGAGGAAATGGAGATGAAAGATTATAAGAATATCGGTAAAATGATTTTTTGGGAACTAAGGTTAAAATTATAAGTACAAGTAACACTATGATGAGGGGACTCATGAGGGTGTGGAAAAGATTAAAGAAAGATTTGATCCCAGATCTCTCTCCAATTTTGGAATTGGCAGATATGGCATGTTTTCCGATAAAAATAGACAAAAAAAGAAATATTGGATAAAAATGAAGTTTTCTTGGTGAAGGAATGGCTAAGGGTTTGCAAAGATGAAATTAAGAAGAAAAAATTGTTTGAACAGTTAAAATTGGATTGGTTTCAGATATTGAAGGTTGATAATTGGAATAAAAAATATAGAAGAGAACTAGGTATAGATAGAGAAAAGACCGAATTTGAAGAATTGGTTTTAAAGATTAGAAATGGTGAGAAAAGTATCAAGGGTCTAGTAAGTAAACTTTATATTTTAATAAACAAGGGTAGTGATCCACAGGAAGATTTGAAATTGAAGTGGGAACAGGACTTGAATATAAAGCTAGGAAATGATGAATGGAGAAATAAGAGGAAAAAGAGGATAATGAGAACAATGTCAGTAAGAATTAAGGAACATAACTATAAAATGTTGTGGCAATGGTACTTGACACCACTGAGGTTGCACCAGATTGATAATAAAAGGGATAATTTATGTTGGAGATGTAAAGATACTGTTGGAACTTATGAGCATATGTGGTGGAGTTGTAAAATGATAAATGAATTTTGGAGAAGAATAGAAGGAGAGATAGGGGAAATAATGGGTAAGAAAATTAAGCTGGCGTCAGGTACCATTTTGCTAACAGATGTGGAAGGTATGTGTTTGAATAAGGTGGAAAAAGAGCTATTAGAAGTAATGTTAACTACTAGTAGACAATGTATCGCTAGAAATTGGAAAAATGGGGTGAGTGGTACAAGGAAATGTGGAATTTAGCATTGAATGACAAATTGACATGGGAGATAAAAGTAAAAAAGGGATAAATTGAAGGAAAATAGATTTTGGAGTATTTGGAAGCCTTTTGTCGATCACTCTCTTATGGGTAGGGATAGTTTTAGACCTGTACCATCTCAAAGTAGATTTTGGAGATAATACAGAGACTAAACTCTCCGCGGCAATGCAAATACTCACTGGGTGACTTGTAATTTGAAAAGAAGGAGTTTGATGGTTGTTAACAAACAATTGTAATATTGATAGCTTTTATGAAGGTTATGGTTATAGTACTAACCTACAATGTGGATATCTAATTGTGTGTGTACCATGACAAATAATCAGTTCAACTATCATGTATGTGGTTATTTTTTATGAGTTTTATGTATTATTGTTATGATGTATTGTTTTTTGTATGTTTGTTTTTTCTTTTGAAAATAAATAAAAAAACTTATTTTTTAAAAAAAGGAAGATGGGGTTTGCACGAGAGAGGTCCTCCCAGCCCCCCTCCCCCATGTTTCTTTGCACATGGAGAGCCTGAAACAGGGACCAAAAATAGTGATTCTTTTTAGCCCACAATTGTCTGGAAAGGTAGGGGATAAGTCTTCCTTCTTTTGGGGGGTGGGCAGCCTTTTTGTGGGGGTGGGCAGGAGTGGCGGAGACCCAAAAATGTGCAGAAAAACTTCCATCACGATGGGATTTTTCCCCTTGGGTTGGGGTCCCCGCCACCCTGTCACTTCTGGGGGGGGTCGGGGGAGGCGATCCAAGCTGTTTCCGACCCCCAAGGACCTTTTCCGACACTGCTGCAAGCAGAAACCCCAGGGTATACCCCTTCATCTGCTGCAGGTTTCTGCTTCCCAGTTAACAACGTTTTCCGGTTAGCGATGCAACATTGGGAACCAAGAAACGTCATTAACCGGGGGTTTACTGTAATGATTTCAACTCATTCAGATGAAATCACTTTCTCCCAATCTATTCTGAAGACCACACCCACTCATAAATAAGGGAGAGGTATCTTTAATAGGGATCCTATGTTTTGTAGAATATTACTCTCAAATCTCCCATATGTGCTCCTCACGTTTTTTATTTTTTTATTTTTTGATAAAATACATGTAATAATGCAGACTAAAATACAACTAAAGCAAAATCAGTTGACAGAAAACACAAATACTAATTAACGTACACCACATTTTTAAAGAATAAAATAAACAAGAAAACAATTAAACTACTCTGTATAAATATCTATACTTATCTTACCCTTTTATCCTAATTTATTTCTTAATTATTTGTCCTTAATTTGCTATTTGTACCTAAATGTAATACAGTATATACAATATTTTAATTACATTTCTCTTTTGTTTGTATTCTTTATCCACCACTTTAAAGTTATTGCAAAATGACAAAATAAGATCTCGATAAACTAAAACATGCCTCAACAAAAACAAAAACCACCTCAGTGATATTTATATTGCCTTGGAGACTGAGTTTTCCTTTAAGTACCTATTTCACTTCCAAAAAACCAGTTGGTCAGACACTGGTGCACTTCCTTTTCCCTTACTTAGTTTATATTCTGTAAATGATTTCCAAATATCATGACATTTGTTTTCCTATATTATTCCCTTTTTCTGATTTAATTCCCATGTGAGTTTATCATTTAACGCGATTATCCACATTTCTTTGTACCAATCTTCAGTTTTTAATTTAGTCTCATTTTTCCAATTTCGGGCTATACACTTCCTTGCAGTTGTCAACATAATTGTTAATAGGTCTTTTTTATAAATATCTATGTTCAAGTTGTCTACTTCAGTCAATGCGGTACCTGCTTCCAATTTAATGTCCACACCAATTATTTCTTCTATCTCCTTTTCAACTTTTGCCCAAAAAGACTTTAACTCTTTGCATCCCCACCACATATGTATGTACGTTCCTAGCATGTTTTTTCATCTCCAGCACATATTTGATTTCACATTATCCATTTGGTGCAGGCACACTGGAATCAGGTACCATCTCCGTAACAATTTGTAATTATGCTCTTTAACCCTAACAGACAAGGTCCTCATAATTCTTCCATTTGTTTTTCCAACTTCACTAATTTTTATATTTAAATCTTGTTCCCACATTGTTCTTAATAATTCATGTGATTTTACATCCTGATTCAACATCTTATATAGTTTGCTTACTAACCCCTTAATTCCTATTTGTCCCGATCTTAGATTATACACCAACTCCTCAAAATCTGTTCTTTCTCTCTCCAAACTATTTTCTTCTGTGTATTTTTGTTCCACTTACTTACAGCCGCAACTTGTAGCCAGTTCAGATTTAATTGTTTATGTATATCCAATTTCTTTGCTCTGTCTTTACAAATCTTTAACCAGTTTTTTAACAGAACCACATCATTTTTAGTAATTACTTCTTCCGTCTTACTATCCATGTGTAATGGAAAAATTTTCAAGTCCTTTAACTCTATGATCAGAGATATATCTGGAGCCAATTTTCCTTTTACAATTATCTACGTTTCAATCATTTTTTAAAACATTTTGTTCGTTGAGCCGATCATTATCTTATTTTTATCCAAAAAAACTGCTTTTCCAACCCCAGACAATTCCTGCATCTCAATTTTTTTCCAGATTACCTCTTCTCTCATTAAAATCTTAACATTTTTAAATTGGTACGCCTTATAGTAATTCTTAATACTCGGCAATCCTAATCCACCATCTTTTTGAGATGAATACCAGAGAAGTTTTGATATTCTCACTTTCCCCCCGCATTACAGAAATTATTTAATAGATTTTGAAAAACTTTAATTTCCTTTTCCTTAATTTGAATCGGTAGGGTATGAAACAGAAAATTAATTTTCGGCAACAATTTCATTTTGCATAGCACAATCCTACCAAACCAAGATAGGTTTAATTTTTTTATACTGCTGTATTTTATCTTTAATTTCCTTTTCTAACTTGCCGTAATTCAATTTCTTTAGATCACCAAATTTATTTGAAATATTTATCCCCAGATATCTCACATTATCCTTAATTTGTATTTTAAATTTAGCCTTTATTCTTTCCTGAGCCTCTTTACATTAAAAAGGATTGCTTCAGATTTATCCCAATTTATCTTTAGTCCTGTCACTTCTTGAAAATCTTTAAGGTGACACTGTATCTTTGCTAACATTTTTTGTGTTTTTTTTATTACCAAAGTATTGTCGGCGTACAGGCTAATTTTATTACCCTCTAATCCCTCTGTTTCTTTATCTTCTCTTATCACATTTGCCAGCAGCTCCATTGCCATAATAAATAATGGGTCTCCTTTTCTTGTCCTAGCCTCTAACTTAGTATCTTCAGTAAAGACATCGTTCACCTTCACTTTGGCAGTATTCTGCTGATATAATCATTCTATCTCCTAAATTTTGTTCCAAATCCATAATTTTCTACTATCTCTTTTATAGTTATCCACTGAAGCAAATG
This sequence comes from Bradypodion ventrale, assembly GCA_035047345.1. NCBI lineage: Eukaryota > Metazoa > Chordata > Lepidosauria > Squamata > Chamaeleonidae > Bradypodion > Bradypodion ventrale. The sequence continues at coordinate 143,010,293 of JAWDJE010000005.1, forward strand.
AAATGCTTTATAGATATCTAATGACAATAGTCCAACTTTCTCTTTATTTTGTTCTACTACGTTCATTAAATTCACAACCCTTCTCATTAGATCCGCCATATATCGTCCTTCATAAATCCTACCTGGTCCTTATTAATATAACTATTCATAAATTTATTTAGTCTCTTTGCCAAAATGGTGGTAAATATTTTAGCGTCCTGATTCATTAATGATAGGTCTATACGAATCAATGTTTTTCATATTTTTCCTGGTTTAGGTATCAGAATTACGTTTGATCTATACCATGAAGTCGGCATTTTTCCACCTTCCAGTACGTAATTAAAAAGTCGTAATTTTGGGAACCACCATCTCCTTACATTTCTTATAGAATTCTACTGATAATCCATCTTCCCCAGGTGATTTACCCATCTTTAATTTATTTATTACATCAGTAATTTCTTTTTTTCTGTCTGTTCCTCCATACAATTCTTGTGTTCCTGACTTATTTTAATCTTAGACCATTTTAAAAAATATTCCTTCAATTTTTCTCTTTCTATTTTTTCCAGAATTCAATTCATGATAGAAATCTTTCACTATCACAATTTTTCTTCCATTTTATTATATCTTTTTTCCAAATTTATTTACCAAAATTCCTATCTCTCTTTTATCTTTTTTCTCCTCAGCCGCTCTTGCTAATAGTTTAGAATTTTTATTACTGTACTCAAAATATTCTCTAAGTATATTAAATTTCTTTCCAATTTTTTCAATATCTTTTCCTATCAGTTCCAACTTTAATCCTTGCATTCTATCGAAAGTACAGTAATACCTCATACAAAGTCCGCTTCATACAACATCAGATTCATACAACATCGCCTAATTCCTTGAAAAAAGTTGCCTCATACAAAGTCGTGCGACTTTGTATGAGGCATTGGGGTTTTCCCAGGTTGCATTGTGCCTGGGCAGTATAAAAGGCAGGACACATGCGTGCTTTGCTCTTGTGGGTTTTGCATGAGGCAAAGAGTGTTTAGGAGTGGTTTTGAGCACAATTTTGGATTTTTTTGGATTTTTTCGTCAGAATTTTTAGAAGCATTCCTGGAATTTTTGCAGCATTCTTCAGGTTCTTGGACAATCAGGGTTGTTTGACATGTTTTTGTAATGTTTTTAGCCTTTAGACAATGATTTCTTAAAGTTCTGTCAGTTTCCTATCTGTTTCCTTGATACAGTACAATGTATCTCTATGGAAACGACATTGTATGAGGCATCGCGGCAAGGATTTGGACGTTGTATGAGGCATCGTGGCTAGGATTTTGCATGCCTCATACAAAGTCCAAATCCATATAAAGTCCAAACTTGTGGAACCAAGTTTGGACGTTGTATGAGGTATCACTGTATTCTTATCCTTTGTCCTGGCATGTTCCTCCTGAAGCCGCTTGATTTCCTTCTTAATTTCATTTTCTTTTTCTTTAAACTGCTTGGTTTTAATACATGATAATTTAATACATTCACCTTTGAACACCGACTTCATGGTATCCCACAAAATTTCATCTGTTACATCCTCCGTATCATTCAAATTCCAATATTCTTCCCATTTTTAAACTATCATTTCTTTACTTTTTGATCCCTAAACAATTTTGCATCATATTACCAACTGATCTTCCTCTCCTTCATTCCATCTAAATTTAATTCCAATATAATTTTAGCATGATCTGATTCTTTGAATATACCCACTTCTACATTTTCCAATCTGTTAATCGTATTTTCGACACCAAAATATAATCATCCTAGAATACAAGTTGTGTACCTGGGAAAAGTATGTAGAAACTTTTTCTAGTCCCTTAAATTCTCTCCAGGAATCACGAAGACCCAGAAGTTTAATCCACGTATCCATTACTCTTTTATTACCACCTCTATATTTTGTCACATTTGTGGTGTCCATGCTCAATCTAGTTAGATTAAAGTCTCCTGCTACTATCACATTTACTGTTTTTTCTTTTTCCAATACATCATGCACTTTTTCTAAGAATTTTTCATTAGAAGCATAGGCGTTCACAAATGTTATCTCCTCTCCATCAACTAAACCTTTTAATAACAAATATCTTCCTTCTGGATCGGTGATGCTCTTGAATTTTGTAAAACTTAACCTTCTTGAAATCAGAACCGCTACAGCTCTTGCCTTGGAGGTACCAAATGATTTCTCGTAAATCTGAATCCACCCCAATGATAAATTATTTACGTTCACATCTTTTTGATGCATTTCCTGTAAAAACTATTACATCTGGTTTATCCTTTCTAAGGGCAGATTCCATACGCTTTCTCTTTATTTGACTACCAGTGACTTACATTCCATGTTAGAATTTAAATAGTCTTCATAATCAATTAATTTCATTTTTCGCTGGGTCCAGCTCAGTCTCCAATAGGCATGTGCAAATCTACATAATTGACATTCTCTACCCCACATATATAACAAAAAGAAATCTACTATTCTGCACCCTCCCCACCTTTTCTCAAAAAAGTCGTTCTTGAATATTAAAGGGGGGGTGACATGGCGAGCATGCCAACTAAACTTAATATGTGTCTTGCCTTATTTATTTATTCAAGATACTTATTCGGTTTAACTGCCACCTTTGTCACCATGGGAGTCTTGTTCTTCATCCATGCTGTGTGTTGAATAAGTTCCAGCCAGTATCAAAGCCTCTCTAAGTTCTTTCCATCTCTGAGTACCATTTTCTATAACTTTGGCTTCAGCTAAGATATCTAAAATGTATGACCCCCTCCTTAATCAGATAAAATCTTCCCAGATATATAAATCTCAACAGTTTTGAGAATTTCCAATTATACGAAATTCCTTTCTCTCTTAATTTTTTTTTGTAATGGGCTTAATTTGTGCCCGCCAAATTTGTTCTTCCACCGCGATATTGTTATATAACTCTATATCATTTCTTTCCATTTATAGGGCACTTACACCCTCTTTTTTAATGTGTCATCACGCTCACTTTCAACCCCACGTTTGTGAATTTTAACAGCACGTTTCTATTACTTACTCTGTTTTACACACACACACACACACACACACACACACACACACACACACACACACACACACACACACACACACACACACACACACACACACACACTCAATATATCTTCGGGGCCAAAACTCCTTCCCATTTTTAATTCATTCAACCAAGCTAGCAATCTTAACTTTAATTGATCTAGTGCCCTTCTCTGGAACATTTCTAATAACCACGGCTTGTTTTCTAAATTGCTCTTCCATAAATTCTAGTCTTTTCATGATCAACCAACCTTATTTCTTTTTCTTGTATATCCTGAACTTCCTTCCTCAACTCTCCTACTTTTATATTTGCATTCATTCCCTCTTAAATCTACCACCTCTCTCATAATTTTTGCCTACTCAGCTTTTATAGTTTCCACCAGACCTGTAACTATTAACATCATTTTAATTTTTTCAAAACTTCCTTGTTGAAATTTTATAAAATCTTGATTGTCACGAAGCTGTTGGCCCTCCATTATCTAGAATTTAGTCTGCAGATACTTCTCCATCTTATCAAATCTTATCTCAATATTATCTCTGAATTCCTTCATCTTGGCACTCGGAATTTTGTCTTGTTCTAGTAATGTTTGATCTTCCTTCTCTATATACACCTCTTTGCTTTCCATTTCCTTTTGCGTCTCCTTCTCCCCTTTCTTCTCGATCAGCTTCTCAATCGGCTTCTTTTTTATTGTGCCCTGTGTTCTAGCTTCTTCATCCGTACTTTTTTGATCCTTTTGCTTTTCCTCTTCTTGTTGTAGTTTTTGATGCTGTTGCTGTTGACACTGTTGTTGTTTCTTTCAATCTTCCTGTTCCGCACACAATTTCTCCAATTCCTCTACTTCCTCTGTCTCTTCCTTCAAAGATTTCCGTATTTCTTTAATATTCGTTCTTGTTAATCGTCCAGTTCTAACCCAAACTGAGTCTATTTCTTGTTCCTGCTTTAATTGTTTACCTCTTCTACTCATTCAAAAAAAATTGCAAACTTATCAATCTTAACTTATTCCAGTTACAAAATTATACCAAAATGTTATAAGGCGCAATTATTATTCAACTACAGTATTTGGTTTCTACTATACAAACTTAACTAGCCCTCTCCACCCCCATTTTTATAGGACAAGAGGGCAGGATATAAGTCCAAATAAAAAAATAAATTAAATATACCCAAAATTATTTAGTTTGTAACCTATAAACAGTACTTATAATTAATATCAATTATTACCAATTATTACTATCAATTATTACTATCAATTATTACCACTTATTAGCATTAAGTACAATGTTCACCCACTATTCACTATTCAAAATGTTCAATAGCCAATTGTTATAAATTATTATAATTTATAAATTATTATAAAGTCTCTTAACTTTTAGCATTCATCTATAAACTTAATTTGTCATAGATTTTGTTGATTTCGTAGATTTTGGTTCAGTTCACCAAACAATCATAAGTTGGCTTATTTCTTACTGAGAAATACTAATAAGTCTGTAAAGAATCTACTTAATAATAAATAAAAAAACCTGTCAAGTCAATAACTCAATAATCCAGTAGTTCAAAGAGCACAATAGATGCAGTATTTCAATAATGTTCAGTTTAGAAACTCCTCTGCTAAAAAGTTTTTGTATTCCGATTCTTGTAAGATACTTGTCAACCCCCGTAAATATCTGAAGAAGACTCTAAGTTCTCTTTAGAGCAGATGTACAAAGAAACTTATTTTTAACTGCGTCACAGAATCCAGCCTCTTGTCGCCATTCTAGTTCACAACAAGCAGAAGAAAAAGACAAGGATCAACAAACTGTCAAAGTTCCACGACAAAAAAAAATGATCAGGGTGGAGTTCTTCTCTCTCCTTATTAGCTCTCAAATCAATACAAAAACAAACAACTCTTAACTGTTTCTAAATTGTTGGGCTTGGCTCTCTCTCAGCAAACTTCATTCAGCTCTGCAGAACACTTGCTCCAGATTGGCACCACCCAGACTCATCCAGGGTTCGCCTCTGCTCCCCCTGATCTGGCCCCGTTAGCTTTGATCCCCGCTCACTCTGCTTGCCTCGTTTGCTTAGCTTGATCACAGACTCATCTGATGACTCTCAATCCGCCGTCCGCCCGTCTCTTCTCAGCCGCAATTTCTTCTCCGCTATCCCAACCTTCTGTCCTCTATTCCTCACTTTTCACCTACCTCAGTCGCAATTGATCAATGCATCGATCAATGCAGCGCAGTACGGCGCAACCTGGTGATGGTAGCGAGGCGGCATGGGGAGATATTTCCTCTTGGCGCGCCTCCTCTCCTTCCTCACACCAATTCTCACACTCGATCAAACAACTTTCGATCAGTTAGCAACTCATGTTTCTACCTGGGAAATACTTTCTAGAATCACATGTATTCCACTGAAATGTAGTTTTATTGTGCACTGGGCAAATTCTTTAGTCTGGCTAGGTTATCCTGCTGTAATAAAGTAGACCATACTGTCAGCGATTCAGTGCCGAGTGTTAGGCAGCAGTTAGTTAATCTGGCAACCCAGAGGACTAACGGCCTTCGGTGGCAAATACCATAGGGGAGGGTGATGGTCCCCAAGTAGATTAAATCACACTTGAATGGAGGGCAGCAGCTTCATCAATACTGGCCTGGGGCTGAGGAGGACTTTGTGTGCCAAAAGGGCTCAGGACCAGAAAGTGACTTGCGGAACTGGATCAGTGGTGCGAGGGTCATGCTGCGATGCAGGAAGCAGATGAAAGACCACAGCATTATATTCTCAGGACAGTCTTCATGGCTGATCACCATGATGATCACCTTATATTCAGATTTTTATACAGCAGTAACAGCAGAAGAAGAAGGGCAAGTTCTAAATCTATCATTTTCATTTAACACAGGTCAATCGCCCCAGAGCAGTTCACTAGGCACCACTCTATGCAGTGTAAAATATAGACTTCACTTATCTAGGTAGGTCTCCGAACGTATCCTATGTAAAGTGTGTGTGTGTGTGTGTGTGTGTGTGTGTGTGTGTGTGTGTGTGTGTGTGTGTGTGTGTGTGTGTGTAAGAGAGAGACCTTATTTGGCATTCTGTGTTGTGCAGTGCAATAAAAGACATATGTAGAGACTGCCCTTTCCAAAAGGTATGTGATTTATGTGATTGTTGAGTTAAATTGTGGGAATTTCTGCTACCTGATAGGTTGCTGATCATGTTATAAGACATAGTCTCATTACATAACAGACTTGCAAATGGTAATGTTATTTTTGTCTCATTGTTAAGGGTATATTGCTGCAGCGAGCTACACAGTTTGACTTATACATTCAGAAATTAGCCACATGATTCTGGCCCCTATTTATGTGTTACCTTTTTGTCTAAGAAGCTTTATTCTAACAAGTGAATAACAAGTTCCCACACCTTGGAATTACTTGCTGAGATTGGCCGAGCCCCCCCTCCCCCCACCTTAGTCACACGAAAGCCTCCTGCTTTAGTCAGGCTTTGGCAACTGAGTAACTGCTAGAGGCAGAGGCTTTGTCAGGCAGAACTGTACTGTTGTTTGATTGCAATCAACTGAATTCTGTTTCCCAAGATAATTATGTCTTACTATTTACTGTGTATGTTTTTTTTTTAGTTGTACAGGTACTTGCTTTTAAAATTATACTAAAAAGTGCCTTGGATCCCATTTGTGGGAGAAAGGTTGGATGCAAATCCAATCCAACTAGGGATGCCATACATCCCAGAAAACCAGGATTGTCCCAGATAAAAGATTTTAAAAAATGGTCATAGCCAGTTCAATAAAAATAATGTTAAAATTCCGGATTTTAAAAACTTACTGATTTGTATATTATAACACCCAGAGCCTTGCCGCAATGCACTGCACGCGAAGGGTGAGAAGGTGGGAAGTGTCTCCCTCTTAGTCCCTCATCTTGAGCTTTCACTCACTCATTTGCACACATGGAGGGAGAGAGGGTGGGAAGCACCACCCTCTTAGTCTCTGCCTGTCGAGCTCTCGGCCGCAGCTCTGCGGGTTGGGAGGGGAAAGCAGCGCCTGAGGAGGAAGAGAAGGGAAAGAAACCTGCCAGCCACCACACCAAGCCGGAAAGAGCCGCCTACGCCTTGGTCATGCCTGCACCTTGCCTTCCAGTGAGTGCGTGCCTGGAGTAGAGTTTGTGTATGTGTGATTAGACCGAGCTTGGCTCTCGCCAGTGGTGCAGCAGCGGCTGGGATTATTAGGGTGAAGGCTATTGTGTAGATAACCCACCCATTTTTATTTATTTATTTTATTCCCCATCTGGGAAGTCTTCCCCACTCTGGGCGGTTAACAAACAACACATTAAAAAGAAGTGGCAACTCTAAGTTAACATGAACAAATTAAAAATAAAATTGGTTGTCAACTTTTGGGCATTTGAACCAAATTACCTGTAGATTTCTAATTTTTTTAAAAATAAAATTCTTAAATGTAAGTTTAGAAAAATACATTGGTACCTTGGGTTACAAATTTAATGCTTTCTCCAGGATCGCGAAAAATTTGTAACCTGAGGTACCACTGTATTTTAAATTTCATACAGTGGGCTCTAGTGTCCAACTCTGGTAATGCACCAATTTCCTTGGGAAACTTCCTTTGTATTCTTGGAAAAAATATTGTAACCTGAGGCATTATTTTCAATGGATTTTCATTTGTAAACCGAAAATTTCATTAGCTGAGGCACTCGTAACCCGAGGTACCACTGTATATTATTTTATAATTTTCAAATATATTCTAGAAATACTAGTACTATTTGTATTTTAGGAGAACGCTAGCCTGCTAAACCAAGTTATATTAGTTTCTTGTTTCCAAAAAGATGTCTCATTTTACAACTATGGTTTTGATTTTAGATAATCTGTACCAAATGAGGAAAAAAGGAAGATGTCATCGAGTATCTTCAGCACAACATTCATCTTCCCCTTGCAGTATTAAGCATTCTCCTACTAGGGAGACGTTAACATATGCACAAGCTCAAAGGATGGTAGAAATAGAAATTGAAGGGCGCTTGCACAGAATCAGTATCTTTGAACCTTTGGAGATTATATTAGAAGATGATTTTACAGCCCATGAATTAACTGAATGCAATAGCAATAAAGAAAATAGTGAGAGGCCGCAGATCTGTCTGAGAGCAAAAAGGCATAGAAACAGCAAAATTAAAAGGAAAAATGAGACTCTTCCAAGTACACATGGCATTAATGGCATTCCATCCACAACAAGTACTCTTCCAGAGCCCAAAGTGCATATTGTTGAATACAGTCCTCCTTCAGCACCTCGAAGGCCTCCGGCTTATTATAAATTTATTGAGAAGTCTTCAGAAGAACTTGATAATGAAGTGGAGTATGACATGGATGAAGAAGATTATGCATGGTTAGAAATAATCAATGAAAAGCGAAAGAGTGATGGACTTTCAGTTGTATCACAGAACATGTTTGAATTTCTTATGGACCGTTTTGAAAAAGAGTCTTACTGTGAGACTCAGAAACAGGGTGAACATCAGTCTTTAATTGATGAAGATGCTGTTTGTTGTATTTGCATGGATGGAGAGTGTCAGAACAGTAATGTGATTCTTTTTTGTGATATGTGTAACTTGGCAGTACATCAGGAGTGTTATGGGGTGCCATATATACCTGAAGGCCAGTGGCTTTGTAGAAAGTGTTTGCAGTCCCGTTCACGGCCTGTAGACTGTGTACTGTGTCCAAACAAAGGAGGTGCCTTTAAAAAGACTGATGATGATCGGTGGGGACATGTGGTGTGTGCTCTTTGGATTCCAGAAGTTGGGTTTGCCAATACTGTTTTTATTGAGCCAATAGATGGAGTCAAGAACATCCCACCTGCCCGATGGAAGTTAACATGCTACCTCTGTAAACAAAAAGGTGTTGGTGCCTGTATTCAGTGCCATAAAGCAAACTGCTACACAGCATTCCATGTTACATGTGCTCAAAAAGCTGGTTTGTACATGAAAATGGAGCCAGTGAAAGAACTGACTGGCAGTGGCACAACATTCTCAGTGAAAAAGACTGCATATTGTGATGTGCACACACCATCAGGTTCTATTCGGAGACCTCTAAATATTTATGGGGAAGGCGAGCTGAAAAATGGTCTATATAGAAAAGAGTGCTCTGCCAAAACAAGGTCTGCATCCAAAATCAGGAAAAAGGCTAAGAAATCAAAAAAAGCATCAGCTGAGCCCTGTACAATTATGCCTGCAGTATCTGCTCCATGTATACCTCCTCAAAGGTAAGAAAAGAAAGATATGCTTTTGGTTTCATTTTCAATTTCCTAGCTATTCTGATATGTTTCACCTGAGTAAGAGAATAAAAACTGAAACTTTTTTCCTTTTCAAAAGCAGACTATTTAAATTATTTGCTTATTTTGGAGTACTGTATACTCCATAAACCAACCCGAATATAAGCTGAGGTACCTAATTTTGACCTGAAAACCCAGGAAAATAGATTGACCCAAGTATAAGCTGAGAGTGGAAAATGCAGCATCTCCTAGTGAGTTTCAATAATTAAAGTACATGAAAATACAGTAAAATTAATTATTTTAGTGCAATTTTTTACTGTATTTGCACCACCCAACCAGTGGTGGTGCTGCAGGGAAAGTGGGTGAGCAGGTCAATTGCACTGAGGCAGGAAGTGTTGCTCTAGCCTAGCCTTTTGCTACCCCTGCAAACGAGAAGCATGGCATTCCCCTCCATCCCTGCCAGAGCAGGGACAAAGACACAAAGGTAAGTTAAATCCTTTCGTTTTCCACACCAGTTTGGAAGGGAGACGTGATTGCATTGTAGAGCTTCTTTCTCCATCTGTAGTTTCCCATAGGAATAAATTGAAAACAAACGTCAGAATAGAAGAAATTAATTTTCAATGTATTCGTATGGAAAATCACGAATTTTGCCCTCTTGTGGCCAGTTGTGGTAATTGCGCCTCAACTGTTTTGCCACAGAAGTGCTGAAGCTTACTTTTAAACTGCCAAATCACTCAAAAAACATTTTAGACCCTCGTGGCTGTTGACCCATCTATAAGCCGAGTCTCACTTTGGGGCTAAAAAACTCGGGTTATACTCTAGTATATATGGTATGCATTTTGACAATTTTGTCCATCATTCTCAAAGGTGTTAAAACAGTGCAAGATCCTGAGATCCCTTGATTTCTGTATCAGATAGATAAAGGTCACCCTTGCTCAAAAGCCAGTCGTATCCGACTAGAGTTTGGTGCTCATCTCCGATTCTAGCCAAAGATCCAACGCTGTCTGTGTCTGCAGACGTTTCTGTGGACATGACTAGACACCAGAGTGCTGTTTACCATCCCACTGAAGTGGTACCTATTTATCTACAGTGGTACCTTGGTTAATGTAATTAATGTGTTCTGCAGGACGTTTCTTACAGTGAAAATTACTTTAACTGAATTTCCCATAGGAATGCATTGAATGCAATTTCCCATAGGAATGCATTGAAAACCAAAATACATTAAGCAAAACACGGTTTCCCATAGGAATGCATTGAAAACTAATTAATCTGTTCCGATAAATATTCTGTAAACTGAGCCACTATTTTCTATGGCTTTCCTTTTCTTAGACGATTTGTATGTTAACCGAACCATTTGTTAACCGAGGTTCCACTGTACTTGCAATTTCTTGCTTTTGAACTGCTAGGTTGGCAGGAGCTGGGACAGGCGGGTGCTCATTCAGATAGGATATTACAAAAAACAAATGGGAATAGCGGGAGGGTGGAGTATGCCAGTATGTGTCTCATACCTTTTGAAGGTTAGTTTGATTAATCTAAGCTAAGTGTGAACACAACTCACAAGGTATGAAATGGGTGACTTCATCTCATATGCTGTTTGTTTTTCCACATTGCATCTTTTCCCAATGGTCTTTCTATTTTTCCTGGCATGTATTGCTAAGTGTCATTCTGTTGGTCTGTGGGTATGGACAGTGGAGGTAGGGCTTGTAGGAGCAAAATACTGTACAGTATAACCCCATACAACGAAAAATCCGTTCCACTTGGGTCTTCATTATACGCGACCACTGCCTGTGCATGCTCATTGGGGGTGGGTGGGGCTTCTGAACCAACTTACCTCAGAAGCCCCAACCGGCACTTTACAATCAGCAGCTTAAGGATTCTCTCCCCCCCCCCCATACCCAGCTGATTTGACAGGGCTGCGCACATGCACACAATACTTTGTGTTCAAAGCAGGTGGAGGTGAGGGGAGATTCCTTTACTGTAGCTGCTTTGAGCGCTGCCCGTGCTCCCTATCTCTGCTTTGGCTGGTGTAGCTGCTTTGAACCCAAAGTGGAGATGGGGAGTGCGGGTGGATGCACTCAAAGCAGCTCCAGTAAAGGAATCTCTCCCCCACCAGTAGCTGCTTTGAACACAAAGTATCACAGGCATGTGCAGCGCCTGTCAAATCAGATGGGGTGAGGGGGGAGAATCCTTAAGCTGTCGATTGCAAAGTGCATGTGGGACAACGAGGGAAAGGGTCCTCCTTTTGCTGCCTCAAAAGGTATTTTGTGTGGGTCCCTTGGCAAAATCCCTTTTGGGGCAGCGAGAGAGTACCCTCCTTTCACTGACTCAAAAGGCATTTTGTGTGGGTCCCTTGGCAAAATCCCTTTTGGGGCAGTGAGAGAGGACCCTCCTTTCACTGCTTCAAAAGGGATTTTGCCAAAGTACACACACAAAATCTCTTTTGAGGTAGCAAGAGCAGACCTCCTTTCGCTGCCTCAAAAGGCACTTTACGTGGGTCCCTTGCCAAAATCTCTTTTGAGGCAGCGAGAGAGGCCCCTCCTTTCACTACCTCAAAAAGCACTTTGTGTGGGTCCCTTGGCAAAATCCCTTTTGGGGCAGCGAGAGAGGCCCCTCTTTTCGCTAGCTCAAAAGTCACTTTGTGTGGGTCCCTTGGCAAAATACATTTTGGGGCAGTGAGTGTGGACCCTCCTTTTGCTTCCTCAAAAGGCACTTTGTGTGGGTCCCTTGGCAAAATCCCTTTTGGGGCAGCGAAAGAGGACCCTCCTTTCGCTGCCTCAAAAGAGATTTTGCCAACGCACGCACGTGAAATCCCTTTGGAGGCAGCGAGAGAGGGCCCTCCTTTCACTGCCTCAAAAGGCACTGCATGGGTCCCTTGGCAAAATCCTTTTTGGGGCAGCGAGAGAGGGCCCTCTTTTCACTGCCTCAAAAGGCACTTTGCATGGGTCCCTTGGCAAAATCCCTTTTGGGAGAAAACCGTTTGAGGCAGAGTGTCTTTACAATGATTTACTCCGAGAATACGTAATCAAAACTGGTCTGGTAACCAGCTTTTCAAAAACAATGTTTCTTCATCAGGATACTCTTTTAACAATTTTCTGTAAACATTGAAAACAGTTTTCAAAACAGATTCATGTAATACAACAACATAAATTCATAGTGGCAGTAAGCCTAGAAGAATAGGATACCAGAAGTTCAATACATACCAAAATTATTATTTCTTCTTTTTCGCATCTAATAGCCTCAGAAAAGATTACTTCCCATCTTTGTGGGCTTTGAGACGTTAAAATGCATATCTAAACACTGATAATATATACTGTTTGGCAAGTGAAATGATAATAAGAGATAATTTTCTTATTCTCTCTTGATTATTTTCTTTAAAGATACAGTAAGGAGGAAAGGCTGAAGATCCTTAAAGTGGCAGCTAGCTCAACATTATAAAAAACCACAGATCTGATTATAAAAAACAGGAAAGGTCCTGTCTCTTGATTGCAATCGTCAACAGCCTTTTTTAGGACGTCACAGGATGAACCCAGGACGCAAAAGAACTTGATTTTCAATTTTTCTTCTATAGTTTTGAATAAGAGGGAAACGGAGCTCTTGAATCTGGGACTTAATTATGTACCAACTCCTTGCTATCGTTCTTTTCAAACTAGGGTTGATTTACATAAATTGATAAGACTACTCAAATTAGAGGTTTTTTTCAATGGTTTTGAGCCAGCATCCAGAGATATTTTCTCCTCCAAATCTACATTTTGTCCCGGTATTGAGGAGCCATCTATTGATGTATTTCAGAAATTGGTTATCAGGGATTTACAAGAGTTAGAATCCCATAAAATAAGATGGCATCATAATCTATCTATGAATGACATTAATTTACTGGAGAATTTGGGGAATGATACCTCTTTGGTTATTAAGCAAGCAGATAAGGGTGGTGGGATCGTTTTGTTAAATAAACAAGAGTATCTGGATGAGGCCAACAGGCAGCTCTGATATTTTTTTTTACAAACAGTTAACAGGTGATCTCACTCCTCGTGTTACTTCTAACATTAAAGTAGTTCTGAATGAGGGTATTTCTCTGAACTATATCAATGAGAAAACATATCGCTTTCTTCTTAATAACAATCCGAGGGTTCCTGGTTTTCATTTATTACCTAAAGTACACAAAATTAAGGGACCTGGAGATCCTATTCCTGGTAGAACTATAGTTTCTGGTGTCAACTCTTTGTTAGAGCCTATAGCTAAATATGTGTATCATATAAAATCTTTTGTGAAGGACACTTCTTCCTATATTAGAGACTCAGCTGACTTCATTTCACAACTTGAGGGCTTTAAAGTACCAGATAGAGCTGGATTATTGTCTATGAATGTCAATGCCCTGTATACAAACATTCTGATGGAGGAGGCAGGTTGGTTGTGAGTAATGTTTTGTCACAACGAGATAGATTCGTACCACCTGCTCATTTTCTTTTGGATTTATTAGATATTTGTCTAGAAAATAACTTTTTCCATATTCAGGACACTTTTTATTTGGAAACTAAAGGTGTAGCTATGGCCAATCATTTAGCACCTGGTGTGGCCAACCTGTTTATGATTCATTTCGAGAAAAAGGTGATTTTGGACCCTGAAGCTAATCCATTTTTTGCTCACATGGTTTTTAGAAGGTTTATTGTTTACCTTTTTTCATTTTTGATCAATACCATGTTATACAGGAGTTCATCTCATGTTTAAACGATCAGGATCCTAATTTAAAGTTTTCTTCAGACAAGGATCCCAAATCTATATCATTTCTGGATATTACTGTTTTTGTCTCCAACCAAGGTTTTCTGTTCATGAAGCTTTTTCGAAAACCAACGGACAGAAATGCTTATCTCCAGTATGGGTCATTTCATCCACTATATTTAAAGAACAATATTCCATTCAGTCTTTTTTAAAGGGCAAAAAGGAATTCTAATGAAGGTGATTTTTTGGATTCTGCTAAAAGCATTAGAGATGCTCTACATCAGAGAGGTTATCTCCTTCATATTATCGACAGACCCTTTGACAAAGTTAAAAAAACTTCCAGACATATACTCTTGACGCAAAAGAAGAAAACCAATGTTTTCGGTATCATTTGGTCTCTGGATTTTTCTCCACTAGCCAACGATGTCAAAAAGATCATTCTTAGACATTGGTATATCCTTGGAGACATACCAGGTTGTAACAACAGACCAACTATAGGTTTCAGAAGAACCAGATCCCTGGGGAATATAGTGTCACATACCGAGTGCGTAGCCCAACAGGGACCTACACAGAGTATTATATGTGGACATTATAGATATTACAATTGTGTCAATTGTAAATTTGTTTGGGAAACAAAGACTGTATCCTTTCCTAAGGTCGATTTCTTTCTCACGCTTAGAAATTTTTCTAATTGTAACAGTGTTAATTGCATTTACGTATGGATTTGTCCTTGTGGTAAAAAAGATGTGGGAAAATCTTTGAGACCCATCAAGGTACAAATTGGAGAGCATAGGTCCAAAATTAGGAATCAGGTGTTACAAGCACCCTTAGTCATGCACTATATTAAGGAGACTCACACAGATGAGCAATTTAAATTTGTGGTTCTTGAAGTTCATTCCAGATCCTTTGAAAGAACTAATATAGATAGATTATTGTTGCAAAGAGATGCATTTTACATTCATCGAGTTAACACCCTGGTCCCAATGGGTTTAAATCAAGAGCAGGACCTTTCCTGTTTTTTTTAATAATCAGCTCTGTCGTTTTCTATAATGTTGAGCTAGCTGCCACTTTAAGGGTCTTCAGCCTTTCCTCCTTACTATATCGTTAAAGAAAACAATCAAGAGAAAATAAGAAAATTATCTCTTATTTTCATTTCACTTGCCAAACAGTATATATTATCAGCATTTAGATATACGTTTTAATGTCTCAAAGCCCACAAAGATGGGAAGTATTCTTTTCTGAGGCTATTAGACACAAAAAAGAAGAAATAATAGTTTTGGGATGTATTGAACTTCTGTTATCTTATTCTAGGCTTACTTCCAATATGAATTTATGTTGTTATATTACATGAATCTGTTTTGAAAACTGTTTTTATTGTTTACAGAAAATTGTTTAAAAAGTATCCTGATGAAGAAACATTGTTTTTGAAATGCTGGTTACCAGACCAGTTTTGATTACGTATTCTCAGAGTAAAATCATTGTAAAGACACTCTGCCTCAAACCGTTTTCTCCTTTGTTGATATTTGCACTGTTTGGCCATATTTTTACGTTTAAAATCCCTTTTGGTGCAGCGAGAAAGGACCCTCCTTTCACTGCCTCAAAAGGCACTTTGCATGGGTCCCTTGGCAAAATCCCTTTTGGGGCAGCGAGAAAGGACCCTCTCGCTGCCTCAAAAGGGATTTTGCCAACAGACACATGCAAAGTGCCTTTTGCAGTGGCGAGGAGGGATTGCACTTTGCAATTGGCACCTTAAGGATTCTCTCCCACCCCACCCCCAGCTGATTTGACAGCTTTGTGTTCAAAGCAGCTGGGGTGGGGAGAGATCCCTTTACTGTGGCTGCTGTCAGTGCCGCCCGTGCTCCCCACCTCTGCTTTAGGTTTGAAGCAGCTACAGCAGCCAGTGCTCAAAACAGCTACAATAAAGGAATCTCTCCCCCACCCCCAGCTGCTTTGAACACAAAGCATCATGGGTGCATGCAATGCCTGTCAAATCAGCTGGGGGTGGGGGAGAATTCTTAAGCTGTCAATTGCAAAGTGCATTTGGGGCGACGAGGGAAAGGGTCCCTCCTAGCTGCTCCAAAAGGCACTTTGCGTGCATCTGTGGGTTCACCCTCCAACGGGACTCGAGGCTATGAAGCCCGGGCTTATGAAGCCTGGTTTGAGTTCGAAGGAGCAGAGCTCTTCCGAATGCAAGCCCGGGCTTCGTAGCCTCGAGTCCTGGCGGAGGGCGAGCCCACAGTGGCCGCCTTGACTTCGGAAGGGCTGGGGGAAGCGCATAGAAGCTGCCCTGGCTGGCGCTGGGTTCCCCCTGCCTTTTCCAAGCCAGAGTGACCACCGTGGGCTCGCCCTCTGCTTTGACTTCGGAAGGACTGGGTGGAACCCAGCACCAGCCAGGGCAGCTTCTAGCTCCCCTTGGCTGTCTCAATTAGGGGGACTTTCTTGTGAGTATGGCTATGGAGATTGTCATTACAAGCTCCTGTACTTCAAAATTTACCATTACACAGTGGTATATGGATAACCTTATAATAATTGGCATATGGTTTAGAAAAAGAGAAAATATTTGTTTACTCAATTGCTTGAAAACTTCATAGTTACTCTATGAATCAGCACAGTAAAGCCCATACATTATTGAACACCAACATAGATGAAAAATATCCTAGATACAGAATAACAACATTATAAAACGCATTTTACTTTGTTCACTGTTAGCACTGATGCTTGAATGTATCCTGACATATTTAGAAGTGAGTTAAGATCAATAGTTGGTTAAACTACATTTCAGAAATTATGCTCACGTATTGAAGTTTGATTCTTTTAAAACATACCCACTTTTTATGTAAATAACGACACGTGTTCCTAGTCCAGACAACCACATGCTTATATAAAATGTTCTATTTTGGACAGAGTTGTGTGCCAGTTTTGATGCTTTATTGACTTTTTCTCCAGAGTTGATGTCTTTCACATGCAATTGCATGTTGATGGGGCAAGCATTAGGAAGGGTGATCAGAAAACCCCTAGTGTACATGAGGAACAAGGTGTGCATATGTTGATCCTGCTCTCTGTTTATATACAGGTGAAACTCAGAAAATTAGATTATCATGCAAATGTTTATTCAGTTCAGTAATGCAACTTAAAAGGTGAAAGAAATATATGAGATAGACTCATTACATGCAAAGAGGGATAGTTCAAGCCTTACTTTGTTATAATATTTATGCTTATGGCTTACAGCTTATGAAAATGCCACACACACCCCATCTCATGTACCCCATAATCATCACATAATCTTATGTATGCAGTACGCCATGGTCATCACAATTATAACAAATTAAGGCATGACATCTCTCGCTTTGCATGTAGTGAGTCTATCTCATATGTTTGTTTCACCTTTTAAGTGAAATGAATGAACTTTTGCATGATATTTTTCCAAGTTTCACCTGTATATGTCAGTTGACAAAAGTAACAATAGTTCTTTAGTGCTTAGTGTTAATACAGGTTGCATATTTGTGTGGAAGACTTTAAGACAGGGTTTTGCAACCCCCGACCCATGGGCCTAGTCTGGCCCACATATATCATCAATCTGGCCCACGGTAGCCACCCGGGCACTGCTAGGACTGCCCCCAACTGCCAGAAGTCGTGCTATGTGACTTACTGTAGTGGCGGCAACGGGAATCACACAGCTTTTGCCACTTCATGCACAGCCTCTGCCACTTCCTAGGGCAGTGGGAGGCTTTTCGGAGCATGATTGCTTCAGTTTTGTAATTTTCCGACCCTTCTCCGTTGCTCTTTGGCAGCTAGAGCGGTCCGGTGAATGACTTCCGGTGTCGGGTGGAGCTTATGTCAGTGCCTGAGATCACAGCAGGCAACTAGGATGTAGTTCACCGGACCGATCTTGCTGCCAAAGAGCAGCGGAGAAGGCTTGGAAAATTACTAAACCAAAGCAATCATGCTCCGAAAAGCCTCCCACTGCCCAGGGAAGCAGTGGATGCTGTCCAAAACCCCAGGAAAAAATGGGAGATTGCCGCCACTGCTCGCCGCCGCTGACGATGAAAATGTAAACCCAGGGAGCCACTGTGTCTCTGGCCCCTGGTGGGAAAACATTCTAAACGCCTGCTATAAGATAAATCGTAGAATTACTGAGTTAGAAGTGGCCTTTTAGGACACTGAGTCACCCTGCTTAATGCAGGAATCATTGATCTGAATTATAGTCATTTATAATACTAGATTGTAGTACTCCAGAAATTCATTTTTGCTGGAAGAGATTTCAGTCAGTTACTTGAAAATTTTATATGCTGCACCAATATTAATAAAATGTTAAATCATCCAGATGAAAAATTGCAGGGAGAACCATAATATATCTGTTCATGCTTGGAATAAAAAAAACACCCAAGTGGTAAAAGCAGCCCAATAAATCAAATTCTGTTTACTGAACGGAAGCCTAATGTATCTGGTAAGTCTTTTGAATCAAAAAACAAGCAAACCCTCAAAAGCTGTTTGTATCATGAATTCCAGCTATTCTAAAGAGAAGTTTTAAAAGTCAGTAGACAGTAACCAAGTTCAGATTAGTTCTTTGGATTCCAGTTTATTTACAGATATATATTTATAACAAATCAATTAATGATTAAAATGGAAAACAAATGTGCAATCCTTTGTTGCAATGTGTTTATTATTTTCTCTCCCATGTTTTAGATTAAATAAAATTATGAATCAGGTGGCGATTCAGCGGAAGAAACAATTTGTTGAAAGAGTACACAGCTACTGGTTGCTCAAAAGGCTGTCCAGAAATGGTGTCCCTTTATTGAGACGGCTGCAGTCCAGTTTGCAGTCACAAAGAAACACACACCAGGTACACAGATTTCATAACTTCAAGCATAATGAAGTTATTTTCTATTATTTTAGTTGGTAATGTGGCATAGTTTGCTATGATCAGTATATTTGTGTATGAGTCAAACAATGTGCAGATTGTATGCCTTCATATTCTACAAGAGAAAGGTGGTACTCTAAAATGATTGTAACTTCACAAGCTATTTAAATTATAAATTGTTTTAAAATATTTGAAAAATTTAAAGAGATAAATAATACCTAGGAATAGAGTTAAGACTGGAATATAACTATTATTATTATTTTCCTCAAGAGAGAAGATGATGAAGAAACACAAGCCTTAAAGGAAAAATTGAAATACTGGCAGAGGCTTCGCCATGATCTCGAGAGAGCACGGTTGCTGATAGAACTTATACGAAAACGAGAGAAATTAAAAAGAGAACAGGTATGCAAATCACTTGTTTTACCTTGATGTGTGGGGAAAGAAGGATTATTTAAAAGTCGTGCTGGCTCGAGTGGCAGAAGACGGTACCGCCCCGAGGATGAGGATGCCTGCCGCCCCACCCCCGGACTTCCACCTAGCCGGGGACTTTAAAAGCTGCGCCGGCTCGAGCGGCAGAAGACAGTCCCGCCTTGAGGCTGCAGACGCCTGTTGCCTCACCCCTAGACGTTGTTGTTTGTTTGGGAACTTTTTTATGTGGTTGTGACTTTATCATTATATTATAGCATTGTATTGTGTTGTATATTATTATGTGATGTTTTTGTAGATTGAATTTTGTATATTGCATTACTAGCCTTTTTGCCTGGCTTCGCCCGGGGCAGTTTGAGGGAGTTGGTGGAGGGCCCCCCTTGTTTCCTACCTGGCTGGGGGTTGTACTTTGGTCGTGGTCTGCCTTCGGTCATCCGGCCATGATCGGCACTGGCCACATTGTGGTGGCGCACTTGCGCTAGCGTGCGCGCACACACATCAGCCTGTTTGGTCCTGTGGCAGTAGTTGCGCGGGCATCACGGTCGGGTGTCTAGATGCGCGTGCCAGTGGCTGTATCGGGCGCCTGATTTCGTTCCTGCGTTGGTTGGTGGTCACGCAGGCGCCTGCATCAGGCGTCCGTTGTCTCGGCTATGGCGGTCGTGTGGGTGTCAGCGTTGGGTTCCCGGATGCAACACCCGCGTGCTGGTGCGCGCGCGCGTGCCATAGCCTGCATCGGATGCCCATTTGTGATGTCTGCACGCCACCACACGCGTGCGCACCAGCACCGCTGCCATGATCCTTGCCGGTGGGGCTGTCGCCCCACCCGCTGCGTCCAGACCCCCCTCTTTGACCAACAGGATGGGCAAGGTTGGTCCAGTTAAATTTTAAGGGGAGGGGTGTCGCGGGGGAAAAATGCATACAGGACATACGAACATACCTTTTGGATTTATATAGAGAGATTGTGTATTTACTGTGTATATTGTTTAATGTGAGCCGCCCTGAGTCAGGTTTCCTGATTGGGTGGAATACAAGTGCGAAAATTAAATTAAATTATTTAAAGAATCCATGCCTGGGATCAACAAGTGTTGAATGGGCTTTAAAGCTTTGCAGAATTTATGAACGAAAGGGGCCTTGTCCTTCTCCTAATGAGGTAATAGCAAATTTTTGTTTTAGGTATAATGCTGAACTGGGAACCCATTCAAAGCAAGGCTGTAACTGGCCTTACACCAGCTGGCTTTACTGTTGCTGCCATTTCAGTTGACACAGCTGTTTAACAAAATTAGGATCGTTTGGAAAACCACCATTTACCTCTTCATCATGTTTGTGAACTTTCTTATTCTCTTGATGTTTTGCAGATAGTGCTCCCTAGGCAGGGCTGCAGAACTTTGTGAGGGGGCATGGTCTCCCTTCTCTCATTGTGAATTTTCTCTCCAAAGAGTACAATCAAACAAAAATAATCTTCTCTCCAAGTGATACTCATTGAGAATCAAAAACTGCTTCTCACATGGTTTTGTTAATAGTATAAAAAGTAACCTGCCCCTGTGCTTCCTGGGAGACCTAGGTCTTTATGAGAAGTATGGTCTTGGCTCATAAGGTTTTACAAAAGGCTTGTTTCAAAGAAGTATACCTCCCACAAAGGCCTAAGCCTTCCAGGAAACATCAGGACACTTTCCTTTTGAATAGGAAGTAAGGCCTGAAATTATTATGTAATATGTTAAAGTATAATACTGTACTTTCAAGTTTTGAAACATTTACTTGAACCAAAGAAGAAAATACTCTCTTTAATTCTTTTTGATGCTACTATGCATCTTGGGAATCAGTGAGCTAAAATGGACAGGTATGGGTGAATTCAGCTCTGGAAACCATCATGTCTACTACTGTGGACAAGAAAACCTCAGAAGAAATGGAGTGGCCATAATTGTAAATAAAAGAGTGAGAAAAGCAGTAATGGGATACAATCTCAAAAATGATAGAATGATGTCAGTCAGACTACAAGGCAAACCATTTGTAATCCAAATATATGCACCAACTACCAGTGCAGATCAAGCCACAGTAGACCAGTTCTATGAGGACCTACAACATCTTATAGAACAGACACCAAGAAACGATGTCCACATTATCTTAGGAGACTGGAATGCAAAAGTAGGAAATCAAAAAGTGGACGGAATAACAGGCAAGTTTGGTCTGGGAACACAAAACGAAGCAGGGCAAAGACTGATAGAGTTCTGCCAAGATAACACACTAGTCATAGCAAACACCCTTTTCCAGCAACACAAGAGGAGACTCTACACATGGACATCACCAGATGGCCAACATCGAAACCAAATTGACTACATACTCTGCAGCCAAAGTCCCAATCCCAAAAAAGGGCAATGCCAAAGAATGTTCAAATTATCGAACAATTGCGCTCATCCCACAAGCCAGCAAAGTGATGCTCAAGATAATGCAGGATAGACTACAGCAGCATGTAGAAAGAGAACTACCAGAGGTGCAGGCTGGATTCAGAAGAGGCAGGGGGACCAGAGATCACATTGCCAACATACGTTGGATCATGGAGAAAACAAAGGAATACCAGAAACAAGCTTACTTCTGTTTCATTGACTACACCAAGTCCTTTGATTGTGTGGACCACAACAAAATGTGGCAAGTAATTAAAGAGATGGGAATACCAGAACACCTCATATGTCTCATGAGAAATCTGTACATGAGTCAAGAAGCAACAGTTAGGACAGAGTATGGAATGACGGAGTGGTTTGGAATAGGAAAAGGAGTAAGACAAGGCTGCATTCTGTCACCCTGCTTATTCAACTTATACACAGAGCACATAATGCACAATGCAGGGATGGAGGAATCACCATATGGGATCAAAATTGCTGGGAGAAACATCAACAATTTGAGATATGCAGATGATACCACCCTAATGGCAGAAAGTGAAGAAGACCTAAAGAAGCTCCTGATTAGGTTGAAAGAAGAGAGTGCAAAAGCTGGCCTGAGACTCAATATCAAGAAAACCAAGATAATGGCAACAGGCGCTATAAGTCCCTGGAAAATAGATGGGGAAGAAGTAGAAGCAGTAACAGATTTTACTTTCTTAGGATCCAAGATCTCTGCAGATGGGGATTGCAGCCATGAAATAAAAAGGCGACTGATTCTTGGGAGACAAGCTATGAAAAACCTAGGGAACATAGTGGAAAGTAGAGATATCTCACTGCAAACAAAGGTCCGCATAGTCAACGCAATGGTATTTCCGGTGGTAATGTATGGCTGTGAGAGCTGGACCATTAGAAAGACTGAGCGAAGAAAAATAGATGCCTTTGAGATGTGGTGCTGGAGGAGAGTTTTGAGAGTCCCCTGGACAGCGAGGAGAACAAATAGGTCAATATTAGAAGAGATTAGCCCTGAGTGCTCCTTAGAAGGACAAATAACAAAGATGAAGTTGAAGTATTTTGGACATCAAATGAGAAGAGAGGATTCACTTGAGAAGGCCTTGATGCTGGGGAAGGTGGAGGGCAAAAGAAGAAGGGGACGGCCAAAGATGAGATGGCTAGATGGTATTGTAGACACAATGGGCACGGGGCTGTGTGGACTAAGGAGGATGGTGGAGGACAGAGGTGCCTGGAGAGCGATGGTCCATAGGGTCGCAAAGAGTCGGAATCGACTGTGCGACTGAACAACAACAACAAATGCATGGGGGGGGGGGGCGAGATGACAGCCATATTCCCATTTAGAATTTGCTCATGTCAAAGACAGGACAGCAACATTTTAAAAATAAAATTAAGAAAAAATTATGAGCTTGCAGTCAGCTCTATTTCTGTTAGTCATATGATCCTCTAGTCATAACACTATTTTAAAACAAAATTAAACTTCCCTTATGTTGGCTTTCCTCCCTCCCAGAAATCAGTGCATTAAAATTAAGAATGAACTGGGCTCTTAGAGTCAAACAGAAGTGACAAAGTAGAGGTGTGGATTATTGCTATTCAGAATTCCAGCCAGTTTCAGTGTTCTTATATCTCATTTTTTGTTCTCAGCTCATGATCGATGAATAAAGTTCATACCTCGTTGGACTGTCTCTTTGCGGTGTTGTTATCCCATTGGAATTCTTATGCTGATTTTATTTTCTGAATATTTTTAACTCTTTATAATAATTTGTAGCACTCAGGATTCCCCTAAATTTGCTTATACTTCTTTTCCCCCCATTTTGTGTGGATGAGAACTAAATTTGATTTTGGTGAATACAGTTACTATAAATCTGAACTTCCAGTCAAAATCATAACTAGTTGAGAAGTAAAACCAACTCACAGTGGGCAACATGCAGCCTTCTCGATGTTGCTAGACTGGTCACCATTGATTATGTTGGCTAGAGGTGATGGATGCAATAATGTGGTTCCATACCTCTGCTATAAAAGATCCTCAGGGATTTCAGAAATTAGCTAGAAACACTTTTCTGCACTTTATTCATTTGCAGTAGAAAAGAAACTATGTTTAGACATCGTTGTAGCATGATCTTTTAATCTATATTTAAATTTTGTTAACAAATTGATAATTTTTCTGGATTTTTATTTTTTGTTCTTCATATGTCTGTGATAAGGCTGTATTCATATTATGAAGCATGGTAAAGCTCTTAAATTTTCTAAAGAATACCCAAGTTGCATAAGATAAGATAAATCTTTATTGTCATTGTCCTGCACTTATCAACCCAACAAAACCTAAACAAAATACAACTATACAAAATTATCAACATACTCCCACCCCACATATACACATTTAACCCCTAAAAAGCTCTAAAACTCTAAAAACTATCCCCAGCAGTATTCAGACCCACCACCGTTGTGTCGTCTGCAAACTTGATGATCTTATTGCTGGGGTAACTGGGAACACAATCATATGTATAAAGCGTGTACAGAAGCGGGCTCAGCACACACCCCTGCGGTGTCCCCGTACTTATACTGAGATCCGCAGAGACATGAGAGCCCATCATGACCCGTTGGGAATGATCTGATAGAAAATCTAGTATCCACCTGCATAAGTATGGCGGAAGCCCCAGATCTAATAATTTGGGCACCATTCTATGCGGAAGAATAGTATTAAAAGCAGAACTAAAATCTACAAATAACAGTCTCGCATAAGTCCCTTATTTCTCCAAATGGGTCAGAACAGCATGTAGGGCCGTAGCCACAGCATCCTCCGTGGATCTCTTTCTCTTGTATGCAAATTGACAAGGGTCAGGTCCAACTGGTAAACAAGCCATAATACGGTTCCGCACCAACTTTTCAAAGCATTTCATTATGACAGGTGTAAGCGCCACAGGGCGGAAGTCATTCAGACTATGTTAGGTTTTTTAGGCAGAGGTATAATAGTAGAGGATTTCAGACAAGGTGGGACAGTGGCTTGGGCCAAAGACGGATTAAAAATCTTCATAAAAGTTTCTGCCAGCTGTTCTGAGCAGTCTCTCAGTGCCCTACCAGCCACTCCATCAGGACCCATAGACTTTCTCGCGTTTATCCCTTTTAATATTCGCCTCACTTCTCCCTCTTCCACCCTGGCAACATTCTCTATGGGGAGAAATGACGATGACTCTGGCAACACTGCTGGATCCACTGCTGGTGTCACCTCAAATCGGGTGAAGAAGGTATTCAGCTCCTCCACCAGAGCATGGTTTTTGGTTGAACAGGACTAATATTCTTGATAAATTATATTCTCAGCATTTAGCTGTCACATGAAATTTTCTAATTAGGAAGTTCTTAATTAAGTTGTTAACTACAATTCTTTTGAATTTTACTAATGAGTAAATAGGTTTAAGACTGAATTTAATTTCATATTTTATTTATTATTTGTTTTATATCTTATTTCTCTTGTATAATGAAGAGAATGTACAACATTGCACAAAACTACAATGTTGCAGTATTAAAGCAGTATCAGATACCATATTTTGGACCATAAGATGCACCTGACCATAAGACGCACTCAGTTTTCAGAGCAGGAAAACAAAAAAATTTAATACTGTATTTTGCACCACAAACCAGTGGTGGCGCTGCAGGGGAAATGGGCAGGCAGGCCAATTGCACTGAGGAAGGAAGTGATACTCTAGCCTAGCCTCTTGCTCTCCTTTCAACCAGGAAGCATGTTTTCCCCCTCCATTTTGTCCACGTGGAATAGAGACAAAGGCATCAAGGTAAGTGAAACCCTTTTTAAGCACAGGTTTGGTTTCCCACTTAAATGCATTGGGAACATACAAACAGAAAACTTTTGAATCCAAGAAATTTATTTCCAATGCATTTAAATGGGAAATTGCGATTTTCGCCCTCTAGTGGCCACTTGTTTTTCATATGTTTTTCCCCCCTGCCCCGAACAGCTGAGAGTAGTAGCAGTAGTAGTCTTCGGTGAGCTGCGGATCTTGTAAAATATCCTTTTACAACAGCCACAGCTGGCCGAAGACCAGTATTTGGACTATGAGACGCACCCTCATTTTCTCCCCACTTTTTTTTTGGGGGGGGGGAGAAAAAGTGCATCTTATGGTCCAAAAAATATGGTAATTGCTTACATTAAAACCAACACTTAATTTAGGATGGTTTAAAAGCCTTTTAAAAAGCTCAGCAAAAAAGGCGATATGAGATTTCCATCATTAAAAGGCTGTTTTCATAAATCAGCAGCCATGGCTAAGTAAAATGGTTTTCCCCCCCCTCTTGTCAGAAAGAAAACAGGGAGGGGGCTTCCCTTGGGAGTTCAATAATCTGAAAGCAGTCACCGTAAATGCCCTCGTGTACTTACCATACACATGTTTGAGGACTAAAAGATCTCTTCTGAAGATCTTAAGACTTGGACAGGTTCATATGGGTAGAGAAGGTCCTTCATATAGCCAGGACCCAAATCATTTAGAGTTTTGTAAGTCTTGGGGATCAATGAGCTAAAAAGGACAGGGATGGACGAATTCAGCTTTGGAAACCATCACATCTACTACTGTGGACAAGAAAACCTCAGAAAAAAACAGAGTAGTCATAATTGTCAATAAAAGAGTGAGAAAAGCAGTAATGGGATATAAACTCAAAAATGATAGAATGATGTCAGTCAGAATATAAGACAAACCTTTCAATGTCACTGTGATCCAAATATATGCACCAACCACTGGTGCAGATGAAGTCACAGTGGACCAGTTCTATAAGTAACTACAACACCTCATAGAACAGACACCAAGAGACAGGATTAGATATCTTTTTTAAAAAAATTGGGGAAGTCAAGGGAACGTTTAAAGCAAAAATGACCACGGCAAGGGACAAAGTTGGCAAGGAGTTAGCAGATGCAGAAGAGATCAAGAAAAGATGGAAAGAGTACACAGAGGAACTCTACATAAAACACTTTAAAACCCCTGATAATAACAATGATGAGGAAATTGAACTTGAGCCAGACATCCTAGAGAGTGAAGTCAGGAAGGCCCTAAAAAGCACTGCAAACAACAAAGGCAGTGGAGATGATGGTATCCCAGTTGATTTTTTCAAAGTCCTAAAAGATGATGGAATCAAACTACTGCATGCTATATTCCAGCAGATTTGGAAAATGAAACGGTGGCCACAGGATTGGAAAAGATCGGTATACGTCCCAGTCCCAAAAAAGGGTAATGCCAAAGAATGTTCAAATTATCGAACAATTGCGCTCATCCCACAAGCTAGCAAGATGATGCTCAAGATAATACAGGATAGACTGCAACAGTATGTAGAGAGAGAACTACCAGAGGTGCAGGCTGGGTTCAGAAGAGGCAGGGAGACCAGAGACCACATTGCCAACATACGTTAGATCATGGAGAAAACAAAGGAATATCCGAAACAAGTTTACTTCTGCTTCATTGACTACACCAAGGCCTTTGACTGTGTGGACCACAACAAAATGTGGCAAGTAATTAAAGAGATGGTAATACAGTACCAGAACACCTTATATGCCTCATGAGAAATCTGTACAAGTGTCGAAGCAACAGTTAGGACAGAATACAGAATGACGGAGTGGTTTGGAATAAGAAAAGGAGTAAGACAAGGCTGCATTTTATCACCCTGCTTATTCAACTTATACAGAAAGCACATAATGTGCAATGCAGGGATGGAGGAATTACAATATGGGATCAAAATTGCTGGGAGAAACATCAACAATTTGAGATATGTAGATGATACCACCCTAATGGCAGAAAGTGAGGAAGACCTAAAGAAGATCCTGATTAGGTTGAAAAAAGAAAGTGCAAAAGCTGGCCTGAGACTCAATATCAAGAAAACTAAGATAATGGCAACAGGCCCTATCAGTCCCTGGAAAATAGATGGGGAAGAAGTAGAAGCAGTGACAGATTTTACTTTCTTAAGATCAAAGATTACTGCTGATGGGGATTGCAGTCATGAAATAAAAAAACGACTGATTCTTGGGAGACAAGCTATGAGAAACCTGGGGAACATAGTTAAAAGTAGAGACATCTCACTACAAACAAAGGTCCGCATAGTCAAAGCAATGGTATTCCCGGTGGTAATGTATGGTTGTGAGAGCTGGACCATTAGAAAGGCTGAGCGCAGAAGAATAGATGCCTATGAAATGTGGTGTTGGAGGAGAGTTTTGAGAGTCCCCTGGACAGCAAGGAGAACAAATAGGTCAATCTTAGAAGATATCAGCCCTGACTGCTCCCTGGAAGGACAAATAGTAAATATGAAGATGAAGTACTTTGGACATCAAATGAGAAGAGAGGATTCACTTGAGAAAGCCTTGATGCCGGGTAAGGTGGAGGGCAAAAGAAGAAGGGGACGGCCAAAGATGAGATGGCTAGATGGTGTTGTAGACGCAGTAGGCACAGGGCTGGGCGGGCTGAGGAGGATGGTGGAGGACAGGGGTGCCTGGAGGGCGGTGGTCCATGGGGTCGCAAAGAGTCGGAATCGACTGTGCGACTGAACAACAACAACAAAAGTCATAACTGTGATGAACTGCAGTAGCTTAGAGGTTAACACACTGGGATGACTGGAAGTTTGGCAGACCACCAGTTTGAGACCCGAGTGCTTCACAACAGTGAGCTCCCATCTCTGTCCCAGTTCCTGCCAACCAAGTATGAAAGCAAGAAATTGCAAGTAGATAACTAGGTACCACTTTGGTGGGAAGGTAACAGTGTTCTATGCGCTGTTACCTTAAATTCTGTCTAGAGACACATTTGTAGCTAATAAAGCTGTTGTAAAGAAATTCTATTCCCAGCTTCAGTGCTTCTAATCAACAGCTTAACTTCAATATTTTGGACATTTTAGCACAGGGGTTCGCAACCTTTTTATGCCAATAGCCAGACCCCACTCCCCAGAAGCGGAAGTAAATGTGCCCGTTTCCACGTTTACGACAGCCACAGGTGCATTTACGGCTCACATAACCATGTTCACGCATGCGCGCATTCATGTTACGGTTGTCATAAACACGTCCACTTCCGGGTGCGGCAGCAGTTGGCCACATGGAATTGTGCCTTAGGGCGGGTCTAGCCTGTGGGCCGTAAGTTGGGAACCCTTGTTTTAGAGACTCTGACTCTGAATACTTCCTAAAATCAGCCCCATATGAAGGACATTATAGTAATGTGACTGTTTATTGTGGAAGCACTGGCATGGTGAGATCTATTATGCAAAAATAGGAGCTCTCATCTACCACCAAAACTGAGATTATAGACCCAGCATTAAATCTTAAGGGTGTATCTAAGCTATGAACCTTAGCTTTTAGGGAGAATGTCGAGTCAGGTTGAATCCTGGTTCATGATCTACCCTGTCACAGAACAGAACGTTTGGATTGCTCTTCTTTTATTTATCCTCAATCCAGTTGATTATTGGCATCAGATGCTATCAAACCATGCTGCTTCCAAGTTGGATGTAAAAAAGAAATAATTAACCATTGTAGTTAACAATAGTTAACATTATACCATGGTTTGTAACAGCTAAGTAGTCTGCCTTTTTGTCTTGTTGTTTAGATCAAAGTGGAACAGGTTGCCATGGAGCTTCAACTAACTCCATTTAATGTGCTGCTGCTGTCAGTACTGGACCAGCTCCAGGAAAAGGATTCTGCTCGCATATTTGCTCAACCAGTGAATCTTAAAGAGGTGAAATCTAATATTTTTAATATGATTCCTCAGTATAGAATAAGCTATCAATGGGTTTTTTTATTGGCTGTGAAAATCTTTAACAAAATATATATTGTGTTGCCAGACAATGAATTTGTAGTTTAATATGCACTTAAAATAGGGAGTAATGAAATTAAACTCAGTTGCTTTCCAGGATTTGCGAAAGCACCCTTTCCCTCCTTACAACAGTAACAGTGATTACAATTATGCTAATTTGCCATATTTAGTATAGGAAAATGCCAAAATAAGTTTCTCTGTTACTGGTTTAATTGTTTAACTAATTTGGCTTTCTCAGTTTGCTTTGAAATAAAAAGGTCCCTTTTAAAAGTGTAGTGGGCAGAGGCGATTTAGAAGAGAAAGCTCCAATTTGTCAGTGTAACAGATGTATGTATTTTAATTCAACCAATCGTTTTATATGTGAAATCAAGCAATTTGCTTTCTATGAAAATTATGGTATAGTCTTCTCTCATCTGCAGCAGAAAGGGGTTTTAATATATTGATCAAGGTTTCTCTCTGTTTTTAAAATTGTATTACAGGTTCCTGACTATTTGGATCACATTAAACATCCAATGGATTTTTCTACAATGAAAAAACGGTTAGATAGTCAAGGTTACAATAATCTGAATGAGTTTGAAGAGGATTTCAACCTTATTATAGATAACTGCATGAAATACAATGCAAAAGATACAATATTCTACAGAGCTGCTGTACGGTTAAGAGATCAAGGAGGCATTGTCCTGAGACAAGCTAGAAGAGATGCCGAGGCAATTGGGTATAATAATGAAACTGGAATGCACTTACCTGAACGGCCTAATCTTGAACCTCCTCCACCTTTTACTTGGGAAGATGGTAAGGACTTGTCAGTGAATATTAAGACATGCTTTTCAAAATATTAGGCAGGTAGGCAAATATTACGCAAAATCCTCTTTACATAAGTGTTCCAGATGGTGCAACAGGGAATTGTGCAATTGTTGTTCTTCCTTGGCATAACCAGTTGCACAGTTCACTGGTGGAAGTGTTTTGTATATACTACTTCCACCTTGATGCTATTGTAGCTACCGTGTGTGCAGTGTCAAGTTGCACACAAGTAGTGGAGCAGCAGGATTTTGTCCATTCTTCCATGTGTAGGCCAGACGTTAAGCTGCCAAAATGAAGCCACCTTTTGATGAATTCATTCCATAGTTCCTTTCACCTGATCTAGTGTGTGAAAGATTAGTTGGCACAAGGTTGCCATTGCTTGGGGTACTCCTAATTGTGGTTTTAAAATAGCACAATCTTCAAGGAGGCTCTTTCAGTGTTATCCTTCTTATGCTGTAAAAATAAATCAAGTATTAGAAAAGAGCAAAAGTTAATTACTCAAAATATTAAATTCCAGAGAGATTTTCTCCATTTCATTCTATAGATGTCTTTT
Source organism: Bradypodion ventrale (assembly GCA_035047345.1). NCBI lineage: Eukaryota > Metazoa > Chordata > Lepidosauria > Squamata > Chamaeleonidae > Bradypodion > Bradypodion ventrale. The sequence goes on from JAWDJE010000005.1 coordinate 143,041,082, forward strand.
ATGGGTTGTACTCAGTGTCCCATTCTGCATTTTGTAATGTGATTTTGTAATGGGTGTGTATATAACTTCCTTTCCCCATAACCTCATTTTTCCATTTATACAAATTTCCACTCCTTTATTAAAATGACTGTGGTAAAGTGTATTGTAACAATAATGCTGGTCTGTGATCAAAAGAAGAGGATTTGATGTCAACTTTGAAACAAATAGTAAAAAATACATGTTCAGGGAAGTACAGTAATTGAAATTTAGGAATGTGTGTGATCTTATTTATTTCCAGTTTTTTTTTCCCTTTCAGAGATCTTATTTCATTATCTTATTTTTTCATGTTTTTAATTTGCCAGCCCCGGTAAAGTCTCTTTCAGGTTATTTATTTTGGGATCCTCATTCATGTTTCTTGGGAGTAGTGCAAATAAAGCTCTTCAAAATCCTTGAAAATCAGTCCAAAAATTAGAGAAGCAAGACAACAGAGAATCAATCAGTCCAAAAGTAGGGAATAGTACACGAGAAAATAAAATAATCAGTCCAGGTTAGGGCATTATCACCTTCATAAACCCAGTGGCACAGTAAAAAGCTGGAAAAAATCATCATATTTGTACCATATTTTATGATCTAAAAGCTACAGGCATTTCCCTGCACATTCTCACATTTTGACAATTGATGTATTATTTTTGCATTGCTTGTGAATTTGACTGGTGGACAGTGAAAGAGGGCTATCAGCAGCTCTTTGCATTGCATCTGTAGAGCTGCCCAACCATTTTTACTATCTATACCTATAAAATGGTGCGTTAACCGTTGGAATGTGACAAAGGATGTTGCACCAGGCCCCACTAGCCCGTAATGGGCCTCTGTTCACTCACCCGAACCCGGTTCGCAGGTAACTGTCGGGTTGAAATTTTCAACCCGGGGGCAAGAGCCCCCCAGTCGCAAACAAAAAAAAGGGAACTTCAATTCCCAACGTTCCTTGCGCCACGCCAGAGCCAATCAGGCTGAGCGGCGTGGCAAAAGGAACGTTCGGAAACGCACCGCGGCCAATCAAAAAAAGCCGCAGGAAATAAACCGCCACAGTAAGCAAACACGCACAGGCAAAACTACAAGCCCCTGCGTCCTGCGCGCCATTAGCTGCCCTTCTTCCCCACGGGCCAGCCAGCATGGCCCATGGGGAAGAAAAAGGAAACCCCCCGCCGCCGCTGCCCTTCCTTTCGATGGGCAAGCCGGCGCAAGAAAAATAAAAGTTTAAAAAAACCGCCGCTGCCCTTCTTCCCCATGGGCCAGCCAGCATGGCCCGCGGGGGAAAAAAAGGAACCCCCGCCGCAGCTGCCCTTCTTCCCCACGGACCAGCCAGCATGGCCCGCAGGGGGAAAAAGGAACCCCCCGCCGCCGCTGCCCTTCCCCACGGGCCAGTCAGCATGGCCCGCGGGGAAAAAAGGGAACCCCCCCGCCGCCGCTGCCCTTCTTCCCCATGGGCCAGCCAGCATGGCCCGTGGAGAAGAAAGCAAAGAAAGCACCCCCCGTCATTGCCCTTCCATCCCACGGGCCAGCCAGCATGGCCCACGGGAAGGAAAGCCACACACCCCTGAAAAAGTAAAAACACGAAACAAAAACAATCAAAAACACTTAAAAATCCAAAAAGGAAACACAAAAAAGCCAAAAACAAACAAGAAAAAACACCGAGCCCCACCCCCCCAAAAATATCCAAACCACCACCACCCAAAAAAACCAGAGCTTACCAAAAGACGTCTTCTATCCATGAGGACCGGAACTCAAATGAGAAAATAATAAAAAAAACTTACCGGAAGCGACACCCAGAGGACAGAAGAGAACAATTATAGAGAGGAAGAAAAGCTCACCACCCCCACCCAGAGGCCAAAAGAGAAAAAACATTCAAAAATATTGAAAATAATAAGATTAATTCCAAAATTAATCAAATAAGTTATAAAAACATTAAAAAATAATCACACTAATCTCAAAAAATACCAAAAAAAACAAACAAATCACTTTTCACTCAAAAAATACCAAAACAAAAAATTTGCGTAAAAATAAAGATTTAAAAAACCAAAATTAAATTTTAAACTAAATTAAATTAAATTAAATAAATAAAATTAAAATAAAATTTGTATAAACATAAGACAAAAACCTTCAAAAACCAATATAAAGAGACCAGCACGCAAAAAAAAAAAACCGAAAAACACGGAGCACAAGTCCACCGCAGGCGGACGCAGCACCTCGAAGCCACAAAATCACAAAACCTTACAACACCATTTAAAACAGCCCAGCACCATTGGTACAAGAAAAAAAAAACGAAACCCTTTACTATCCAACACAATTTTAAAAAGCCCGGCACCGCCGGGCAAAATATGCTAGTTGAATATATAAAGCAACCATATTGAATTTGATCATTGCCCTTTTCAGCTGTGCAGATTCTCAGTCATTCTTCAAGGTTTCAACCAGTGTTTTTTCCCTACTCCTGCTCAAGTCCTTTTGAACTGACGATACTGCAGCAGGTTGAACCTGGGAACTTCAGCATAAAAAAGCAAGGCTTTGCCATAAATGTATGCATTTCCAGTTAATTGGTTTGCTCTTGTGCTATGAAAATATGACAGCAAGAACATAGAAGAGGTTTTATGTTTTTAAACGCTCTAGATTAATACTTCCTGGCACTCTGCTGTTTGTCTAGTGTAAAACGTTATTTAATTCTAGCTGCGTAGACATTTTTGAACTGATTAATTGTGCAAACAACCTAGAATCCTTTAGTACAGGGGTTCTCAACCATTTCATGGCAAGGGCCGAACCACACACCCTCAGACAGCTGAGTGGGTCAGACATGAGGTTCCCCCATCGTACACTGCTGTAAACCGTGGCAGGCATGGATGCAAGTGCGTTTGCGCAGGCGTGTTTGTGCAGGTGCTTTTATAGCTGTCGTAAGTGTTTCCACGGGTCACCGCCATGGGCCAGATGATATGCTGCTGCAGGCTGGGTCTGGCCCACGAGCCATAGGTTGCAAGCCCCTCCTTTAGTTTATTGAGTATTACTGCTGCAATTGAGTCACACTGTTTAAGCTGTCTTTTGAATTCTGTGAGGAAATATTGCTCAACTTTTGTGTTTTAACTTCAGTGGATAGGTTACTGAATCCAGCTAACAGAATACAAATGTCTTTGGAAGAACAACTGCATGAATTGCTAGAAAAACTTGATCTCACCTGTGCAATGAAATCCAGTGGGTCTAGGAGCAAACGAGCAAAACTACTAAAGAAGGAAATTAATATTATTCGCATCAGGCTGAGTCAACAGCAGCATCAGCCCCCCCACATTGAGTCAGGTATTGGAAGCTTTGAAGAAGAGAATGCAGTGTTAGAACAAGAAGGTGAAGAAGAAGGTAAGAGATGTGTTAATTGAAGCCAATGTTTATAAATTTATAATGACTGCCACAACCATTTTTAGGGGGAAATGGAGAGTCTATTTAGTATTAATTGTTTAATTTTTAATTGTTTAAATTCCTGTATTTCTGCAGACTACTGTTGATTCTAAGTGAAAACTTAAGTCTGAATTTAATTTTGCTATTTAAGCATGTTGTTATGTTCTCCTTCAAGATTTTAAGTGAGTGTGTGGTTTTTCATGTTTTATTGGCAGATTTTTGGGAATTGCAGCCCACAAAACCTCCTAGGGGAGGTCTTAGGTTTTTTTAGCTACGCCATTGGCTTCCCTGGCCTTCACATTTCTTTCTTTCTTTCTTAGCACTACATAATTTTTGTAAATAAGGTTCTCCTTCGTGTATTCTGTGAATCCCCACTTTTGGGTTCTGTGCCTGCACGGAGTCGTTACAGGAGCTTTCAAGCTGATTGGATAAAAGTTTGAATGTTGGGGCCACCCAGCGTACCCGCCCACCCTTTGGTGCCATTTTGCGCTCTTTCCTCAGTTCTCTTTCCACTTCAGCAGTAGGGAACCATTGAGAGCTCTCTTCAATTTTTCTGTTGATTCTTCGGAAAAGTCTTGCTTCATTCTCAATTTTTCGCTTGGTGATCTTGTCCTTAGGGCAGGATCACCTACCTCGGAGCTGTCTCTCCTCGTGGGGGGAGCAGTTCCTGGCATTTTCTTCAATTTGTACCTCAAAGTTGCTTCTTCCTTGCGGGGGAAGCAGCCATTTCCCTTCGGGAACAACTTAATTTTTTTCTCAGTTGCTCGTCCCTTACGGGTCGGGAGGTGTCTATCTAAAATTTTTACTTGTGGGCCTTTTCTTCGGGAAGGACCAGCACCCCAGCCATTTGCTTGCTTTGTGGTGGGCATTTGGGCTGTTTCTCCTTTACCGTGAGGTAAAGTTTTGATGGCATCAGCTGCCTTTAAGCGTTGCACTGTCTGCAACAAGAAGGTTCCATCATCTGGCAGCCACAGTAAGTGTTTGCTATGTTTGGAGAATCCCATCAAACCCAGACCTGTGTTCACTGCAAGAAATTCACTCGTCTTGTGGTTCAAAATAGAAGTAATCATCTCAAGGCTTATCTGATGGAGATAGCACTTTCTCTGGCCATGGCCTCCCAGGCCTCTCAGCTTCCTGCCAAAACTCCAGCACCCAAGATGGCCGCCGTAGAGGGAGAGGGATCAAAGATGGCCGAGGTAAGAAGAAGAAGGACAAGATGGGAGAGAGAAAGAAGAAGTCTAAGAAGGCAGGTCACCATTCTTTGCCTTCCACTCCGAGGCCGACTCGTTCTCCTCATCCGTCGTCATCTTTCTCCCCCTTATCTGCGTTTTTTCTGTGATGTTTGTCACAGGAGTCTTCAAACTTCGAAGGACGTTCTTCTTCGGAGTTGCCATCCAAAATACAACGTACGGCCAGTTCCTCTTCTCCTCTGCCTCTACCTCATCCACTGCACCATTCTCTTTCATCTCCCCCACCACCGCCTTGAGGGAGGTCTCTGCTCCACCGGGTGTCCATCTCGCCACCAGCTCAACACGCCCTGGTTACCATTTCAGTGTCTGTTTTGCCACCAATTGGACCAGCTCCGGCTACCATTTCATCTCCGCCGGCTCCGTCTCAGGCAGTTCAGCTGGACTTCTTGCAACTACTTCTTGAGACAGTAGTCAAGAAGATAGGTGACCAACTTTTGGCTGCCGTGACTCAAGCTCGGCAACCTGGTCCTGTGATTACTATTCCTCTTCCTCCTTCACAGGACTCCAAAGGCACTGTCGCTCTGAGCCAAGGAATGGACATTGCTCCGCCACCTTCTAGGGCGTCGCGCACCCACTCTGTCGTACAGCCCAGGCTGTACTGGTGCGTTTCCGATGTAGGAGTGAGGATCCCTCCACCGTCTACGGACGAGTACGAGTCCTCCTCAGAGGAGGAGTATGTGGAGGTTGAGGCAGACAAGACACCCGATCCTATTATTGGAGCTGCTGATCCGCCTCGTGGTGAGGACCAGAAGTCCTTTACAGCTATGCTGAATCACCTTGGGACTGCCTTAAGTCTCTAAGCCAATCACCCGCTGCTGCTGTCGGAAGACCAAGCCACGGCAAAACTGGATAAGAAGGCGATTCAGCCCGTCCAAATCACCATGTTGCCGTCTCATCTCAGCTCTGCTAAGGTCATGTGGAAGAAGCCCGTTTCATCCCACACGGTCTTGACAAGAGTCGACGGTTTGTACAGACTTCTGGGGGACGACATGGAGTTTCTGCAGGCCCATCCCCTGCCGAACTCCATGGTTGTCCGGGCTTTGCAGAGTAAGACAGCCGCCAGCGGTTTCCCCATGCCATCTTCACCCGAGGGCAAGAAGTTTGATGCGTTGGGGCAGAAGCTCTACACCACCGCGTCATTGTCACTCCGTGCAGCAAATTATTCTACAGCGATGAGTCTCTACAATTCCCATCTCTGGGAGCGGGTGAACTACTTCGCGGTCAAGTTGCCTGCTGACCTGCACGTGGAGTTTAACTCCCTGTGACGAGGGCAATTACCTCTCGGAGCAACAGATGAGGACGGCCCATCGCATGAATGACGCAGTGGCAAAGGACATGTCCACGTCCATTCTGTTGTGTCGGCATGCATGGCTTTGCTCCACCGAGCTCAAGGAGCCTGCCAAGAAGCTAATCGAAGATCTGCCTTTTGACGCCAAGTTCTGTTCGCCCAAGACATGGCCAAGGCCCTGAACAAACTGTGGCAAACCAAGAAGACCACAGTGAAGTTCTTTGTTTTGGCCTTATCTGGACTATCCACCTCCAGACCACAGTACCAGCCCTTCTCCACCTGCTACCAGGTGACATCTTACCAACCGCCCCCCTAGGCAGCAGTCTGATAACCAACGGGCAAATTTCTACCACCCGCGCCAACAGCACGGCCGTCAGCGGTACCATCCTTACCAACATCAGGGCAAGCGTTCTGAGAGGAAGTCAAAGCAACGTGTTTGACTTCCCTCCGACCGAGACTCTCTCCCTCCATCTTCTGTATATCCACCTCCGGAATTTTCTTCAAGCATGGATAGGTGTCACCAACGACCAGTGGGTGTTGAAGATCTTATCCTCTGGTTACACCATTGAGTTCGACCGGGTTCCTCGAGTCAGATAGCTCCGTTGCACGCCTCCATCCTCTCACCTGCAGCAGGAAGTGGCAATGATACTGTCAAAAGGGGCCATAGAAACCATACTGCCGTCAAAATGGAGCGACGGTTTCTACTCGAGGTACTTTGTGGTAGAAAAGAAGGACTTCACCCTATCTTAGACCTGCAACACCTCAACAAGCATATCCACACAAGAAAATTCCGGATGGTGTTGCTCCATTCCGGCCTCCCTCATCAACAAGGGAGATGTGTTTACTGTGATAGACCTCAAGGACGCAGATTTTCACATCAACATCTGCAAGGAGCACAGGAAGTTCCTCCATTTCCAGATAGGGAACCAAATCTACCAATACCGATTTTTTCCCTTCAACCTCTCTATAGCGCCCCAGGTCTTCACAAAATGCATGGCACCGGTGGCAGCTTTTCTCCGTCAGAAAGGCATAAGGGTATTCCCTTACATCGACGACTGGCTGATCGCTTCTACGAGATCGAAGGCCATTTTGGACATCGCTTACACGGTAAGACTCATGGAGAGTCCTCGGTCTACGGATCAACTTTGACAAGTCGAAACTGGATCCATCTCAGCGTGTCGAGTACATTGGAGTTATACTCAACTCGCTCAATGTCAGAGCCTATGCCCCTCCAGAGCACCTACAGGACATCACCAAGGTGATCAAAATCTTTCGGCGCAGGACTTATGTGCGGATGAAGAAGGCTCAGAGACTGCTAGGACTTATGGCATCAACCACGATGTGGTTCCTCACGCCAAACTGAAGATGCGGTCGCATTCCAAACGGCTGGTTCCAACTCCAGAACTGGTGGACCAGCTAGCGTGGTGGACATCACCTCTAAATGTGGCAACAGTGAAGCATTTCTACTCTCCTCAACCAACAGGACAGATCTTGACCAACGCAAACAACCTCGGATGGGGAGCTGCTTGTGGGTCTCTCACTGTGAACAACCTGTGTACACAGGAGGAAGCAGTTTTTCACATAAACTACCTAGAACTCCTCGCCATTTGGTAGGCTCTGAGGTCTTTCGAAATGTTGCTGTCAGGCATGGCTGTCCAAATCGCATCGGACAGTACCACTGCGATAGCCTATCTCAACAACCAGGGAGGCACGAAATCAAAAAACACTCTTCTACCTGGGCAGTGGAACTGTGGGAATGGTGCTTGGAGAGACACATTTTCTCCATTGTAGTCCACATTCAAAGCAAACTGATTGTCTTAGTCGACGGGCTAAGCAGGCTGAGCTCCATGACTCACGAATGGTAACTGGACAACCAAGTGTTCCAGTCCATTTGTCACCAGTGGTGGGGGGTTCGGGATGTTGACCTCTTTGCTTCGGAAACAAACCACAAGTGCCCAAGATACTGCTCCACAGCAGGAATCGGGCTAGCCTCCAAAGGCGATGCCTTCATGAAATGTTGGAATTTGCGTTATCTTTACGCATTCCCTCCGTTTCTACTCATCCAGAAAGTCCTAATTTGGATGCTCCATCATCAAGCTCGAACAATTCTAATTGCACCAGCGTGGCCAAGACAGCCGTGATATCATCTTATACTTCAGCTGTCTTCACAATCGCTCACGTTACTGGATTCTCCATTGCTGCTCCAAACGGAGAACGTCAACTCCTCCACTCTGACCTGCCCAGCCTGCATCTCACGGCGTGGAGGATAAGCCCAGATTGGCAAAAATACTCAACATGAGTAGGAGGCCCTCCACATGGAGGTCCTATGCATCTAAATACAAAGGGTTTCATGCCTTCCTTGACTCCAAACTGGTGAGCCCAAACCGTGACAGCCTCCAGGAAATTATGGAGTATTTACTCCATTTGGCAGGGACTGGCACGTTGTGGCACACTCTCCAGTGGGCTCCATAGCTTTCACGGCATTCAGGAACCAAATGGTGAAAAGGTTTCTAAAAGGCCTCTGTAATGCTTTTCCACCTGTAAGGACTCTGGCCGCACAATGGTCCTTATCCATTGCTCTGACTGCGCTTACCAAAGCTCCATTTGATCCTCTGGCTTCTGCCGACCTTCGTCTTCTGACATGGAAAGCTGCCTTTCTGGTGGCCATCACATCTGCCTGAAGAGCATGTGAACTTACCGCACTTCATGCGGATTCACCGTTCACCAAATTCTTTAATGGCCAGGTTGTTCTCTATCCAGACATCACCTTTCTCCCTAAGGTTGTCTCTGAGTTCCATTTGGGACAGTCTATTTCCCTGCCAACTTTCTTTCCAAACCCAACTTCGGACCAAGAAAGAGCATGGCACGAGCTTGATGTAAAAAAGACTTTATTGTTTTACATCAGCAGGGCAAGGGAATTCAGAAAGACACAAAACCTTTTTGTGGCGTATGGAGGGAAGTCCAAGGGAGAATCCATCGTATAACAGAGGTTCTCCAAATGGGTCTCGTCATCCATCTCGCTTACGAGATTGCTTCTCTGCCACCGCCTCCTCATGTCAGAACACATGCTACCAGGACTGTTGCCACCTCCACTGCCTTTCTGGAGGGCGCGCCAATCGAAGACATTTGTAAGGCTGCCACCTGGTCCAGACCTTCTATATTTGTCAAACATTACTGGATGGGCACCAGAGCCATTACAGATGCCAGACTTGGCCGTGTCATCCTTGCCAGAGGGCTCCAGGCTCCACACCCATAAGAGTCCATCCTGCCTACCTGACGTGACCATGTGTGTGTGACTGTGGATTCATCTAATCCGGCTGTCTGCCTAACATGTAAGTGTGAGTTTGCTAATCTCCCAAAAGTGGGGATTCACAGAATACATGAAGGAGAAAGTTAAGTTGTACTTGCCAGTAATAACTTTCGTTCTTCAAGTATGTATTCTGTGAATTCACACTTTCCCACCCTTCCTCCCCACTTGAGCTGAACGGATGAGATAACTTATTTTTATCCTGTGCTTGGCTTAAATATTAACTGAGGAAAGAGCGTGAAATGGCGCCATAGGGTGGGCGGCCCTAACATTCAAACTTTTATCCAATTAGTTTGAAAGCTCTGGTAACGGCTCTGCGCAGGCGCAGAACCCAAAAGTGGGGATTCACAGAATACATACTCGAAGAACAAAAGTTATTACTGGTAAGTACAACTTAACTTTTTCTGAGTGCTTTCTGGGAGTCATGGTCTTGCTGCCCTTTAAGCTCTGTGAAAGACACATGTCAAGAAGTTTGGTTCCCTGGAAGCATTGGGGCACCTTTAAAAAATGAAAGCAAATCAGCAATAGGACGTAATGGCCAGGGAAGCTGATGGTACAGATTTTTTTTAAAAAAACCTTTTCTAGAGGGACAAAACCGACAGGTGTGCTGATTTGGGATTATGGACTATAGTTCTTGAAAATTTCTGAGAATTGTGGTCAAAAACATGAAAGAGCACACCCCTAATTCCAAAATATCTTATAATAGAGTCCCTGTGGTGTAGTGTTTAAACTGCAGTAGGCAAAATTGTTCTCATAATCTGGGTTTGATGCCATTGGGCTCAAGGTTGACTCAGCCTTCTATTCTTGCAAAGTCAGTAAAATGAGTACCCAGCGTATTGGGGCAAGATGCTTGTGAACTGCCCAGAGAATGTTCTAAGTGCTGTGGGGCAGCATATAAATGTAGTTGCTATTGCTAATACCAAATTCTAGAAGTCTTAAAGCCATGTCTCCACTTGTATTGGAGATCAGGGCAGGGGGTTTAATTATTTTTGTGTACAACTTTCTAATGAAACTTACATTAATTTTGATGCTTGAAAATGTGTAATTAATAAATATAAATATGTAAACAAACTGCTACATCTTTATGTACCCAGATCACATGTATACTTATTACCTGAGCAGTAGGAACCATAAATTATAGAGAGAAAGTGAAGACTTTACAGTGGAAGATACAGTAGCAAGGATTAATAGCATATTTGGACTTCAGGTTTAACTTGACAACAACACTGAAAACATGGGACTCTTAAATAGTGCAGTCTGTAGCAGGTTAATTGTGTCAGAGTTGTATAAAAGGAAATATTTAAAGCTTCATCTCAAGGGAAGCTCCAGTTCACCAGGATAGCAGATACAGCATGATTCTTTCTAGTATACCCAAAGTGTATCAGATGTCACCAACAGAAGATAAGCACCAGATAACAAGCAACAAAACCCTATAAATTCATCCCCTAAAATGGCTATCCCTCTAGGAGCAGGGTATGCAAGAATTATATTTTAAGCTTACAATGGTTTTGCATAATAGTCTTCATATTTTGCATGTTAAATGAGCAAATGCTTTTAACCCAGGATAAAAGAGAGACTTTGATATGAATTTATTTTGATAGTTTCTAAAATTCAAATATTTCCTTAGAGAAATGAGCAGAAGGATATTTGGAAAGGACTTCTCCACTTTTTTTCTTTCTTAGCCATCACATCTTTAAATGTGTAATGCATAAATTGGTGGGAATAGAAACATGCATGGGATAATGTTATTGTGAGCAGCATAACAGCTCATATTGTTACAACATCACAATAAGTTATATGAAAAAAGCAAAGGAAATTCTTAATCCATCAGAAGGTTGAGCTTCATTCAAAAATGTGTGTACACCAACAAATATCAAGCAGAAGTAATTTCAGAAGCCATAGTTGACCCTGGAATATTTGTATGTGCATGAAAACAACAGGAAGAATATGAAGAGATTAAAATAAAGAGTGAAGCAACTCAAGGCTACACTGCCTGCTTTTAAATGTTATTCAGTTGCACAAATGGGTTAATACTGTGCTTCGCATCCTTTGGGTATTATTATTATTATTATTATTATTATTATTATTATTATTATTATTATTATTATTATTATTATTATTATTATTATTATTATTATTATTATTAACTTCCATTTACAGTATATCCCACCCATTTGGATAACCCACTGCTCTGGGCAGCTAACAACAACACATTAAAAACACATAATAAATCACCCAATAAAATAAAAATTCCCCAAAGCACCAATCAGCTAATGTACTGACTTAAGCTTCTGGTAATTGAAGTCCAAAAAACAAAGGTTGGGAAACACTGGGTTAATCACTATGCATGTGCAGAACATTCGGAATATTCCATAGTTTTGAGGGAGCCCCAAGCTCCTCCTACCTCCTCTTTTTCTGCTTCCCACCCAGCCTGTTCTTTTTCTACCACCATAGCATTCAGACCTCTTCGTCATTTCAGAGTGCCTCTCTTTGATATCCACGTGAATCTATTTACCCTTTTTGTATATAGTTCATTTGTCTCTCCTTCCTTATTGTTCTTTTTAAAAAAACAATGCAAAAATACTATTTTGTTCATTAGCATTTTATGGCCTCTTCAGCCCCCTTTAAGAGGTACAAGGACTGCAATAACAAGATCCCTCTTAAGGACAACCATTCTAAGTGCCTCCCTCTACTGCTTGGGTGAAGGCCATCAGACTCAAGCCTTTTCTATTTGTAAAAAGCTTAACTAGAGTAGCATTAAGAAACCATGAATCATGATTAAAGTTACATCTCTGGCAGAAGTCACTTCATGCCGTGGATACTTTATCCATAGGTGTTAGATCTTTACCGTCTATTTGTAAGTTAAACCCAAAGTGGGAATAATTTAGGCTTCCCTACTGAAGCCTAGATCAGAGGAACAGGCCCCACAAGCTTCAAAACTCAGTACCCCACATCAAGATAAACACTTAGCACTATAGTTTGGACACTAGACAGAAATTGGACACACCATTTGGCCATACAGTACAGTCCTCTGTTGTGCAGTAACTCCCATCAGCCAGTAAGTGAGCTTGTTACTCACCCATTGGTGTGATTTCACAGTGACCATGAAAGAGGAGGACAGGTTGCTTATCTGTAACTGCTTCTTTGAGTGGTCACCTGTGAATTCAAACATTCTGCCCATCCTCCCCTTGGTCTGTCATGCATTGCTATTTTCAGCAGTCGCAGTGCTAGAACTGAGAGTTGGTTTGGTATGAAGCACATTAAGAGAGGTAGGAGAAGCCAGGGCTCCCCTCAAAGCTCTGGAATGTTCAGAATGGTCTGCATTAATTAACCCATTTGTGAGACTTCACAGGTGACCACTCAAAGAATCACAGTTAACGGGTAAACCTGTTTTTTTGCAGTAGAGTTACTCACATTTTTGCGGGATGGCTGTCTTTTACACTTGCTGTCACATTCAAAACAACTACTGCTATACAGTTATCACCAAGGAACACTTCATTGAGATAAGGTTCATTTTTTATAGCTGTGCAGTTCTCTCACTCATAGCAGTGCATCTTGCCTTCTGTGATTTTACTAACATATCAGTGGTTCTTGGTCTATTAGTAAGCATCTGTGCCATTGATCCCATTTATACAAGGTACCTCTTTCTAAATAAAGGTTCTAAGAAAATCAGATTGATTTTTAAGAATCTATATGAATACCTTACATGTTCTAAAATAACACCTTTTCAGCCAAAAATCTAAATGACATTAAAAGCTTACATTATTATAGATAGAACTGCTCACTATTTTGTTTTATAAAGTGGAGAAAAAAGAAGTGACACCTATAGGAAGACCATTCAGTTTTAAGATACAGTACTGACAAAATAATTTCATAAAAATAGTTCTCTTTGTGTCCTCATCTAGATGTTTTTCATGGATTATTGAGCAATGAAAGTTACCAAACAGAGGGCTTTTCATATTAAAGAATAATTGCAGTTATAACATCTAAAATCCCATTCAAATAAATAGTGGGGAAAGCCAGGTTGATAGATTTATCCCAAAATATTCATTGTTTTTTGCCAACATTTTCCATTAAAATTGAAGTGTTTTACCTAACTAGAATGTGTAGTTGTGACTAAAGTTGTTTGCAGCTCTTGATAATATATTAATTTAGAAAACTTCTCGTAATCCCTATTCTTGTAGTTCAGGTTGCAAAAAGCTAACTGTAAAAGTTAATACAACTGTAACTACTCCCTTAAAGCATTTACCAGTAAGTCATAAAAGACTATGGCCTGTTACATACATTATTTTAGTGGCTTAGCTCTCATCACAAATTAAAACTCTTTAATTACAAACCAGACTATAAGCAATTCCTATGGTTCCATTGGGACTTGCTCTTATTGAATAAACATTTTGAAGCTTAGGGTCAGTGTTTTCCATTTCTGCCATATTCCCACATAAATCCAGTTATTAACTAGGATAGTTTGCTTAAAGTTTATGTATGTGAGATGTTATACTTTGTATCAAACAGTAAAACTTACTGTTGGCTACATATTTGATACTAAGTTTTATGTAGTAGCTCTTATAGATATCAGTTTTGAAAAACCCAACTTTATTAATTTTTTCAGGAGATAAATCTCCCCCTAAACTTGAACCATCAGATGCATTTCCTCTTCCTTCAAACTCGGAGACTAATTCAGAGCCACCAACCCTCAAACCAGTAGAACTCAATCCAGAGCAGAATAAACTTTACAAAAGAGTAAAATTTGACAATGAATTGTATAGTACTTCAATTCAGAAAGAAATAAACGGACACACTCCAGAACATTTACTTGACAGTAATCTAAGTGATTCGACCGTTTCTGCTGTAGCTGAGTCATCAACTGATGTAAACAGACGTACATCAATTCTCTTCTGCAAATCGAAAAGTGTAAGCCCCCCAAAGTCTGCAAAGAACACTGAAATCCAGCCAACTTCTCCACAGCTAGGGACCAAAACCTTTTTGTCTGTAGTCCTTCCAAGGTTGGAGACACTACTGCAGCCCAGGAAAAGATCAAGAAGTGCATGTGGAGATTCTGAGGTGGATGATGAGTCCCCTGTAAAGCGTTTGGACACAGGTAAACATTTACTTTTGTTTTCTTTTTGGAACTAACACGGATAAATTAACTATCATATTAAAAGGAATCTACATTCAGTTGGTAGCTTAGAGATGCAAGATTAGTTTGCATTCTGATATATTTTCTAGTATTCTGTGGATTTGTTTTATCCATGTTGTCCAAACTTGTGAGTTTGCTATAATAATTGTATGTAATCTGCTGCTTTTTAAATCAAAGGTCAGATTGTTCTGAAAATATTTTCCTATCAATCAATGTTTCATATTTGTCGTCATGTATGTGCCTGTTTCTAATAATAAGAATTGTTTTATGCTTAAAAGATGACTTTGCATTTAAATTCAAAGCCACACAAAGATTTTTGAGAAGTATTTTCCTTGTGCAGTTTTTAGAATCAGGCATTTTTACTTTATAGTTGTTTCCTTAAAAATATTTATTTATTTATTCCACTTGTACCCCACCCATCTTGGGAGGTCTTCCCCACTCTGTATGAGTTCAATCCATGTTATTAATTGAAAAGAAGATAACCTGATGGTTCCATTTATGAAGGTTTGCACAGAGATTTATGATTTTTATAGCAGCTAGTTATCGTATCAAATTTCATGTATGCTGAGAAACATCTTTGTATTTAGTTCAGTATTTAAATTCATTGATCCTAGCAGAAGGCATGAAGCAACATATATGCATCAGTGGCTCCAACTCTTAAATAACAATTACAGTGTTAGAATTTATGTGTTGTTAAAAACTCCTGTATGTTCAGGAGTATTCTGTATATTGAAATTGCTTTTGCTCCATTGATTTATGTACACACTGAAACATGTTTTCAGAATGTTTGGAACTGCATTTTATGTGCATACTGAGTTTTACTGGGTTAAACATTTATGGTTATTTCTCTTGAAATAAAAGGAGTTGCATCGTGGGATGTAATTGTACTTATTTAGGTGAAGATTCCTATTTATAGATGCATGGAATGAAAATACTTAAAACTTTTTTAAAAATTCAAAATGTGTGCTAAATCTGTTCACAAAGTGCAGGGCATACTGAGCAGCTCAAGATAACGTTTCCTAGTTTGTATATATGCTTTGCTATTTAGAAATTTATGTACTGACAGATCACAAACATGAAGAGACTTGCGAAACAAAATACTAATGTCAAGTAGACTGGTCAGTGTATATATTTTCTTTTTTCATTTTTTAATTTATGGGTCTTCAGTGTGGGTACTGCTACTCGACTGCAACTCGTATCAGTGTGGGTATATCCAGATTAAATATAGATTCTTCACTTACTTACATTTTTTTTCTTTGGCTAAATATATTATGAAGATGATAAAGCCCAGATTATCTCCTTATAATTGCTGTCAAATTGCCATCATGGAGATGAACACTGATGACTTTCTGTTAGTGGAGTTTCAGTACTCTTAATTTAGTTCACAATTTAAGATTAAAACATGAGAGATCAATAGATCATTTTTTCAGACCAAAAACTATGTTTTTAAATACAGTTTAAAAAAACACCAAGGTTTAAAAACTAGATTTTCAATGTAAAGACTAAAACACTTTAGAAGTCCCTCAGATGAAAAGTATCAATAGCAAGGAAGCAGGGAGGGGTCACTACCAGTTGTAGTCTGGATTATATAGCAGTCAGACATGCTTCAGATGGTCAGAGACACTGGAACAGCCTTTCGACAAGACCTCAGAGCATGCAGGATTTATGAGATGGAGTATTCCTTCCAGTATCCATGACCAAGTGTGTATTAAATAGTACTTTGCATGGGTTTAGGATAAAAGAGGTAGCTGACTTGCACTGAAGTTTGAACTGCAAGAGTTTGAAATTTGGGCTGGTTATTTTAAACTGTCTTCAATGGTGGGGCACTGTAGAGTGGATTAATGTAGATTAAGGCAGGGGAGGTATCGCCTCCCTCCTGCATTCTTTGTATGTTTTATGATTTAAAAATGGACCACATGGCTAATTTCCTTTGTTTTGCCTAAAGCAAAGGATGACAGTGTATGGCTTGTGTAGACATAGTTGCTGCTATGTTGTCCCTTATGCTCCAGTTTCTTGGGTTGCAACATGTGTATATAAAAGGAGTATGTATGTATGAGAAGAGAAGGCCTGATGTCATAGCCACTTTAACTATTTTTAGAGTAAGAGAGAATATTGGGTCAATGTATGCAAACTGTATATTATTGTTCTGAACATTGTTTAAGCTCCATTTGACACATTTGCATAACAGGGCTGTTTTGGCTTCACGTAATTGAGCAGGCAGCTTGAGGTTAAATATAAAATATCTGAGAAATTTATGTATGTAATGTGTTAAGCAGTTTTATTGGTTTGGAAAGGTAAAACAAACAGTGATAAGTTACACTTTTCCTCTCTGACTAAAGTCTCGAACTCTACATGATGTCCAGGTAACAGTTAGCTCAAGTAAGCCTGAGTTGCACCTTCAAACAATCCTGTCCGGAACTATGCTTGTGGCACTAGCCAACCAGAAGCTTCTGTAAAACCCAGAAGAAATGGATGATAGACTAACCTTTAGTATACACATCTATGACACATATTTAATAATTGTGATAACTCGAGTCAGTGAATCCTATGATTGTCTGATGTTATAGCTGTTTTGCCTTCGTATGTTTTGCAATTCTGCAGTCAAGACTTCAGTTGATGTGGTTGTAATAAATACAAGTTATTAACTGTGATTGATTGTTGAATGGCCAGAATATATGGTGTTTACCAAAAGCAAGTTAGTCATACTTCAGTACCACTTAAATTACCACCAGCACCCTATTGATGTTCCCATAAGCTTTGTGTAGCGTGTCACTGCTAATTGTGACTGAGCTATGAAGGCTTCCCTCAGTTGCTTGACTCAGGCGACCAGTTGTGCACTTGAAACATGTCATGTCATCTTGTCAATTAGTCAAAATTAGCTGTGGCAAGTCATGCAAACTTATTCTAAGACTGGTAGGACTCTGCTTAGTGTGTTTTAGGTTGTAGTTATTTTAGCAGGACCTAATTTCTGCTGTGTAGCTCTGGCTCCAGTCTACTACATCCTACCATTTGGATTGATTTATTTAGAATGCCTCATATTGTAAATTAAATTGGCAGAATATTTCATAATTTGTTCCAACTGGAGGTGCTATTTTGACCCACAGTCAACAGAGGTGGAGTCCTATATCTAGCTTTTCACCACAACATTTCCCACTGTAAACGTAAGGCTATTATTTATTGGATAATAACTATAAAGTTAAGCGTTTTAAATAGTATTTTGCCAAGAGAGCCCAGTCCCTGATGTGTTACCAGCAGGTGCTTTCATCAAAATCCTATCCAGTTGTCACCTTACCCAGGGAGGTTCAATATGAATTGAATACTTTTTTGAAAAAAGATGCCACAAGTTTAAACAAAATCAGGAGTTGTTCCACAGATGTTAGATTTACTACACTGATTTATTTATGGTCATCAATATCCTTTCCTACCATACACAGGAAGCATATAAGGAGAACAGGGTCTCTAACCTACTTGTTGTGTGAGGAGGCCTCTGTTTTGAATTTAGAAACTGCAGATAAAAAATCTGATCCCAGAAGGCAGAAGAAGTTAAACTTACTTGTTAGGTTTCTGTGTTTTTCTCACAGTAGATGAGGGACTCTCCATGGACAAGTTGCTTCATGGATGTCTGCTTTCCATTACTGTATACCCAGCCTTGGTTTCAAACAACATTTGAAGCATGGTTAGGCATTGTTAAATTCACTTTTTCTATCATTTCCCATGGATAAATCGGTGGTGGTGGGTTGTTGTTGTTGTTGTTGTTTTTGTTAGATAATAAGTTAAACATTAGTATATAAAGGATGGAAAGGTTTTTGTGTGGCAGTAAAATGGTATAGGAAAATAACCTCACAATTATTGTTTAAAAAATATACAAGGGTACAGGTGCGGTGAACAGAGAGATATTTCAGGTAGTGGTTAGAGTCTGCAATAAATGTTTTAGTATAGGAGAGTTAAATTCTTGCAAAAAATTGAAAGGAAGATGGGTTATAATCCCAGCTAAGAAGTATCATCTTTGGTATTGGTTAGTTATATTATTTGCACTGGAATAAAAAAAATGTTTAAAGCTTTTTTATTTGTGTGTTTCTATTCAAAAATCTTATATACAGCTTTGCTTTAAAAACTAAAGGGAAACACCTTAAAACTAGAAACCTATAAAATCCTTGGAAAATATCAATGAAGTAAATGGTTAAATGCTTTCCTCTTTGGCTTTTGCTGTAGTTTTCAAAGTACTCTCTGTCTTTTTGTAGACTGATAGTGTAATAAGATTGCCCAGTTTTCCAATCAATGTTCTGCGCAGGCACATAAACCTATAGTGGGGATTCACAAACTATACGAAGGAGAAAGTTCGGTTTCACTTACCAGTGATAACTTTCGTCCTTCAAGTTTGTGAATACACACTACCCACCCTGCCTCCCCTCTTGAGCTGCATGGATGAGATCATTTGGTTTATCCTGTGCTATGCTTAAGTATGGAACTGATGATCAGGTTGTTCCCTAAACTGGAAACATTTTTAGTTGGAAACTTTGAAAATGTTAATGCGTCAAATTGCAAATGCTAGCAAGACTGTTCTGTGGATATATCCCCAGAGTAGAAGAGCCAAATTCTTTCAGCAATTTTTTGTATGAAATGGTATTATGGGAAATGGTAAGATGATTCCAGAAAGAAGCAACCAAATGCGCACTATTATAAACAAATCCCATCCTATTTTTTCCTTGGTCCTACTTGTTAAACACTCCATGGTAAAAGTAAAATTTTAAAAAGTATTAAACAATTTTATAGTTAGTTAAACCTAGGATTAGAACTAAAAATTCTTTTTTCCATAGGTACTGAAAAATATTCAGTAATGTCTTGCAATCTTTTACACACATTCAACACTCATGTCTACAAGATGCTTTCTTGGGCTTTCTTTACTAAGCTCTTTCTTCACTTTCAAGGCATCTTCATGGTTGATGTTGACTTCTGAGTACAGAAGCATGTGTATAGTAGGGTTTAAAACTTTCAGGATAAATTAAACTTCTTTCAGTGGAAGGAATTTTTGTGACAAAAGCAGCCAGTGATTTTTATTAAAAGTGTCCCCTTGCTCTTTGCTGCTGCTTTAAATAATGAGCAGTTCATTTGAAGTGAGACTTTCAGTCTTCACTTTCAGATTTTACATTAAATATGACTAGTAGAATACATGGATAGTTTGTGTAGCTTCTGCTAATCATGCTCTGAATACTGCTGGGAGGAGGGCTTACTTATTTAAAGCTCTTTTTCCTTTTAGTGAGACTAAATGGCTTTTTCACTGTCTTCCAGGTTCTCATATTAACTAATATGCAAGTATTTATCTATTTGGATCCTAATTATTTTCTGTTATCCTGAACACGGAGTGGAATTCAATGTAATGATCATTTTGGAACGCAGAAAGACAATTACATTTCAAGTAATTATTTTGGAACATGTTGGAGACACCAGCCATCCTTAAAACAAAATCAGTATCTTGAACACTGTTGGAGGAAGTCTTTGATATATATGAACCTATGCTCTTCATTCAGTATATTCCCCCATCTCTGTAAGTTATAAAGATGTATGTTACAATCTATGTGACACAAATTGGTCGCAGTTATACCAATCCCCAGAACTTTTACCTCACATGTTCTCCTTGTGGGTTGATTGGTTAAGAATGCACCTTTTCATCTCCATTCCTCTGCAAACCAATCTAATCTTCCCCTGGTCAGGATTTAGACTTCCTAATACATACACCAAATATGGTAACTATGTAACTTAGTTTCACAAAATATGTACCTCTGTGTAGTATGTAATGAAACCTAGACTGTAATAGATACTAAAACATACACAATTTCACACCTATACATGATTTTATATAAGCCCTGGATAACAAAGTTTTTGTGTAGTCTATGGTGCCTCCATTTGATCAATGAAAATTGCTCATTTCCTGAAAACCTTAGGTAATATCTAAGTAAACCAGAAAAATCCTAGGGGGTTTGAGTTATATAAAAAGCAAATTAGTTAATTTTAATACTTAAAGAGAATGGGCATTGAATTTTCTAAAGTCAGTGGGGTTTAATGCAGTTTTATTTATACTTCAGATCACGCCTATTAAAACTTGTGGTCTTTAAGTTACTCTTGAACATTGATTTCTATGAGTTTGCTCTAGGTACAATATTTTTCAAGCGGATACTTTTTCTTACCTTTTCAAATTTATAATAATAGTGTTCCTCATATACGTACCTGATTTTCTTTACTATATGCCCTTTCAAGATTCCTTCATTCTGTTTTTGAGAGTTCAGAACATTTATTTGTTGGGCACTCATGATAAGCATCAATTTTATATTTAGGTTTCTGATCAGAATGAAGTTGTATTAATCAGTTAGTGCACTATATCTTGTATTTCCATAAGCTGATAATTATGTAAGTTACTGTGGGCTGATGTTTTATAAATAAAAGCCTTGTTCATTGGAAATTGAATAGTTTTGAACTGGGTTTTTGGCTGTAAGCTTTGATAGGCATTTAGGATCTGAAATGCCATAATGCTTATTGAATCAGACTAATATATCCTCTTTTTTCAAAGTTACGTATCAAGAAATCAAGGGTTCTTTGTTAATGTGATGCTTGAATAATTAACAGACATTATAAAGTAAAAGGTTTTGGGAAATTTTGCCTTTGAAAATAGTGCTAGCCTTCTAAAGGAAATTTTAGGGTGAATTGGGGGGGACCCTCAAATATAGAGAGGTCTGAGTATGGATTCTCAGATTTACCTTTGTCCAGCATGACATCCCTGTAATTCCTGATATTACTTGAAAATTTTGATGATATGCATCGCCTACTTCCCATCATGATCATTAATTATTTTTGCTGACTTGTTTGTAGAAACAGGTTTATACAAACCTAGTTTGATACTCTCAAACTAGGACCTGTATCTGTTCTCAGTAAGATTTATTATACCTAAATGATTTATTTGAGTTTCAGTATACATGCATGTATTTTTGCATGTATTAAATTGTGGGATGATTTGGGTTATACAACTTCAGTTGGCTGTGACTGAAGTACATTTGCCTGTGAACAAATGTCTAGCTAGGTTGCTAGTTTTGGTTTCAAATATTTTACATTTTGCATAGCTAACAATTCACTATAAATCATATACAGTAGGTAATGATCAAATATTAAAGGCATTTGATCTGTTTAAAGCCTAGGTTCTTGAAAATGCAGAGTTGGCTCCTTCAGATTCACCTTCCCATCCGTGCCCTCTATGTTGTGGGCAGAATAATTTATTATTTCCGATTCTGTTGCATTTATGTTTAGCTGTATAATTCTGATATTTTTCTCAATTCAGTTTATTCAGTTTTGGAGGACGATGATGATGATTTTACTCACGTGAATATTTAATCCTATAATTACTATTTCTAATCATTTCCCCCTGGGGTTTGTGCCACATGTTTTCTGTTTTGAATCATGGAATCATCAATGCCTACGCACTATGACATAGTATGTATTCAAATAATTATGGATAGGAATTGTTTTAGTGTGGAAGCTTCAGGAAACATTTTCAGGTAACATGGCACAAGCTATTAAATGTTGTCTTTCATACTGATTTCCCAGGTTCCAGCATATTCTGGTATGCTCCTAAGTGTGCCCTTAATAGCGAAACAGATGTCTGAACCCTTGAATAATATACTAACCTGTGCCCAGTTTTGAGTCATATAGTAAAATACTTAACTAATGAATAGGTAATAGGGGATTCTGGCATTGCTTCCTCTTGTTGCCTCAACACATTTTTCTTCCATCAGAGTGTGAAAATGTTGAAAAATCATAGTATGAAAAATTATTCATAGGTTCCCCTGGACCTTTCTTTCATAGCTGGTTCTCTTCTCTTATTGCAGCAGGTTCATAATACTGTTGGATTGACTACTGTACTACAACATTGCAATATCCCAGTCTTTATTTTCTTCATTATGTATAGTAAACAAAACAGTGGGAATCTCTTATTTTAAACTCTGGGGATAACATAATTCTGCACTTAGTCTGGTCACCACAGGAAAATCAGCAATCTTCATCAGACTCTCCCAACTACTACACAAATAAAATAACAAGATTAAAACCAAGAACTGTTTGTATTATTGACTTGTCCAGTCTTATGCTTGGCTTCTGTACAGTCCTACATATAGGATAGTACAGTGATACCTCATACAACGTCCAAACTTGGTTCCACAAGTTTGAACTTTTTACAGATTTGGACTTTGTATGAGGCATGCAAAATCCTAGCTGCAATGCCTCATACAACGTCCAAATCCTTGCCACAATGCCTCGTACAACGTCGTTTCCATAGAGATACATTTTACTGTAATAGCACAGACTTCAGGGCAAAGTCAAGAAAACAGACAAGAAACTGACAGAACTTTAAGAAACCATTGTCTAAAGGCTAAATACATTACAAAAACACGTCAAACAACCCTGATTGTTCAAGAACCTGAAGAATGCTGCAAAAATCCCAGGAATGCTTCTAAAAATTCTGACGAAAAAAATCCAAAATCGTGCTCAAAACCACTCCTAAACACTCTTTGCCTCATGCAAAACCCACAAGAGCAATGCACACATGTGTCCTGCCTTTTATACTTCTCAGGCACAATGCAACCTGGGGAAAACCCCAATGCCTCATACAAAGTCGCAGCGACTTTGTATGAGGCAACTTTTTTCAAGGAATTAGGCGATGTTGTACAAAGCTTACTTTGTATGATGTATTACTGTATGTGCAAAGAACGCCATCACCATTTTCTAAAAGTACAATGACCCAGATGTAGGAAGAGCAACTTTCCATTTTGTCTGATTAGCTGTATGAGTGTCTTCTCTCTAGTCAAAATGGCTTACGTGCTGTATTTACTCAAATGCTGCAATTTTTTACTTATAAGTTCTCAAAGCATTGACTTACAAGATTTTAGTTTTGTTTCAGACTTGATTTTACAATATTTGGATTATTTTAGAATCAGTACTGTTTGATAATGATCCTTTGACCTAACTTCCTCTTTTTTCACTGGTGTCTACACAATTTTGTTGTTGTTGTGATTGTTCTACATTTCCCTTAATTATTTAATATATCTTGTATGTTACATCTTATTCTTGTAGATGTTACATTTTTAGCAGAAATTAGAACATGTACCTGAATTTATATTGAAACATCTATTGCACTTATAAGTTATTATTTTTTGTTAACCTGTTAGGTCTTTCAAATGGTTTTGGAGATGGCAATAAAGAATCTGAATCAGATGATACTCCAGGGAGAAAAGTTGAACCTCGTCGCCGTTGTGCATCAGAGTCTAGTATATCTTCAAGTAACAGCTTGTTATGTAATTCAAGGTAAACATGCACTGTTTTTAACTCAAGTTAAAGTTTGATCATAATATTGGATGTAAACTACTGATTGGGATATTCCCACTGTAGGAACAGATAAGAGAAATGTGTATGTGCCTTCTGAAAATATATGTTGGAGAACTAAGAAACCCTCTTGAATATGGTGGGAGTTATGGGTGGCTGTAACAATGAAAGTCATTATACCTCATTCACAGCAAGGAGGCTGTGCTGGATTGGATCCTTTCTACAAATGGAAGGAAACCCTGGAAGCAGAAGAGCAAGATAAGCTCCGGTATACAGGCTATAGTTTAAAATTAAAAACAACAACACTCTTAACTGTCTGAATTGGATATGAAACAGTATCTGTTTTGGCTGGCTTCTTTGGTGAGGTAGTTCAATTGGACAGCTCTACTGTAGCATTAATTTGTAACAATTCTGAAATGTAAATACAGTAAAACCCCGACTTATGTAAAATTTGACTTACATAAGTTTTTTTTGTGGAAACTGTGTCCCGATTTACGGGTGGAAATCAATTTACGTAAGGGGTTTACTTGCGTCTAGAGTTTAGAATAGTGCCACTGCCATTTTAAATGCTAAAATTCCACCCCGCGCTACCCGCCCCCACCACCAGAAGTTGCAAGACATCACTTACTGTGGAGGCAATTGGAGGCAGCACTGACGATTGCGGCAGTTTTGCCATGTTTTTGAGTCCCCACTGCTTCTATGGGCACTGGGAGAGCATATCTGTTCGGTTCTGCTGTTCGTCTGAGACTTATCTGGGTCGCGGTTTGGCTGGGAAGCATGTTCATTGCCAAACTGCTGCATCCCACTGTTCGTCTGAGGCTTCTCCAGGGCATGGTTTGGTTTGGAACACACTTCCCAGCCAAACCAGGCCCCGGAGAAGCCTTGGACGAACAATGGAACCGAACGGATATGCGGGGGGAACTGTCCCAGTCCCCATAGAAGTAGTGGGGGAAGCGGCAGCGCTGGTGGCAGCAGTGGTTCCCGCTCTCCCGATGGGCAGGAGGAAGCAGCAGCAGCATGCAAAAGGTAGGGAGATCGTTACATTTACATTCTGTTTTTCCCCTTATTTACGTAAATAAATGACTTACCGTATATACTTGAATATAAGCCGACCCGAATATAAGCTGAGGAACCTAATTTTGACCTGAAAACCCATGAAAATAGATTGACCCAAGTATAAGCCGAGGGTAGGAAATGCAGCAGATGCTAGTGAGTTTCTATAATCAAAATACATGAAAATATGGTAAAACTAATTAAATTCTTGGCACATCTCAATCCAGCATGGTTTTGGGACCCTCGTGGTCATTGACCTGAGTATAAGCCGAGTCCCCTTTTGGGGGCTCATTTTGGGGACTTATACTCGAGTATATATGGTATGTAAATAGCTACGGAACGGACTTTCTATGTTTTTACTTTAGTCGTAGTTGTAAAAATTTTTTAATTATTGGTGTATTGTTACAGCAATTCAAATATTTCTAGTTTTAGCCTACCAAAATGTGGAAAAGGAAAACCAGCACTTATACGAAGACACACTTTAGAAGACAGAAATGAGCTGATATCCTGTATTGAAAATGGAAACTATGCAAAAGCAGCAAGAATTGCAGCTGGTAACCAACATTTTTATAAACACATAGGATAAATATCTGGCTACTTCTAGGGTGCCCTGTCTAAATATAAAATCTTTGTCCTCCTTAGCTATATTTTTCTGTGTTCAGCTGAATGGAGAGGGCTTCATATTTTGTGGTTGTCACTTGATACTCCCATTTCTTTGTAAAAAGATTTTTCAGCTTGCCCCTGATCTTAACATCTCTTTCTGATAAGTGTCTCAAAACTGATTATAGCAAATATAATCCCTCTCCTCAGCTATTTTTCTTTCATTACACTCTTTTCACATATCTACTATAGCTTATCTCTTGTCAATACTCATTGCTTGTTAAATTCCCATTATGTTTGTATTGTATTGTTTCTATGTTTATAATGTTTCCCATTCATAAAGTCATTGTCCTTTGTTAAATGTTCTGATGGTTTGTTGAACATTGATAATTGTTTTCTTTATCACAATTTAGCTGCTTTTCTTAACATTTCCTCTCTCACCCCTGCTTTTAGTTCTTGTTTTGTTAAATTGTTATACAGTAAATGGTAGAGCTAAATCAGATCCAGACACTTGGTATGGAACTTTCAAAAACAGATTTTCCTACAATAGCACTTCTGGACTCCTGATATTGTCCCACATTGAACTAAGGGAATGTGCAGAATGTGGAGGAACCTCCTGCATAGTAATTTAGTCTGCTCATCAGTAGACCCTCAACCTTCATAGCCCCTTCAAGGGAATGGAGACGGTCACTTTTCCCAACATTACTGCATGCACCTGAATCTGAACAAAGTCAAGATTTATGAATATGTGAATACTAAAATAATGCATTTTTTGTATTCAGCATAGCGCCCATGTATGTGTTTCTGATTGAATAAATTAATGTGAATAGTATCTTCAAAGATCAGTTGTGATTTCAGAAATATAACAGCGTCCCCAGTCTTACATAATTAATGGGTGTTAAACAAGAAAGTAATAAGACCCCTACTGGATACACTAAAAGCCTCTCTAGTCCAGCATTTTCTTCCTCTCAGTTTTTCTCATGCAATCCACAAGCAGAATATGAATGCAGTAGCACCCCACTCACATTGAGCTCATATTCATCACCAACTTGTGCTGCTTCTTCCCCTATGGCTTAGGGGAAAAAAATCTGTATTTTTGATAAGTTCAATTCGATGCCAGTGATGGTGAACCTTTTAGAGACCTAGTGCCCAAGGAGGCAGGGGAGATGGGTGGCAAGTATCATGTGTGCTGGTGACATCATGTGAGTGTGTGTATACCCACGAGATGTCACTGGCGTGCTTCAAGCTGCGCATGTGCACCACCGCCCCGGCAAGCCACCCCCTCAGACAAGCCATGACAGCCCCCACCCCACCCCAACAAGTGCTGTGCGGCCACACTGGGCTCCGGAAAAGCCTCCCAGGCTCCGGAAAAGCCACACGTGGCCTTTCCACCCAATTGACCTTCCCACCCCATGGGGCTTCCTAACCCCCATGGGCCTTTCTACCCCCTCGACAGGCCTTCCTACCCCCCTGATGGGTTGTCCTACCCCCAACAGGCCTTCCTTCCCATGATGGGCCTTCCAACCCCCACCCCGACAGGCCTTCCTACCCCCGGTACGCCTTCATCCCTAGTCGGGCCTCCCACACACACACAAGCGCTCCCCACAAGCTCCCATCTCCCAACCACAGCCTCCTGGCCAGAATTTCAGCATTCCCTCTTGATGGTATGCATGCAAAGAGTAAGGCTTCTATGTGCCACTTCTGACATGTGTGCATAGGTTCGCCACCACTGTCATATGCCATGCCAAACATGTTCTGTAGAGTATAAACCAGCTATAGAAGTACTCATAGTTGGCCAAAATACTCATAGTTGGCCAGAATCAGTAAAATACTGTATTAAAATAATAACTGGAGAGAGGTGAAAATAGATCCACAAGAACCAGTATTTGTGGGAAATGCCCTGGAAAAGAAAAGACAAAGATCACATTTACTCATTAATCTGTAGCACTTTTATGTAAAATTGAGAGTTCTGTGCCTACTTTCTCCAAACATGTTATTGTTGATGTAGTGGTTTGAGCTTTTTTTTAACCTGGTCAAGGTCAAAAGAGGCTGCTGATTAAAACTGATGCAAATCATAGAAGAGTTGCTTCATTCTAATGTTATCAAAAGGTGCCTACAGATTCTGTGTTCTCTACAAATGTGCCACCTGTGTATTGTATGTAAAACCTTGAGTATATGACTATGCTGAATAACTTTCTGAAGTCATTATTTCTTTTATTTTAGAAGTTGGACACACTAGTATGTTGATTTCAGCTGATGCTTCTAATTCTGTCCTTGAGCCTCTAAAAGTTGTCTGGGCCAAATGTAGTGGATATCCTTCCTATCCGGCACTGGTGAGTTAGCAATCCATTAGCAAAATCCTTGAGCCAAATCTGGCTGAAGAAAACCTGATGTTTAAAGAAATTTAACAAGCAGTAAACTTGTTTCCCATGCTTCTTTCTGGTTGTGTGCTTGGTAACGAGCCCAGGAAATAGGTACTTTCCCCTTGTGTGATTGTCTTTATTTGTTATGCCTTGCACTAGAATTCTGACCTTGATAATTAAAGTCAACATCAGTTAAAACTAATACCCAATATTAATTAAAACTAAAAATTATAAAACTATCTAAAAACGTCCATAAAACATCCCCAATCCCCTTAAAAAGAAGAACAGCTGGGCAGGGGTAAATAAGAACCCTGGGCAGGGCCAAATAAGCCAACAGGACTGGGTTGTGGTACCAATTGTACCCCACACCTGCTGGCATAGCCATGTTTTTAAGGCCTTCCTGAAGGGGAGCAACTCTACCTGGAGGCATGATTCAAGTGGCAGGAGGTTCCATAGGGCCGGAGCAGATACTGAGAAGGCTCTCCTCCTGGTCCCAGTGAGATGTGCCTCCCTGGCTGATGGGACCACCAGGGAGCCCCTATGGTCCGCTGTCATAGGACGGGTCAAAAACCTTGGGGTGATGCGGTCTCTTAAGTATCCTTGGGTGATGGCCCTTGGTGGATTAAATTCCACTTGAATCCATCTTGATGGAAAGCAGCAGTTTCATCAATACTGGCCTGGGGCTGAGGAGGATTTGCGTGCCAAAAGGGCTCAGGACCAGAAAGTGGCTCGTGGAGCTGGATAAGTGGTATGGGTGTCATGCTGCAATGCAGAAGGCAGATGAAAAGCCACTGTATTATATTCTCAGGACTGTCTTCATGGCTGATCGCCATGAGAATCACAAGTATTCAGATTCGGATACAGCAGCAGCAGCAGAAGAAGAATGTACAGGTATTGAAAACTGGACAGGAAAGAAAACTGACACAGAGAAAAATTGATTTATTTGCAATATGGTGATAAAGGAGAGCTCCTTGGACTGTCAGAAAGACAAATAAGTGTGATGTAGGTCAAATCAAGCTGGAACTATGGAAGCAAAAATGGCCCTGTCCTTTTTGGGCATAATGTGAACCACCTCGGGTAGTATTGGACACTAATTATGGTGAGATATAAATCAAATATAAATACAGTAGTACCTTATAGAATGATTTTAATCCGTTCCACGGGGCTCGTTGTTGCACGAAACAATTGCTATACGATACAAGCATCGTATAGTGATTTTCCCTATGGGAAACTACATTTTTTTGCTAAGTGGTTTTTCCCATTGAAAAATTGTTGTATGATTTTTTTTCCATAGGGAAAATTGCTATGCGGGATGCCATTTAAAAAAAAAACTAATTGTTAAGTGTTTTTATTGCGATATGGGGCAATTGTTGTATGAGGTTCCACTGTATTGTGAGAAGCGAAGACACATAGGAAATAGTAATGCTGGGAAACATTCAGAGCAACAGGAACACCAAATATGAGTTGGAATGAATGTGTAAAGTGAGCTACAGCCTTGAGTTTGCAAATGCTGAGCGGTTGGGGGGTGGGTTTTTAGGACAGGACATTTTGTAGGTCGCTCATTCATAAGGTCATCACAAGTTGAAGTTAACTTGATTACACATAACAACAAAAAACCCTAGTACAGTAAACCACCGGTTAATGACGTCTCTTGGTTCCCAATGTCGCGACGTTAACCGGGAAACAACGTTGTCCGGGAGGCACTTCCTGCTTTCCTTCACCCCCAATCTGGTTTTCCCCTTTAATATCAGGGGGTGGGGGTTGCGATCCCCCTTTCCACCGGGTCCCCTGGGTCCAGAAGGGTTGGGGGAGAGACCCCTTTTGCCCCTTCAACCCTCCCGGACCCACGGGACCCAGGAGAGGGGATCGAACCCACACGCCCCCTGATATGAAAGAGGAAAACCTGATCGGGTTTTCCCCTTTAATATCAGGGGGGGATGCGATCCCCCTCTCAGCCGGGTCCCCTGGGTTCGGAAGGGTTGGAGGAAAGAGACCCCTTTTGCCCTCCTGGACCCACGGGACCCGGGAGAGGGAATCGAATCCACACGCCCCTTGATATGAAAGAGGAAAACCTGATCCATGGTGACTGAATTTTTTTTACCCATTTCAGCTTCTCCGCCACCTCATCCACCTCTGGGAGGCTCAAGGGACCCTATCCACATTGTTTCTGACACCCCATGACCCTTCCGAGCAGTGCTGTAAGCCAAAACAGCAGGGAAATCTCCTTCGTCATCTGGAGGTTTTTTGTTGCAGCACTGCCTGGAGGGGTTGTGGGGTGTCAGAAACAACGTGGATAGGCTCCCTTGAGCCTCCCAGATGGGGCTGAGGTGTCGGAGAAGCCGAGATTGGTTAAAAAAAATCAGTCACCATGGAACTTTTTTCACCCACTTTGGCTTCTCCGCCAGCGCGGGTGCCTCTGTTAGGCTCCAGAGAGGCGATCCATGTTTCCGACACCCCGTGACCCCTCCGGGCGATGCTGCAAGGAAAAACTTCAAGCTGACGATTGAGTTTCCCCCAGTGTTTTTCTTTGCATCATCACCTGGGAGAGATCAGGGGAGGTCAGAACCAGCCCGGATCGCCTCCCTGAAGCCTAACAGAGGCACCCAGGCTCTCTGCCTACCCAGGAGTGTCTGGGAGGACCTATTCTGCGCTGTTCCTGCCTTCCTAGCACCTCTCTGGCCCGCCCAACAGCTGAGAAAAGTTGCGGCCGCCATCTTATTTTTTTATTTTTCAAAAACAAGATGGTGGCCGCAACTTTTCTTAGCTGTTGGGCGGGCCAGAGAGGTGCTAGGAAGGCAGCAACAGCGTGGGATAAGTCCTCCCAGACACTCCTGGGTAAGCAGAGAGCCAGACACAGGGACCTGAAAATGGCGATTTTTTGTCTCCAACCAGCGTGAACAGGTAGGAGACCAAACACGATCTCCCGGATAGCGACGTAACACTGTTATCCAGGAGATGACTTTTCAGGAAAATACGCGTCGTTAACCGAAAACGACATCCGAACGCATCGTTAACTGTGGGTTTACTGTATAGTTATGCTAAACAATAGTATTCTAGCCATTATTAAACTGTACAGTAAACTTAAGTGTTATGTTGTTTAAAAAGGTATAATTAATAGCTCTATATTTGTTAAAATATTATTTTTAGAGATATTATTATAGGAGTTGGGGACTTTTAAGAAGCATATCTTGTGGTTCAACAGTATGAGAAGTAGCACCATCATCAGCTGTCAAAATTCAGTCTGTGTGTATGTGCTGTGGAATGGATCAAGAAGTAAGAGATATCCATTTTTCAGAGATCCTCTCTTTTCTCAGGTCCCTGCATTATAATCCTTCCATTCAGCAAAGTCTCCCAATCCTCTATTTGAGGTTCTGCTTTGGAAATTATATGGAAAGAATGTTGCAGGGAAATCAGCTTCCATTGGCCGATTACAGCCACTTAACTCTTGATCCAACCCATTGGTTTTAGATTTTTTATTCACATTTTTATATAAAATAAATTTATCACAAGTAGAGAATAGGAATTTGCAATCCTTTCCTTTCTCATTTTATACATAATTCACATTTCTTTCTTTTTCACTTTTGTAGATAATTGACCCTAAAATGCCTCGTGTTGCTGGTCATCACAATGGTGTTACAATACCAGTGCCACCCCTTGATGTGTTGAAAATTGGAGAACAAATGCAGACCAAATCAGATGAGAAGCTTTTTTTAGTTTTATTTTTTGACAATAAAAGAAGTTGGTACGTACACTTCTGCTGTCACCATGAAAACTTATATTTGAGCTATAAGGGAAGCTGGAAAATTAATGGATTGCTACAGCTCTTGTTTTGAAAGTAAAGCCTTGTGAAATTAGTAGATCATTGTGTAACACTAGTTCAAGTAAAGAGAGTTCACATTTCACAAAGCACACAATATATTTCTCAGATTGTAACAATTCTGGAAGCTTAGATCATAATTGCAGCAAAAAACATTTTTAAAAGCCATGTTAGCAGTTTCATTAATTGTCGAAAAGAAACTGGGCAAAATCTTTTTGCTTAGCTATGTGTATGCAACTCAACATTACACTCATAGTAGCTAGAATAAGTACCAAGGCAGAAACAATATCCACAACCACTTCTTCCAAAGAATTTTGCGTTGCATAGTGACTGCAGTGGAATTGCACAACCAATTGTGCAGTTGAATTGTGATACCCTGTGGCCAGTCAAAATGCCTGACACTTATGCAGGGATAACTTTAAATTGTGTCTGCACGAGCAAGATTTTATCCTGAATTTGCTATGTCTAGCATTTATTTCTTGTTACTTCTTATACTCTGTATTTAAATTACCGTAATATCTTCCATTAACCTTGCCCAATTTTAAGGAGTATAAAATCTCTGGTTTCAGAAACATGATTATTTTTATCAGAGGTTTCCTCAAAATTCAGATACATTCCTTTAATTAGAGAGTAAACAAAACAGCAAAAAAATTGTGCACCTTAAAAACTAACTCCTGTATTTAAATGTGAGCTTTCATGGATCAGGTCCACTTCATCTTAACCTATAAATCCAAGGGTTAACCATTGGAACTGGCTATAGGTTGCTATGCCTCGCCCTACTTGCCTGCACTCACCCTTCCTGCACACGGCCGATCTGGGTCCGCAGGTCAACGAAGGATTGAGAAAACCGGCAGTGGGGCAACAGCCCCACAAACACGAAGAAAGGGAAACAACTTCACTTCCCAACATTCCTTGCGCCGCGCCGCGCCAGAGCCAATCAGGCTGAGAGGCTCTCGCACGGTGCAGCGTTCGGAAACGCGCCACAGCCAATCAAAAGAAAACCATTTTTAAAAAACGCAGCACAAACACAAAGCACCAACCCATAACTACAAGCCCCAGCGTCCTGCGCGCCATGAGCGCGCAGAACGCTGAGGAAGCCGGCACCCAAAAAATAAAACAAAAACACCGGGAGAGCAAGTCCGCCAAGCCACGGGAACCAAAGCCCCCCTCCCCAACGGCGCCTGAAGCTCCTAATCGGAGTTTCCCCTTTAATATCACTGTGTGTGTGTGGGGGGGGGGGTGTTGTGCTCCCCCTCTCTACTGGCTCCCCTGGGGTTGAGAGGGTTGGGGGGACAAAGGAGTCTGTCTCCCCCACCCTCCTGACCCCAGGGGACCCGGCAGAGAGGGGATTCCCTTCCCCCCCACACACACACACACGCCCCATATTAAAGAGAAGAAACCAAGCGGTTACTTCTCTTTAAAAACGGAGTTGGGGGGGGGGGAATCCCCTTCTCTACTGGCTCCCCTGGGGTTGAGAGGGTTGGGGGGACAAAAGGAGTCTGTCTCCCCCACCCTCCTGACCCCAGGGGACCCGGCAGAGAGGGGATTCCCTGCCCCCCCACACGCACGCCCCATATTAAAGAGAAGAAACCAAGCGGTTACTTCTCTTTAAAAATGGAGTTGGGGGGAATCCCCCTCTCTACTGGCTCCCCTGGGGTTGAGAGGGTTGGGGGGACCAAAGAAGTCAGTCTGAGAGGGGATCCCCCCCCCGGGACACCAAAAAACATAAAAACAAACAATCAAAAACATTCAAAAATAACACCAAAAAAGTAAACAACAACAAACATTTCCAAACACACCCAGCCAAACACCACAAAATCCAACCACCACCCCAAATAAAGAAAAACAGCTAACTCACCACCACACGACCTCATACCACAACGACTGGAAAAGAAATGAATAAAGAAAGAGACTACTTACTGGAAGAAGCTCCACCCAGAGGCCACGAGAGAAAAAACAGTCAAAATACAAGATAACCCCTACCAGCAGCACTTGATGCCCACAATAATAAAAAAATTTCAAAAAGACACAATAGCCCCACACAAAAGGCCCCAAGAGTTTTCTGAAAAAGTATATCATCCTTTATTCTTTTTTTCATCCACAAAACCAAAACACCAAACAAAACTCATCACAGTTTAAAACAGGCCATCAAAAAAAAATTTGTATAAATAAAAATTTTAAAAATTTCAAATATAGATTAACCTCTTCTTTACAAACATTAACAACAACAACAAAAACTTTCCAACACCATTTAAAACAGCCCGGCAACGCCGGGCAACCTTTGCTAGTCAGACATAAGAGTGAGACCTCATGGCATCAGTTTATACACAATCATGTACAGAGAAACACAATGGTTGGCCAGCCTATCAGAAAAGTAACATTGTAGCTTTGTACAACTGACAATAATGGAAAATCCCCTGTTGTTATTCAGACTTGCTATGAAACCTGCCCATATTGATTTGCAAATGGTTCAAAACAAAGCTCTCTTGTCTGATGAAGTGGACTTTATCCACAAAAGCTCACATTTAAATATAGGAGTTAGTCTAGGTTAGTCTATAGGTGTCACAACTTTTTTGTCTTTGTTTTTTGTTTTGTTTACTCTGATATGCTTGCACAGACTAACACGGCTACCGCTTCAGAACATTCTTTTTATTGTGATAGATTGAATGTCAGGGAGATTTCTCTTAAGAAAATGTAGCTGTCTGGTATGTCTACAGAATTTAAAAAAAAATACAAACCAATACATACAATCCAATGTTCACTGGCTTTTTATGCTTGTTCATTGATTCATTGTTTCCTTTACTTGTTTTGTGCAAAGCCATTCAGAATTTTCTAGAATTGAACAGTATATTTTGTTGGGAATGGCATGCTTGTTCACTGCAATCTTTACCCAG
Source organism: Bradypodion ventrale (assembly GCA_035047345.1). Classification (NCBI taxonomy): domain Eukaryota; kingdom Metazoa; phylum Chordata; class Lepidosauria; order Squamata; family Chamaeleonidae; genus Bradypodion; species Bradypodion ventrale. The sequence goes on from JAWDJE010000005.1 coordinate 143,075,565, forward strand.
TTTCTGCTTTTCCTAATTTCCTTTCATCAGCAACATATTTTTGGACATTCTGCCCTTTTTTGTATTCTTCCCCTTTACTGTTTTCTACTGTGTTTTTTTTTTACCTGAACAGTATTTTTAAAAATTCTTTTTTGTTATTCTAAATAACATTATGCACTGATATCTTAGTTTTTGTCGTACACAAACTCAAATATTGTAGAGACAGAAATTGCCTTGGCATAGTAATTTAGCATATCAATAGGTAAATAGATGCAGTCTGGTTGAATATTTGTGTAGTGTGGAAGGCATGATTGGCTGTCTTTAAATGGAAAAACTGTGGTTCACAACTTGCTGCTGAATAGTGCACCTTTTTATGAGTTGTGATTGTCTCTCAGAGTATTTCCTATCATGTGGAATAACCTGACATATTGGACTACAGCTCTTATTATCTACAACCAACATGGTGGTCATTTTGCTGTCTTACCGAGCTTTTCCATGAGGGTTTTCAGCAAATTCCCCTTCCAAGTAAATCACAATCTGAGCTCAGTTTACAAAGTAGAGCTTTATTTTCCCCTGTTGAAGGCTATTTGTATTATACATGATATATTACATTATATAATTCTTGTTTAAACACCTTTTTCTAATATGGTTAAAAAGTGAACAAAACATCTGCTGTACTTTTAAAATCATACTTTGCATTTTCTATAGCTATTGATACATTCTACAGGTGAAACTCGGAAAATTAGAATATTGTGCAAATGTTCATTCATTTCACTTAAAAGGTGAAACAAACATGAGATAGACTCGCTACATGCAAAGTGAGAGATATTATGTTAATTCGTTATAATTGAGATGATCTGTAGGGATAATGATAGAAAGACAAACTTGTTTGAACAATTGAACATGAATTGGTTGCAGAAAATGATGGTAAATAATTGGAATAACAAATATATGAGAGAATACGCTTTTGATAGAGAAATGACGGAATTTGAAGAATTGATCCTAAAAGTTAGAAAGGGAGAAAAAAATATTAAGGGCTTAGTTAGTAAATTATATACATTATTGAATAAAGAGGGTGATCCACAGGAGGAATTGAAGTCAAGTTGGGAGCACGAATTGAATATAAAGATTGAAAAAGATATATGGAGAAATAAATGGAAAAAGAGGATAATGAGAACCATGTTGGTTAGAATTAAGGAACATAACTATAAAATGTTATGGAGGTGGTACCTGTCTCCAGTGAGGTTACATCAAATCGATAATAAACGGGATAAAATGTGTTGGAGATGTAAAGATACAGTAGGAACATATGAGCACATGTGGTGGAGTTGCATCATGGTAAAGGATTTTTGGAAAAGAATTGAAAAGGAGATTGGAGAAATATTGGGTAAGAAAATCAAGCTGGGATCGGGTACCACTATGTTAACAAATGTGGAAGGTACTAATTTAATTAAGGATGAGAAAGAATTATTTGAAATAATGCTTACGACGGGTAGACAATGTATTTCTAGAAATTGGAAAAATGACATGCATACAGACGGAGGAGTGGTATAAAGAAATGTGCATTGAATGATAAACTAACATGGGAGATAAAAGAAAATAAGGGTAGCTTGAGAGAACAGATTTTGGAAAATGTGGAAACCTTTTGTGGATGTTGAAAGTAACAGACCTGTACCGGAACAAAGTAGTTTTTTGAAATAAAATGAGTCACTCTGAGCTCTCCTGGGCAATGTAAATAAACACGGGGTGTGTATATTATTGTTTTTGTTATTGTTTCCTATCCGGATTGGTAATGAATTGAATAAAAATGTGTATGACTCAGTAGTACTAGTAATCAAGTAAAATCAAAAAGAAGGATTTGAGTTAAGGGTAACAATACTTACTGTGTCATATTTAAGTGAATTTATTTTTAAGGGTGGTATTAATGTATTTGAAATATAATGATAGATGGAAAATGTATTAGGATAGGTTGTATCTTTTTTGTTTATTGACTGTTTTCTTTTGTTTATTTAGTATTTTAGTGTATTTTTTATTATTAGTATTTTTATTATGTATTATTGTGTATTTGTATTTGTTGAAAAATTCTAATGAAAATTACTAAAAAATAATAATTGAGATGATACAGCATACATGAGATTATGTGATGATTATGGGATACATGAGATAGGGGTTGGGGTTTTCTTAAGCTGTAAGCCATAAGCATCAATATTATAACAAAGTAAGGCTTGAACTATCTCACTTTGCATGTAATGAGTCTATCTCATATATTTGTTTCACCTTTTAAGTTGCATTACTGAACATTTGCATGATATTCTAATTTTCCGAGTTTCACCTGTATATTGTTTCTTATTCTTTTTTAAAAATGTTTTATTCAGATGATGTACGTTGTAACCTGCCTTAAGCATTCTTTCAAATCAAAATGAAATAAAAACACTTCTAAGAAGTGATATATATTGTGTGAGATATTCATCTTGTGGATGAAACATTATATGCTAACTACATATGTTTTTTGTTTTATCCACTTATAGGCAGTGGCTTCCAAAATCCAAAATGATTCCACTTGGGATTGATGAAACAATAGACAAGTTAAAAATGATGGAAGGTCGGAACTCAAGTATTCGTAAAGCTGTTAGAGTTGCTTTTGACCGTGCTTTGAACCACTTAAGTAGAGTTCATGGAGAACCAGTCAGTGATTTCAGTGATATTGACTAACATAAGTTGTCATCAAGGCACAAAAATACCTTGTATAGAGACTTACAAATTAACCTCTTTGTCTACGCAAGAATGTATTGAAGACAGCTTCTTAATCATTGATCCAGTGGCAGAGTTTTGCAGACTTAACTGGTTTAGCATCTCCTCTGAATCACCTTGCCATATTGATTTAATTTTTTTTAACATTGTGTTGCAGTTTGGAAGATTTCCCACTAAAATATCTTGTTCATATTGTTAAAAAAATGTACATATATGTATATTCAATTCTTAACTTATTCTGATTTTAGATGTAGCTTTTTATTTCTTTTATTTGGCTGGGAAAGGGATTAATTGTCACTTCCATTTCTTTCTACATTTGAAAAAATACCAAGCACCATCTTCCAGCTTTAGGTGCTAAGTGAGTCTTGAAGTAAACAACATCAGATAGATTCGGTTAAGTCATATAATATGATATGGTGCTGCTTATGTAACTTTATGTGATCTCTAGCTTTTTAAGAAGACCTCTGAATGTTTCATTTCCCATAAATCATTACTCTTCACAAAGTACCATATAGTTAAGATGTAAATGTGTAACAACAAATGTGTATTTTATGAGAGAAACTTCATTATTTTGGAAGGTACTTTGTGAGAGACACAACAGAAGTAAAATTATGCTATGTACATCACTTGAAAATCACCAAAAACACTCCATCATTGTCCAGAATATCACTTTAGAAATTGTGTTTTACACAAACTTGGCTTAAAGCCTTTAAGTATATTTCTTGCAAAAATCATATCTCATCTATCTCCCCTGGATTTTATGTGCCTCCTTATGTTATATTTATTGTAGAAAATGTATTACTTTACTTTACAAAGAGAAATAAATAAAATATATTGATATACAATTTTATACAGGCACGTATGACAGTTTGCTTTGGGAAAGAAAACTCTTGGAAATGGTTGTATAAAATGATTTGATGGATTGTGTGTAATTTGACTTTTTTTGTAACTTGTAATCTTTGTTTCAATGAGGGGATTTATGTAACTTTTAATTTTAGAACACTTTGGTAGCAATAGAAACTTTGGATACATTTTTGTATGGTACATGTGATGTATATAGAATTAGTACTTTATTTTTATTTCAAAGAAGTAAAGCATTACATTTAGGGAAGAAAAATGGTAGAGTGGGTTTCCAGTAATAACTTTTATATTAAAAAAAATAAAGTCAAACTATTGATTGTTGTAGCTACTTTATTTCTATGTCACTGGAATACTAAATTTGTAACAATGAAAATAGCAAGTATGTTTTCAATGTGATTTATAATGACTACATTATTTATAAGTGCACTGTGTTGGACTTTTCAGTGATAACTTAAATACTGTACCAAGGTATATAATATGCAACACCAAAAATGCATATGAATGCACGGATATTTATGCCCAGGTTTTAAAAAAATATTTGGTTAGCAACTATGGCAAAGCCAGTTCTTTGAAAATCTTTTAAACAGTTTCATCGAATAGCATTCTTCATTGTAAAACTTGCTTGGATTTTTATTTTAAAACTACAGCCAATTTTGGAATAGTTTCTAATGTTTTTATTCTCTATGGTTTGTAATATCCCCTTAGAAGCTTGAAATAAAATTCCTTTCTCAACTGATATTTTTGTCATGCATTTGGCCCTTTAAAATGTCTTCATGAGGTCCAGAATTAATCTGTTTATTCTTCTACTCTAGTTCTCTTGATGGAGACTATTCCAAATACTGTGTGACACATTCTGTTTAATCTTTAGCTACATTTTATAGGGCTGTGGTGGCTCAGTGGTTAAGAAGCTCGCCTTGTTAGCTGGAAGGCTGGCAAGTCAGCAGTTCGAGACCCGGGTACTGCATGATGGATTGAGCTCCCAGCTCTGTCCCAGCTCTTGAGGACATGAAATGAGCCTCATTTGGGCATTCCCTGAGTGGAGTTTCTTCCACAAAAATCCTTTAAACCCAGAATAATTTTTAATTTGCAAGAAGACATTCTGTTGTTTGGTGCAGCCGACTTCTATATATTGTTTTGTCCTCATCTTCACAGAAGTTGTGTTACTGAGAAAAGACTTTGCAAGTCAACAAAGGGAGACTATTGTAATGTCTGATTAGCACTAAGAGATTGGAAAGTATGTTGCAATAGCTATAAGTTAAGAGTTGCTAAACTAGAAATGTAAACTCTCATATCAATATTGAGACATCGCTGGACAAAAGCAATATTTAACTCAGCCTGGGCTTTTTATTGTACATTTTGGGGTGATTAAATCTGCCCTGTTTTTGTTATGTGCTCTCAAATGCCTTCTAACTTATGGTGACTATGAATGAATAACCTGTAAAATGCCCTATCAGCAAAGAGTCCTGGCCAGCTTATGGTTTCTATTAATCAATTTCTTAGTTAGTCTTCCTCTATTCCTGTTGTGTTCAATCATTTCCCAATGATTCTGTCTTCTTAAAATGTTCTCACAGTAGGACAGCCTCAGTTCAGTCACTTACCACCTAGTTATTTGTCTTTCTGGCAGTCCATGGGATTTCCTCCAACACCATATTTCAAATATTTCTTCACTATCTAGTTTCCACATTTGTACATAGTAATTGTGAACACCATAGTATAGATCAGGGCTCAGCAAACCTGGCTTTCCAGATGTTCTTGGATTTCAATTTCCAGAAGCCCTGAGCAGCAGGTGTACTGACTTAGGCTTCTGGTAAGTGAAGCCCAAAGAACACCTGGGGAGCCAAGTTTGCTGGCCCCTGGATATAGATGATCTCTAGTGACATGTCCTTGCATTTGAGGATTTTTCACATTTCTTTCATAACTACTCTTCCAAGTCTCATATTCTTCTGATTTCATGGCTACAGTCTTTGTTTGAATAGGTGATTGAACCACAGTTAAAATACTGAACAATGTTGATTTTTTCATTGTCAACATTAAAGCTAAGTGATTTTTCTGTGGGCATAATTTTTCTCTTAATATTCAACTGAAGCCCTGCTTTTGCACTTTTACCTTCATCTGCTTTTTCAAATCATTGTGGTTTTTACCAGTATGTCTTCATTGTCAACATTGTCATATAGATTACAAGTACAGTACTCTATATGTCATCTACATATATTAGATAGTTAACATTTCTGCATCAATTGCCACTCCATCTGAGTCTAAATCTAGTTCTGCATACAAATTGAACAGGCAGGGGGGAAAGCATAGCCTTGTATAATGCCTCTGCTTATTTATTTATTTACAATATTTATATACCACCTTCCTCACCAATTGGTGACCCAAAACGGTTCACAGCACAAACTAAAACATCAGCTAAAACCCTATTCAAACCCAATTAAAAACACAATTAAGCCCTCTAAAAACCTCCCTAAACCTTCCCCGACCCATTAAATAGGAAGGACAGTCAAGCAGAGACCGTTAACAGACACCCAGAAGGGTTACACAAGCCATCGGGATTGGGCTGTGACCCCAGTCATGCCCCAAACCCGCTGACATAACCATGTTTTCAGCGCCTTCCTGAAGGAGAGCAGCTCTGTCTGGAGTCGCAGTTCAGGTGGCAGGAGGTTCCACAGGGCCAGAGCAGACACCAAGAAGGCTCTTCTCCTGGTCCCAGCTAGATGTACTTCTTTGGTTGGTGGGACCACTATAGAGCCCCTCCGGTCTGCTCTCGTAGGATGGGTAGAGAACCTTGGGGTGGTGCGGTTTCTTAAGTATCCTGGTCCACTGCCATGAAGGGCTTTAAAGGTCAAAACCAGCACCCTGAATTGCACCCGGAGGCACACTGGCAACCAGTGCAGCTCCTGGAGCAGCGGGGAGGCATGGGCATAATGCCCACAACCTGTCACCACCCAGGCAGCTGCGTTCTGGACCAGCTGTAGCCTCTGAATGGTCATCAAGGGCAGCCCCATGTAGAGCGCATTACAATAATCCAGCCTGGAGGTGACCAGAGCGTGAGTGACCATGAGAAGGGAGTCCCGATCCAGGAGCGGGCATAATTAGCTGATTATACAAAATTGCGCAAAGGCCCTCCTGGCCGCGACTGCCACCTGCTCTTCGAGCAGTAGTCGTGAGTCCAGGAGGACCCCCAAATTATGCACAAGATCTGTCTGAGGCAACGATGCCCCATCCAGCACCAAAGATGGTAGCTCTCAGGATAATGCGGGGGCCTGTACCCACAGCCACTAAGTCTTGCCAGGGTTCAGCTGAAGCCCGTTGTCCCCCATCCAGACCCTAACAGCCTCCAGGCACCTGGTTCGGACTCCGACTGCATCACTCGGGTTCCCATGGGCTGAGATATACAGTTGGGTATCATCATTCATTCCTATGGGGTGAGGTATAATCAGCATGCTGATCTCACCCAGCGGTTTCATATAAATGTTAAATAAGAGAGGCAAGAGTACCGAGCCCTGTGGCACCCCACACTGGAGGGGCCTAGGGCTAGACAACTCGTCCTCCAAGGACACCGACTGGGTCCAGCCCCTCAGAAATTAGGAAAACCGGGACAACACAGTGCCCTGGTCCCCCAGTCCTCAGAGCTGTCCCAGAAGGATACCGTGGTCGACAGTATTGAAAGCCGCTGAGAGGTCAAGAAGAGCAAGAACAGAGAGGTTGCCCCTGTCTTGCTCCCGCCAGAGATCATCCATGAGCATGACCAATGCCATCTCGGTACCATAACCGGGCCTGAATCCGACTGAAATGGGTCTAGATAATCCGTATCATCCTGGACTCCCTGGAGCTGCTGTGCCACTGCTTTCTCCAACACCTTCCCCAAGTAGGGTTGCCATAATTCTCTCCTGCCCAACCGGGACAGCCACATGACGTGGTTGTATTCTTCAAACTGCATGTGTCAGACAGGGTTGTCAAGGAGACCATGGCTCTAAGACCCCGCAAAATCTGTCCGGGGTGGACAGCATCCATCAGTTAAAAATAAACTAGTCAAGAGGTTTTTACCCATGTGATTCTTCTTGCAAAAGACTATTCTTGATGGTTCTATTTTGATTTTTTTGAATAAAATTTCTTGGGCCACTCTTGAAACCACCCTTCCTCCCCCTGAGGTCACCCCACCTCACACACACCCCATTGAAGTAGACTCACCCTTGGAAGAAAGTTCTAAAGAGGGGGCTTGAATGGCAATGCACTCCATGGAGCCTCCGTTTCCCTCTGGAGCGAGAAATGCAGGAGACAGGAAGGGACTTATTTTGGAGGAGGACCTTTGTGATGGATGAATCTTCACTTTCTGTCCACCCTGTTCCCTTCCTTTCTAGGAATACCAACCATATGCATTTAACCCTTTGCGGTCACGTGAAGAAGGAATCCTCCATCCCAGTGTATGGTGGAGGTTTGATTTCTTAGATATGGGTATGTCTTGCTCCCTCCCGGCTTTCGAGGAAAAGGACTGAGGGTAACTCCTTGTCCCCCAAACTTCAAGGCGAGCCAGGGATTTTTGCAAAGAGTTAATTTACTGCCTCCCTGCCATTTTTCCAATTATCTCACTTGCAAGCATCTCCTCTCCCCAGCGGGCTTCTCAAGGGGCTGTTTTGCCTTTTCTGCTTTCAAGCAGGATAGTTGAAAGAAAGGCAGGGGGCAGTGAATTAACTTTTTGCAAAAATTCCTTGGTGGGGAGTGATCTTGCTTCCTTTGTTCAAATTTAAAAATCCAGGACTGACATGTTTTTTCTTGAACCGGCCAGGATAGCTTGAATCCGGGAAAACCCCGGAAAACCAGGACATATGGCAACCCTATCCCCAAGAAGGGGAGGTTGGAGACAGGTTTAAAATTAGTCAATACCATAGGGTCGAGCAATGGTTTCTTCAATTGGGGGCACACCAGCGCATGTTTAAATGACGCTGGGAACACCACCTCCCATAAGGAAGCATTCACCATTGCACCGACTCAACTGCCAGTTGTTGCCTTGGCTGATTTGATCAGCCAGACTGGGCAGTGATCTAATAAGCAAGTGGTATCACACACAGCCCCAAGGAGCCTGTCCACTTCATCAGGGCCAACTGGATCAAACTGATCCCAGAAGACAAGGCTAGACTGTGATCCAGCCATCCCCAGGCGTCCCATCTCCATGTCAGGATTGAACCCCAAGTGAATGTGAGCAATTTTTTTCTGCCAAATGATCAGCAAAATCATCAGCTGAGCCCTGCCAACCAGTTTCTAGGCCCCCCTTACCCAGGAGGGTTCTCAACACCCGGAACAGGGCCGCTGAGTGATTATCTGCAGAGGAAATAAGAGTGGTGAAGTATTGGTGTTTCACCACCTTCATCGCCACAAGATAGGCTCTGATAGCGGCTCTAATGTGTGTCTGGTTGTAATCACTCCAGGTCTTCACTCAAAGGCACTCTAGGCGTCTCCTCGTCCGCTTCAGCTCCCCCAAATCTTCTGTAAACCAGGGAATCGAGCAGAACCTTTGGGTGGTTCATGACTGATGCCCCTGACCCCCCCCCTTCCCGGACGGTGCTGCAAGGCAAACCTCCAGCTGACGATATCCAATACATGCATTGGACGATGACAAAAACCGGACAATAACACGACTTGTGGAACCAAGTTTTGTCATTGTCTGGGACATTACTCTGTGTGTGTGTGTGTGTGTGTGTGTGTGTGTGTGTGTACATACATACACACACACATACCTATAAGGCGAAGGTCCGACCTTGTGAGTGTGGAATGCGTTTCCACACACCCTGACCAGGACCCCTGAAACTTGGCGGACACATACCTGCCACTTGCGAGACCATCGCCGTACGTGTCCAGAGGCCAAAGGTGAGGTGCACGCCCCACAAATCCCTAAAACATAACTGCGTAGGCGCAAAAAAACAAAACTACAGTCCCCATGGTGCCTTGCGCAAAAATGGGTGTACTGCACATGTGCGCCGGCATGAGGCCAATGCCCCTGCCAAGCGCCACTGTGTTTCTCTCCTCGCACAAGAGGACAGGGGGCAAGCCCCGAGTGGCCGTTGCTCTGAAAGTGGAACAGCTTGCTGGGAGCCCGGAGCATTAGGATCACCCACCCCTTAAAAATATAAGCCAAAAAAGGAATGAACTTACCTAAACTTCCATCAAAGCTTCCATCAATGCAGTTTCAGAATTATCCAAAATAGCGAAAGCAAAAACCCAAAACTCCAAACAAAAATAAATCCAACAACAGGAGACGAATTTAAAACAAAAGAAAAAAATGAAAACAACAAACATTTCACACGGAAAAAATTATAAAAGGCAAGCCAAAGTAAAGCCACGCCTACACAAATAGAAAACAGTGGGAAAAAGAAAAGACACACGAACTAAGAATGAAGATTGCGAGACACAGATCACTCCGCCAACACCACGAAGGAGGGGGGGAAATAATCCCAAAAAACAACAACAAATAAATACGATCAAACTAAAAAATTTACTAATGCAATGAAAAGGAAACAAACAAAAACAAATAAATATATTCAAAAAATAATTGAATGAATAGCAGAAAAATGTATAAAAATAATTATCCGAACACATCACAAAGCAGCGCGGGGGAAAACCCATGCCAAACAACGCGATAACGAGAACCTTAAAAAAACACATATTAAAGACAGAGAACGAGCCTTTGAGAATGTCTGTGGTTAGAGACATAGCAGAAAGGATAAAAAGTACAGAAAAATAGAATAAAGGGAAAGTATTGCCAAAACTACAAGCTCAAAAATTAATCATCAAAATAACATTGACCAAATATCGGAGGAGAAGAGAAAATTATGGAGGAAACAACAGAAAGTACAGGCAAGAAAGAATTTGAAAATAAAATAGAGAAAGAAAATGAATGTATTATGGGGGATGGTGAATCTAAAAATAATAATAATGAGGGTACCATTAAAGCCAGTAAACTAACTCTCTACAAATATGGACAGGTTACAAAAATAATATAGGTTGAGGAAATGAAAAATGCAGACTACACAGTACTTTCATTCCAAGAATATTCTAGCAATGAGGAAGAGGAGTATGATGATGAGGAAGAAGAAAAGTCACAAGAAATAAACAAAAATAATTTAAATGACAAATAAATGGACCTACCAGAAGATTCAAAAAATAAAATAAAAGAGATAATAGACAAAATTAATCAAAAACAAATTACTCCAACAAAATACCAAGCTTGTGACAATATAAATACTCAAATAGTTCGAAGGAAGGAAACACTACAATAACTAACAGAACCAAATCAAAATGCAAAACCAAATGAAAATACCACACAGGAAGAAATAGACAACATTAAAAAAATATAACCCACAAAACAAGATAATAGATTGGCAAACAAAGAGAGAAAAAACAACTGAGGTAAACAATACAACAATAAGAGAACAACCAAAAATTTATAAAAATGAGAAACGAACCGAAAAACAAGAAATATAAGTTGTAAGAAGAAAAGCCACCACAACAAACTACACCAATTCAAAAATTAAATGAGTACAAAACCAAAAGCCAAGAAATAATACATGACTTTAGAAAGAATAGTGAATCACCAAAAAATGTGTGGCCCAGGAGACCCAAAAAAATAACAAAAAAATCCAAAAATTTTACCATGGAAATATAACACAATGGACACTAAACCAATAAAACAACAAACCACAGATCAGGGAAGTCAAATTGGGCTACAAAAAGACAAAACAACACAAACAGAACGAAATTGTTACAAAGACAAATCAACACAAACAGAAACAAATACAGACACCAAAATAGAACATATCCAGGAAAATGAGAAATTTTAAAAAATAATAGATAAAATTAACAACAAATCAAGACAGGACAATACAAGAGCAAGTAACAAACCTATGGAAAGCCCAGCATTTGACCCCAATGAACAATACTACAACCAAAAAAAACTACTTTCCCAAAAAAGCACAGTAGATGAAATAATAAAAACACAACTACTGTGGCTGATGAATCCAACAAACCAATACAGAATGGAATCACCATTGGAACTACTGGACAATTACATCAGCATGACTAAAGTACCATTAAGACAACCAAAAGGTAAGAACAAGTATTATTACAACCATTATTGACAATAAATCATACACAATAATACAAAACACTTAACCAAGATATCTCTTTTCACAGTTTTACCAAAACAACAAAGCCAAGATGATGGACAAGGAAAATGGACCCCAAAAGATCAATGAAGGTAACCAAAAAAACCAAAACCAAAAAATATCCATATAAAGTTTAAAAAAATTATTCTTTCAAAAAACTGAAACATTGCATATTTATGCAACAGAAAAAAAGCAAAGAAAATGAAAACAAACAACAAAAATGTAACTAATATTTAATGTTAAAATATAATACTTAAAAAACTGTTTCTGACACTAAATATCCTTATATTGCAGATTCAACATAAACAAGAAACCGCCTAAACAACAGTTACTTCAAAAATTTAAAAACTACAGTTAAAGTTAAATAGTTATTTTTTTAAAAAAAAACAGTTATTCTTAGTAAATAGAAAAATTAACCAAGTTACATTTGAGAAATGTTAAAAAAGAAAGTTCAAAAATAAAAAACATTCAAATTCCTGTACTATGAACAAAAAAAAAATAAAAAAAATTAATTACAAAATTGGAAGCGTTATCATTTAAGGGAAAAAACCACTATCAGACACAAAATAAAATAGCCCGCCAACATTTGTTCAAGAAAAAAAACACAACCCTTTACTATCCAACACAATTTTAAAAAGCCCGGCACTGCCAGGCAAACTATGCTAGTCTCCCATAAAGATCTGTAGCCCCACTGATTGTAAGATTCTATGAGCAGGCTTAACTTATAAAAGCCTGACAGTATTCAGTAACATCATATTCCTATGAGCAGACCTCCCCATGTAAAGATCTGACAGTGTAGACTTTCCATCTGAAATAAGTGGGCCTGACATATAAAGACCCACCACAGTTGTCCCAAAAAGTGGGTCTTCTATAAAGACCCATCTCTTTGGATACCATCCCAGTTAAAGGCTTTGCCCTGTTTTCAGGCATGTCCAGGCTTGTCTAAGCAAAGGCAAGCTGAATTCCTCTGAAAGGAGGAGGGAAGGAGTGGTTAACTCTTGCAGTATGAACGATGGGTCACCTTTCTCCCAAACGAGGGTGGAAAGAAGGAGTGGAGAGAGTCAGGACATGTCCGAGAGTAACCTTCAAGGACAAGGGAGGAGTCTGGACACTTTTCCATCTCAGTCCAGCTCTCGACTCTCAGGGGAGAGACTTAATTATTGGTCTGTCAGCTAGACCAAATTGACGCAGCTGACAATTCCTTAGGGACTTCCCCAGAAGGGAAGAGTTTCACTGTCCAGGCCCAGAGCCTGCTTACACCTGATTGGCTAACAGACTCTGCCATCTCAATTCTCATTTTGGGAGGAGGCGAGCAAGCTCTCGGCTCCTCAGGGGAAGACCTGAACCATTGGTCCACGTGCCTGATTTCCTAATAAGGCTCTTGCTTCGATTCTCAGCTTGGGAAGAGAGATTGCCCCTTTCCTATGTCTGCCAATGGCTCAGAAAACAGGTTGGGAGGAGGGAGAGAGCTCCTATGAACTAATGCCCAAGATTGCATCAGCCAAGTGACCATTGGTTCAATCAGATCCAGATAAGGGATCTCCTTTCTATAAAAAGGCCTGGACTTCAACAAACAAAAGGGAGCAAACATCTTTCAGAGGGTGAAGCTTTGTCACTCTGGTCCTCAAGATGCCCATCTAGAAGGGGACCTATGGGGGGGGGGGTGTGTCAGAAATCCCATTCTCTTATTAATTAATTAGATTGATTATATATGTTTTTATTTTATTAGAAAATGTTTTGAGTGTAGATGTAGAAGTAGGTTAATAAAAATTATTAAAAAGGCATTTTTGGGGCATGGCTAAGATGCCGATGTGTTAACACACTTTCCTCGGAGCTCGCGCTTCTCAGTGAGAAAAACAATGAGAAAATAAACACAGAGAAATACAAATTTTCAAAGATTGGCAAGAAGAAAGCTTATAGACCTCGTAACTGAAAAGGCTTGATCCGGAAGGTCGGAGTTCGGGAGCGTTTTGGCTGGGAGGCTAGCGGCGCAAGCGGTGGCCTCACCAGCTGAGTCGCGGCGAATGGGACTGCCAGGAGATCGGGAGAAACAATGAAAATGTGAGTTGTTGAAAATAAAGACACGAATTTGGAAGTGGTGGCTGGCGTGGCTGAGGGGGTGAGAAGGAGAGTGAAAATGAAGGAAAAGCAAGTGCGTAAAGGAGCGAGGAGGAGTTAAGAGGGAAAGTGGAAGAGAGAAAGTTTGTGAAAAGAGATTAATGGCAGCTGAGAAGAAGGAAATCGAAAGTTAGAGTGACCGAAGACAGGAGGGAAACAACTGGAGACGGTTTCTGGAGCATTGTGGAGAGACTGAAAGGAAAGGAGAGAAGGAGAGGAGAAAGATAAAGAAGGAGAAGTGAAGGAACTGAGAGGGTGGCTGAAGGACGGGAGATGTAAGAACAGACAAAGTATGTAGGTTGGAGTGCTCGGAGGAGAAGGGAGGCGGGGGCCCCTTGGAAGCCACAGCCGAGGCTGGGGACTAATGGTGCAGATGTAATTTTACTTTGTGGACCAAGCAGTTAAGTACAGAGTAATATAAACTCTTTAAATACCTTGGATCTTCCTCCTCCCTTTGCAGAACAATTTTTTCTTTTTTCTTTTTGTAATTAATTTTTCAGACCCCTCGGACTCTTTTGCCCTTTTACGCTTTTCTCTCTTTTCTTTTTTGCTTATTTGGGGTACCTGACTCCTTTCCCTGTTACTTTTGTTCTTTTTGGTTTGTTTTGCCTTCCTCCATCAAGATTTTGGACATACAGTTACTGGGTTATTTAATTGTTTGGGGGGCTTTTTCCCCGCTTTTTGAAACATTGTTATAGTTTTGGTTAATATATGAAAATCTTCAATCAAGTTTTGGGTTTTTGAAATTATCAAGCCATTTTTTATTGGATAACAGTAAAGCAGCAAAGTAGCAACGCAGTTCAGGAGCATCTTTTTTGGATTACAATTTTATTATTGTTTTGCTATACAGAAGCTGATCTGTTCAGTCTGGGCATAAAGTAAAGGGATTAATATAGGGGATGAAAGTGTGAACTAATTGAACTAATTGAAAACTGATTGAGAATCTGGATTTGGTGGAAATCAAGTAATTGGACATTTGGATTATAAATTGTGTGGGATTTGAAGATTTGGCTCACAGGACTTGAGGTTGGGCATAATTTTTGCTGAAGATGTCAATACAGATTGGATTACAAAGCTATTTAAAAATTGGGTATAAGATATCAACCCACAATTAAGGCTCCAAACATGAGTGAATTTGGAAAGGCCAAGAGCTGGAATTGGGATATAATAAAAGTTTGATTATATTGAAAGAATTGGTTGAAACTACAATGGATAACTTTGTGAAGGGAAAGGTGACAAAGGAGGAGGAGGTGGTGAAACCTAAGAGGAAGGAGAAGGAGAAAACTGAAACTGAGGACACACACCCATCATCTATATCATCGGAATCAGTATTATTGGATCAAACACAATTAATGGTTGAGATGGGTAAATTGTTTAAGAGATTTGATAAGATGGAGGAGGCAAATGTGAAAGGTTTTCAGGAAATGAAGGAACTAAGAGGGAAAGATAAAAATGAAATTACGGTGAAACAAGATAAAATGTACACAATGTTTCAGGATTTTGCCCACAAAGTTGATTTTACTTTTCAAAAGTTGGAAACAAGTGTTAATTTGATGAAAAACGATGTGAAATTGATGCAGGCTGAAGTGAAGGGGATGCAAGAGGAAGATAAGGAAATAAAAATAAAGGTAGAAGGACAAGGGAAAAGGATAGACATGGTAGAAGAGATGATGAGGAAACAGAATATTGTGATACACAATTTACCGGAGAAAATGCCAGACCATTTGAAAGACAGAATAATTGATTGGCTGAATAATTTGAAAACGGGGAAAGATTATGTCAATGAAGACATTGCAAATGTTTATAGATTGGGATCGAGAAGAGGGAGGAGTGTTCAAAGGAATGTCTTTGTTAAATTTGCAAATTGGGGCAATAAACTAAAGATGATGGCTTTTTTAAAACAAGCTGGGTCTGGCGCTTTAAAAATTGACGGAAATGATGTGGAAGTATATAACGATATTGCTGTGGATGAACGTCTTTGGCGTTATAAAATGAAGCCTGTGACCAAGTTGTTGATTGCACGTGGAATAAAATACAATTGGAGATTCCCACAGCAATTAAGATTTTTTTTACGAGAAAAAATACACACAATTGATGCTGAAACTGATGCACTGTATTATCTTAGTACAATTGAAATGATAGACTTGTCTTCAAGAGAGGGATTGGCAATAAGAAAGGACTTGTTGGAATCAGGAGGCATAAGAAGAGAATATGGAGGTCAGGAGCAGGAGGGGGCAACAGGGGGAAGGGAGGAGGGGTCCAAAACTGATAATGTGGCAAAGGAAGGCTGAAGTATAAGGATGAAGGAACTTAAGGAGAGGCAGAGTGATGTTAGGGAGGTTCTGGGACTGTATGCATAAAGTGTTAAAAAAGGAATTGTATTAATGAGAGTGCGCGTGGGCATTTTGAGGCTTGCAGTTACATCTTCCACGTCCCCCCTCCTCTCTTTGGTTGGCAAAGGTGGCTTTTTCTTTATTTTTGTAGAGGAAAAGGGTGGGGAGGGTAGAGTAGAATGTCTGTTGTGTTAAATTTAGTTTTAGTTATGGGAAGTGAGGTTGCACACTCATTGGAGAGATCGGAGATGACAGAAGACTGCTTTTTGGTAAATTATGAGGAGTATTAAAGTAATATCCTGGAATGTGAAAGGTACAGGATCTCAAGTTAAGAGGAAAAGAATAGAATTAGCTTTAAGAAAGGACAGGCCGGATGTAGTCTTTTTTCAGGAAACCCATCAAAAATGTCAGGATGTGAATAAGATCTTTTTGAAAGGAATGCAATACTATGAAAAATCATTTGGTACTTCAAAGGCAAGGGGTGTGGCTACTTTAATTTCGACTAGGTTGGGCTTTGAGATGACATGTAGTATCTCCGACCCTGAGGGTAGATTCTTGATAGTAAAAGGGAAGATTGATGATGAGGAAATGGCTTTTGTGAATATATATGCCCCAAATGATCATCAAGAGGACTTTTTGGAGAAAATGTATAAAATATTGGTAAAAGAAAAAACAACAAGAATGATATTAGCTGGGGACTTTAATCTAATTAGGTCAAATTTAGATTGTACAAATATTTTAAGAAGTGGAAAAGGGGTTAAAAAACAAATTTTGGATAAATGGATGGAAGATATAGGATTGAAGGATACGTGGAGAGAGCTTAAGGGATCGGAAAGGGTTTATACTTATTTTTCGCATGTCATACTCTAGAATAGATTACATATTCGTAACAGAAAATATGATTGGAAAGGTAGATGAGGTAGAAGTGGGAATATTCAAAGAATCAGATCATGCGAAAGTGTTGTTAGAATTGGGGATAGAAAATATAAGAAAAACAAGAAGGAATTGGAGATACAATCCTAAACTATATAAAGACCATAAATGTAAGGAACAAATAACTGAGAATTGGAAGGAAAGTTGGCAATGGAATGATACGGAGGAGGTGAGTTTTAATGTGGTTTGGGATACCATGAAGTCGGTATTTAGAGGGGAGAGTATAAAGTTGGCTAGTTTTAGAAATAAGCAATTCAAAGTGGAACAAGATAAAATTGAGAAGGAGATAAAACAGCTTCAAGAAAAACATACAAGGACCAAGGACAAGAAGGTTTTTGATAATATACAAAGATTGAAGACTGAACTGATAGGAAAGGACATAGAAAAAGTAAAACGAGATTTGGTATATTTATAAAGAGAATATTTTGAATTTAGCAATAAAAATTCAAAATTGCTAGCAAGGGCCGCAAACGAAAAAAGAGAAAAAAGAGAAATTGGAACTTTGGTCAATAAGGACGGAATAAGATGCAATAAGATTGGAGATAAATGTAAAATTGTTAAAGATTTCTACCAGGCATTATATGCGAAAAAGAACATAGATATACCAAAATTGAAAAAACAATTGGAGAAACAAATAAATAATAAGATAACGCAAGAACATAGGAACAGGATGGAAGAACGAATAACAGAAAAGGAAATAAAAGAGGCCATAGCTAGCTTAAAAATAGATAAAGCACCTGGAAAGGATGGATTACCAGCTGAGTTTTACAAGGATTTTAAAGATATAGTGGTTCCAAAATTGAATAAGTTATATAACTATATATTAGAAGGAGGGCAAAACCCGACTTCATAGTATAGGACTATAATTATTCTGTTGCCGAAGCCAGGAAAAGATTTAGAAAAAATTGAATCATACAGACCAATTTCATTAATAAACCAAGATGCCAAGATCTTCACAGCGATATTAGCTAATAGGTTGAATAGTTTTATGGGCACTTATATAAATGAGGACCAGGTGGGATTTTTGAAGGGTAGACACATGTCAGATTTGACAAGAAGAGTTTTAAATTTAATTGATAAAGTAGGACAAACAAGAGAAAGTCGAACTATTATCTTTGGATATCTTCAAGGCATTTGATTCTTTACAATGGGTAACAATTAACGAGATAATTAAATGTTATGGATTTGGTGATAAATTTAAGAAGATAATTGGACAATTATACCAGCAAGGGAAGGCAGTAGTAAGGGTAAATGATGTAGTTACAGAGGAGGTGAAGTTAGAAGCAGGTACAAGGCAGGGTTGTCCTTTGTCTCCAATCTTATTTATCTTGGCAATAGAGATGTTGGCGAAGGAGATAAGGGAAGACAAAGAGAAAGAAGGGGTTCTAGGTAATAAGATAAGTTTATATGCCGATGATACTTTGATAACAGTTAAACACCCTGGAAAGGTATTGGATAGAATACAACTGCAGTTGAAAATTTTTGAGGATATAACGGGTTTGAGAATAAACTGGGATAAATCTGAAATGATACTGTGTAATATGGGTAAAGAAGAACAGAAAAGGATAAAGGAAAATTGTAATTTACGAATTAAGGATGATTTGAAATATTTGGGGATTAATATCGAATAAATTCAACGAATTTAAGTAATTGAATTACGTAAAGTTGAAAAAGGAAATTAAAGATAGAATACAACAATTGCAAAAATTGAAACTGTCATGGTTTGGAAGAATTGCAATATGTAAAATGATGTTGTTACCAAGAATTATTTTTTTATTTGATGCTCTTCCAATCCAATTGAATGATAAAGAAATTAAGGAGTTTCAAAAATTGATCAACAATTATTGTAATGGGGGGAAAAGGCCCGATTGGTTAATTTTTTTTGGTATTTATCCCAGAAGGAAGGGGGATTAGAAATGCCAAATTTGGTGGCATATTATCGAGCTTTCCAAATTAAAAACGTTGTGAAGATCCTGGCTAATGAAAAGGCAATTTGGGAAGAATTAGAAATGAAAGATTTTATTCATATTGGAAAAGTGGTCTTTTTAGAAGGTAGTATGAGTAAAGTAGTTACTAAAAATAGAATGATGAAGGCAACATTGGGGGTATGGGAAAAACGTAAAAAGGGACTTGGTACCGGACATTTTCCCTATTATAGAGTTGGAGGATATAGCAAATTTTCCAATACAAATTGATAAAAGGGTCAAAGAAGTACTTGATAAGAATGAGGTATTCCTGCTGAGAGACTGGATACGGGCCTGTAAAGACAGAGAGAGGAAAATAAATTTGTATGGACAATTGAAACTGAATTGGTTTCAGACAGGGATGGTTAATAGTTGGAATAGTAAATATTTGAATGAAGTTGGATTAGAAAGAGATAGGACTGAGTTTGAAGTACTGATTTGGAAAATAAGAAGATGCCAAAGTGGTATAAAGGGACTGGTTGGTAAAATATATAGAATGATAAATAAGGTAGATAATCCACAAGAAGATTTAAGATTAAGCTGGGAACAAGATTTGAATATAAAAATAGAAGAACAGAATTGGAAAAATAAATGGAGGAAAAGAATTATGAGAACTATGTCGGTTAGAGTTAAGGAACATAACTATAAAATGCTGTGGAAATGGTATTTGACTCCAATGAGGTTACATCAGATAGATAAGAAAAAAGATTAAATATGTTGGCGTTGTAAGAAGGAAATGGGAACATATGATCACATGTGGTGGAGATGTACTGTGGTAAAAAAAAAATTGGAAGAAAATTGAATACGAGATAACTGAAATTATGGGGAAGAAAATTAAATTGGGTGTTAGCATGATTATGTTGACAGAAGTGGAAAATATAAACCTGAGTAAGAATAAAAAGGAGTTATTGGAAATAATGTTGTCAACGGGAAGACAGTGCATTGCTAGAAAATGGAAAAATGAGGTAAATTTGAATATTGAGGAGTGGTATAAGGAAATGTGGGGCTTAGCATTGAATGATAAGTTGACATGGGAAATAAACTTTAAAAAGGGAATTGTTAAAGAAAATAGATTCTGGAAGGTTTGGCAAGCTTTTGTGGATTACTCACTGAGGGGGAATGATTTGCAAAGACCTGTACCTGATCACAAGATTTTCTGGGGGAAATCTCAATGAATATCTCTGAGCTCTCCAGTGTATTGTAAATAACACTAGGTGATTAGTATTTTATTTTGGTTTATTTTGTTTTTTTTTTGTCATGTCTTTATATTAAACATTATTGGAAAATGAGGCATAGAAACCATATCCTATTGGTTTGATTTGAAATAGTATATATTATAAACAATGTGGATACGGTTTGCTGATGTTCAATTTTACATATATATGTAAATTTATCTTTATATGAGTAATTTTCTTTATATTTGTAATTTTGATGTCTTTTTATTGTTTGTATTATTTTTGAAAATTTAATAAAAATATATTTTTTAAAAAGGCATTTTCTCTGGCTACCTGTCTGTACTGCTTATCTGGAGTCTGGGAACATAGCCAGAAGAAGAGCCGATAAGAAGAAGACTTGGCAGTAATCCCAGAAACACAGATCTCTCATTGAGAGAAATGGAGCTGGCTCTGCTTTAGGAGATCGTGAGCGATGGAGGGAGTGTTCTTTCAGAGGGCAGGTCTGAAGCCCTGCAAGGGGATTCTCAAACTGAGACCTCATCGCTACCAATCTCCCCCCATCTGGCACACGACATTATGCAACATATTTTCCACTTGGAATTGAAGAATAAAAATATTAGATATGAATAGAGTAATAGAGGCTGCAGTTGGTCCAGAATGCAGCAGCCCAGGTGGTGATGGAGCACGGGTGTTATGCCCGTGCCTCACCATTACTTTGGGAGCTGCACTGGTTACCAGTTTGCCTCCGGGTGCAGTTCAAGGTGCTGGTTTTGACCTTTAAAGCCCTTCATGGTAGTGGGCCAGGATACCTTAGAGACCGCATCATCCCAAGAGTGTCCGCCCGTCCAACCAGAGCAAACCGGAGGGGCTCCCTAATTGTCCCATCTGCCAGAGGGGCTCGTCTCTTTGGCACACGAAGGAGGGCCTTTTCCGTGTCTGCACCGGCCTTGTGGAACCTCCTACCTGTAGAGTTGTGGGAGCAGATGGAGCTGCTACCTTTCAAAAAAGACCTAAAAACCTGGTTGGCAGGGTAGGTGTGGGGCCCAGATGGAAAGATGGTCCCCGCCTGTTGGCTTATAAAACAAGCCCCCATTTCTTTTAATTGTTCAATGCAGGCAGTTTTTAATGTGGATAGTTTTTAAAGATGAACGGGGTAGGTGGGTGGATATGTTGGGGGTTTAAATGGTTTAATTGTTTTTATGTATGTTTTAACTTGTGAGCCGCCCTGAGTCAGGTTTACCTAATTGGGCGGCATAGAAATCTGAATTTAAAATAAATAAATAAATAAATTTTTATTGGAGTGATACATAATTTTCTGCCAAGAGTTAGGTTGGAACATTTGTCCAAGGATATCCAGAAGGCAAAAAAGCTTCTTCATTAAGAAGTATAATTCATAGGGTGAATCTAGAGGTTTTAATGGCCAAAATGTATCTCCATGGGTCTTTTTCCAAATCCGCCATGTTTTCTGATTGGATTAATAATATTAATTGAGTGCTATCAACTCAGTTGTGATTTATGGTGACCCTTTCCAGGGCTTTCTAGGTATAAAGTACTCAGAATTAGTTTGCCAATTCCTTCTTCTGGGGCACCATGGTGTAATGGGAAGTTCAAAGGATGCCATGTTTTCATTTAAGTTACCTTGTGTTAATGTAGGATGTGTGTTCATTTAGAGTTAACTAGCTTGTTACTGGATTGATGTAAACCCCACAAGGGTCAGTTAAATGCCAGCACACATTTTCTTTTCAATATCTCTTGAATGCAAGATCCCATGCCTAGCATTCATTGGGGCACTGGGATGCCCATTTTGCATAGATCAAGCTTTGTTTAGAACTTTCTTTTTCTTTTGTATCCAGTATTCTATTCTGTTTAGTTTAGGAGAATTTTCAAATGCTTTTATTCGCGTACTCTATTCATTGATTTTTTTCCCTATAATAAAAATGTTGCTAATTTGAAGAAGCCGAGTAGCGTTATTTTTCTCCCTAAAAGAAGAAGGGAGGAGAATTCCAGAGACCAGATAAGAAGTCGTCAAAGGACTCTTCTTATAAGGCTTTCAACAGAGGAGGTACTACGGAGAGGAAAGACCCTGAGAGTTTTGTTTCCTTGCTGGGAGCATTGTCAGGGCCGCTGGAGTTTCTTTTCTTAGGTAATTCCCCTACAACCCCTGAAGGCCAACAGGTCTCTGCCAAGTGTCAGCCAGGGGTGATGGTGGCATAGGATGGGCTATCTATGAACTGGACATCTGAAGGTTTCAGAATCGCCATTTTATGAACCAGTATTAAATTGGGCTCTCAGAGGTCAGTGCTGCTAAGCAGGAAAACCTCTTTTTGCCATGCTAGCCCTGCCTCAAAGGCCATAGGTAAAATCCAGGCTGAAAAAAGGGCCCTGTCTGTGCTATCCTTGACACACACCAAAACCCCTGAGACCTGTGACTGTGTAGTTTGTCAATGACTACATAGGCTAGTCCTTCTCCTGGAGGCACAGTGGGGAATTAAAATCCAAACTCTGGCTCTGTAGCCATAGCATAGAAATTACAGTTTCGCATTACTATAATTTAATGGCCAAATTCATAAATTGCACTAGAGGAGCCTTCCTGAAGAGTGGAAAGCATTGTAAGTATACCCAGGCATTCCAAGCAATTGCATAGAGCCATCTAATCCTTCAGAACCAGAAGTGTTGCGCCGTAAGCTTTCTGATGGGAATCAGATGAGTTAACTCTTCAAGTTTTATTAATACATCTGTGCTCTAGTTGTGATTTACTTTAGCAGAGCAAGCCCATTTCAATCAATAGAGCTTACAGAGGAGTTGACTCATTAAATTCCAGTTGATTCAATTGGCCTACTTTAGTGTGATTTACTATGCCTAGTAACAGGGTCACTATGTTTCAGAAGCTGTTGGAATTTACACCACAGGTTGCTTTAATATAGTGTTTCCCAACTTTTGGTTTTTGGACTTCAATTCCCAGAAGCCTAAGGAAATTCCCCAAAGCACTGATCAGCCAATGTACTGACTTTGGCTTCTGGGAACTGAAATTATTATTATTATTATTATTATTATTATTATTATTATTATTATTATTATTATTATTATTATTATTATTATTATTATTATTATTATTATTGATAATGATAATGATAATATCCCGCTTCCCTCAGCCCGAAGGCGACTCAAAGCGGCAAACAACAGTAACTGAAACAATACAATAAGTATACAGTATACAAAATAAATAAATACACAATGGTACAAAAAAAAACATTACAATATAATCAATGCAATATCAATAACAGGAGCAAAAAAGCAATAAGTACAATATAATATACAAAATCCCCCTGTATGGAACCACTGCTTTAGTAGGTCACATGTTACAACAGGGGTGCCCAAACTACAGCCCGCAACCTGGATGCAGCCCCCAAAGCCATTTCATCTGGCCCCCGACACCCTTGCTACATTTACAACAGCTGCGAGTTATTTACGGCAGCGTTCTGTGCATGCGCAAGTGTGTAACACATCCTATGCATGTGCATTTTACTTTCACTTCCAGTAGGAGGAACTACATGACCGGCCCAATGAGCTGTCCAGGGGGGCATGGTCAGGCCCGTGGCCCCAAATGTTTGGACACTCCTGTGTTAAAAGGTCCCTTTTATAGTGAACAAACAGTACAGCAGCTTGGCTTACCATTGTCAAATTTAGGTTGGCTTTGCCCGCTCATGAGAGTTTTGGATTTTTTATATAGATCCCTGACTTGAAATGCCTTGTGATGTCACTAGACATTAACCCTTCAGCATTCTGAAATACACTACTGCAAAATTGTACCACCTTTTAGGAAAATGTTTCAGTCTCATCTTTCTACATAGAGGTATTTTAGAATAATTGACTGCTTAGAGGTCCCTTTGTGCGAAATTAGCTGTTGAAGTTTGGCTTGGCACCTCACCTCAATGGTACCTTTTTACTTGAGTATTATTTGATACTTCTTTACTTCACAGTCTATTAAGAGAGTTCCAGATGGTCCAGCCAAAATCTTCTTTTGGTGGGAGATACTCTTTGGCATTCATCCATTCAGTAAAGTAGTGTTGTTTTTTCATTCTCCATAGGTTTGGCCTTCTTCTGTTTTAATATTTGAGTTTCAGAAATGCACAGAAAATTTCCTCTTGGTTTTAGCCATTGTCTAGAAGGGCAGTGTCCATAAAATGGATGGATTTGGTGCTATATGGATTTGGTGTGCTTCTGAAGAGTCAACTCCAGCCAAATAATAGAATTTTTCAGGGGGTGTAGGTTTCAGGCAACCAGAAATTATCCTATATGATTCATCAAGAGCTACATCTGCTTGTTTGGCATGTGCTGATTTACACTATTGTTGTGTTTGATTAAGTTTAAGTTTATTGCTGTAACGTTTTTTAATATTATTGGGATCAGTACGACCCTCCATTTTGTCTCCTTATTCTTGGTCTTAAAGTATTGCAGGACTACATTCCCACCTAAACTAGGTAGTCATGTATTTAGTGTGCTTTTATGATTTTTCATTAGCCTTTGGTATTTTGGGTGTTTTTTGTTGATTTTGTTTTTTATTGTTTTGTTGTTTAATGGGTTTATTTTAATTATTTGTTTATTTATTTGTGTTTTATTAATTTTGGTGCTTTGCATTTTGGTTAACTGGTGGGTTTTGTTGTTGTGTTTTGTTGTGTGAAGAACGCCCTGTCTGTCGTTTCTTCTTTTCCCCATTGCTCCTTCGAAATTAGGTTTTGATGCAGCGATGGGTTAAAAGGAAGAGCCAGCAGCCAGCTCACTCTTTGACCGGTAATGTTCGTTAGGTAGGTTGAGTGAAAAGGAGGCAGAGAAGAGCTATCTACTTGATGATAGTTCTCTTTTCTGGGCCTACTTTTTCCACTGGCTTACCTAATGGGGAGATCAGCAGGCAACAATCCATAAGGGGTGGTGCTCTTCCTTGCGGGTTGCTGGCTGCTGCTTTTCTATTACCTCCACCGCTGTTTCGTGCTAATTCTCAAAATAGCGGTGTGGGTAGTAGAAAGGCAGAATCCAGTCATTCACCAAGGAGGGTGCTTCCCCTGACGAATTGCTGCATGCTGCTTTTTCCCCCACCTCAGCTCAACATACTCATTAGGTGAATATTTATTCACCAGCATAATTTCTTCCTCTTCAATCATTTTTTTTTTACTATCTAATATCTCCCTTCTGGGTCACAAATAATTTTAGTCATCGTAAAACCTAATCTATTTGAAATCAAGATTGCCACTCCTCTTGCTTTTGAGGTACCGAAGGCCTGTTCATTGATCTGTGTCATCCCAAAAATAATTTATTTGTATCTCCTGATTTTTGGTGTTTTTCCTGAAAAAAGATCAGATCTGGTTTATCTTTCCTAAGAGCAGATTCTAAACGTCTATGTTTCACCTGGCAACCAGTACCGTTCACATTCCATGATAATACCTTAATGGTCTTCATTATTTAAATTTAATTTTTTCACTAGACTTACTGCAATCTCCAACAGGCATGAACTTACCTAAACATTTAAATCCATCTACCCCACATTTATAAAATAAAAATAAAAAAGCTCCATCACCCCCCACTCTTCCATTCGAAAAGCCGCCTCTGTCCACCAAAGAAGGGAGGAACGTGTAAGATGTGCATGCAGTTCTAAGTGCTGGTTTTTCCTTAAACTACTTTTATCCTTATCCCCTTAATAAATTCTCTTCTCAACCCTCATCTGAAACCTCAACTATGTTTTCCCCAATACCCCCTACTGTGCCCCTTTCTTCATCCTGTTCTCCCTCCGCTCTTTCCATTCCTCCTGAGTCCAACAGTTCCTTTCTCAGATTGGCCCATTCTTGTGTACCTCCTTTAACCAAACCTACCAACCACATGTACTCCAAAGCATCCATCCTACTTGGGTGTTAATATTACAAGTAAATTAGAGAATCTTAAAAAATTAAATTATGATAAACAGGAGAAGTTAATTAATTAATTTGTCGTTACAAGAAATTGAAATTGTCATGGTTTGGCAGGGTGGCATTGTGTAAGATGATGTTGTTACCAAAAATGAATTTTCTGTTTGATGCCATGCCACTACAACTCAAGGATAAAGAGATTAAGAACTATCAAAATATTTTAAATAATTTTTTTAATGGTGGAAGTAAACCAAGAATTTCAAAATCTTTGTGGTATTTGCCACAAAAAGAAGGCGGATTAGGAATGCCTAATCTCAAAAACTATTATAGAGCATTTCAGGTCAAAAGTATAATTAAGATTTTGATGAAGGAAAAGGTAATTTGGGAGGACTTAGGGACAGAGGATTTTGCACATATAGGTAACACAGCTTAGTATCAAAAATAATATGTTAAAAACACTGTGGGATGTTTGGAAAAAAAAACTAAGAAAATATTAGTCCCAGAAATATCTCCGATAATTGAGGTTGAGGACATTCAAAGCTTCCCAATTAAAATTGGTAAGAGGATGATATTAATATTGATAAGTAAGGATGTGTACCTGTTAAAGGACTGGATTGAAATTTGTAAGAATGAAGTGAAAAAAATGGAACTTTACACAGAAATGAGGCTGGATTGGTTACAGAAAATAAGATTAAACAAATGGAATAATAAATATCTAACAGAATCCAGTTTGGAAAGAGATAAAACAGAATTTGAAAAGTTGTTGTGGAACATAAAACAAGGAGATTTAGGATTAAAGGGTTTGGTAAGTAAGATTTACAAGATTTAACCACAGAGGGTAATTCACAAGACACCTTAAGGAAAATTGGGAACAAGATTTAAACATTAAAATTACAGAAACAAAATGGAGAGCTATATGGAAAAAGAGGATAATGAGGACACTATTGGTAAGAGTTAAGGAACATAATTTTAAAATGCTGTGGAGGTGGAACCCGACTCCGGTGCGACTGAATCAAATTGATAAAACTAAAAGTCATAACTGTTGGAGATGTAAAAAATTGATTGGTACATATATACATATGTGGTGGAGCTGTGATGATGTTAAGAAATTTTGGGATGAGGTCAAAAAAGAGATCATTGGAATATTAGGGGTGAGAGTCAAGATCGGTTCAGGTACCACTTTGTTTATGGATTTTGAGGATACAAAATTAAATAGGGATAATAAAGAACTGGTTTCAATTTTGATGACAACTGGAAGACAGTGCATTGCAAGGAAGTGGAAAGCAATGGGGGAAATTAGTATAGAAGAATGGTACAAGGAATCATGGCAATTGGCTTTGAATGATAAATTGACTTGGGATTTGAATGAAAAGAAAGGGTTAATTATAGAAAATAGATTTTGGTCAACTTGGAAACAATTTGTGTATTTTGCTTTAAGGAAAGGAGTAGGGAGTAGGCCAGTACCAGATCAAAGTAATTTTTGGAAACACTGAAACAATGATGAGATATGCCGCGTCCCCCATAGGCAATGTATATATCACTTGGTGTATTGTTTATTTTCTTTTATATTTTTCTCACGTTTTTTCTTTGTTCTTGTTTTGATGGAGAAATATAACAAGAAGGTTGTTGTAGTGACTCAGATACTTATTTTTTAAAGTGTAAGAAAACCAATTTATATCTTGAAATCAATAGACAAAGATGAGATAAGTAGTATGAAATGTATCAACTACATAACCATAATATAACTTTCTACTTTTAAATATTGGAGTACTATTTTCCATTTTTATATGTTTTTTTGTTTGTCTAGTATTATTTTTATGAATTCTGTTGTGTATTATTATGTATTTTTTTGTTAAAATTTAATAAAAATTTTTTAAAAAGCATCCATCCTTGAATTTATTGTATGCATTTTCTTTGCATAGAAAAACCTTAATTGCTGAGGAAATCTCCAATTATACTCAATTCCCCGTTCTCTCAGGATCTTGGTCACAGGTTTCATCTTATATCTCCAACTTAGTTCATCCACAGATATATTATTGTAGACCTCAACATCAACACTATCAATTTTTAAAACGCCAGACCCTG
Organism: Bradypodion ventrale; assembly: GCA_035047345.1. Lineage (NCBI taxonomy): Eukaryota > Metazoa > Chordata > Lepidosauria > Squamata > Chamaeleonidae > Bradypodion > Bradypodion ventrale. The sequence continues at coordinate 143,103,820 of JAWDJE010000005.1, forward strand.
CTTGTTTTATAAATGCCAACACTTTCAACCTATTCCCCACATTAGCAAATTTGACTAAAACATTCCTTTGATGATTTCTTTCTTTTCTTGCACCCAACCTGTATACACTTACAATATCTTCTAATACAAAATCCTTACCCATTTTAAGATCATTAAACCAATCAACAATTCTTTTTTTAAAACTGGTCTGACATTTTTTCAGACAATTTTCTAATCACAATGTTTCTTTTTCTCATATTTTCATCCAGAAAATATCTGTATCTTTTCCTGTATCTTTTTCCTGTATCTCAACCTTTAAGTTCACCTCCTTTCCTCTTTCCTGAACTTCCTTCATTTCACATGTCAACTCTTTGATTTCTTTTTCACATTCTTTGAAACTAACCACTACCTTTTTCATAAATCATGTGACCTTATCTGAGAAATCCTGTTGGCTCTTCAAAATATTTTCCATAAGATCTTGCTGACCCTTCAATATTTCCGTCTTATCCTGCTTTCTTTCCTGTACCCTATTCTATTTTTTTGAAATATTTTTCTCCAGACTTTCCAACTTGCCAGCTAGTTTCCCCATCTCTGTAGTTATTACCAGTTCATCAAAGGGAACTGGGGAGATGGAGGCCGATGTTGTTGCTATAGTCACTGCTTGATTTTTCTTTGTTTCTGTTTGTTTTGAACGTGTGGTTTCCTTCTCCATTTTTATTTCTGAGCACTGACAATTGTCCACAGTAGTAATCCAATTAAATCCAAATAGCTCAATTACGCTCCAAATTATAGTCTAATTTGTCCAATTTATAAACTAAACAAACAGTTATCCCATATAAAATCCAATTAATGTCAACAATTGTGTCCCAATAGTCCAATTGATTTCACAGTTTTAGTTACAATAAATTAATTATAGTACAATTTGTAAATTAATTATTTTATCCACTTAATTCCAAATAAATTGATTGTAGTCCAATTTATAATCCAATCAGGATTATAAATCCAATTGATGTCAGTGGTTATATCCCAATAATCCAATTAATTCCACAGTTTTGTTATAATCCAATTAAATCATAAGTCTATCCACAGTGCAAGAATTTTCTATTTATATAGTTATTAGTCCATTGAATTAATTAGCTCCAATTAATTATAATAGAAGAAGAAGACAAGAAGCAACTCTCAGCCAAGTGATGCAGTTAAAAAAATTCCAAGTTACACGGTGATAAATCCAAGGGGGGGGAGGGTAATCCAACACAGTTAGAGAAGCAAAAAAAGAGAAATTATTCCTCATTCAAAAGCAAAAAAGATTTCAAACGACATTCGTAATTATACTCAAAGGAGAGGGGGGAAATAGAAAAACCCCAGCACAAATAGCAGACACTCCACGAACGGTCCCTTCTTCCTCCGTCTCAGTTCAACCCCCCCCCCCCCACACACACACACACACGTTTCTTCAATCTCCATCTTCCACCACTATATCTTCAAAAATCCCTCTTCTTCCTTCTTTGCCTTTTTACTCCACCCTTCTTTCTTTTCTTCCTCCTTTCCATGCTCCGACATTCAATCCAGCTCCATCACTCTTCTTACTCAGCTTCTCCTTCTCCACTTTCTAACTTTCACTTTCAATAGCCCACTGCCATTACCATTCACTCATTCCTCTTCCTCTCACTTCCTCTCACCCTTCCAACATGTAAAACACCACCTTGGACAACTTGGACTCCCAGCCATGACCATCTCGAGTGCTGCTGACACCTCTTTTCCCAAAACTCACCATGTTTTCTTGTGCGTTCGGATTGTCCCTTTATTCTTTGTTCTTCAAAAAGTCTCCAAAGAGTCCTGCCCGACCATGGTTTGGCTTGCTCAGCCCGGCTTTAGCTGCACCATGCCTGCCACTCCGCTCTGCTCCTAGAGCTCCGACTTCGAAACGAACCCAGAGCCTCAACAAATCCACAACTCCAACCAGCACTTTTAAAAACTGTTTTTTCCAATCTTTTTTGCTTATTTCCTCATTGCACAGCGCGAGCTGGCCAAGAAAGTGTGTTACTCCATAGACACCTTAGCCACGCCACAATCAATTTTTTTTCATGTGGTTCAAAACCTTCTATATAATGGTTAAGAAAAGATATATGGCATTTTAAAGTTGCTAAATGGATCAATTTGAACATATAACACCAACTTGCTGAATATCAATATTCTAAAGTGTTGGAGGAATTTGGTATTCCCTTTAATATTAGGAGAGTATGAAGGGGTAAAAATTACATTTACAGAGAAATGTGTAGAGAACAACTAAAGAGTCTCAGTATCCCACCCCTTCTTTCAGTAACTAACATTTTATATGGTAAAAAAATCTATTCTGAAGCATTCTTAAGGTATTTTTACTTACAGTTGCAGTCATCTAGTTACATTCAGAAAAATAAAGGAAATTTTGTAGCATATGCAGTCTCTGCCATGTGCAGAAGACTGGCTCCATGCAACCAGATAGTCAGGGCAGCAGTCAAAAGAAAACAAGGGGACAGTGGGCAAAACAGGAAGAGAGGAGGAAAATTAATCCAGTAAAAAAGAATGTTGCTATTGCAGACCTCCAATTACCAGTACCAGGCAAAGGGGTCTCTTTTTGTGGATTAGTTCAGTAGGCTGCTGATTTATTAGTTTCTTCTATGCACATTCCCATGCAGCAAATGGTTACTGAACCTCGCAAAGCCTGAACCAGAGCCGGAGCAGAATCACCAATTTGGCCTTACGGGCCCCCGGTGAATACAGCCTATCATACAGTCCCTACCTCGGCAATACCGACTGCTGGTATCTCATTGCCACTGGGGGATCACCTTTTGCTGATGACCAGAGATAAGATCTGGCGCTGTGAACACATGGACTTATTTAGTCTCCTAAATAGGGAACCGACTAGGGAAGAGAAGGAGAGGGAGGATGACCGGGATAAGGAATTAGGCCGTTGTCACAAACCTCCACGGACTTGGCAAAATTGGCTGCCGGCTTAAACAGGCCTCGGGTTGTGCACCCTCAGACCTAGCAAAAACTTCAAAAGGCCCCCTCCCCAATTCAAATTGAGGCTCTTCAGCATTGGCTTCGCGTCTACCCTAATCGGGCGGATGCTGCCTACTTGTTAGCAGTTTTTTCGTTTGGCTTTTGCATTCCTTTGGTAGGTGCACGCGCACCACAGGATGCACCAAATTTACAATCATTGAGGGGTAGGGAGGATTTGGCATGGGGAAAGATTTTTAAGGAAGTAAGGGAGGGCCGGGTAGCTGGTCCCTTTAGTGAGCCCCCATACCAAAATCTAAAGGTGTCCCCACTTGGCCAGGTACCCAAGAAGTCTTCTCAGTGAATTTCATCTTATACATCACCTGTATTACCCGGCAGGGTTCATCTGTTAACGATGCTATACCGGAGGAACTTTGTTCTGTGCGATATACATCCTTTGATCAAGCATTACAGATGGTCCGTTACTGTGGTAGGGGGGCACTGATGGCCAAGTGCGATATCAAATCTGCCTTTCGGCTTCTCCCTGTGCACCCAGATGATTTTGAATTGCTAGGTTTTCGCTTTGAAGAGAAATATTTTGTGGATAAGGCTATGCCTTTTGGCTGTTCTGTATCTTGTTCAGCCTTTGAACATTTTAGTTCTTTCCTTCAATGGGCATTTGTTCGCCAGTCCGGGGTTCAAAACGTGGCTCATTACCTGGACGATTTTCTGTTTGGAGGGGGCCACGGCTCTGGGATATGCGAACAACTGCTGGTCACTTTTCAGGGGCTAATGGCTGAACTGGAAGTTCCATTGGCCCTGGGAAAGACTGAGGACCCAGCTACTATATTAACCTTTTTGGGTATCGAAATTGATACCATAGCGCAGACGTCCAAGCTGCCCAAGGAAAAGGTTGGTCGAATTTCTGATGCAATCTGGGCCATATTGGCCAAACGCAAGGTTTCACTCCATGACCTGCAGGTGCTTCACGGATATCTCAACTTTGCTTGCAGGGTTATTACACCTGGCCGGGCTTTTGCCAGGCGCCTATGTGATGCTATGGTGGGTTTATCACGGAAGCATCACAGAGTCCGACTTACGAGGGGTATGCGGGCTGATCTTCGGGTTTGGCTAGCTTTTCTGGCCGACTTTAACGGGGTGTCCTTTTGGCAGACCAAACTTTCCATTACACCAAAATTTCAAGTTCAGTCCAATGCTTCGGGGTCACGGGGGTGTGGCATTTACTTTGATAGCCGATGGTGCTGTGGACAGTGGCCCAATACATGGCAGGGTACAGAACTGCTTCGGGATTTAATTTCTTTAGAATTTTTTCCCATCCTGGGTGCACTGATGTTATGGGGCAATATTTGGGAAAATTCTGTAGTCCACTTCTGGTGTGATATGATAATGCTGCCGTGGTACACATTGTCAATTCCCAAATGTGTCGTTCACCTAGGGTTATGTCTCTGGTAAATCAATTTGTATTGCGCTCCTTGCACCACAATATCTTTTTTAAGGTTAGGCATGTTCCGGGCATTAATAATGATATCGCTGATGCTTTGTCCTGCCTGCAGATGGCCCGTTTTCAAGCATTAGCCCCAGAGGCCGAGGACCTCCCCTCTCCACTCCCGAATGAGATGTGGACGTTTGGCGAGTTGAAGTAAGCAGGGCCATCTCCCTTTCCTTGGCCGGCCACACCCGTAAGGCGTATCAACAGACTTATCAGACCTTCTTACGTTCCGTCGGAATGTGCCTCTGCCAGACTTGTGGCCTGTGCCGGTTGACCATGTACTTCAATACATGGTACACTTGCACAGTTGCGGATTGGCTCCTCGTACCATTGGTGGACACCTTTCTGGTTTGGCTTTTGCAGCCAAGGTACGCGGCTGCCAGGATTCTACAGGGAACTTCCGTATTCGCCGAGTCCTGGAGGGTTGGGCTTGGGAATGTGGCCTTCGCCCTGACTCGCGGCAACTGGTGTCCTCGATGCTGCTCTTGAGCCTGGCGGATGCTTGGCCGGCCCTTTGTTATGACCATTTTGAAGTGGCCCTTTTTCATGCTGCCACCACAGTGGCCTTTTTTGGGGCCTTGAGAGTGAGTGAACTGGTTGCTCTTTCATGGAACGACCGGTCACGTCAGGCCTTAGAGTGGGACGATGTCTTCGTCTCTAACAAATCGGTCCAATTGACAATTCGTTACTCAAAGGTGGATCAACTGGGCAGGGGCAGCACGGTCACCCTGCTCAGTTGCAGCACCCAGGCGATTTGCCCAGTTCTTGCCCCGACATCATTTTTGGTGTTCGGGGTACAGCACAAGGCCCCCTTTTCTGCCACCAGGATGGTTTACCCATGACAAAATATCAGTTTTGGAAGGTTACAGGGACCGCACTTGCCAAGCTGGGTTTTACAGGAGCGAGATATGGTACCCATTCATTCCGTATAGGTGCTGCATCTATGGCTGCATCTTTTGGTTATTCGGATGATGACATCCGTAGGATGGGCCAGTAGGGATCTGCTCGCTTCCGTTCATATGTTTGCCCCATGCTTCATTGAGCATCCCACTGGCACTTGTTTTGTTTGTTCTCTTACAGTTCCTGAGCCCCTGGATGCACCGGGGCGGGTGTTGCTTGTTGGCCATAGTTATATATTTTGGGCCGCTTGCCATGCGGCTTCGTCTATGTGGGACACGCACCTGGGGCTTCATGCAGTTGCGCACCTGACATGGCATGGATTTCGAGGAATGAGGTGGCATAAGTTAATTCCCTTTGTTCTCTCTAATGGGAATTCAATTCCACCAGACATTTTGTTAATACATCTGGGTGGCAATGATTTGGGCCAGGTAACCAGCTTGGATCTAATCATATCCATCCGCAGGGACCTGGCCCTGGTTCGCCAACATTGGCCAAGGGTAAGGATCATGTGGTCTTACATGATTCCATGAACATATTTCCAGGGAGGTGGTGATCCTCGTCGGATTGACCGGGCAAGGCGGTATGTTAATCGGGCAGTGGCTTGACATTTTGAGGAGTATGGTTTTGGAACCGTGGTCCAGCATCCCACGATTCATATACAGGATGCCAGTTTGTATCACAGAGATGGGGTGCACCTCTCTGCACGGGGCATCAACCTATTTTTGGCTTCCTTGCAAGCAGGCCTGGTGACCGAGCAGGCGGTCAGGGGCGGGGGCGGTGGATCGTGGAAGACTCCTCCCCGTGTGGCGGCTAGCACTGGTAAGGACAAAATGGATGACCCCTAGGAATCCGGCAAGTACGCAGTTGATTGGCCACCTGAAGGACAAGGTAGAGTGAAAGTTGGGCTGGCCAATCAAAGGCGGACCATGAACAAGGTGATACTATGCTCAAGACAGCCTGCAAAACCTTTGAAAGTTCACCGGATGTATGTCAGAAGCTTGGGTCATAAGTAGCTTCCTGACTGGGGTCAACAATTTGTTTAATTAAGTAAACAAATTGAGACAATGTGGCTAATTTAAGAGCTGTAGTAGCAGCTAGTCCTTACCAGGGCTATTTTGGCCCGTTTGCCTTTTTGAAAGATAAGAAAGTTACAAGTAAAATAAAGTGGCCCAATTTTAAATCCATTACAAGTGTCTGTCTCATTATTGGGGAGTGGGTCCGACAAAGTATTGCTGCCTGCAAGTTTCAGCCTGGCTGAAACAGAAAGAAACTTTAGAGCAGAAATTTATAAGCATAGGCCTGCTTTCTGGGAATTTCTGGCATTTGAAGCAGAACAGAAGTTTTTTAAAGCAGAGTTTTTTACCTGATTCACCAGGGCATCACGACAGTTGGTTCTATGCCAGACCCAGGAAAAAAGAACTTTGGTAATAGATTAGCAAGATGGGAGAATCCCTCTGGTTCCTAAAGGCTTTTTATTCTCTGATTTATTTTATTTAGCGTATTGCATTTGTACACATTGAGTCAACATATAACAAAGAGAATATATATATAGACTGTATAAAATGAAACATTAATTTATAAACAAACATCTAAACAATTTATATATTTGATTGCACCAGTAGTCACCCTTAGAAAATCTTCACTATTGCCCTCATATGCTTTAAGGCCACATTGTTTTATAATATATTGCACTCACATGCTGGTGATGGTAGTTTCCCCCATTTATGCAAAAATATGCTCCGATACCCAGTGTGAACTGAATTCAAGATTGTTGTTAATCAAAAGTAAAATCATACTATAAGAAATGTTCTAGTGTCTGAATTAATTGTATGAACCTTGTTATGTTGTTATTATGTTTATTGAAATAAATATGCCTGTGTGTTTGTAGCAAAGTAAGCTTTGAGGCTGAAGCTGAGGCTGGGAACTGGAGAAAGTCTCACACAGAGACATGCAGTATTTTGTTAAGGAAATGAAAAAGGCTGTTATTATGTTTATTGAAATATGCCTGTGTGTTTGTAGCAAACATAAACGGATAAACACAGTCCCTTTTGAGATCTGTGGAAATACACAATAGATCTAATGGAAATACACAATCCTCTGCTTCTGGCCACGGATTAAGTTGGGTAAATAAGCCACGCCAGACAGCTGAGCAAGTTAGGTGCCCGGAGTCAATACACATAAAACTCCGAGATTAGGGCAGGAACAATGGGTTTCACCAACCCAAGGTAATCAGGTGCAAGTTGTCCAATTAACACTAGGCGCGCATCACCCCAAGGCAGGGTAATAAATGCATGCCACCCGACCCAGGTCGGGGCTGGACTTCACCACACGATTGTCTTGCGTGTCTTCCTTGCGGCCAGCCACTCCAACACCTGGGACCCATTGCAACATCTGGTGACCCCGACGTGATTCCTCTCAGAAGCCATGATGTGATTCCTCTCGGAAGCCACACCGCAATTCTGATCGGGACGCTACCCCGATCGGTATCCGACACAATCCCAAGGCTAGGCCAGCGCGGTCCCCAGCGAGGTCACGATGATCTTGAAGCAAGGAATCCAATGCGTGACCACACGCCCGGCAGACCCCACGTATCGGAACGGACACGTTCCAAACCCAGGGGAGAGCCGTGATCCGGAAACAACCGAAGCAGAGCAGCAGAAGCCCGCGGCAGCAACCATAGCCGTGATCCCGATCCATTGACCAGATCCGAGTGACATCGTCCTGTGCATCACTCACCCCAACGTACTACCCAAAGGCGCGCCAACTCATCCTGCGGAGGAAAATCTGGGGAACCACCAATCAGGTAGAATGGGGGCTTGCGTGGTGGGGCAAAGCTCATCCGTCAGGCAAAGAGCTCAGGTGGAGAAGCTCAAGGGCCTGGCCAGGCTATTTCGCATAAGGGTACGAAGGAGCAGCCTGATGGAACTCGTGATGCATCTGAGGGAACACTGTCTGTTCTACCCAGAAGCAGGCATGATGGATCCAGAGGTTTGGGACAGAGTAGAGAAATGCCTTGAGGCAGAACCCCGAGCACCTGCTAAAATCATAGGGACTTGGAGCAAGTGTAGGCAGCTAATTGCAGCAGTCAGTCCAGCCCAGGTAGAGACTGAGAAACCCCCAGCATACATAGAACCATCAGCCCCAACGCGTCTATACCCAATAATCAGGTTCAGACAGGGGGGCTTAGGGGACTCCCCTTCTGCGGTAGCTGCAGAAGCCGTGGGAGTGGGCAGAAGCCTAGGGAGTGCAAGTGCTTCCCAGGTCATTAAGAGTTCCTTCCAGCAAATGGTAGAAGAAGAGTCGTGCAAGGGGGAATTGCCAGCTGCAGAACTGGCTGAGCGTCAGATGTTATGTCCAGTCCGCTTAGAGATGGATGCCCTCACGGGCAATCAGGGGGCGGTATACACTCCTATTCCATACAAGCTGCTTGCGGAAATCCGCAAAGCCATCAGAGATACAGGGCTCCAAAGTAGGTTCACAAGGGGCATGCTTCAGTAGCTGTGGGAATCCACCACTATCATCCCTCATGACTGGAAGGTCACAATGAGGATGATGCTGAACCCAGCCAGTACCTACTGTGGGACAGCGAGTACCATCTGGAAGCACAAGCTAAGGCTGCCAGGATGGGAGGAGCAGTAATTCCCGAGCAGTTATACAGCTCAGGGCAGTTTGATACCATCCAAACGCAGTCCGTCCTACCAGCAGCCACACTCCAGCTGGCTTCTGAGGTCGCCTTCAAGGCATACCTCAAGGTACCAGCCACTGGCAAGGGCACCAAGAATTACACCTCCATCAAGCAGGGAGCACAGGAATCCTACATTGATTTCATTAACTGGTTAGCGGAAGCAATTAGCAGACAGATAGACAACCAGGAGGCCCAAGAGGAGCTTATGATGAAGCTGGCAAAAGACAATGCCAACCTCACTGCCACAAAATCTTGCAGGCAATGGGGCACAGAACTGATCTGACGCTTACCGATATGATCAGAGCTTGGGCGGACGTTGGATCAGAATCCTATAAAATGGGGCTGTTAGCAGTGGCAGTCCAAGGGGGGAACCAACCCAAAGGACCCAATGGAGCTTGCCACCAGTGTGGCAAGATGGGACACTTTGCCAAACAGTGAAGGTCCAAACAGCCCTGCAGAAGGGGGTGCCTCCCCCCCTGCGGGCCACCCGGCCACACCATCCACCCAGTGCCCAAGGTGCCACAATGGCTTTCATTGGGCCAATTTATGCCCAAATTCGGGAAACTGGGCCACGGGCATATCTCTAGCCCCAGTCCAAATAGAGACAACTGCTGCGCTGGAAGCTCCAGAGTGGACATTCCAATAGTCACCCCTAGGATTTCCGCGGCATAGGCAGAAAACAAGGGCAGTGCCGGGTTGGACTTAGAATGCCAGGAGGACGTTATTTGCGACCTGCCAGGCACAGTCAACTTAGTTAACACCCAGTACAAAGGTCTCCTGCCCCAAGGCACAGTAGGGTTAGTCTTGCCTCGAAGCAGTGCAGACTCCAATTACACAGGTATCATCAAAGTCCAGCTGTGGACACACCTACCCCAGACAATCAGCAAAGGGGATTCAGTAGCACAATTGATCATGGTTCCGTGTCATCTGCCAGGGGTTGGCAAGGAAGTGATCAGAGGAGATTCAGGATTCGGGTCGACAGAACGCCAGAGAGAGGAAGGGGCAGTAGAAGGATACCAGATCATAGCAACAGTGGAGCAGAACATAGAATGTAAACAGCAACCTTTCATTAAGGTATTTTTGAACAAAAGACCTTTTGACGGTCTGTTAAACACCGGAGCGGATGTCACAGTAATTAGCAGGAAGCTATGGCCCAATGAGTGGGCAATCGAGGCAGTTTCAGATGTGTGTGGGGGGGTAGGAGGAGTTCAAGAAGCTTACAGGAGCCGAGACTGGGTAGAAGTCACCATTCCGGGGGCAGATGGCACAGCGGTAAAATGCCCGCATGTACTAAATGTGCCCATCAATCTCTGGGGAAGGGACATTCTGCAGCAGTATCGTGCCACCCTAACTTTCGGGTAATGGCCCTGCCGCTCAAATGGTTAACCGATGAGCGGGTATGGGTAGAACAGTTGCCGATAGTTGGGGAAAAGTTAGAGGCTTTAAAGCAGCTCGTTAAAGAGCAGCTAGATGCGGGACACATAGAACCATCTACCAGTCCCTGGAATTCACCGATTTTTGTCATGAAAAAGAAGTCTGGAAAGTGGCGACTTCTTCATGATTTAAGGGAGATCAATTAATTAAACATTAATTGGGCGAGGCCATATTTTAAAATAGACACAGACCTCTTAAAGCCACTTTTCTCGCTGCTAACCCAAGGAAAGCAGCCAGCCGACCAGATACGCATTTCGCTCGAGGCTAAGCGATCACTCCAGGCAGTAAACAGCATTCTCAGCCATTGATGGGTAGACAGGATTAGCGAGGGGCCACACGCCCCATCCTAAACCTGTACATCATTAGAACAGGGACCATGTTTGCAGGAGCACTAGGTATAGACTCCAGCGGTTAGTGAAAATCATGGAATGGGTGTATCTACCGAACACCTCCCCCAGGAACATTGTTCCTCCGCAGGAATTGGTAGCCACAGTCATTCATAAGGGGAGGCTAAGAGCAAGGGACATTTCTGGACACGACTTGGCCAAGATAGTTGTGCCATTCAATAAAGAGCAGATGCAGCACCTAATGCAGTTGGGAGATACCCTGCCCATAGCTTTAGAAGGGTTCACAGGGAATCTGGCATACCACTTGCCAAAGGAGCCCAGACTAGTCTCACTTCAGACTTAGATGATCAAATTGTAGGGCATGCTGTCCTTGACTCCCCTCCAGGGAGCCAAGACAGTATTCACTGATGGGGGAAAAACGTATGGAGTTCTCACTTGGCACGAAGAACAGGCTTGGAAAACGCTGCTGACACTTCCGCAGAAATCAGCACAGAGAGCGGAGCTGGCAGCAGCAAACCTCACCTTAAAAACATTCGCCCAGGAGCCACTGAATATCATCACAGATGTTAGTATGTTAGGAATCTGATCCACTGTCTAGTGGGAGCTTATATCACTCCCGCCATAGACAAGAATTTGTTAAACCTATTCCTGACCATGCAGTTTCACCTGCAGCACCACAGAGAAGTGCTGTACGTTGCCCACATTAGGAGCCACCAGGATTTGCCTGGCCCCATCTCTGAGGGCAACAGCAGGGCTGATGCGGCCGCAAAAGAAGCACACCAGAAATTAGTCTTTATGACCCCGATCCAAAGTCATGCATTCTTCCATCCTAATGCCAAGACACTAGCAAGGCAGTTTAACATGCCATTGTCACAAGCACAGGGAATTGTGCATTCCTGCCCACAATGTGCAGGAACCCTGGGGGGCCCTCATGGGGAACTAACCCACGGGGGAAAGAAGCTAACCAAATTTGGCAAATGGACGTCATGCACATCCCACAATTTGGGAGATGGCAGTATATGCACATCTCCATTGACACATTCTCACAGTTTGCCTGGGCCACAGCCCAGAAGGGAGAAGCTGCAACTCATGTAGAGCAACATCTCTTGTCATGCTTTGCAGCCATGGGCAAACCAGGCCACTTGAAAACTGACAACGCACCGGCTTATAGTTTAGTTTAGTTTAGTTTATTCGATTTATACCCCGCCCTATTCAGCACAGGCCGACTCAGGGCGGCTAACAACATATACATACCCCCAAAGGGTTTACATACAAAATGTGGAATGCAAAACAAATACATATAAAGTACAAAATATATAGAAAAAATATACAAGTAAAATACATAAGGATACAATAATACAATGTGTCTCAGCTGGAGGCAAGGCTACATAGAAATATCTAAAATACAATATATCCAAATGCACAACAATTACAAAGTTACACAGAACAATATAGCCCCCTCTCAACCATAGTAAGTCCCAAGGAGCAAAAACATCGGCATCTTCCCACTTCTCCCGCAGCCAATGCCTGACAACGCACCGGCTTATAGTTCCAAACAGCTAGCCACATTCCTAGCAACTTGGGATGTAAAGCACACATTTGGCATTCCATACAATCCCCAGAGACAAGCCATTGTCAAACAGGTGAACCAGACGCTAAAGTCCTACATCGAAAAACAAACAGAAAGGGAGGAGATAGTCCCCCAAAAAGCCAGGGTCAGGCACAGCAACACCTGTACAAGGTTTTGTTCACCTATAACCACCTTAACATTTTTGCTGACTGCACTCCGCAGGAGAAGCATTTCCGATGACAGGAAATCCTTCCGCATCCCATGGTTCGATTCAGAATGCCACCAGACCCCTCCTGGAGAGTTCCGGTGCCCCTGATAACATGGGGGAGAGGGTATGCAGTGATTATGTCTCCAACAGGAACTGTCTGGATTCCGGCCCACTGCGTCAAGCCACATTTCGAACCACATGCCGTGGAACCAAGTGATCCCAGACCCCCAGCCCGAGATGGAGTGAGTGAGCCTGACGAGAGGACCCAGACGGAGCAGATGACTCCGGCCGAGGCCAGACCCGAGAGTGAACTGGGGGATGGTCAAGACCTTGTGTGACAACGCCATGTCCATCCTGAGAGAGCAAAACACTGAGCCCACTCCACAAAATATGGTGGCTGCAGTGTTAGCTCAAATCACCTACAATTCCCTGATGGTCATCTTGATCCTTTCCTTACTGATGGGGGGGGGAGGGGTTCAAGCTTCTTATGGGGACTTGACACCTGGCGGAGACAACCGCCAGACTCCAGTACAACATTTGGAAGAATCTAGCCGGACTTGTCAACCAATCATATTTTTGCTTGAAACAAACCACGGACACTGCTTCTTTACTGAGTACATGCCTTATCCCAGTTTGCCACGCACCGGGAGAGCAGGCTGGGGACACTGAACGGGTGCGCGCATTTGGGCACCATCACCAAATTACATATGCGACTTTCACGATCTGGGGGACTCAGGTAACAAAGACTTTGCTCGCTGATGCAGTCACTCTTTACACCCCTTGGGTGGCCATCAGTCCAAGCACGCCTTGTGCCAGGATGACCGGCTGCTCCACAGCCAAAGGGCCACACCACCATTGCCTGAGCCCCGGGAAAGAGACTTGGAAATATACCCAACCATAGACTATCAGTTATGTGTATGCTCATATTATTTTGCCTACAGGATGGTTTTTTACTTGTAACCAACGGACTTGGAACTACATACTTGCTAATATGTCTGACTCATACTGTTGTGTGAGTTGCTTAACCCTGGTACTCCCCGAAAGGGAAATGGTCACCCCAAACCCGGTCACCCCAAGGCCAGCATGGCCCATACGATCAGTCCAGCTAGATGAGACATGTGACAGTGATATCACCGTGCTTAGCAAGGCAGAGTATGTGTCCCTAGCAGTCAGTATCATAGAGGTGCCCGGACTAGCAGTAGGCAATGCACGCAGGATCGACCAGCTGGCATGCGCGCTAGCTAAAGCCATCAATTACACCTCATCAGCCATTGCCATGTTAAACCGAGAGCAGGCTGAACTGAGACATGCAGTTTTGGATAACCGTGCAGCAATTGACTATTTGCTGCTCTTACACCATTTGGGTTGCGAATCTGTCCGGAACATGTGTTGTTTTAACCTCACGGACAATTCTCGCAAGGTCCAGAGTCAAATCACCGAACTTGACACCATAGTTAAACTCCTCCGGGAGAATGCCAACTGGGGGTGGTGGGACGAACTCTGGTCCTGGGTGCAATGGGGGTGGTTGCAAACAATGCTTAAAGCCATCGCTGGCATTGTGGTAGTGGGAATTATGCTTTGCTGCTTTGCACAGTGTATTCCTTCACTCTTGTCAATATGTACCTCATGGCAGAGACCCTAAGAGATCATTACGCCCAAGGAGATCATGCCTTACATCTACCGTGCACTCAGCCAGGCTGATTTAACTAATATAAGAAGGGGGAATGTGGGTTGCCCGCGTGAATAATTGGCCAAACCTTTCCCAAGGGGTCCGCTCGGCCTTGAACACATCTGGGGACCAACCGGACTTTGCTGGAAAGGCAATTGGAGTACCGGCTAGTTAGATAGTTTGGGGGGCAATTCATAAAGCCTTGGCTGGTGGCTACAATAGAAATAGGGCAAAAGTCAAAGGTGATGACTCTAATGGAAATACACAATCTTCTGCTTCTGGCCACGGATTAAGTTGAGTAAATAAGCCACGCCAGACAGCTGAGCAAGTTAGGTGCCCGGAGTCAATACACATAAGACTCCGAGATTAGGGCAGGAACAATGGGTTTCGCCAACCCAAGGTAATCAGGTGCATGTTGTCCAATTAACACCAGGGTAACTTCCAAGACCTGGCATTGTAGCTCAACCACCGGAAGAGGTCACGTATTCAAGCCTTCTGTATTAGGGGGTCACATGCATCCTAGGCGCACATCACCCCAAGGCAGGGTAATAAATGCGTTCCACCCGACCCAGGTCAGGGCTGGACTTCACTGCACAATTGTCTCACGTGTCTTCCTTGCGGACAGCCACTCCAACACCTGGGACCCAATGCAACATCGATCACTTCTCTCAGTTGTAGTGGGCAAAAGTCTAAGAGGATAGGAACACAAGTAACACAGAGGTCATGGAGAAAAGTTCCACACTGGCAGCATACAAAGAACAAACAGATATGCTAACTTCTGGCCAGTAATGAGTTCAGTTGCAGATAGCAGCTTTCTCAGCAGAGTTCTTTGTTGTTTAGCCCTTTCTTGGGCTGAGTTCCAAAAGAGAGAGAGTGAGTCCTTGAGTCTTTAGCGTGACTCCAGTAGAAGCAATAGTCTCCTCCAGTGACAGGAACGGAGATAAGGACAAGCTGAACGTGCAGTCATAAAGCAAGTCAGCCAGCCAGGCAAGCAAGCCGGGCAAGCAGTTAGGCAAGCAAGCCCATCAGTTTAGCAAACTCATCTAGCAAGCCAATCTAGCAAGCCAGAGACCAAAAAGCAGGGCTAGCTAAAATAGCATAGAACTGCTGAGTCACTATCTGACTAGGAACACAGGCTCAAAGGACAAGGAGCCTTAAAGCTATACTGTGTTCCTATACAATACTTGTAGTAGGACTACGGAACCCATTATCCTGACAATGTTTAAATTTAAAATATGACTAACAAATGTTATGTTAAAAAGTATAAATCCTTTTGGTTCCAATAGGAAAGTTTCCAGGATTGCAGAGTCTGTACAAAATATAAGGCAGTCTTCTCACACTACATGTGTTGGAATACAACCCTCGTCTTGCAAAGCCAACAGTGCTACAGGTAACTGGAAACAGGCAGGGGGGAACACAAAGGCAAATTTGTGTGTTGCCATCCCCTCTTTGGTGTTGCCTATTCCTGGAGTGTAATGAGAATGTTTTGGACTGTTTTATTATTAGGGGTAAGGAACAGCTAAATAGATGTATAGACAAAAACATGAAATATCCTGGTCTTGATTACCATTAGGTAAAAGTAAAGGTCTCCTTTGCTCGAAATCCGACTCTAGGGTGCAATGCTCATATCTGCGTACAGTCAAAGAGACAGCACTATATGCATCTACAGACATTTCCATGGTCATGTGGCAGGCATAACTAGACAGTGGCTAGTAGGATGGAAAAACCACTTGAGAGCAAGGAAAGTGGAAATTGATAAGTTTGTATAATAAATCAAAAAGAGCCAGGCAGTCGTGTGAGTGTGCTCTATTTATAGTCTGTGCAGTGAGAGAACTCCAAGTCTGAACAATGTATAAATCTTATAACAGCAACAAAAATGGTTTCTTCACCTCAAAATAGAATCTACTAACAACAAAAAATGGTTTCTTCATCTTGAAGTAATATACAAATACTTGTTAAAAAGAATACAATCTTATTATAACACATGTAGTGTCAAAAAGGTTCACGGTGCATTAACTGGTTTAGAGGTTTTTTCAAAAACGTCTAGTATTGGAACAAAAAATATATAATACAAGGAGTTCCAAAATTTCAGGACATGATGCACAATATACTATAATAAAAAATCAAAATTCCAAAATCAATTTTATATCCTTCCGGAACAGGATATTTTTTCATCAGAAGTGGATTTATAATTTCTGACATTTATAAACAATAAAGTAAAGCCAGAGAGCCTGGGTCTGTAATCTTATTAATACAATTAAAAAGGAGTAATAAGTCACAATAAAGATCTCTTACCATACAATAATCATGATTATATGCATTCAACAGCCTCCAGAAGTGCATTCATAATGGGCAAGGAACGTTAAACTGAGTTTGCACAAGAAAGGGTATAAATCCTGTTGCAAGAACATTCTAATTAGTCTCAGAGGCACCTGTCGTGTATGCAGAGAAAGAAAGCTGAATTTGCTTAAAGGAATACAGTCTGTATCTATATAGAAAGGGCCAACATGATGAGGTGTTATAAGAATGAAGAAAAATCAATGTCTAGATTCAGTCCATTGGGAATTAAGGTAGAAAATTGATAGATACTGTATAAGAAGCTTCCCTCCTCAGCAATGTTTGTTCTATATCGGTAACCTGATATGGAAGTGCTTTACAGACTTCAAAACCAGTGACCCGCATATCGGTGTGAGAATGTCCCTTCTCAACATAGTGTGGGACAATGGGGGCTTGTAAATTGGCATTTCTAATACGAGATTGGTGCTTGTCCACCCTGACTTTCAATGGTTGACTGGATTTCCCGATGTAAGCTTTATTGCAAGAACATAATATTAAATAGATACAGTTCAGGGTATGGCAATTACTAAATTCCTTCAAGTCCAGTGTAAACTTACAACCTGGGATGGAGATGTGGTCAGTAGTCCACATGAACTTGCAAAACTTGCAATAACTGCATTTATGGTGTCCTACGGGAAGCATCCGGGGGTGAGGAGAACGGGGTTCCGAGTCAGTGCGAGTAATGAAGTTTGCAATGCTTTTAGTCCTCCTGAACCCTATGGCTGGTAAACTAGTGCATCCAGGAATATTGTCAAGTATGTGCCAATACTTGGGCACTGTTTTCTTAATTTCATTGGCACGTGGAGTGTAGTCAATTGACCAAAAATATATTAGAGTCTGTGGTTTTTTGTTGCTGAAGAAAGAGTGAAGGTCTAGGTTTTGCCCGAACTTTATGGAAAGCACCGTCTACAAATGTGCCAGGGTAACCCCTGCTGCATAGAGAGCATCCTATGTCACCAGCCGCTGTTAAAAAGTCACTATGATCAGTCGAATTTCTTTTAGCCCTGAGTAAAATACTGTATGGTATGTTGTTTTTCAAGAAGTGAGGGTGGAATGATTGATATTGTAAATAGGCATGTCTGTCTGTGTCCTTATGAAAGAGTCACATCTTGAGCTTATTGTCTAATGAGATGTAGACCCTCACATCCAAGAAGGGAAGTGATTGACAGTCTACATTGTGGGTAAAAGTAAGATTACTGTTCTGTGAGTTGAGCCAAGAAACAAATCCTTGCACCTGTGTGGAATAATTGAAAATAAAAAACAAATCATCAATGTATCTTTTGTAAATTAAAATATGTGCAAAAATGGATTAGTGAGGGGGTCCAAGATGACTAATTTGTCGAATTGAATCATGTAAATATTTGCCATGTATTCTTGTTAATATCTATTTGTATATTACTTCAAGGTGAAGAAACTATTTTTTGTTGTTAGAAGATTGTATTTTGAGGTGAAGAAACCATTTTTGTTGCTGTTAGAAGATTTATACATTGTTCAGATTTGGAGTTATCTCACTGCACGGACTATAAATAGAGCACACTCACACGCCTGCCTGCCTCCTTTTGATTTATTATACAAACTTATTAATTGTCCACTTTCCTTGCTCTCGCAGTTTTTTCCTCCTACTAGTGACTTTTTACCACTCTGCCATCCTTTCTTTGTGATGACTCGACAGTGGAGCACATGGAATGCTATTACCTTTACCTTTAAAGTGGTACCTATTTATCTAATTTGAATTTCTTACTTTCGAATTGCTAGGTTGACAGGAACTGGGAGAGATGGAAGCTCACTCCATCATGCAGCACTCAGGTCTCAAACTGCTGACCTGCTGACTTTCTGGTCATCTAGTTCAGTCCCTCCTGATTACCATTAGATACTTACACTAGGTCAGGCGAAAGTAGCTGCAGAATGAACTCACCAAAAAGTGCCTTCATTTTGGCAGTTTCACATCTGCCTAGACACAGAAGACGAAGAAGACGACGAAGAAGAAGCTGGGCTGCTTCTCCCAGCCTGAGGGAAGGTAAAAGCCACCAGCACTTGGCCTGCCGAGAACACCAAGGCCACAGCTGATCCTGGGCTGCTTCTCCCAGCCTGAGGGAAGGTAAAAGTGACCAGCCCCTGGCCTGCTGAGAACACCAAGGCCACAGCTGATCCTGGGCTGCTTCTCCCAGCCTGAGGGAAGGTAAAAGCAACCAGCCCCTGGCCTGCCGAGAACAAGGCCACAGCTGATCCTGGGCTGCTTCTCCCAGCCTGAGGGAAGGTAAAAGCAACCAGCCCCTGGCCTGCTGAGAACACCAAGGCCACAGCTGATCCTGGGCTGCTTCTCCCAGCCTGAAGAAAGGTAAAAGCCACCAGCCCCTGGCCTGCCGAGAACACCAAGGCCACAGCTGATCCTGGGCTGCTTCTCCCAGCCTGAGGGAAGGTAAAAGCCACCAGCCCCTGGCCTGCCGAGAACTCCAAGACCACAGCTGATCCTGGGCTGCTTCTCCCAGCCTGAGGGAAGGTAAAAGCCACCAGCCCCTAGCCTGCCAAGAACTCCAAGAACACAGCTGATCCTGGGCTGCTTCTCCCAGCCTGAGGGAAGGTAAAAGTGACCAGCCCCTGGCCTGCGGAGAACACCGCCTTCGGGAGGGAGACTGGCGAGAACACCTGAGGCAGGGCAGCTTCTGGACTCCTGGTTGGGCTCCAAGGCCACCTCCACCACCTCCACCGCCTCCACCGCCGCTTAGCCGGTTTCATCTTCGGGAATGGAGGCCGTTGAGAACTTTGGACGTTTGTCTTCCGTCCCATGGCTGGTTTCGGAGAGGGGATATTTTTCCCGGCTGTGCGGGGCCGGTGCAGCAGCTACAAGGAGGACCTTGTGCCGCCAGGACCGGGGGCGGGGAAGAGAACATTGGCTGCACCTGGGGTCGCTTGTGGCCCCAAAGATGGCACCCCCCGCCATCTCTGCAGCCACGAGCCTTGCGCTGCCAGGACTGGGGTGGGGAGGAGAGCGTTGATTGTACCAGGGGTCGCTTGCGGCCACAAAAGCGGCGCCCTCCGCCATCCCGGCAGCCACGAGCCTTGCGCTGCCAGAACTGGGGCGGGGAGGAGAACATTCGCCATACCTGGGGTTGCTTGCAGCCTCAAAAGTGGCACCCCTTGCTATCCTTGCAGCATCGCGCCTCGTGCCGCGTGGACCAGGGTGGGGAGGAGAACTATGGCCGCACCTGGGGTTGCTTGGTGGCCTTAGGGGCAGCACCCCCCTCCCCGTCACTCCTGTGGCCTTACAGCGCTTGGACCAGGGCCGGGAGGAGGAGACTCCCGTCATTGGAGTTCTGTTAGGGGGGGGTGGAGGGAGTGAAAGGGCATGTTTTAAGTGGGTTAGGGAGGGAGGGAGGGGGAGATGGCCTTGCCAGCCGGGAAGAGAGGGCAACACTCCATCTGAGTTAATGGTGGAGGTTCCAGGGGCTCATTTAGAGGTTGTGACGGGCATGGGGCGTTATAGCGGGAACCGTGGGGCGGGCCGCACTCGGGGAACGCTGGACCGATGCTTAGTATTTGTCCCACGTTCTGCCCCCCCCCGGTTTCACCTCTAGGTCCTGACCTGGCATGCATCACTGAGACCTGGCTGAGACCTGAGGATGGGGTGCCTCTATCAGAGATGTGTCTGGCCGGGTTCGGTGTTTGGCACCAGCCTAGGGATGTGGGTAAGGGTGGTGGTGTTGCCATTATAGCCAGGGAGTCATTGGGAGTCGCCAGGGCCACCGCTCCACAAATTTCGGGTTGTGAGGCCCTGCTCCTGCGTTTGGGCCCTAACAGTCAGTTGGGGGTCCTACTCCTGTACCTGCCTCCTTGCAGGGTAAGTGACTCCCTACCTGGGCTCCTTGAAGCCATCTCGGCGTTGGCTTTGGAGTTCCCTAGACTGATGATTTTGGGGGACTTCAATTTGCCTTCGCTGGGGTCTGGTTCCAAGGTGGCACAGGAATTCATGGCTTCCATGGTAGCTATGGACCTGGCTCAGGTAATTCAGGGCCCGACCAGGGGCAGTGGCCACACACCAGATTTAGTCTTTTTGTCGGGGCGGTGTCAGAGTGATCTGAGTTTACAGAAGCTAGACATAACATCTGTGCCATGGTCAGATCACGATCTGGTGGCTCCTGACTTTCTGGGGGCGACACTTCATCGTAAGGAGGCGGGGTCGATTAAAGTGGCCCACCCCCGGCAACTGATGGATCCGGATGGATTCCAGAGGGAACTGGGGGAATTTCCTCTGGATCGGCGACACGATTCACCTGAGGCACTTGTTGACCTGTGGTACGGGTCGACGACATCTGCCTTGGATGTAATCGCTCCACTACGGCCTCTCAGAGCCTGTGGAGCTAGGTCATCCCTGTGGTTCACTGAAGAACTATGGGAGCTCAAACGGACAAAGAGATGCCTTGAGCGCCGCTGGGTGAAGACCCAGAGCGATTCCGATTGGACACTAGCTAGAGCCGCTATTAGGGCCTACCTAGTGGCGATGGGGGTGGTGAGGAGGCAGTACTTCACCTCCCTTATTGCCTCTGCTGATAATCACCCAGCCACCCTGTTTCGGGTGACCAGGTCCCTCCTGGGTAGGGCGGGGCCTGTGCCTGGTTGGCAGGGATCGGCTGAGGACTTTGCTGACCATCTGGTGGAGAAAATTGATCGGATTCACTCAGGGTTCAAACTTGGCGTGGGCGGGAAGGGTCCGGGGGGAGCCAGTGCGCAGTCTTGCGGTGTTAACTGGGATCGGTTTGATCCAGTTGCCCCAGATGAAGTGGACAGGCTCCTTGCGGCGGTCTGTGCCACTAATTGTCCATTGGATCCCTGTCCCGCCTGGCTGGTAAAAGCCTCTAAGACGGTGACAGGTGGCTGGGTCGGGGCTATAATTAACGCGTCTTTTCGAGAGGGGATGTTTCCTGCACTGCTGAAACATGCTCTTGTGCGCCCCCTCCTGAAGAAGCCATCCCTCGATCCAGCAATCCTAACCAACTACAGACCTGTGTCCAACTTTCCTTTTTTGGGGAAGGTTCTGGAGAAGGCAGTGGCACGTCAGCTGCAGGGGGTACTGGATGAAGCGGAATATCTGGACCCATTCCAGTCAGGATTCAGACCTGGATATGGTACTGAGACTGCATTGGTCGCGCTGATGGATGATCTCTGGCGAGAGCGGGATGGCGGTCATCCGTCCGTCCTTGCTTTTCTTGACCTCTCAGTGGCCTTCGATACCGTTGACCACAGTATCCTTCTGGAACGGCTCCAAGGATTGGGGATCCAGGGCATGGTGTGGTCCTGGTTTTCCTCATTTCTGAGGGGCCGGACCCAGTCGGTGTGGTTGGAGAGTGAGAGGTCGAGTCCTAGGCCCCTAAAATATGAGGTACCTCAGGGCTCCGTACTCTCTCCTCTCCTATTTAACATCTACATGAAGCCGCTGGGTGAGATCATCCGTTCCCACGGGGTGCAGTACCACCAGTACGTGGATGACACACAGTTGTACATCTCGGCCCGTGGGGACCCCAGTGATGCAGTCAAAGTCCTTTCCAGCTGTCTGGAGGCTTTTGGGGTCGGGATGGGGGCAAATGGGCTACAGCTGAATCCTAGCAAGACTGAGTGGCTATGGATAGGGGGTCCTGTGTTATCCCGGGAGCTACCATCTTTGGTTTTGGATGGGGATGTTTTGCCCCAGACCAACACGGTGTGCACCTTGGGGGTCCTCCTGGATTCACGGCTGCTGCTAGAAGAACAGGTGGCGGCTGTGGCCAGGAGGGCCTTCGCCCAACTTCGGGTGATTCGCCAGTTGCGCACGCTCCTGGACCGGGACTCTTTGCTCATGGTCACTCACGCTCTGGTGACCTCCAGACTAGACAACTGTAATGCGCTCTACATGGGGCTGCCCTTGATGACCATTAGGAGGCTGCAGCTGGTCCAGAATGTCACGGCCCGGGTGGTGATGGGGTGCGGACGTTATGCTCATGCCTCACCACTGCTTCGGGGGCTGCACTGGTTACCAGTTTGTCTCCAGGTGCAATTCAAAATGACTATGTGTTGCCATTTATTGTACAGGTGGCAGGGAGGAAAGTCAAAAGGGACTGAAGTTTGGTCATCTTCTTCTTATTTATTTATTTATTTATTTATTTATTTTTCATGCTTATATACTGCTCACTCAGGTACAACCCAACTCAGGGCGGTTTACATAGCAGACAGTAAATACATAAAAGACACATGATAAAACAAAGTTAAAAGTTAAAAAACCCACCCCTAAAAGGTGCACACAAACCGAAGGGACCTTGGGGGAAGGCACACTTCTCTATACCAACCACCCAACGGTACCCCCATCCCCACCCGCACCCCAAACTTGGCCCGCCAGCCAGGTCTTTAGTTCCTTCCTTTGGTGTCTTGCACGGAAGACAAAGAAGGAGTTGCAGTAAGGACTAACACAGGTTTATTGGGTGATGATCAGGATGAACATGTGGTAATGGCGGAGGTACATCACATTATATACAGCAGTACAATACATTTGAATCTTGTTGCACGGTAGCTCATTGGCTGCTACCGGCGTGACGTCGTTCCAAGTCACGCCCCTCTTCTGTAGTTAGTGATAGTGCGGGAGAGTTCCCGCGGCTGTCGGTGATTTGGGGAATGTGAACCATGTGAGTTGAACGCTCACAGCTGCCCTCTATGGGCAGCTTACTCGCGTTCCTTAACAGCTGAGCTACATTGTAATTGTGGTCAGGTTACATTCATACATTTCTTCAAGCAACATTGTACATACATAACACTCCTTCCCCCTAGGATGGGACGAAGTCCCTCAACCATTGTGGCTTGCCGCATGTGCACCTGGGGCGTGCGGCCGCTTGGCTTAATACAGGGGAGCCGGTGGCTCCTGGTTCTGCGGAGTCTCGTCCTGCAACGGAAAGGGGGGACTCATTAGTGGCTCGGTGGGGACTCTGCGGCAACCTTGCATTGGGGGATGGGAATGGAATGAACAGTTGGGAAGTGAACCCTTGCCTACCGCTTGAGGAGCCTGGGGTCCCCCCCAGTATGAACCTCAGGACCGATGAGGAGGCCCTCGTGGTCTCGCCACCCCCTGCTGCCTGTCCGGGAGTTCTAGAGGCTGAGGTGGGCGAACTCCCCCCGGCTGCCTGTCTCGGGGGCGTCTGTCTCCGGGGGGCTGGAGCTATGGTGTATTCCAAAACAAAAGGGCTGGGGGGACTGGAGGTACCAGGGGCTGAATTAAAACCCCTCTTCTCGCTAGGATGGGTGGGGGATCACTCCGTGACACCCCCCTGGTACTGCAAATCATAATCGAACTCATTCCTCTCTTCCAAAGTATCCTCCTCTGTGGTTGAGAATCGAGGGTATGC
This sequence comes from Bradypodion ventrale, assembly GCA_035047345.1. Classification (NCBI taxonomy): domain Eukaryota; kingdom Metazoa; phylum Chordata; class Lepidosauria; order Squamata; family Chamaeleonidae; genus Bradypodion; species Bradypodion ventrale. The sequence goes on from JAWDJE010000005.1 coordinate 143,127,802, forward strand.
ATTTGTACTCGCGGATGCCTCCGTGTCTCCCCCTTGGGTAACGCGGGTGGGGGAGGACCCTAACGCTGATTCCCCCTCACTGTTGACTCGCCTTCTGAGTTGGTCGGCGTGCCTTCTCCAGAGTAGCCCCGAGCTAGTCTCGATCCTATAGGATACTGGCCCCGTCTGCTCAATGATCGTCCCTGGTACCCACGCTGGCCCCGAGGCTGCGTAGTTCCTGCAGTGAACCGGGTCCCCTACTGAAAAACTTTTGGAGCTCTCTACCCCTATATTTATATTTCTCCCTTCATCCTCCACCCTGGACGGATCCATCGGGTCAAAAAGTGTTACCGGACGCCTTCTCATGAGGAGTTCGGCTGGCGAAAATCCTGAAGCTAGGGGGGTTGTCCTGTAGCAGATGAGGAACTGACACAGATGAAGGTTCAACTCACCGGGACCCATGCGCCGCAGTGAGTCTTTCGTAGTGCGCACTTGGCGCTCTACCTGACCGTTTGTGGCGGGGTGAAACGGGGCAGCGGTAATGTGCCTGATGGCGTTTCTTTCAATAAACGTCTTGAACTCCGCAGACGTGAAGGTACTAGAGTTATCGCTAACAAGGACGTCTGGCAGGCCGAAACAGGCAAAAACCTTGCGCAACTGTTTAATGGTTGCCGCAGAGGAGGTGCTGTTCATGGGGATTACTTCCAACCACTTGGAATAGGAGTCGACTATCAGTAGAAACATGGACCCGCGGAAAGGGCCAGCGAAGTTGACATGTATCCGGGACCATGGCCCGCGGGCCGTGTCCCATTCCCTATGGGGTAACCAGGACTCCTTGGGCCGAGAGCTCTGGCAGCTCTCACATGTGCCCACTAGGCGTTCTATATCCGCGTCTATCTGGGGCCACCAAAAGAAATTCCTGGCCAGCGCCTTGGAGCGCACTATGCCCGGGTGGCTGGTATGCAGTAGCTTCAGTACTTTAGCCCTTAACTTCTCTGGGATGACTATCCGCTGGCCCCAGAGTAAGCAGCCCCTTTCCAGGGAAAGCTCTACTCTCCGCCTGAAAAACGGCTTGAAATGCTCCTCGGGGGTAGTAGTGGGCCACCCTTTCCTAACCCAGGAACTAACTTGGGCCAGCGTCTTGTCGGCCGCCGTGGCCTTGGCGAGGTCGGCCGGGACGATGGGGGGTGAGTCGAGGGATTCAATCAGCAGGACTTGGTGTTCCTGCTCTACCTCGCATGCGGGGTCCCCTAAACTAGGGAGGGGGGACCGGGACAGTGTGTCCGCATGGGAGATCTCCTTCCCTGGGCGATAGACCAGCTCATACTGATAGGTGTTGAGGAATATGGCCCAAAGCAGCATCCTGGGGGATAGAATTTGTGGGGTTGGTTTGCCGGTAGTGAAGATCCCCAGAAGTGGCTTGTGATCCGTCACTACCGTAAACTCGCGGCCGTATAAGAAATCGTGGAACTTCTTCGTTCCCGCGATTATGGCTAGGGCCTCCCTATCTGTTTGCGTGTAATTGCGCTCGGCCTTCGAAAGGGACCTTGAGTAGTACGCCACCGGGGCTTCCCGCCCGCTCTCCAACACGTGGCACAGGACTGCCCCCACCCCCACTGGGGACGCATCACAGACTAAAACCACTGGTTTTTTCGGATCAAAGTGGGTCAGGACAGCATCTGAGGATAGGAGTGTCTTAAGCTCCTTGAACGCTTTCTCCTGCCTATCCCCCCACCGCCAAACCGCGTCCTTTTTTAGTAGCGCGTCCAGTGGCTCCGCGACCGATGCCTTCCTAGGCAGGAAGGAGTGATAGAAATTTAGGAGCCCTAGAAACGACTGCAGCTCCGGTTTCGCGGTGGGACGAGGGCCGTTTTTCACAGCCGCAACCTTGGATTCCGAGGGTTTGATTCCCTCCGGGGTTATCTTAAACCCGAGGAACTCGACCTCCCTCGCAAAGAATACACATTTGTCCCTTCTCAGTCGAAGTCCTGCCCTCTCGAACACTGAGAGGACCCCGTCTAGCCTCTTTGTTAACTCTAATTCGCTCCCCGCTGTTATCAACACATCGTCGAAATAGGGGAGAACACCTGGGAGCCCCTTTAAAAGGCGTTCCACGAGGGACTGGAAAATTCCCGGGGGCCAAATTCACACCAAACTGAAGGCGCGTTACCTTAAATGCCCCCTTGTGCGTCACGATCGTTTGCGCAGCGGCAGCAGCCGGGGTTACTGAGAGCTGCTGATATGCCTGCGCCAGATCTAGCTTGGCAAAACACCTCCCCCCATGTAATGTGGCCAGTAAGTGGCTGACCACGGGCACCGGATATGCATTTGGCCGAATGGCCTTATTGATCGTACATTTATAGTCCGCACAAATCCTGACCTCCCCATTTGACTTAAGGGCCGTAACAATCGGCGTTTCCCACTCCGCCGAATCAACTGGGACCAAAATCCCCTGCCCCACCAATTTGTCCAGTTCCGCCTCGATCTTGTCCTTGAGGGCGAAGGGCACTCTCCTTGGCTTGAGGCGGATGGGCCGGATTTCTGGGTCCAGTTCAAAGGAAACTGGGGGGCCCTTGTACGTCCCAAGCCCCTTCTTGAAAACGTCCGGGTGTGCATTGCACACGTCCTGCATTGGGTCAGTCTCGATGGCGTTAATGCTGGACAGTTCGATTCCCAGGGGAGCAAACCACTGCGTTCCCAAAAGGCAGCATCTCCCCCCCTTGAGGACCACTAGGGGCAGTTTCTCGGAGTAATTCTTGAACTTCACCTTGAAGTTCCCCACCCCCAACACTGGGATCCCCTTTCCCTGAGGTTCTCTCCCTTAATATGGTTGATGAGGTGCATGTAGATGAACAGATTGCAGGAGAGAGGCTCCTTGTACTAGCCGATTCAATAATTAGAAATACAGAGAAATGGATTTGTGATGCACATGATAACTGTATGGTGACTTGCCTGCCAGGTGCAAAAGTTGCAGACATCACAAGAAATCTAGATAGATTGTTAGAGAGAACTGGGAACGAGCCAGTTGTCATGGTACACGTTGGTACTAATGATGTTGGGAAGGCCAAGCGGTCTGTCCTGGAAGCCAAATTAAGGTTGTTAGGAAGAAGATTGAAGTCCCGGACTTCCAAGGTAGCATTTTCAGAAGTGCTGCCTGTCCCTCGCGCAGGACCTACCAGGCAGGCAGAGCTCAGAAGCCTCAATGCGTGGATGAGGCGGTGGTGTCGAGAGGAGGGCTTCAGATTTGTCAGGAACTGGAGAACATTTTGGGACAAGCTAAATCTGTTCAGGAGGGATGGGTTGCATTTAAACCATGATGGGACCAGATTGCTGGCACTCAACATCAAAAAGGCTGCAGAGCAGATTTTAAACTGATAACTGGGGGAAAGCCGACAGGAGCTGGGCAGCATCCGGTTCGGGAAAGTGTGTACTTGAGTAGTGAGGAGGATGCAAAAATTACTGAGCAGAGCAAGGAGCTAGTCACCAGCACTCTAGCAGAAGGATGCAAGAGGCAGTCTAACAATGCAACTAGACTCAAAAGACTGTATCAGGAAAGCATATATAAATGCTTGTATACAAATGCCAGAAGCCTCCGGAACAAAATAGGGGAGCTGGAATACTTAGCAATAGATAAAAATATTGATATTATTGGTATCACTGAAACCTGGTGGACGGATGATAACCAATGGGATACAGTTATCCCAGACTACAAACTGTACAGGAAGGATAGGAAGGGGCAAACAGGAGGTGGTGTAGCCTTGTATGTCAAAGAAGTGATAAAATCGTATGAATTGGAATATCTAGGTGATTTGGAGTCACCATTAGAAGCTCTGTGGGTAAGAGTACCAGGCCACAAGGATGGTCTAACAGTAGGCATATACTATCGGCCTCCGACCCAAACTCTTGAGGGAGACTGGCAGTTGGAGAATGTTGTAAAGGAGGCATCCAGGAAGGGAAGCCTGGTTATAATGGGGGACTTCAATTACCCTCACATAGACTGGGTGAACTGTTGTTCAGCACATGATAAAGAGATAAAGTTCCTAGATATGCTCAATGATTGTTCCCTGGGACAGATGGTTGAAGACCCAACTAGAGGTTCAAGAATCCTTGACTTGATTCTGAGTAATACTCAGGATCTGGTGCAAGATGTTAATGTGACTGATCCAATAGGGAACAGTGACCACAACTCAATTATGTTTAACTTGATCATAGACCGCAAGTCACTGATAAAATCTAACACAGAGACCTTAAATTTTCAAAAAGGAAATTTCCCAAAGATGAAGAAACTAGTAAAAAAGAAACTGAAAGGGAAAATTGAGAGAGTCCAAACACTCCAAGAGGCATGGAGGCTGTTTACAAAAACAATAACAGAGGCTCAATTGGAATGCATACCCAAAAGGAAAAAGGGCACTGCCAGGTCCAAGAGGACTCCGATGTGGCTTACAGGAGCTGTTCGGGAAGTGATCAAGAGCAAGAAAAGCTCATTTAGAAGATGGAAGGCTTGTCCAAATGAGGACAGCAGGCAGAAACATAAATTCTGGCAGAACAAATGCAAGGCAACAATCAGGAAAGCAAAGCAAGACTTTGAGGAGCGTATAGCTAAAAATACTCAGAGAAATAACAAAGACTTCTTTAAGTACATTAGAAGTAAGAACTCAACTAGGAAGGCCATTGGACCATTAGATGACAATGGAAGGCAAGGGGTTATTAAAGAGGAAACAGAGATTGCAGAGAGACTCAATGAATTCTTTGCTTCAGTATTCACTGAAGAAGACAGAGACCACATGCCCAAAACAGAGCCTATCTTCGTAGGGAGGGAAACCGAAGAATTAAGCAAGATAGAAATAACCAGGGAGGAGGTCCTTGCATGTCTTGTTAAGCTAAACACTAACAAATCCCCAGGACCAGATGGCATCCATCCACGAGTTCTCAGGGAACTTAAAGATGAAATTGCTGATATCCTAGCCAAAATATATAATCTTTCCCTCAAATCAGGCTTTATGCCTGATGACTGGAAGGTAGCGAATGTAACACCAATTTTCAAAAAAGGATCCAGGGGTGATCCAGGAAATTACCGGCCTGTCAGTTTGACATGTGTCCCAGGTAAAGTGATGGAAACCATCCTAAAAGATAGAATTAATAGTTACATAGAAGAGAAGGCGCTGCTAAAGGAGAGCCAACATGGCTTTTGCAAGGGCAAATCATGCCTCACTAATCTGTTGGAATTTTTTGAGAGTGTCAACAAGCATGTGGATAAGGGGGATCCAGTTGACATTGTTTATCTGGACTTTCAGAAGGCTTTTGACAAGGTCCCACACCAAAGGCTCTTGAATAAACTTACCAGTCATGGAATAAAGGGACAGGTCTTGTCCTGGATCAGCAACTGGCTAAGGGACAGGAAACAGAGGGTAGCACTAAATGGACACTTCTCCAAGTGGAGGGAAGTAAAGAGTGGGGTCCCCCAAGGTTCAGTACTGGGACCCCTGCTTTTCAACCTCTTCATAAATGATCTAGAGGTAGGAGTAAAAAGCAAGGTAGCCAAATTTGCTGACGACACTAAATTATACAGGGTAGTGAAAACTGTGAGAGATTGTGAAGAGCTCCAGAGGGATCTCTTGACACTGGGGGAGTGGGCAAAACAGTGGCAAATGAGCTTCAACATCAGTAAGTGCAGAGTGATGCATGTTGGGGCAAAAAACCCCAATTACATTTATAAACTGATGGGGTCTGAACTCTCTGCGACAAACCAGGAAAGGGACCTTGGTGTCCTGGTGGACAGCTCAATGAAGGTGTCAACCCAGTGTGCCTCAGCAGTGAAAAAAGCAAACTCAATGTTAGGGATCATTAGGAAGGGTATAGAAAATAAGTCAGCAAGTGTCATTTTGCCTCTTTATAAATCTATGGTGAGGCCCCATCTGGAATATTGTGTACAGTTCTGGTCGCCATACCTCCAGAAGGATATTATGGAGTTGGAGAAAGTACAGAGGAGGGCAACCAGAATGATTAGGGGACTGGAACACCTTCCTTACCATCTGAGGCTGCAACGTTTGGGCCTTTTCACTCTTGAACGACGGCGTCTAAGAGGTGACCTGATTGAAGTTTATAAAATCATGCACGGTGTGGACAAGGTAGATAAGGAAAAACTGTTTTCCCTATCGCACAACACTAGAACTAGGGGACACTCCATGAAACTTTTGGGTACTAGTTCTCAAACAAATAAGAGAAAGTACTTTTTCACCCAGAGGATTACTGGTCTATGGAACTCCCTGCCAGAAGAAGTGGTGACAGCTGTCAGTCTTCACAGCTTTAAGAAAGGATTAGACAAGTTCATGGAGGACAAGGCTATCAATGGCTATAATTATGGCTACCTAAGGACAACCTCCGGGTTGGAGAGATAGGCAGGATATCTCTCAATGCCATTTCCAGGGAATCCTAAGCAGGTGAAGGCATCTCCTTGGGAATACCCTGAAGGAAATGGTGAGCCACTGTGTGAGACAGAATGCTGGACTGGATGGGCTGTGGCCTGTTCCAGCAAGGCTGTTCTTATGTTCTTATGTTCTTATGTAAGTGTGACTTCATGGCCAGCAGTTTGGGCCGCGCATCTGGGGGAATGCGCATAAACTCTTTTTGGGACAGGATGGAATAGGATGACCCCGAGTCTATCTCCATCCTCACTGGGAGGTACCTCTACGAAAAAACGCCGGTGCTCCAGGCCCACGCGGTTCACGCCTTCCTCGCTGTAGTTGGCTGAGACCTTCCTGGTGCCGGCCGCTTTCCTTTGGTGTGTCTGGGGATGGCTCGAAACGCCCTTGTCCTCGGCTCACCTGCGCCTGCATACTCTGGCGATGTGTCCCTTTCGGCCACAGTTGTGGCACTCGGCCTTTCGGAACGGACACCTCGTGCGGTCGTGGGACGCCCCACAACCGTCGCAGCGGCAGTCTTGCTGTTTGCGGGTCTGTCGCTTCTCCCCGCGTTTCTTTATCCTCTGGACGTCGTCGTCCTCGCTGGAGCAGGAGTCCGCCGTCGTGGACGACTCCTCGGACGTCGCTGGTGTGCCGGCGGGCGACTTGGGAGCCCGCCAGGCCGTCTTTGCCGATGTCCGCCGGGCCGCCTGCACTGGTGACTTGGCCCTTTCGGACGTGGCCCCTCGGGACTTGAACACTCTGACCCCGCTCCTGGCCGCCTCAGCTGCTTGGGCCTCCCGCAGTACCTCGTTGAACGTGAGGCGATAGTCGCGGGTCATCAATTTCCTCTGGACCTCCTCGTCCCTCAGGCCACACAGCATGCGGTCTCGGAGGGCCGTGTCCAGGTCTTCCCACTGGCAGTGCACCGCTGCAAGCCTGAGGGCCACCGCGTAGGCGGACACGGACTCTCCCGGGCGCTGGTCTCACCTGTGGAACGCGACCCTGGCCGGGAAAATCGACACGGGGGGCTGGAAATGTTCGCCCAGTAACTCCAGGATGCGGCCGATGGGCACCACGTCCACCTTCCGGGGGGCCACCAGGTTCATCAGGATCCGCAGCGTGGCCGGCTCCACCTGGGCTAGAAAGTGGGAGCGCATCTTCGCGTCGTCGTCGACGCCCGCAGCTTCCATTGCGTGCCGAAACTGGCACTCGTACAGCTCCCATTGTTCTGGTTCGCTGACATCGAACTGGTAAGGCTTGACCTTGGGATTCGCCATGGATCCCACCTTCGTCGCCAATTTGGTGTCTTGCACGGAAGACAAAGAAGGAGTCGCAGTAAGGACTAACACAGGTTTATTGGGTGATGATCAGGATGAACATGTGGTAATGGCGGAGGTACATCACATTATATACAGCAGTACAATACATTTGAATCTTGTTGCACGGTAGCTCATTGGCTGCTACCGGCGTGACGTCGTTCCAAGTCACGCCCCTCTTCTGTAGTTAGTGATAGTGCAGGAGAGTTCCCGCGGCTGTCGGTGATTTGGGGAATGTGAGCCAGTGCGCAGTCTTGCGGTGTTAACTGGGATCGGTTTGATCCAGTTGCCCCAGATGAAGTGGACAGGCTCCTTGCGGCGGTCTGTGCCACTAATTGTCCATTGGATCCCTGTCCCGCCTGGCTGGTAAAAGCCTCTAAGACGGTGACAGGTGGCTGGGTCGGGGCTATAATTAACGCGTCTTTTCGAGAGGGGATGTTTCCTGCACTGCTGAAACATGCTCTTGTGCGCCCCCTCCTGAAGAAGCCATCCCTCGATCCAGCAATCCTAACCAACTACAGACCTGTGTCCAACTTTCCTTTTTTGGGGAAGGTTCTGGAGAAGGCAGTGGCACGTCAGCTGCAGGGGGTACTGGATGAAGCGGAATATCTGGACCCATTCCAGTCAGGATTCAGACCTGGATATGGTACTGAGACTGCATTGGTCGCGCTGATGGATGATCTCTGGCGAGAGCGGGATGGCGGTCGTCCGTCCGTCCTTGCTTTTCTTGACCTCTCAGTGGCCTTCGATACCGTTGACCACAGTATCCTTCTGGAACGGCTCCAAGGATTGGGGATCCAGGGCATGGTGTGGTCCTGGTTTTCCTCATTTCTGAGGGGCCGGACCCAGTCGGTGTGGTTGGAGAGTGAGAGGTCGAGTCCTAGGCCCCTAAAATATGAGGTACCTCAGGGCTCCGTACTCTCTCCTCTCCTATTTAACATCTACATGAAGCCGCTGGGTGAGATCATCCGTTCCCACGGGGTGCAGTACCACCAGTACGTGGATGACACACAGTTGTACATCTCGGCCCGTGGGGACCCCAGTGATGCAGTCAAAGTCCTTTCCAGCTGTCTGGAGGCTTTTGGGGTCGGGATGGGGGCAAATGGGCTACAGCTGAATCCTAGCAAGACTGAGTGGCTATGGATAGGGGGTCCTGTGTTATCCCGGGAGCTACCATCTTTGGTTTTGGATGGGGATGTTTTGCCCCAGACCAACACGGTGCGCACCTTGGGGGTCCTCCTGGATTCACGGCTGCTGCTAGAAGAACAGGTGGCGGCTGTGGCCAGGAGGGCCTTCGCCCAACTTCGGGTGATTCGCCAGTTGCGCACGCTCCTGGACCGGGACTCTTTGCTCATGGTCACTCACGCTCTGGTGACCTCCAGACTAGACAACTGTAATGCGCTCTACATGGGGCTGCCCTTGATGACCATTAGGAGGCTGCAGCTGGTCTAGAATGTCGCGGCACGGGTGGTGATGGGGTGCGGACGTTATGCTCATGCCTCACCACTGCTTCGGGGGCTGCACTGGTTACCAGTTTGTCTCCAGGTGCAATTCAAAATGCTGGTTTTGACCTTTAAAGCCCTACATGGTAGTGGGCCAGGGTATCTTACAGACCGCATCGTCTGTCATTCCAACTAGAGCGGACCGGAGGGGCTCTCTAATTGTGCCATCAGCCAGGGGGGCTCGCCTCTCTGGCACAAGGAGGAGGGCCTTCTCCGTGTCCGCACCGTCCCTTTGGAACCTCCTGCCTGTGAAACTGCGTCTCCAGACAGAGTTGTTGCCCTTTAGGAAGTGTTATGTATGTACAATGTTGCTTGAAGAAATGTATGAATGTAACCTGACCACAATTACAATGTAGCTCAGCTGTTAAGGAACGCGAGTAAGCTGCCCATAGAGGGCAGCTGCGAGCGTTCAACTCACATGGTTCACATTCCCCAAATCACCGACAGCCGCGGGAACTCTCCTGCACTATCACTAACTACAGAAGAGGGGCGTGACTTGGAACGACGTCACGCCGGTAGCAGCCAATGAGCTACCGTGCAACAAGATTCAAATGTATTGTACTGCTGTATATAATGTGATGTACCTCCGCCATTACCACATGTTCATCCTGATCATCACCCAATAAACCTGTGTTAGTCCTTACTGCGACTCCTTCTTTGTCTTCCGTGCAAGACACCAAATTGGCGACGAAGGTGGGATCCATGGCGAATCCCAAGGTCAAGCCTTACCAGTTCGATGTCAGCGAACCAGAACAATGGGAGCTGTACGAGTGCCAGTTTCGGCACGCAATGGAAGCTGCGGGCGTCGACGACGACGCGAAGATGCGCTCCCACTTTCTAGCCCAGGTGGAGCCGGCCACGCTGCGGATCCTGATGAACCTGGTGGCCCCCCGGAAGGTGGACGTGGTGCCCATCGGCCGCATCCTGGAGTTACTGGGCGAACATTTCCAGCCCCCCGTGTCGATTTTCCCGGCCAGGGTCGCGTTCCACAGGTGAGACCAGCGCCCGGGAGAGTCCGTGTCCGCCTACGCGGTGGCCCTCAGGCTTGCAGCGGTGCACTGCCAGTGGGAAGACCTGGACACGGCCCTCCGAGACCGCATGCTGTGTGGCCTGAGGGACGAGGAGGTCCAGAGGAAATTGATGACCCGCGACTATCGCCTCACGTTCAACGAGGTACTGCGGGAGGCCCAAGCAGCTGAGGCGGCCAGGAGCGGGGTCAGAGTGTTCAAGTCCCGAGGGGCCACGTCCGAAAGGGCCAAGTCACCAGTGCAGGCGGCCCGGCAGACATCGGCAAAGACGGCCTGGCGGGCTCCCAAGTCGCCCGCCGGCACACCAGCGACGTCCGAGGAGTCGTCCACGACGGCGGACTCCTGCTCCAGCGAGGACGACGACGTCCAGAGGATAAAGAAACGCGGGGAGAAGCGACAGACCCGCAAACAGCAAGACTGCCGCTGCGACGGTTGTGGGGCGTCCCACGACCGCACGAGGTGTCCGTTCCGAAAGGCCGAGTGCCACAACTGTGGCCGAAAGGGACACATCGCCAGAGTATGCAGGCGCAGGTGAGCCGAGGACAAGGGCGTTTCGAGCCATCCCCAGACACACCAAAGGAAAGCGGCCGGCACCAGGAAGGTCTCAGCCAACTACAGCGAGGAAGGCGTGAACCGCGTGGGCCTGGAGCACCGGCGTTTTTTCATAGAGGTACCTCCCAGTGAGGATGGAGATAGACTCGGGGTCATCCTATTCCATCCTGTCCCAAAAAGAGTTTATGCGCATTCCCCCAGATGCGCGGCCCAAACTGCTGGCCATGAAGTCACACTTACGGGACGTGCATAAGAACATAAGAACATAAGAACAGCCTTGCTGGAACAGGCCACAGCCCATCCAGTCCAGCATTCTGTCTCACACAGTGGCTCACCATTTCCTTCAGGGTATTCCCAAGGAGATGCCTTCACCTGCTTAGGATTCCCTGGAAATGGCATTGAGAGATATCCTGCCTATCTCTCCAACCCGGAGGTTGTCCTTAGGTAGCCATAATTATAGCCATTGATAGCCTTGTCCTCCATGAACTTGTCTAATCCTTTCTTAAAGCTGTGAAGACTGACAGCTGTCACCACTTCTTCTGGCAGGGAGTTCCATAGACCAGTAATCCTCTGGGTGAAAAAGTACTTTCTCTTATTTGTTTGAGAACTAGTACCCAAAAGTTTCATGGAGTGTCCCCTAGTTCTAGTGTTGTGCGATAGGGAAAACAGTTTTTCCTTATCTACCTTGTCCACACCGTGCATGATTTTATAAACTTCAATCAGGTCACCTCTTAGACGCCGTCGTTCAAGAGTGAAAAGGCCCAAACGTTGCAGCCTCAGATGGTAAGGAAGGTGTTCCAGTCCCCTAATCATTCTGGTTGCCCTCCTCTGTACTTTCTCCAACTCCATAATATCCTTCTGGAGGTATGGCGACCAGAACTGTACACAATATTCCAGATGGGGCCTCACCATAGATTTATAAAGAGGCAAAATGACACTTGCTGACTTATTTTCTATACCCTTCCTAATGATCCCTAACATTGAGTTTGCTTTTTTCACTGCTGAGGCACACTGGGTTGACACCTTCATTGAGCTGTCCACCAGGACACCAAGGTCCCTTTCCTGGTTTGTCGCAGAGAGTTCAGACCCCATCAGTTTATAAATGTAATTGGGGTTTTTTGCCCCAACATGCATCACTCTGCACTTACTGATGTTGAAGCTCATTTGCCACTGTTTTGCCCACTCCCCCAGTGTCAAGAGATCCCTCTGGAGCTCTTCACAATCTCTCACAGTTTTCACTACCCTGTATAATTTAGTGTCGTCAGCAAATTTGGCTACCTTGCTTTTTACTCCTACCTCTAGATCATTTATGAAGAGGTTGAAAAGCAGGGGTCCCAGTACTGAACCTTGGGGGACCCCACTCTTTACTTCCCTCCACTTGGAGAAGTGTCCATTTAGTGCTACCCTCTGTTTCCTGTCCCTTAGCCAGTTGCTGATCCAGGACAAGACCTGTCCCTTTATTCCATGACTGGTAAGTTTATTCAAGAGCCTTTGGTGTGGGACCTTGTCAAAAGCCTTCTGAAAGTCCAGATAAACAATGTCAACTGGATCCCCCTTATCCACATGCTTGTTGACACTCTCAAAAAATTCCAACAGATTAGTGAGGCATGATTTGCCCTTGCAAAAGCCATGTTGGCTCTCCTTTAGCAGCGCCTTCTCTTCTATGTAACTATTAATTCTATCTTTTAGGATGGTTTCCATCACTTTACCTGGGACACATGTCAAACTGACAGGCCGGTAATTTCCTGGATCACCCCTGGATCCTTTTTTGAAAATTGGTGTTACATTCGCTACCTTCCAGTCATCAGGCATAAAGCCTGATTTGAGGGAAAGATTATATATTTTGGCTAGGATATCAGCAATTTCATCTTTAAGTTCCCTGAGAACTCGTGGATGGATGCCATCTGGTCCTGGGGATTTGTTAGTGTTTAGCTTAACAAGACATGCAAGGACCTCCTCCCTGGTTATTTCTATCTTGCTTAATTCTTCGGTTTCCCTCCCTACGAAGATAGGCTCTGTTTTGGGCATGTGGTCTCTGTCTTCTTCAGTGAATACTGAAGCAAAGAATTCATTGAGTCTCTCTGCAATCTCTGTTTCCTCTTTAATAACCCCTTGCCTTCCATTGTCATCTAATGGTCCAATGGCCTTCCTAGTTGAGTTCTTACTTCTAATGTACTTAAAGAAGTCTTTGTTATTTCTCTGAGTATTTTTAGCTATACGCTCCTCAAAGTCTTGCTTTGCTTTCCTGATTGTTGCCTTGCATTTGTTCTGCCAGAATTTATGTTTCTGCCTGCTGTCCTCATTTGGACAAGCCTTCCATCTTCTAAATGAGCTTTTCTTGCTCTTGATCACTTCCCGAACAGCTCCTGTAAGCCACATCGGAGTCCTCTTGGACCTGGCAGTGCCCTTTTTCCTTTTGGGTATGCATTCCAATTGAGCCTCTGTTATTGTTTTTGTAAACAGCCTCCATGCCTCTTGGAGTGTTTGGACTCTCTCAATTTTCCCTTTCAGTTTCTTTTTTACTAGTTTCTTCATCTTTGGGAAATTTCCTTTTTGAAAATTTAAGGTCTCTGTGTTAGATTTTATCAGTGACTTGCGGTCTATGATCAAGTTAAACATAATTGAGTTGTGGTCACTGTTCCCTATTGGATCAGTCACATTAACATCTTGCACCAGATCCTGAGTATTACTCAGAATCAAGTCAAGGATTCTTGAACCTCTAGTTGGGTCTTCAACCATCTGTCCCAGGGAACAATCATTGAGCATATCTAGGAACTTTATCTCTTTATCATGTGCTGAACAACAGTTCACCCAGTCTATGTGAGGGTAATTGAAGTCCCCCATTATAACCAGGCTTCCCTTCCTGGATGCCTCCTTTACAACATTCTCCAACTGCCAGTCTCCCTCAAGAGTTTGGGTCGGAGGCCGATAGTATATGCCTACTGTTAGACCATCCTTGTGGCCTGGTACTCTTACCCACAGAGCTTCTAATGGTGACTCCAAATCACCTAGATATTCCAATTCATACGATTTTATCACTTCTTTGACATACAAGGCTACACCACCTCCTGTTTGCCCCTTCCTATCCTTCCTGTACAGTTTGTAGTCTGGGATAACTGTATCCCATTGGTTATCATCCGTCCACCAGGTTTCAGTGATACCAATAATATCAATATTTTTATCTATTGCTAAGTATTCCAGCTCCCCTATTTTGTTCCGGAGGCTTCTGGCATTTGTATACAAGCATTTATATATGCTTTCCTGATACAGTCTTTTGAGTCTAGTTGCATTGTTAGACTGCCTCTTGCATCCTTCTGCTAGAGTGCTGGTGACTAGCTCCTTGCTCTGCTCAGTAATTTTTGCATCCTCCTCACTACTCAAGTACACACTTTCCCGAACCGGATGCTGCCCAGCTCCTGTCGGCTTTCCCCCAGTTATCAGTTTAAAATCTGCTCTGCAGCCTTTTTGATGTTGAGTGCCAGCAATCTGGTCCCATCATGGTTTAAATGCAACCCATCCCTCCTGAACAGATTTAGCTTGTCCCAAAATGTTCTCCAGTTCCTGACAAATCTGAAGCCCTCCTCTCGACACCACCGCCTCATCCACGCATTGAGGCTTCTGAGCTCTGCCTGCCTGGTAGGTCCTGCGCGAGGGACAGGCAGCACTTCTGAAAATGCTACCTTGGAAGTCCGGGACTTCAATCTTCTTCCTAACAACCTTAATTTGGCTTCCAGGACAGACCGCTTGGCCTTCCCAACATCATTAGTACCAACGTGTACCATGACAACTGGCTCGTTCCCAGTTCTCTCTAACAATCTATCTAGATTTCTTGTGATGTCTGCAACTTTTGCACCTGGCAGGCAAGTCACCATACAGTTATCATGTGCATCACAAATCCATTTCTCTGTATTTCTAATTATTGAATCGGCTAGTACAAGGAGCCTCTCTCCTGCAATCTGTTCATCTACATGCACCTCATCAACCATATTAAGGGAGAGAACCTCAGGGAAAGGGGATCCCAGTGTTGGGGGTGGGGAACTTCAAGGTGAAGTTCAAGAATTACTCCGAGAAACTGCCCCTAGTGGTCCTCAAGGGGGGGAGATGCTGCCTTTTGGGAACGCAGTGGTTTGCTCCCCTGGGAATCGAACTGTCCAGCATTAACGCCATCGAGACTGACCCAATGCAGGACGTGTGCAATGCACACCCGGACGTTTTCAAGAAGGGGCTTGGGACGTACAAGGGCCCCCCAGTTTCCTTTGAACTGGACCCAGAAATCCGGCCCATCCGCCTCAAGCCAAGGAGAGTGCCCTTCGCCCTCAAGGACAAGATCGAGGCGGAACTGGACAAATTGGTGGGGCAGGGGATTTTGGTCCCAGTTGATTCGGCGGAGTGGGAAACGCCGATTGTTACGGCCCTTAAGTCAAATGGGGAGGTCAGGATTTGTGCGGACTATAAATGTACGATCAATAAGGCCATTCGGCCAAATGCATATCCGGTGCCCGTGGTCAGCCACTTACTGGCCACATTACATGGGGGGAGGTGTTTTGCCAAGCTAGATCTGGCGCAGGCATATCAGCAGCTCTCAGTAACCCCGGCTGCTGCCGCTGCGCAAACGATCGTGACGCACAAGGGGGCATTTAAGGTAACGCGCCTTCAGTTTGGTGTGAATTCGGCCCCCGGGAATTTTCCAGTCCCTCGTGGAACGCCTTTTAAAGGGGCTCCCAGGTGTTCTCCCCTATTTCGACGATGTGTTGATAACAGCGGGGAGCGAATTAGAGTTAACAAAGAGGCTAGACGGGGTCCTCTCAGTGTTCGAGAGGGCAGGACTTCGACTGAGAAGGGACAAATGTGTATTCTTTGCGAGGGAGGTCGAGTTCCTCGGGTTTAAGATAACCCCGGAGGGAATCAAACCCTCGGAATCCAAGGTTGCGGCCGTGAAAAACGGCCCTCGTCCCACCGCGAAACCGGAGCTGCAGTCGTTTCTAGGGCTCCTAAATTTCTATCACTCCTTCCTGCCTAGGAAGGCATCGGTCGCGGAGCCACTGGACGCGCTACTAAAAAAGGACGCGGTTTGGCGGTGGGGGGATAGGCAGGAGAAAGCGTTCAAGGAGCTTAAGACACTCCTATCCTCAGATGCTGTCCTGACCCAATTTGATCCGAAAAAACCAGTGGTTTTAGTCTGTGATGCGTCCCCAGTGGGGGTGGGGGCAGTCCTGTGCCACGTGTTGGAGAGCGGGCGGGAAGCCCCGGTGGCGTACTACTCAAGGTCCCTTTCGAAGGCCGAGCGCAATTACACGCAAACAGATAGGGAGGCCCTAGCCATAATCGCGGGAACGAAGAAGTTCCACGATTTCTTATACGGCCGCGAGTTTACGGTAGTGACGGATCACAAGCCACTTCTGGGGATCTTCACTACCGGCAAACCAACCCCACAAATTCTATCCCCCAGGATGCTGCTTTGGGCCATATTCCTCAACACCTATCAGTATGAGCTGGTCTATCGCCCAGGGAAGGAGATCTCCCATGCGGACACACTGTCCCGGTCCCCCCTCCCTAGTTTAGGGGACCCCGCATGCGAGGTAGAGCAGGAACACCAAGTCCTGCTGATTGAATCCCTCGACTCACCCCCCATCGTCCCGGCCGACCTCGCCAAGGCCACGGCGGCCGACAAGACGCTGGCCCAAGTTAGTTCCTGGGTTAGGAAAGGGTGGCCCACTACTACCCCCGAGGAGCATTTCAAGCCGTTTTTCAGGCGGAGAGTAGAGCTTTCCCTGGAAAGGGGCTGCTTACTCTGGGGCCAGCGGATAGTCATCCCAGAGAAGTTAAGGGCTAAAGTACTGAAGCTACTGCATACCAGCCACCCGGGCATAGTGCGCTCCAAGGCGCTGGCCAGGAATTTCTTTTGGTGGCCCCAGATAGACGCGGATATAGAACGCCTAGTGGGCACATGTGAGAGCTGCCAGAGCTCTCGGCCCAAGGAGTCCTGGTTACCCCATAGGGAATGGGACACGGCCCGCGGGCCATGGTCCCGGATACATGTCAACTTCGCTGGCCCTTTCCGCGGGTCCATGTTTCTACTGATAGTCGACTCCTATTCCAAGTGGTTGGAAGTAATCCCCATGAACAGCACCTCCTCTGCGGCAACCATTAAACAGTTGCGCAAGGTTTTTGCCTGTTTCGGCCTGCCAGACGTCCTTGTTAGCGATAACTCTAGTACCTTCACGTCTGCGGAGTTCAAGACGTTTATTGAAAGAAACGCCATCAGGCACATTACCGCTGCCCCGTTTCACCCCGCCACAAACGGTCAGGTAGAGCGCCAAGTGCGCACTACGAAAGACTCACTGCGGCGCATGGGTCCCGGTGAGTTGAACCTTCATCTGTGTCAGTTCCTCATCTGCTACAGGACAACCCCCCTAGCTTCAGGATTTTCGCCAGCCGAACTCCTCATGAGAAGGCGTCCGGTAACACTTTTTGACCCGATGGATCCGTCCAGGGTGGAGGATGAAGGGAGAAATATAAATATAGGGGTAGAGAGCTCCAAAAGTTTTTCAGTAGGGGACCCGGTTCACTGCAGGAACTACGCAGCCTCGGGGCCAGCGTGGGTACCAGGGACGATCATTGAGCAGACGGGGCCAGTATCCTATAGGATCGAGACTAGCTCGGGGCTACTCTGGAGAAGGCACGCCGACCAACTCAGAAGGCGAGTCAACAGTGAGGGGGAATCAGCGTTAGGGTCCTCCCCCACCCGCGTTACCCAAGGGGGAGACACGGAGGCATCCGCGAGTACAAATGCATACCCTCGATTCTCAACCACAGAGGAGGATACTTTGGAAGAGAGGAATGAGTTCGATTATGATTTGCAGTACCAGGGGGGTGTCACGGAGTGATCCCCCACCCATCCTAGCGAGAAGAGGGGTTTTAATTCAGCCCCTGGTACCTCCAGTCCCCCCAGCCCTTTTGTTTTGGAATACACCATAGCTCCAGCCCCCCGGAGACAGACGCCCCCGAGACAGGCAGCCGGGGGGAGTTCGCCCACCTCAGCCTCTAGAACTCCCGGACAGGCAGCAGGGGGTGGCGAGACCACGAGGGCCTCCTCATCGGTCCTGAGGTTCATACTGGGGGGGACCCCAGGCTCCTCAAGCGGTAGGCAAGGGTTCACTTCCCAACTGTTCATTCCATTCCCATCCCCCAATGCAAGGTTGCCGCAGAGTCCCCACCGAGCCACTAATGAGTCCCCCCTTTCCGTTGCAGGACGAGACTCCGCAGAACCAGGAGCCACCGGCTCCCCTGTATTAAGCCAAGCGGCCGCACGCCCCAGGTGCACATGCGGCAAGCCACAATGGTTGAGGGACTTCGTCCCATCCTAGGGGGAAGGAGTGTTATGTATGTACAATGTTGCTTGAAGAAATGTATGAATGTAACCTGACCACAATTACAATGTAGCTCAGCTGTTAAGGAACGCGAGTAAGCTGCCCATAGAGGGCAGCTGTGAGCGTTCAACTCACATGGTTCACATTCCCCAAATCACCGACAGCCGCGGGAACTCTCCCGCACTATCACTAACTACAGAAGAGGGGCGTGACTTGGAACGACGTCACGCCGGTAGCAGCCAATGAGCTACCGTGCAACAAGATTCAAATGTATTGTACTGCTGTATATAATGTGATGTACCTCCGCCATTACCACATGTTCATCCTGATCATCACCCAATAAACCTGTGTTAGTCCTTACTGCAACTCCTTCTTTGTCTTCCGTGCAAGACACCAAAGGAAGGAACTAAAGACCTGGCTGGCGGGCCAAGTTTGGGGTGCGGGTGGGGATGGGGGTACCGTTGGGTGGTTGGTATAGAGAAGTGTGCCTTCCCCCAAGGTCCCTTCGGTTTGTGTGCACCTTTTAGGGGTGGGTTTTTTAACTTTTAACTTTGTTTTATCATGTGTCTTTTATGTATTTACTGTCTGCTATGTAAACCGCCCTGAGTTGGGTTGTACCTGAGTGAGCAGTATATAAGCATGAAAAATAAATAAATAAATAAATAAATAAATAAATAAGAAGAAGATGACCAAACTTCAGTCCCTTTTGACTTTCCTCCCTGCCACCTGTACAATAAATGGCAACACATAGTCATTTTTTCCCCAGTAGGCATTGCTAAATGGTTGAGAGTTTTTGTTTTGGCACGGAATGAAGTTTGTTAAAATAAATTTAACAGGACCTGATGATCACACAGCTCAAATCCCCAAAGCACTCTTAGACATATGCATAGACAGGTGGCCAATGTTGCCTCCTAGCCAAAAACAAGACCTCAAAGAATTCCTCTTTAACTCTGGACAGGTGGCCCCGCTCACTGTTGAGATCCACAAGGTATTTACCAGAAATGTTGGCATGCATTTCAGACAAGGTTTTGGGATTTTTTGGCATGAGAAGTAGCAATTCTCAGACTGAAATTGAGATAGGGAAGAGAGGTTTGCATTTAAATATGAATGAACTTGGCCTAAGAAGCTGAATGGGAGGCCCCGAAGACTCAAACCCTTTAATTACTTAGTTCCTCAAAAGAAGTTCAGGATTTATTTTTTCAAGACGACTATCCATGACTGTGAGCCAATACAGTAAGTGGAAGAAAGCAGTGTGTCCACTCCTCCTACTCCAGTAAGGGATACCAAGAGAGCAAGAGGGTAGCTGGCCAAGATGTAGGGAGGAAAGGGCAGTGAAAGGATGGAACATGTGAAAAGAATGGAAAGCAGCCTGGGAGAAGGGTTTGTTTGAAAAAATAGTTAGAGTGGAAATTCTTGAATGCAAGACTTCAGAGGAGGAGACATTGAGTTGGAAGAGAGGACAGCATGGGGCCCAAGAGGACAGTTTAGAACAATGGGAGCAAAGGGCTAGCTAGGGCTAGGATGTAGAAGAAACGTTATAGAATCTTTGAAGAAAAATGGCCTCTTCAGAGCCAGTTATCCAGCCTTTTGTGACTGGTTTTAGATCATCAGTCAGGTTATCAATTTACTACCACCAACAACGGCTGCAGTTGCACCAGATCCCAACAATCTAACTAGGCCTATGCAGTACTAGGCCTATGCAGTTGACACTACCCTAATGGCAGAAAGTGAAGAAGACCTAATGAACCTGCTGATGAGGGTGAAAGAAGAGAGTGCAAAAGCTGGCTTGAAACTCAACATAAAAAAAAATCAAGATCATGGCATCCGGTCCCATCACTCTCATCACTCCCTGGCAAATAGAAGGGGAAGATATGGAAGCAGTGAAAGACTATACCTTCTTGGGATCTAAGATCACTACTTATGGTGACTGTGGCCATATAAGTTTTTAATGTTTTGGACTATACATTCCTGTTGGCTGACTCTGGGAGTGGTAAAAGGTCACCCTAGCTCAAAAGCCAGTCATATCCAACTCTAGGGTATGGTGCTCATCTCTGTTTACAGCCAAAGAGACAGCGCTGTCTGTGTCTGCAGACATTTCTGTGGTCATGTGGCAGGTCATGTGGCAGACATGACTAGACATTGGAGCACACTAAATGCTGTTACTTTCACAAATAATTGGTACCTGTTTATCTACTTGCAATTTCCTGTTTTTGAACTGGGTGTGGTAGTTTTTCTTTCTTTTTTAAAAAAGGAACATTTACCATCATGACACAGTTTTTATTCATGATTTTGATGTGCACAATCATGGAGCTAAAGGGTCAAGCTGAACGTATACCACATATACTCCATAGATAAAAACATCTGTTTGGGTTTCCCCAAACAGTGTGGCAAAATATTCACATGACTCAACTTCCTTACCATCACTAACATTATCATCACCGCTACCGCCATCATAATCAAAAACAAACTAGAAAAAGGGATTTTTTTAAAGGGATTTTTTTCTCCTAAAGAAAAGGGGCCATACCAATATTTGCCTGCATATATATGCTGACAACCATAAGGAAAACACTGAATCTTGCTTATTTTCTTGTAAGCCAACACTATTCCTCCCACTATTACTTGCCCAGCCTAGTGGTTCACAACAAAGCAAACTATTCTACATTGCAGGCGCACCCCCCCAATAAAGGACTCAGACACTGATGAAAGTGGATAACGGCATTGGGCCACATTTATTGATTCATGCCCTAGTCCGAATTATAAATTTCTATTGGTAATTGACCAATCATAATTCTTAAGGCAAGCAGGCCGAAGTAACACTGGTAAGGTACCACCCAAAATTGCCAACGGCAATTGTTACAATGTATCTATTTGTATCAATTTGTTTGTTGACAACAAACAAATTGTTGACCGTAGTCAATATCTAACTAATGACCCCACCCTCTGACGCGTATCCGTAAAATCACGGGGTGATGCATGCTGTCTAGCTGTAGCCATCATCCCGTCGCCTGGTTCGTCGTTGACCGGACAACGTTTAACCAACTTATGCCTGTCTAGTGTTGTCCAGTCAATTGCGAACCTGCCGGATACCTGTGGGTCATAAATGTTTACCTTACCAGTGCTACCCGCCCATGTGACCAAAGTCAACAGCAGCAACAGAAACCCCTATATCAAACCATAGCAACAGTGTGGGATGGGCAAAA
This sequence comes from Bradypodion ventrale, assembly GCA_035047345.1. Lineage (NCBI taxonomy): Eukaryota > Metazoa > Chordata > Lepidosauria > Squamata > Chamaeleonidae > Bradypodion > Bradypodion ventrale. Next base: position 143,149,153 of record JAWDJE010000005.1, read on the forward strand.
AAGCCAGGACCCGAGAGCCAATTGTGGGTCCCAGCCAAAAATTCCCACCCGGCCCCGAAGCGACCAAAATATCACACTGTTAACTAGGGAGGGGGTGGAGGGGAAAAACTTCTCCGCTCCGTCGCTTCGCAAAATGGCAGCTCGGCTGCCTCGTGGCCACCCCTTTTATAAGGGTGCTGGCCACGCCCCCTAACTACCCGGATGCCTTCGTCTGGTGGGGGGGGGGCGCAAAGGGCGCGGCGGCCATTTTGGCACCGCGCTTGCATTGCAGGCGCACCCCCCCAATAAAGGACTCAGACACTGATGAAAGTGGATAACGGCATTGGGCCACATTTATTGATTCATGCCCTAGTCCAAATTATAAATTTCTATTGGTAATTGGCCAATCATAATTCTTAAGGCAAGCAGGCCGAAGTAACACTGGTAAGGTACCACCCAAAATTGCCAACGGCAATTGTTACAATGTATCTATTTGTATCAATTTGTTTGTTGACAACAAACAAATTGTTGACCGTAGTCAATATCTAACTAATGACCCCACCCTCTGATGCGTATCCGTAAAATCACGGGGTGATGCATGCTGTCTAGCTGTAGCCATCACCCCGTCGCCTGGTTCGTCGTTGACCGGACAACGTTTAACCAACTTATGCCTGTCTAGTGTTGTCCAGTCAATTGCGAACTTGCCGGATACCTGTGGGTCACAAATGTTTACCTTACCAGTGCTACCCACCACACGGGGAGGCTCACCGCTCCCCCCCAGACCGTCAGCTCGGTCAACAGGCCTGCTCGCCAGTCCACTAACAAGAGGTCCATACCTCCCTGCGACAGATGGGCCCCATCCCCTGAGTAAGGCTCATAATTTTGCATACTAGTGGTAGGGAGGCGAATGACGCGACCCCCACCCTTGTCGAAAAGGAACCAGGCAATAGCCCCGTTCACAGAGCGTGGAGCTCGGGCAAAAGCCCGGAGGCCGAACGCTCCCCTGTAAGCGTACCGCGGTATCATGTCCGACCAATTGAGGGTTGTGGCAGGCCACACACAAGGTGAGCAGGCCAAGTCACTGCAAATCGCAAGCTTCCGCGATAGGCCAGTGACCCGTCCCAAGCCATCGCCCCCAAGGTACATAACCAGGACATCCGGCGAGTCAGCATCCCTGATGTAGAAAAGGAATGGCAACAGTTCCCGCCATAACATGCCGCGCTTACCATACCACCTGAGACATGCGGATGCACCCAGTCCCAGTCAGGGGCCCACTCTGTCGCTGCAGCGTAACGCGCTGCCCTGTGCAGCGTAACGCGCTGCCCTGTGCACATGGCTATGGCCCACCAGCCATACTGTCACCGGTGTAAAACGACACCCAGGGTCTGTCAAGGAAAAAAGGGGTGGGGAGAAACAGTGCAGTGACTAAACCGGTACTCACGGTTGAAGAGGGCGAACACAAAACTGAAAACATTGTGATCCCCACCCTCCCATGCGGCGTATTTCAGCCCCGTAGTACCAAAAACAAAACAGCTGCAGTAGAAGCCGCCCCCATCCCGAATGAATGGGTGCCACAACGAGCCCCAGGGGGGCCAACACTGGCCAGTGCCTTCCCGGTCACCCTCCAAAATTGAAATTTAGTAAGGGGAGACCCACCTTGGTGACAGAAAAACGGGCCATGGTGCGTGCCACGCAGTGCAAGGAACTCCTGTAGGGCACCAACCGGACAGATGTCTGCCAAGGAACATCGTAGCAGTCTACTCCACTGCCTACGCCGTGCTGATCCGTTTTAGAGGAGCGTATCCTCAACTGAGCCCAATCATTGCAAACATAGACATCTTCGAGTTCCAGTGCCCTACGACTTGCATCCGCCTTATACAGCATCTCAAGCTCGCTGCTGCGGAGCGCTCCAAAAAAGGCCACCGTTGTAGCCGCATGAAACAGGGCTGCCCCACACCTATCAAAACATAGGTCATGCCAGCCCCGTGCCAGTTGGGTAAGTACCCCTGGGGAAATTGGGTGGCGGTCGTCCGGGCTACGCCCACGCTCCCGCACCCACCCCTCCAAAACGTTCTCACACGGAAGTCAGCGGTACTATCCACATGACCGCCTACTTTGGCCATAAAAGCCAACGCTGACAGCCTAGATGCTAAGGTGCGAGGTGCAAGGCCCTGGGCATGCAGGTAAACCATGAACCGAAGTATATGGGCCACTGGGATCGGCCAGGTTTCTGGCAGCCGAAATTGGGTACAGAAAGCTCTGAAAGAATTGAATGCATGGTGATACGCCTTACGCGTGCGTGGCGCTAGTGACAAGCCAATCGCCCGGTTCACCTCTCCTTGCCAATGGTCCATATCTCGTCCGGGAGTGGCGAGGGAAATTCCTCCGCATCCGGGGCCAAGGCACGGAACCGGGAGATCTGCAGGCGGGACAAAGCGTCAGCGATATCATTATTGACCCCCGGGACATGCCTGGCCCTGAAGAGGACATTGAGGCGCAGGCTACGCAACACAAACTGGCGCACTGGGTCCATGACCCTGGGTGATTTGGAAGTCTGTGAGTTGACAATGTGGACAACGGCCGCATTGTCACACCAGAAATGGACGACCGAGTTGGCCCACTCCTCGCCCCATAGCATCAAAGCCCCCAGGATAGGGAAAAATTCCAGATACGTGAGATCACGCAGGCGACCCGTGCCTGCCCAGGCTGGTGGCCACCCACCATAGGCCCACTTCCCATTGAAGTACATCCCATAACCCAGGGATCCCGAGGCATCGGACTGTATCTGAAAACGAGGGGAAGCCAGGAGGTCAGACCTCCAAAATGATACTCCATTGAACTCCCTCAGGAACTGGAGCCAGATAAGCATATCTGCCCTGATACCCCGGGTGAGTCTAACCCTATGGTGGGGCCTAGATAAGCCCGTCATGATGTCGCACAAGCGCCGAGCAAATGCCCTGCCCGGTGCGACGACCCTGCAAGCGAAATTGAGGTGACCATGTAGCACCTGCAGTTCCCTCAGTGATGCCTTGCATTTAGCAAGCAAGTCCGAGATAAGGGCCACTATCCTTGACACCTTATCCCCCGGTAACCTAGAAGCCTACGCTACCGTGTCAATCTCCACCCCCAGGAATACTAGCTTAGTAGATGGGCCCTCGGTCTTTTCGGGCGCTAAAGGGACACCAAGTTCCTCCATTAGCGTCTGAAATGTGTTGAGGAGACGTGTGCACGTGTCCCAGCCCCGTTCACCCCCAAATAAAAAATCATCCAGGTAATGGGCTACAGACCGGGACCCTGACCTGCGGACGAAAGCCCACTGCAGGAATGTGCTGAAACGCTCGAGGCCGAGCATGATATGGAACAGCCAAAAGGCATGGCCTTATCAAAGTAATATTCATCCCGGAACTTGAAACCCAGCAACTCAAAGTCGCCCGGGTGCACCGGCAGGAGGCAAAATGCCGACTTAATGTCGCACTTAGCCAACAGCGCACCCGGGCCACATGAGCGCACTATGCGTAGCGCTTGGTCAAAAGATGTATACCTGACTGAGCAAAGGTCATCAGGGATAGCATCATTGACCGATCGGCTGGCTGGGTAGGACAAGTGATGGATCAGGCGAAACTCGCCCGGTGACTTTTTGGGCACTAAGCCCAAGGGTGATACCTTAAGGTTGGGGAACGGGGGTGTAGGGAAAGGGCCAGCGACCCTGCCCGCATCGACCTCCCTAGTAATGCTGGCAGCAGCCACCTCCTCCCTCCCCCTAAGGGACAAAAGGTTGGGGGCATCCTGGGGGGATCTATCACCCATGAAAGGAATACGGAACCCCTGTCTAAAACCCTGAAGGAGGTAAACCGCGTCCGCCTCCCTCGGGTACAATGCGAGCCAACGCTCCAACATGTCCACATTAATTGGGGAGGGGGCCTTTCGGTGAACCAGCTCCCTCTGCGGCAGTTTTGCCAGCCCCTTGTCCGCCCCTCCCTCTGCCCCGCATCCCTCCAGGCCTGGGACAGGCGGAGGCCGCATGGGGGCCAGCACAGGAGGGACACTCATGCCTGTACTTGCAATTCTTCCTGTTGCAGGAACCATTGGACGAGAAAGTCCAGCACAGCAGCCGGGCTGGAACCCCCTGCCCCACCACCTGGCGGGGTGCCTGCGCTGGGGCCGCTCGCTGGACCGCGTGTCCACAATGGTATCTTTCCCCAGGCGCAGGGCGCGTGGGAGTCATGTACAGAAGCCACAGCCTCTGGCAGGGCTCATCCCACCTCATCTCGGGGTGCAGTGGAATCCGCATACGGAATTCCTCGTCGTAAGCCAACCACGACGGGCCCGGGAAGTCAACCATCGCCCGGTAAATGTTGTCCAAATACTGGACCATCGGAATTGCCAAATCCGGCCGGGCCCTGAGGTAGAACGCCATGTATATGAGGTAGGCCGGCAACCAGTTGGCCCATGTACATGGTGGCTTGCGACGACGCGCTTGCTCCTTATCCTTCTCATCTTGCCCCTCCCTCTCCTCTTTGGTGGGCTCTCTATTAAGAAGGGAGAAGATGTCCACATACTCCCCCCACCAGATCTTCTCTTTGGTAGTCTGAGCCAAATGGTCCCCCCGGGGCAAGGAATACCCTGCTGTCGGCAAAGCCGACACAGGAACGGTGGAAACTGCGGGCATCTGGAAAGGAGCCTGGACCAACCCGGTCACCCCTAAAACATTCCCGACTGAGTAAGAAGAACCCCCCACAACGGGGCCCTGGGTGATAGTTGGAGTCACCGGGTGGGATGTCGGCGACTGGACCGCCGCACCACCCGTGCGAGGCCAAGGCCATTGAAAAGCCCCCCCCCCAACGTGGCCATGTGTGTGGGTGCACTAGGTTGAACCGCATACTCACACGCTGCACCCCCATGGGCCGCCCCCACCGGGGGTTCCGGCCCACTGGGGGCGTCGGAGCTCACGACCGCTATAGAGCTCGTCGACGGGGCTTGACCAGCACCGGCCTGTTGATTGGGGAGCTGCGAGGTAGTGGCCGATGCCGGGCCACGCGCCTCAGGCAGCTCAACCCATCCCGCCGCCTGCCGCTGCCCAGCAGACGATGCATCAACCTGCACCCCAAAAGGGGCCCCAGGGTGGCTAACCCGGGCCAGGGATGCCTCAAGGGCCGCAACGCGGGCCAGGAGGGCCTCCACATTAACATAGCCCCCTAAGCCAAGGGGGGGCAAAGGGCCGGCCGGCCCACTAACTGCAGGCGCCGGTCCAGGTCCCTGGACCCTGGGGCCCGTATAGGGCCACGATCCTAAGCCCGGGCCCGGTAGGGCCGGGGAAGTACCCTGCCAGGGGAGGGGACCCCCCCCCCAAGGCTGGAACCCTCCATAGGAAGCTGCGCACCAACGGAGGAAGGCCCAGCAGAATGGGCCACGCCAGGAGCGGTGGCCACTGCTTGCGGGCCGAGGGCCGCGGCCCCTACTGGGCCAGTACGCGGACCCCCGGCCTCCGGCCAAGGGGCAATTGACCCCAAACCACCGGTCCCGGTGGGCTCAGGCAAAGGAGGCTGCTGGGGAGGCGCAGCCGCGGTCCTCCGACCTGGCTGGCGCCTCCGCGCAGAACGAGCCGCGCTCGCAGTCGCCTTCTTCTTTGAGGGCATTGCAGCTAGCCGATGGGAAGCTGAAAAAGGGTGAAATCAGCAGCCAAGAGGCTTCCCGGTGAAGGGTAAAAGCGACGGAGGTAAGAGGGAAAAACTTCTCCGCTCCGTCGCTTCGCAAAATGGCAGCTCGGCTGCCTCGTGGCCACCCCTTTTATAAGGGTGCTGGCCACGCCCCCTAACTACCCGGATGCCTTCGTCCGGTGGGGGGGGGCCCGCAAAGGGCGCGGCGGCCATTTTGGCGCCGCGCTTGCATTATTAGTTGTTGGGGATGCTCTTCTGTACCATCATGTTGTTTGCTTGTTGTTTTAGTTTACTAATCACATTGGTGTGGTGCAAATGGAAAGACGTGAAACAAGTCTGTTCGTCACATTCCCATTAACCCCTAATATACTGTCAATAGAGATTAAGTACCACTTTTGTCAGCTGCTCCTGGATTCCAAAACAAATGTGGCATTTTGAGGTCTCATTGAGAGTGGCACATTAATTGTACAAAGCAAAAGTTGCACAAACTGCCAGGGCTTGAGAAACATGAAACAATACTCCTGGCTTTTATCTCACAGATAAAATAGACTTCTTGATAGCAGATGACAGAGCAGGGAGTATAGCTCAGACAGACTTTTGCATAATGAACCTGTATCCTCCAGATGTGCCCTTCTCTTATGAAGCACTGATTGTTTGAGATGGTTCCCAATCCCCAGAGAGGAAACCAGAGGAAAATGATCAGCTTTTGGAGCACGCATTTTAAGAAACACAGGGGCAAAGAGCTAAGATCAGCTGGGGTTATATTGGCACCTTCCCAATGGACTCAAGTTAAATATTTCTGATCTGAGTGCATCATGAATGTATAAATGGAGGAGGATGGATTGCAAATCATCTGTCTGTCTAAGATGTAATTTGCTTGAAGGGTTACATCTTGATAACCAAGCCTTAGAGTCTTCCCCTTGGCAATGTTCTTTTTTTAAAAAAAAAGGAAATTGTGCTTCTGAGGATATGTTGAAATTGTGTATTGTCCACCACTGAGTGACTACACCATGTGGTACACATATCAGGTCTCAGAGTACACATATGGGATTTCTGGGGAGGCTTATTCTTTCAGAGAGCAAGACAACATAGCATGCATGAGCCCTAGAATTTCATAGGAATCAGACTTTTTGATATAAATAATTTGGATACAATCTCCTGGAAGCACTGCTATGCAAACTCCACTGACATGAATCTGAACCACACATTTCCACAGATTAATGCAAAAGAAAATTTCCAGTTGGATTTCCTTCGTGAAGCTTCTCTTCCTTATGAAACAGCCCATGTAAGATAATGTTCTCAAAAGTTATGTTCATTATATTGACTTCCAGAGAAACCACTGAGGCTACACTTCCATGCATGCTTACCTGAGAGTACATTTCATTGAGTTCAGTGCTTATGTCAGCATAGACATGTGTTAGATTGCACTTAGTAAAATCAAACACATCATAGTCTTATTTTGATGTGCACAATTGTGGAGCTTAACAGTCAAGCCTGCCAAACATCTGCTACATAAGGTCTCCATAAATATAAACATCTGTTTGGGGATATAACAGTGTGGCAAATTATTTGAGAACTGATTTCCCCCCTCTCCATAATCAAATCCCCCTCTCTAAAATACTTAATGTTAAGTTAACATGGGAGTTGAATATAAAAAAGGATATAATTAACGAAAAAATATTTTTGACTACATGGCAACCATTTGTGGAATATACGTTGACTAAAGGTAAAGGTGGCAAGCCGGCACCAGATAAACTGAGTTTTTGGAAGTAATAAGAGAAGACTGTGATAAACCACAACCCCCAGGGCAATGTGTATATCACTGGTGTTTATGTATATGCACTTTTTTCTTTTTTTTCTTTTGTTGTATTGTAATAGAGAATATAACAAGCTTGATTTATATTAAAAATAATAGACATAAAGAGAATAAGTTTGGTGAGTAAGAATATTCATTATATTGAATAAAGGAGAGGTTTTTATTTTATTTTATTGAAATGTTTTTATGTAGCAGTGTAATTATGTTTTTGTATTGAATTGTTATGTATGTATTTTGTTTGTATTTTCTTTTTCTGTATTTTTATTTTCCTTTGAGAATTAATCACAAAATTATTTAAAAAAATAAAATATGTAATTTTTATGTGTAAATTTGCAAACCATTAAATTAGTGTTGCAATGGCTCTCAGGTGTTGGAGTGGCTGGCCACAAGGAAGACACATGAGACAATCGTGCGGTGAAGTCCAGCCCCAATCTGGGTCGGGTGGTACGCATTTATTACCCTGCCTTGGGGTGATGCATACTTAGGATGCGCGTGACCCCCTAATACAGAAGGCTTGCATACGTGGCGTCTTCCGGTGGCCCAGCTGCCATGATGGTTCTTAGGAAGGTACCTAGGTGTTAATGGACAACTCGCACCTGATTACCCTGGGTTGGCGAAACCCATTGTTCCTGCTCTAATCTCGGAGTCTATGTGTATTGACTCCGGGTGCCTAATTCTCTTGCTGTTTGCCCAACCTAATCCTTTTGCTGTTAGGTTGTTTGCCCAATCTAATCCGTGGCCAGAAGCGGAGGATTGTGTATGTCCATTAGAGTCATCAGCTTTGACTTTTGCCCTATTTCTATCATAGCCAGCAGCCAAGGCTTTATGAATTGCCCCCCAGACTATCTAACTAGCCCATACCCCAATTGCCTTTCCAGCAAAGTCCGGTTGGTCCCCGGATGTGTTCAAAACCGGGCGAACCCCTTGGGAAAGGTTTGGCCAATTATTCACATGGGCAACCCACATTCCCTCTTCTTTTATTAGTTAAATCAGCCTGGCTGAGGGTACGGTAGATGTAAGGCATGATCTGTTGGGTGTAACTGTCTCTCGGGGTCTCTGCCATGAGGTACACATTGACAAGAGTGAAGGAATGCACTGTGCAATGCAGCAAAGCATAATTCCCACTACCACAACACTAGTGATGGCTTTAAGCGTTGTTTGCAACCACCACCATGGGACCCAGGACCAGAGTTCATCCCACCACCCCCAGTTGGCATTCTCCTGGAGGTGTTTAACTATGGTGTCAAGTTTGGTGATTTGACTCTGGACCTTGCGAGAATTGTCCATGAGGTTAAAACAACACATGTCCCGGACAGATTCACAACCCAATTGGTGTAAGAGCAGCAAATAGTCAATTGCTGCACGGTTGACCATTTCCCTTTCGGGGAGTACCAGGGTTAAGCGACTCACTGTGTCATCCTGGCACAAGGCGTGCTCGGGCTGATGGCCACCCGAGGTGTATAAAGAGTGACTGCATCAGCGGGCAAAGTCTTTGTTACCTGAGTCCCCCAGTTTGTGTGTCACGTACCTAATTTGGTGATGGTGCCCAAATGTGCGCACCCGTTCAGTGTCCCCCACCTGCTTTCCCGGTGCGTGGCAAACTGGGATAAGGCATGTACTTAGTAAAGAAGCAGTGTCCATGGTTTGTTGCAAGCAAAAGTCTGATTGGTTGACAAGTCCGGCTAGTTTCTCCCAAATGTTGTACTGGAGTCTGGTGGCTAAGTCCCCGCCAGGTGTCAAGTCCCCATAAGAAGCTTGAACCCCTCCCCCATCAGCAAGGAAAGGATCAAGATGACCATCAGGGAATTGTAGGTGATTTGAGCTAACATTGCAGCCACCATGTTTTGTGGAGTGGGCTCAGTGTTTTGCTCTTTCAGGATGGACATGGCATCATCACACAAGGTCTTGACCATTCCCCAGTTCACTCTCAGGTCTGGCCTCGGCTGGGGTCATCTGCTCCGTCTGGGTCCTCTCGTCAGGCTCACTCCCTCCATCTCGGGCAGGGGGTCTGGGATCGCTTGGTTCCACGGCATGCAGCTCAAAGTGTGGCTTCACGCAGTGAGCCGGATTCCAGACGGTTCCTGTTGGAGACATAATCACTGCATACCCTCTCCCCCATGTTATCAGGGGTGCCGGAACTCTCCAGGAGGGGTCTGGCAGCACTCTGAATCGAACCATGGGATGTGGGAGGATTTCCTGCCATCGGAAATGCTTCTCCTGTGGAGTGCAGTCAGAAAAAATATTAAGGTGGTCATAGGTGAACAAAACCTTGTGCAGGCGTTGCTGTGCCTGACCCTGGCTTTTCAGGGGGGACTATCTCCTCCCTTTCTGTTTGTTTTTCGATGTAGGACTTTAGCGTCCGATTCACCCGTTTGACAATGGCTTGTTCTGGGGATTGTATGGAATGCCAAATGTGTGCTTTACATCCCAAGTTGCTAGGAATGTGGCTAGCTGTTTGGAACTATAAGCCGGTGCGTTGTCAGTTTTCAAGTGGCCTGGTTTGCCCATGGCTGCAAAGCATGACAAGAGATGTTGCTCTACATGAGTTGCAGCTTCTCCCTTCTGGGCCGTGGGCCAGGCAAACTGTGAGAATGTGTCAATGGAGATGTGCATATACTGTCATCTCCCAAATTGTGGGACATGTGTGATGTCCATTTACCAAATTTGGTTAGCTTCTGTCCCCCAGGGGGTAATTCCCCATGAGGGTCCCCCGGTGTTCCTGCACATTGCGGGCAAGAATGTACAATTCCCTGGGCCTGTGACAATGGCAGGTTGAACTGCCTTGCTAGTGCTTTGTCATTCTGGTGGAAGAATGCATTGGGGTTGTAAAGACGCCCGAGACTAATTTCTGGTGCACTTCTTTTGCAGCCACATCAGCCCTGCTGTTGCCCTCAGAGATGGGGCCAGGTAAATCCTGGTGACTCCTAATGTGGGCTACATACTGCGCTTTTCTCTGGTGCTGCAAGTGAAACTGCATAGTCAGGAATAGGCTTAACAAATTCTTGTCTATGGCAGGAGTGATGTAAGCTCCTGGTAGACTGTGGATCAAATTCCTAACATACTGGCTATCTGTGATGATGTTAAGTGATTCCTGGGCGAACGTTTTCAAGGCAAGGTTCGCTGCTGCCAGCTCCACTCTCTGTGCTGATTTCTGCGGAAGTGAAAGCAGCGTTTTCCAAGCCTTTTCTTTGTGCCAAGTGAGAACTCCGTGCGTATTTCCTCCATCAGTGAATACTGTCTTGGCTTCCTGGAGGGGAGTCAAGGACAGCATGCCCTGCAATTTGAATATCTGAGTCTGAAATAAGACTAGTCTGGGGTCCTTTGGCAAGTGATATGCCAGGTTCCCTGTGAACCCTTCTAATGCTATGGGTAGGGTGTCTCCCAACTGCATTAGGCGCTGCGTCTGCTCCTTATTGAATGGCACAGCTATCTTGGCCAAGTCATGTCCTGAAATGTCCCAAGCTCTCAACCTCCCCATATGAATGACTATGGCTACCAATTCTTGTGGAAGAACGATGTTCCTGGAGGAGGTGTTCAGTAGATACACCCATTCCACGATTTTCGCCCCTCCCCTGGAGTCTATACCTAGTGCTCCTGTGAACATGGTCCCTGTTCTAATAATGTACAGGTTTAGGATGGGGGCGTGTGGCCCCTCACTAATCCTGTCTACCCATGAATGGCTGAGAATGCGGTTTACTGCCTGGAGTGCTTGCTTAGCATCGCGCGGAATGCGTATCTGGTCAGCTGGCTGCTTTCCTTGGGTTAGCAGCAAGAAAAGTGGCTTTAAGAGGTCTGTGTCTATTTTAAAATATGGCCTTAGCCCAATTAATGTTTTCTAAAATTTGCTGGAGTTCTACTAGCGTGACTGAGTCCTTAATATTGATCTTAGGCAGCACTGGCACTGCAAAAGATTGGAGCAGCCGATGTCCCTGATAAGAATAGGGTTTGGCTCTCTGCAGTTACTCAGGAGCTATGACTTATCCTTTCCCCTCCAGTATGCTCTGGAGGTCACAAAATATGTCGCTGCCTAATTCGGGCGCTGCGATCAATATGTCATCCATGAAATGGCAGACTAAGATTTTGGGGTGCAGGTTCCGGAACCTCTCCAATGCCCCGTGAACATATATTTGGCACAGGGTTGATGAGTTGAGCATTCCCTGTGACAAAAATTTCCACGCGAACCTTCGGGTTGGCTCCTTCTGGTTAGTGACTGGCACTGTAAACATGAACCTTTCCCTGTCCCTACGGTCTAAAGGGATGGTGTAAAAGCAGTCTTTTAAGTCTACGATCAGGATTTCTCACCCCTCGGGGATCATGTTCGGATTGGGGGTGCCGCATTGAAGCGGCCCCATGGGCTGAATGCACTTATTGATCTCCCTTAAATCGTGAAGAAGTCATCACTTTCCGGACTTCTTTTTCATGACAAAAATCGGTGAATTCCAGGGACTGGTAGATGGTTCTATGTGTCCCGCATCTAGCTGCTCTTTAACGTGCTGCTTTAAAGCCTCTAACTTCTCCCCAACTATCGGCCACTGTTCTACCCATACCGGCTCATCGGTTAGCCATTTGAGCGGCAGGGCCATTACCCGAAAGTTAGGGTGGCACGATACTGCTGCAGAATGTCCCTTCCCCAGAGGTTGATGGACATGTTTAGGACGTGCAGGCATATTACCGCTGTGCCGTCTGCCCCCGGAATAGTGACTTCTACCCAGTCTCGGCTCCTGTAAGCTTCTTGAACTCCTCCTACCCCCAACACATCTGAAACTGCCTCGATTGCCCACTCATCGGGCCATAATTTCCTGCTAATTATGGTGACATCCGCTCCTGTGTCTAGCAGACCATCAAAAGGCCTTTTGTTCAAAAATACCTTAATGACAGGTCGCTGTTTCCACTTTATGTTCTGCTCCACTGTTGCTATGATCTGGTATCCTTCTACTGCCCCTTCCTCTTTCTGGCGGTCTGTCGACCCAGATCCTGAATCTCCTCTGATCACTTCTGTGCCCCCACCTGGCAGATGACACGGAACCATGATCAATTGCGCTACTGAATCCCCTTTGCTGATTGTCTGGGGTAGGTGTGTCCACAGCTGGACTTTGATTGTGTAATTGGATTCTATGACTCCTGGGATCACGAAGATCCCTTTCTTCCCTGCACTGCTTCGAGGCAAGACTAACCCTACTATACCTTGGGGCAGGGGACCTTTTTACTGGGTGTTAACTAGGTTGACTGTGCATGGCAGGTCGCAAATAACGTCCTCCTGGCATTCTAGGTCTAACCGTGCACTGGCCTTGGTTTCTGCCTGTGCCTTGGAAAAGCTGGGTATGATCATTGGGATGTCCACTCTGGAGCTTCCAGGGCGGCAGTTGTCTCTATTTCGACCGGGGCGAGAGACACACCCGTGACGCGGTTTCCCGAAATCGGCCTGAGACAAGCCCAATGATAGCCATTGTGGCATCTTGGGCACTGGGTGGATGGCGTGGTCAGGCGGCCCATGGGATGTTTTGACCGGCATTCTCTGGCAAAGTGTCCTATCATGCCACAATGGCAGCAAGCTCCCTTGGGTTGGTTCCCCCCTTGCACTGCCACTGCTAACAGCCCCATTTTATAGGAGTCTGTTCCAATGTCCGCGCAAGCCCTGATCATATCGGTAAGTGTCAAATCAGTTCTGTGACCCATCGCCTGCAAAATTTTGTGGCAGTCGAGGTTGGCATTGTCTTTTGCCAGCCTCATCATAAGCTCCTCTTGGGCCTCCTGGTTGTCTATCTGCCTGCTAATTGCTTCCTCTAACCAGTTAATGAAATCCATATAGGATTCCTGTGCTCCCTGTTTGATGGAGGTGTAATTCTTGGAGCCCTTGCCAGTGGCTGGTACCTTGAGGTAAGCCTTGAAGGCGACCTCAGAAGCCAGGTGGAGCATGGCTGCTGGCAAGACGGACTGCATTTGGATGGTATCAAACTGCCCTGAGCCATATAGCTGCTTGGGAATTACTGCTCCTCCCATCCTGGCAGCGCTAGCTTGAGCTTCCAGCCGGTACTCGCTTTCCCCCAATAGGTACTGGCTGGGGTTCAGCATCATCCTCATCGTGACCTTCCAGTCATGAGGGATTAGCATGGTGGATTCCCACAGCTGCTGGAGCTTGCCCTGTATCTGTGATGGCTTTGTGGATTTCCGCAAGCAGCTTATATGGAATAGGTATGTATATCGCCACCTGATTGCCCGTGAGGGCGTCCATCTCTAAGCAGACTGGACATAGCATCTGGAGCTCGGGCAGTTGTGCGACCGGCAATTCCCCCTTGCACAACTCCTCTTCTACCATTAGCTGGACTCATAATAACCTGGGAAGTGCCTGCACTCTTTAGGCTTTTGCCCACTCCCGCGGCTTCTGCAGCTGCCGCAGAAGGGGAGTCCCCTAGGCCCCTATGTCTGAACTGGATGGTCCGGTAAAGATGCGCTGGGGCTGATGACTCCATGTACGCTGGGGGTTTCTCGGTCTCTACTCGGGCTGGACTGACTGCTGCAATTATCTGACTACACTTGCTCCAAGTCCCTTTGATTTTGGTGGGCACTCAGGGTTCTTCCTTAAGGCATTTCTCTACTCTGTCCCAAACACATGGATCCATCATGCCTGCTTCTGGGTATAACAGACCGTGTTCCCCCAGATGCACCACCAGGTCCGTCAGGTGGTTCCCTCTCACCCTTATCTGAATCTGCCTGGCTAGGGCTTCGAGCTCTTCCACCTGAGCCCACTGTCTGATGGTCGAGTTTTGCCCCCCCCCCCCAAGCGAGCCCCCATTACTACCTGGTTGGGGGATTCACTGGATGCGCTTCCGCGGGGCGGGTGATGCACAGGACGATGTCCCTTGGGTCTGGTCAGTGGATCAGAATTGTGGCTATAGCTGCTGCCGCGGGCTTCTGCTGCTCTGCTTCAGTTGTTCCATGATCACGGCTTTCCCCTGGCTTTGGAATGCGTCTGTTCCAATATGTGGGGTCTCCTGGCCTTCTGGTCGTGTCGGCTTCCTTTCCTCAGGATCATCGCAGCCTCCGCTGGGGAACGCGTTGGCCTAGCCTTGAGATTGCAGGGTTCCGACGGGGGTAGCGTCCCAATCAGAATCGTGTCTTGGCTTCCAAGAAGAATCACATTGGGGTCACCAGATGTTGCAATGGCTCTCAGGTGTTGGAGTAGCTGGCTGCAAGGAAGACACGTGAGACTATCATGCGGTGAAGTCCAGCCCAGATCTGGGTCGGGTGGTACGTATTTATTACCCTGCCTTGGGGTGATGCGCGCTTAGGATGCACGTGACCCTCTAATATAGAAGGCTTGCATAAGTGGTGTCTTCTGGTGGCCCAGCTTGGGAAAGGTTTGGCCAATCATTCACATGGGCAACCCACAAATTAGCTTGAACAATCAAATTGCTCCTTGTATCTAGGAATAATCATGGCTCTAAAATTTATTTCAGCATTTACTGATGTTTGGAGGGGGAGGCAGGAATAAATTATATAATGATGCTTTTGAACATTTGAGAAGTACATAGCACTCATCATTTATATCTGAGAGTCTTTAAAGGGGTGTGCTTGCCCCTTCAATCCCAACTCACAAGGAGTGCAATCCATCTCATGTGCTATAGAATCTACTTATATTGTATAGCCAGAGAAAGGCTTTGAATTCTCTCACACAACATGCTGTGCAAGAAATGACCATCAGATGGCAGTCTTGGATTGGATTTAACACACCAGTCCAATTCTTAGCTCTCTCCCTGCTGCCTTTCTGAAGGTGTAAAACCATAGAAAGAGAGAGATTGAGAGCGAGAGAATATGTTGACTATTACCTATATTGACTTCTTTCTATACCATACTTTGACTTCACAGTTTACTGGAATTTTGCTGAACTCCTCTCTGTTCCGCTAATGACACTGGCCTATCACCTTCAACAATAACGGAAGATGAGTATATATGAGCTTCTCTCTGGGTCCCTGAAATGTACAACACTTTCTCTCACAGTTCTGTGTGTCCAGTGCAGGTTTTCATTAGTGGGCAAACAGTATATCAATCCACGTGAGACAGTCATGATCGGCTGGAGTTGTTGAATAAGGCAGTGTTAGTGAATGTGTGGCCATCTAGACCAGATGGTGTGGACTGAAACACCCATCATCATTCACCACTAGTGATGGTGGCTTGGAAGGGATGGGGATTGCTGCCCAACAATATTCCTCAGCCCTACAATAATAAGGAACAGCCAGGGTGCCCTATTGCATCTGTTGCCTTGCTGTGGCCTTCACAGATAGAATGGCCACTTCCCCATTGCCAGAAAAAAAGGAAATGCATCAACATCACAAGCAAGGCAAAGAGGAAATAGATTTGTGTACAATTTGGACATGTTAAACCAGGGTCCCCAACCTTTTTGCATTGTGGGCCTGACACCCACTTCCGCATTTATGACAGCTGCGGGCGTGTATACGGCTTCCATAAACATGCTTGCTTCCACTTCTGGATGCAGCGAGGGCAGTGGTGGGCCAGGTGGAATGGTGCCATGGACTGAGTCCAGCCCATGGGCCATAAATTAGGAACCCCTGTGTTAAACTATACATATATGCAAACCTAATCCAAGACTGGAAAATTTCTTTCTTTTTTAAACCATGTTTCTCATGGGGATATAAAAAGTAGCGCCACAGAACTCCAAAAATAACTGTCATGCCCTCTCTTTGGAGAGCAGGTAGACTTTAAGTATGCTCCT
Organism: Bradypodion ventrale; assembly: GCA_035047345.1. Lineage (NCBI taxonomy): Eukaryota > Metazoa > Chordata > Lepidosauria > Squamata > Chamaeleonidae > Bradypodion > Bradypodion ventrale. The sequence goes on from JAWDJE010000005.1 coordinate 143,165,336, forward strand.
TTAAGAAACAGTCCCAAGATGCTTAGCACTTGAGAACTGGATGTGGAGCCTAGTCAATCCCTGGGGAAGAAGGCTCTAAGAAAGACTTCTCCTCCATTTTGTGAAGCAGAGGGCCTTGGAAAAGCACTAGCCTTTTTAACCTTAAAGCACTTAAAGCACCACTTAAAGCACTTCTACTATTTGTAACCGTAGATTTGGAAAGACACATTTATTATTATTATTTTTATTACTTATAAATAAAGTTATTTCATTTATTTTCATTTGCTCTACACATTGGTACCGTCAGGCATATGTGTACACCAAAACATCACACTGACATGCACTCATTCACACAAACTTGCAGGTAGATAACTGCAAGGGTTGATTTTTTAAATAAATTTATAAAGATTTCAAACCCCTACTTAAAAGGGTCATAGTCAAGGGTGGGAACCCCCCCTCCCTTCTCCCCCCTCCCTTTCTATTTAATAGTAGGTTCTGGAAACTGCAGTTTGGTTTAAAATGCTTTTTTCCTTTCTGCTAAATAAGCACAGCAGTCCTAACTGATCAATTTTATTTAATACCTGGAATGTCAAATAAATTAATAAAAATGATTTCATATTTGAATCTCTCTGAATATTCTCTTTTGCCCTGGGCATGTTTGGGCAAAAGCCAGGAAATCACTTCCACCCTTCCCCTGAAGTTTTGAGATTAATTCTTTTCTCTGTTTGCTTGTCTCTTTCCCTCTATTGTCTTTGGGGTCAGTGGTAGATTAGAAATTAGTATACAGTTCTGGCTGGCTGGGGAATGCTCAGGGCATCTTCACTAAAGCTCCTACTTTGGGGCTGCAATTAAATGAACATAGAGAGTTTCAGATTTTCGCCCTTACATATTTTAATAAAAAGTATAATGAAGGTTCCTTTTATTTGCCTTGCCCTGTATAGAATAATATTATTTTGGTCTTCCTTATAAACTGCTATAAGCAGGTAAACTAACATTTTAAATTTGCTTCATGTCTTAGAAGCATACCTGTCAACCCGTGGCTCCAGAAAAACGGGACCTGCGCAGATCGCTTATGTGCAGGTCGCTTTCCACGCATGCGTGGAAGTGCTGCGCTGCTTGTGCAGCCCCTACGCAAGCGGTGTAGCACTTCTGTGCATGCATGAAAGCGTTTTCCCCTGCTGCCAAATTACGGGGTTTTGGCAGAGTGGGGCGGGTTATGACGTCAATCGACGTCAAATTACGGGGTAATCCCAGCCAAATCGGGATGGTTGACAGGTATGCTTAGAAGGTCAAATTGAAAAGGAACTCATGCTGCAATCTGACTGTTTGGAGACGCCCAATTCTAAATGTCCTGGGAGTCGTGGCATGGAGACGACCTGAGCAGCAGTGTTTCTTCGTCTCTGCTTGGAAAGGGGAGCCACAAAAGCAAATCCTTCCTAGAGGCAACCTTCCTGCTCAAGTCCATGGATGCTGATTGGGGCTTGCCTCCTCACTTCTTGGATGCTGATTGGTACTTGCTTCCCCACTACTTGTGTTCATTATTAACCTCGTGTGTCATTAGAGGACACTCAACAATGTACGCTATCATTGGTCACTGTGTACCCCTAATTCCTCAACCTCCTCCCACTATCTTCCTTCTGTTTTTGTATCTTCTACCCCAAACCAATATTTGCATAATATATGTGTCATTGTTACCACTGTACCTCCCTGCTGAAGGTGGCATGATTTTTAGCTAACATATTCAAAGGCCCTCAAAAAGGCTCACTCTCTCAAAATAACATTCACTCAGATTCACTAGTGGCAGAGGGTGCTTCAGTGACTTAAAATGTCTTTCAAAGAGAAATTGGCCAAACGGTATGGATAACTCAATGAAGCAAGAACCGTCCGTGGCTACTTAAATGCTCGAAGGTCTTCAACTATATGAGATAATCACTTGGTTCATAATCAATAGTTCAATAAAAACAAATTCTTCATAAACGTTTTTTGATGTTGTTTTAATAGTTGTTTTGTTGTTTTAAAAGTTCACCGGTTTAGAACTTTTTCGATGCTCTCTTCAGAAAGCAATATTAACTCTGTAATAATAAGATAAAAATAACTAAAATAGTGCACTGATTACAAACTCTATATTATACATGTTATTTACAGATAGAACATGCTAACAATTAACAGATCTGTTTACGTAATGTCACCAGACTGACAACTGTATTTACACTTAATAGACAACTAAAACACTTATTAGAACATACCTGAAACTTTTTTTGATATTCCTCCTGCTCTATGCCTCTATAGCTATACTCTTTTTGGGCTTGCGAGCGTTAATTGATGTGTGTTTGTAAATGGTTAAATACTGCTCAGCAGGTGTGTCTATGCGGGTGTGCTGACTCTCTCCCAAAATGATTTAAAAGTAACTCGAGAATTCCAGATCATTATTGAAGCCAAATAGTTGATAGGATTTGAGTCTAAATATGTAAAACGCTTCTCTGTGAAGGAGGATGTTATCAATATTTTCTTTTTGATATGGTTTCGATTTTATGACCTCAAGGATGGTGACTGTAAATTCATCCGCTGAGTGACCTAATTGTTGGTAATGAGCCACTAGGGGAGCCATCTCAATCTGATTTTGTATCCGCGAGCGATGCTCGCTGATCTGAACTTTAAGTGGGTGTGTTGATTTTCCCACATACTTGAGAGAACAAGGACGTTGCCACGGATGCACTATATTTTTTTGAATCACAGTTACTAAAATCTCTCAACGCTAATCTGAAATTTACCTTTGGAAATTCGATAACTTTTGTCTCCCAAATTTACTTGCAATTTACGCAATTGTTACACTTAAAGTGACATAGAGGGTACATAGAGGGCTACAGTTTTTAACACACAAGCATCAATAGCCAGATTTGTAGATTTTTGTAACTGGAAAACAAGCAGATAATTTCCTCAACTCTCCATGACAGAATGTACCTCAGGGTATTGGGTATCAAACTCAACAATTGACATTATTCAATTGACATAATTGGGTTCTTGTTTTTAGCTGTGGTTGTTTAAATTATTTTTATATTGTAATTTTTTATCTATTGTATTTTCTCTCTTCCCCCTTTCCCCTTTTGTTGTTAGCCGTCCTGAGTGGTGTACCCACCAGGAGGGCGGGATATCAATGTTTAAAATAAACAAACAAATAAATAAATAAACTCTACCTGCCCATCTGCAGTTTAATTCAACGTGATTTCTTACCTGAAATGCATCACAACTCCATATATGTCTTTAGACAAACTTTTTGTACCACCTTTATGTTATCACAAAAAGGTCAGTTCCATCTGAAATGTAATTTGATTACTGTATATACTCGAGTATAAGCCAGTTTTTTCAGCACTAAAAATGAGCTGAAAAGAGCAGACTCATCTTATACTCGAGTCATCTGCACATTTGAGGTTCTCTCCCCCTCAACACACAAACCCATGCCTGCTCAATTCCTCCCAGCCCGGCAGCAAAGGAAGGCTCCTGCGGGAGAAGGCTTCCCTGTCTGGTGCGCCAAGCTGCTCCCTGGAACTAAGGGAGCCCTGCCACCAGGCAGCCAATTTGTTGCCATGGAGCAGGAACAATAAGGCAGGTAAGTGAAACCACAGGGGCTGAGGGGGTGCCTCTCCCTAATGGGGCTTTCTTGCAGCTTCACTCCCTGCTCCACAGCAACAAAACAGCTGCCTGCCGGTGGGAGCCTCTCACGCAGACGGCATGATGAGAGAAGCAGGCAGTGAAGGCTTCCCTGTCCAGTGCACCAAACCACCCCCTGCAACCAAGAGAGCCCCTGTCACAGTGAGAGATAGGATGGAGCGAGGCATCCCCCATCTGGCTTGGCACACTCCAGAAGAGGAGGAAGAAGTAGCCAAAGCCCTCCACCTCTGCAGCTTGACTCACCTGCCTCGTCGTCCCTGCTCCATGGCTGCCTCAGGGGCAGAGGGCTTTAGCTGCTTCTTCCTACTCCTCTGGAGTGAGGCTGGATGGGGACTGCCTCACTCCAGCTTCCAGAGAGAAGAGGGGGCTGGAGTGAGGTTTTGAGTTGTGGTTCCCGCATTCTGCCTCAGTGATATGACCCACCCACCCCCTGTAGGGCAGAATGAGTGCCCCAACAAGAGTTTGGTAGGCCATTTGCTCTCATGAGAAAGGAAGGGGGGGGGCTGAAATCCCGGAATGTTTGGAAGTTGAGTGCCCGTCTCTGTCCCAGCTCTTGGGGACATGAAAGGAGCCTCAATCAGGCATCCTCTGAGTGGAATTTCTCCAGCAAAAACCCTTTCAACCCAGAATAATTTCTGACACTAAATTATTATATGTTGAATTGTGTATTCCTTTTCCCTGCTGTTAAGTTTCTTTCTTTTGCTGGCTTAATTAGGCAACATAACAAGTAGGCCCTCACTCTAGAACTGGGGAAAATCTGGGCTATGGGATCCCATATTTTCCTAAGGGAGGGATTATAAGGGAGAGTGAGTGCCTCTACATGAGTTTGGTGGGGCATTTGCTCTCATGAGAGGAATGGGGGCTGAAATCCCAGAATGGTTGGAAGTTATGTTACCTAATTAAGGTAATAGCAAATTCAAATTAGACAGTTCCCTTTGTTTTTTAAGAGTCACATCCTTTTGCTGCCCAGCTTGAAAAGTGCAATGCAGATTGTGTCAAGAGCTGAAGAGAGCAAATAACATTATTGCAAGTAGGAAATTCTGTGTTGATGAAAACCAAGTGAGGGAGTGGCAGAAAATGAAGGCTGACTTGGAACAAATTCCAAAAGCTACAAAAGCCCGATGTGGTTTGACAGCTTCTTATGGGGCTCTAGAGATTGAATTGCACAAGTGGGTTATGGAGTGTAGTCAAAACGGTTACTGCATAACACACGTGGAAATTCGCTTGTGTGCTCTTCAAATGGCTAAGGATGACAAAAATAAAGCACCAGGCAGGCATTGAAAAATTTGTTGCATCAGCAGGATGGTGTATCTGCTTCATGAATAGGTTTGGCCTGTTTGTAAAGAACAAAGATTGCACAGAAGTTGCCACAAGACCTTGAAGAAAAATTAAGATTCCATTCATTTGTTATAAAACAAAGAAGAATTTACAATTATGACCTGCAAATATTGGGACTATGGATGAAACACCGATGACTTTTGATCTTCCAAGCAACAGAACTGTGGCAAGTTTAGGAGAAAAAACTATTTTCCTCAGAGCCACAGAAAATGAGAAAAAACATTTTACAGTTGTTTGGGGAAGGTGATATATAAATCCCTGGCTTCCTGCCTTTGGAATGTAAAAAGATGTAGCCTGCTGTCTATGTTTCCATTTAACATCTGAGAATAAAACCTGGCTTGTACACCATGTCATACAGAAGCCTGATGAGTTATGAAAGTTTGCAAAGTTTTGAATTTTTAAAGTGACCTATGAATGGTATCATCTCCCTCCTGCATTAGTTTACTAATGTTAGACTAGGTTAAGTCCTTTTACTCATGTTTTTTCTTTTAAATAAATATTTAAAAACAATTAACATAATTTTATTTTCATTTATTTTTATTATTGAAACTCACTAGCAGCTGCTGTATTTCCCATCCTAAGCTTATAATTAGGTACCTCAGCTTATATTCATGTTGGCTTATACTCGAATATATAGATAATATTCCTATCATCAGTTCTCAAAGAGGATGTCTATTTTTGGAAAAGAGGTGATTAGATAATACAATTGGAAATTGTAATTAATTCCAATAGTTAGCAGTACAGATTAGCAAGAAAACTCTGGGATGGGGGTGAGGAGTACATAGTCCAGGTCTCGTAGTGGTTGCCCTACTTCTAGTATTTTTGAGTGCCACCCAGTAAAATCTAACTCAAGAAGTACCAACTGGGTGAAAACATAACAGCTGTTCTTTAAGTGAAATGGTATTGTTCATGACTGGCAGAGACCTGGGACTGTACAGCTTGTTCTGGTCAATTGCTACTTCTTAGGTTTTTCTTTTTTTTATTCAGCTGCACAACCATATATACAATGAGTGATAAAATGGCCAATATTATTGTTCCCTGAATAGATTACATCTGGAATTCTGTGCACATTTCTGGCTGCTGAACCTAAAAAAAAACCTATTGCAGAGTTGGGAAAGAGCAACCATTGATCAAAGGACTCCAACTGCCCTATAAGGGCAGCTTGCAATATTTTGGCTACTTAAGAGTGCCTTTATATGGGGATATATATTGCAATTTGACCACCTGTGGAGCAATCCAGTGCAATCCTAGTGATCACACAACACATAGGGAAATGTGTACCAGCCCAATCCAATTTGTGTCCTGAGCCCAATGTGTGCCTTTCCAGCTATCTATTGAGCTTCTATTTTTGGTGGGGGGTGGGAGGGAGGTTGGAACACTTTAAGGGAAATCACTCCTATTAAAGCAGTATTTTCCAGTGAGGTTAGGTGTGTGCCTTTGCAGCCATCTGATCCCATCCTTAGTCTAGAGAAAATAGGATTAATTACAGAGGATGTATGCTGTATGAAAAGAAGATAAGGGTATTTTTTTTCTTTCCTACTATTACTACTCTCATAAAATTAGAAACCAGAGAGATTGTCCACTGATGCTCTCACTCAGGGCTTCCCAACCTAAGACCCACAGGCTGGATCCAGCCTGCAGCACCATTTCATATGCCCCCCTCCAAGGGCATTTGAGAAACAAAATGGCCATCCCTTTGAAGCTGTTGGGACAAAATGCCCCCCATCCCAATTGTGCAGGCACGACAAAATGGCCACCTGGCCCTTGAAGCTGACTGAGAGAGCATGCTTCTTCTGTGTCTATGCCAGACAGGAAACTGCAAATTTCAAATCTTTATTGTTACAGCCAAAGGCCAGACAAAGTGCACCAGATAGCACAAACATTTCGGCGTCACATATGGAATAAAAGGATTTCCAACACACCGAACTTATACAGTAAAATGATAAAATTAAAAATTTGTTTGAGAATCCTATGATACACACCATAATATTTTTATTTGGTCTAACTGTCGCGTGTTCACAATAGCGTATTTTAACACTGGAGGCTCACTATTTACTGAGCACTATTGGGATCATAGGGCTTGAATTGCCATTCTTTTAGAATGCAGGTTGATTTCCATGCAAACCTAGCCATGGCCGTCATTTCCTTGGAGCTGTCAGATAGTAATACGCTCAAGTTTCTATTATTACTGAAAGCCAAGTATGGAACTGCTAAAAAGAGCTCTTTTCTAATGTCTTCATAAAAGGGACACTCCAAAAGAATTTGCTCAGAATTTTCTATCTTGTTAGCGTGACAAGCACATATACGTTCACAACCCGGGATTTTCTTTAAAAAGCCCCTCCCTAAATGCTGAGGGAAGCATATTGTATCAAATGAGACTAAAAGAGCATCTATGGTCTTGGTTATTTAAAGATAGGACAACAGTTTAAGCATATTAAAATGCAGCCACTCAAACAAGGTAGAGGTAACTTTGGTTAAATCTGTTTGGCGGTATATATCAATAACCCTTTGTTTAATTTCCTCCCTGGCATGATTTGGTCCCAGGAAAGCAAGATGGGTTTTGAAAGTCCATATGATGTCAAAACCGCTTCTATATGAGAAATCCAAGGGGAAGTTACATTATCCGCCATCATTAAAGTAAGTAGACCAACTAGAGAAAACAGAAGTTTCACCCAATACATAGCGGTGCATATTAATAATGTGGCCTTCACAGTTAGCATGCCCGTTTCTAACCTTAGGGCAGCATTAGAAATGCAAGATGCATAATGGACCTCAGGAACTTTGATTGCACAATTTCTAGGGGATGAATACTCGATGCAGCACTAAATGGGGCCCCATAAGACATTTGTGGAAGGGGTTTGGCTGAAAACAGCCTTAGAGCGGCTACGATGTTATAACTGCCTTTCTTCCCAAAAAAGTTTTGGATGGCACCGGCACTAGTCCTTGCCTTAGAGGCTAGGTGCATTATGTGTGAATTTTTGCTATTGTTAGATTGAAAGATTACCCCCAGGTAATTGTTCAATTACTTGTTGGTTTAGATACCACTGGTGTATTTTAGGTTTTGTGGCAAACACCATAGTTTTAGTTTTGGAGTAATTCATCTCCAATTGATTTTGGTGACAGTAATTGGTGAAGGTACTGAGAGCCCTACACATCCCAATTTGCGACCTGGAAAGTACAACCGCGTCATCTGCATAGAGAAGTATTGGGATATGTTTCGTACCCAGCTTTGGTGCGTGCATTTTACCCTAATTGTTGTACTGTGGTGCAGCACTTGAATTAAAAACAATAGCCGAGGGTCGATGGATGTTTTCTCTAACTTTTTCCACAAAAGTGGCATAGAGGGAAACAGTGGAGTTGGATGAGTATTTATTAATAAGGTGCTCTAAAATAGCACAGTGATCCATCGCAGAAGGTATTCTCTAAAGCCTGCCTGTTAATTGGCAATTATCTTGCCGGCGTCACACCAGTCCTGAAGTTTCCCTAAAAGATGGGTAGCATATAACTTGCTGAGTACACTTAACAGGCTAATTGGTCTGTAGTTTGTCAGAATATTGTGAGAGCCCTTTTTGTAAATAGGGCAGATAATTGGTATCCCCCAATTTTTGGGGAACCGCACGGTTTTATCTATTATTTATCTTGCCAATACAGTCTACCAGTCAGAGTTAGATTTGACTAAATCAGGGGGTATGATATCAAAGCCGGTGGCTTTCCCTGACTTCAGTTTGCTTATTAAAGATTCTAATTCAGCATTAGAGACTGGGGGCCAGATGTGAAGATTGTCACTACTGACTGTATAGCATGGTGTGGAGTCCGAGATGTCAAGGGCCCCATACAGTTCTTGAAAGTGTTTCCCCCAAATTTCAGGTAAAATAGCAGTCGTGGTACTATTGCTTCTTGAGCAACAAGAGAATAAATTCCAAAACTGGGAGTGGTTTTTTTGCTCGATGGCCAACCTAAGTTGTTCCCAGGCCCTTTTAGGAAGCTGCAAAATGAAGCCACCTTTTGGTGAACACATTCCACAGTTCCCTTTGCCTGACCTAGTGTGAGAAAGATTAGCCAGCACAAGGTTGTCATTGCCCAGGGTACACCTGATTTTGGTTCAAAAATACAGTACCACAATCTTTGAGGAGGCTCTTTCTGTGTACCCCTTGGATGTCAGGAAGAGATTAGATACATTCAAGAAGCTAGAGCTGTAAGGAGTCAAGAAGGCTATATGTATGATCTGGCATTGATCAGCTGCTGGAGAATACAAAAGGTACAGTTATGTTCTTGTCCCCTTGGTGAACTTTCCATAGAAAACTGGATGGCCAGTATGTGAGCAGAATGTTAGACTAAGTAGGGATTCAATTTTATTGGGGCTACACTTGATGATGATCTAGGATCTTTGGCCTGGTGGAAGATGTTACAATAAGGATCTTGACTTGTGCAGAGTGTTGTGGTTGTATGCAGTGGTGGTGGGATTCTATTTTTTTTACTACCTACTCTGTGGGCATGGTATGGTGGGCGTGGCCAGGGGGAAAGCCCTGCGTTATTTCAAAACTTGGATGGGCTGGGGTGAACTGGGGTGAACCTGCTGAATCCCACCACTGGTTGTATGGCCCAATACTGAATCACCTATGCTGGATGCCAATTGTTTACTGGGCCATATTCAAGGAGTTGACTTTAAACTTTAAAGCCCTAAATGACTTTGGCTTTCATTGTTTGAGAGAACATCTGTCTTGCTATGAACCTGTCCCAATGCTTGAGATCTCTGAGGGTATTCTTAAGAATACCAACAGTTGAAGAGAGATGTATAAAAGACACATGAGCCAGGAGGGTATTCTCTTGTATGGCTCCAAACGGTGGTCAGTTTTTATTCTTGACACTTTTTAAAGGTGTGTAAAAATACATCTTTTAAACTGACTCAAAAAATTAGAATATTGTGCAAATATTCATTCAATTCAGTAATGCAACTTTAAAGGTGAAACAAATATATGAGATAGACTCATTACATGCAAAACGAGATATGTCAGCCTTACTTCATTATAATTGTGATAATTCTGGGGTACATCTTAAGAAAACCCCAAATTCACAATCACAGAAAATTAGAATATGAGAAAAGGTTCAATATTCTAGGCTCAAAGTATCCCACTCTAATCAGCTAATGAATCCATAACACCTGCAAATGGTTCCTGAGCCTTTAAATGGTCTCTCAGGCTGGTTCAGTAGGAATCACAATCATGGGAAAGACTGCTGACCTGACAGTTGTGCAGAAAACCATCATTGACACCCTCCATAAGGAGGGAAAGCCTCAAAAGGTAATTGCAAAAGAAGCTGGATGTTCCCAAAGTGCTGTATGAAAGCACATTGACAGAAAGTTATGTGGAAGGGGAAAGTGTGGAAGAAAAAGGTGCACAAGCAGCAGAGATGACTGCAGCCTGGAGAGAATTTTCAGGAAATGGCCATTCAAAAGTGTTGGGGACTTTCACAAGGAGTGGACTGAGGCTTAAGTCAGTGCATCAAGAGCCACCACACACAGACGGATCCTGGACATGGGTTTCAAATGTTGTATTCCTCTTGTCAAGCCACTCCTGAACAACAAACAACGTCAGAAGCATCTTACCTGGGCTAAAGAAAAAAGAACTGGTCTGTTGCTCAGTGGTCCAGTCCTCTTTTCTGATGAGAGCAACTTTTGCATCTCATTTGGGAACCAAGGTCCCAGAGTCTGGAGGAAGAATGGAGAGGCACACAAAGCAAGATGCTTGAAGTCCATTGTGAAGTTTCCACAGTCTGTGTTGATTTGAGGATCCATGTCATCTGCTAATGTTGGTCCACTGTGCTTCATTAAGTCCAGGGTCAACACAGCCGTCTACCAGGAGATTTTGGAGCACTTCATGCTTCCTTCTGCAGACGAGCTTTATGGGGATGCTGACTTCATTTTTCAGCAGGACTTGGAACCTGTCCACACTGCCAAAAATACCAAAAACTGGTTCAATGACCATGGGATTACTGTGCTTGATTGGCCAGCAAACTAGCCTGACCTGAACCCCATAGAGAATCTATGGGGCATTGCCAAGAGGAAGATGAGAAATATGAGACTGAACAATGCAGCGGGGTTGAAGGCCGTTATTGAAGCATCCTGGTCTTCCATAACACCTCAGCAGTGCTACAGGCTGGTAGCATCCATGCCATGCTGCATTGAGGCAGTAATTGATGCAAAAGGGGCTCAAACCAAGTACTGAGTACATATGCATACTTATACTTTTCAGAGGTCCGGTATTGTTCTGTTTCCAATCCTTGTGTTAATGATTTCATGTAATATTCTAATTTTCTGGTGTTGTGAATTTGGGGTTTTCATAAGCTCTACCCCATTATCATCAGAATTATAACAAAGTAAGGCTTAAAATATCTCACTTTGCATGTAATGAGTCTATCTCATATATATTTTTCACCTTTAAAGTTGCATTACTGAAATGAATGAACATTTGCACGATATTCTAATTTTTTGGCTTTCACCTGTATACTCTACTGTGATGTTCTGAGCTGTTTGTAAACTTCATTAATTTTAATGACTTCTATGTTAGGCTTGGTTTTATATAGTTTAATTTAATTTTCATTTTGTATTGCTGTCCCCTCGCCAGAGTGACTCCGGGCGGCTAACAATTTAAAGACATAAAAATATTCATAAAAACACAATAAAAACATTTAAAACCATCCCCCATTTAAAACCATCCTCCATACAAAACCCACCCATCCCATCTCAAAAAGAGAGGGAGGATGCAGTTATTCAGACAAGTCAGCAGGCGCGGGTCACCTCTCCATCAGTGCCCCACACCTGCCCTGCCAGCCAAGTCTTCAGTCCTTTCCTAAAGGGCAGCAATTCCATCTGCAGCCGTAACTCTATTGGCAGGAGGTTCCATAGGGCAGGCGCTGACACAGAGAAGGTCCTCCTTCTTGTGCTAGAGAGACGAGCCCCTCTAGCCGATGGTACAATTAGAGAGCCCCTTTGGTCTGCTCTGGTTGGATGGACAGATGTTCTTGGGGAGATGCGGTCTCTTAGGTATCCTGACCCACTACCATGTAGGGCTTTAAAGGTCATTACCAGCACCTTGAATTGCACCTGGAGGCACAACGGTAACCAGTGTAACTCCCGAAGCAGTGGCAAGGCACGGGCATAATGCCCACACCCCATCACCACCCAGGCAGCTGTGTTCTGGACAAGCTGCAGCTTCCAAATGGTTATCAAGGGCAGTGCCATGTAGCGTGCATTACAATAATCTAGTCTGGAGGTGACCAGAGCATGTGTGACCATGAGCAAGGAGTCCCGGTCCAGGAGCGGGTGCAACTGGCAAATCACACAAAGTTGTTCAAAAGCCCTCCTGGCCACGGCTGCTACCTGCTCTTCGAGCAGTAGTCATGAGTCCAGGAGAAATCCCAAGTTACACACCAGGTCTGTCTGGGGCAAAACAGCCCCATCCAGAACTAAAGATGGTAGCTCCCAAGATAACGCTGGGCCCCTAATCCATAGCCACTCAGTCTTGCCGGGTTTCAGTTGTAGCCCCTTTGTTCCCCATCCATTGTTTTTATTGTTCTTCAGAGTATGAGACACCTTGATTGCTACTCTGTGGTGGAAAGGTGGGTAAAAATGTTAGCAATAATAATGATGATTCCATTAAAAATCCCTGTTGTGCAATGCCTTTTATCAGTTGCATTAAGAGCTACCATCTTAAAGTACTCTGATCACATCAGACAGAGAATAAATCCTGTTTTCATTTGTGCATTCAGATTCTCTACCCCTTGAATTTAACACTGCTGAACAATCTCATAGCTACACTTATTATAAACATTTATTCCTGTCTTTCAGAACAAAGCCCCAGATTCTGAAATGAATGGTGGTGTCATATCATTTTAAATGTCCCTTCTCACAAGAATGAACGAATTCAGAACCCAGAGAACTGACAGGGAAGTTGCCTTATGACAGAACAGTTTATTCACCTGACTGAGTATTGTCTGCCATGACTGTCAGTAGTTCTCCAGAGACTACAGGCAAAGATTTTTCACTCAACAGCTACCTGAAAATGGTAGGAGAGGAACAAGACAAAGAAGAATCTCAACATTTAATTGATACCTTCTGGGGAAAAAGCATATGTTGCACTAATGAGCTGCGGTCTTGAGCTCATGGGATATATGAGAAGGTTAGCAACCATGAGACAATAATCCTGGATAACCCTCAAATAACAATTTTGCAAACCAGCCTTCAAAAAATTATAATTCTCAAGGTGCTTGAAGAAAAGCCATGGTAATTTTAGAAAGTATGGTGGAGTATGTACAGACATAATCTATGATTAGTGATAAAGGTCTCCTTTCTCACTGCTTCTCTCTCCTGCTCAGAATCTTTTTGTATAAAATGGAAATTCAATGCCACTTTAAATTGCTGCTAAGTGATTATGCAAGGCACTGAGAAAATTGGTTTCCAGAGGTGCCGGTGTCATCCTTAATTAAATAGGTTAAAGAAGCTTGCTTTCACAACCTTGGTGGAAAGCCACTGGACTCTCTGTGCTGAGCACTTAAAAGTGGCTTGTGTTCACTGATTTTCCTTAGTACAGCTTTTCCTGTGAAACAGAAACAAAAAATAATGAAGCTGGCTGTTGCTGGAGATAAATGCATGAAGATGAAATTTGGAATGTGGATTTCTTGCTACAAGAAAGTCCTAGCAAAGCACTTGTGTTTCCTTAAAAACAAACAAAAAGAGAGAATAAGCATATGTTAATTACTTTGGTCCTGCTCTGAGATATTCGGAAATGTAAAGCCCCCAAGGTTGATTTTAGAAATAATTGTGTATCTTTTTAATAATGATTTTGTTAACCTGAGATTATAGCCCTATTACATGTTTACTTGCTCCAAGACAGCTCCATTGAAAATCCCTTTGGAAAGACATCATCGTTAGTACCCAATTAAAGTGACTCTCTATGCTAATAAAGCCAGAAGTTACTTTATAAAAGAAGAAAAGGAAAGTGCTTAATGAATAGACTTCTCTACATTTTTTGATGTTCATGATAATGAGCTTACTCTAGCTTTTAAATTAAAGGGAATTTAAAAACTGCACAAACGTTTGAAGGTGGCTATGTTAGGAAAAGACCTCTTGCGGCCATCAGCTCTGGTTGAAAATTTATACTGTGGCAAAGATTTGCCTGCAAAACGTATGCTGAGTCACTCTATTTTGGGAGCAAAATTCTGTCTTGAGGTTTTGTTCCTGTTCAGCTCTAGTCCACCCCTGGCCACCCCCTGTGCTTGAGATTGCTCTGAAATCAACCCAAGATAAAGAGTCTTGCCAGGTTATCTACTGCCAGTGACTCAATGCAAATCGTCAGGTGGCAGTTAACTAACCTGACAACCCTGAGGACCTTGGGTGGCAAAATCCAGAGGGAAGGGTGATGGCACCCAAGTGGATTAAATCCCACTTGAATCCATCTTGATGGAAGGCAGCAACTTAATCAATACTGGCCTAGAGCTGATGAGGACTTAGTCTGCTCTGTCCACAAAGGACTTGTGGAAAAAGATTAGTGGTACAGGTGTCACACTGTGATGTGGAAGGCAGATGGAAGGCCACTGCATTATATTGTTCCCAGGACAATATGAACCCATTTTCTGCCTCTGTGATTTGGACTTCTAAATATGTGTCAACCCTCCCTAGGCTCTTCAGTGAGAAGTGTTCTTGAAGTTTTTGCACCAACTCATCACACTTTTGTTTACTCTTTCCAATATATAAAATGTCGTCAACATAAATCAGAATTTTTTCGGTTTCCCCTTTGTTCTTTTGGTGAATACACATTGATCTGCTAGGGAGGCAATGAAACCCATTTTTTCTAATTTCTCTATCAGGCATTCATATAATCTCTTGCCTGATTGACGTAACCCATACAAACTCTTGTTGAGGAGCCACGTCTTTCCCTCATTGTGGCTAATTCCTGGAGGTGCTCTTACATATATCTCTTTATCCAGGTGCGCGTGTAAGTAGGCTGTTTGTACATCAAATTGATATACGTGTTCCTTCTTTATGGATGCAATGATTAGAAGCTGTTTTGACACTCTCAGCTGTCACAGTGGGTGATTATGTTTCAGTATAATCATCTGGATATGTTTGTGAAAACCCTTGGGCCACCAACCTAGCTGTATAGAGGGTCTTGTTGTTTTCTAGTGGCTTGATTTTAAAGACCCACTTTGTACCTATTATCTTGCGACCTTCTGGAACTTCCGTAGGTGTATATACATTTAACTCCTTTATACTTTTCATCTCTCTTTCTATGGCTTCATTCCATTTAATTTGTTAATCATGTGGGAGAGAAAGTATCCCTTGGTAATCTCTCGGTGTAGTGTTGATGTTATCAATAGCCATTATATAGTCTCCCATCTTGGCAGGTAATTTGTTCTTATTGGACCTGTCTGACCTCCTAAGATGTGTCTCAGTTACGCTCCCATCTTCAGGTGGGTCAAATTTGTCTTCTTCGCTATTGGTCATGTAATTTGTTTGGCATCCTTTTGATTTATGTGTCACTGGTTGGGAATGATTATTTGTGCTATCATCCTTGTCTATATTGATTTTGTTGGAATGTATTTTACTCCAATTAGCATTCTAATTAAAGCTTGCAGATCTGGACACAATTATTTTTGAATGATCATTTATGAACCTATACGCTTTTGACCCCGGCTCATACCCCATGAATCTTAGCCTCTGCAAGACCTTGTCTCCCTTTTTTCTCATATGTGGACCTCAGTGTATACTCCAAAAATGTGGAGATGTGACAGTTTTGGTTTTCTATTGTACATGGCCTCGTATGGTGTTTTATTAATCACACTGGACCATGTTCTGTTCAAAGTATAGTTGCAATATAAGAGTGCTTCCCCAAAAATCCATTGCTTAGGCCATCGTCTTCAAGGACGCATCACATCATAGTTTGTAACACTCAGCTATGTTCAGCTATGCCATTTTGAAAAGGCGAAAAGGTTGATGTGGTGTAGTGTATCATACCTTGTTCTACCACCCAGGCTTTAAAGTCTTTAGATAGGAACTCTGAACCTCTATCTGTCATCATCTGTTTAACTTTTACATTCTTTTGAGTCTCTACTCTCTTCCAGAATCCTTTAAATTTATTCAAGGTTTCTCCTTTGTGTTTGAGAGTGTCTGTGAACCCGTATCTACTAAAATCATCTATGATGGTCAGGAAATATTTTTTCTGACCAATGGAAGATCCTAATGGCCCTACGAGGTCCATGTGTTGTATTCCTCGTAGACGTTTTTGGTCTAGGACTATTCTTAGATTTCCCAATTTTACATATTGAACATTCCAAGTAATTTTTACAATTGTTTACCTTCAGAACATTCCAACATTTTTTTTACCACAGGAAAACTCACATGTTCTAATTTTCTATGTAGCATGTGGGCACAACCATAATGCATTAGTTTTCCAATAGATATTCTTACAGCAGCATTTGATTCTTTCTTATCCTCATATGCAGCTACACTTTCAACATTATATTCCCCTTCTTTTCCCTCATCACCAGTTTAAACATTTTCTTTAGACATGTCATTGAGATTCTTATCATCAGCACTCTCGTTTGCCTCTTCCACTATGGTGACATTTTCACTTGTCGTGACGTCAGTATCATCATTTACATGATTTACTCTGTCATCAGCCTCATCAGCTAAGACATTTGCATTAACTTGACCCATGACCTCTGTAATAGGTAACAAATAGGGTACTTTCTCAATACTTTTACCATTGTTCTTCATGTTCACCGTGTCACCTTTGAATATTACCTCTATTTTTGTATCCTTGCATAGTTTCACGGTGGCTAAAACATTGAATGGAATTTCAGGGATGAAAAGCACTCCTCGGATTTTTCCCAAACTGGGTATGTTGTCATCTCCCTTTCCAAACACCTGTATGATCTTTTGGTTGGCTACTCTGACCTTAAAGGATGTTTTTGTGTAGGAGTCAAAAGGTTTTTATTACAAGAAGTGTGTGTGGTGGCACCTGAATCTAGCAACCAGTATTGTTTGTTGCTATCTAGGCTTGGGTTGCAGATATTACATTTGAATACATTTACTGAGTTATAATCAGGTCTGTTGACACTGCCCCTCAACCTGTCATTTCTTCTGGGGCTTGGTGAATGTTTTTTTTTTAGCCAGTAGTTGGACCTTTGATTTAAGGGGGCTCTGTCCTGGTAGCTGTGTCTATATGAGGGACCGTATGTTTCATTTTGCCTCAATATCTTGGGGCATTGTCTCTGGAAATTGTTCTTGGAGCCACATACGTGGCATTGTGGTGACCTATCTGAGTTCTCTGCAAAGTCAACCCTCTTTGCTGTCCTAATCTCTTTGTGAGTGTGGATTCAACCATTTCTGAGATTGTCCTCTGTGATCAGCCTGCTGGATAGGGACTCTAGAGAAATATTTTCATAATTAACATTGTTTAGTTGGCTGATAAAGCTGTCCCAGCTAGATTCTAGTGAATTTATGATTATGCCAATTAAGCTTTCCTCTGTTATGATCTCACCCCATTGAATTAATTGGGACCTCATGTTATTTAGTTTTAAAAGATGCACACCCATAGACAAGCCAGGTCTCAATCTGGCAGCATGTAGCTCTCTAGAAAGCCTGCTAGTCATGCTTCTGTTTTTGCTACAGAATAAATTACATACTTTGTTCCAAATTTCAGATACGGTAAGACCGTTTGGAATGCTGTAATAGATTGCAGGTTCCATGGAGCTCAACAACAAATAAAATACTTTATGGTGCAAACAGTCTGTGTCTAGGGTCCAAGGTTTTTGGGGAGGTTCTAAGATTAGGAAAGAAGCATTATCTCTTAGTAACAAAACTTGAAATCTTTGTGCCCAACTTAAAATGTTTTTACCTGTTGCACTCAGTTTCTCAAAGTCGCTAGGTAGATCATATTGCTGGGATGTTTTGTGTGGGAGTTCATTTGATCTTGAAAGCTGCCTTAACATACCTATATTGCCTTTCTGTGTGTTTCTGAGTCTATGGATAGATGATGCTTGATTTTGTACATGCGCAGAAAGTGAGAAAAATGCTGATTCACCCTCCATATATGGGTCTGAGATTCTGATTGGCTATGTGTGTATTACTCTTGTTTTTATATACTCTGGTGAATAAAGAGACGCCATGATTCCTTTGTTGAGCTCTAAGACTGCAGTCATGTGTATGTTTTCTTTCTATCTCTGTGTTTCTTCCTTACTCTGCCTAATGGAGCTTGCCTTCGTTAGAATTCTTAATTCTTCCTTTGTTTATCTGGGGCTATAAACTACTCTGCCTGAGGCTGATTAGATCTTTACATGGATCGGATCGCGTCAACTGGTGCTCCGTGGGAGGCTTCTTTGAACTCTTTGAACTCTGCTTGAGCAATTAGCACCTCATTATCACCTCATTATCGGCGACCAGGACAAGGTCTCATTCACCCCCGACCAGAGAAAAGGTCAGTCAAGCGCTTGAAAATCATCCAAGTTTTACTTTGGATTCCACAGGGTGAGTGATCATGGGGGGTTCCCTAACGTCGCAGCAACAGAAGTTTTGTAAAGATCTTTCATATCTTCTGAATAAGAATGGGCAACGGGCTGATACGAAGGAGGTGCAACATTTGGTTCAAATTATAGGGAAAGTCTGTCCTTGGTATCAAAATGGCTGTTTGGACTTAAAAGTTTGGGATAAGGTTGGGAATGAATTGCAGAAACATGCTGGAGTTTCTGTTCCAGTGCAATATACCTGGAATGAAGTCAGAAATTGTCTTCAAAGACTTACTCCAAGAAATATTTTGTTGTCGCAGAGGCTTGCTGGCCCCCTGCCACAGCTTTTGCCCCCAGCCAAGGGAGGGAGTCCGACTGCCCCTCCACCATATGAGAAACAACAACATGAGCCCCCTGATGGAGGTGGGGGTGGAAATGGAGAGGGGACATTATATCCTGCCTTGCAGCAATCAAGCGCTGTTATCCCTACAAAAACACAGTTCTCTGCTGCTTTAACTGCAGCTGTGCTGGATGTGGAATCTGCTGAGATATACCCAGTGATCAGGGGGGCTCCAGCCATTGGAAATGTGCGGCAATCCCAGATAGATATGAAACCCTCCATTACAAATATCTGAAGGAACTGAAAGTCAGCATACGTGACTATGGGGTTAATGCACCTTTTACAAAAGCTCTGTTGGAAGCCATTGCTTCTCAAAAATTGATACCAACTGATTGGAAACAGATGATCAAAGCACTCCTGCCTCCTGCAGAAGCCATGCTCTGCTTGCAGGAGTGGAGGGATGTGATGATTATTTTTGGTTATGGGGTAGTTATAACAGTTCTTATAAGCTTAATTATATCTTGTTTAACACTACTATTGAAGATATATATGATGTGTTTCCTATGTTTACTCCTGATTATTCTGCTATAGATAGTGGTTCAATTTGCAATGGATGGCAAGTTAAGGATCCCAACATGTGGTTCTTTTTTAATGGAGTTGCCACGAATTTCCACCCAGGACAATATCAATGTGCAGCATTGGGTTATTTTACCTTACCCATACAAGTGCAAATGCCTCTTCAGGCAGATGCACGGCGCCAGAGAGCTGTTGCCGGCCCGATGGGTTCTGGTTGCAATGATGAAGTGATAATCGATGTTCAGCTTTCTGATGGTAGCTCCTGGGGGAGAGCTATAGGGAGTGTTATCACTGGAGCACTCACCTTGGGATCGTACCCAGGTGTCATTTCCCAGGAGAATAGAAGGTCCATTTTGGGACTCACCTGCAGGCTGGAGAAATCAAGCAACGCCACAGGGAGGGTTATATGGGATCTTCAGATGGAAATCACTGAGCTCCATCAAGACCAAATGCAGGACAGACTGGCCATAGATTACCTGTTAGCAAAATCCGGAGGATTTTGTAAACTGGTCGGGAACCAGGGATGTCGGGTAAAATTCCAGGATCTGAATAATACTATTGAAAAGAACTTAAGAATTTACAGGAGAGCATTACTAATAATGTACGCACTGATGTTAATCTCTTTGATTGGATGACTTCTTGGTTGCCTGATCTGTCTGTCCTTAGACAAGTTTTCTTTTATGGGGTCATTACTATTATTTGCCTTATATTTTTATGTTTTTGCATTTATTGCATTCCTAATCTTATTTCTATGTGTAACACATGTCCACTGCGTAGAAGGGAGACATCGGGTTTTGCACGACGGCAATTGTACTCGATGAGGTATCATCCTCTGGAACAAGGTACCAGGAGTCAGGAGGGGTACGATGTCCAGGAGGACAGTGATGATGTATATGGAGGAGTAGTTATGGAGTATGATGACATGCAGGGGTATGATTAGCCGTCCCTCTCTCAAATTTAAATGAAAAAGGAGGACATGTGGGAGTTCATTTGATCTTGAAAGCTGCCTTAACATACCTATATTGCCTTTCTGTGTGTTTCTGAGTCTATGGATAGATGATGCTTGATTTTGTACATGCGCAGAAAGTGAGAAAAATGCTGATTCACCCTCCATATATGGGTCTGAGATTCTGATTGGCTATGTGTGTATTACTCTTGTTTTTATATACTCTGGTGAATAAAGAGACGCCATGATTCCTTTGTTGAGCTCTAAGACTGCAGTCGTGTGTATGTTTTCTTTCTATCTCTGTGTTTCTTCCTTACTCTGCCTAATGGAGCTGGCCTTCGTTAGAATTCTTAATTCTTCCTTTGTTTATCTGGGGCTATAAACTACTCTGCCTGAGGCTGATTAGATCTTTACATGGATCGGATCGCATCAGTTTTGGTGTCGGTGAGTCTTTGTATTTCGTGCCCTGGGACATCGGAGAATTGACAGTAGGGTGATGGAACACTACCTGTCAAATTCAAAACTCCCACCTTGTTTGGCTGGTTTGGCTGCTGGAAACTGGAATTGCTGGAGTGTGCATGGCTGAGGTTTAGCGCATGCATGGAGTTCATTCTTTGTTGGCCTTCGCCAAGGAAGGAGCTCCTCATGGCGGGCAAGCCCGGTGGTGGTCTGAAAGTTGCTCGTGGATCTGGGAGTCCGCTCCTGATATCCAGGCAAGGGTCTGGGGCCATTTATGCGAGTTGGTGCACTGGCTGGATCGTTGCTGGTAAGTAGATGGCTCTGTCGGTTCTGGTTTCTGTTTCAGCTCCACGGTTTTCAGTGCGTTGTTGTTGGATCGGTGGTGTGCCGTTGCAGGTCTGTCCTCCCTTGTCTTCATTGTCGGTAGGTGGTTGGCTGTGGGTAAAATTGCTTAGACTTGTGTTGCCGAAAGCTGTGGCAATCACCTTTATGGCTCTTTTTATTTCTTCATTGGAGGGTGTTTGGATGGGCCTCAGGTCTTTCTCCCTGTCCATGGACATGCTTTCTTGCTCATTCCTTGCTATATCTGTTATTGAGGGAGTGGACAGCAGGTAGTCAAATTGGTGTGACCCCCTACTCACTTCATCGTAGTCCTTAGGATTTCTTTCTGCTGAAGAGGTGTCTGTGGCTGCTTGGCTTTGTGTCAGCTGTGCTGCCATTCTTCGGTTAGGGACTCTTGTGATGGACTATGGTGTCTTTGAGTGTTTTCCCATGGTTCTTGATTTTGTTAAATTACTTAATTGAAATTAATTTGGCATAAACCAAATTATGCTACCATTTTGTTAGGGTTGATCGATCGTTTGGCCAAATAACAGTTAGGAGTCAGGAATCAGGAATCAACGTTCAAATGTATTTATTCTTCTTTGTTTCTTACGGGCCCAAAACAATGCAGTAATATCAGCGAGAGTGAGAATGGATAAGTGCTATATATACAAGGTGGGAGGGGCTTAGACAACAGTGCATTGTGGATATTGTAGAGCATCAGATAGATGTTGTATCTGACAATTCAGTTCAAAGCCAGGTCAAGATAGCAAAGAAAAGTAAAAGAATTATTTTTTATTTGAAATCTAAGAGCTGAGACAGATGGAACATTTGCTCCTTCCCCCTTTATGACACTTGGTGCCAAGTGGCTGTGGATCTTATCAAAGTTTTTGTCCACAATATTTATTTATTTATTTGTATTTCTATTGCCGCTCCCTCACCAAGGCAACTCTGGGTGGCTCACAAATATAAACATTGCATAACAATAAAACAGGAACCTCAAACTTTAAAAACTGTTAAAACCATTAAAAACCCTCCCCAAAACCACAAATTAAAATGGAACTAATTCCTAAACACCCACTTCTCCTTAAGAAATTAATTTATTTTTTAAGAAATAGTTCTAAAATATTTCAAAAAGCTTGAAGAAATGCTTTAAATATTATCAGTTGTGCTGGATTAATAAAAAATACACATTTTAGTGCTTTCATAATACATTTCTAATCTGAGCCCTTTTCAGCTAAAGCTCACTTTACTGTTACTCTACTTTGGAAATCAACTGTTTTTCACAAAAACTGTTAGAAATATTTTAAATTTCTTAAAGTTTAATCTTCTGTGAAGGATATTTAATTTTGTATATATTAGCAGATTCTCACTAACTTTGAGAGAAGGTTTGATCTCAAGGAGCTATTGCCTCTTGAACTCCTCCTTGGTGCAAAGTGGAACAAATTAACATCCAAAGGAGATGACTTTTTAAAACAAAAACTCAGAAAACTCACCATTAATGCCAATTTAAATCTTGTGTCATCTGAATGGTGGGGATAAAACCAATGGTATTCATGCACCATCAACTACTTATATGGCAGTGATGGCAAACCTTTTAGAGATTGAGTGCCTAAGTAAGTGGAGGAGGCGGTGGCACGCAGGTAGGCACCACGCGTGTGCAACTTGAGGCATGCAGTGATGTCACATGGGTGCGTGCACATATTCTCTCCATAGGACAACACACATGCACATGCACACAAACACACACATGATTGGAAGTATAGAAGTATGCACCTCATCTCACTGGGGTGATGGTGCATGTGCCCACAGAGAGGGCTCTGAGTGCCCCCTCTGGCACTTGTGCCATAGGTTTGCCACCACTGTTATAGGGGAAGACATGCTCTGGCTGGACGAGCCCAAACTCTGTTTGCTGTTTCACTCTACAGGTAGTTTGCTTATATTTTGTATGCCAGTGAGGATATAACCTTTTAACATGCTGACCTTTAAAATAAGTTTCATTGACTTCAGCAGGGCTTACCTCTTAGAAAACATATATAAAATGTCCTTGTGATACAGACCAGAATTTTGTTTATTTTACACTCAGGATGCTACTATTAAAGAAACATGTTGAAAAACATCAAAACAGCCAACGAGGAACTATTTTACAACAATAGCAAGAGGATAATGTATATTGGAATTCAAACAATAGAGTATAAACATAATTAGCTGCAGTTGAATAAAAAAGTCAAAAATAAACCTTTGCTTAGAATATGTTTGAAGTGGTAGCTGTGTTTGTCTGTGCAAGCATATCTGAGAGTAAATAAAACAAAACAGACAAAAAAAGACAAAAAATGTAGCACCTTAAAGACTAACTCCTGTATTTAACTGTGAACCTTCGAATAGAAAATTAGGTTAGGCAGAAAACATATGGAAACAGACTTGATTGCATAAATTTACCTAGAGAAGATGAAGAGATAAAACATCTTCTCTCTCTCTCTCTCTCTCAGTAAGATGAAGAAACAAAGAAATGCATTGTAATACATTGAGAAACAATGGCCAGAGATGGTTAGAATCATAAAAATATGGTCAGATAAAATTAAGAATTACTATGGGCACAATCAATATGCACAATGTTGAATTAAGGATTCTGCATGAGAATGTACTATTTTTTTAAAATACATTTGAATTTGGAAAAACCTTTATGTAAGATTGTGCATGGATAGAATGGACGCGTGGCGGTGGGGAATCTTGCCGCCGCGCGCATTGCCCCTTAGATCCGGGCAGTTCGGCCGAGCGGAGGGGCAGAGCCGAGCAGCCTTTAAAAGGCGGCTCTGCGTGCTCCCGCCAGCCTTCAAAAAATCGGCTGGGCCAGGGCGCGTTTCGCTCCTCTCGCCTAGCTGATTTCTCCACTCTCGCCGCTCAGCTCTATATAGCTTCGGCGTTTTGCTGCGGCTCTGCCGATCCTCTCAAGTATGGGGCCTGGCTTTCCTTCAGTTTGGAAAGATCGGCTGGGCCAGGTCGAGTTTCTCTCTCCCTCCCAGCTGATCTCAGCAGCAGTGCTCGAGCGGCCTTTTGGGCGGCGCTTGGTTGCTGTGCTTTGCGGCTTGAGCTGCGATTGGGCTGCGGTGCTTGGCCACGGACCCAGTGTACTCCCCGGGGCCTGGCTTTTGGTTATTCTACCCCACGGCCTTGATTAGCGGCCGGCTGAGGTAACTGATTGCTCCGCTCCCCAAATAGGGAATTAATTTGCGCACCATTATGGCGCCCAAGAAGAGGGCCTGCTTGGGCAGGCCATCGGGGCCCCGCTGCCGTAGGCCTTCCAGGCAGGCGGCACCCAGCATTAGGCCCCTTTATGGCAGCAGGGCCCCTGTTGGGCCCAGGCCAGCACCATCCAGCAGCAGGGCTTCTCCCAGCAGCAGGGCCTCGGCTGGGCCCAGGCCTGCCTGAGGCACGTCCCATCTCACTGGGCCTTTGATGGGCCCAGTCCCTCCCGGGCCTGGGATGCCTCCTGGTCCTCTTACAGGGGTTGGGCCTCTCAGGTATCAACCTTCCCGAGAGGCCTTGCTTTCAGACCACAGGGCCCTGGTGGCTCACATCACTGCTTTGGAGCATGCTGGGGGCCTTGAAGCCGCCTCAGCCTTGCGCAGGCTGGCCAGGCAGTCATCCCTACAAGTGGCTGACCCGTGAGACATGGATTGGCCCCAGCTGACCACACTACTCACTCAGAGGGTAGAACAACTTGAGTCCGCCCAACCCACTCCAGTATCTGAAGCGGCGGGGGCCATGCCAGTCTGCCTATCACCTGGCTGACTGCTCTGACCTCGATACGTCATTGCCACCTGTTTCTGGCCCGGTGGGCTCTAATTCGGTCGTGAGCTCTGATGCTCCGCGGCAGCTGGAACCCCCAGTGGGGGCGGTTGCTGCGAGCGCACCTGGTGAGTATGCAGGTCAAGTAAGCTCACACTACACGGGTTCCTGGCCTTCGGCCCCTATGGCACAATGGCCTTGGCCGCACCAGTCGGCTCCGGCGTTTCCAGCTCATGGCTCCCTGCTGCCGGCCCCACATGCTAATACCTGGCGAGCGCCTTATTCTCCCGTACCGCCCAGGGTCACACCTGCAGGGTTTAACGTCCCGTATCCAATTTGGCCTTATGGCCCACCGGTGAATCCAGCCTACCATTCCGTTCCACGTTCGGCCATCCCAACAGCTGGTATTTCATTGCCATTGGGGGACCACCTCCTACCGGCCACCAGGGATAAGATCTGGCACCGGGAATATGTTGATTTATTTAACCTTTTAAATCAGGAAATGACCAGGAAGGACAAGGAGAAGGAGGGTGACCGGGATAAGAAATTGGCCCGCAGTCGTAAACCCCCATGCACTTGGGCCAACTGGCTGCCGCCCTACTTGATTTATGCCACAGCGTCCATCAGAGCCTGCCCAGATCTAGTGATCCCGATGATCCAGTATTTGGACATCATATACAGGGCATATGTTGATTTCTCAGGTCAATCATGGCTTGCTTACGACAAAGAATTTCGTATGCGGGCGGCTCTCCACCCTGAGATGCCTTGGGATGAGCCCAACCAGTTGCTTTGGTTGCTGTACATGACACCATCCCGCTCTACCTCTGGTGACCGCTACCATTGTGGCCATGTTGTGCAGTGACCCGGTCCAGCACAGTTCCCCCACCAGCCAGCAGGGCAGGAGGTTTCAGCCCACTTGCTGTGCTGGGATTTTTCATCCATAGGTCGCTGTGGCCGGAAGCAGTGCAAATTCAAGCATGAGTGCTCCATCTGCACTGGACCTCATTCTGCCACCACTTGCTTCCAGTCAGGTGAGCCGTGTGGTTGAGGCCGTGAACAGCAGGGTCCAAGGCGTGCACCCCCAGATGCAGCAACAACTGCAAAAGGGCCCCTCCCCAATTCGAATTGAGTTGCTGTAGCATTGGCTCAGCATTTACCCCAAGTGGGCCGATGCGGCCTATTTGTTGAAGGGTTTCTCTTCTGGTTTTCGCATCCCTTTCGTGGGTGCACGAGCACCACAGGATGCACCAAATGTACAGTAGTTGGAGTAATTTACAGGGAGGATGTGGCCCGGTTGAAGATTTTTAAGGAGGTCCGAGAGGGGTGGGTTGCTGGCCTCTTTAGCGAGCCCCCAAATGCTAATCTGAAAGTGTCCCCCCTTGGCCTGGTACCTAAGAAGTCATCAGGTGATTTCCATCTTATCCATCACCTATCTTACCCGGCGGGCTCATCTGTCAACGATGCTATACCAGAGGAACTTTGTTCTGTCCGGTATGCATCTTTTGATCAAGCATTACAGATGGTCCGTTCCTGTGGTCACGGGGCACTGCTGGCCAAGTGCAATATTAAGTCCGCCTTCCAGCTACTCCCTGTGCACCCAGATGACTTTGAATTGCTGGGCTTTCACTTTGAAGGCCAGTATTTTGTTGATAGGGTCATGCCTTTTGGCTGTTCTGAATCCTGTTCAGCTTTTGAACGCTTTAGTTCTTTCCTCCACTGGGCATTTGTTCACAGGTCCGGGGTACATAATGTGGCTCATTATTTGGACGATTTTTTGTTTGCGGGGCGGCATGGCTCTTGGACATGTGAACAGCTGGGAGTGTCATTGGCTCCTGAGAAGACTGAGGGCACTGCTACCACACTAGTATTTTTGGGGATAGAAATTGACACCATAGCCCAGACTTCCCAGCTGCCCATGGACAAGGTTGTCCGCATTTCAGATGCGATCTTGTCCATGTTGGCCAAGCGCAGGGTTTCACTTCATGACCTGCAGGTCCTTCATGGATATCTCAACTTCGCTTGCAGGGTGATCATCCCTGGCCGGGCCTTTGCCAGGTGCCTGTGCGATGCTATGGTTGGTTTGTCCCGGAAGTACTACAGAGTCCGGCTCACACATGGTATGCGGGCTGATCTTCGGGTTTGGCTTGCCTTCCTGGCCGATTTTAATGGGGTGTCTTTTTGGCGTACCGAACTTTCTATCACATCTAAATTCCAGGTTCAGTCCGATGCTTCAGGATCATTGGGATACGGCATTTACTTTGATGGCCAGTGGTGCTGTGGACAGTGGCCGGAAGCATGGCAGGGTTCAGAATTGCTTAGGGATTTGACATTTTTAGAACTTTTCCCCATCCTGGGTGTCCTGTTGTTATGGGGGAGAATGTGGGAGAATTCAGTGGTGCATTTCTGGTGCGACAATGTGGCCGTGGTGCACATTGTAAATGCCCAAACTTCTCCTTCACCTAGGGTCATGTCCCTTGTGCGCCAGTTTGTATTGCGCTCTTTGTGCCATAATATTCTTTTCAAGACTAGGCATGTTCCAGGCATTGATAACAGTATTGCCGATGCTTTATTCGCCATTGTTGCCAGGGAGTCTTTGGGAATTGCTAGGGCCACTGCTCCACAAGTGTCTGGTTGTGAGGCCCTGCTTCTACGGTTGGGCCCCAAGGGTCAGTTGGGGACCTTACTCCTGTACCTGCCCCCTTGCAGGGTAAGGGATGCCCTGCCTGAGCTCCTCGAAGCCGCCTCGATGCTGGCGTTGGAGTTCCCGAGGCTTATGGTTCTGGGGGACTTCAATTTGCCATCGTTGGGGATGGCTTCTGAGGTGGCAAGGGAGTTCATGGCTTCCATGGCAGCCATGGGGCTGACTCAGGTAGTTCGGGGTCTGACCAGGGGCAGTGGTCACATGCCAGACTTAGTTTTCTTGTCAGAGCCGTGGCAGAGTGATCTGAGATTACAGGATTTAGTCATCTCACCTGTGCCATGGTCAGATCACTATCTGGTGACTCTTGACTTTCTGGGGGCGATGCTTCATCGTAGGGAGGCAGGGCCTATTAAAATGGCCTGCCCTCGGCGACTAATGGATCCAGATGGATTCCAGAGGGAACTGGGGGATGTTCCTCTGGATCGGCTACACGATTCACCTGAGGCACTTGTCGACCTGTGGAACAGGATGGCAACAGCAGCCTTGGATGAAATTGCGCCACTGCGGCCTCTCCGCACCCGTGGGGTTAGGTCATCCCCGTGGTTCACGGATGAACTGCGGGAACTCAAACGGGCAAAGAGACGCCTAGAGCGCCGCTGGGTGAAGACCCAGGATGACTCCGATTGGACACTAGCTAGAGCTGCTATTAGGGCCTGAATCCCAGCAAGACAGAGTGGCTGTGGATAAGGGGCCCCGTGTTATCCAGGGAGTTACCATCTTTGGTACTGGATGGGGCTATTTTGCCCCAGACAGACCCGGTGTGCAACTTGGGGGTCTTCCTGGACTCACGACTACTGCTCAAAGAACATTTGGCAGCCGTGGCCAGGAGGGCTTTTGCACAACTTCGTGTAATTTGCCAGTTGTGCCCGCTCCTGGACCAGGACTCCTTGCTCATGGTCACACATGCTCTGGTCACCTCCAGACTAGATTATTGCAATGCACTC
This sequence comes from Bradypodion ventrale, assembly GCA_035047345.1. Classification (NCBI taxonomy): domain Eukaryota; kingdom Metazoa; phylum Chordata; class Lepidosauria; order Squamata; family Chamaeleonidae; genus Bradypodion; species Bradypodion ventrale. The sequence goes on from JAWDJE010000005.1 coordinate 143,193,901, forward strand.
TACATGGGGCTGCCCTTGATGACCATTCGGAGGCTGCAGCTCATCCAGAATGCGGCTGCCCGGGTGGTGATGGGATGCGGGCGTTATGCTCGTGCCTCACCACTGCTACGGGAGCTGCATTGGTTACCAGTGTGCCTCCGGGTGCAATTCAAGGTGCTGGTTTTGACCTTTAAAGCCCTATATGGCAGTGGGCCAGGATACCTTAGAGACCGCATCGTCCCAAGAGTGTCTGCCCGTCCAACCAGAGCGGACCGGAGGGGCTCTCTAATAGTGCCATCAGCTAGGGGTGCACATCTATCCAGCACCCGAAGGAGGGCCTTCTCCGTGTCCGCACCAACTCTCTGGAACCTCCTGCCAACAGATCTAAGACTTTAAAGAGAATTGCTACCCTTCAGGAAAGGATTGAAGACCTGGCTGGCAGGGCAGGTGTGGGGCCCGAATGGGAACACGGCCCCCGCCTGCTGGCTTATGTAAACAATTAAGAACTCTCTCTTCTTCTTCTTTTTATAGTGGGTGGGATGGGTGGGTGGGATATGGGTCTTTTAAAGTGGGTGGGATGTGGGTCTTTTAAAGTGTTTTTATGTGTTTTTAGAACTTGTTGTAATGCCGCCCTGAGTCGGGTTCTGCCTGAGTGGGCGGCATATATAAATATGACTATTAAATTAAATTAAATTAAATTTATCCTGCCTGCAGATTACCTGGTTTCGGGCACTAGCAGCAGAGGCTGAGGAGCTTCCCTCTCCACTTCCAACCGAGATGTGGACATTTGGTGAGGTGAAGTGAGCAGGGCCATCTGCCTGTCCCTTGAGAGCCGCACCCGTAAGGCGTACCAACGGGCTTATCAGGCTTTCTTTACATTCTTACAGGGCGTTTCTCTGCCTGACTTGTGGCCTGTGCCGGTGGACCATGTACTTCAATACATGGTACACCTGTACAGTTGTGGACTGGCTGCTCGTACCATTGGTGGGTGCCTGTCCGCCCTGGCATTCGCTACCAGGGTTTGGGGTTACCAGGACAACACGGGATATTTTCATATCCGCAGAGTTCTGGGGGGTTGGGCTCGGGAACGTGGCCCTCACCCTGACATGCGGCAACCACCCCGGCACTTCTTTTGAGTTTGTCTGAGGCTTGGCCAGCTCTTTGCTCTTTTACCATAAAAGCCTGACGCGAATAAAATTAAGAATATATACACTTCTTGAAAAAACTATATCAGAGGTAAGCCTTTTGACTCTGCATGTGCTCTTAAGCAGAGCTGCTGCTGAGGAGAGCCAAACAAAGGAAGTGAGCACTGGTAAGTTTTGCAGTTGGAGTAGAGCTGCTTTAGAGGCCTCCACTAATTTAAATTGATAATTTAAACTGCTGAGAGCCACCTCTGTTCAAACAGAGGAAGCAGTTAGAAACTTCCAGAAGCAGGGGGGCAGAGCCACACCAGGCCCTTCCCTGAACTGTGACTCATAGGGGCGGAGCCACATTAGCCTTTAAAAGCTCTGAGCTCTTTCAGGGTCAGCCCTTTTGACTCTGCATGTGCTCTTAAGCAGAGCTGCAAAAGTTGCAGACATCACAAGAAATCTAGATAGATTGTTAGAGAGAACTGGGAATGAGCCAGTTGTCATGGTACACGTTGGTACCAATGATGTTGGGAAGGCCAAATGGTCTTTCCTGGAAGCCAAATTCAGGTTGTTAGGAAGAAGATTGAAGTCCCGGACTTCCAAGGTAGCATTTTCAGAAGTGCTGCCTGTCCCTCGCGCAGGACCTACCAGGCAGGCAGAGCTCAGAAGCCTCAATGCGTGGATGAGGCAGTGGTGTCGAGAGCAGGGTTTCAGATTTGTCAGGAACTGGAGAACATTTTGGGACAAGCCAAATCTGTTCCGGAGGGATGGGTTGCATTTGAACCATGATGGGACCAGATTGCTGCCATTCAACATCAAAAAGGCTGCAGAGCAGCTTTTAAACTGATAACTGGGGGAAAGCCGACAGGAGCTGAGCAGCATCCTGTTCGGGAAAGTGTGTACTTGAGTAGTGAGGAGGATGCAAAAATTACTGAGCAAAGCAAGGAGCTAGTCACCAGCACTCTAGCAGAAGGATGCAAGAGGCAGTCTAACAATGCAACTAGACTCAAAAGACTGTATCAGGAAAGCATATATAAATGCTTGTATACAAATGGCAGAAGCCTCCGGAACAAAATAGGGGAGCTGGAATACTTAGCAATAGATAAGAATATTGATATTATTGGTATCACTGAATCCTGGTGGACGGATGATAACCAATGGGATACAGTTATTCCAGGCTACAAACTGTACAGGAAGGATAGGAAGGGGCAAACGGGAGGTGGTGTAGCCTTGTATGTCAAAGAAGTGATAAAATCGTATGAATTGGAATATCTAGGTGATTTGGAGTCACCATTAGAAGCTCTGTGGGTAAGAGTACCAGGCCGCAAGGATGGTATAACAGTAGGCATATACTATCGGCCTCCAACCCAAACTCTTGAGGGAGACTGGCAGTTGGAGAATGTTGTAAAGGAGGCATCCAAGAAGGGAAGCCTGGTTATAATGGGGGACTTCAATTACCCTCACATAGACTGGGTTCAATTACCCTCACATAGACTGGGTTCAGCACATGATAAAGAGATAAAGTTCCTAGATATGCTAAATGATTGATCCCTGGGACAGATGGTTGAAGACCCAACTAGAGGTACAAGAATCCTTGACTTGATCCTGAGTAATACTCAGGATCTGGTGCAAGATGTTAATGTGACTGATCCAATAGGGAACAGTGACCACAACTCAATTATGTTTAACTTGATCATAGACCGCAAGTCACTGATAAAATCTAACACAGAGACCTTAAATTTTCAAAAAGGAAATTTCCCAAAGATGAGGAAACTAGTAAAAAAGAAGCTGAAAGGGAAAATTGAGAGAGTCCAAACACTCCAAGAGGCATGGAGGCTGTTTACAAAAACAATAACAGAGGCCCAATTGGAATGCATACCCAAAAGGAAAAAGGGCACTGCCAGGTCCAAGAGGACTCCAATGTGGCTTACAGGAGCTGTTCGGGAAGTGATCAAGAGCAAGAAAAGCTCATTTAGAAGATGGGAGGCTTGTCCAAATGAGGACAGCAGGCAGAAACATAAATTCTGGCAGAACAAATGCAAGGCAACAATCAGGAAAGCAAAGCAAGACTTTGAGGAGCGTATAGCTAAAAATAATCAGAGAAATAACAAAGACTTCTTTAAGTACATTAGAAGTAAAAACCCAACTAGGAAGGCCATTGGACCATTAGATGACAATGGAAGGCAAGGGGTTATTAAAGAGGAAACAGAGATTGCAGAGAGACTCAATGAATTCTTTGCTTCAGTATTCACTGAAGAAGACAGAGACCACATGCCCAAAACAGAGCCTATCTTCGTAGAGAGGGAAACCGAAGAATTAAGCCAGATAGAAATAACCAGGGAGGAGGTCCTTGCATGTCTTGTTAAACTAAACACTAACAAATCACCAGGACCAGATGGCATCCATCCATGAGTTCTCAGAGAACTTGGGGATGAAATTGCTGATCTCCTAGCCAAAATATATAATCTTTCCCTCAAATCAGGCTTTGTGCCTAATGACTGGAAGGTAGCGAATGTAACGCCAATTTTCAAAAAAGGATCCAGGGGTGATCCAGGAAATTACCGGCCTGTCAGTTTGACATGTGTCCCAGGTAAAGTGATGGAAACCATCCTAAAAGATAGAATTAATAGGCACATAGAAGAGAAGGCGCTGCTAAAGGAGAGCCAACATGGCTTTTACAAGGGCAAATCATGCCTCACTAAATCTGTTGGAATTTTTTGAGAGTGTCAACAAGCATGTGGATAAGGGGGATCCAGTTGACATTGTTTATCTGGACTTTCAGAAGGCTTTTGACAAGGTCCCACGCCAAAGGCTCTTGAATAAACTTACCAGTCATGGAATAAAGGGACAGGTCTTGTCCTGGATCAGCAACTGGCTAAGGGACAGGAAACAGAGGGTAGCACTAAATGGACACTTCTCCAAGTGGAGGGAAGTAAAGAGTGGGGTCTCCCAAGGTTCAGTACTGGGACCCCTGCTTTTCAACCTCTTCATAAATGATCTAGAGGTAGGAGTAAAAAGCAAGGTAGCCAAATTTGCTGACGACACTAAATTATACAGGGTAGTGAAAACTGTGAGAGATTGTGAGGAGCTCCAGAGGGATCTCTTGACACCGGGGGAGTGGGCAAAACAGTGGCAAATGAGCTTCAACATTAGTAAGTGCAGAGTGATGCATGTTGGGGCAAAGAATCCCAATTACATTTATAAACTGATGGGGTCTGAACTCTCTGCGACAAACCAGGAAAGGGACATTGGTGTCCTGGTGGACAACTCAATGAAGGTGTCAACCCAGTGTGCCTCAGCAGTGAAAAAAGCAAACTCAATGCTAGGTATCATTAGGAAGGGTATAGAAAATAAGTCAGCAAGTGTAATTTTGCCTCTTTATAAATCTATGGTGAGGCCCCATCTGGAATACTGTGTACAGTTCTGGTCGCCATACCTCCAGAAGGATATTATGGAGCTGGAAAAAGTGCAGAGGAGGGCAACCAGAATGATTAGGGGACTGGAACACCTTCCTTACCATCTGAGGCTGCAACGGTTGGGCCTCTTCACTCTTGAACGACGACGTCTAAGAGGTGACCTGATTGAAGTTTATAAAATCATGCACGGTGTGGACAAAGTAGATAAGGAAAAACTGTTTTCCCTATAGCATAACACTAGAACAAGGGGACACTCCATGAAACTTTTGGGTACTAGTTCTCAAACAAATAAGAGAAAGTACTTTTTCACCCAGAGGATCGCTGGTCTATGGAACTCCCTGCCAGAAGAAGTGGTGACAGCTGTCAGTCTTGACAGCTTTAAGAAAGGATTAGACAAGTTCATGGAGGACAAGGGTATCAATGGCTATAATTATGGATACTTAAGGACAACCTCCGGGTTGGAGAGATAGGCAGGATATCTCTCAATGCCATTTCCATGGAATCCTAAGCAGGTGAAGGCATCTCCTTGGGAATACCCTGAAGGAAATGGTGAGCCACTGTGTGAGACAGAATGCTGGACTGGATGGGTTGTGCCCTTTTCCCGCAAGGCTGTTCTTATGTTCTTATGTTCTTATATCTATTGATTGTAACATTCTGTACAATTTTTGAGTGTAACATGCTTGTAAATATGTATATATTATTAGTCTTTATATCAGTGTAAAATATTACTTATTGTATCATTGTAGAAAACCAGTGGAAGAATTTTCGAAAAGCTGTAAACTGGAGAGCTTCATTTTCTCTCAGCCAGTGAGGCACTATTTTTCTGCAGTAAAGGATTTTTTGTTGGATGGATTTTTGTCTCTTTGTGTGGGGATTACATCAGGAACCTCTCTTTTGCCACCGGGATGGGTTGCCTTTGACGAAATACCAGTTTTGGAGGGTAACGGGTGCCGCCGTTTCCAATTTGTCTGTTCCAGGGGCATGGTATGGGACCCATTCATTTTGCATAGGTGCTGCGTCAACGGCTGCAGCTTTTGGGTATTCGGATGATGACATCCGATGAATGGGCCAGTGGGGCTCTGCTCACTTTCGTTCATATGTTCACCCTATGTTGCAATGAGCGTCTCGCTGGCACTTGTTTTCTGTTTTGTTTATTTCAGCTCCTGATCCTCTGGATGTTCCGGCATGGGTGTGGCTCATTGGCCACAGTTACATTTTTTTGGCTGCCCGCCATGCTGCTTCATCAATGTGGGGGATGCATCTGGGGCTCCGTGATGTGGCGTGGCTTCCATGTGATGAGTTGGCAAGATTTGCTTCCCTTCGTCCTGTCTGCTGGAAGTTGCGTTCCACCTGATGTTTTGGTACTTCACCTGAGTGGTAATTACTTGGGCCAGGTCACTGGCATGGACTTAGTGATATATATCTGCAGGGATCTGGGCTTGATTCGCCAACGTTGGCCGCAGGTCCGATTCATATGGTCTTACATCATTCCACGTGCATTTTTCTGGGGAGGCGGTGATCCTCGCCGCATTGACCGTGCCTGGCGGTCTGTGAATCATTCTGTTGCTCGATATTTTTCTGAGCATGGTTTGGGAACCGTGGTGGAGCACCCCTTGATTCGGATTGAGGATACCAGCTTGTTTCGCAGAGATGGGGTGTACCTCTCTGCTCGGGGCATTGACCTCTTTTTGGCTTCCTTGCAAGCAGGCCTGGTGACCGAGCTGGCAGTCATGGGGGGGCGGTGGGTAGTAAAAGACTACTCCTCGTGTGGCGGTTAGCACTGGTAAGGACAAAGTGGATGACCCTAGGAACCCGGCAGGTACGCAGTTGGTTGGCCACCAGAAGCACAAGGTATAGGGAAAGTTGGGCTGGCCAATCAAATGCGGACCATGAACAAGGTAATGCGAAGTTTGGAGACTTGCAAAACCTTTGAGAGTTCACCGGATGTCTGTCAGAAGCTGGAGTTAATAAGGATCACTTCTGACTGGGGTCAACAATTTGTTTAATGAAGTAAACAAATTGATACAATGTAGCAAATTAAGATCAGGAAATAACAACTAGTCTTTACCAGTACTATTCTGGCCCATTTGCCTTAACACAGTTAAGTAAAGTTGCAAGTTAATAAAGTGGCCCGATTTTAAAATCCAATGCAGGTGTCCATCTCTTTATTTGGGGGGTGGGTCTGGCAATGGACGTGCAGCGGTGGGGAATCTTGCCGCTGCATGCTTTGCTGGCCCCGGCCCTTAGAGCCAGGCACTTCGGCTGAGCGGAGGGGTGGAGCCGAGCGGCCTTTAAAAGGCGGCTCCACGCACTCCTGCCAGCCTTCGAAAAATTGGCTGGGCCAGGGTGCGTTTGCCCTCCACCCCCTCCCTAGGTGACAGTGTGACTACTTTTGGTCGCTCCGGGGCTAGATGGGAATTTTTGCTTGAACCTGCATTAGCCCTTGGTTCTTGTAGTTTTTGCCCATCCCACACTGTTGCTGATGGTTGAGTTATGGGGTTTGTTGTGGTTCTTCTTACAGGTCACTTTGGCGGTTAGCACTGGTAAGGACAAAGTGGATGGCCCTAGGAACCCGGCAGGTATGCAGTTGGTTGGCCACCAGAAGCACAAGGTAGAGGGAAAGTTGGGCTGGCCAATCAAATGTGGATCATGAACAAGGTAATGCGAAGTTTGGAGACTTGCAAAACCTTTGAGAGTTCACCGGATGTCTATCAGAAGCTGGAGTTAACAAGGATCACTTCTGACTGGGGTCAACAATTTGTTTAATGAAGTAAACAAATTGATACAATGTAGCAAATTAAGATCAGGAAATAACAACTAGTCCTTACCAGTGCTATTCCGGCCCGTTTGCCTTAACACAGTTAAGTAAAGTTGCAAGTTAATAAAGTGGCCTGATTTTAAAATCCAACACAGGTATCTGTCTCTTTATTTGGGGGGTGGGTCTGGCAATGTCTTTCATTAATTAAAAAGAGATTTTAAAGCAAGAACAGGCCCTTTTGGCTCAGAATTCTTTAGAAATGTACAACAAAGATCTTGTATTTATAACAATAACACCTTCAAATGATGAAATGATTAAGTATCTGATATAAAGATTGCCCAATTTTTTAAAATCATGTTTCAGTTAATTAAATTTAAATAGGCAAAGATCCAATTGGCTTTGGTATTCAGGCAGTGTTGCTTAAAAGAGAGCGTCCTGTCAAGTGTCACACTGAAGTATTTTGGTGTTGAACAGTGCTGTAATCTATTCCCTTGCCACATAACATTCAACTTTACCATTGCCTCTTGGTTTCAAAGCTGGAAAGCACATACTTGAGTCTTGGTTGGATTAGGCTTCAAATGGTTGATGTAATACTATCCTAATTCTTCAAGTGCTCCAGTAAGTTTTCCAACTACCTCATCAAAGCTTGACCCTTGAACAGCCATTCCTGTGTCGTCCGCATAGATGAACAGTTTTGTATTGTTAGGAACTGGCTGATCATTTGTATATATATTATACAATGTTGGAGACAATACACTTCCTTGAGGCAGACCATTTTTCTGTACCCTCCAACTGCTGTTCTTTCCATTCATCGTTACATAGGATCTCCGGTTCTGAAGGAAGCTGCCATAGAACCTAGTAAGCTTGTTATCTTTGGTAAAACTTATTTATTTCTTGGAGCATAATTCTATGATTGACAGTATCATATGCTGCAGTTAGGTCAATGAAAGCCACTCCTGTAATTTACTTTCTTTTGAAGCCATCCTCAATGTATTGTGTAAGGTTAAGGATTTGACCACAACATGACCTGCCCAGCCTGAAGCCTGCTTGCTCCTTTATGATCTTTTCATCAAGAAAATCAGAGATGTGATTGTGAATCATCTGTTCCAGTGCCTTATAAAGATTGCAAAGAAGTGACACTGATAGGTAGTTTATTGGGTCAGCTGGGTCTTTGCCTGGTTTCAAAAAAGCAACAACTCTAGCCTGTCTCCACAATTTATGAACCTTAAGTTTGTCTATGCAGTTGTTCATTATTTGCAGGAGCCATTCCAAAGTGTGGGTACCAAACTGCTTTATCTGCTCTGTTCTTACGTCATCAATACACTGTACCTGCTGCTTTATTTGGTTTCATGCTGTTTATAGCTTTCTCCAATTCAGATGCCACCTACTTTTGGTGTCCTCTTGGGACTGTGTGGATTGCCCATGGCCACTTATGTTGGCATTCTAGGGTACATGGTGGGTAATCAAACTTCAACTCACAGATATCTAACTCACTGAGCAATCTGGACAATGACTGGCATATCTTACACCTTGCAAGGTAGGCAACATGGGTGAATCTGCATCCAAGGAGCTTACAGACAAGGATAAGTTATGTGAGATATGGGCATGAGTGGGGAGGGAAGGAACATGTAGGCTAGTGCTGTTGCATGTGCTTGAACATAGAAACTAACTACATGGAAAACTTATAAGTCTAGGAACATTTTAATGGAGGCAAACAGGTGGCATGATGAATATGATCAGGGAGGAGGCTTCAAAAAGCTAGTGAAGGGATGGAACAACTTCACGAGCAGTTAACTTTATGACAATTATTTAGATAGTGCAGTTTTTATAGAGGTGCAACTAGAGGTCAGAAAATTTACTCATGCTGGCGGCACTGTATCTTAGAAAATTGCCAGCTGAACATAGCTATGTGGCTTAGGATACTTGGGGAATTTACTTATAAGGCCATTCTGACACCATTTCAAGGACTACCAGATGTGTCTGGAGAAATAATCACAATCTCTGATTTGTTGCAAACGTTCTTAACATGCTATGACATTGCATATTAGAGACAAACACTCATTGCAGAGATGTTGTGCATTAGGATAACAATTATTTTTTACATTTAAACCAGTCCTAAGAATCTAGTGATTCCAATATAAATGAAGCCAGTTCTCCTGAAGGTTGTAATCCTGTTCATTTTGACTAGGAACAGACAAACTGAATTCAGTGGGATTTGTTTCTGGGTAAACATGCACCAGATCGGATTGTAAGGTTGGTGACCTATGGACTTTTATGTGGACATTACTGTGGTTGAAGGTTTTGAATAACCTTCAAGAATGGATCAGATTTAATTTAGCTGTGGTCTCCTGCCAACCTTGCAGTTCAAAAGCATTTCGAACAGGGGAGGGAGACTTAATGGTCCTACTCTCCATGTGATGTAATAGGTCTATATCCAATTGTATGTCCCAACTAGGGTTACCCATGAAAGTGACAATTTGCTAAGTCAATAGCTATGTAGGTTCCAGTAAATCAATGAGTCCATTATAGTTGGGAGTAACAAATGTAATTTAGCCATTTTTACACTGAGGTAACTGATTTTTTTAAAAAGGAACACCCGTCCTGGGAACAACTGAAGTTACCTTACACTGAGTCGAATTCTTTCCCATCTAACCCTTTATTGTCAACTCTGATTGGCAGCAGAACTTCAGGGTTTCAGGCAGTATTAACTCCTAGCCTTGCCTGGGGAATCCTGTTACTCCTGGTGATCTCTTATCAAAATACAAAACAAGCCCTATCCTGTTTTGCTTTTGAAACCAGACAAAACCGAGTGTCCTTGGTGGTATATTTTTCAAAACACTTCTTGTTGAGCTGTTGGGAATGGCTGAATATTTCCTCTGGGGAATAAATGAGATTCTTTATTATGCTTGACTAATCCTGGACAGAAAATATGGGCAAACTGAATGTGGCTGACTACACAAGCAAGCAAATTTTGATTTATTTATTTTTAAAAAAAGGATACCACCTTGCCCCTCATTAAGCCCTGATTTTTCCTATCTCTTTAGAAAGTATGGCAGGCTATTATGCATTCAGTATCTCTCTTGAATAAAGCCATAGTGCTGCGCAGAGCTTCTTTGAGTGTAACATTTTAAACAGGGAACAGGTTCTGCCACAAAGATGATAGGACTTCCAAAACTGCCTCTAACTCTGTCTTGAACTTGAAGAAACCTTTGGCTTCTGTTTTTCCAGTGGGGCTCTGGCTGCACAATGATGGAGTGCAGTGTCAGATGTCTGCTTGGCTGTGTTTTATCTTATGAAGCCTGGAATGGAGAGATGGGGCATATCTCTTTTTTAAAATAAAAAAAACAGAAAGGGAAAGAGTGCTTTGCTTTTCTTGTTTTGGGCTTTGGAAAGCTTTGACAGATGTCAAGTGACCCTTTGAGCAGCACCAGAATAAACCCAGGAGTTTTCGTTTAAATACTTTTTCGTTTATTAGAGGCATTCACTCATAAGAAGCAGAGTCCCGATTGTTAGTCTGTGATTAGCAGGAGCTTCTGCCTTTCACGCTTCAATAATTCAGATAAGCCTACTATTGCAATTCTACTTATCACAAAGGCAAATCTCAATAGTGAAAATTTAAATGCAGGCACAGTTTAAAATAGGAAGGGTGAGAAAGAGAAACATAACCATGCTATAAGAATTTGTTCCTTTAGATATAATATCTCCAATGCATAGACCATTCCACTCCTGTGACCCCTATGTAGCAGCAGTATTTATTTAATAGGGACCAGAAATACAGAAAAAGCTAGAATTTCAGTACTTCAGGACTTTGTGATCATATGCATTTCAGTCCTAGCATCCTTGCAAAGTTCAGACTAGCCACATAGGTTAGTCTACATTAGGATGGGCAAACTGTGCCCTTACAGGACTGTCAAGGTAATTATTTAGTCCTTCCCAGCCCTCCCCCCAAATTATTTTTTGACCTAAAAATTGTAACATCTTCTCAGATTTGCCTTATAAGCATTTATCTGAAAATGAATTATTTTATTTACCCCAATGGATGAAAGGTGTAACCAGAGATGATCTGAAGCTATTCACAGATGTGATTAATTTTATTTATTTATTTATTTACTTATTACATTTATACCCTATCCATATGGGATATTTAATTTAATTTAATTTAATTAAATTTTTATGCTGCCCACTCAGCCTACGCAATAAGATAAGACAACAATATTACAGGTAAAAAAATAAAAACAAGTACAAAACCGTTATCTATAGATAACTAAAATCAAGGTCTGGTGCTGTATGTTCCTTATACAAATCCACAACCCTGCACCAATTGCACTGAAACTCGGCACATAAGTACCTTGGGCCAAAGAGATGGTCACTGCGGGGGTGTCAAGCTCCATGGGGAGGGGCAACCCCCCTAAATCAATCCACAAAGGGGACACCCCCACTGACAGGAGAAAAAGCAAGGGAAATAAGCCACCCAGGGGGGATTGTGATGTCATCACCACAGATCAACCAATTCCCAGCTGACCAGATCTGGGGCTCTGTGACATCACAGGGCTCCCTCATACAAAGTGACACCCCTGCACTGATTGTGCTGGACACTGCATGCACGCCTAACTTCAACATCTGGGGTGGCTGGCGTGGGTAACTGGCAGCCCGCCTTGGGGTCCTTGCCCCTGAAAAGGGGCTGCAATGCCCCCCTGGCTGGCAGAAATGAGCAGGGGAGGTGACTGCACATGCACGAGAATCCACTGATACGCCTACCCCTGCCTAGTGTTCCAGGCTGTGGTGCATGTGTGAAATTCCATGCATGCGCCAAAGTCTGCCCAGCATTTCAGGTGGTGCATGGCCTAGCCGCCAGTACATACAGCGGCAATTATGGCCATTACAGCCGCTCCCGCCCCAGCGACTACAGTCAGCGGGCAGCCACCATGGCATGGCTCCTCTGCACTCTTGGGGCACACCTCGGGGGGAGGGAGAACCCACAGCCGGAGGGCAGGCAGAGGATGGGACCGGGCTGCTGCCTTCTGCCAGCCTCCGCTCCCCCATGGGTCCGCTGCCCACCCTCCCTTCCACCTGACACAACCCACAGGAAGATGTAGGGGCCAGGCTGTGATGGCTACCCACTGACTGTAGTCGCTGGGGAGGCCAGCGGCGGCAAACAGAGTCAGGCTGAGACGGCGCCTCACGATGGGGCTGAGAGAGTGGCCTCAATGACAGCAGACAAAAAGGGACGGCTGAGGGGATGGGGGGCAGACCTAGGTCTCTCCTTGGCCTGGGTAGGATAAACACGCCCTCAAACAACATTAAAAAGACCACCCTCCCCATAAAAGTGCTAAAACACAAAAGGGGGAGGAATTCTGGCTGATCTATACTAGCCAACCAGCCTGGAACACCCTACCATTCATGCCAGCCAAGTTTTAAGATCCTTCCTGAAGGGCAGCAATTCCTTCTGGAGCCGTAATTCTGCTGGCAGGAGGTTCCAAAGGGTTGGTGCAGACACAGAGAAAGCCCTTCTTCTTGTGCTAGAGAGACGTGCCCCTCTAGCCGATGGTACAACTAGAGAGCCCCTCCAGTCTGCTCTGGTTGGACGGACAGATGTTCTTGGGACAATGTGGTCTCTTAGGTATCCTGGCCCACTACCATGTAGGGCTTAAAAGGTCATTACCAGCACCTTGAATTGCACCCGGAGGCACACTGGTAACCAATGCAGCTCCCGTAGCAGTGGTGAGGCACGAGCATAACGCCCGCATCCCATCACCACATGGGCAGCCGCATTCTGGATGAGCTGCAGCCTCCGAATGGTCATCAAGGGCAGCCCCATGTAGAGTGCATTGCAATAATCTAGTCTGGAGGTGACCAGAGCATGTGTGACCATGAGCAAGGAGTCCTGGCCCAGGAGCGGGCACAACTGGCAAATTACACAAAGTTGTGCAAAAGCCCTCCTGGCCACGGCTGCCAAATGCTCTTTGAGCAGTAATCGTGAGTCCAGGAAGACCCCCAAGTTGCACACCATGTCTGTCTGGGGCAAAATAGCCCCATCCAGAACCAAAGATGGTAGCTCCCGGGATAATGCAGGGCCCCTAATCCATAGCCATTCAGTCTTGCCGGGATTCAGTTGTATCCCGTTATCCCCCATCCAGACCCCCACAGCCTCCAGAAACCTGGATAGGAATTCAACAGCATCACTTGGATCATCACAGGCCGAAATGTACAGCTGAGTATCATCAGCATATCATCAGTATCATCAGCATATTTTCCCACTCTGGGCGGCTTACAACAAAATACCCACACGTTAAAAAAAATAAATGCCAGAAAACTGATATTCCATTACGACATAGACAAGAAACCTCTCCACTTTGAGGACTTATTATTGTGAGGATTATCCATTTCAACACCTTCACAGATTCATTACCTTTTTAAAAATAATGCAAATTATAAAAATGGCTGGCAAGATGAAGGTTTATTTAAATCACAGCAGATAAATAGGGAATGAGACCTATGAAATGAAGGCACAGTATAAAAGAAACCACATGAAAATCAATAGATTTCTAACAACACAATGCAATGAAAAGTACAAAGGAGAACAATCTGGATTGAAGTACCAAAGGAAATTACAATTATGCAAAATTACTCACAGTAAACCCGTTTACCAAACACTATATTTGCCTCTAATCTTCCACCATCCTTCTAGTTGAACTTAACTACAGGATGTCACAAAAGCTGCCATACATAAGGGAAATTGTAGCTAAATGTATCTTTATTGAGAAAATATTCATTACAAAATCTTTCAGAATATTTACAAAATATTCTCTATGTGTAGGTCATCTCTTTCTCGCGTACACACATGAAGTCTCCTCCCTCACTCATGGTGAATGTTTTTCAATATATCTGTTATGTATAGTGACTTTTGGGACACCTGTTATAGCAAGCAGTCTTTGGCCTAAAGACAGAGAGAAATATAGTTAAAGGTAAAAGTCACCCTTGCTCGAAAGCCAGTCATATCTGACTGTAGGGTTTGGTGCTCATCTCTGTTTATTGCCAAAGAGCCAGCGCTGTCTACATCTGCAGACATTTCTGTGGACATTTGACAGGCATGCCTCAACACTGGAGTGAACGGAACGATGCTTACCTGCCCACTGAAGTGGTACCTATTTCTCTACTTGCAATTTCTTGCTTTAGAACTGCTAGGTTGGCAGGAGATGGGACAGAGACGGGAGCTCATTCCATCATGCAGTACTCAGGAATCGAACTCTGACCTTCTAGTTGTTGAGTTCAGCATCTTAACCACTTGAGCTATTGCAGTCCCTGAGAGAGAGAGAGAGAGAGAGAGAGAGAGAGAGAGAGAGAGAGAGAGAGAGAGAGAGAGAGAGAGAGAGAGAGAGAGAGAGAGAGAGAGATACAGCTCCTATTCCAAGAAACAGGTTCCTGAAGACTCGGGAGAATTGATGCAAGAGAATGCAGATGAGAAAAATCAGGAAGAAAAATGTGAAATGAATTAGTGAAATCACTGGGGGGGGGGTGCAAGAGAGAGAGGGGAGGGGGAGAGTTTATATGTAAGTGTAAGTAATAAATAAAAGAAGACAGTAAGGAAGATGTAGAATTTCCCAGAAGGAGTAATCTAACCTATTTTAAAAACTGAAGATTCTCACAAAATCAGATCAAAATAATGTGAGTGTGAATTATTGTGGCTCTGAGTCATTTCCAATTTGGATTAGGAAGAACTTGAGAGAGGAAAAATGTTGAAATATTTTTGAAACCAATAATGACAGATCTGTCCATTCAGGCTCAGGGCTCTCAGAGCTTCATTCTTAAAAGTCTGGAATCATAGGTATGTGTATTCTAACATGTGATTCTTATAATGTCTACTTCATTTCCCCTGAAATGATATCTATATGATAGGCATGTACAACATCAGGAACCAGGTGTCCTGAGTCCTATTTCTCTGTCCCTTACCACAATACTGGAAATTCAGTAATCTATAGCTTACTTAAATTGATGTTCTTTGAGATGACTCTACTTCCTTCTTTCTGCCATTATGCCTATATCTTTCTAACAGCCACCCATTTCTCATACTTATTCAATTTGACAGTACAAATGTGTATGTATTTTGTTGTAGTCCATTTTTTTTGGGGGGGGGGGAATCACCAACATCCAAGAAAATTGTTGGCTTCCCATTTGGACTCTGTTAATGGCTCCCAAAATATGCCACCTGAGGTGACTATCTCCCTTTGCTTCAAAGACTACTTTGATAGTGGAAACCCAGTTATGCAGAATTGATGTTGCAAGGTCCAGAAATGGAAGCAGTTGGTTTATTTATATTATCACAACTTAATATTTGAAGCACAGTGAAATGCTTGGCTTGGAAAATGCAATGGAAAGGAGGACATGTTCTCAGGGTACTTAAGAAATTATCTTATAAAGCAAAGTTGGCTTGTCTATGAAAGTTTGGACAGATATTTTTTCAGATGCAGCCAAGAGTCCATGTAATATTAATCAGGCTGTTTCTTTGTCCTGGATTAACAATTCTGCAACTCACTTTACAAATTCCAAAGTTCAAAGCATCATGGGGGAAGATCTCTCCATGCTTATGGCAATTCCCTGATTTGTGGACTTAAATCATCACCGAAGGCAAGCAGTCCATTTTCCATTTATTGAGTTTTCTTTAGCATATAAAACTTGTCTCTATCTCAGGGGTTCCCAACCTACAGCCTGCGGGCCAGACATGGCTTGTGGCACCATTTCATGTGGCCTGCCACTGGGGCCACTGCACCCAGAAGTGGAAGCAGATGCATTTATGACAGCCATAAAATGTACCCATGCATGCGTAAACATGGTTACATCACCCGTAAATGCACCCCTGGCTGTCATAAATGCAGAAGCAGGCACGTTTACTTCCACTTCTGGGGGGCATTGTCCAGCCTGCTCAGCTGTCTGGAGATGTGGTCCAGCCCACTCAGATGGTCAGGCCCCTGGCATAAAAAAGGTTGGTAACCCCTGCTCTATCTGAATTAATAATCTAGGTTTACTTTTGTCTGGGATCAGACATGATGATCACAAAAATAAGGGAAGGGTACATATAGAAAGATATGCTGCAATGCCATGATAGCAATATAATGAATCATTCAAATGCACTTACCTGAGCCAAACATTAGCCTCCTTCATGTCTTATGTACAAGAGAACATTGACATCATCTGGGAACAGGAACTCTTTCTTCTTGCCACACCCTCAGTGTGAGGTATGGCACCCCCTCCCTTGCCTCTGTGCTTGAACTAAGAAAGATGCAACAATGCTTCCATAAGAACATAAGAACAGCCTTGCTGGAACAGGCCACAGCCCATCCAGTCCAGTATTAATTTTTATTGTATTTTTTATGTTTTGTTGTTTATTATATTATGTTTGAAACCGCTTTGAGTTACAGTATCTTGGATAAGTAAAGCGATATATAAAAATAAACATAATAATAAACATACTACTAATAAACATACTACTACTACTACTACTACTACTACTACTACTACTGACGCAAACACAGAAAAGGCCCTCCCGGCCCACCTTGCTGGTTGAGGGATAAAGGACGCTCGCCTGGAGGACCCTGGAGGACCTTGGCCACCCCTCCCCTGCTGCCCATTCCAACAGCGCGGGGAGGGAAATGGCCACAGCTGAGATGCCTCACCCCCTCCCGGCCCACCATGCTGGTTGAGGACGCTCGCCCGGAGGACCCTGGAGGACCTTGGCCACACCTCCCCTGCTGCCCATTCCACCAATGTGGGGAGGGAAACGGACAAAGCTGAGACGCCTCAACCCCTCCTGGCCCGCCTTGCTGGTTGAAGGATAAATGACGCTCACCCCAAGGACCCTGGAGGACCTTGGCTGTCCCTCCCCAGCTGCCCATTCCACTGGCATGAGGAGGAAAATGGACACAGCTGAGACGCCTCACCCCCTCCCAGCCTGCTTTGGCTGCTCGATCGGCAGCCAGCCAGAGAGATACGAGCGGCACCTGAGGGCTGCGTTGGCGCCCTCAAAAGCTGCTCTGCATTGTCGCAGCAGGCGGCAGGTCTCTTGCAGATGCCACCTCGCACTTCCGGAGTGGGATATGTGAGTGGTTACGATGGTTATTGTGTAATTTTGTGATAATTTGTATTGGACATTTTGTATTTAGCATATTGTGTATTTCTGTGCTGCTACTGATTGATGTTTATATGTAATTCTGTACATATTGTATTTTTGTATTTATTGTACACTAGCAGATTTTGCCCGGTGGTGCCGGGCTGTTTAAAATGGTTTTGGAAGGTTTTTGTTTTATGTTTATGCAAATGAGGTGAGTTTTTTATTGTGGTTTTTTAAATTTTTATTTTTACGCATGGGCTGTTATAAACTGTGATCATTTTTTTTGTTTTTTGTTTTTTAAAAAGAGGAAAGGATGATATAATTTTTTATAATTATTGTATTTAAACAAATAATGTGTTACTATGTGAATTTTTTTAAATAGTTGTACCTTGGATAATAATTTTAAAAATGTGTAAGAATATGTTTTTTTAAAATCAATGTTTCTATACTGTGTTCAGATGTTTTAACTTATTTTTTTGACTTATTTGTGATTACTGTGAATATTTTTGAATGTTTTTTTCTCTTGTGGCCTCTGGGTGAGCTTTTCTTTTAATTTACGATTTTTCTGTAGGTGTCACTTCTTCTTCCAGTAAGTAGTCTCTTTCTTTCCTCAGTTTAGTTCCAGTCATCATGGAGTGAGGACGTCTCCTGGTAAGGTCTCTGGTTTAATTTTTTGTGGGGGTTTGTTTTGGGTTTTTGGGGGGTTCTGTGTTTTTTCTTGTTTGTTTTTGGATGTTTTTGTGTTTACTTTTTGTGTTTGTTATTTTTGGTTTTGATTACTTTTGAATGTTTTTGGATTGTGTTGTTTTGTGTTGGGGGTGGGGGTATTTCCATGGGCCGGTCTCAGTGGCTGGACTGCGGAACTACCATCGCCGCTTGATGCGACATTGGGGTGGTGGTATTTCCGTGGGCTGGCCTTGGTGGCTGGACCACGGGAATCCCATCACTGCTTGATGCGGCGTTGGGGTGGAGGAATTTCCATGGGCCGGCCTGGGTGGCCGGACCATGGAAATTGCATTGCTGCTTACATGCGGCATTGGGTTGGGGGTATTTCCATGGGCCGGCCTGGGTGGCTGGACCACGGAAATCCCATCGCCGTTTGATGCGGCGTTGGGGTGGGGGTAGTTCCATGGGCTGGCCTGGGCGGCCAGACCACGGAATTCCCATCACCGCTTGATGCGGCGTTAGGGTGGGGGTATTTCTGTTGGCTGGCCTGGGTGGCCGGACCACGGGAATCCCATCGCCACTGTATGCGGCAGTGGGGGGGGGGGTTCCGCGGCCTGCCATTTTTATTTTTATTTTTCGTGCGCCAGCTTCCTCAGCGTTCTGCGCGCTCATGGCGTGCAGGACGCTGGGGCTTGTAGTTTGGCGTTTGCGATTTCAGTTTGTGCAGTGGTTTTTTCCCCTGTGGCTTCATTTTGATTGGCCGCGGTGCATTTCCAAATGTTCCTTTTGCTCGCGCCGCTCAGCCTGATTGGCTGTGGCGCAGCGCAGCGCAAGGAATGTTGGGAATTGAAGTTCCCTTTTTTTGTTTGCATCCAGGGGGCTCCTGCCCCACTGGTGCAAAATTCAACCTGACAGTTACCTGTGAACCGGGTTCGGGCGAGTGAACGGAGGCTCATTACAAGCTAGTAGGGCCTGGCTAAACATCCTTTGTCACATTCCAGCGGTTAATGCACCATTTTATAGGTATAGATTGCATTTCTTAATTTTTATATTGTATTGGTTGTAATTTTCATAATATGTTGTAATGCTGCCCTGAGTCGGCCTACGCTGAGTAGGGCGGGGTATAAATTAAAATTGAAATTGAAAATTTAAGATTTTTGATACTTAGGGAATAAGTTTATAATCTGTTTTGGGTTTGTGATTTTGGGAGTTATTGTGTTAATTTATTTCATTTTTAACTTTTTCAGATTTATTTATTAATTATTTTTGGGGAGTGCATCAAAGCTTCCTTGGAAGCATACCTGCTATTTGATTACCAACTACAAAAGCAGAGTCTGAAATCACAGCATAGGTTCCTCATAACTTCTGCCCCTCTGAACAACCAGCCCCCACAGACTGCCTTAGAACTATGGAAGGTGAGCAAGCAGCCACCAGATAACTGGGCAGAACCACATGACTCTCTACCTCCTGGCCAAGAACAACCATGGCCTGTGTGGAAAGCTTTAAATAGACTGCATGCAGGGGTAGGAAGATCAAGGTCTAAGCTGAGAAAGTGGGGCTTCCCTGTACATGACAGCCTGTGTGAAAGTGGAGAAGTATAATCTATCTCCCATATGATACAATGCACACAATGCCCCTCAACTTACACTGAGGAAGACCTTATGTTGGCAAGAAGAAATGCTGTTGATGTGGCCCGATATTGGGCAGATGTCATCTAGCCCTTTTTAATTATATTTTGTTTTAATTTAATTTAATTTAATTTAATTTAATATTTCAATTTGTTCGCCGCCCATACAATAAAAGCAGTTAAAAAAAAACACCCACATTAAAAGAATCCCACCCACCCCAAGAAGCAGAGAGAGGGTACATCTTAGGGTACAAGCCAGCGGGCAGGAGGTACATTGCTCTCAGGGCTCCACACCTGCCCGCCAGCCAGGTCTTAAGTCCTTTCCTGAAGGGCAGCAGCTCCGTCTGCAACCGTAGCTGTACTTGCAGGAGGTTCCAAAGGGCTGGAGTGAACACAGAAAAGGCCCTTTTTCTTGTGCCAGAGAGGTGGGCACCCCTGGAAGATAGGTCAATTATGGAGCCCCTCCGGTCTGCTCTGGTTGGATGGACAGATGTTCTTAGGGCGATGTGGTCTCTTAGGTATCCTGGCCCACTACCATATGGGGCTTTAAAGGTCATAACCAGCACCTTGAATTGCACTTGGAAGCAAACTGGTAACCAGTGCAGTTCCCGGAGCAGAGGCGAGGCATAATGCCCACACCCCATCACTACCAGGGCTTCTGCATTCTGGACCAGCTGCAGCCTCTGAATGGTCGTAAAGGGCAGCCCCATGTAGAGCGCATTGCAATAGTCTAGTCTGGGTGTGAACCAGGGCATGTGTGACCATAAGCAAGGAATCCCTATCCAGGAGCGGGCGCAACTAGTGTATCACACGGCGTTGTGCAAAGGCCCTCGTGGCCATGACCACCACCTGCTCTTCTAGCAGCAGTCATGAGTCCAGGAGGACCCCAAGTTGCGCAATGGGTCTGTCTGGGGCAAAATAGCCCCATTCAACACCAAGGATGGCAGCTCCCGGAATAGCGTAGGACCCCAAACCCACAGCCACTCAGTCTTGCTGGGATTCAATTGTAACCTGTCGGCCCCCATCCAGACCCCCACAGCCTTCAGACATCCAGATAGGACTTTGACAGCATCGTTGGGGTCCCCACGGGATGAGATGTACAACTGGGTATCATCCACATACTGGTGGTACTGCATCCCGTGGGAACGGATGATCTCACCCAATGATTTTATGTAGATGTTAAATAGGAGAGCAGAAAGCACCGAGCCCTGAGGCACCCGATATTGGTGGGCCTAGGGATGGACCTCTCACACTCCAACCACACCGACTGGGTCCGGCCCTTCAGGAATGAGGAGAACCAGGACAACACAGTGCCCTGGATCCCCAACCCTTTGAGCCGTCCCAGAAGGATACTGTGGTTGACGGTATCGAAAGCCGCTGAGAGGTCAAGGAGAGCAAAGACGGATGGGTGACCACCATCCTGCTCCTGCCAGAGATCATCCATCAGCGTGACCAATACCATCTCCATGCCATACCCGGGCCTGAATCCTGACTGGAAAGGGTCCAGATAATCCGCTTCATCCAGGACACCCTGCAACTGACGCACCACACCCTTCTCCAATACCTTCCCTAAAAAGGGAAGGTTGGATATGGGCCTATAGTTAGATGGTACCGCTGGGTCAAGAGATGATTTTTTTGGGAGGGGCCGCACCAAAGCATGTTTCAGAGGTGCTGGAAACACCCCCTCCTGTAGAGATGCATTTATTATTGCTCCGACCCAGCTACCTGTCACCTCCTTGGTGGCCTTCACCAACCAGGTGGGACAAGGGTCCAAGGGGCAGGTAGTGGCATGAACAGCTGCAAGGAGCCTGTCCACTTCATCAGGGACAACTGGATCAAATCGATCCCAGATCCCATGGCAAGACTGTGCTGCTGGCCCCTCCAGACCCTCCCTGTCCATGCCGGGATTAAGTCCTGAACGAATCCAATCGATTTTCTCCACCGATTTTCTCAGCCGAACCATGCCAACCGGGCAATGGGCCCCCCTACCAAGGAGAGACCTAGTTACCCAGAACAGGGTGGCTGGGCAATTATGAGCGGGGGCAATAAGGGTGGTGAAGTATTGCCGCCTCACCACCCCTAACGCCACTAGGTAGGCCCTAATAGCAGCTCTAGCTAGTGTCCAATTGGAATCACCCCGGGTTATCACCCAGCAACACTCTAGGCATCTCTTTGCCAATTTGAGCTCCCGCAGTTCTTCCGTGAACCACAGGGATGACCTAGCCCCACAGGCTCGGAGAGGCCATAGTGGCAGAATTTCATCCAAGGCCACTGTCATCATCCTGTTCCACAGGTCAGCAAGCACCTCAGGCGAATCGCGCAACTGATCCAGAGGAAAATCCCCCAGTTCCCACTGGAATCCATCCATTAGTTTTTATATGTGTTGATTTTAACTTTGTATGTTATTATATGCTGGTGGTGCATCTGATACGAATAAAGAAAAGAAAAAAGAATTATTTTTGGGGCTCCTCCTTCCTTTAAATTATATTTAGGGCTTTTGATAGGGTCTTAGTGGTTTGTGGAGGGTTGTATGCCGCTCTTAAATTGAGTTTAATTGGGTTGGGTAGGGCCTTTTCTTCTCCTATTATGATTATTATCTAGGTGGTGGTAGTGGTTCTTTTTTCTGTGTGTGTTATGAATTAAGGTTTTTGATAGGGTCTTAAGTGTTTGGGGGGATTAGCATTGGGTCTAATTTTAGTTTAAATAGGTTGTATATGGCCTTTTCATTGCTTTTTTGTTCCCACTTTTTCCTTCCTATTGGTTTTCAAAAGGCCCTCTATGGAACAGCAGGTGGCTTTGGTGGTCAATTCTGCATTTTACCAGCTATGCTGTATTGACTAGTTTTGGCCATTCATAGACAGAAATTCATTGCTAATGTTGACCTATCCACTGGTGATATCCAAGATTGACTTTTGTAATGTTCTCTACATGGGACTGCCCTTGAACCTGGTACAGAAGCTTCAACAAGTACAAAATGTCTCAGCCTGACAGATTTTGGGTATTCGTCATTCTGATCATATCTTGGCTGACCTACATTGGTTGCCTATGGTGTTCCATGCTAGGTGTAGGGTGTTTGTAATTATTTACAAAGCCCTTAATGGTTTACGAGCATGCTATCTCCAGGAGTGCCTCTTCCTGGAAAACTCTACCTGGAGCACATAAATAATGAACTTATAGTTGCCTACAACGAAAGAAATGCAAAAATCATCTACTAGAAGTAGAGCATTCTCAGTGGTGGTCCTATAGCAGTGATGGTGAACCTTTTAGAGACCGATTGCCCGAACAGAGGGGTGAGGCAAACTCTGTGCTGGAGGAGGGAGGGAGCATCCCCATTGGGCTGCTGGTCAGAGGGGCAGGGCAAGCTCTGTGTTTGAGGCGGGAGGAAGTGCTCCCACTGGGCTGCTGGGCAGAGGAGTGGGGTGAACTCTGTGATGGGGAGGGAAGAAACACTCATGTTGGGTTGTTGGGCAGAAGAGCGGGGTGAACTCTGTGCTGGGGTAATGGTGTGTGTGTCAACAGAAAGGCCTGGGAGTGCCACATTTGGCATGCATGCCATAGGTTTGCCACCACTGCCCTATAGTGATGGAATTCCTTGCCCCTTGAGATTAGAATAGCCAGTAGTGGGCTCTAAAAAATTTACTACCACACTGTGGGTGTGGTATGGTGGACGTGGCCAGGGGAAAACCCCACATTGCATCTGAATTAGGACTACTTTATTTCAAAACTTGGATGGGCGGGGCCAGCCAGAGTTTCTGCTACCAGTTCTGGCAAACTGGTGTGAACCTGATGATGCCCACCACTGAGAATAGCCCCTATTTGCTGGCCTTCTGTAAAATGTTGAAGACTTTTTTAATTCATGGAAGCATTTCCCAGATGGAATTTTACTGAATTATGATTCTGGGGAGCTTTTATAAATTTGAGTTAATTAATTTTAGCACTAACTTGCAGATTTCTGGTGCCTTAAAGGTTAGTATTGTTTACTAGAAGGAGTATTATTTGTTATATGGTATATTGCTACATTATTATATTTATGTGTAGTTATGTTGTGCTGTTTTAGTGCCTTGGCATGACAGTAAATACACAAGACGAGACCCCTTCATTTCTCCTTTTCCAAAGGCCAAGGGGTAGTTAGGCTTTTGGACCATGAATGTACAAATCTCCTTAGTACCCTTCCCCCTCCTGCTCATTCTTCATCTTAGAAAACCTTCCTTGAGGTAGTTGGCCCTTAGAGATACAGTGAATACAGTATATTCTTCAGTTTGCTAAATTTTTCTTCATGATTTTAAACTGCCTGGGAAATGTTAATGTTGTTTTTCATAACAATGGCAACAGTTCTTAGCATCTTTCATCTTCAAAGTGTCTGACTAACAGCTAATTAATCTTCTCTGTTTCTTCCAAGACACAGGCTGGAAACTGTGATCTTGCCGATCACCTCAACCATGATAATTCCATTTATAATTGAGATTATTCTACAAATGATTGTTGGCTGTTTAGGTATGGTGCCACAGATGCTAATTTAATCAGATAAGAGTTCCAAGTGCAAGTGATTGCAATAATTCCATAGTAGACTTTCTCTTTTTCAAAACTTCAAGATATACACCCTGGCAGATTTCACTGAACAGCAATGTTCTTTCATCCAGAGCTGATCTTCAATATCTTAATGTCATTGAACTGATAAGAGTTAGTGTTTCTTTTGGAAGAAAAAGAAATTTTGAGCAGAATTACATTCCACAAGATGAACTCAGGATCCTCAACCCTATTTCTGTATCTTTCTATTCTAAAGTGGGGAGGTAAATATTAGCAGGAGACAGTCAGAGTTAGGCAAACTTTCCATTTCTGCCCCTCCTCCTCTTACAGTCTGTTTTTGCTCTCACTGTTCTTTATTGGTTCCTGACCATGAGGCATACTACTCTGAGCCATATATATTCTGACTTCTAGTAGCTCGCTGTGCTTATACACTTAGATAATCTTAATATATAAAATCGAGGTGTCGTGCTGTATATTACTCATACACGCCGACACCCCTGCACCCAGCCCCATGGGACCTACGCCCATGCCTATCTTAACCTTCTGGTGTGTCCGGCGTGGGGTGTCATGATCTGGATGCATCCATTTTTATTTAGTTAGTTTATTTATACCCCGCCCTATTAGTGTAAACACCACTCAGGGCGGCTTACAAAAACAAAGAACCATATCATAATAAAACCCTAAAAGACATATAAAGCTAAAAACATTACTAAAACCCCTATCTAAAAATAGAATCATAAAACAAGTAAACCCTACAATACCCACTCTAACCCGTTAAGAGGTCCAAAAGGAATTAAAACAGGAAATTAAAAAGGTTTAAAAAGGTGGGGGGAGGGGGGAGAATAAAATCAGACAGGTCATTAAAATCAGTTGATTTTACTTTCTGCCTCCATCTTAAGCTATTTGGAGTCAAGGACAGTGCAAAGGTGGGGAGCCAGGAGTACTTGGAAATCCCCCAGGTCCCTAGCCAATCAGGATTCACTCCACCTTACCTGACTGGAGGGGTAGGAGCAGATCACTCTAATTGGAGTCTCTTATCAGTGGTCAGACTTCATTGGATAACCTTATCTAATGGGAGGTTAAATCTGATTGGCATCTCTTATCTGATATGGGTGTTGCCCTTTTCATAGGTTACACTTATCTAGACCTAACCTCCAAGGTGGAGCATCTTTCCTATTTAAGAAGCTGCACCGAGTCACTCAAATGGGGCTTCTAACTAGAGACCTCGAGTTTCATTAGGACTTTGCCCCTATCTCTGAGAAGAGACTAAATATCTGAGATGCTAGTCCTGCCCGGGGCTATGCCAGAGTGAACCTTTGACTAACTCTGTATTTTCTGTTTCTGTACTTTGTCTTTTTCAGGTACATAGCTAAATAAAACTTTGCTGCTATATGGAAAGAGTGGAACTCAGTCTCTCAGGCATTGCGTTGTAATATCCAGTTCTCTGTCTCCATGCTACCAACCTAAAACCTGCATATTCCCTGATTATTGGAATTCCACCCCGGGGCTTGTGGACAGGTAGTGAGAGGCCTCAGTAAATGCTGCAGGAGGGAATGTGCATACCAATTCAGATAGGCGCAGCTTACTGAACCAACCCAGCCTCCTTGCCATGGTTTCTGGTCACTGTTGGGTGTTATATGGTGATTCAGCAGTCGGATCTTTCCCAAAGCCTTGAGGCTTTTAGAGGCAGATGGGAGCAATAATATAACATATGCCTGCAACATTTTTCTTCCTTACAGGTAAACCAATGGCGGATAATAGCGGATCTTCCGGGCGCTCATCTCTAAAATCACCGTGCCTATGCAAGTATGATACGGACACAGGATTGCCATTGCCCGCTCCCCTCACAGTAAAAGAGCTTTTGGGATTCTCCAAAGAGATGGAATCACAGGAGTAGGTAATCCAGGGGGAGGAAGGCAGGGCCGGGATTGATCACCCTGTGCCTTCACTAACCTTCCCTCATGGAAACCCCCCCCCCCATTGGAACCAATAGAAGATGAGGAGGATGAGGTGGAACTGCTCCTGGATAAGGAGGGAGAACCGGAAGAGGTAACTTTCTGGCCCTTGCCAACCCCTCCGAGTAGAACAGCAATGCCAGTCTATTGGGAGGAAAGGTTACCGGGATTTTCTATGGCTAGAAGCCACTTTTTCCAGAGAATGGACCCCCAGCTATGGAAAACTGGGGAGGTGTCCCACGCACCGGACACAGAATGGCTAAAGGAGGCGGTCCAGAAAGCCACCTTTCCCCTGAATGTCTCGGAGGAGGAAAAAGCTAAAATACTCATGAAAGTTGAAGAATTCGTTCAGGGGGCCGAAAACCCCCAAAGGTATGATACTCTGAGAGAGCCATGTCTGGTGCAAGTGAATATGGTAAGCACCCCTAATCCCGTGGATCGGGAATTGGGGTTGCAAGAGGCTGTTGCGGCGGCTCTCTCATTTCAGGAAGGTAATGGAGGTAAATTACCTTAAGGGGCAGAACCGAGGGTCTGGCACAAAGGCTGGACAAGGGTAACTAGTACAGGATCCCGTTGCTGTGGTTTCCCTTACTCCTGATAGCACAAGCATGGTGGTACCGATTTTGACCCAGGAGGGGCTTAACCGAGGGTCCAGTCCAAGCACTGAACCAACCCTGCCATTGCAGGTGCCCGTTGAGGTGGGAGTTCCAGCCCAGACAGGCACTACCACAGCACCACCAATCTTTACCCATTCGTGGCAAGATCGAGGTTCCAGTATGGATACTGGAACACAGTCACCAGTGGAGGAGGGTGCTTTGGCGCCGCTACTAACTCTTGAGAATATACCCAGTGATGGGCACCAATTTTTTTACTACCACACTGTGGGCGTGGCCTAATTGTTGGGTGTGGCCTAATGGTGGGTGTGACCTAATCAGTGGGTTTGGCCTAATCGGTGGGCATATGACTGGGTGGCCAATTTAGTCACTGCACCCCAGTGTGGGATACGACTGGCTTTCGAGCAAGGTAAAGATATCCGTTGCTTGAAAGCCAGTCATATCCAACTCTAGGGTTCAGTGGTCATCTCTGCTTTACCATGGAGCTCCCTGGGCCAGTTGCAGTCTACCTCGAAGCAGCAGTGAGTCTTTAAGGTATGGTGGAAGAGGGCATATTTGGCCAGCTGGAATCTTGGCCTTTCACACACTGCAACATGTTGTTGCAGCTTACACATTACAACTTGAAGACAGGATTGATCTGTTTTGGTTATCCCCAGATATAGAAAACACTTAACATGCAATTCATGACCCTTGCTCTCCTCTTAGCATCTTATTTTTATTATTAAACAACCTCATGTTACTTAAAGGGCAGACAGTACTTTAGAACATATTAACTATTGCCCCAGAATGTGAAAGTGGGGACATTAAATGCTTTCATTCCAAAGCAACAATGCAAATCCTTTCCTTTTAAGAGCCAACTTTCTCTTCTTTCTCCAGAGGCAAGTAGAATGAGGTGAAACATCATTATTCATCTTTTCAAGGGCAAAGCCATGATTGACAGGGCTTAATGTGTATCTTGGTAGAATTGGATTTGATCCTCAGGGTTGGGCCAGAGGGTACTTTGTTAGATTTGTTAGATTTGCTCTCTCCCTATCCCCCCCACAACACAATCTTGCTCTTTCATTCCCTACAAACATAATTACCTCTTAGAGACTTGCATCAACTGCTAGCATCCTGAGACATCACCTGATCTTGATTTCAGTCACATCTAAATCTGTTTAAATTGTCGACATGATGATTTGTAGAGGGGGGATTAAGCAGAAGGGGGATTAGCACAGTTGTCTGTCTTCCTTGAAATAATATACCTGCTGACAGGACATTCCTCAATTTACATAACTTAGTTCACAAGTCAGGCACTATGGTTGTTATTAGGTTTTAGCTATCAGCGGTGCAACTCCTTGCTTATTCCACACCTTGACACTCCATCTCTTCCATTTCTGCCAGACTTGAGTATTATCTTCCCCATTTCCAGGCTTTTCTTTCTAGGTGGAAGATAGTGCTGCATATCTGTCTTGTGTGCTTTTAGATGTGTTAAAATTACTCCTGGATTCTTTATAAAAAAATCATTACAACATGCTATTGCTTTGAAACTAAGATTAATTTGTGAAACTGCTTTAGATGTTTTTAAAACAGCGCTTATGCTTCAAGCTGCAACTAAAATAGTTTTTCTTCTTTGAGACACCTCTTCTTACACTTTTGCACCCTGCTTCCACACTGTTTCTTTCCTTTGTTTCCTCAATTACTTCTAAAGGCTCGCAGCAATAGTCAAAGTCTTGGGTGACTCTCTTAGCTATTTTAATCAGAGAGGGCTAATACTGGGGGTATGCTGAATCCGTGAGGATGCCTCCCCCTGTTTTCCCAAGTATTATATCAGGTATTGTACCAAAATCTACAAGTTGCTAAAAGTAAGGGGGGAGGGGGGAACTCATCTCTTTTGCTCAAATGATCTCCAGGAATATTTCCCAATCAACCGCGCTTACATTTGACTTCATCTCCACATACCTCCGCACACCTCCACTCCCCCCGACAGATCAAAAACTTTGCAAGACAGGTTGCACCCTCAGAAATCCTCTCTTTTGTTTTAAAAATGCAGGAGATCTTCCCTCTCTCACATCTGGTCACCTGTACATTGCAACATACAATATTATGGTTTAAGGTGCTTGAGACTAACCCTCCCCCCAAGCATTCTTTTATACCTGTGATTTTAAAAAATCTGTGGTCTAACTAAGAGTTCTCAAAGAAAAAGATGCAATCATGTCATTTCCTCCTTGCAACTTTGCCTGTATAACATGTTAACATAAACCAGCTCAGCATGACTAGGTAATTTAATATTTTTGATTAGTAACACAAATAACTAGAACCAATATTTCCACCAACAGCCAATATTTCCACATAGCAAGGCATTCAATTTGATGTTTTGCGTGCATTTGGATTAAAAGGCAAAGTCATTCAACTAACTGCGTTTGTGGGGAAAGGGTTAACTTGGCTAATCTATTTTTATATATTCACATCATTTCTAGCTGCTGGGCACATCAACTGGATGAATAAATTTGCTGTGGTTGAGTTTCTCCCACCCCAAAGTCTTTTTTGGCTCATCAGTAAACCTTGTACAAAATTGCATAGTATACTGGTAGGATTTATATTGCTGCAAAAAGGAAAGATGATTACTGATTCTGAAAAGTCTATTTTCCTTTCCTTTTTTGCTGATTTGATTAGGAAAAAAAACAGTGTTACTGGGAAGAGCATGTTGGAATCCTTGCAGAAACTAGAGTCCACCACAAACCAAACACCCGGGAACTTCTCAGCCATTCATAGCCATTAACCAAATCATCATTACTCTTACCCTCTCTGTTTATTACCTATTCTTTAATGAACCTTTCCAATGCGTATCTAGAAATAGGCCTTCCATATCAACTAGGAAAATGTCAATTTCAGACTATAGGGGTTGGTGCTAATAAGGTTAATGAATAGCTAGAATTGAAAGCAACAGATGGCTTTAGTGGAGCGAGCTCCTTAATGGCATTTGTCATTAAGGTCAACTACAGTTTATCTTCATTTTTGCCTCATTTAAAATATTCCAAAGGAATAATAAAGTAAGTTATATTTTCCCTACAGGGAAATGAACTTTTATGCAGTGCTGTTTATTGAATACCAATGCGCTTGGCTATAAATAATGCCACATGATAATGCTCATAATAAACTCTGTCTCTTTGGGTATTATGATGATGATGATGATGATGCATGTGCTGAGGCAACAGTATCTCTTGCTTAGATTAGTATTATTTTAAAGTAACTCTTTCCATATTTGGAGCCTGTGTGCAGCAGAATGTTGTGTTCGTTATCTTGCTGCAGTGCTGATCAAGCTGAGTTTAATTCCTCACTTAAGCCCACAGAACGTGATTTATTTGCTAGAAAAGTAGTGGAACTCTGTGCAAATTAGATCTCTACGTCTTGATGCTGCACTGTTTGGGCTGCGTTACAACTGCATTTCATGTTAATGAGAAGCACACAGCTGCTTCTGGAAATGGCATCTCCTTGTCAAGTTCTCCTTCAATTCTCACAACAGACTCAAATCCCTCCCTTACTCTTCTGTCCTCTCTTTGCAGGCGCACCCCCCCAATAACGGACACAGACAACATTGAAAGTGGATAACAGCATAGGGCCACATTTATTGATTCAATGCCCTAGTCCGAATTATAAATTTGTATTGGTAAAACGACCAATCATAATTCCTAAGGCAAGCAGGCCGAAGTAACACTGGTAAGGTACCACCCCAAAATTGCCAACGGCAATTGGTTACAATGTATCAATTTGTATCAATTTGTTTGTTGACAACAAACAAATTGTTGACCGTAGTCAATAACTAACTTATGACCCCACCCTCTGACGCGTATCCGTGAAATCACAGGGGTGATGCATGCTGGTTAGCAATCGTCATCACCCCATCGCCTGGTTCGTCGTTGACCGGACAACGTTTAACTAATTTATTCCTGTCTAGTGTTGTCCAGTCAATTGCGAACCTGCCGGATACTTGTGGGTCATACTGTTTACCTTACCAGTGCTACCCGCCACACGGAGGGGCTTCAAAGAAGACCTGACGCCCCCCCCCAGACCGTCAGCTCGGTCAACAGGCCTGCTCGCCAATCACCCAACAGGAGGTCCATACCTCCTCGCGACAGATGGGCCCCATCCCCTGCGTACAAGTCGTAATTTTGTAGACTAATATCGGGGTGATGACTAACCCGTCCCCAAGCCCTGGTGGCAAGAAACCGCGCCACTGCCTTATTGACCGCGCGCCTAGCGCGGTCAAGGGCCAGGAGGTTAACGCCCCCTCTGTAAGAATGGCGCGGAACAATGTCCGACCAAACCAGGGTTGTGGCAGGCCAGACATAATGCAAGTAGGCGAGTTCCTCGCAAATCGCATGCTTGAGCGATAAGCCGGTGACCTGGCCCAAATCATTGCCCCCCAGGTGGATGATTAGAATGTCAGGCGGGTCAGCCCCCAGGCCAGAAAAAAGGAAAGGCCGCAGCTCCCGCCATAACATCCCAGGCTTACCATGCCATGCGAGACTGGCGTGGTCACCCAGTCCCAGTCGGGGTCCCACTCTGTCGCCGCAGCGTAACGCGCTGCCCTGTGCACATAGCTGTGGCCCACCAGCCATACTGTCACCGGTGTGATACGACACCCAGGGTCTGTAAGAAAATTGAGAAAAAAGGCGGCAAGGTGACTGGATTGGTACTCATGGCGGGAGTGGGCGCACATAAAACTGAAAACATTGCGAGCCCCACCTCCCCATGCTGCGTATGTCAGCCCCAGAGTACCCAAAAGCAGCTGCTGTAGAGGCTGCACCAATACGGAACGAATGTGTGCCATAACGGGCACCTGGTAGGCCCACCCTGGTGAGGGCTCTGGCTGTCACCTTCCAAAACTGAAATTTAGTAAGGGGAGACCCATCTTGGTGACAGAAAAACGGGCCGTGGTGCATGCCACGCAGTGCCAGGAATTCCTGTAGGGCACCAACCGGACAGATGTCTGCCAAAGAACACCGTAGCAGTCTACTCCACTGCCTACGCCATGCTGATCTGTTTTAGAGGAGCGTATCCTCAACTGGGCCCATTCTTTGGCAACATAGACATCTTCGAGTTCCAGTGCCCTACCACTTGCATCCGCCTTAGACAGCATCACGAGTTCGCTGACGCGGAGCGCTCCAAAAAATGCCACCGTTGTGGCTGCATGAAAAAGGGCTGCCTCATAATGATCAAAACAGAGGCCTGGCCAGCCCCGGGCCAACTGGGTAAGAACCCCTGGGGAAATAGGGTGCCGGTCGTCCGGGGAACGCCCGCGCTCGCGCACCCACCCCTCCAAAACATGTCTCACACGGAAGTCAGAGGTGGTATCCACGTGACCCCCCACTTTGGCCATAAAAGCCAACGCCGAAAGCTTGGATGCTATGGTGCGAGATGCGAGGCCCTGTGCATGCAGGTGAACCATGAACCGCAGAACATGGTCCACCGGAATTGGCCAGGTCTCTGGCAAGTGAAATTGAGTAGCAAATGCCCTATATGAATTGAATGCTTGTTGATACGCCTTACGCGTGCGTGGCGCTAGTGACAGGCCAATCGCCCGGTTCACCTCTCCTTGCCAATAGTCCACATCTCGTCCGGGAGTGGCGAGGGAAATTCCTCCGCATCCGGGGCCAAGGCGCGGAACCGGGAGATCTGCAGGCGGGACAAAGCGTCAGCAATATCATTATTAATCCCTGGGACATGCCTGGCCCTGAACAAGATGTTGAGGCGCAGGCAGCGCAGCACAAAATGGCGCACTAGATCCATAACCCTGGGCGATTTGGAAGTCTGTGCATTGACAATGTGTACAACGGCAGCATTGTCACACCAGAAATGCACCACCGAATTTGCCCACTGTTCGCCCCATAGCATCAAAGCCCCCAGAATGGGAAAAAATTCCAGGTATGTGAGATCCCGCAGGCGACCTGTGCCTGCCCATGCCGGTGGCCACCCACCATAGGCCCACTTCCCATTGAAGTACATCCCATAACCCAGGGATCCTGAGGCATCAGACTGGATCTGGAAATTGGGGGATGCCAGGAGGTCAGACCTCCAAAATGAGACCCCATTAAACTCCCTCAGGAATTGCAACCAGACGAACATGTCTGCCCTGATACCCCGGGTAAGCCTGACTCTGTGGTGGGGCCTGGATAACCCTGCCATGGCATCACATAAGCGCCGGGCAAAAGCCCTGCCCGGAGCGACCACCCTGCAGGCAAAATTAAGGTGCCCATGGAGCACCTGCAGTTCCCTCAGGGATGCCTTACGCTTGGCCAGCAATTCCGAGATAAGGGTCACTATCCTGGACACCTTATCACCCGGCAACCTAGAAGCCTGCACTACTGTGTCAATCTCAACTCCCAGGAATACTAGCTTGGTCGATGGGCCCTCGGTCTTTTCGGGCGCTAAAGGGACACCAAGTTCCTGCATTAGCGTCTGAAATGTGTTAAGGAGACGTGCACACGTGTCCCAGCCCCGTTCACCCCCGAATAAAAAGTCATCCAGGTAATGGGCTACAGACCGGGACCCTGACCTGCGGACGAAGGCCCACTCTAGGAAGGTACTAAAACGCTCGAAAGCCGAGCATGATATGGAGCAGCCAAAAGGCATGGCCTTATCGAAATAATATTCCCCCTTAAATTTAAAACCCAGCAATTCAAAGTCGCCCGGGTGCACCGGCAAGAGGCGAAAAGCCGACTTAATATCACACTTGGCCAGCAGGGCACCCGGGCCACACGCGCGCACCATGCGCAGCGCCTGGTCAAACGATGTATACCGGACTGAACAAAGGTCATCAGGGATAGCATCGTTGACCGATCGGCCGGCTGGGTAGGACAAATGATGAATAAGACGAAACTCACCTGGGGACTTTTTGGGCACCAAACCCAGTGGTGAAACCTTAAGATTGGGAAACGGGGGTGCGGGGAAAGGTCCAGCGACCCTGCCCGCGTCTAACTCCTTTTTAATGCTGGCCGCAGCCACCTCCTCCCTTCCTCTGAGGGATAAAAGGTTGGGAGCATCCTGAGGGGACCTATCACCCATAAAAGGGATACGAAATCCCTGCTTAAAACCTTGAAGTAGATACTCCCCGTCCTCCCCCTTTGGGTACGATGCGAGCCAGCGCTCCAGCATGTCCACCTTAATTGGGGAGGGGGCCTTTTGGAGGACTAGCTCCATCCGCGGCAGCTTTGCCAGCCCACTGTCCACCCCTCCCTCTGCCTCGTGCCCCCCCAGGCCTGGGACAAGCAGAGGCTGCGTGGGGGCCAGAACATGTGGGACACTCATGCTTATACCTGCAATTCTTCCGATTGCAGGAACCATTTGACGAGAAAGTCCAGCACAGCAGGCGGGCTGGAACCCCCTGCCCCGCCGGTTGGCGGGTAACCTGCGCTGGAGCCGCTCGCTGGACCGCATGTCCACAATGGTATCTATCCCCCGGGGCAGGGCGTGTGGGTGTCATGTACAAGAGCCACAGTCTCTGGCACGGCTCATCCCATCTCATCTCGGGGTGGAGAGGAATCCTCATACGGAATTCCTCATCATATGCTAGCCATGAGGGGCCCGGGAAATCAACCATTGCCCTATATATGTTGTCCAAATATTGGACCATGGGGATAGCTAAATCCGGCCGCGCCCTCAAATATACCGCCATGTATATTAAACAAGCGGGAAGCCAGTTGGCCCAGGTACGCGGCGGCTTACGGCGGCGTGCCTGCTCCTTATCCTTCTCATCCTGACCCTCCCTTTCCTCCTTGGTGGGCTCTCTGTTCAGGAGTGAGAAGATATCTACGTACTCCCCTCGCCATATCTTTTCTCTAGTAGCCTGTGCCAAGTGATCACCCAATGGCAAGGAATACCCTGCCGTCGGCAAAGCCGAAAAGGGGACAGCCGGCCTAGTAAAAGGGGCCTGAGCTAACCCAGCCACCCCCAGAACATTCCCCGCAGTGTAAGGACCAATGCCCACCCCATTGCCCAAGGTGGCAGTTGTTGTCGCCGGGTGGGCCGTAGACAGCGTGGCCCCCGCACCACCCGCGCGAGGCCAAGGCCATTGAAAGGCCCCCCCCTATATTGGGAATGTGTGTGGATGTACTTGCTTGCACCGTATACTCACATGCTGCACCCCCGCGGGCCGCCCCCACCGGGGGTTCCGGCCCACTGGGGGCGTCGGAGCTCACGACCGACCTAGAGCTCATCACCGGGGCTTGACCCGCACCAGGTTGCTGGCTGGGGAGCTGCGAGGCAGTGGCCGAAGCCGCGCCACCCGCCTGCAGCAGCTCGACCCTCCCCGCCGGCTGTTGTCCTGCTGCCGACAGCACCTCAAAAGGAACCCCGAAGGGGGCGCCCGCCTGACTGGCCCGGGCCAAAGACGCCTCCAGGGCCGCAATGCGGGCCAGTAAGGTGTCCACGTTGACCATGGGCAAAGGGCCGGCCGGCCCGCCTGATCCAGGCACGGGTACAGGTCCCTGCACCCCGGGGCCCGTATATGGCCATTGGCCAGCACCGAAGCCCGGCAGAGCTGGTGGAGAAACCTGCCAAGGCAGGGGGCCGCCCCACCCCCCAAGGCTAGAGGGCCCGGGGAGAGGCTGCGGCCCAAAAGGAATAGGCCCGACGGAGTGGGCAGGAGGAGGAGCGGTGTCCATCGCTCGTGGGCCGCGGGCCGGAGCGCCATCCGCGCCCACACTCTGCTCGCCCACAGCGGGCCAAGGGGCAATAGACCCCATTCCGCCGGCCCCGGTCGGGGCTGGCAAAGGTGGCTGCTGAGGAGGCGGCACCACGGTCCTCCGACCTGGGTTGCGCCTCCTAACAGCGCGAGCTGAATTCGAAGCTGCCTTCTTCTTCGAAGGCATCTCCACCGAAGCAAAAAAGGGAAGCCGGCAAGGCAGAATCGCTACCAAAAGGCTTCCCGGTAAGCTAACGAGCGACGGAGACACAGGGGAAAAAACTTCTCCGCTCCGTCGCTGAGGTAAAATGGCAGCTCGGCTGCCTCGTGGCCAGCCCTTTTATAAGGGAGCTGGCCACGCCCTTAACTACCCGGATTCTCTGTCCTGTGGGGGGGGGGGGGGCCCGCAAAGGGCGTGGCGGCCATTTTGGCGCCGCGCTTGCATTGTCTTTGGCCAGAAGGCAAACATCGTTCTCTGTAGAATTGGCAAGCATCATTCTCTGTTGGCAATTGAATGAACTGCTGAGGGGGAAGTGGTACTTGCTACTTTCATTTGACTGCTTTAAAACTGGTTTCAATCAGTAAGCATTTTGATATGATAATATATTTGTACTTTAGTACTACAGCGGATTACAGTTTTAACCATTTTGTAAGCTGCCTTTGTCATGATATTCACAAGGGCCGAGTCCTTTTAGAAGGGGGTCAATTCATATCTCTAATGTTTTGGCCAAACTCTGCTTAAAAAATTTGCTTGAAATTTCTGCTCTGCAGCACAGGGCCAGCATTCCCAGAAAGCAGGCCTTTGTTTGCCTATTTCTGCTCAGATAAATCCTACCCTGTCTGAGACAGGGAGGAATGCTCTAGCTCTGTCAGCTAGTGTTCTTATCTGATAAGTTTTGCAGAAGCCTGCCAAGAAAGGCATGTGTTCACTTACATGTTAAGCTGAAATCATGTTTTGTCTCTTATCAACATGTCCAGTAGAGAACATGTTTGCTTCTCACAGTACACTTTGTACATGCTAGTGTTTCTCACACTAGTAAGCAAGATTTATTTCTAGTCTAGTCAGCAAGATTTCTTTCCCATAGGATGGGGGCCATATTATTGGAGGTGCATGGTTAACTGTCAATCACATCGTTGAGACACATTTTAGTTACCATGGTTACCCAGGATAACCCTATAAGGAGTCACCTCTAAGGAGAGGAAAAAAAGAGGAGGAGAGAGAAAGAATCTTTAAGGGGGTGAAACCTTGTCACTCTTGTCCTCAAGATGCCCATCTAGAAGGGGACCTATGAGGGGTTCAGAAGCCCCATTCTCTAATTAATTAGATTGATTATATATGTTTTTATTTTATTAGAAATATGTTTTAAGTGTAGATGTAGAAGTAGGTAAAGGTAAAGGTTTCCCTTGCTTGAAAGCCAGTCGTATCCGACTCTAGGGTTCAGTGCTCATCTCTGTTTCAAAGACGAAGAGCCAGCGCTGTCTGCTTCTGCAGACGTTTCCATGGTCATGTGGCAGGCACGACTAGACAACGGAGTGCACATAACGCTGTTACCTTCCCACCAAAGTAGTCCCTATTTATCTACTTGCAATGTCTTGCTTTTGAACTGCTAGGTTGGCAGGAGCTGGGACAGAGACGGGAGCTCATTCTGCCCTGCAGTACTCGGGAATCGAACTGCTGACCTTCCGCCTCCCAGTCAGCACCTTAGGCACCACAGCAGAAGTAGGTTAATAAAAAAATATTAAAAAGGCATTTTCTCTGTCTGCCTATCTGTGCTGCTTATCTGGAGTCAGGAGAATATAGCCAGAAGAAGGCTTGGCAGTAATCCCAGAAATACAGTTGATCTCATAGAGAGAAAGGGAGCTGGCTTGGCTCGGCTTTGGTGAGATCCTGAGCGATGGAGTGGGGGGGGGGGCAGGTCTGAAACCATGAAAGGGGATTCTCAAACTGAGGCCCCAATCTCCACCAATGTCCCCCCTCCCTCTATCACGACATGGCTGGCAGTGTTGGGATACGTTCCCATAATCCACGTGAAGGAGGGAGTTCAGGTTCAGGTCCCATCATCCTGAGTCCAGATGTCAATGAGAAGCAGCAGAGCTTCATTCCAGATGTAAGTGCCAAGAAGGGAAGGAGACGGGAGGCTCTGTGAGAGTGTGTGACTGCATGCCAGTCAGAGGAGGTGAGGGAAGGCCGTTCATCCCGGAAGCTCCAGACAGCAACATCCAGCTGTGCCGTCTGCCCTGAGGCATTTCCAGAGCATTGGCAGCTCTTCAGCAGAAGGAGTAGCTCCGTCCATGTGTGTGTGTGCCTGCGCAGATCGTCCATCGCAGATACAGGCAGCTTTGCCAGAGCAGAGGGAGTGTTGCCAAGAGAGGAGAAGGCATGGTGAACCAGCGCAGCATCCTCCGTGGATCCCACCTCGGTGTAAGTTGGCTGAAAAAGACTGCCTTTAAATTTCAGCCAGCTCCCAGCTCATCAGCAGCCCGGAAGCAAGGTGGAGAAACACCAGCGTCTGCGTCGCCCCAGAAATTTTAGGGGAGCAGCAGCAGGGGTGTGTGCTTCCACAGACTGTGTTCTTATCTCCAACCAGCTGTTTGCTTCCAGAGACTGAGAAATAAAGTGGGGGCCACAGCTTTTGCAGCACCAACACAGCTTGCCGGTGTGAAGACAAGTAAATGAGCAGGGTGTGTATGTAAGCCTGTCCACACAGAGTGCTCATTCACTGAGAATGAATCTTTGTTTTGCATGAGCAAACTTTGGGAGTGGTTTCTAATACAGTAGATTGAAATCCTGAGGTTTGTTCCTGTTTATTCTTATGCCAAGAGAGGAGATGGAGGTGCTGTCAGTATCTGGATGAAGTATAACTGTATGTTTGCTTGTTTAAAATTTGATACCAAAAGAGAGGAGCCATTTGAAATAGTTTATTTCTACAGAAGAAAGACAAGTAGGCACAATTTTAGTTCTTGGGGACAGAGGAAGGGTGGAGTTTTGGAACTAGCTAAACCTACATGTGATTTGTTTAAGGGAACAGAAAGGAAGGAGCAAAGAGTCTCACTCATTCTGTTGGGTCATCAGTGTTAAAACAGAGGCCTTAGTGGGAAATGGAAGGGGAAGAAGGTCAGAACCA
Source organism: Bradypodion ventrale (assembly GCA_035047345.1). Taxonomy (NCBI): domain Eukaryota; kingdom Metazoa; phylum Chordata; class Lepidosauria; order Squamata; family Chamaeleonidae; genus Bradypodion; species Bradypodion ventrale. The sequence goes on from JAWDJE010000005.1 coordinate 143,232,468, forward strand.
TGTGTTGGGTCAGCGTCAAGGGCCTAAGTAGGGGAAAGCCTGATGGGACTCATTCCATGTGCAAGGGTCAGCAGAGTTCCAAAAGATGGGAGATGGGGCAGCTTCACCCAGGGGTGTGAGAGGGCGCCACACATTTTTTGGAACCACAAGGATGGGGACCTTATCCACATTGGGTGGGAATGTGAGGATGTCTGATCAAGGAGGGGGAGTCAGGCCCAAGCAGAAGAAGTGCCGACTTAGGCAGCTGAAGGGGTCTCTTTCCACTGGTGGGTCAAGAAGGGCAGCATGTAAACAAAACAAAACAGTCCTGTTACTGAACAAAGCCTAATTCAATTGACATAAATTTCCCTGGGGTATTGTGTAACAAGATGTTCATGCAGGCATTTCCTGTTACTTGCTGGGTTGTGTGACTCAGAGACCAACAGCAAATGTGTCCTTCACACAGACATGTTGGGATGACAGATTCAAAAAAGGGCCTCCTGAAAGATTTTAAAACCTAGTCAATTCTTTAGGTCTCCTGGTCTCAAGTCATAAAGGGCTTTGTAGATCATAACTAGGAATGTATTTTGGGTTCCAGAAATTCTTCTGAATCTGATGAAAAATGCTGGGATATGTCAATTTCTGGACAAATCTAGAAAGAAGGAAGCAGAGTAGTACTAGAATCAAATTGGGACTCTCTAACGACAGAGTTCTCAACCTTTTAAAGCTGGTGGCCGAGTCACGCTCCCTCAGACAGCTTCAGGGACAGTCCTTCCTCCACCACATGGCACTTCCGGGTGTGGTGGAGGTGGTGGGGGGCCACATGAAATGGCACTGGAGCTGCATCTGGCCTGTGGGCCACAGATTGAGAATTCCTGCTCCATAGGGTTGAATATTGCTTCAGCTAAATTAAACTAAAAAACAACAACCCCGGAACACTAAAAATAAAACAAAACAAACACATTTGGTGCCAATGTGTCTGACATGGAAACAAAAGGAGGTACTTTAGCAATAGCAATTACACATATATATTGTCCCATAGCAGCACTTAGTGTACAGTTTACAACTGTGATAAGGATGTTCTTCGAGACTCCAATTTGGGAGAAACATGGTAATGCCAACCACAGATTAAATTCCAAGTTACTATATGATCAGTATGTGATTAAGAATATTGCATGTGGAATTTTATTGTAGTACAGTTATACCTTAAGACAGGGGTTCTCAACCTGTGGGCCAGACCACGCCTCCTCAGACAGTTGAGCAGGCTGGACTGGACTGATGGTTTCCCCCTCCATAAACAATGCCATAAACATGTCTGTGACTGTCGTAAATGCAGTTACAACAACCACGGGTGCATTTACAGCTGTCATAAATGCTTTTACGACAGACTTGGATGAATTTATGGCTGTCATAAATGCATCCGCTTCTGTTTCCAGTGGTGGCGGCACTGATGACATTTATTTATTTATTTATTTAATTTCCCCCTTTATTGGGGTATTTATATCCCGCCCTTCTGGCGCAGGCGCCACCCAGAGTGGCTAACAACATAAAAGGAGAAAGCTCTTTAAAACCAAAAGAAAGCAATCTCCACACAACACAATACAAAAGATAAAAGATACAATAAAATACCTACACAATCTTTAAAAACCTAGAACCCTCTTTTTTCATGGGCCACATTAAATGTTGCCATAGGCCAGGGCTGACATGGGGGCCATAGGTTGAGAACCCCTGCCTTAAGACTATTTTTGAAAAAGCTTTTGACTATAAGAATCCCATAGCATGACATAAACAAGTATCTATTGATTAATGTTTCTTATTGGAGAAAAATAGATTTGTGCTTTCCTTAGTTTCTTCTTAGTTTTTGGCATTAAGGAACATTATCCACTCTGAGCTTCTGGGAGTTGCAGTCAGAAAAAGCGAATTTTCAAAAGGCAGATGCTACTGAATGAATAAAATGCTTCTCAATCACATGAGATTGCCAGATTATCATTTAGCATTTTCCAGCTGATTGGTTGATTGCTGTTGCTTTTGTTCCTGCAGAAAACATTCAATTGTGATGATTACCGGCCTTCTGGCAGACTGATCTCCCATCACCTTCCTGACCACACCACACTCATTCCCCATTAAATTCCCCTGTACTCCACTTGGCTCACAGGCTTGAGTAGGTTAGCAGGGTTTATTTGTGGTAGCTTTGGCCTTTGGCTCGTGGTTCAGCACAGCTCCTTATTCCCAAATCAGTAGACACAAAGGATCTATACTTTATAGCTTTAATTAGTAACACTGGCTTTCTTTAGGCTTGAGACCTGTAGATGTTACAACCATTGTGGAATGAGGCTCTTCCCTGGCGTCCATGCAGTACACTCTTTTATTTCCATCCAATTCTTCCACATCAGACTCCTCATGTGTGGGAATTCAGCCAATTACAGATAGCTTACTCTAAGATATACATTCCATTCTTGAACTGTTATGTCTATGATAGCAAAGAGGAAAACGAAAGATAAAAGCTGGAGTTTTTCCCCTGACATCAATATCCTTCTATTCCAAGGGTGGCCAACCTTCCAGTAACATGAGCCAGACCATGCCCCCGCAGACAGATGTGTGGACTGGAGAAGTGGTTCCTCCTGCTGCTTCCACCTCTTCAGGTGGTGGCAGTAGCAGCAGTGGGTGCATTCACAGCGTGTTTTCACCCATTTTTGCCACTTGCGCTGCTTCCTGTGGTGGAGGCAGGAGCGTGGGTGCCGTATTTTCAGCATGTTTTCGGTGCTTCCACTGCTTCTGGTGGTGCCACCAGGATTCTCACTATGGGCTGGATTAATTGGCACCACAGGCCAGATTTAGTTCACAGGCTGTTCTATTCAGATTATTTATTTTTCCAGAAACTGAGGGCAATTTACCAGAAAGTCAGAAATAAACTCAAACAATTTGCAAATTATTTCCCTATTAATAATATATTTCAGCACCATTTGCCAAAACAAACAGTTTGCTGTGGTTATTATTACATCTTAGTCTACATCTCACTAGACAATTCTGGAGTTTTAGGGGGTGGCTAAACTACTGAAATAAATTGGAAACTTGGAAAATTGAAAAGAGAAAATAATAATGTTTCTCCCCAAAATATGGGCTGCATTCTTTAGAATGGTTCATTATTTATTTACTTTATTTACTTATTTATTTTTCATTAACTTGGTTCTGTGTTAATTGGATTTTTCTACATAGAAAATGATTTCCAGTTTAGTTTTGTCTCTTCTCTCAGAGTCTCCTTTATGAGGTAAAAGTACAGTTGAAAGGTCACTAGTTTCTCCCAACAGTATGAAATGTATTAAATAGAATGAGAACAGGGATCATGCAAACATTTGGGAATGTACTTTTTTAACATTCTGGGTCCATCCCAGCAATAAATTAAAGTCACTATAAGGCTTTTTAGTGTGAGTTCATTTACCTTTTTGTTGACTTCTACAGTAAATATTACAAGAACTATGGGATATAATGACATTTGAATTTCCACAACAATTTAATATTAACGAAGCCTGGTAGATGGCAGTGTTGGATTGTCAATGAAAGGAAATGAAAATGCTTGTTTTAACGAAATGTCAATGTCTTACTTTTGCTGAAATTTAAAATGTCTTTACTGTCCATTGTTTTCTGTCAGGACTTAATTTAGCAAATTGATAAAGATATCAAAGGAAACAGAAACATTTTCTTTTTAATAAATACATGCCCACAAAAAGAGTAGAAAAATCAGTCTGGAAGACAGTAGGACTTTTACAGTATGACCTTTAGGCTACATAGAAGTGAAAGGACTTAGCAGTGCTGAAGGACGGTTGGGAGATGAAGCAAAAGAACACAGTACACTGTTCTTCAATGTGGAAGTTGTTGAGCCATGGATTTTAGGAAGGCCATCTGAGAAGCTGTTAAATAAAGGGGACCACAGATGTCAGCTGATGAATTACACTTTTAAAACAAAAATATCATTAGGCCTAGACAGTGTCCATTCTAAAGAGCTCAAAGTGAGATTGTTTAAAAAAATATTTTAATGTTTAATGCTGGGAGAAACAGCAACAATTTGAGATACGCAGATGATACCACCCTAATGGCAGAAATGAGACCTAAAGAAGCTCCTGATTAGGGTGAAAGAAGAGAGTGCAAAAGCTGGCTTGAGACTCAATATCAAGAAAACCAAGATAATGGCAACAGGGCCTATCAGTCCTTGGAAAATAGATAGGGAAGAAGTAGAAGCAGTAACAGACTTTACTTTCTTAGGATCAGTGATCACTGCAGATGGTGATGGCAGCCATAAAATAAAACTGTTGATTTAAAATTAGAAAGTGAAACTATTAGAAATATTAATTGGAAGTATGATGAGAAGCTTTTTAAAGATCAAAAAAAATAAGGATATGGTAATAAAAAATTGGGAGGAACACTGGAGTTAAACGATATGAATGATGTTTCAGATGAAGTGCTATAGGACTCGATGAAGGCAATGTTAAGGAGGGATTGTATTGTTATCTCGAAATAAAAACAGACAATTGAGAGGAAAACAAAAGAAATTAGAGGATGAAATTAAGCAGCTCCAGGTGAAACATACTGAAACAAAAAACAAAAGTACATTGGAAAGATTACAAAGACTGAAAATAGAGTCAATAGGTAAGGACATTGAAAAGGTCAAAAGGAATTTAATATACCTAAAAAGGGAATATTTCTAATTCAGCAATAAGAACTCGAGGATGCTGGCAAGAGCTGCAAAGAAGGGAGATAGGTACTTTGATAGATAAATCTGGGAAAAGATGTAACAAAATTAAGGATAAAATCAAGATAGCAAAAGAGTTTTATCAAGAGCCTATATGCTGACAAAAAATAGAAAAAAAACCCTAGAACAATATATTAATAATTGGGCTAATGTAAAATAGATTCGGAACACAAAAAGAATATGGAAGAAAAAATAAAAGAAAAAGAAATTTCTGACGTCATTGAAAAATTAAAAATTGGTAGGGCCCCTGGAGAGAATGGGCTGCCAGGGGAATTTTATAAATAATTTAAAGAGGTAGTGGTGCCTAGACTAATAAGAGTATTCAATCATGTAATGGAAGGAGGAAAGATACCACCCTCATAGTATAGATCTATTATAGCCTTGATTCCCAAAACAGGATTTTTTTTTTAGAAAGGATAGAATTGTATAAACCGATAGCACATAAATCAAGACGCGAAAGTATTTACAGCAGTTTTAATGAAAAGGCTGAATAGGTTTATGAATAACTTTATTAAAGATGATCAAGTGGGATTCATGAAAGGTAGGAATATGTCAGATCTAACGAGAAGGGTAGTGGATCTAATTACTAGTGTACAGCAAAACAAACAAAAAGTGGGGTTATAATCTTGACATATTTAAAGCTTTTGATTCTCTCCAATGGATTTCAATAAAAAAAGATAATTGATAGCTATGGATTAGATACAAAGTTTAAAAGAGTGATTGACCAACTATATTCAAAGGGCACAGCCAAAGTGAAAATAAATGATACGACCACAGACAATATTCAGTTAGGCGCAGGAACCAGACAAGGGACCCCTTATCACCTATCATGGTGATGGAATTGCTTGCCAACGCAATAAGAGAAAATAAAGAATTAGACGGGGTGGAGGGAGTTAAAATTAATCCTTACGCAGATGACACATTAATCATTATTAAAAATTCACAAAAATCCCTGGCCATACCTTAAATAATTTCAAGACGCAACTGATTTAAGAGTAAATTGGGAGAAGTCCGAAGCAATGTTCTTTAACGAAAAAGAATTGGAAAGAATTAAGGATAAGTACAAAAAAATAGTATAAAGTATTTGGGGATAAACATCACAAATAGGTATGAAGATTTAAAGAAACTGAACTATGATAAAATAGAAGTGGAATTGAAAGAAAAGATACGGCAATACAGAAAATTAAACTTGTCATGGTTCTGTAAGATGAAGCTGTTGCCCAGGTTAAATTTTCAGTTTGACAACCTGCAAATTCAAGGACAGTGTGGGAACAAGACTTAGGTATAAAAATTGATAGAACCAAGTGGGTAAAACATGTGGAAGAAAAGAATAATGAGAACATTATCCATTTGGGTGAAAGAGCACAATTACAAACTCCTGTAAAGTTGGTATCTGACTCCGGTCCGCTTACTTCAAATGGATAGTATAATATCGCAATTTTGTTGGAGATGTAAAAATGTCCTGGGTTCTTATTCACATATGTGGTGGCAATGTGGAATTACAAGACAATTTTGGACAAGAGTTGAAAATGAAATTAGATTTTTTTTTGATATGGACATTAAGTTGAATGCACGTTTGGTATTGTTAATAGCTGTTGATGATGTTGAAATAGAGAAGTATAAAAAAGAGTTGTTAGCCATCATGCTAACAACGGCAAGACAATGCATTTCCCAAAAATGGAAAGAAGAAAAAATGCCAATAATTGAAGAGTGGTATTAAGAAATGTGGACAATTGCACTTAACGATAAACTTACCTCGGAATTTCATTTTAAAAAGGGAATGATTAAAGAAAACAAATTTTTATGAAATTTGGAAATATTTTTTGGAATATACATTAAGTAAAGGTCAGGGAGAGCCAGATCAACTTAGATTTTGGAAATAAAGAATTCACTTAGTCTCTAGGGCATTGTAAATATCACCGGTTGTTATATTGTGAGTTATTTTTTCTCTCAAAACTATTATCATTTTTATTAGTCATGTATGTCAGAATTATTGATTCATTTCATGTCTGCTTGTGTTTAATGTAATTGTAATGTCTGTTTATGTGATCAAAATTTGTAATAAAAATTATTATTAAAAAAATGACAGAGCTGTTGACTTAGCGTCTGTTCTGGGTAAATTTGTAGAAAGCATTATTAATTTGACAAACATAGAAACCAGAATTCTGTTAGGAGAATGCTGCAAATAGAATGGTAGTTGTTTAGAAGGTTCCCCTGCTTTAGCAGAAGGTCTCTTCCATGAATAGAATCACAATCAGTGTGTTAACATTTGTGTGAAATACTCTGGAAAGATGGAGGAAATTATTTTTGCCAACAGAAAAAGATATACTGTGGAAGGATCAGCAGGACATTTTTAACCATGTCTTTTTGTCATAGCACCATTTTCCCAAACCCTTCCAAATTACAGTAAAACCTTGCATAAAGAGCACCTCACAGATTAATTCACCTAAAGAACAGAATTTTCTCTGAATGTTCGCCCTCGCTTAACAACTAAAAACAACCAAAAACTTACTTAACAACTAAATCGGTGTTCACAACCCCCCTGCCAGAACTCACAATCAGTCACTTACAATGGCAGCTGCAGCACTTTTTCCAAGTGTTTTGCTTAAAGAGCAACTCGCTTAAAGAGCAATCCCGTGGAATGCATTATGCTCTTTAAGCGAGGTACCACTGTAATTTGCTTTGCTTTGCTTTTTGATTGGTTGCTGGGAAATAGAGACATAATTTGCAGGTCTAATTGTTCAGGCATGCTCCCAGGAAAATCAACATATTATCAGATCATCAGTATGAACCTCCTGTGCCATTTGACTCATATACCCGAGCTTCTAAACATGACTTCCACAGTCATTCACTAAAGACTTTTGAACAAAATGTAATAGTCATAGAGAGTTAAAACAGTGTAGAAAGCCTGTGTTTATATTTTTGGAATTAAGAGTGCTCAAGCATTTTTGTCCACTGTTTGAAGCAATTATTCGCTGGTTTGTTGAGATATGCAGACCTTCTGATGACAGTCAAAAACAGAGCTTCTTAAATGCAAGATATGACAAACAGATGCCTTTCTCCACTTAGGTGAGCAGTTCTGCTGAAAGAGCACAGCAATATAATCATTGCCGCAAACCTGTAAGACATGGGTTCTCAACCTACTACAGCCCACAGGTCAGATTCGGTCCATGGGGCCAAATCATCTGGCCCCTGGCCTTGCTCCAGTTGTGGATTCGGACACATTTTATGGCAGCATTTATGATGGGGGAAACCACCAGTTCAGCCCCCTCAAATGTTTGAGAGATCATGACCCAGCCCCTGACGTAAAAAGGTTGAGAACCCCTGCTGTAAGATCTTCAGCATTTCTGAAGAATAGCTAACTTTCTAGGCTTTTCTTGCTGTTGTTGTTATATGTTGTCAAGTTATCTCCAACCTATTCGCAACTCTATGAATGAGAGATCTCCAAAATGTACTGTCTTCAACAACCCTGTTTAACTCAAGCCTGTGGGTTCCCTAAGGGGAGGGTGGTCAACCTTGGTGCTACCTGCTGTTCTTGGACTTAAATTACCAGAAGCCCTGATCAGCAGGTTGGGCATCCCTGCCTTAGGGAATCAACCTGTCACAGGCTTGGTCTTCCTCTTTTCCTATTGCCGTCTAGCTTTCCAAGCACGATTGTCTTTTCCAGAGACTCTTGTCTTCTCATGATGTGCCCAAAATAGGTCAGTCTCAGTTTTATCATTTTTGCCTCCAGAGTAAATTCTAGCTTGATTTGCTCCAGGACCTACTTGTTCATCTTTCTGATAGTCTGGGGTACTCACAAAGCTCTCCTCTATTTTGTGGGTTGCCCGAGTGAATAATTGGCCAAACCTTTCCCAAGGGGTTCACCCGGCCTTCAACAGATCTGGGGACCAATCGGACTTTGCTGGAAAGGCAATTGGAGTACGGGCTTAGTTAGCTAGTTTGGGGGATAAATCATAAAGCCTTGGCTGATGGCTATGATAGAAACAGGGCAAGAACCAAAGATGATGACTCTAAAGGAAATACACAGTCCTCCGCTTCTGGCTGCAGATTAAGTTGGGCAAACAAGCCGCGCCAGACAGCAGAACAATTAGGTACCAGGAGTCAATACACATAGACTCTGAGATTAGGGCAGGAACAATAGGTTTCGCCAGCCCAAGGTAATTAGGTGTGAGTTGTCCATTAACCCCAGGGTAACTTCCAAGAGGTGGCATTGTAGCTAGACCACTGGAAAATGCCACGTATACAAGCCTTCTGTATTAGGGGTCAGGCACATCCTAGGTTCGCATCACACCAAGGCAGAGTAATAAATACGTGCCACCCAACCCAGATCGGGGCGGGACTTCACTGCACGATTGTCTTGCCTGTCTTCCTTGTGGCCAGCCACTCCAACACCTGGGAGCCATTGCAAAATCTGGTGACCACGAAGTGATTCTTCTCTGAAACCACAATGTGATTCTGATAGGGACTCTACCCAACGCGATCCTGAGGCTAGGCCAGCGCGGTCCCTAGCGGAAGCCGCGACGATCCTGAAGCAAGGAAGCCAACACGACTGTAAGCCCGACAGACCCTACGTATCAGAACGAATGCGTTCCAAAGCCAGGGGAGAGCCGTGATCCTGAACAGCAGAGGCAGAGCAGCAGAAGCCCGCAACAGAGAGGCATAGATCCCGATCCACTGACCAGACCCGAGGGACATCGTCCTGTGCATCACCCACCCCGCCGTACTACCTAGACTTCATCCTGTAGAAGCGCATCTGGGGAACCCCTGACCAGGTAGTAATGGGGGCTCACTTGGGGGGGGGGGGACAAAACTCGACCATCAGGCAGCGGGCTTAGGTGGAAGAGCTCGAAGCCCTGGCCAGGCAGTTTCAGATAAGGGTGAGGAGGAACCGCCTGAAGGACCTGGTGGTGCATCTGGGGGAACACTGTCTGTTCTACCCAGAAGCAGGCATGATGGATCCAGAGGTTTGGGACAGAGTAGGGAAATGCCTTAAGGAATAACCCCGAGCGCCCACCAAAATCATAGGGACTTGGAGCAAGTGTAGGCAGATAATTGCAGCAGTCAGTCCAGCCGTGGTAGAGACCGAGAAACCCCAACGTACATAGAGCCATCAGCCCCAGTGCGTCTCTACCCAACTATCCAATTCAGCCAGGGGGGCTTAGGGGATTCCCCTTCCATGGCAGCTGCAGAAGCTGCGGGAGTGGGCAGAAGTCTAGGGAGCGCAGGCGCTTCCCAGGTCATTAAGAGTCTCTTCCAGCTAATGGTAGAAGAGGAGTTGCGCAAGGGGGAATTGCTAGCCTCAGAACTGGCTGAGCTTCAGATGCTATGTCCTGTCCGCTTAGAGATGGACACCCTCACAGGCAATCAGGTGGCAGTATACACGCCTATTCCATACAAGCTGCTTGCAGAAATCCACAAAGCCATCATGGATACAGGGCTCCAAAGTAGATTCACAAGGGGCACGCTCCAGCAGCTGTGGGAGTCCACCATGCTCATCCCTCATGACTGCAAAGTCACGATGAGGATGATGCTGAACCCCAGCCAGTACCTATTGTGGGACAGTGAGTACTGACTAGAAGTGCAGGCTAGGGCTGCCAGGATGGGAGGAGCAGTAATTCCCAAACAGCTATAAGGCTCAGGGCAGTTCGATACCATCCAAACGCAGTCCGTCCTGCCAGCAGCCACACTCCAGCTGGCTTCTGAGGTCACCTTCAAAGCATACCTCAAGCTACCCACCACTGGCAAGGGTGCCAAGAATTACACCTCCATCAAACAGGGAGCACAGGAATCCTATATGGACTTCATTAACTGGTTAGAGGAAGCAATTAGCAGACAGATAGACAACCAGGAGGCCCAAGAGGAGCTTATGATGAAGCTGGCAAAAGACAATGGCAACCTCAACTGCCGCAAAATTTTGCAGGCAATGGGTCACAGAACCGATTTGATGCTTACCGATATGATCAGGGCTTGCACGGACGTTGGGACAGGCTCCTATAAAATGGGGCTGATAGCAACAGCCATGCAAGGGGGGAACCAACCCAAGGGAGCTTGTTATCAGTGTGGCAAGATGGGACACTTCGCCAGAGAATGCAGGTCAAAACAGCCCCACAAGGGGGATGCGTCCCTGCCGTGGGCCGCCCGATCATGCCATCCACCCAGTGCCCAAGATGCCACAATGGCTTTCATTGGGCTCATCTCTGCCCGAATTCAGGAAACCGGGCCACGGGCGTGTCTCTAGCCCCGGTCCAAATAGAGACAGCTGCTACCCTGGAAGCTCCAGAGCAGACATCCTAATAATCACACCCAGCATTTCCGAGGCACAGGCAGAAACCAAGGGCAGTGCAGGATTAGACCTAGAATGCCAGGAGGACATTATTTGTGACCTGCCAGGCACAATCAACTTAGTTAACACCCAGTACAAAGGTCCCCTGCCCCAAGGCACTGTAGGATTAGTCTTGCCTCGAAGCAGTGCAGGGAAGAAAGGGATGTTCGTGATCCCAGGAGTCATAGACTCCGATTACACAGACATCATCAAAGTCCAGCTGTGGACACACCTACCCCAGACAATCAGCAAGGGGGATTCAGTAGTGCAATTGATCATGGTTCCATATCATCTGCCAGGTGGGGGCAAGGAAGTGATCAGAGGAGATTCAAGATTCGGGTCGACAGACCACCAGAGAGAGGAAGGGGCAGTAGGAGGATACCTGATCATAGCGACAATGGAACAGACCATAGAGTGGAAACAGCAACCTGTCATTAAGATATTTTTGAATAAAAGGCCTTTTGACGGTCTGTTAGACACTGGAGCAGATGTCACCGTAATTAGCAGCAAATTATGGCCCGATGAGTGGGCAATTGAGGCAGTTTCAGATGTTGGGGGGGGGGGTGTAGGAGGAGTTCAGGAAGCTTACAGGAGCCGAGACTGGGTGGAAGTCACTATCCCGGGGGCAGACGGCACAGCGGTAATATGCCCGCATGTCCTAAAGGTGCCTGTCAAGCTCTGGGGGAGAGACATTCTACAGCAGTATCGTGCCACCCTAACTTTTGGGTAATGGCCCTGCCTCTCAAATAGCTAACCAATGAGCCGGTATGGTTAGAACAGTGGCCAATAGTTGGGGAAAAGTTAGAGGCTTTAAAGCAGTTTGTTAAAGATCAGCTAGATGTGGGACATATAGAGCCATCTACCAGTCCCTGGAATTCACCGATTTTTGTCATTAAAAAGAAGTCCAGGAAGTGGCGACTTCTTCATGATTTAAGGGAGATCAATAAGTGCGTTCAGCCCATGGGGCCGCTTCAATGCGGCACTCCCAATCCGAACATGATCCCCGAAGGGTGGGAGATCCTGATCGTAGACTTAAAGGACTGCTTTTAACCATCCCTTTAGACCCTAGCTACAGGAAAATGTTTGCGTTTACAGTGCCAGTCACTAACCATAAGGCGCCAACCTGAAGATTTGTGTGGAAATTTTTGCCATAGGGAATGCTCAACTCGTCAACCCTGTGCCAAATCTATGTCCACGAGGCCTTGGAGGGGTTCCGGAACCTGCACCCCAAAGTCTTAGTCTGCCATTTCATGGATGACATATTGATCGCAGCACCCAAATTAGGCAGCAATGTATTTTGCAACCTCCAGAGCACACTGGGGGACAAAGGATTAGTCATAGCTCCTGAGAAAGTGTAGAGAGCCGAACCCTATTCTTATCTGGGACATCGGTTGCTCCGATCTTTTGCAGTGCCAGTGCTGCCTAAGATCAATTTTAAGGACTCAGTCACGCTAGTAGAACTCTAACAAATTTTAGGGAACATTAATTGGGCAAGGCCATATTTTAAAATAGACAGAGACCTCTTAAAGCCACTTTTCTCGCTGCTAACCCAAGGAAAGCAGCCAGCCGACCGGATACACATTCCATGCGAGGCTAAGCAAACACTACAGGCAGTAAACCGCATTCTCAGCCATCGATGGGTGGACAGGATTAGCGAGGGGCCATACACCCCCACGCTGAATTTGTACATCATTAAAACAGGGACCATGTTCGCAGGAGCACTAGGTATAGACTCCAATGGGGGGGGGGGCGAGAATCGTGGAATAGGTGTACCTACCGAACACCTCCTCCAGGAACATCATTTCTCCGCAAGAATTGGTAGCCGATTTGATGCTATAAGGGGAGGCTAAGAGCAAGGGACATTTCAGGACACGACTTGGCCAAGATAGTCATGCCATTCAATAAAGAGCAGATGCTGCAGCTAATGGGAGATACCTACCCATAGCATTAGAAGGGTTCACGGGGAGCCTGGCATACCACTTGCCAAAGGACCCCAGACTAGTCTCACTTCAGACTCAGATAGTCAAATTACAGGAAATGCTGTCCTTGACTCCCCTACAAGGAGCCAAGACAGTATTCACTGATGGCGGAAAAGTATACGGAGTTCTCACTTGGCATGAAGAAGAGGCTTGGAAAACGCTGCTGACACTTCCACAGAAATCAGCACAGAGAGCGGAGCTGGCAGCAGCAAAACTTGCCTTAAAAATGTTCACCCAGGAGCCACTGAACATCGTCACAGATAGTCAGTATGTTAGGAATTTGATCCACAGTCTACTGGGAGCTTACATTACTCCCGCCATAGACAAGAATTTGCTGAGCCTATTCTTGACCATGCAGTTTCACCTGCGGCACCGCAGAGAAGCGCTGTATGTTGCCCACATCAGGAGCCACCAGGATTTACCTGGCCCCATCTCCGAGGGCAACAGCAGGGCTGATGCAGCCGCAAAAGAAGCGCACCAGAAATTAGGCTTGGGCATCTTTACGACCCCGATCCAAAGTCATGCATTCTTCCACCAGAATGCCAAGGCACTAGCAAGGCAGTTTAACCTGCCATTGTCACAGGCACAGGGAATCGTGCGTTCTTGCCCGCAAGGTGCAGGAGTGCTGGGGGCCCCTCATGGGGAGCTAATCAAATTTGGCAAATGGACGTCACGCACGTCCCACAATTTGGGAGATGGCAGTATATGCACATCTCCATTGACACTTTCTCACAGTTTGCCTGGGCCATGGCCCAGAAGGGAGAAGCTGCTACCCATGTAGAGCAACATCTCTTGACATGCTTCGCGACCATGGGCAAACCAGGCCACTTGAAGACTGACAATGCGCCGGCTTATAGTTCCAAACAGCTAGCCACATTCCTAGCAACTTGGGATGTAAAGCACACATTTGGCATTGTATGGAAATACAATCCCCAGGGACAAGCCAGGGGCAAACAAGATGCGCCAGACAGCAGACCAATTAGGTACCAGGAGTCAATACACATAGACTCCGAGATTAGTGCAGGAACAATGGGTTTTGCCAGCCCAAGGTAATTAGGTGCGAGTTGTCCATTAACCCCAGGGTAACTTCCAAGAGGTGGCATTGTAGCTAGACCACCGGAAAATGCCACGTATACAAGCCTTCTGTATTAGGGGTCACGCACATCCTAGGCGTGCATCACCCCAAGGCAGGGTAATAAATACGTGCAACCTGACTCAGATTGGGGCTGGACTTCACCACACGATTGTCTCACGTGTCTTCCTTGCAGCCAGCCACTCCAACACCTGGGAGCCATTTCAACAATATTTCAAATGAAAAAATCCCCCCTGCCCCATCAAGCTTTCTTTATTTGTCCAGATTTCATACCTGTACATGGTGATGAAGAGTGTGGATGATCTTAGTCTTGGTCTCCAGTGAGACATCCTTTGACTTGACCATCTTTTCTAATTCCTTTATTGTTTCCCTTCTTAATTTCAATATTCTGATTTCTTAGTTGCAGCTTCCATTTGGATTGATGATTGAACTAAGGTATAAAAATTCACTATTTCAATTATTTCATTGTCAATTAGGTTTTTTTTATCTACCCCTTTAGGATCGCAGTATTGTTTCATTGCTATGTCCCTACTTCTTCTATTCCATTATGGACAGCACATTATCTCAAAATCCACATTATGTATTGATTTAACAGAGCTCTGAGGAGGTCCATTCCCCAAATCCATCAATATGATTACAGAGATGTGGTAATGTAAATCCTCCTTGAACAGTAGCTGCCAATATGCAGGTACATTCCTAAGCAAATGATGCTAAACAAGGAAATGATGCAGCAAGGAAATGAAGCAGCTGTCCTCTGATACATAATGATGCTGTTGAGTAACATGTACAATTAATTAAAGAGTTGTTTTTATGCACAACTGGGATTGTGTCATACATAAATCTGCATGCCAGTTATGAATTCTTGATTGATGCAACAAAACTTGAAAGCTAGATGGAGACTTGTTGAACATCTGTTTTGCAGTATTAATTCTCTCTGCTGTGCCATTCAGTCCCAATATTCTCTATCTTTCCAGCAAATTATGAAGCCTGACAAAGGCCTCTATAGGAAAATGAACTGTCAGTTTTTGTGTGTACTGCATTACTTTATTTGATAAAATGTGTCATCAGATCCTTTGCCCCCAAGCTGTAAACAATGACCTCAATCCAGCCACAGCTAATCCATACTAATATTTATCTCAATATAGAAAGTTGTATATAGAGAACATATTCATTTGGCCAAAACCTCTAGTTTTTGAGCGGCCTCCACCACAAGGCAGAGTGACCTCCACCACAAGGCTGAGCTGCTCAAGAACATTTACCTGCCCAAGCTCATGGCCAAGAAGGACAGCCTGGACCCCTATTTCACCCACACCATGCAGCTCCTCCAGACTAATAAGCAGGGAAGCAGTGTAGGGGGGCTCAGGGTGATTGCCACCGGCGGTGGTGGTGGGGAGTGGAGGGGGCTCAAGGTGGTCACCAGTGGTAGTGGCAGTTGGGGGAAGTGGGGATCTCGGGGTGGTCACTGACAGCAGTGGTGATGGTGGGACCATCAGTCTGGCCCTGCAACAGTCTGAGGGACTGTGAACTGCCCTCAGCTTTAAAAGTTTGAGGACCCCTACTCTAGATGTTTTGGTCTCAACTCTTAGAACCTTTGCCCAGCACAACGGTGCTTGGACTCCAATACATCAGGAATTCTAGTTGTTGAGAACCTCTGCCTTAGCCTCTTAATATATGATTATGACTTGCATTGTAGTCTTGACTCTAATGCTATGTTTCTCAACCTTTAGTTCTTGGACTTCAATTCTAAGTCAGTACATTGACTGATCAGTGCTTTTGGGAATTGAAAGAGAAAGAAAAAATCAAGTTAGTTCACTTATTTGGAATAAGATAGATTCTGGAAGTCATCAAACACTGCATGGGCACCTACAAGAATTCATCAAAGCAGAATCTCCACCTAGTGAATCATTTGGTGCTATAAACTATAGCATCAATATTCTAGTAGGTCTTTGTTTTCATAAAAAAATAAAAGGGTCTTATTTCCACCACATCCATTTTCTACCTTTCAAAATCATAAATTTAGCCTTGCTTTCATTCCTTCATTCTTAATCATATTCCTGTAAAGAAATGTAGACATAAACAGCTTATTTAACACCAGGTTTGATCTTTTGTTTCTCTTTCAGACAGTATATTTCTGTGGTCTTAGACATGGTTTTTTTTGTTGCATTTGCTTGAACAAAAATGAGTGGGATCACAGCTTTAAATGCAAAAGCTTCCTGCCTCTGTCAAATATAACTCAGGAACATTTCTGAGGGCCAAATTACATATCATAAAAGACCACTTATCCAATGCTGAATTGTGAGAGACATTTTAGTAATCCCACTTGGAGGGGAAGCCTGGACTCATCTTCTAAAGATCAATTGCAAAACAAAGCAAGCAGTTTGCAAGCCACTGATATGAAAATCTTCTGCTACTTCTGCTTAAGAAATCCCCCCTTTCTAATTATAGGGTAACTGTTGCATCAATCCAGTTGAGGATGGGGACCAACTTTTAGCCTGAAAAGCATATGATAGCCTCTAGTCAGAAAAATACTGTAGTGATCTTGTGTGGTATGCCCGCATGCTCAGATTGGCCATCACCCTTCCCAATGAGTTCGCTCACTAAGCACACGGCTTGAGAATTAACGGGCTCGGATGGAAAGGAAATTGGGAAGCGGGTTAGATTAATGATTGGCATGATTCATTTTTGCTTGTTGTTGTTCAGTCGCTCAGTCAATTCCGATCCTTTGCGACCCTATGGACCATTGTTCTCCAGGCATCTCTGTCCTCCACCATCCCCCTCAGTCCTCCCAGTTCTGTGCCCATTGTGTCTACAATACCATCTATCCATCTCATCTTTGGCCTCCCCCTTCTTCTTTTGCCCTCCACCTTTCCCAACATCACGGCCTTCTCAAATGAGTCCTCCCTTCTCATTTGATGCCCAAAGTACTTTAGCCTCATCTTTACTATTTGACCTTCCAATGAGCAGTCAGGGTTGATTTCTTCTAAGATTGACCTATTTGTTCTCCTCGCTGTCCAGGGTACCCTCAAAACTCTCCTCCAACACCACATTTCAAAGGCATCTATTCTTCTGCGTTCAGCTTTCCTAATTGTCCAGCTCTCACATCTGTACATTACCACTGGGAATACCATTGCTTTGACTATTCTAATTTTTGTTTTCAAGGTGATGTCTCTGCTTTTCACTATGTTCCCCAGGTTTCTCATAGCTTGTCTCCCAAGAATCAGTCGCCTTTTTATTTCATGGCTGCAATCCCCATCTGCAGTGATCTTTGATCCTAAGAATGTAAAATTTGTCACTGCTTCTACTTCTTCCCCATCTATTTTCCAGGAACTGATCGGAACTGTTGCCATTATCTTGGTTTTCTTGATATTGAGTCTCAAGCCAGCTTTTGCACTCTCTTCCTTCAATCCAATCAACAGATTCTTTAGGTCTTCCTCACTTTCTTCCATTAGGGTGTTATTGTCTGCATATCTCAGATTGTTGATGTTTCTCCCAGCAATTTTTATCCCATATTGTGATTTCTCCATCCCTGCATTGCGCATTATGTGCTCTGTGTATAAGTTGAATAAGCAGGGTGACAAAATGCAGCCTTGTCTTACTCCTTTTCCTATTCCAAACCACTCTGTCATTCCGTGTTCTGTCCTAACTGTTGCTTCTTGATTCATGTACAGATTTCTCATGATTCCTAAAGGCTTGATAAAATACTGTAGTGATCTTGTGTGGTATGCCCGTGTGCCCAGATTGGCCATCACCCTCCCTGATGAGTTCGCTTGCTAAGCACACGGCTTGAGAATAAACAGGCTCGGATGGAAAGGAAATTGGGGAGCGGGTTAGATTAATGATTGGCATGATTCATAAAGGCTTGAGCTGGGGTCTTGCAGAGGAAATAGGACAAAGTTTTAAAGTTGCTGACTCCAAGGTCAAATTCGCTCTTCCCCTTCTGGTCTCAATAAGGCTGAGCGAGACTGGCTCAGTCAGCAGGAAAGGAAGTTAGACCCAAATACCGTTTACATGGCCTTTGAGATAGGGCAAGAACAATAGAGTTTTGCCAACCCAGATCTTAGATAGCTGCGGGTTTGTCCATCAATCACCGGACAATGGCCGGAGGCAGGTGTTATCTTTACCCACCAGAAATGCCACATTTGCGTCAGCCTTCTGTGATGTGGATCCCGTGCATTTTGGCACGGAGAACCCACGAGGCAGCCTAATAAAAGTTCCACCTGATTTGAATCGGGACTGGACTTCACCGCACGCTTCGTCTCCCGTGTCTTTCCTTGCAGCCAGTCACTCTGACCTCCGGGGGCCATCTCCGCACCAGAGGGCCCCGATCCATGGCACATCACAACAATCTTGATTTATGTTCCTGTGAGTTATACAGTGCTTACTTGTTGATTCCGAAGGTAATTAGCAACGAGACTACAAGTTCGGGGTTTAACATCAATTATTTATTGTCAGATCTTATGCTGCTGTGGGGATAATTCGGACTGGGGAATAAGGGGACGAGGTAGCAACTTATATACAATCAGAATGGCAGTTACAGTGATACATTTGCCCAGGCTTTTGCTAATGCAGGAAACCTGTGTTAGACTAGTCAGAATACATTAACATATGAAAGTGGTGCCTTACAGCAAAGACTTAATGGCGATTGCAGATTTAAAGCAATATAACATTTGGACACAACACTACTCCTGGCTTACACAATTGTGTCATGGCAATTGCATATGGACAATCACATATATATGGTTCCCATTTGGCAGGCTGTCCTTCATAAAAAGCAGGCAAGCATTATTTGTCATATAACCAACCATGTGAAAGGGTTAACATCAACTAACTAACAATTTGTGATTTCCCTTATGCACATGTAGTGTATGAACATGTCTAATCTTTAATTAGAAATGGGGTCTGATATGATACATCTAATTTATTAACAGTAATGCTAAGGGGACATAGTCCCAGGATACCTCTAAAAGAAGGGAATGTCAAGCTACTTCTGTGTTTGGCAACATTTCAACCTGAAATATATTAGCATTTAAATATAAATGCAAGATGCTCTGAAGTGAAGCAAAATCTGAGCATCTTGTAGTTTCTTATATAGCTACAGCAACTCAAGGAAATTATACTTCATTCATCCATTTTGAACATATAAGGTTCATTTCTGGGAATGAACCAGTCCCTAATCCATGTGTGGAAACAAGTTTTTCCAAACCCGTATAACAATAGTAACTGCATTTATCACCTCACAGTACTTAGATTACTCTCTGGGTGGTTCACAAGATAATTAGAATTTTGCTCCCAACACACTCATTTTACTGACCTTGGGATGACAGAAATCTGAGTTTTGTCTTAACCACTGCACCATGGGAGCTCTATAACCCATTTAGATTCTGCACAGAAACAAACCAGTGAAAATCACTTAATTATTCCTACCCATTTCAAAAGAAGTCTTCCACTCTTTTACATACCATGTATTATAGAGCACGGGTACTGCAGTGGCTCAAGTCGCTAAGATGCTGACTGGGAAGCGGAAGGTCAGCAGTTCAATTCCCGAGTACTGCAGGACGGAAATGAGCTCCCGTCTTCATCCCAGCTCCTGCCAACCTAGCAGTTCGAAAGCAAGAAATTGCAAGTAGATAAATAGGGACCACTTCGGTGGGAAGGTAACAGCGTTCCGTGCGCTCCGGTGTCTAGTCATGCCTGCCACATGACCACGGAAACGTCTGCAGAAGCAGACAGCGCTGGCTCTTCGGCTTAGAAACAGAGATGAGCACTGCACCCTAGAGTCGGATACGACTGGCTTCCGAGCAAGGGAAACCTATTATAGAGCACACATATTAAGTGGTGCAAAGGTAGCTGAACCAAATGTAACTAAACCAAACCCGGATGTTAATGAGTGTTTTACTTATTTTACAACTTATTTTACAACTGACATTAGGCAACCAATTAGGTTGTAATTGTGGGTGGTCTGCTGTATATACAAATATGTTCA
Source organism: Bradypodion ventrale (assembly GCA_035047345.1). Lineage (NCBI taxonomy): Eukaryota > Metazoa > Chordata > Lepidosauria > Squamata > Chamaeleonidae > Bradypodion > Bradypodion ventrale. The sequence continues at coordinate 143,252,574 of JAWDJE010000005.1, forward strand.
ATGTAAAGGAAAAATCTCAATATTCTGGAACCCCAAATAATTAATTACATGTATTGTAGGAATTGGGCCGTGAGGAGGCCCTTAGGATCCCGGAGGAGACTGGTCTTCACTCCATCTTGCCTCGTGTCGCTCCTTTGACCAGTCTCCTCCGGGATCCTAAGGGCCTCCTCACGGCCCATGTATTCTTCTCTAATTTTTTTCCAGTATTACCCATAACTAATGTCTTGTTTTAAGAGGATTAAAAAGAACACCTTTGTTCAGAATTATTTTTGCATCTCTTTTTGACCAGACATTGATGACACAAACAAAAAGAAAACTCTTGCATAGCTAGTGACAACATCCAGGTGCTTATATTACAGTATCTACCCAAGCCTCTTTAATCAGAATGCTTTTTGTTAGCATCCCCACCCCAGTAATAGCTTTAAATCTCCTCTAACCATATAAATCTGGAGGTGCTGTGACACTTCTAACATGGACCTTATTTTCAGATTTGGCATTTGTCAAGATTTAACTTAATGACACGTATTATGGCTCAGACAGGAGGGACAGAGGTTTACTTATTAAAACAAATATACACCTTTGGTTTTCTAATAAATATTCTCTCATCCATAACAGAAATAAAATAGCAAATCTACTAAATCACATACATGAACAATTTAGACTTTGTTATTAAAAGACAGATGCTTTGGTAACATACTTGATACTACTGATGTTGAGCTAAAGACTAATTTTGTTGTTGGAGATATTGCACCTTATTTCAGCAAAAGTTCCTGAGGAGAATAATAAATTCCTGAGGAAAACGACACTTTGCAAGTGTGGAACTCTGTAATGAAAATGAACAGACAAGTGTCAACTAATGGTCAAATTGTTGACTAATGGTCAACTAATTGTCTTCAGATTTGATGTATAATGTGGCTTGAGGAACCATGCCATTATAATGGTGGTAACAAAAGAATGCCGAAGAAGCTCCTGATTAAAATGTAACAACACTTTATCACCTTCTGGGAATACCCATCTTTTGAGACATAAATTGTTGTGTGAGGTTGAAATTCAGAATATCCTGCTTGGTATCAGCGAGCTGGCTCAGACGCACATTTCTAAAAAGAATTTGATTTTTTTTTTTTGTAGATGTGAATTATGTTCAAAATTATCTTTTTACATATTTCTTACTCTATAGTGATAGCAATAAAACATAGCACTTATTGCACTCTTTGGGCAGTTTCCAAGTTAATTAGTATTTTGAACCCAACATGCTGTGTACTCGTTTTACTGACCTCAGAAGGATAGAAGGCTAAGTCAAACTTGATCCCTGTCAGGGTCAAACTCACAATGTTTTGGCTGCAGTATAGTTTAACCACTGTGCCATCAGGGATCTTCACTATAGGTTGGTATATAGGTCTTCATGTTTTCTTTTTTTAATGTTTTTTATTGTATTGTACTTTTCATATTATTAGTTGTGTCTTATTTAATTCCTTCATTTGTTGCTAGTTATTATGATTTTTATATGTTTGCAAGCTCTCTTGAGTACTGTAGGCATCACACAGGATGGGGAATAAATGCTAAAATTAAAGGAATAAATAATTACCAGTGGCTCAAGTGGCCCCTCAGTTCCTTTGGTACCTGCACCCCTTTTTAGGGGGTGGATTTTAATTCTGTTTTTATCGGTTTTTATCTGTTTTATGTTGTGATTGTGAACCGCCCTGAGTCGGCCTTGGTCGAGTTGGCGGTATAGAAGTCCAACAATAAATAAATAAATAAATAAATAAATAATAAAGTGGCTAAGATGCTGACTGGGAGGTGGAAGGTCAGCAGTTCAATTCCCAAGTACTGCAGGACGGAATGAGCTCCTGTCTTTGTCCCAGTTCCTGCCAACCTAGCAGCTTGAAAGCAAGAAATTGCAAGTAGATAAATAGGGACCACTTCAGTGGGAAGGTAACAGCATTCCGTGCCTGCCACATGACCATGGAAACGTCTGCAGATGCAGACAATGCTGGCTCTTCATCTTTGAAAGAGAATGAGCACTGAAACCTAGTTGGATACGACTGGCTTTTGAGCAAGGGAAACATTTACCTAATTACCAGGATGTGAGAAAATTACTTTTTTATTATTTCAAGTCAGAATCCCTCCCCCAGCCAGCAAATACACAGTATTAAATTTGCATACTTCATGGTTTGTGATTGTTCATGGAAATTGATCATAGTGTATCTTAGGTGACTTTCTTGGGTGGTCTTCTTAATGTGCTGCCATCCCCCATTCACTAATTCTTGGTATTCTGCCACATCCCCTAAAGTCATCATCACATGAGACTCAGAAGAAGGTCAAAGATGATGAAGAAAACAAAGATGGCAGGAATGACCACTGTTGTAGCAGTGGCAAATGGTTGTTATGAATTGCCACCGGCTTCCAGGTCATTTTCAGAGCATGGCCTGGCTATTCATAGTTAAGGCATGGTGGGAAATTATCTTTATTACCAGTCTGGCCAGGTTATCCTGTTATGGTATTAGAGTAAACATACTGCCAGAGACTCAATACTACAATGCTGTAAACTATACTGCTCAATTAGAACTTTGCATGCCAAATGGGTTCAGGACCAGAAAATAACTCACAGAACTGGATCAGTGGTACAGGGGTCATGCTGCTAATATTTGGTATTGGATATAGCACTTGAAGAAGAAGAACAATTCCTCAGTCCTGAAGAGCCAGTCCTGAGGCAAATAGGGATTCCAAAAGCAACAGGTCAGCCAGATTTTCTTTAAAAACTGCTCCTGTCACCCCAACCACTCTCATCTTCACTCCATCCGAACTTTTCCCAAAGCTATAGTGAGAGACAATGACAACAGAAGGTGGATGGGGACAAGGGCGGGGATGGGTAGCAGCTATTCAGCAGGATAGCTTACAGCAGCACTGGCCAGGGTTGGGCCTATCATCTGGTAGACTGTTGTGGCCATCTCAGGCTGCAGATGCTGTGAGATAGCATATTCTCTTTTGTTTGAAAACAAAATTATGTATACTAGATAATGTATCCAGGACCTATTAAATTTATTTTTCTGAGTTTGTGGTATTGCATGTGTTGAAATAAAATTGCAACCCCAGCAGCTTCTGTACAAAGGGAAACTGTAGGATCGGGGCCGCTGGACGGCCGTGAGGTCCCGGAGGAGACTGATCAAGTAACGACACGAGGCAAAATGGAGCGAGATCAGATCAGTGGTTTATTGAGGAAAAAGCATCATCATATATAGATCAGAAGGCAATGCGGGATAGAATCGTCATCTGACAGAAAATCACATCACCCATTTACTCGGGTTAATGGGAAATCTCTCTTGGGGAAGTTAATTAACTCGGGCAAACACTGACAGGGGAAAACCATTGTTCGGGGCTTACACCAGAGTAAATATGGCCTCTATTTGCACCAAGGATTAGGCTTAACTGCGAGTGAGTAATTGCCTAATACGTAACGGAGTTTAGCGATCTGCTTTCCTCAGCAGAATCGCCGGTCAGGTCAGATGTGGGTGAATCAACCCTATGATTATTAGTCCGCCCCCAAATTTCTGTATTCACAGAGCTCAGTGACCAGGGGTCTGCCTCGCCCGGTGTGACCACCGTGAGGGACAGTTATGCCAATTGGGCATGCGGAATCCGCAGGAAACCCCATCTTACCCTTTGCCTCAGGCAGAAAAATGTCATAGTTCACTCTGAGTAGAGCTGAGTAGAGTATTTGCCCTAATTCTATGTCATGAACCATGTTAGCTTTGAAAACACTTGATGTGAAGCAATTTTTTTATTGTTTCTTTTGTGGCATTTGGTTGGTTGATTTCTGGAAAGCTGGAATGGACACACCTATAATCACAAAATAAGAAAGTCTTTCAAACAGAAGTGAGTTACAGTATATTCCAAATAATGCTGGGTTACAGTTCCTGTAAACTTTAGCCAATGGTGAAGCAATCTGACAAGCTATGAACTGAACAACCATTGTTCATGGGGGGTGTGGGGAAACCAGACAAGTTTATGACTCACGGTTAAAAATTAGGCAGAGTAACAAGCATATTTTCTCAGGAATCTCAAAGTTGTCAATTTATCCAGTATAATGTGCTCCTGATCGTTCTTTTATTTCTTCATACCTATGAGAGTTGTATGATTTAAAATTATGGACATGAAATATAGGTAAAATTTAAAACAAATTAAAATGTTTAGATAATTAGGCTTTTTTTTTACTAGAAGGGGACTACTATTATAGCATCACCTCTAGTGATCTGTTGTATATGCGGTGTGGTATAAATTGCATGCACATAAAAGCTGCTGACAATTTATCCACATTCGCAGAAAATGTGCCCTGTATTCACTTGTACTGCTTCACTTGATTATTATTTGATCTTCTTACTTTGCTTTAAAGTCTATTAACTGACTTCCAAATGGTCCAGAAAGAACCTTCTTCTGGTGGGAGACACTCTCTTGCGTTCTTCCAGTATGTTGTTTCTGTTCTTCTGGTTTAATATTTAGAGCAATGTTTCCGAACCTTTGTTTTTTTTTTTTACTTCAATTCCCAGAAGTCTAAATCAATTCCCCCTAACGCTGATCAACGAATGCTGATCAGTGACTAAGTACTGACTTAGACCTTTGGGAATTGAAGCCTCCCTGTGGGGCATATGCCCCACATTGGGAACCACTGATTTAGAGCTTGAAAGGTGTGCAAAAAAAAAAAAAAGCAAAACCCATTCCCCTTGATTTTAGCCATTGTAGGTGGTTAGTGTCCATGAAGTTTGGTGCAATATTAACTTATTTTGTTAATTATTTGCTATCACTTCTGAACATGTTTCTGGAAAGGCAATCCAAGGCAAATGATAGACTTTTTCAGTGGGTGTAGATTTCAGACAGTCAGTAATAATCCTGCATGTTTCATTAACAGCGTCATCCATCTTTTTTGGCATGTGTATATTTATATCAAACAAAAATGCTGTGGCAAAGCAGTGTCAATATCCTACTCACAAAAAAATTGCTTGTGGCTCTGTTATGTAAAGTTCATAATTTTTATTTCAAACACACTTGGTCTTGTATATTCCTTCAAATTTCTTGTTCAATATCTTGGACAAAATATATATTTGAAATAGGTGCAATCAACAAAGGAGTCTTCTATGTGCCCAAAAAGTATGTCTCACATTCTCTTGTAAATCCTCACATTGAACAAGTTCTCTTATATGTTTCTTATTATCAAATTCCATATGTTTCTTATTATCAAATTCCAAAATCTAGCCGGTTCATAGATTTTTTGATTTTTCTTCCTCAGGAAAATATAACTCTGTACAAGATACAAATCATAATATCATTTAGTGTCTTCTAATGGCATTAGAACATTGTCATGAGTCTACATTTAATAATCTAATCACATGATAATAAGATTCTTACCTATTTTCGTGTTCTAATGGCCTCTTGTGTAATTCTTTTAGTCCAAGATATTGAACAAGAAATTTGAAGGAATATACAAGACCAAGTGTGTTTGAAATAAAAATTATGAACTTTACATAACAGAGCCACAAGCAGTTTTTTTGAGAGTAGGATATTGACACTGCTTTGCCACAGCGTTTTTGTTCTCATTTTTTTGGCATGGCGACCGGAGAACAGAGTTTTGCCTTCTTGTTTTCGGAAGAAGATTCTTTGAGAATTTTAAAAGATGTATCTTCCATTGCCTCATATGCCTCCTGAGAAATCTGTACATGAACCAAGAAGCAACAGTTAGGACAGAACATGGAATAACAGAGTGGTTTGGAATAGGAAAAGGAGTAAGACAAGGCTGCATTTTGTCACCATGCTTATTCAACCTATACACAGAGCACATAATGCGCAGTGCAGGGATGGAGGAATCACAATATGGGATTAAAATCGCTGGGAGAAACATCAATAATCTGAGATATGCAGACGATACCACCCTAATGGCAGAAAGTGAGGAAGACCTAAAGAATCTCTTGATTGGGCTGAAGGAGGAGAGTGCAAAAGCTGGCTTGAGACTCAATATCAAGAAAACCAAGATAATGGCAACAGGCCCCATCAGTTCCTGGAAAATAGACGGGGAAGAAGTAGAAGCAGTGACAGATTTTACTTTCTTAGGATCAAAGATCACTGCAGATGGGGATTGCAGCCATGAAATAAAAAGGCGACTGATTCTTGGGAGACAAGCGATGAGAAACCTGGGGAACATAGTGAAAAGCAGAGACATTACATTGCAAACAAAAATTAGAATAGTCGAAGCAATGGTTTTCCCAGTAGTAATGTATGGATGTGAGAGCTGGACAATTAGGAAGGCTGAACGCAGAAGAATAGATGCCTTTGAAATGTGGTGTTGGAGGAGGGTTTTGAGAGTCCCCTGGACAGCGAGGAGAACAAATAGGTCAATCTTAGAAGAAATTAACCCTGACTGCTCATTGGAAGGTCAAATAGTAAAGATGAAGCTAAAATACTTTGGACATCAAATGAGAAGGGAGGATTCACTTGAGAAGGCATTGATGTTGGGAAAGGTGGAGGGCAAAAGAAGAAGGGGGAGGCCAAGGATGAGATGGCTAGATGGTATTGTAGACACAATGGGCACAGAGCTGGGAGGGCTGAGGGGGATGGTAGAGGACAGAGGCGCCTGGAGGAAAATGGTCCATTGGGTCGCAAAGGGTCGGAGTCGACTGTGCGACTGAACAACATCTTCCATTAAGAGTTCCACAAATATGGACAAAGGTGACTTCACTAAGTTAGAACATGTAAGAAAAAAATGTATTAGATACCAGCTGCATGCTGCATGTTTAGCAGATTATTATAGGGATTCTATTATACCTCGAGGATTGACGATTCAAAAGGGTCCGATCCTGTTCAATAATGATGCGGATTTTGTAGAGAAGTGGACTGCCATTTTAAACAAATGTTCTATGGACCTAATTCTCTTCATTGTTGAAAAATGTAACATTGAATTGGAAGGAATTGATAAAGATAGCAAAGAGATTACGGATATCCTTAAGAATGAACAATCTAAGGATATCTTTGAGAAGAATCATGAGGAATTAGGTAAGAAGATTCGGGACTTTGAAACATCATTACTAGAGTTTAAAAGAAAGAAATATGAGCGTGATGCTAATGACTATGCCAGAAACAGGATTTATCGCTGGAAATACGATAACAATAGAGCGAAAAAACGAGTTACCTGGCAGGTCCCTGTAGCACCATCAGATGCCGAATCTTCTGATAATGATCCTTTGGCTTCTTCAGGGGATGAAGGTTCTTCTAAAGAATACAATTTTCGACAACAAAAAGGGCGTTACCGTGCTACTCCAGCATCTTCCTCTTTTTTAGGACAGGCTCAACCACAACGGCGCCAAAAGAAAACCTAGTGTTTAACTTGTCTTCTAGGCGGTTGACGGAACAAGAGACCAGGCTCCTGAGTTTGGGTTTGAATTTTGTGGTAACTCCCTTATATCATTCTTTCAACACCAGAGTGGACATATATAAGCTTATAAGATTACTAAAACTGAAAGCCTTTTAAAAAGATTTCCAGGATACAGGGGGGAGTAATCAGTTCACTGCTTCCTCCACCTTTTGTCCCAATATTACAGATCCCAACACAGAGGTTTTTCATAAACTCATTCTAAAAGACATAGAAAGTTTGGAAAGACAAGGAGGAGGAAGGCAGCACAATTTAACTAGAGAAGATAGGCTGACTCTGGAAAATCTGGGTAAGGATGATTCTATTGTTATCAAACAAGCAGACAAGGGTGGGGGGATTGTCATCATGGATAAAAAGGACTACAGAATGGAGGTTTTGAGACAACTTAATGATAATAATGTATATCAAAAACTTTCTGGGGACCCCACCACCCACTTCTTAGCAGTTATTCGTACAGTCTTGTATGAGGGGGTAGCATTGAATTACATATTAAAAAAACCCTTTGATTACTTGTATAACATGCTCCCAAGGGTACCACTATTTCATATTTTGCTTAAAATTCACAAACCTAGATTGCCGGGACAAATTCCACGTGGGAGACCTATTGTAGCTGGGAACAATTCTGTTTTGGAGCCTGTAGCGAAATTTGTGGATCACCATATTAATCAATATTCAAGATTGATGCCGTCAAATATTCGTGATTCCACAGATTTTATAAAACAAGTGGAGGGCATGAAAGTACCAGAACTAGTTGGAATAATTACCTTGGATGTTGAGTCTCTGTACTCAAACATTCCTGTTGAGGAGGCTAGGAGGGTAGTAGAAAAGGTTTTGGAGAATAGGACCATACAGAAACCTCCGACTCACTTTTTACTAGATTTGCTGGACTTATGCCTTGAGAAAAACTTTTTCAGATTTGAAAGAGAGTTCTATTTACAATTCAGCGGAGTCGTGATGGGCAGTCCAATAGCGCCATCTGTGGCCAATATATATATGTCGGATTTTGAGATTAACACAATCTTAAATCCGGTCATGAATCCTTTCTATAAATACATAGTGGTATACAGAAGATTTATAGGTGACTTATTTTTGGTGGTGAGTGATTTTGGAATAGTTTCAGATTTTGTACTATGGTTGGGGGGGGGGACTTAATCAACATCTAAAATTCACTGTGCAATCAGACAGGAGAGCTCTTCCATTTTTGGATTTAATGGTTTTATAAACAGTGAACAGAGAATAAATATGTGATTATATAACAAACCTACTGATCACAACGCATATCTAGATTTCAGATCTTTCCATCCGAGCCATTAAAGGAGGAATATACCTTTTAGTCTTTTTGTGAGGGCTAAAAGAAATTCTACATTGAATACAGACTTTGCAAGAGCTGCTGTCAATATACATGATAAATTGACATCTAGGGGTTATCCTAGAGAAGTGATTCAACAGGCACGTGGTAGAGTAGAACGAACTCCCAGGAGTGATTTTTTGAGAGAAAAAATCCAGTAGAGAATAGGAGGTTTTTTTTTGTCAGTAGAGTATACGCCATTGGCCAACAAAATTAAAAAAAGATCGTCAGAAAACATTGGTATCTAATTGCAGACATTCCAGGTTGTGAACTACATCCGACTATTGGCTTTAGAAAGATGCGCACCATAGGTAATATGGTTACGCGCAGTGATAGCTTGGCTAAGGCTCCTTCTACAGATTTAATTGTGGGGCATTATAGATGTCAGAACTGTTCTTATTGTAAGTTTTCATGGGAAACAAAAGAAGTTAACATTCCGCATTTGGGTTTCACCCATACTTTGCGATCGTTTTCCAATTGCAAGACAGCATTCTGTGTGTATCTGTGGATATGTGGGTGTGGCCTGTTCTATGTGGGGAAGACTTCCCGGCCAATCACAAATAGGCTAGCTGAACATAGAAGTAGAATCAGGAATCGCAATTTGTTAGCCCCTCTTGTACAACATTATGTTGAGAAAAAAAACACTCCGACAATGATTTCAAATTTGTTATTATTGAAACAGTCAAAATGGAACAATACAACAGGGTGGATTTGGACCGTTTACTCCTCCAAAGAGAGTCATTTTATATTCATAAATTTCAAACTCTTTCACCGAAGGGCTTGAACCAGGAGATAGACTATAGATGTTTTTAAAGAGTGGACCACTTCCGAGCTGAGTATTAGGAGTTTCAGCACTCCAGAGAGAGAGGTTTATCTGCATTGTACTGATTCATTATTACGAACAGGATTAGGACCGATTGTGAACACAGGTGTTTTGAATAATTGTTTTGAGAGTATAAGTACACTAGGGTTCAGTCATCATATAATGTTCTGGCACTAAAAGAATTACACTAGAGGCCATTAGAATGCGAAAATAGGTAAGATTATAATGTGATTAGATTATTAAATGTAGACTCATGACGATGTTCTAATGCCAGTAGAAGACACTAAATGATATTATGATTTGTATCTTGTACAGAGTTATATTTTCCTGAGGAAGAAAAATCGAAAAATCTATGAACCGGCTAGATTTTGGAATTTGATAATAAGAAACATATAAAGAACTTGTTCAATGTGAGGATTTACAAGAGAATGTGAGACATACTTTTTGGGCACATAGAAGACTCCTTTGTTGATTGCACCTATTTCAAATATATATTTTGTCCAAGATATTGAACAAGAAATTTGAAGGAATATACAAGACCAAGTGTGTTTGAAATAAAAATTATGAACTTTACATAACAGAGCCACAAGCAGTTTTTTTGTGAGTAGGATATTTATATCAAACAGCACTAGCCTATTCTGTTGAAGAGTAGCACAGGAAGAACATCCCTTTTATTGTTTGTTCCCTGGAACAGCTTATATACAGTATATGCTTCTCTGTTCTTTAAGTGGAAGGCATGGACCTGGTGTTTGGATAAGGTTTGCATAGCTTGCAAAAGCCAATTGCAACTGACAAGGTGCAGTCTACCTTAAGTGGCTAGTCGTGTACCCCATCTCACAATGGAGATATATCAGAACACTTTCTCAACTAGCTGCAGGAAGTTACCTGAAGTGAACTCCAACAGGGTTCTAGTCAGCAACTGCCATATTTCCCGCCTTCTGTCAACCTATCTAAAGCTCTTTAGGCCTTCCAGCAAATCCTGAAATGTCTTATGCAATAAGACTTTATTTTTCAGAAGCTATGCTAATTTGCTTTCACCGTGGGTTTTTCTTCAAGGTGTTTAATAGCTCTACCATTAATAATTTCCTTTTCTAACATAATAGGACAGTGCTTTATCTACTAAAATACTTCGGCAGCTGCTTTTACTCCATCAGTGCTCTAGATTATGCACTCTCCAGTGATCCAGGATGTAAAAATATGTGGGAAGGAGTTTAAGGTTAAACACCTTTTTCTAGTTTTCTGTCTTGTAGAACAGAGATGCGGAACATCATGCAGGAGGCAGCAAGGAAAACCATACCAAAAGAAAAGAAGTGTAAGAAAGCAAAGTGGCTGTCTGACGAGGCTCATAAACTAGCGGAGAAAAGAAGGAATGCAAAAGTCAAAGGAGAAAAGAAAAAATATAATCAACTTGAATACAGAATTTCAAAGAAAAGCAAGGAGAGATAAGGAAATCCACCTAAATGAACAGTGCAAAGAAATGGAGGAAAACAACAGAAGGGGCAGGACTAGAGATATATAAACAGATGAGCACAGTAGGACACGATTGGCTTTCGAGCTAGGGTGACTTTTACCTTTACCTAACGAGTTACCTCCTAACTCTGAGGGGTAGAGATAAAGAGATGAATGACATTTGTCCAAATATAGGATGTCTGCACACTGGTGGTGCAGTGGTTAAACTGCTGTGCTGCAGCCAGAATATTGTGAGTTCAATCCTGATCATGGATCAAGGTTGACTCAGCCATCAATCCTTCTGAGATCGGTAAAAACGGTACCCAGCATGTTGGGGCCAAAATGCTAAATGACTTGTGAACTGCCAAGGGAGTGCACTAAGTGCTATGGGGCAATATATAAGTCTAATTGCACAGTTTTTTTTTTCATAAAACAAAGCTTTAGCCTCCCATTCTACACATGGGATGAGACAAACTTTTATTCCCTGCATACTCTGCAATATATTGTGCAGGGGGAAAATCCAATCTTCCCAAATGATGCCAACCCATTTATGTTTATGCTATAATGGTGTTGAGTTAATTTCTTTTTACTCAATTAAATTTAAGTATCTGCATAAGATTAAAAAAAAAGAATTCATCTTACATCATCCCACAGTTCAATATGAATACAGGCTCCCCCCCTTCCCCCAAAATAGCAAAACCACTGGTGGGAATCTTTTAATTATTAGGAGGCATTTTATTTTACAACCCAGCATTTAAAAGGGGTGGGAGAGACTGCTTCTGTCTCACAAAATTCTAAAATATGTCTTGCACTTGGATTTCAAGAATAAGCAACACCATATATTCCAACATAATGTAATGAAGAAAACTGATAGGAAAGATTATAGAATGTTTGTTCTTCATCCAGTTGTTACCCATTTAGAAGATAAGACAGAAGTGAGATACGAGTACTTTTAATCTTATGGGAGCCAAAGCTTGATTAGAGAAAGATTGCATGACAAAATATTATCAGATATTACTTCTGAGTTATGATACAAAAAGAACTTTAAAAAACTTATCAGGAAGATTTTTACCCTTAGGGCCATGGACAATAAAAAAGAATTACCAATTAAAAGGTCTTATATAGAATAATTACACTATCACTTTTTTTATACACACAGTGGCCTAAGATGTATACCACCCTCAATATCTTTTCAGCTGTACTGGTGGCTTTTGGGGGAAAGTAAACTCTCAATACATTGTTTGAGTCTTTGCTCTACAACAGTGGTCTAGGATTTGGGGGAACAGCATAAGATGCTTTATAATGAGATTGGCTAGATGGTATTGTGGATTCAATGGGCACTGAGCTGGGTGGTTAGAGGGGGATGGTGGAGGACAGAGGTGCCTGGAGGGCAATGGTCCATAGGGTCGCAAAGGGTTGAAATTAACTGTGACTGAACAACAAGATGATATGGAGTAGAAGAGACATTAGGGGTGTCATGAATGGGGAGGCGGGGTCTCACAGAGGCATGGGGGAACCTCTGGCTTTGGGCATCCCTGTGGGTTGAACAGGCTATGTTCTGCAGCCCACCTCTCCTGAGAACCACCCACACACCTTGTCTACGGATCTTCTCTTTTGGGGAAAAGCACTCTTTCTCTCTTCTTCTTATGAAAAGTGGTAGCTGGCTTATTAGAGCAAAAGTGCATGCAACAGTAAAGATACAACAGTTGCTTGTCTTTTCCCCTTCCAATTACTTCTGGCCTGGAAGTAGAAGACCAACACATGTAGTTAGTGATTTTAAATAAGGGGAAACAAAGCAAAAGGCAAAGAGATGCCCTGCATGTACATAATCTACCCCATAGCTTTTTTAGATTTATGTTTTCTTCAGAGCTGGACAGCATGTGATCCACTACCAACATGCATCTCACAGCGGCCCCAATAGCACCCTTGAGATCCCACAATACCTCCATTTTCCCTTTTATTTCATTTTGAAGGATTTAAAATTCTTTTAAATCATGTTTTCCAGTGGACATTGGGGACATTTTTGCCATGTTTTAAGGAGAGGCCAGCGTTCTGGGGCCTCCAAAACATTTTAAAAAAAATGTTGGCCATTAGAGGAGGGGCTTTCCATTAAAAACTCTGAGAAGGGCCAGGTGTAGAGAAGCTTGGGAAAGTGGCTTTTGTGGACCATGTCCCAGAATATCCTAGGCAGCATGAACCTAATTCAGAAAGAAAAAAACAGTTGTTGTTGTTGTTGTTCAGTCGCACAGTCGATTCCGACCCTTTGCGACCCTATGGACCATCGTTCTCCAGGCGCCTCTGTCCTCCACCATCCCCCTCAGTCCTCCCAGTTCTGTGCCCATTGTGTCTACAATACCATCTATCCATCTCATCCTTGGCCTCCCCCTTCTTCTTTTGCCCTCCACCTTTCCCAACATCACGGCCTTCTCAAGTGAATCCTCCCTTCTCATTTGATGCCCAAAGTACTTTAGCCTCATCTTTACTATTTGACCTTCCAATGAGCAGTCAGTGTTGATTTCTTCTAAGATTGACCTATTTGTTCTCCTCGCTGTCCAAGGTACCCTCAAAACTCTCCTCCAACACCACATTTCAAAGGCATCTATTCTTCTGCGTTCAGCTTTCCTAATTGTCCAGCTCTCACATCCGTACATTACCACTGGGAATACCATTGCTTCGACTATTCTAATTTTTGTTTTCAAGGTGATGTCTCTGCTTTTCACTATGTTCCCCAGGTTTCTCATGGCTTGTCTCCCTAGAATCAGCCGCCTCTTTATTTCATGGCTGCAATCTCCATCTGCAGTGATCTTAGATCCTAAGAAAGTAAAATCTGTCACTGCTTCTACTTCTTCCCCGTCTATTTTCCAGGAACTGTTCGGGCCTGTTGCCATTATCTTGGTTTTCTTGATATTGAGTCTCAAGCCAGCTTTTGCACTCTCTTCCTTCAAACCGATCAAGAGATTCTTTAGGTCTTCCTCACTTTCTGCCATTAAGGTGGTGTCATCTGCATATCTCAGATTGTTGATGTTTCTCCCAGCAATTTTGATCCCATATTGTGATTCCTCCATCCCTGCATTGCGCATTATGTGCTCTGTGTATAAGTTGAATAAGCAGGGTGACAGAATGCAGCCTTGTCTTACTCCTTTTCCTATTCCAAACCACTCTGTCATTCCGTGTTCTGTCCTAACTGTTGCTTCTTGGTTCATGTACAGATTTCTCAGGAGGCATATGAGGTGCTCTGGTATTCCCATCTCTTTAATCACTTGCCACATCTTGTTGTGATCCACACAATCAAATGCCTTAGTGTAGTCAATAAAGCAAAAATAAACTTGTTTCTGGTATTCCTTTGTTTTCTCCATGATCCAACGTATGTTGGCAATGTGGTCTCTAGTCCCCCTGCCTCTTCTGAAACCAGCCTGCACCTCTGGTAATTCTCTTTCCACATGCTGCTGAAGTCTATCCTGTATTATCTTGAGCATCACCTTGCTGGCGTGTGGGATGAGCGCAATTGTTCGATAATTTGAACATTCTTTGGCATTGCCCTTTTTTGGGATTGGAACATATACTGATCTTTTCCAGTCCTGTGGCCACTGTTTTGTTTTCCAAATCTGCTGGCATATTGAATGCAGTAATTTGATGCCATCATCTTTTAGAGCTTTGAAAAATTCAACTGGGATACCATCATCTCCACTAGCTTTGTTGTTTGCAGTGCTCTTTAGGGCCTTTCTGACTTCACTCTCCAGGATGTCTGGCTCAGGTTCAATTTCTTCATCATTGTGACTATCAGGAGTGTTGAGTTCCTTTTTGTAGAGTTCCTCTGTGTACTCTTTCCATCTTTTCTTAATCTCTTCTGCATCAGCTAGCTCCTTTCCGTCTTTGTCCCTTATCATGTTCATTTTTGCTTTAAATGTTCCCTTGATTTCCCGGATTTTTTTGAAAAGATCTCTGGTTCTGCCTCTTTTGTTGTTTTCTTCCATTTCTTTGCACTGTTCTTTTAGATAGTTTTCCTTATCTCTCCTTGCTTTTCTTTGAAATTCTGTGTTCAAATGATTGTATTTTTTCCTTTCTCCTTTGACTTTTGCGTTCCTTCTTTCCTCTGCTATTTTAAGAGCCTCATCAGACAACCACTTTGCTTTCTTACTCTTCTTTTCTTTTGGTATGGTTTTCTTTGCTGCTTCCTGCATGATGTCCCTCATCTCTGTCCATAATTCTTCTGGCACTCTATCTATTGAGTCTAAGCCATTGAATCTGTTCATCACCTCCACCGTGTATTCTTTAGGGATGCTGTCTAGGTGATATCTGTCTGGTCTCTTTGTTTTCCCTATTTTCTTTAGTCTAAGCCTGAATTTTGCAATCAGTAGGTTGTGATCTGAGCCACAATCTGCTCCAGGTCTTGTTTTTGCTGACTGTATGGAGGTTCTCCATCTTTGGCTGCAGAGTATGTAGTCAATCTGGTTTCGGTGTTGGCCATCTGGTGATGTCCATGTGTAAAGTCGCCTCTTGTGTTGCTGGAAGAGGGTGTTTGCTATGACCAGTGCGTTCTCTTGGCAGAACTCTATCAATCTTTGCCCTGCTTCATTCTGTGTTCCAAGACCGAACCTGCCTGTTATTCCCTCCACTTTTTGATTGCCTACTTTGGCATTCCAGTCTCCTAGAATAATTTGAACATCATTTTTTGGTGTTTGTTCTATGAGGTGTTGTAAGTCCTCATAGAACTGGTCCACTGTGGCTTCATCTGCACCCGTGGTTGGTGCGTATATTTGGATCACAGTAACATTGAAGGGTTTACCCTGAATTCTTACTGACATCATTCTGTCATTTTTGAGGTTGTATCCCATTACTGCTCTTCTCACTCTTTTATTGACAATTATGGCTACTCCATGTCTTCTAAGGTTTTCTTGTCCACAGTAGTAGATGTGATGGTTTCCAGAGCTGAATTCGCCCATCCCTGTCCATTTTAGCTCACTGATTCCCAAGATGTCAATGCTTATTCTTTCCATCTCATTTTTTACCACTTCCAGTTTACCTTGGTTCATTGATCTCACATTCCATGTCCCTATGCAGTATTGCTCCTTACAACATTGCATTTCCCCTCCCCCTTTCCTGTCCCTCCCCTTTCTCCCCTCTGAGGTGTTAAGCATCCTGTATCACCTAGCCTGCCCTTTTGTTTTGCCTTTTGTTTTGGTCCATAGGGTTCTCTTGGCAAGCTTTGTGGCGTGGTTTGCCGGTTTCTACGCCATTTTTCCCCTCGCATCATACATCATATCACAGTTTTAAACGTTTAAAACAGTTTACACAACATATTATCATGCATAATTATCACAGTCTAAAACACAGTCTCTATGTTAATTGCTATATTAAGTCAGTATGAAGTCTCTATGTCAGTCGCTATATTAATTCAGCTACATTTTTCACATCAGCTACTTATCCTTGTGTCCTCACTCCCCAGGTGGGGTTGTTGTCTCTGGGTCCCTTGCTCCAGGGGCATCGCAGTGGCGGGCAGTGGATGTTTTCCCTGTGTCTCAGCTGTTCCTCTTCCTCTGCCTCTGGCTGCAGTGGTGGATGGTGACCTTCTCCCTCCAAGGCCTCTGGATGGTGACTGGGCAGTTGGGGCCTGGTCTTTCTCTGCCTCTTTCTTCCTTACACCCCGGTTTTAGGATGGGGTGAAAGGGAGGGGCCGATTCTTCACTCACCTCCCACCAAGGCCTCTGGATGGTTTCTGGGCAGTTGGGGCCTGGTCTTTCTCTGCCTCTTTCTTCCTTACACCCAGGTTTTGGGATGGGGTGAAAGGGAGGGGCCGATTCTTCACTCACCTCCCTTTCAGGCCTCTGGATGGTTTCTGGGCAGTTGGGGCCTGGTCTTTCTCTGCCTCTTTCTTCCTTGCACCCAGGTTTTAGGATGGGGTGAAAGGGAGGGGCCGATTCTTCACTCACCTCCCTTTCAGGCCTCTGGATGGTTTCTGGGCAGTTGGGGCCTGGTCTTTCTCTGCCTCTTTCTTCCTTGCACCCAGGTTTTAGGATGGGGTGAAAGGGAGGGGCCGATTCTTCACTCACCTCCCTTTCAGGCCTCTGGATGGTTTCTGGGCAGTTGGGGCCTGGTCTTTCTCTGCCTCTTTCTTCCTTGCACCCAGGTTTTAGGATGGGGTGGGAGGGAGGGGCCGATTCTTCACTCACCTCCCTTTCAGGCCTCTGGATGGTTTCTGGGCAGTTGGGGCCTGGTCTTTCTCTGCCTCTTTCTTCCTTACACCCAGGTTTTGGGATGGGGTGAAAGGGAGGGGCCGATTCTTCACTCACCTCCCTTTCAGGCCTCTGGATGGTTTCTGGGCAGTTGGGGCCTCAAGGTACTCCATCTCCGTCTACAGACTTCACAGTGTCCTACCAGCCACAGCACTACCTTCCCTTGTATGCTTCCTTAGAACCTCATGTGAACAAATGTGCATGTAATGGTTTAAAAAGTTTGTTAGTGGTGTATCCATTTTGTTACTTGTTTACAGCTTTCTTGGAGCTACTACTGTTTAACACTGTTTTTACTGAATTATAAAAAGGCAACTAGTGTAAACTCATTGAATCAATGGAATTTATGGAAGAAATTATCTCACCACTGATTTGGGGCTGCAGTGACTCAGTGGTTAAGAAGCTCATCTTGTTAGCTGGAAGGCTGGCAAGCTGGCAGTTCTGGGTACTGCATGATGGAGCAAGCTCCCACCTCTGTCCCAGCTCCTGCCAACCTAGCAGTTTGAAAGGAAGAAATTGCAAGTAGATAAATAGGGACCACTTCAGTGGGAAAAGATCTTGAGGACATAAAATGAACCTCATTTGGGAGTCCCCTAAATGGAGTTCATTCAGCAAAAACCCTTTCAACCCAGAATAATTTCTGATACAAAATTATTATACCAATCGACTAGATTTCAGCCAATTAGAGGCAGATGTCAAATAAAAGATCCTAGGTAAAATTTAAAACAGAGCTGCCAGTGAGTTGTTTTATTAAGAAAGAAATGTTTGCTATTTTTAATTCCCACAGGGAGGAAAACCTTGGGTAACAAGGAAATTAATGGGTCAGTGACAGTGGTGGGTTCCAAAAAAATCCACACAGTGGTATTATTTCAAACCTTGGATGGGCGGGGCCAGCCAGATTTTCCGCTACCGGTTCTGGCGAACTGGTGCAAACATGCTGATGCCTACCACTGGGCAGTGAACTTTAAAGTCACAAAAATATGCAGAGGAATTTTCTTCTTTTTGGAAACACCAAGGCCACAGCTGATCCTGGGCTGTCTCTCCCAGCCTGAGGGAAGGTAAAAGCCACCAGCCCCTGGCCTGCCGAGAACACCAAGGCCACAGCTGATCCTGGGCTGCCTCTCCCAGCCTGAGGGAAGGTAAAAGCCACCAGTCCCTGGCCTGCTGAGAACACCAAGGCCACAGCTGATCCTGGGCTGCTTCTCCCAGCCTGAGGGAAGGTAAAAGCCACCAGCCCCTGGCCTGCCGAGAACACCAAGGCCACAGCTGATCCTGGGCTGCTTCTCCCATCCTGAGGGAGGGGAAAAGCCACCAGCCCCTGGCCTGCCAAGAACACCAAGGCCACAGCTGATCCTGGGCTGCTTCTCCCACCCTGAGGGAAGGTAAAAGCCACCAGGCCCTGGCCTGCCGAAAACACCAAGGCCACAACTGATCCTGGGCTGCCTCTCCCAGCCTGAGGGAAGGTAAAAGCCACCAGCCCCTGGCCTGCTGAGAACACCACCTTCGGGAGGGAGACTGGCAAGAACACCTGAGGCAGGGCGGCTTCTGGACTCCTGGTTGGGCTCCAAGGCCACCTCAACCACCTCCACCGCCTCCACCACCGCTTAGCCGGTTTCATCTTCGGGAGTGGAGGCCGTTGAGAACATTGGACGTTTGTCTTCCGTCCCATGGCTGGTTTCGGAGAGGGGATATTTTTCCCGGCTGTGCGGGTCTGGCGCAGCAGCTACAAGGAGGACCTTGTGCCGCCAGGACCGGGGGCGGGGAGGAGAACAGCGGCTGCACCTGGGGTCGCTTGTGGCCCCAGAGATGGCGCCCCCCGCCATCTATGCAGCCACGAGCCTTGCACTGCCAGGACCGGGGTGGGGAGGAGAGCGTTGATTGTACCTGGGGTCGCTTGCGGCCACAAAAGCGGCGCCCTCCGCCATCCTGGCAGCCACGAGCCTTGCGCTGCCAGAACTGGGGTGGGGAGGAGAACATTGGCCATACCTGGGGTTGCTTGCGGCCTCAAAAGTGGCACCCCTCACCATCCCTGCAGCGTCGCGCCTCGTGCCGCGTGGACCGGGGTGGGGAGGAGAACTATGGCCACACCTGGGTTTGCTTGGCGGCCTTAGGATCCTCCCCGTCACCCCCGCGGTCTTACAGCGCTTGGACCAGGGCCGGGAGGAGGAGATTCCTGTCACTGGAGTTTTGTTAGGAGGGTGGAGGGAGTGAGAGGATATGTTTTAAGTGGTTAGGGAGGGAGGGAGGGTGGGAAGAGAGGGTGGGAAGAGAGGGTGACACTCCATCTGGGTTAATGGTGGAGGTTCCAGGGGCTCATTTAGAGGTTGTGACGGGCATGGGGCGTTATAGCGGGAACCGTTGGGCGGGCCACACTCAGGTAACGTGGGACCGATGCTTAGTATCTGTCCCATGTTCTGGCCCCCCGGTTTCACCTCTAGGTCCTGAGCAGCTGATCCAGGGTGACCCAGCCCTTAGGCTGCTGCTGATGAATGCCAGGTCGGTCTGTAATAAGGCTCCCCTAATACAAGACTCTATTTTGGGGGAGCGGGCTGACCTGGCATGCATCACTGAGACCTGGCTGAGACCTGAGGATGGGGTGCCTCTATCAGAGATGTGTCCGGCCGGGTTCGGTGTTTGGCACCAGCCTAGGGATATGGGTAAGGGCGGTGGTGATGCCATTATAGCCAGGGAGTCATTGGGAGTCGCCAGGGCCACCGCTCCACAAATTTCGGGTTGTGAGGCCCTGCCCCTGCGGTTGGGCCCTAACGGTCAGTTGGGGGTCCTACTCCTGTACCTGCCTCCTTGCAGGGTAAGGGACTCCCTGCCTGGGCTCCTTGAAGCCATCTCGGCGTTGGCTTTGGAGTTCCCTAGACTGATGGTTTTGGGGGACTTCAATTTGCCTTCGCTGGGGTCTGGTTCTGAGGTGGCACAGGAGTTCATGGCTTCCATGGCAGCTATGGACCTGGCTCAGGTAATTCAGGGCCCGACCAGGGGCAGTGGCCACATGCCAGATTTAGTCTTTTTGTCGGGGCGGTGTCAGAGTGATCTGAGTTTACAGAAGCTAGACATAACACCTGTGCCATGGTCAGATCACTATCTGGTGGCTCTACACTTTCTGGGGGCGACACTTCATTGTAAGGAGGCAGGGTCGATTAAAGTCCCCCCCCCCCCGGCAACTGATGGATCCGGATGGATTCCAGAGGGAACTGGGGGAATTTCCTCTGGATTGGCGACACGATTCACCTGAGGCACTTGTTGACCTGTGGTACGGGTTGACGACATCTGCCTTGGATGTAATCGCTCCACTACGGCCTCTCAGAGCCCGTGGAGCTAGGTCATCCCCATGGTTCACTGAAGAACTACGGGAACTCAAACGGGCAAAGAGACGCCGAGAGCGCCGCTGGGTGAAGACCCAGAGCGATTCCGATTGGACACTAGCTAGAGCCGCTATTAGGGCCTACCTAGTGGCGATGGGGGTGGTGAGGAGGCAGTACTTCACCTCCCTTATTGCCTCCGCTGATAATCGCCCAGCCACCCTGTTTCGGGTGACCAGGTCCCTCCTGGGTAGGGCGGGGCCTGTGCCTGGTTGGCAGGGATCGGCTGAGGACTTTGCTGACCATCTGGTGGAGTAAATCGATCGGATTCGCTCAGGGTTCAAACTTGGCGTGGATGGGGAGGGTCCGGGGGGAGCCAGTGCGCAGTCTTGCGGCGGTCCGTGCCACTAATTGTCCATTCCATCCCTGTCCCGCCTGGCTGGTAAAAGCCTCTAAGACGGTGACAGGTGGCTGGGTCGGGGCTATAATTAACGTGTCTTTTCGAGAGGGGATGTTTCCTGCACTGCTGAAACATGCTCTTGTGCGCCCCCTCCTGAAGAAGCCTTCCCTCGATCCAGCAATACTAACCAACTACAGACCTGTCTCCAACCTTCCTTTTTTGGGGAAGGTTCTGGAGAAGGCAGTGGCACGTCAGCTGCAGGGGGTACTGGATGAAGCGGAATATCTGGACCCATTCCAGTCAGGATTCAGACCTGGATATGGTACTGAGACTGCATTGGTCTCGCTGATGGATGATCTCTGGCGAGAGCGGGATGACGGTCATCCGTCCATCCTTGCTCTTCTTGACCTGTCAGCGGCCTTCGATACCATTGACCATGGTAGCCTTCTGGAACGGCTCCGAGGATTGGGGATCCAGGGCATGGTGTGGTCCTGGTTTTCCTCATTTCTGAGGGGCCGGACCCAGTCGGTGTGGTTGGAGAGTGAGAGGTCGAGTCCTAGGCCCCTAAAATATGGGGTGCCTCAGGGCTCGGTACTCTCTCCTCTCCTATTTAACATCTACATGAAGCCGCTGGGTGAGATCATCCGTTCCCACAGGGTGTGGTACCACCAGTACGCGGATGACACACAGTTGTACATCTCGGCCCGTGGGGACCCCAGTGATGCAGTCAAAGTCCTTACCAGCTGACTGGAGGCTGTTGGGGTCTGGATGGGGGCAAATGGGCTACAGTTGAATCCTAGCAAGACTGAGTGGCTATGGATAGGGGGTCCTGCGTTATCCCGGGAGCTACCATCTTTGGTTTTGGATGGGGCTGTTTTGCCCCAGACCAACCCGGTGCGCAACTTGGGGGTCCTCCTGGATTCGCGGCTGCTGCTAGAAGAACAGGTGGTGGCTGTGGCCAGGAGGGCCTTCGCCCAACTTCGGGTGATTCGCCAGTTGCGCCCGCTCCTGGACCTGGACTCTTTGCTCATGGTCACTCACGCTCTGGTGACCTCCATACTAGACTACTGTAATGCGCTCTACATGGGGCTGCCCTTGATGACCATTCGGAGGCTGCAGCTGGTCCAGAATGCCGCAGCCCGGGTGGTGATGGGGTGTGGACGTTATGCCCATGCCTCACCACTGCTTCGGGGGCTGCACTGGTTACCAGTTTGTCTCCAGGTGCAATTCAAGGTGCTGGTTTTGACCTTTAAAGCCCTACATGGTAGTGGGCCAGGGTATCTTAGAGACCGCATCACCCTAAGGACGTCTGTCCGTCCAACCAGAGCGGACTGGAGGGGCTCTCTAATTGTGCCATCAGCCAGGGGGGCTCGCCTCTCTGGCACAAGGAGGAGGGCCTTCTCCGTGTCTGCACCGGCCCTTTGGAACCTCCTGCCTGTGGAACTGCGTCTCCAGACGGAGTTGTTCCCCTTTAGGAAGGAACTAAAGACCTGGCTGGCGGGCTATGTTTGGGGTGTGGGTGGGGATGGGGGTACCATTGGGTGGTTGGTATAGAGAAGTGTGCCTTCCCCCAAAGTCCCTTCGGTTCTTGCGTACCTTTTAGGGGTGGGTTTTTAAACTTTAAACTTTGTTTTATTATGTGTCTTTTATGTATTTACTGTCCGCTATGTAAACCGCCCTGAGTTGGGTTGTACCTGAGTGGGCGGTATATAAGCGTGAAAAATAAATAAATAACTAAAAATAAATTTTGGTGAACACAGGATTTTTAATAACCAGCAGGTATTTTCTCACCATTGTGAAAAAATCAAACATATCAGGAAATTATATATTTTCAAGAAATGTTATTTTTTTGGGTGAAACCACCACGATCCCTCGGGGTTCTGAGTGTCTTCATTTGAATGGCAAATATTGTTACTTCTTCCAAGTACCTTGTTGTTGGGGAGGAAAATTCTGGTGCAGGGGTCTTCAAACTAGAGCCCGTGGGCTAGATCCATTCCACAGCATCAAGTAATCCAGCCTATGTGGGCCCTGGGTGGTGCCTGTGGCCCTGGGTGGTGCCACTGGCACTGCCTCAATTCTCCCCCCTCCCTTGACCCTGGGCAAGCATGGTGGCAGTGTGGAAGCGGTGAAAGCTGTGGAAGCCACGGAAGCCATAGGAGCAGTGGTGTGAGGACCTCTCCACCACCACCTGCCTGGACAGGGGGCTTGGCCTGGCCTTGTTCACTGGCGGCAGCAGCCTGGCCCACCTCAGGCAACCGGAGCATCCACACAGAGTCCTCCCTGGGGTGGAAAAGGGGCCTGATCAGCAGGGCCCAGCTGTTGCCCTCGGCCACTGTCTCAGCTCTGGCAGCCAGGCCCGGCAGAAGCGATTGAGGAGTAGCCTCTGCCAGGCTGAGCCACCCAAGAACAAGTACCTGCCCAAGTTCATGGCCAAGAAGGACAGCCTGGACCCCTCCTTCACCAATGCCATGCAGCTCAACCAGGCTGGTCAGTAGGGAAGCAGGGGGAAGTGGTGGAGGATCAGGGTGGTCGCTGGTGGCAGTGGTGGTAGTGGGGAGTGGTGGGTACCTGGTGGTTGATAGCAGTGGCAGTGGGGAGAGGGGAGCTCAGGGTGGGGGAGCTCAGGGTGTTGTGGAGGAAAATTGCCCAAATTCATGGCCAAGAAGGACAGCCTGGACCCTTCCTTCACCTATGCCATGCAGCTCATCCAGGCTGGTCAGTAGGAAAGCATGAGGAAGTGTGGTCACCAGTGGTGGCGGCGATGGCATTGGGAGGAAGTATTGAGCTTGGGGTGGTTGCCAGCATCAGCGGTGGTGGGGGAGTGGAGGATTCAGGGTGGTGGTGGGACCACCAGTCCAGCTCTTCAAAATTTTGAGGGACCGTGAACTGCCCCTGGCTTACAAAGTTTGAGGACCCTTGTTCTGGTGTGAGGCATTTACCTCACAGTTTTCATTAAGGCATGACTTATTATTTTTTCCTTTTACATTCTTGAACCTGAAACCTCAGAGTAGATTCTGGAGTCAGGGATGCATATCTGCCTGCTTTGCTCTTTAATTGTTTATTTAATTAAATTTAGGTTTTCAGTATGAGTTCCTATTTTGTTAAGAAAACCATGTGGTTTGCATGTAGCTACAGGCAAAAGTCCCATCTGCCTGAGCAGTTTTCATATCAGTGCCAAATTGAGACACCTGCAGTATACATCTGATCTATGCTGCCTTCTATAAAAACATCTGTATCTGGAATTATTACACTTGAAAATCAACCAAATTGAGGAGCCTTACCTTCAAAAAAAGGGACTGCAGTGGCTCAAGTAGGTAAGACGCTGACTGGGAAGCGGAAGGTCAGCAGTTCGATTCCCGAGTACTGCAGGATGGAATGAGCTCCTGTCTTCGTCCCAGCTCCTGCCAACCTAGCAGTTCGAAAGCAAGAAATTGCAAGTAGATAAATAAGGACCACTTCGGTGGGAAGGTAACAGCATTCCGTGCGCTCCGGTGTCTAGTCATACCTGCCACATGACCACGGAAACGTCTGCAGAAGCAGACAGCGCTGGGCTCTTCGGCTTGGAAACAGAGATGAGCACTGCATCCTAGAGTCAAATACGACTAGCTTTCGAGCAAGGGAAACCTTTACCTTTACCTACCTTCAAAAAGCACCCCGATACTTTTAGACTTATCTCTCCTAGAATGAGCCCAGCCCTCAAGCTCTTTTCTGGAATAGGTACACCAACATATTTGAATATGTACTAGGACAAGCCAATGTTTTGTCAGCCCCACATTGCTGATCCTCCTCCTTTCTATTTTTTATATTGTTGAACCCCATGTCCATTTTATAGGTGACTCTTCCTAGAGCTCAGCTGAATATCCTGCCAATTACAAATACGTTTCTTGCCAGTAAGGATGTAATGAATACTTCTTCTTGTGCGATATCCAATTCCGAATATTGGCGATCCTCATGGCGATCAGCCTTGAAGACTTGTCATGAGAATACAATGCAGTGGCCCTTCATTTGCCTTCCGCATCGCAAGCGTGACACCTGTACCACTGATCCAGTTCTCCGAGGCACTTTGTGGTCCTGAGCCCTTTTTGGCACACAAAGTACTTATCAGCCCCAAACCAGTATTGATGAAGTTGTTGCCCTCTATCAAGATGGATTCAAGTGGGATTTAATTTACTGGGGAACCATCACCATTCCCTGTGGATTTCATCACCCAAGGCCATTAGACCTCAGGGTTGTCATGTTAGAAAGCCATCACCTGATGATCAGTGTTGAGTCTCTGGCAGTATAGTCTATATTACTATAGCAGGATAATCTGGCCATACTGGAATGAATATGACTTCAATGAGTAGGAATATATGTATGCATCAAATTATTGTCAGGAATATTGTTAACCATTGTGTGGTGGTGGTGGTGGTGGTGGTAGTTATCATGATGACTGTAGCGGCGGTGACAGTTCCTGTATCAGAACAAAAAGACCAGGCCTTTTTTCATCAGCAGCAGTATTAGGAAAAAAACCCCTAAAACCTTGTGTTTTTAAAAATCCCCATTTGCTGTACCAAATCTTTTTTTTGTACAAAATAACCTGTGTAATTTTTTTCTAAAAGGTGAAAACCTGACATAATCTCACCAACTGAGGAGAGAAGTTTAAAAGTGTCATTCTCACTTTGCAGGAACAAAATTAAGCAATGAATGGCATCCTTTTGCACCAGAGGTTGCTTCTTGCATTTCCCAGCTTACTTTTTTCACTTATACTTGTTTGGATTTTGCACAAGCGTCTTATGTCCAAATTGTACAAATTAGGTGTCAAATATTCCATGAAGACTAAAATGAATGCTATTGCATAGGTGACGGCTGCTTCCCTTCTAACTCAGGAGTAACTGATGACAATCTTTGCAATGTAGCAAAAGTTTTCTAAATATTTCCTATAACTCCAAACCGGAATACAAAGCAATCATCAATCAAAACTCTTTTATTTGATTTTGTTTCTTTATAAGTACTTACAGTCTGGCATGGTCTTCTTTGCTAAAAGTTGAAGAGAAGAAAAGTTTGATTAATCATGCATATTTATTAAAACCTTTCTTAATATTAAAGCTACAATCATCTACCTACTTACCTAGAAATCATCTCTACTGAACTCATATAGAGGGTTGCACTATAAACTGAAATGATTTATTATAGTTTTTAAAAATCCATTTTAGTTAGCATAAACCTCAAATTATTTTAGTGTTTTTGTTGTTTTAAAAAGATTAATGGAACAGCCATCATGGTAAATTAATAGCTTTGGACTAGAATTTAGAAGACCTGGACTCAAAATCCCACTTGACCATGAAAGTATACTGGTGAATGTTAAACCACTGCTTAAACTTGGAAACTTCCCAGAGAGTGCACTAAGTGCTATGTTTATTGCTATTGCTATAGAGTAAGAAATATGTAAAAATATAATTTTGAACATAATTCACATTTAAAAGAAACATAAAAAATACAATTCAAAATCATTTTAGAAATGTGCCTCTGAGCTAGCTCGTTGATACCATGCAGAATATTCTGAATTTCAACCTCACACAACAATTTATGTCTCAAAAGATGGGTATTCTCAAAAGGTGATAAAGTGTTGTTTCATTTTACTCAGGAGCTTCTTGGGCATTCTTTTGTTACCACCATTATAATGGCATGGTTCCTCAAGCATACCTGTCAAGTATCCCATTTCCCCCAGGAAAACCCCTTATTTTTACCCCTCTTCTTGCCCCCTCCCGTTTTATTAATTTCCCCGTAATATCCCTTATTTTTTTAAAAAAAATCCTGACCGGAGCCCTCACAGGCGAAGCTGCAGTATGTTTTTCCTGCCACCAGAGGTCGCTGTGTGGCTTTTCTCTTGTGGAAGGAGATAGAGAAGGTGGTGGGGGCATCCTGTAGTTTCTCTTTAATTTCCCTTCCCTGCCACCTGGTCATGTAGGCTTCATTTTTGCTGCTGCTGCTGGTTGCAGCCACCATGGGACGGGAGTCTACTCTAGGTGAGTGATATTTCATATATGCATGGGCAAATCAGCTCTTGGTCTGGGGTAGAGTAGAGACTTCTCTCTCACTCTCATGGTTTATTGAGCTGTTTCTGCCCTGCCTCCTGGCTGGAGGCTTTCGTTTCTAGAGTTCTAGAGTTAACTTGGGAGGGGGGGGGGATGTTGCTTGATCACTATATGAGAGAGAGAGAGAGAGAGAGAGAGAGCACCCTACCTTCTAACAAACCATCTGGAGAGAGATTAACTCCTCAGCTGCTGGGAGGCTTTGAAACTACAGAGGTTGTTTTTTTACTTTACTAATTCCCTTCCTTAAGATGGATCCGACATTCTCAGGTTGGTTCATTGGGGGGGGGGGGGTAATCCCTTGCTCCTCCACCCTAATTGGGGGGAGTGTCTAGCCATGTGCAGGGCTAGTTCATTAAAGCCAAGCTGCTTACAAGCAGTTGGTAACCCTAGGGGGCTGGTTTACTATTCTGCACATTCTTTGCTTCCCAGGAAAAAAAATTAATTGAAAATGAGTAAGGTAAAGGTAAAGGTTTCCCTTGCTCAAAAGCCAGTCGTATCCAATTCTAGGGTGCAGTGCTCATCTCTGTTTCAAAGCCGAAGAGCCAGCATTGTCTGCGTCTGCAGACATTTCCGTGGTCATGTGGCAGGCATGACTAGACACCAGAGTGCACGGAACACTGTTATCTTCCCAACAAAGTGGTCCCTATTTATCTACTTGCAATTTCTTGCTTTAGAACTGCTAGGATGGCAGGAGCTGGGACAAAGACGGGAGCTCATTCCATCCTGCAGTACTTGGGAATCGAACTGCTGACCTTCTGCCTCCCAGTCAGCATTTTAGTCACTTAAGCCACTGAGTAAACAAGAAAGAAAACAAAACAAAAGTCCCCCAAGAAGATGGGGAAAGGGTTCTTTGGCCTACACAGCTTTGTGCCCATTGCATCTACAATACCATCTAGCCATCTTATTTTTGGCCACCCCCTTCTTTTGTCCTCCACCTTTCCCAGCATCAAGGCCTTCTCAAGTGAATCCTCTCTTCTCATTTGATGTCCAAAGTACTTTAGTGTCATCTTTACTATTTGACCTTTAATGAGCAGTCATGGTTGATTTCTTCTAGGATTGACCTATTTCTAACACCACATTTCAAAGGTATCTATTTTTCTGCGCTCAGCTTTCCTAATGGTCCAGATCTCACACCCTTACATTACCACCAGGAATACCATTGCTTTGACTATGCAATTTTTTGTTTGCAAGGTGATGTCTCTACTTTTAACTATGTTCCCCAGGTTTCTCATAGCTTGTTTCCCAAGCATCAGTCGCCTTTTTATTTCATGGCTGCAATCACCATCTGCAGCGATCTTTGATCCTAAGAAAGTAAAATCTGCCAGTTGTATCCAACTCTAGGGTGCAGTGCTCATCTCCATTTACAGCCAAAGAGCTAGTGATGTCTGTGTTTGCAGACATTTTCATGGCCATGTGGCAGGCCTGACTAGAGCCCAGCAAGTCACATGGCTATATTTGGCCATGCCCACAGATTTGGCCACACCCACAGAGGGGTGCGGCCAAAATTTCCCTTATTTTCAAATCCAAAACTTGACAGGTATGTCCTCAAGCCACATTATACATCAAATCTGAAGACAATTCCAATGAGATTTCTAGAGACAAGCATTTATCTAATTCTATTAACTGGACAATTAGAATAACAAGAATGTTTGTAAATAAAAGTTGCATATCATTGCAATGCTCTTCCTAATTTTATGCACAGTATTGTTCCTCAAACCTATGCAAACTATCATGCTACTTGATTCTTTTTCATTCAATCAGCATAAAATAACTTTTATCTTTCCCTATAGTACCCCTATACTATCTCCTGCCAACCTAGCAGTTTGAAAGCAAGAAATTGCAAGTAGATAAATAGGGACCACTTCGGTGGGAGGGTAAACAGCGTTCCGTGCCCTTCGGTGTCTAGTCATGCCTGCCACATGACTACGGAAATGTCTGCTGCAGCAGACAGCGCTGGCTCTTCGACTTTGAAACAGAGATGAGTACTGCATCCTAGAGTCGGATACGACTGGCTTTCAAGCAAGGGAAACCTTTACTTTTACCTTTACCTTAAACCAGGGGTTCAAACCTACGGCCTGCAGGCCATACTCAGCCCATGGCACCATTTCATGTGGCCTGCTGCCACCGCCACCAAAAACATTTACGACAGCTGTAAATGTGCCCACAACTGTCATAAACATGCCATAAATGCACCTGTGTCTGTCATAAATCCGTTTATGACAGCCACAGAAGTGTTTTACGGCAGCATTTATGAAGGGGGAAATCACCAGTCTGGCCCACTCATCTGTCAGAGGGGGCATGGCCCAGCCCATGGATTAAAAAGGTTGTGAATCCCTGCCTTAAACTATGTCATGGTGGTATTCAGTATTATTCCAATTTACTGGGTGTTAGCTCCTAATACAGTACAACACCTCCTCCTCCTCCTCCTCCTCCTCTTCTTCTTTTGTGCCCAGATCAAACTTTTTAGTTTTTTATAAACAATAAAAACATACATATAAAACCTTACAGTTGGTCAAAATGAAACCACCTTCTTGGTTTTGCTGTTGGCCAAAATTAAATCCTCATTGTTACATGTGGTAATCAACAGACAAGCATATGAGCCAAATTATCTATCTCTCCATGTTCATACAGTGTGTTGTTGTCTGCCAGCAGCCTCCACTTGAGCAGGTTGGTCTTTCATTTAGACACTTCGTTTGAACTATTCAGGGTCCTCCGTGTGACATAGGGGAGTTACATTTGCAGCAGATTACAATTTAACTTTGCAGGCGCACCCCCCCAATAACGGACTCAGACAACATTGAAAGTGGATAACAGCATCGGGCCACATTTATTGATTCAATGCCCTAATCCGAATTATAAATTTGTATTGGTAAAACGACCAATCATAATTCTTAAGGCAAGCAGGCCAAAGTAACACTGGTAAGGTACCACCCAAAAATTGCCAGCGGCAATTGGTTACAATGTATCAATTTGTATCAATTTGTTTGTTGACAACAAACAAATTGTTGACCGTAGTCAATATCTAACTCATGACCCCACCCTCTGACGCGTATCCGTGAAATCACGGGGTGATGCATGCTGGCTAGCTATCGCCATCACCCCGTCGCCTGGTTCGTCGTTGACCGGACAACGTTTAACTAATTTGTTCCTGTCTAGTGTTGTCCAGTCAATTGCGAACCTGCCGGATACCTGTGGGTCATACTGTTTACCTTACCAGTGCTACCCGCCAATGTGACCGGAGTCAACAGTAGAAACGAAAGGAACCCCTATATCAAACCATAGCAACAGTGTGGGATGGGCGAAAAAGCCAGGACCCGAAAGCCAATGTGGGTCCCAACCAAAAATTCCCACCCGGCCCCGAAGCGACCAAAATATCACACTGTTAACTAGGGAGGGGGTGGAGGGGAAAAACTTCTCCGCTCCGTCGCTTTAGCTAAAATGGCAGCACGGCTGCCTCGTGGCCACCCCTTTTATAAGGGAGCTGGCCACGCCCTAAACTACCCAGATTCTTCGTCCTGTGGGGGGGGGGGGCCCGCAAAGAGCACGGCGGCCATTTTGGCGCCGCGCTTGCATTGCAGGCGCACCCCCCCAATAACGGACTCAGACAACATTGAAAGTGGATAACAGCATCGGGCCACATTTATTGATTCAATGCCCTAATCCGAATTATAAATTTGTATTGGTAAAACGACCAATCATAATTCTTAAGGCAAGCAGGCCGAAGTAACGAAGTAACACTGGTAAGGTACCACCCCAAAATTGCCAACGGCAATTGGTTACAATGTATCAATTTGTATCAATTTGTTTGTTGACAACAAACAAATTGTTGACCGTAGTCAATATCTAACTCATGACCCCACCCTCTGACTCGTATCCATGAAATCACGGGGTGATGCATGCTGGCTAGCTATCGCCATCACCCTGTCGCCTGGTTCGTCGTTGACCGGACAACGTTTAACTAATTTGTTCCTGTCTAGTGTTGTCCAGTCAATTGCGAACCTGCCGGATACCTGTGGGTCATACTGTTTACCTTACCAGTGCTACCCGCCACACGGAGGGGCTTCAAAGAAGGCCTGACGCCCCCCCCCCCAGACCGTCAGCTCGGTCAACAGGCCTGCTCGCCAATCACCCAACAGGAGGTCCATACCTCCTCGCGACAGATGGACCCCATCCCCTGCATACAAGTCATAATTTCGAAGGCTAATAGCGGGGTGACGACTGACCCGTCCCCAAGCCTTGTCGGCAAGGAACCGCGCCACCGCCCCATTGACCGCGCGCCTAGCGCGGTCAAGGGCCAGGAGGTCAATGCCCCCTCTGTAAGAATGGCGCGGGATCATGTCCGACCAAACCAGGGTTGTGGCAGGCCAGACGTAGTGCAAGTAGGCAAGGTCCGCGCAAATCGCGTGCTTGAGCGATAAGCCGGTGACCTGACCCAAATCATTGCCCCCAAGGTGTATGATGAGAATGTCAGGCGGGTCAGCACTCCTGCTGGAAAACAGGAAAGGCAGCAGCTCCCGCCATAACATCCCAGGCTTACCATGCCATGTGAGACTGGCGTGTTCACCCAGTCCCAGTCGGGGTCCCCACTCTGTCGCCGCAGCGTAACGCGCTGCCCTGTGCACATAGCTGTGGCCCACCAGCCATACTGTCACCGGTGTAACACGACACCCAGGGTCTGTAAGAAAAATTGAGAAAAAGGAAGGTAAGGTGATTGGATTGGTACTCACGGTGGAAGTGGGCGCACATAAAACTGAAAACATTGCGAGCCCCACCGTCCCATGCTGCGTATGTCAGCCCCGGAGTACCCAAAAGCAGCTGCTGAAGAGGCTGCCCCAATACGAAATGAATGTGTGCCATAACGGGCACCTGGTAGGCCCACCCTGGCGAGGGCTCTGCCTGTCACTTTCCAAAACTGAAATTTAGTAAGGGGAGACCCATCTTGGTGACAGAAAAACGGGCCATGGTGCATGCCACGCAGTGCCAGGAACTCCTGTAGGGCACCAACCGGACAGATGTCTGCCAAAGAACACCGTAGCAGTCTTACGCCACTGCCTACGCCATGCTGATCTGTCTTAGAGGAGCGTATCCTCAACTGAGCCCAGTCTTTGGCAACATAGACATCCTCGAGTTCCAGTGCCCTACAACTTGCATCCGCCTTAGACAGCATCACAAGTTCGCTGATGCGGAGCGCTCCAAAAAATGCCACCGTTGTGGCTGCATGAAAAAGGGCTGCCTCATAATGATCAAAACAGAGGCTTGGCCAGCCCCGGGCCAACTGGGTAAGAACCCCTGGGGAAATAGGGTGCCGGTCGTCCGGGCAACGCCCGCGTTCGCGCACCCACCCCTCCAAAACATGTCTCACACGGAAGTCAGAGGTGCTGTCCACATGACCCCCTACTTTGGCCATAAAAGCCAGCGCCGAGAGCCTGGATGCTATGGTGCGAGGTGCGAGGCCGAGAGCATGCAGGTGGACCATGAACCGCAGAACATGGTCAACCAGGATAGGCCAGGTCTCTGGCAGGTGAAATTGAGCAGCAAATGCCCTGTAAGAATTAAATGCTTGTTGATACGCCTTACGCGTGCGTGGCGCTAGTGACAGGCCAATCGCCCGGTTCACCTCTCCTTGCCAATGGTCCATATCTCGTCCGGGAGTGGCGAGGGAAATTCCTCCGCATCCGGGGCCAAGGCACGGAACCGGGAGATCTGCAGGCGGGACAAAGCGTCAGCAATATCATTATTAATCCCTGGGACATGCCTGGCTCTGAACAAAACGTTGAGGCGCAGGCAGCGCAGCACAAAATGGCGCACTAGGTCCATAACCCTGGGCGATTTGGAAGTCTGTGCATTAACAATGTGTACAACAGCAGCGTTGTCACACCAGAAATGCACGACCGAGTTGGCCCATTCCTCGCCCCATAGCATCAAAGCCCCTAGTATAGGAAAAAATTCAAGGTATGTGAGATCATGCAGGCGATCAGTGCCTGCCCAGGCCGGTGGCCACCCACCATAGGCCTACTTCCCATTGAAGTACATCCCATAACCCAGGGATCCTGAGGCATCAGACTGGATCTGAAAATTGGGGGATGCCAGGAGGTCAGACCTCCAAAATGAGACCCCATTGAACTCCCTCAGGAACTGTAACCAGACAAACATGTCTGCCCTGATACCCCGGGTAAGTCTAACTCTGTGGTGAGGCCTGGATAACCCTGCCATGGCGTCGCATAAGCGTCGAGCAAAAGCCCTGCCCGGAGCGACCACCCTGCAAGCGAAATTGAGGTGACCATGTAGCACCTGCAGTTCCCTCAGTGATGCCTTGCGCTTGGCCATCAACTCCGAGATAAGGGCCACTATCCTGGACACCTTATCCTCCAGTAACCTAGAAGCCTGCGCTAACGTGTCAATCTCCACCCCCAGGAATACTAACTTGGTAGATGGGCCCTCGGTCTTTTCGGGCGCTAAAGGGACACCGAGTTCCTCCATTAGCGTCTGAAATGTGTTGAGGAGACGTGTGCACGTGTCCCAGCCCCGTTCACCCCCGAATAAAAAGTCATCCAGGTAATGGGCTACAGACCGGGACCCTGACCTGCGGACGAAAGCCCACTCTAAGAAGGTACTAAAGCGCTCAAAGGCCAAGCATGATATGGAACAGCCAAAAGGCATGGCCTTATCAAAATAATATTCGCCCCGAAATTTGAAACCCAGCAACTCAAAGTCACCCGGATGCACCGGCAGGAGGCGAAAGGCCAACTTGATGTCGCACTTGGCCAGCAGGGCACCCGGGCCACACGAGCGCACCATGCGCAGCGCGTGGTCAAAAGACGTATACCTGACTGAACAAAGGTCATCAGGGATAGCATCATTGACCGACCGGCCGGCTGGGTAGGATAAATGATGAATAAGGCGAAACTCGCCTTGAGACTTTTTGGGAACCAAGCCTAGGGGCGACACCTTAAGGTTGGGAAACGGGGGTGAAGGGAAAGGGCCAGCGACCCTGCACGCATCTAACTCCTTCCTAATACTGGCAGCAGCCACCTCCTCCCTCCCCTTGAGGGACAAAAGATTGGGGGCATCCTGAGGGGACCTATCACCCATGAAAGGGATGCGGAACCCGTACTTAAAGCCTTGAAGGAGATACTCCCCATCCTCCCCCTTCGGGTACACTGTGAGCCAACGCTCCAACATGTCCACCTTAATTGGGGAGGGGGCCTTTCGGTGAACCAGCTCCATCTGTGGCAGCCTTGCCAGCCCACTGTCCGCCCCTCCCTCTGCCCTGCGTCCCCCCAGGCCTGGGACAGGCGGAGGCTGCGTGGGGGCCCGAACAGGTGGGACACTCATGCCTGTATTTGCAATTCTTCTTATTACAGGAACCATTGGACGAGAAAGTCCAGCACAGCAGGCGGGCTGGAACCCCCTGCCCCACCACTTGGCGGGACAGCTCGCTGGACCGCATGTCCGCAATGGTATCTGTCCCCTGGTGCGGGGCGCGTGGGCGTCATGTACAGAAGCCAAAGCCTCTGACACGGCTCATCCCACCTCATCTCCGGGTGGAGGGGAATCCGCATACGGAATTCCTCGTCATAAGCCAGCCACGAAGGGCCCGGGAAATCAACCATTGCCCTGTATATGTTGTCCAAATATTGGACCATCGGAATAGCCAACTCCGGCCGCGCCCTCAGGTACACTGCCATGTAAATTAAATAAGCCGGCAGCCAGTTGGCCCAGGTACGTGGCGGCTTACGACAACGTGCCTGCTCCTTATCCTTCTCGTCCTGTCCCTCCCTTTCCTCCTTGGTGGGCTCTCTGTTCAGGAGTGAGAAGATATCTACATACTCCCCCCGCCAAATCTTTTCCTTGGTGGCCTGTGCCAAGTGGTCACCCAGTGGCAAGGAGTACCCCGCAGTTGGTAAGGCCGAAAAAGGCACCACAGACACCGGGAAAGGGGCCTGAGCTAACCCAGCCACCCCCAGTCCATTCCCCGCAGTGTAAGAAAAACTACCCACCCCGGTGCCCTGGGTGGCAGTTACCGTCGCCGAGTGGGGTGCCGGCTGCTGTGCCACCGCACCACCCGAGCGAGGCCAAGGCCATTGAAAAGCTCCCCCCATAGAAGCAATGTGTGCAGGTGTACTGGCTTGTACCGTATACTCACATGCTGCACCCCCGTGGGCCGCCCCCACCGGGGGTTCCGGCCCACTGGGGGCGTCGGAGCTCACGACCGACGTAGAGCTCATCATCGGGGCCTGACCTGCACTCGTCTGCTGGCTGGGGAGCTGCGGGGCAGTGGCCGAAGCCGCGCCACCCGCCTGAGGCAGCTCAACCCTGCCCGCCGCCTGTTGTCCTCCCGCCGACGGCGCCGCCAAAGGGACGCCAAAGGGAGCCCCAGCCTGGCTGGCCCGAGCTAAAGATGCTTCGAGGGCCGCAAGGCGGGCCAGT
Organism: Bradypodion ventrale; assembly: GCA_035047345.1. NCBI lineage: Eukaryota > Metazoa > Chordata > Lepidosauria > Squamata > Chamaeleonidae > Bradypodion > Bradypodion ventrale. Next base: position 143,288,059 of record JAWDJE010000005.1, read on the forward strand.
AAGGCCTGCACGTCGATCTGGGGCCATGGGCCGGCCGGCCCGCCAGGTCCAGGCGCGGGTACAGGTCCCTGTACCCCAGGACCCGAATAGGGCCATTGCCCAACACCGAAGCCCGGTAAGGTCGGTGCAGGAACCTGCCAAGGTAGGGGACCACACCACCCGCCCAGGCTAGAAGGCACAGGAGGAAGAGAGGCAGGCCCAACAGGATGGGCAGGGAGAGTAGCGGTGTCCACCGCTCGCGGGCCGCGGGCCGGAGCCCCTGCCGCACCCGCATTCCGATCCCCCGCGTCCGGCCAAGGGGCGATGGACCCCATTCCGCCGGCCCCAGCGGGGGCCTGGACAGGCGGCTGCTGGGGAGGCGCCACCGTGGTCCTCCGACCCGGGTTGCGCCTCCTCACAGCTCGAGCCGCACTCGAAGCTGCCTTCTTCTTCGAAGGCATCTCAATCGCAGGAGAGGGAAGCCGAAAAGAAGATTCGCCGCCAAAAGGCTTCCCGCAAGGTAAGGAGCGACGGAGACACAGGGGAAAAACTTCTCCGCTCCGTCGCTTTAGCTAAAATGGCAGCACGGCTGCCTCGTGGCCACCCCTTTTATAAGGGAGCTGGCCACGCCCTAAACTACCCGGATTCTTCGTCCTGTGGGGGGGGGGGCCCGCAAAGAGCGCGGCGGCCATTTTGGCGCCGCGCTTGCATTATTGGTGAAAAAACTTCAGTTCCTTTCTGCTGCAGCTGAAGATTCAAGGCTACTTTTGTAGTTGCAGCAAGCTGTCCTGTAAACGACAGATAGGGAAATCTCTGGGGAAGAGATTTTCATATTTTCTGGGTTCCAAAAATCATAATTCTCCATTTGGGAAGTTGTGCTACCTTGCAAGATTCTTACAAATGCCTCAGAGTGATGCCCATGGGTAAAAGGCCTAAAACAAGCCTTTGAAGCTTAAGTCAGCCTAGTTGAACTCAAATCTCCTTTCTCAGAAAAAAAGCTCCAATCTAGTTCTGAATGAGGAACTTAGGTAAGCCTCCAAGCCTACGAATTTAGGCCAAGTGATGCATAGATGCATCCCTCCCTGCATGGAGGTATTTGTAAGGTGGCTGCAAGATAAATGAAGCTCCCAGAATGGAGAATTATACTGTTTGGAGGTTGACAATACAGATGCCAACTGTAAGATGCCAACTGTAAGATGCCAACTGTAAGGTTTTATCTGTATGTTTTTTATTATTTATAAAATTTTGCAACATTTGGTAAGCCACCTAGAGTACTTTTTAGCTTTAGGACTATTTGCTTTTACAATTCTCTGGATTTAGCTGTATGTGCCTCTTCAGAACCATGGCTGATGAAATACTAGGGAGACAAATAATTTCTGATTATTTGATTCTCCTGTAAATCTAATTTACATTGTTTAATCTGAAATAATGGACCTCTACCATTTGGTGTTTGGGGGAGAAAAATATCTTCTGAAATGACAGAAGACATTTTTAGCCAGGAAAAAAAATAGTGAGTGGGTAAAAATTGTGCCACTTTTCTTTACTTGCAATCATGCAAATTCATTCCATCTCTGCGGAAGCTTGGATTTTAGGTCTTGGTACCTCAGATATTTCATGTGCCTTGGCTGGTGGAAAAATATATGTGAGCTCCATCAAATGGAAGGTTATGTTTTGTTTCTCATCAGCATAGTTTTTTACATATCTGCATCATAAATGCATATAGGCTCACTGCTCCTTTCTTTCCATATGGTATTTCCTTGGCAGTGTCTAGGAAGGGGAGGAGGGAGATCTATGTTTATTTTCAAGACACATTTCTTATTACATATCTGTTTATGGTTTGTGCTTTACAGTCATATTGGAAATAGTATACAGTATTTTGCTCTGGTGAGAGGAATGAAGAGTTCTTAATTGCTATACCTTTTATTATGAAGTATGCTTTAATGGATTTTTATTAAAGCATACTTTAAATCAGGGGTGCCCAAACTACAGCCCATGGGCCAGATCCGGCCTGCAATGCCAATTAATCTGGCCCACAGTGGCAATTAATCTGGCCCACACCGCCCTCACCACTCCTGGAAGTGGAAGTAAAACATGCATGCCTGTGCATGTGCAGAACGCTGCTATAAATGACCCGTGGCTGTCATAAACATGTTTACAAGAGCCATGGGTCATTTAAGGCAGGATTCTCTACATGCATGGGTGCATTCGCATGTGCATTTTACTTCCGTTTCTGGGTGGGAGGAACCATGTGACCAGCACACTTGACCACATGACAGGTCCACAGCCTGAAAAGTGTGGGCACCCCTGCTTTAAATCAATTTGCGGATTCACAGGGCAAGTACTAGTAATGTTGTGTGTGTGTGTGTGTGTGTGTGTGTGTGTGTGTGTGTGTGTGTGTGTGTGTGTTTCTGCATACACAAGGGCACTGAAAGAAGTTATTTTTAAACAATGGGAGAGAAGAAGCATGAAGCAATAGTGATAAGAGTATCACATATGCAGAGACTGAAATCTATCTGAAAGATGAGCTGAGTTATGCTGCAGGATTCCTTTGTCATGATAATACTATATTTTTGCTTGTTAAATGAGTAACCACAGAGAAGCAGTTACTCAAAAAATAAAAAAACATTGTGGCACCTTAAAGACTACTATATTTTAATGTTAGCTTTCATGGATCAAGTCTGACGAAATTGTTGTTGGAGTATGTTCCCTTTGAGATCAATGCTACATAAGGTTCACAGATCAACAGTATCCATTTCTTGGGATTTCGGGATCAAAGCCAGAGTTTGTGGGTGGGTGGGAAAGGACCTTTTGACGTCAAAGGAGACATCAGATATCAGAGGATTGATCTTAATGATGTCACATCCTCAGAAGAGGCAAGGATTAGAAGGTATGTGTGGAACCACTGGATCCTGGCACCAACTATGAATTATAAGATGTATCCCCCGGCTTTGAAGATACCTCAAAGGAAAAAATATATATCAATATTTATCCTGTTCCAGTGCTTCTAGGCCTAAGATTCATCTGCCTGTCTGAAGACCCAGAGAAACATAGGAGTTTCCTAAGGCTTCATCTGCCCTGATAATAGAGTATAGTGATACCTCATACAACGTCCAAACTTGGTTCCACAAGTTTGGACTTTATACGGATTTGGACTTTGTATGAGACATGTAAAACCCTAGCTGGGATGCCTCATACAATGTCCAAATCCTTGCCGCGATGCCTCGTACAATGTCGTTTCCATACAGATACATTGTACTGTAACAGCACAGACTTCAGGGCAAAGTCAAGGAAACAGACAGGAAACTGACAGAACTTTAAGAAATCATTGTCTAAAGGCTAAATACATTACAAAAACATGTCAAACAACCCTGATTGTCCAAGAACCTGAAGAATGCTGCAAAAATCCCAGGAATGCTTCTAAGAATTCTGATGAAAAAAATCAAAAAAACAAATCGCGCTCAAAACCACTCCTAAACACTCTTCGCCTCGTGCAAAACCCACAAGAGCAATGCACACATGCGTCCTGCCTTTTATACTGGCCAGGCACAATGCAACCTGGGAAAAACTCCAATGCCTCATACAAAGTCGCAGTGACTTTGTATGAGGCAAATTTTTTCAAGGAATTAGGTGATGTTGTATGAATTCAATGTTGTACGAAGCGGACTTTTTCTTGAAAGACTGAAATGTTACTGTATTTCACTGTTTTTTCAAACACCAGATTAGGCAAAGGCAGGGGTGGGGATCCTGCAGCCTTGAAGCCAAGCCTGGGTTTCTGGGAATTGAAGTCAAAGTACATCTGGAGGCACAAGGTTGAGAATCCCTGATCTAGAAAAAACAGGCTGTTGGATTGGGGCCGCGGGGCGGCCGTGAGGTCCCGGAGGAGACTGGTCAAGGAACGACACGAGGCAAGATGGAGTGAAGACCAGTGGTTTATTGAGGAAAAGACATCATCATATATAGGAATTCAAGGCAACGTGTGATAGAATCGTCATCTGACAGAACAATCACATCACCCATTTACCCGGGTTAATGGGGGATCTCTCTTAACTAGGGCAAACACTGACAGGGGAAATCCATTGTTCGGGGCTTACACCACGGTAAATATGGCCACTATTTGCACTAGAGCTTAGGCTCTTCTGTGAGTGAGTAATTGCCTAATGTCTAACGGAGGTTAGCGATTCGCTTCCCTCAGCAGAACTGCCGGTCAGGTCAGATGTGGGTGAATCAACCCTATGATTATTAATCCGCTCCCCAATTTCCATACTGGCAAGGGCCAATGACCAGGAACCTTCTTCGACCGGTGTAACCTCTGCCAGGGGCCGTTTGTGCCAATTGTGCATGCGGAATCCGCATTCCCCCCTTTCTCTGTTATTTTTGGACCTGACAGACGGCCCTGCGTAGGAGGGGCATCAGCTGGTGTGTGGGAATGACGTGTCGGGGTTCCCTCCATGGGGGACATCTCGATAGCAGCGAGGGAATACATTGCATGAAACAACATCCTGCTATGCCCAGTATAATCACTCCTACAATCACTTTGAGCGTTGTCTGGAGCCACCCCCATGGGAGCCATGACCACAACGAATCCCACCACCCCCATGAAGAATCCTCCTTGATGTTCTTGACTAGGGTGTGGAGGTCCGTGAGATGGCTCTGTACTTTACGGGTGTTGTCTGTGAGATTAAAGCAACACATGCTGTGGACAGATTCGCAACCCAAATGATGTAACAACAGAAGGTAGTCGATAGCTGCTCGATTGTCTAAGATGGCATGGCGAAGCTCTGCCTGCTCCTGGTTGAGCAGCGCTATCGCTGAGGAGGTATGGTTAATGGCCTTTGCTAATCCGCAAGCCAATTAACCAATTCTCCGAGCGTTGCCGACGCCTAAGCCTGGCACGCCAAGTATGCTGACTGCCAACGAGACGTACTCAGCTGGACTCAGAACCCTAATGTTGCTATCACATGAGCTGTCTAACTGGGTGGCACGAGTGCGCCGTATGGGTGCGGAAACGTTTGTGCTTGGAACAATCATATCCCTAGTGGAGAGTAACAATGTCAAGCGACTGATACAACATATGGAATCTGATGCATTTGCGGGAATGTAGTTCCAAGTGTACTGATTGCATATAAAGAACCAACCTGAAGGTAGGGTAACATGAGCATACATAGAACCAAGTGTCTCTGGGTTATTACAAGTCCAGTTGCTGCTGCCAGCGTCAAGGCAGCGGCGCCGAGTCCGGCCAACTGCGGAGCAGCCGGTCATTCGAGCACAAGTAGAGTTCGGGCTGACTGCCACTCGAGGGGTGTGGAGAGTGGCTGCATCAGCCGGCAAAGTCATAGTCAGCTACATTCCCCAGCGAGCGTATGCTGTGAAACTTGTTGGAAGAAACGGACCGAAAATCCGCCTCACCAGCCAGTCGCCATCCCTGGTGTGCGCGTCTGGAGTGTGGCACACAGGGATGAGACAGGTGCTCAGAACTGAGGCAGAACCGATGTCCTGCTTCAAGCAAAAATCGGACTGGTTGACAAGACCCGCCAACCTTTCCCATAGATTGTAGTGCATCCGGGCAGAGAGATCTCCGCCTGGCATCAGATCGCTGGCCTTTAGTGATGCTGCCTGAACGCCTCCCCCCGCAAGTAGGGAGAGGGTCAGGATGATGGTGACTGCCATGGTGTTGGTGGTAATCAGGGAAAAAACTGCAGACACGATGTTCTCCGGCGTTGGCTCCCAGTCCTCGCGCCGGACGACGTCCTCGGCCTCACGGCAAAGGGTCTTGACCATCCCCCAAGTGACCTTCGGCTCCGTCCGCTGTCGCCGCTTCTTCCGCCGGGTCCCCTCGGTCAGGGTGAGGTCCTCCATCTCCGGGATCGGACTCGGATCGGTCTGGGTCCACGCCATGTGGCTCCAAGTGAGGCTTAACGCACCGAGCTGGAATCCAGATGACACCTGTAGGAGACATAACTGCAGCATACCCTCTTCCCCAGGTTACGAGTGGCGCCGGGCCCCTCCAGGAAGGGTCCAGTGGCACCCGGTAACGAACCAGCGGTCACGGGAGAGCTTCCGAATGGCGGAAGTGTTTCTCCTGCAGTGTGCAATCGGAAAAAACATTAAGGTGATTGTACGTGAACAACACCTTGTTCAGACAATGGTGTGCCTGACCCTGTGACTTGGGGAGGGCTGGTGGCTCCCCCCTTTCTGTCTGTTTGTCAATGTAGGACTTGAGCGTCCGATTGACTCGTTCCACAATCACTTGCCCCTGCGGATTGTAAGGAACGCCAAAGGTATGCTTAATGTCCCAGGTGGCCATGAAGCTAGCCAACTGCCTGGAGCTGTAGGACGGGGCGTTATCGGTTTTCACGTGCTGAGGTTTGCCCATCGCCGTGAAGCAGGCTAGGAGGTGCTGCTCCACATGGGAAGCAGTCTCCCCTTTTTGCGCTGTCGCCCAAACGAATTGCGAGAAAGTATCAATGCAAACGTGCATGTACTGCCATCTGCCAAACTGCGGGACATGTGTGACGTCCATTTGCCACACCTGGTTAGCCTCTGTCCCTCGTGGGTTGACCCCCCACGAGGGCCCCCCCGGTGCCCCTGCACAATGCTGGCAAGAGCGAACTATGCCTTGGGCTTGAGAAAGTGGCAGGTTAAACTGTCTGGCGAGCGCTTTGGCATTCTGATGAAAGAATGCATGACTCTGAATTGGAGTAGTGAAAACACCCAAAACTGACCGTTGCTGAATTTCCTTTGCGGCCGCATCCGCTCTGCTATTGCCCGCGGAAATCGGACCCGGTAGGTCCTGGTGACTTCGGATGTGGGCAATATAGAGAGCTTCCGTGCAGTTTCGCAAGTGAAATTGAGCTGTGAGGAACAGACTCAGCAAATTTTTGTCTATCGCGGGAGTGATGTATGCTCCCGGCAGACTGTGAAGCAAATTCCTAACATACTGACTGTCAGTAATGATGTTTAGGCGCTCTTTGGTGAAGGTGCGCAAGGCAAGGTTCACTGTTGCCAACTCTGCCTGCTGTGCGGACGTCTGTGGAAGAGTTAGAAGCGTGCGCCAAGCCTGGCCCTCCTGCCAAGTTAAGACGCCATATGTGCGACCCCCATCAGTAAAAACTGTTCTGGCCCCCTGAAGTGGGATCAGTGAGAGCAATTCGTACAAGGTGACTGTCTGCATTTGAAGCGAGACGAGTCTGGGGTCCTTTGGCAAGTGGTATGCCAAGCATCTGGTGAATCCTTCCAAGGCAATTGGAAGCGAGTCACCAAGCTGCATCAGCTGCTGAATTTGCTCCTTGGTGAATGGGACCACGATTTTTGCTAAGTCGTGCTCTGAAATGTCCCTAGCTCTCAGCCTTCCGCGGTAAACCACCGCGGAGACCAGCTCTTGGGGGGGAACAATGTTTTGGGAAGAGGTGTTCAGCAAGTCCACGATGCTCGCTCCTTTCTTGGAGTCCACTCCTAGGGTGAACATGGATCCGGCCAGAACGATGTACAAGTTCAGGATTGGGGCCTATGGCCCCTGAGTAATCCTGTCCACCCACCTTTGACTGAGAATTTGGTTGACTTTCTCGAGAGCCAAACGGGCCTCTCGAGGAATTTGTATCCGGTCTGCCGGCTGCTTACCTAGCGTTAGCAGCGAGAAGAGCGGTTTTAAAAGATCCGTATCCAATCTGAAGTACGGTCTGGCCCAATTAATGTTACCCAAAACTTGCTGCAATTCTACCAAGGTGACTGAGTCTTTTAAGTTGATCTGGGGCAAAACGGGTGCTGCGAAAGAACGGAGAAGCCGATGACCCAAGTATGAGAAGGGCTCAGTTCTCTGCACTTTCTCCAGGGCAATGAGTAACCCTTTCTCCCCCAGGCTGGCCTGGAGGTCTGTAAACATTTCGCTGCCGAGTTGCGGCGCTGCGACCAAGATATCATCCATGAAATGGCATACTAAAGCTGTGGGGTGAAGGTTTCAAAACTTTGCCAGTGCGTTGTGAACATAAATTTGGCACAGGGTGGGCGAATTGAGCATCCCCCGTGGCAAATATTTCCACGCGTAACGCAGCGTGGGCTCACTGTGGTTCACAACCGGCACCGTAAAGGCGAACCTTTCCCGGTCCCTGGGGTCTAAGGGAATGGTGTAAAAACAATCCTTGAGGTCTACGACCAGGATCTCCCAACCCTCGGGAATCATATTTGGATTTGGGATGCTGCATTGATGCGGACCCATTGGCTGTATACATTTATTGATCTCTCTGAGATCGTGGAGGAGTCGCCACTTCCCCGACTTTTTCTTGATGACAAAAATGGGCGAATTCCAAGGACTAGTGGACTGCTCTATACGTCCTGCGTCTACCTGTTCTTTAACCAGTTGCTTTAGGGTGACTAACTTCTCCCCCACTACCAGCCATTGTTCCACCCAGACTGGCGTGTTGGTAAGCCATTTAAGTGGCAAAGCCATTACCCGAAGGTAAGAGTGGCACCGTATTGCCCCCAAAGGTTGATGTGCACGTCCAGAATGTGCAGCCGAATGACCGCTGTGCCGTCAGCCCTGGGGATTGTGACTTCCACCCACTCCCGGCTCCTAAACGCTTCTTGGATGCCGCCTACCCCCCACACATCGGAGACCGGCTCAATGGCCCACTCTCGTGGCCACTGGCTTTGGCTGACCACGCTGACGTCAGCTCCGGTATCCAGCAACCTTGAGAATGATTTTTTATTCAAAAATACCTCGATAACTGGTCGCTGTTTCCACTCTATGTTGGTCTCCACTGTTGCTAAGACCTGGTATCCTTGCACTGCCTCACTTGCGCTCGAGCGGTCTTCTGACCCGGACCCTGCGCTGTCCCTGAGCCTTCCCTGGCTATCTGCTGGCGAGTTACAAGGAACCATAATCAGTTGCGCTAGTGTGTCTCCCTTGTGAATGGTCTGGGGTAGGTGCATCCAGAGTTGAACTTGGAGAACACCCAAATAATTGGAGTCAATGACTCCCGGAATTACAAGAATTCAGCGTGCTCCTGCTACACTGCGAGGCAAAACTAAGCCTATGAAGCCCTTGGGCAGGGGTCCCATGTACTGGGAATCCACCAGATAGACTGTGCCTGGCAAGTCGCATGTGACGTCCACCTGGCAAGTCAATTCTAGCCCTGTACTACCCTTGGGGCTGGCCTGCGCCTTCGCAATGCCTGGAATGTGAATGGAATCTAATCCAGCTCTGGCTCGCCCAGAGCGAGGGAAGCCTCTGTTTGGACCGGGGCCAGAGAAGTGCCCGCGTTCCGGTTTCCCGAATTCGGACAGAATCTGGACCAATGGAAGCCTTTATTACACTTCGGACATGGGGTGGTTGGAGCCTTGGAACGGCCGGGACGGTTGCCCAGTGACTGCAAGATCTTACAGCAGTCGAGATTGGTGTTGTCTTTAGCCAATTTCATCATGAGCTCTTGTTGGGCTTGCTCATTATTGATCTGCCTACTAATCGCTTCCTCTAAGCGATTGATAAAGTCCATGTAGGACTCCTGGGCGCCCTGTTTGACTGCGGTGTAATTTTTAGCCGCTTTGCCAGTTGCTGGGACTTTGAGCAAAGCCCTGAAGGCCGCCTCAGCTGACATCTGAAGGGTGGCGAGTGGCAGGGCGGTCTGCGCATCGATGGATTCGAAGGCACCTGAACCATATAACTGGTCAGGAATTACTGCCCCTCCCATCCTGGCAGCCCTTACCTGAGCCTCGAGGCGATACTCGCTGTCCCATAACAAATACTGGCTGGGGTTGAGCATCATCCGCATGACGGCTTTCCAGTCGTGCGGGATGAACATGGTGTTCTCGCACACTTGCTGAAGTGTGCCCCTAGTGAAGCGACTCTGTAGTCCTGTCTCTGAAATGGCCTTCCATATAGCCATGAGGAGCTTATACGGGACTGGTGAATGAACTACCTGCTGCTGCCCTGTGAGGGCATCCATTTCCAAGTGAATTGGACAAATCTGACTAAGCTCAGCTAGTTCTTCTGCTGGCAATTCCCCCTTCCTGATCTCTTCCTCAACTGTGCGCTGAAGGGCACTCTTAGTTCGGAACCTGTAGCTGTCAGAGAAGCGCCAGCGCTCCCCATTCCATGCATTCCACCGGTGACGTCTGCAGCTGTCACCGAGGGAAAGCTCCCTACACTACTCTGCTTAAACTGAAATGACGGATAGAGCGCCGTGGGCGCCGAGGCTCTGCTGACGCTGGGGGTTCTTTAGCCTCTACCCGGACTGGATCTACCTCTACTAAAAGTTTCCTACATTTGCTCCATGTGCGAATTATGCCTTCTGGAGCTTTCGGGGGTTGCTGAATGCAGACTCCTATCTGATCCCAGAGCTGAAGGGATAACGTACCTGTTTCTGGGTAAAGCAGGCAGTGTTCCCTCAAGAACACCAAAAGCCGCGCTAGTTCTCCACTGTGAAAGCTTATCTGATATACCCTGGCCAGGATTTTGAATTCATCCTCATGAATTCTTTGACTAGCGGACGGACGTTGCCGCTGAGGACAAGTCCCCATATTACCTGCGGGGGTCCTTTGAAGTCTCCTTCTCGGGACGATTCGACGCGTCTGTAGCTCAGGCAATAGGTTTTGCGTGACGAATCTCTGGGTAGAGCTCGGAGCGTGGACTGCCACCACGGGCCCTCGGTGGCCGCTGCACTGTCAGGGGTTCACAGCCGACCCTGAGCGGAACGCGTTTTTCCGTGCTGCAAGCTGCCGCGAAAGCCGGAGCAAGCTGTAGGATGCCTCTCTGAAATGCCTCGTCGCGGAGCTGTCTTCCCGATCGGCTGGGTTTCCGACCGGGCTGCCGCGCTGTCCTCCGGGATGATCGGACACGGTTCTAGCGTAGAACCGGACCGCGTTGATCGCTTACTCTTGGGTAAGATCACGTCGGGGTCACCAGATGTTGTATTGGGGCCGCGGGGCGGCCGTGAGGTCCCGGAGGAGACTGGTCAAGGAACGACACGAGGCAAGATGGAGCGAAGACCAGTGGTTTATTGAGGAAAAGACATCATCATATATAGGAATTCAAGGCAACGTATGATAGAATCGTCATCTGACAGAACAATCACATCACCCATTTACCCGGGTTAATGGGGAATCTCTCTTGGGGAAGTTAATTAACTAGGGCAAACACTGACAGGGGAAATCCATTGTTCGGGGCTTACACCAGGGTAAATATGGCCACTATTTGCACTAGAGCTTAGGCTCTTCTGTGAGTAAGTAATTGCCTAATGTCTAACGGAGGTTAGCGATTCGCTTCCCTCAGCAGAACTGCCGGTCAGGTCAGATGTGGGTGAATCAACCCTATGATTATTAATCCGCTCCCCAATTTCCATACTGGCAAGGGCCAGTGACCAGGAACCTTCTTCGACCGGTGTAACCTCTGCCAGGGGCCGTTTGTGCCAATTGTGCATGCGGAATCCGCAACAGGCTAATCAGGTGTTCTGGTACTTCGATTCCCAGAAGCCCAGGCTCCCCTCAAGGCTGCAGGTTCCTCACCCATGCGTAAAGATAAAGATTTCCCATGCTCAAAAGCCAATTAAATCTGACTGTAAGGGGTGTGTGCTCATCTCTTTTTACAGCCAAAGAGCCAGTGCTGTCTGTGTCTGCAGATGTTTCTGTGGTCATGTGGCAGGCAGGCTGGAGCACAAGGAACACTGTTATCTTTCCCCCGAAGCAGCACCTATTTATTTACTTTCAATTTCTTGCTTTCAAACTTCTAGGTTGGTAGGAACTGGGACAGATGATGTGTGCACACTCTGTTGCACAGCACTCAGGGCTCGAACTGCTGATCAAGATCAGCATCTTAACTGTTGCAACCACAGCCATTTAACATTAGATTATAAATAAATAAATGTCCAAGAAGAAAGAAAGATCCAGAGACTGATCTATTCATATTTCATAAACAGCAGAAGGGCGCTGATCAAGTGGTGACTTGTATGAAGACTGCACCAGCCTGCACCAAAAGGACATGCATCTAGAGTCAAATACGACCTTCGAGAAAGGGAATCCTTTACCTTTACCTATACAATGTTGTGGAGGTAGCAAACAGACACCACAAGTAACACCTGAAAGATTGCTTGTTGTGCCAAATGAAACACCAGTTTTGTTGCCAAGTGTCTAGAGATAGAAATATACAAGAAGTTGTAAATAGGTAGTTATTAATGTCTATATCTTTGGGGGGGGGGACGAAGTAATTTAATCCATGATCAAGTGCAAAGGTGCTTTCAGATGTTTTAAATACATTGGAGGAAAGTTGTTTTTGTTATGTTTGAAAAGATACAGCTCTTGCTGTTTACTTCTGTATATTTTATTCCCTATTAGCTACACATGAATTATGCACAGAGATAATTATGGCCAATGCAATCTGAATTTTAATATTTCAAAAGACTTTTTTCATATTTATGGGGAGCAAGAATCATATATCTGTACCTCCCAATCCTTGAGAAGGAGCCTGTAGCTAAAAATTCAACTAGAAGCTTTTAGCTTCTGACACAAACTACCTTTATGATATGTCACTAAAAGAGGTTAATATTTTTAATGGATCCCACTGTATAAAGAATTCTGCCTGATAGATTTCCTGTGCATGGTCTCTCAAAATGAGTATTAATTTTGAGCAGTATGTCCATTTTAATTTATGAAATTTATGGGAAAGTTGGGGACTGTGTTGGCTTATTGGTTAAGATGTTGAACTTCACAATTGGAAGGTCAGCAGGTGAGCAGTTCAAGAGCTGAGTGCTGCACAACAGTGAGCTCCTGTCCTTATCCCAGCTTCCATCAAGGGCATACTTGAACCTAGTGTACATGCAGATGCTACCAACTACCAGTTATTAAGCAAAATATCCTGGAACTTAAGAGACATGTTTCCTTTAGTTTAAAGGACCATGAATTAACTTATCTGAATGAGACTTCCTTTAGTTTAGCCATAGTATTTCTGTGACCTTTTATCAAGTGATCCAGACACCAACAGCCCCTCCTAGTCTCTGTCAAAAAGTGAAAACTATCATGGGTGGATAGCACTTAGATCTTCCAAGCTTGATTCGAAAGACACTACACAGTAAATGGTCATACATGGCCCCTACTTCCCCAAAAACCACAGAGTTTAGAGGAATAAACCCTGCATTACTTTTATATCTCAGCAAAGGTTCACAATGGGCTACAGTTTCCAACACATGTCAACCTACATGGTGAGTAACTATTTTGGTTGCGAGATAAATAAAAAAGGTAATGTTCAAACACTGCTATGAATTTCATTATAGTTTAATATAGCTCATAGCAGTGAAACAAAATGTCAATTAATGGGGTATGAATTTAGATACAATTTATATCAAGTGAATGTTGCTACCCGTTACCTCTTCCAGTATCGAATGGGGCAATTTTTCAATATATTGGCTCTTGCTTTCAGATAGATAGATAATAATAATTATGTGCCATCAAGTCAACTCTGACTTACAGCAGTCCTTTCCAAAGGATCCTAGATAGAAAGTGCTCAAAGTAGTTTACTGTTCCATTATTTTGGGAGAACTTTTGGATTACACGAAAAACATCTTACTCCCAGCAACACAGAAAGAATTCTACATAAAAGAATTCTTTCACTCCAGAGGGTTGGAACAAGGAATCAGACTTCTACATTGAATGCTTCTGCCACCGTGCTTGAGCAGAGATCCAACATACAATCTCAGCTGAACAGAATATGAGGCTATAAACATCAAAGAGGCAGACAAGGGTGGTGCTGTAGTTTACATGGACAAATCAAGCTACACACAGGAAGCTGACAGGCAACTTTCCAACTCTACATTGAACTAACTATGAATCCAGCCACCAAATATAAAAAAATTACAAAACCTTCTAAAAACTGTTCCTGGAAATATACATGACCAAATCTTGTCCAACACACCACAAGAACCTCAACCAGCTACCTTTTACCTACCATGGAAAATTCAAAAAGCTGGAAACCTGGGAGATCCATTATTTCAAGCATCCAACTGTTGGATACTGTTGAAGTATCTAGATATGTGGATCCCAATCTCAAACCATATGCCACCAATTTACCCAGCTATGCTAGAAATACCACAGACTTTCAAAGAAAACTTCAACACATACATGACCTCCTGGATAACACCATCTTGGTTATAATTGACGTGGAAGCTCTGTACACCAACATCCATTCAAAACAAAGATGAAACCCACATAGTCACCACCCTGTGCAACTTTGTACTTACACACAATTATTTCACCTTTGACAGTAAAACCTACCTCCTGATCAATGGAACTGCCATGGGATGGCTCCACAATATGCTAATATATTCGTGGCTGATCTACAAATATATTCGTGGCTGATCTAGAACAACATTTTATTAACTGCTGTACCCATAAAACAACTTATCCTTTTAAAGTACATCAATGACATATTTTTGATCTGGATGCATGGAAAAGAAGCCCTAGAGAAATTCCACCAGGATTTCAATAATTTTCATCCAAATATTAAACTTAGCTTGGAGGACCACAAGTAACTTTCCTAGACACTACTGTGAATCTACAAAATGGACATCTCAGTACCACACTATACCACAAACCCACGGACATATACCCCTACCTACATGCCTCCAGTATCCATCCAGAACATACAACAAAATCCATTGTCTTCAGCCATTTGCTCAGATCCACAAGACAGGGATGTGAAGCTCAAGGACCGACAAAATGCATTTCTCAAACTACAATACCAATGGTTAAATGGTTAAAGAATAAATCAATTAGGCTGGACTAATACGCAGAAGTAATCTACTACAAGACAGGCCCAGAAGAGAAAGCAATTGAACACTGTTGGTTGTCACTTTCAGCCCTCAACTTAAAACCCCCTCACATGCATAATGAAAGAACTCCAACTCATCTTGGACAAGAATACTTCTCTCACCAAAGCCCTTGGTGACAGACCACTAGTTGCTTATAGACAACCCTCCAATCTCAAACAACTATTGGCATACAATAGACTACACAACAGATTACACAGAGGTGAGAAAGAAACCCTGGAAACAGTATTACTGGACCCAATGGACCCACACTATATTAAAGGCAGTTTTACTTGTTCTTCTGCCAATGTAATTTATGCCAAAAATAACCTTCTGTGCTCTATATAGGAAAACAGGATAGGGGTGCATAGAAAAAATGAGCCCGGGACGAAGCTGAATTGATCTTCGTCCTCGGCTCATTTCACCACCACCATCACCACCACCCGCACCTTCCTAGCCAGACCAGAGGGCTGAGAAGGCACGGTGTGTGTGTGAAGTGGAGCCCAGTCTGAAGAGCGGAAAGGATCTTTGTCCTGGGCTCATTTCACCCCCCAGTGCTTTCACAAACTGCTCTGGTGGAACGGACAGAAGCTCTCAGGGTCACATGGTCTCTTAAGTATCCTGGCCCAATGTAACCAATTTTCAAAAAAGGATCCAGGGATGATCCAGGAAATTACTGACTGGTCAGTTTGACATGTGTCCCAGGAAAAGTGATGGAAACCATCCTAAAAGATAGAATTAATAGGCACATAGAAGAGAAGGTGCTGCTAAAGGAGAGCCAACATGGCTTTTGCAAGGGCAAATCATGCCTCACTAATCTGTTGGAATTTTTTGAGAGTGTCAACAAGCATGTGGATAAGGGGGGTCCATTTGACATTGTTTATCTGAACTTTCAGAAGGCTTTTGACAGGGTCCCGCACCAAAGGCTCTTGAATAAACTTACCAGTCATGGAATAAAGGATCAGCTAAGGGACAGGAAACAGAGGGTAGCACTAAATAGACACTTCTCTAAGTGGAGGGAAGTAAAGAGTGGGGTCCCCCAAGGTTCAGTCCTGGGACCACTGCTTTTCAACCTCTTCATAAATGATCTAGAAGTAGGAGTAAATAGCAAGGTAGCCAAATTTGTTGACAACACTAAATTATACAGGGTAGTGAAAACTGTGAGAGATTGCGAGGAGCTCCAGAGGGAACTCTTGACACTGGGGGAGTGGGCAAAACAGTGGCAAATGAGCATCAACATTGGTAAGTGCAGAGTGATGCACGTTGGGGCAAAAAAAACAAAAACAAAACCAGTTACATTTATAAACTGATGGGGTCTGAACTCTGCAAAAAACCAGGAAGGAACCTTGGTGTCCTGGTGGACAGCTCAATGAAGGTGTCAACCCAGTGTGCTTCAGCAGTGAAAAAAGCAAACTCAATGCTAGGGATCATTAGGAAGGGTATAGAAAATAAGTCAGCAAGTGTCATTTTGCCTCTTTATAAATCTTTGGTGAGGCCCCGTCTGGAATACTGTGTACAGTTCTGGTCGCCATACTTCCAGAATGATATTATGGAGCTCGAAAAAGTGTAAGAGGAGGGCAACCAGAATGATTAGGGGATTGGAACACCTTCCTTACCATCTGAGGCTGCAATGGTTGGGCCTCTTCACTGATTGAAGTTTATAAAATCATGCACGGTGTGGACAAAGTAGATAAGGAAAAACTGTTTTCCCTATCGCATAACCCTAGAACTAGGGGGCACTCCATGAAACTTTTGGGTACTAGTTCTCAAACAAATAAGAGAAAGTACTTTTTTCACCCAGAGGATCACTGGTCTATGGAACTCTCTGCCAGAAGAAGTGTTGACAGCTTTAAGAAAGGATTAGACAAGGGTATCAATGGCTATAATTATGGATACCTAAGGACAACCTCCGGGTTGGAGAGATAGGCAGGATATCTTTCAATGCCATTTCCAGGGAATCCTAAACAGATGAATGCAAATAAATGGTGAGCCACAGTGGGAGACAGAAAGCTGGACTGGTTTCTTCTCCTTAATATGGGGTGGGGTGGAATCCCCTCTCCTCTGGGTCCCCCCAACCCTCCCAACCCCAAGGGAGCCAGCGTAGAGGGGGATCGCAACCCGCCACCCACAGACAACAAAGATAGTAAATCGAAGGTGATAATATGACAATATGGTGGCAAATTGAAGTAGATAATATAAAATGTGAGTCAGCAAAAGACTACATAGGCAATGAATATTATAAAGCTCTGCTTTTGTGAAAAATTTGGCAAACCTCCAGTGGAAGTGAGTTTCACAAAAATGAAGCCACCACTGAGAAGATCTGATTCATAGCTGAACTTTTCCAATGCTCCTTTGAAGTGGCCACCCATAACAGATGACATGGGTAGCAGTTATTTTGGAGACACAACTCAACACCCATCGAGGTTCCAACTTAAGCTGCATTGACTTTGGTGAGAATTAATACACACCATTGTTCAGACTAATTTGTAAAATAATTTACAACCGATCCCTTGGAGAGTTGTTATTAATAATTTTCAAGTGATCAGTTATGCTTGCTAAGAATGTCTAAAGCAGGGATTCTTAACCTGTGGCCCATGGCATTTCATGTGGCCCACCACCACCTCTACAACACCAGGAAGTGCCATGTGGTGGAGGAAAGGCAAAATGGCCATCAGGCCCCCTAAGCTGTCTGAAGGAGCATGACCCAGCCCCCATTTTTAAAAGGTTGTGAACTCCTGGTCTAAAATACAGTATTGCAACTTGGGGATCTTTCTGTTTCTATCATATTTATCTTCTTAGCTGCGGTTTAAAAGTAAGTGAAACTGACAGATCACAAGTTGCTTGAAGACAGACACACAGAGAGAGAGAGGCGGCAGGAAGAGAAGGAGATGCAAAAAATTTCCTAGGCAACCCAATGAGTTACACGCAAGATGGCTCCTTTCTAGGATGATTGGCTAAACAGAGATTTGGCCATAGGGCTGCCATGAGTCAGCTTCAGGTAGCACCATGAACTTCAAAGCAAAGTTTCATACAGAACAAAATGTGCCTTAGAAAAAAAGGGCTCGAATTCTGATCCTTGCTTGCTGGGCAATGCTACATGGCCTTCTTTCTCTTCGTCACCCAAACCTGTCTTAAAATATTGTTTTGAAGATGAAATAGAAAAACTCGCATACTTGAGCTCCATGGGAAAAGAGTAAGAAAAGAGGATAATACAGACAAACATCAGGAACAAAGTTCCAACCCCAGCATTACTATCAATAGCAGCTGCTATAAACAGTGAAGTGTTTATATTTCATACCTTGTAAGATTCATCTGTTTCATTTTAGAGATAATGCAAGCGCGGCGCCAAAATGGCCGCCGCGCTCTTTGCAGCCCCCCCCACCGGACGAAGGCATCCGGGTAGTTAGGGGGCGTGGCCAGCACCCTTATAAAAGGGGTGGCCATGAGGCAGCCGAGCTGCCATTTTGCGACGCGACGGAGCGGAGAAGTTTTTCCCTCTTACCTCCGTTGCTCTTGCCTTTCACCGGGAAGCCTCTTGGCTGCTAATTTTCTTGACCTTTTTAGGCTTCCCATTGGATAGCTGCTATGCCCTCTAAGAAGAAGGCGACTGCGAACGCGGCTCGTTCTGCGCGGAGGCGCCAGCTGGGTCGGAGGACCGCGGCTGCGCCTCCCCAGCAGCCTCCTTTGCCTGAGCCCACCGGGACCGGTGGGATGGGGTTGATTGCCCCTTGGCCGGAGGCGGGGTGTCCGCGTACCGGCCCAGCAGGGACCGCGGCCCTCGGCCCGCAAGCAGTGGCCACTGCCCCTGGCATGGCCCATTCTGCGGGGCCTTCTTCCGTTGGTGCGCAGCTTCCTGTGGGGGTTTTCAGCCATGGGGGGTGGCTGGGTTCCCTCCCCTGGCAGGGTACTCCCCCGGCCCTGCAGGGGCCAGGCATGGGATCGTGGCCCTATACGGGCCCCGGGGTCCAGGGACCTGGACCGGCGCCTGCAGTTAGTGGGCCGACCGGCCCTTTGCCCCCCCTTGGCTTAGGGGGCTACGTTAATGTGGAGGCCCTTCTGGCCCACGTTGCGGCCCTCGAGGCATCCCTCGCGAGGGTTAACCACCCTGGGGCACCTTTTGGGGTGCAGGTTGATGCTTCGTCTGCCGGGCAGCGGCAGGCGGCAGGACGGGTCGAGCTGCTTGAGGCGCGTGGCCCGGCATCGGCCACTGCCTCACAGCTCCCCAATCAACAGGCCGGTACTGGTCAGGCCCCGTCGATGAGCTCAATTGCGGTCGTGAGCTCCGACGCCCCCAATGGGCCGGAACCCCCGGTGGGGGCGGCCCATGGGGGTGCAGCATGTGAGTATGCGGTTCAATCTAGCGCACCGACGCACATAGCCACGTTGGGGGGGCATTTCAATGGCCTTGGCCTCGCACGGGTGGTGCGACGGTTCAGTCGCCGACGTCCCACCCGGTGACTTCACCTCTCACCCAGGGCCCCGTTTTGGGGGGTGCCCCTTACTCAGTCGGGAATGTGTTAGGGGTGACCGGGTTGGTCCAGGCTCCTTTTCAGATGCCCTCAGTTCCCACTGTTCCTGTGTCAGCATTGCCGACAGCGGGGTATTCCTTGCCCCTGGGGGACCATTTGGCCCAGGCCACCAAAGAGAAGATCTGGCGTGGGGAGTATGTGGACATCTTCTCCCTTCTTAACAGAGAGCCCACCAAAGAGGAGAGGGAGGGGCAGGATGAGAAGGATAAGGAACAGGCACGTCGTCGTAAGCCGCCACGTACGTGGGCCAACTGGTTGCCGGCCTACCTCATATACATGGCGGTCTACCTCAGGGCCCGGCCGGATTTGGCAATTCCGATGGTCCAGTATTTGGACAACATTTACCGGGCGATGGTCGACTTCCTGGGCTCGTCGTGGTTAGCATATGACGAGGAATTCCGTATGCGGATTCCCCTGCACCCTGAGATGAGGTGGGATGAACCCTGCCAGAAGCTGTGGCTTCTGTACATGACTCCCATGCGCCCTGCGCCTGGGGAAAGATACCATTGTGGACATGCGGTCCAGCGAGCGGCCCCAGCACAGACACCCCGCCAGGTGGCGGGGCAGGGTGTTCCAGCCCGCCTGCTGTGCTGGACTTTCTCGTCCAATGGTTCCTGCAATAGGAAGAATTGCCGGTACAGGCATGAGTGTCCCTCTTGTGCTGGCCCCCATGCGGCCTCTGCCTGTCCCAGGCTTGGAGGGATGCGGGGCAGAGGGAGGGGCGGACAAGGGGCTGGCAAAACTGCCGCAGAGGGAGCTGGTCCACCGAAAGGCCCCCTCCCCAATTAATGTGGACATGTTGGAGCGTTGGCTCGCATTGTACCCGAGGGAGGCAGACGCGGTTTACCTGCTTCAGGGTTTTCGACTGGGGTTCCGTATTCCTTTCATGGGTGATAGGTCCCCCCTGGATGCCCCCAACCTTTTGTCCCTTAGGTGGAGGGAGGAGGTGGCTGCTGCCAGTATTAATAAGGAGGTTGATGCGGGCAGGGTCGCCGGCCCTTTCCCTGCACCCCCGTTCCCCAACCTTAAGGTGTCACCCTTGGGCTTAGTGCCCAAGAAGTCACCGGGTGAGTTTCGCCTGATCCATCACTTGTCCTACCCAGCCGTCCGATCAGTCAATGATGCTATCCCTGATGACCTTTGCTCAGTCAGGTATACATCTTTTGACCAAGCGCTGCGCATGGTGCGCTCATGTGGCCCGGGTGCGCTGTTAGCTAATTGCGACATTAAGTCTGCCTTTCGCCTCCTACCGATTCACCCGGGTGACTTTGAGTTGCTGGGTTTCAAGTTCCGGGGTGAATATTATTTTGATAAGGCCATGCCTTTTGGCTGTTCCATATCATGCTCGGCCTTCAAGCGTTTCAGCACATTCCTACAGTGGGCTTTTGTCCACAGGTCAGGGTCCCGGTCTGTAGCCCATTACCTGGATGATTTTTTATTTGGGGGTGAACGGGGCTGGGACACGTGCACACGTCTCCTCAACACATTTCAGACGCTAATGGAGGAACTTGGTGTCCCTTTAGCGCCCGAAAAGACCGAGGGCCCATCTACCCAGCTAGTCTTCCTGGGGGTGGAGATTGACACGGTAGCGCAGGCTTCTAGGTTACCGGGGGATAAGGTGTCAAGGATAGTGGCCCTTATCTCGGACTTGCTTGCTAAATGCAAGGCATCACTGAGGGAACTGCAGGTGCTACATGGTCACCTCAATTTCGCTTGCAGGGTCGTCGCACCGGGCAGGGCATTTGCTCGGCGCTTGTGCGATGCCATGACAGGCTTATCCAGGCCCCACCATAGGGTTAGACTGACCCGGGGTATCAGGGCAGACATGCTTATCTGGCTCCAGTTCCTGAGGGAGTTCAATGGGGTGTCATTTTGGAGGTCTGACCTCCTGGCTTCCCCTCGTTTTCAGATACAGTCCGATGCCTCTGGATCCCTGGGTTATGGGATGTACTTCAATGGGAAGTGGGCCTATGGTGGGTGGCCACCAGCCTGGGCAGGCACGGGTCGCCTGCGTGATCTTACGTATCTGGAATTTTTCCCTATCCTGGGGGCTTTGATGCTATGGGGCGAGGAGTGGGCCAACTCGGTCGTCCATTTCTGGTGTGACAATGCGGCCGTTGTCCACATTGTCAACTCACAGACTTCTAAATCACCCAGGGTCATGGACCTGGTGCGCCAGTTTGTATTGCGCAGCCTGCACCTCAATGTCCTGTTCAGGGCCAGGCATGTCTCGGGGGTCAATAATGATATCGCTGACGCTTTGTCCCGCCTGCAGATCTCCCGGTTCCGCGCCTTGGCCCCGGATGCGGAGGAATTTCCCTCGCCACTCCCGGACGAGATATGGACCATTGGCAAGGAGAGGTGAACCGGGCGATCGGCATGTCGCTAGCGCCACGCACGCGTAAGGCGTATCACCACGCATTCAATTCTTTCAGAGCATTCTGTGCCCAATTTCGGCTGCCAGACACCTGGCCGATCCCAGTGGCCCATATACTTCGATTCATGGTTTACCTGCATGCCCAGGGCCTTGCACCTCGCACCATAGCATCTAGGCTGTCAGCGTTGGCTTTTATGGCCAAAGTAGGCGGTCATGCGGATAGTACCACTGACTTCCATGTGAGACATGTTTTGGAGGGTTGGGTGCGGGAGCATGGGCGTTGCCCGGATGACCCCCACCCGATTTCCCCAGGGGTTCTTACCCAACTGGCGCGGGGCTGGCATGACCTCTGTTTTGATAGGTATGAGGCAGCCCTATTTCATGCGGCTACAACGGTGGCCTTTTTTGGAGCGCTCCGCATCAGCGAGCTTGTGATGCTGTCTAAGGCGGATGCAAGTCGTAGGGCACTGGAACTCGAAAATGTCTATGTTGCCAAAGACTGGGCTCAGTTGAAGATACGCTCCTCTAAGACAGATCAGCATGGCGTAGGCAGTGGAGTAAGACTGCTACGGTGTTCTTTGGCAGACATCTGTCCGGTTGGTGCCCTACAGGAGTTCCTTGCACTGCGTGGCACGCACCATGGCCCGTTTTTCTGTCACCAAGATGGGTCTCCCCTTACTAAATTTCAATTTTGGAAGGTGACAGGCAAAGCGCTGGCCAGTGTTGGCCTCCCAGGGGCCCGTTACGGCACCCATTCATTCAGAATAGGGGCGGCTTCCACTGCAGCTGCTTTTGGGTACTCCGGGGCTGAAATACGCCGTATGGGGAGGTGGGGATCACAATGTTTTCAATTTTATGTCCGCCCTCTTCCACAGTGAGTACCAGTCTAGTCACCACATCTTTTCTCTCCCCTCGTTTTTTCCTTGACAGATCCTGGGTGTCGTATTACACCAGTGACAGTATGGCTGGTGGGCCATAGCTACGTGCACAGGCAGCGCGTTACGCTGTGACGACAGAGTGGGGACCCCGACTGGGACTGGGTGCATACGCAAGTCTCACATGGTATGGTAAGCCCGGGATGTTATGGCGGGAGCTGTTGCCATTCCTTTTTTCAGGCCGGAATGCTGACCCGCCTGACATTCTGATCATACACCTTGGGGGCAATGATTTAGGTCAGGTCACCGGCTTATCGCTGAAGCATGCGATTTGCGGCGACCTCGCCTACCTGCATTACGTGTGGCCCGCCACAACCCTCGTTTGGTCAGACATGGTGCCGCGGCACACTTATAGAGGAGGGTTCGACCTCCAGGCCCTTGACCGTGCTAGACGCATGGTAAACAGGGCTGTTGCCCGGTTCCTTGTCAGCAGGGGTTGGGGGCGGGTCAGTCGTCACCCCGCCATTAGTCTGCAAAATTATGACCTTTACGCAGGGGATGGGGTCCATCTGTCGCGAGGAGGTATGGACCTCCTGTTGGGTGATTGGCGAGCAGGCCTGTTGACTGAGCTGACGGTCTGGGGGGGGCGTCGAGCCTTCTTTGAAGCCCCTCCGTGTGGCGGGTAGCACTGGTAAGGTAAACATTTATGACCCACAGGTATCCGGCAGGTTCGCAATTGACTGGACAACACTAGACAGGCATAAGTTGGTTAAACGTTGTCCGGTCAACGACGAACCAGGCGACGGGGTGATGGCTACAGCTAGACAGCATGCATCACCCCGTGATTTTACGGATACGCGTCAGAGGGTGGGGTCATTAGTTAGATATTGACTACGGTCAACAATTTGTTTGTTGTCAACAAACAAATTGATACAAATAGATACATTGTAACAATTGCCGTTGGCAATTTTGGGTGGTACCTTACCAGTGTTACTTCGGCCTGCTTGCCTTAAGAATTATAATTGGTCAATTACCAATAGAACTTTATAATTCGGACTAGGGCATGAATCAATAAATGTGGCCCAATGCCGTTATCCACTTTCATCAGTGTCTGAGTCCTTTATTGGGGGGTGCGTCTGCAAAATGTTTATGTCACAATAGCATACCAATAATGTTCAACAAAATGTATTTTAGTGAGGTCCTGGTCCATAAACTCTTAAAAGACATAACTAACATTTAAATATCTTTCCATTCTCTATGTAAGAAAATCCATATAGTTACTATGAATGATGATCCTACCACCATGGACTAAATAATTTTGCAAGCCTGTTTTACAATCTGTTTTACTCTGTTTTACAAACTTGTTTGACAAATCAGGACTTGCGTTATTTTGTGTTATAGTTCACATTCTAGGTCTTGATTTGTAAGCTCTAAAACTGACATATATAAAGTCATCTAATCTTTGCAATAGGGAGAAATTAGGTATGATAAAAATTTGACAGAAATCCTATATAACATTTGAAAATATCATTACTGAATTCAGTACAAACCTAGAACTGATTGTCCAGTGTGGCAGATGCAGTAGTTTAAAGCAAAGCAAAGCAATCACACTTATATACCACCCCATAGTGGATCTGGTAAAACCACTTGTTACATATCTCAGTTAACTTGAAGACCCTATTAAGGCCAATGTGTTTCTGATTTAATAGCAGGTAAAAAAACAGTTTTTTCCATTGCGGATGGAGACTTATTATGGCCCTTCCAGGTTGGCATAAACAATGGAGACCCTGGTTGCTTTCATATGAACAAATGAACTTTAGCACTAGAAAAGGCAATCTCTATCAAGTTCCAGGATTCCCTTCCCCTGAAAAGACAATTGCTTATGGGAACATTGCATTATAATTCTGTGTGTGGAAACATCTGTAAACAAAACTCGAACCTCCCAAGTAAATGGGCTTCCTTTAATGGTTAAAGTAAACCCCCGGTTAACGATGTGTTCGGACATCGTTTTCCGTTAACAATGTGTTTTCCCCCCTGAAAAGTACTCCCCCGGACAACGACTTAATG
Source organism: Bradypodion ventrale (assembly GCA_035047345.1). Taxonomy (NCBI): domain Eukaryota; kingdom Metazoa; phylum Chordata; class Lepidosauria; order Squamata; family Chamaeleonidae; genus Bradypodion; species Bradypodion ventrale. The sequence continues at coordinate 143,312,672 of JAWDJE010000005.1, forward strand.
TTGCTATCTGAGAGATCGTGTTTGGTCTCCTACCTGTTTTTATTTTAAAAATAAAAAATAAGACAGCAGCCCCAACTTTTCTCAGCTGTCGGGTGGGCCAGGGTGGTGCTAGGAAGGTGGAAGCAGCACAGGATAGATCCTCCCAGACACTCCTGGGTAGGCAGAGAGCCAGACACAGGGACCCAAAGATGGTGATTTTTTTCCTCTCCAACCAGTGTCAAAAGGTAGGAGACCATGTTGTCCTTTTTCTGGGGGTGGGCAGAGGCAGCCTGGGTGCCTCTGTTAGGCTCCAGGAAGGCAATCCATGTTGTTTCCGACCACACGTGCACCCGCCCCAGCCCATTGCTGCAAGGGAAAACCTCAAGCTGATGAAGGAGGTTTCCCCGCTGTTCTGGCTTGGAGCAATTGTGGGGGTCACGTGGGGTCAGAAACAACATGGGTAGGGTCCCTTGAGCTTCCTAGAGGGGGCTGAGGCGGTGGAGAAGCCGAAATAGGTAAAAAATCAGTCACTATGGAACTTTTTTCACCCATTTTGGTTTCTCTGCCAGCGTGGCTGCCTCTGTTAGGATCCAGGGAGGCGATCCATGTTGTTTCTGACCACCCGCAAGCTGCTGCAAGGCAAAACCTCAAGCTGATAGAGGTTTCCCCACTGTTCTGGCTTAGAGCAAGGGGAGTCGTAGGTGGTCAGAAACAGTGTGGATTGCCTCCCTGGAGTCTAACAGAGGCATCCATGCTGGTGGAGAAACCGAAATGGGTGGAGAAAAAATTCTGTGGCCGGTTCCCCCTGCGGAGGGTGAATATTTGTCTGCCTCCCGGACAACGACGTTTCCTGGTTAATGACTCAAAGTCGGGAACCAAGAAACGTCATTAACCGGGGGTTCACTGTAAAGAGAAATGTCTCACCCATCCTAATTTCCCTCACTTAGCTGCCCAAGGAAGTTGAGATGGTTTGCCCATTTGTTAATTTATTCACAATCACAACATTGTTTTCAACAGAAAAAAGAAAGATGAAAAACGAGAATTCTGTTCGTAACTGAAATACTCTAGTTTCAGTCTCATTCCAAGCCATGTAACATGGCAAATGTGATTTCTGTTTGTTATATATGGTTTTACCATTGCATGTTTTATTTGGTATTAAATATTTGCATGCATTGAGATAGGCAGTCTACCAATGGGGCAGGATGCAACTCATCACATCTAGTTTTTCAGCCCCTATACTCCTCTTTCCTTCTACCCAATAAAAATTTCCCCACAAATCACAATGTACTCCAACTCCTAAAAACCTCTGAAAGCTGGAATTCACCATTTATATAGGTTTCAGGACCCACTTCAATGTTTAACTCATGCACATGCAAATACTTCCCCCCCTCAAAACACAGGGGGGGACTTCTAATTCCACTCTCTTTTCTTTTTGGTATTCCGTACATTCACTTGTGAAAGATCCCAGAAGAAAAAACCTGGATTCCATTCCTGTCAGTGTTACCCAGCCCAGATACACTTATTTAAAACCTATGTGTTACCTAAAAACTGATGGTCCTCTCCTTTCGTTACAGGAGCTCTTATGGATCCCAAGGTACATTTAAAATACCCAGGTTGATTGCTGGCAGAGCCCACCCTTCACCCAAGAATTACAGACAATTTATTTCAGGCAAACAAATGTGGTTTATTGACATGTTTTAATACAACAGAGGCCTAACTGCTGCACCAAAAGCTAGTCTCAACCTGCCTGGAGCATCCCTAAATTCTAATCAAGAGAGCTAGAGCTATGATGGAAGATGTGATCTTTTATACCTTCCACCCAGGGGAACTAAAACTAGCTCTCCTACTATAATAGTACTTACAAAAATAAAAAAATTACAATGATTCAAATAATACCAGCACCCGACTCTTTTCTTACAATCAAAGGGTAATCATATAGCACAATGGAAGGATGGGTAGGGCAAATAAGAAAAACAGAGTTCACAGTTCAACAGCTGCAGGTCTTGACGTTTCCAATGGGAACACGGATTGAAAAAGTGCACCAATGTGGCTCACAGCACAGCAAGAAATTCAAAATGACCAATGGCATTGTGGATAACAAGTTCAGAGAAGGCTGAATGTTGGGCTTATGAGCTAGTAGTTGTTTTCATTCCCATCCAGTAATTAATTAATCCTGTCTCACCCCAAGATAGTTCTTGATTAAAAACACAAGGAATCCCAGAATCAATAGGCATGCAATATCCACCCTTAACCCAGTTCTGTGTCTCTTAAGGATTTGCCCCTTTTCACCCCTCAAGGATTGCAGGTGTTCGTAGAAAACAATAGGTGGCAGGTGGGCTGAAGATTTATTTTGAACTCCAGGGGTGACAATAGGTGAAAATAATTGATGTCTTCCTGTGTAGGCTGGGAGGTATGCTGCATGGATATTTCTGCTTCGGAATTCAAAGCAAAACATGTGAGAATCATTTTGAAAACATTTCAGTAAGTTTTAGGACTTTTTAATAAACACCACATAGTCAATCTATTAATCAGAAATCCAATAATTTAGGTTAGCTATATCAGTAGGCAAGCAAGACATCAGAACTCTTAAAACACAATTTAACTAACTGCAATATAAAGAAGCTTTTTGAGGCTGGGTTTTTAAAAAGTCTTTCTTTCTGCTGGCTGGCTGACAGCTTTCTGAAGGGGTGGTGGTGGTGTTTGATCCCCTGCTTCCCTCCACAGCAGAGAGGCATAATAAGAGATAAAATAAAATTTGGGTATGTGAGTTTCCCAAAAGTGGGGCTACACGTGTGTGAATGGGTGCATGGTCAGAGTGGTGCTTGTGTACACATAAGCCTAATCAATCCTAAACGTGGGTGGCAAAATGAAATATAAGACATAACCATTGTAAAGAAAAGAAACAAGATTATTAATAAGAGATAGAAAAGGCAAGATATAAAAACGGGGTGTGTTTTTTCAAAAGTGGGGTTACATATGCATCCCCCCGGGAAACATGGTTCTGTTAGCCACATGTATTTAAAATGCTCATGCACATACATATGAAGGCAGTAAGACCATTTGTGGCAATAAAATAAATCGAGTGTAATGCACTTTAAGTATATCCAAAACAGATCCAAATTCCTTAAGAAGTTTCAGTATAAACCTTCCTCAGGGATCTATAAAACATAATGATACAAACAATTTACTAATATAGTAATCACGATCAATATATACATACATATATACATATTTACAACAAACCTCGGATACATAATAATATTTCATCAAACAAGGAATTACCTGTATATTCTTGTTATAATATCTTGAAGTATATAAACTTTTCAAAGTTTTAAAGTATTTTTAAAGTATTTTAAATTGTGTCCCAAGCCTCACATGTACGTCAAAAAAAATCATTACCAACACTCTACATTTAAGGTACTGCAGTGGCTCAAGTCGCTAAGACGCTGACTGGGAAGCGGAAGGTCAGCAGTTCGATTCCCGAGTACTGCAGGACGGAAATGAGCTGCCAACCTAGCAGTTCGAAAGCAAGAAATTGCAAGTAGATAAATAGGGACCACTTTGGTGGGAAGGTAACAGCGTTCCGTGCGCTCCGGTGTCTAGTCATGCCTGCCATATGACCATTGAAAAGTCTGCAGAAGCATACAGCACTGGCTCTTTGGCTTAGAAACAGAGATGAGCACTGCACCCTAGAGTCGGATACGACTGGCTTTCGAGCAAGGGAAACCTTTATCTTTACCTTTACATTTAAAGTAATTCTGAATCAATCAACAGGTGTGCGAAATCAAATTACAAGAAGCAGGAGAAATCAATCTCCATATTGAGACCATATGGGTGAAGCGTCTTAAAGTGGTGTATATAGAAACATTGTCTTTGTAACAGCTTTCTTTCAATGTTGCTATGAGAGTAAGGATCAGATTTGCAGCTTTCCAAAACCACAAATTTAAAATCCTAGTCACTATGACCTGCTTCTTTTTTATTATTAAATTTTAAAAGTAATACAAAATACAAAATGCTTATAAAAGAAAAAAGAAAAAAATTCACATACAATACGAAAATGAAACAAGAGCATAGAAAAATATGAATATAGGGTAGCCATATATACTGAAAGTATAAGGATAAAGGTAGAAAGCTTTAAATTACCATATTCCACAATTCATGTCCTCTTAGCCCAATAATAATTATCAATAGAATAATGAGTTTGAATAAACCAACTAATTTCAATCTACCTTATCTTATTTATCTTTATATTAACTCTTCTTTCTAGACCATCTTAAAATATTCAAAACAGAAATTACCATTGCACCATATGTGACTATACATTGCCCTAGAGAATGCGGTGTCCTTTATTCATCTCTATTTCCAAAAACTATGATGTTCCTGTACTGGCTTGCTTCGGTCACCCCCCTGACCAGCGAACTCCACAAATAAATGCCAAATTTGCCAAAATCTATTCTCTTTTACTATACCCTTTTTTATGTTCAGCTCCCATGTTAGTTTGTCGTTCAAAGCTAACTCCCACATTTCCCTGTACCAATCTTCTATCCTTAATGTCTGATCACTCTTCCACTTTCTCGCTATATATTGTCTTGCTGTTGTCAAACATATTGAAAGCAATTCTTTTTTTATCCTTTCCTAGACTCCTATGCTCTGTGTCAGTCAGCAAACCTATAGCTGGTCCTAGTTTTATATTTTCCCCAAAAATTCTAGAAATCTCATTTTCTATTTTTGCCCCAAATTCATTTACCACCTTGCAACTCCACCACATATGTTCATATATTCCCAAATTATTTTGGCACCTCCAACGCATTGGGCTTTTGTTTTTATCTATCTGATGTAATCGAACTGGGGTCATTTACCATCTCCAAAGCATTTTAAAATTATGTTCTTTTACTCTGACTGATATTGTTCTCATAATCCTTTCCCCCCACTTATTTTTCCAATCCGATTCTGTGATACTGACATTAAGGTCTTGCTCCCATATTTTCCTCAAAGTTTCTTGTGAATTAGTCTCTTTATTTAAAATTTTATAAATTTTACTTACCAATCCCTTAATATCCATTTCTCCTTTTCTAATTCTAAGTCTTATCTCTTTCCATGCTTACACTTCCCAGGTAGTTACTATTTCACTTATTTAGTAATATTATTTGAAACCAATTCAATTTCAGCTGTGAGAAGATATCATTTTTTTTTCTGATTGTCCTTACAGACGTTTAACCAGTCCTTCAACAGAATAATATTATTTTTATCCAGAATTTTCTTCACTTTGCTGTCTATTTTTATCGATTTTTTAAAAAAAAATCCTCTAATTCTACAATCGGAGAAATATCGGGGACCAAGTCTTTTTTAACCTTTTCCCATATGCCCAATATTACCTTCATCATTTTGTTTTTAACATCTAATTTAGTCCCTTCTCTGCCCAAAAAAGCCACTTTACCTATATGATTTAATTCCTTCATCTCAAGATCCTCCCATATTAATTTTTCCTTCCTCAAAATCTTAACTATGTTTTTAATCTGGAATGATCTATCGTAGTTCTTGAGATTTGATATACCCAACCCACTTTCTTTTTGAGATGAATACCACAAACTTTTATTGATTCTGGCTCTGTTTCCACCATTACAATAAACATTAAACATATTTTGGAATTTTTTAATTTCTTTTTCTTTTAATTGAATCGGCAAAGTATCAAATAGGAAGTTCAACTTTGGAAGTAACATCATCTTGCACAACGCAACTCTGCCGAACCACGACAACTTTAATTTATTATATTGCAAGATTATATCTTTTATTTTATTTTTTGTTTTCCATAGTTAAGCCTCTTGAGATCCTCCCATTTGTAGGATATATTTATACCCAAATATTTCAAACTATTTCTAACCTCTATTTTATATTTATCCTTAATTTTATTTTGTTCTTCCTTGTCTATATTACACACAATCATTTCAGACTTGTCCCAATTTATCCTCAATCCAGTTATTTCCTCAAAAACTTTTAGGTGTTTCTGAATCCTATCTAATGCCTTCAAAGGATGTCTTAAAATTACTAAGGCGTCGTCCGCATACAAACTTATCTTATTTTCTACAATGCCTTCAATTTTTGTATCCTGTCTTATAACATTTGCTCCATTTCCATAATAAATAATATTGGAGATAGCGGACAGCCCTGCCGTATTCCTGCTTCTAAATTAATCTCATCCGTATTGGCTTCATTAACTTTGATATTGGCAGAACCTTGCTGATATAATTGATCTATAACACTCTTAAATTTATCTCCAAATCCATATGAATTAATTATTTCCTTTATTGTTACCCATTGAAGAGAGTCAAATGCCTTAAATATATCCAAAGATACCATTCCTACCTTTTCTTTATCTTTTATCGCAATGTCAATTAAGTCCAAAATCCTCCTTGTCAGATCTGCCATATACCTTCCTTTTAAAAAACCTGCCTGATTCTTATTTATATATTCATTCATGACATCATTGAGTCTATTAGCCAATATTATTGTAAATATTTTTGCATCTTGATTTATTAAGGAAATGGGCCTATACGATTCTACTTTCTCAAGATCCTTACCCGGTTTAGGTATTAAAACAATTATTGTCTGGTTCCAGGAGGTCGGGATTAATCCCCCCTCCAAAATGTAATTGAACAATTTTAGTAATCTTGGAACTACAATATCTTTAAATTCTTTATAAAACTCTGCTGGTAATCCATCCTCCCCTGGGGACTTTCCTTTCTTCAATTTATCTATCACTTCTTTTATTTCTTTCACTGTTATTGATTTTTCCATTCTAAGCTTGTGCTTTTGTGTTATTCCGCTCAATTGTTTTTCCAACTGATATCTCAATTTCCCTATGTCTATCTTTTTTTAGTGTATAATTCCTGATAAAAATCCTTAATTATCTTAATTTTATCATTTAATTTATTATATCTAATTCCATCCTTAGTCAAAACTCCAATCTCCCTTTTTGTCTTTCTTTCTTTGGCCGCGCTTGCCAGCAACCTGTTGGACCTTTTCTATGTCCTTTCCCACTATTTCCATTCTTAATTTCTGCATTTTATAAAAAAATCTTAATATCTTTAGTTCTTGCATGCTCCTCCTGTAGCTTTTTTATCTCTTTTTCGCTCTTATCATACTTTATCTTCCATTGTCTATTTTTAATAGTGGTCAATTTAATACTTTCACCTCTAAATATTGACTTCATAGTATCCCAAACCATATTATATCCTATTTCCCCCGTATCATTCCACAACCAATACTCTTCCCAATTTTGAATCATTTGTGTTTTAACTTCTATATCTTGATATAGCTTGGGATCAAGCTATATCACACACATTAAGTTTTAGACTTTCAGACTTTCCCAATCATGTAAATCAATAATAATTCAACTTAGTAAATAATAATAATCAAAATGAGAAAGGGTACAAAAAAGTTATCCACTGTGTCCATTTTCTTTCAAAAATCTTGTCATTCAGTTTGATACCCAATGTCTTATTATTTTATTGTCTTGTAATCTCCAATATGTCCAAATCAATGGGGGTGAAGTAACAATAGAGAAAAAAGACCAAATTTTTCCTTACAGCCTTAGGAAGCCTGTTACTTTGTGACAATCCAATCCAATCCAATTACAGTAAAAACTGTATCCAATATGTATCCAATATATATCCTTGTGCCAGTGAAAAAAGGTTGAAGTTTCTGAATATTCCCCAGACCAATCAATTGGTCCGATATATCCAAATCAATGGGGATGAAGTAACAAGAAGGGGAAAAAATTTCACCCTTGGGAAGCCTGTTACTTTGTGGCAATCCAATCCAATCCAATGACAGTAAGAACTGTATCAAATATGTGTCCAGTATATATCCTTGTGCCAGTGAAGAAAGGTTGAAGTTTCTAAATATTCCCCAGACCAATCAATTGGTCCAATATATGCAAATCAATGGGGATGAAGTAACAAAAAAAAAATCCACCCTTTGGAAGCCTGTTACTTTGTGGCAATCCAATCCAATCCAATGACAGTAAGTACTGTATCCAATATGTGTCCAATATATATCCTTGTGCCAATGAAAAAAGGTTAAAGTTTCTAAGTCACCAAATATTCTTAATATTTTATAACTTTGTATTGTGAAGTCCAAACTTGAAAGGAATTTTTTTTGGAGAGGAATAGAGAATCCACTTTATTAATGAAGCCTCACAGAACCAATTCAATGCTTATGCCTTATCTTCAATCTGTCCGTGGCTAGCACCAAAAGTACTCACAGCAGAGAAAACAAAGTAAGCTCTAGACAAAACAGTCTTTATTCCCAGCCTTCCTTGTCCGGAGCTCTCCAAGGCTCAAAAATCCAGTGCCATCTTATTCTTATTAAAAATATTAAAGCTCCGATATCCACCCTTCATGTAAATCCACCTCATTCTCGATCCAAAACCTCGCTGCAAACAGATCTAAAAGGGGGGGCAGGGCTGCTGCTTTCCATAGGACTCTGACACACTCCAGGTCTTCGGCTGCCCAGGATCTATCAAAGTCAGCCTCCACTAACTCTGAGTGATCCCACATTAAGTCTCGCACACTCACTGAATCTTCACCACCCAGCTGATACACACACACTCTCTCTGCCAATTTAAAGTCTATTCATCTCTCATCATCCCAAAAGCTTTACTCTCGCTTCTCACCAAAGTTTCGCTTTTATCCGTCCGTCTGCTCCAGTCTCAGTGTTGTCCGCCTCTCACCCTGCAAGTTCCCTCTGTTCAGCTCCAAATTTACTTTGCAGAGGCGTTTCAAAAAGTGCTCCAGGGCTCAGACATGCCGAAACTACTGGCCCATCTGAAGCCACCAAAGCCCTGCTCTCTCCTTTCTATCTTTTACCAGGCAAAGAACGATGATGAAGGAATTTATTTATGCTATTTTTATAATAATTTGGGTAATTTAAATCACATTAATCCACAAAAGTGGCTCGCCTTTTCAACAGCGCTGGAGAAAAAGCTCCTCTCACATCACCATTTTTAGCCACGCCCCTATTATGACATGCTTCAATGAAATGATTTACCAAAGGTGCCATAGTATTGCCTGCCCAAATTTTGGAGCGATGTTTGCCCACCCTAGTTTTCAGCTCACGAGTGGTTACACCCATGTAACCCAAGCCACACTTACATGTGAGTAAATATACACAGTTACTAGTTTTACAATTGGTAAGCTGACAAAGCTGACAAAATCACTGTTTTTCAAGGAGACCTCCTTAGTTTGCCAGGACAGAAAGCGATACACACAATCATTACATCGATAGTGTCCCACTGCACTGGAGTGAAACAAACCTCGACGGGACTCATGATCAGAAAAGGTTACCATCTGTCTGATAGATCTTGTTTTCCTTAGGGCAATAACAGATTTGCGAGAACAATCAGGTAAATGTTGCACCACATGCCAATGTTTAGAGATAATAGCTCTAATCTTCTCAGCTAATGGAGAGTATTGAAAAGAACAATACAACTGGTCTCTAACCTCTTTTGGTTTTTTTTTTGGTAAAAAGCTGTTTCCTGGAGACAGCCTGTGCTTTCCTAAAATTAGCTGCAACCACTTGTTTGGGGTAACCTTTACCATCTAAGAATCCACAATGTCAGAAGCAGATTTAATGGTCACTTTCAGTGGATGAGTTATGTTTGGCTCTTAAAAAAGCCCAAATGGTAAGGTTTTCCTAAGATGATATGGATGATATGAGGCATAATTCAAACAAGCATTTCTGTCCGTATTCCTATAGAGCCTAACCCTGACATCACATTCAGAAGACACGTGTTAACATCTAAGAAAGGGATATCAGTTTTGTTAATGCTATGGGAAAATTTTAAATGAGGATTCAAATTGTTAATCCATGAAACAAAATCTGAAGCAAAAGAAAGATCATCTAAAATGAAAAATAAATCATCAATAAACCGTTTATAAAACTTAATGTGTGCAAAAAAGGGATTAATGGATGTATTAAAAATGAACTCCTATTAAAAATTAATCATGTATGCATTAGCTAAACCAGGTGCCACCGAAGACCCCATAGCCACTCCACATATCTGCAAATAAAACGTGCTGCCAAACCTAAAATAGTTATGTTCCAAAACAATATCTAAAGGATCCAATAGGAAGTGTGTGTGTAAATCCTGACAGAAATTCAAAAGTCTTTCAACAATAGTCTCCTCCAAAGGAATGTTAGTATATAGTGCTTGAACATCCAAAGTAATAAAACCATCACCTTCAGGGATAGAAAAACCCTCCACCTGGGAAACAAAATCAGTAGTATTTAAAATAAAGAAGGAGGTATTTCGGGGAAAAGGATTAATAAAGTCATCCAGGAACTGAGAAATGGGCTCTCTTTGTTGAGGCTACAATGGGTCTGCCTGGTATTGAACCCTCAACTGTGTGGTCTTTGTGAATTTTTGGAAGCAGGTGAAAAACGTACCTTGGGATACTGATTTAAAAGGAAATCATATTCCTTATCAGAAATAAACCCCATAGCAACACCTTCAAAAAGCACAGTCTTAATTAAGCTGGTTACTTTAGTGGTGGGGTCCATGGTAAGTTTTTTATAGAAACTCTCATTAGACAGTTGCCGGTGCGCCTCAGCAATATAATCTACTGTATTTAAAATAACCACACCACCACCCTTATCAGCTGTTGCTAACTCCTCAAGAACAGAAATATTATCTTTCGACATTGAATCTAGACCTTATTTTTTTGTTTTTGCCTGGAATACCTCTATTGATGGGACTGCAGTGGCTCAAGTGGATAAGACACTGACTGGGAGGCGGAAGGTCAGCAGTTTGATTCCCGAGTACTGCAGGACGGATTGAGCTCCCGTCTTTGTCCCAGCTCCTGCCAACCTAGCAGTTCGAAACTGCAAATAGATAAATAGGGACCACTTTGAGCACTGTAGCCTAGAGTCGGATACGAGTGTCTTTTGAGCAAGGGAAACCTTACTTACCTCTATTGATGGGTCATTCACAGAAGGCGAAAAAGTAGATTTGGTTCTAAAGCGTTCCACTGGTCCTGGCGTTAAATCCTGAATATAATATTTTCTCCTCCATGTACATACATATACATAGAAATAGTTTTTATTACAAATAAAGACATCTGATATGAGCTGATACATTAAGTAACCTCGGACAGGCCTCTAATTCTTAAGCCTATGTTGTGATAGCCATGCATATCTACCGTACCAGATTTTTGTAATGCTAATTACCTTGTGAACTACATGTTATGCGGTGGTATATAAGTGTGATTGCTTTTGCTTGCTTTTGTAGGCAATATTAATGAAACACACAGAGACACATTGAGGTTTTTGTTTCAAAAAACAACACAATACTATTTAATCACCAAGCTGTGCTGGAAGCCTTAAACAAACAGAACCATCCTTCATTGTAATTCTTTATTCATAAAAAACATGCTCCATCTCTACAGGAGAAATTTGTCACCTTTCTGCCCACAACATAATATACTACATCCCCATAAAATAATGTAGTTTTTATGTGATATTCTAAAAAGCCCAGACACCTTGTTTACCTACTGGAAGAAAATACAATTTCCCTCTGTGTAAAAAGAATGCAAAAATGTAGTCATTAAGCTCCTATCTCTGCACTCCTGTCTTCTAATCATTTCTTCCATATTTCATTAAAGCACTGCTTTTCTCACTGCCACAGTTAAACTTGCAGCAGCCTCTCTAATATAAATTAGACTACACACACATTAAATGATAGCTACTAGTCCTTGCTGAAATATTACTGCAGCAAACTTGCCTGCTTCCTCCATTCTTCCTGGGGGGAAAAGGAGACTTGGATGTAACGATGCAGATCTACAGCACGCACAACTTGCCAGCTAATGAAAACCAGGGAGCTGGGGGGGGGGGGCTTAGTGGTTAAGACACTGAGCTTGAAGGCTTGAAGGTTGGCAGGTTTGAGACTCCAGTGTTGCATGATGGAGTAAGCTCCCATCTCAGCTGCTGCAAATCTAGCAGTTTGAGAGCAAGGAATTGCAAGTAGATAAATAAGTACATTTTGGCGAGAAAGGTAAGAGCATTCCACATGCTCTGGCATCTAGTCATGCTTGCCATATGGTCACAGAAATAGAGATGAGCACTGACCCCCTAGAGTCATACATGACTTTTGAATGAGAGATCTTTACCGTTACTAATGAAACTCATCCACTTAGCAATAAATGTACAGAACACTAGTAACTAGCTGTGATCTCCAGTATTGTCTAATTATTTCAGTTTGTATTGAGGCAAATTATTTCTTTGTAACCCATGATAAACATTTGATATTTCAATGGGGCAGTTGTGTGACTGACGTCTCCATTGTCAGGGATATTGTGACTCCATTCCAAATTTCAGTCTACACTTTACTGGTTTCTTTATTTGCACCTTGGATAGTTCCCATAAACAGCAGACCCCAGAACAGATTCACAATACAGTAAAACCCCTACTTACATAAGAAATCTGTTCCATAGGCTTTAATGTAAATCAGTTTTTACTTAACTTGAAGCAAACCCATAGGAAAATAATATTTATGTAAATCAAAGCAACCCCATAGGAAAAATGATTTTTTATGTAACTCGATGCAAACCCATAAGAAATTTATGTAAATCAGGACATTTATGTAAATCGGGACATGATTTTAGTGCAAAAATCATTATGTAAGTCAAATTTTATGTAAGTCGGGGTTTTTACTGTATTTCCAAAACAGAAATCACCACCACGTTTGCAGATACTGGTCCCTAGAGTTGGACATGGATGAGTTTTGAGCAAAGGAGACCGTTACCATTACGTATACCCTTGCCAATACAAGACTCAGAACTCTTGGATCCAGTATGATATAGGAATAGGCAATATTCAGATGCCATCCCTGTGTCTTAGGGAGCTGCTTCAACTTCTGTTTTAGTGCTATGTAACATTTACTTAAACAAATCAGACCTTCTTGAAAGGAATTAGATTTATTCCAAGAGTGAAAACATACCAACATAAATTTTAGCTGACAGTCAAACCACACAGGTATGTTCGAGCACAATGGATTTTTTTAGCTTGTTCTCTGCTCTTTCAAGCATTAATTATATATTTATCTTTCATGTTTAAGAGCTAAACTAACAATCTGCTGCCCATATGTACTGAGATATGGCTGTTATTTATAGTTGTTTCTTATTTTTCAGCTCAAGAATTCCATTTGACCTTACACATGCATAGACCTTGATGGTATTGTCAACAGACACATTAACAAAAATGATATTTCAAGAAACAATGTTGCAAACAGATATTAGGAGTCATCTGTATTGTTCAGCAATGCCCAACAGACAATTTGTCCAGTTTGTTGTAAGCTTATCCAAAAAACATGCACCACTTAGTAGTCGTTGGGCCAAAGGTGCTCTTTCAGCAGTAGTTTCTAACATGCAGTAATACCTCATACAATGTCCAAACTTGGTTCCACAAGTTAGGACATTGTATGAATTCCGACTTTGTATGAGGCAGGCAAAATCCTAGCCGTGATGCCTCATACAACGTCCAAATTATTGCCACCGATGCTTTGTATAATGTCATTTCCATAGAGATACATTGTAACATCACAGATTGCAGGGCAAAGTCAAAGAAACACAGGAAACTGACAGAACTTTAAGAAATTTTTATGAAGTGCAGTTTTTACAAACACAGCTCTGCATTGCATAAAACATAACAAAACACAAATCATGGAACATTTTTAAACTTTTAAAAACCTTATACCAGGGAAGGAGTTCGGATAATAACGACTTTCAACCCCACACCGGTGGAGAGGGCGACAGGGGAAACGCGGAAAAAGTCCAGTCATGGCAAGTCCTACAGTGCTGCGGGCATCCACCATTATCCTCTGTCCAAGCAAGGCAAGGGGGCAAGGGGGGGGGAGGGACGTCCTCCACAAGTGCAGCCAGTTCCTTCCTAGTGACAATGGTAAGGGCGATGGGGAAAACGCGGCAGGGGTCCAGTCACAGAGGGATTCTGCCCATCGCCCCTACTCAGCTGAGAGTCCTTTCCTCTCTCTTGCAGCCCAGTTGGCCGGGAGGGGAGACCAACAGCAGAAGGTGGTGGCGGCAACGGCAGTTCTTGTCTCCTCCCAATGCCCCACTCAGCTGAAAAACCTTTCCTCTCTCTCGCAGCCCAGCTGGCTGGGAGAGGAGAAGGAGGGCGAGAGCGAAACTCCACTGCCCAGCTGACACTACCCAGCCAACACAGCTGTAGCCGCTTCTCTCTTCTCGGGTGATGTTGGGACCAGAGGCTGTCAGCGAGGGTGTCTCCAGAAGTTCCTTTTAAACCCCCCACCAGTGGAGGGGTGGGGAGGTGTGGCAGCAGCTCGGCGTCTTTCCCTCCTTAAGCCAGAGGGGCCAGAGAGGTGAGTGAGTTTTTCCACGGGGTGGCAGGGGTGGCAGGGGTGGCAGCGTAGTACTGTACTGGATGCAGTGGGCACAGAGCTGGGCGGGCTGAGGAGGATGGTGGAGGACAGAGGTGCCTGGAGGACGATGTTCTATAGGGTCGCAAAGGGTCGGAATCGACTGTGCGACTGAACAACAACAAAAAAACTGTACCTCTAATGTAAAAACCCCAATACCTCATACAACGTCTGGCGACGGTGTAGGAGGCAACTTTTTTCCAAGAATTGCGCGACATTGTATGGATCTGATGTTGTATGAAGCAGACGTTGTATGAGGTATTACTGTACTTTGCAAGCAAAGCTAAGCAAATTGGTCAACACCATGCCAGTCCTGTTCACAGGCATTAATAGATAATTCTCTCTACCTTTTGCATCCTTTCTTCATCGTTTTCCATGCTCTCCCCAAGGATCTCCTAGACTACCAAAGCAATTTTTCAGGAGGAAAGAAGAAATGAATGGACAAGGAGGAGGGCACTGGAAAAACTTGCTTCTATCCTGCCTCCAATAGAAATAATCCTGGTGATTAGGGTTATCTTCTTAAAAACCGAATGGACCCATCCATTGAATTTAAAATACATTTTTATAGATTGTCATTAAGCTAGCCGGAGTTCTCTTTAGATATCCTGTTGTGTAAAGCGCAATCATGTAAGCATTTCCACTGGCCATCATCAAGCTTTCTTTCATCTTTCATCACAGGTTGCAAAAACAGGTGTGCTGATCACATGAAAGGGCAATTGCAGGAGGAGAAAACCCAGGGCACAACTGTCATTCTACATGCCGTTTTTCTGTGACCAAAGTGGCATTGATACAATTGGAGAAGACTTTCCAATGCATCCTTTTTGTTAAATGTCTAGCAGAGATGAGGGGAAAATATCTGTCAAATTCATTTTGATTGTATTTCTCAGAAGCCTGCCACCATTCTTGTCTTCTCAAGATTCTGCACTCTCTTCTATGTTTTGTTGTTCTTTACCTTTCCTTGTGTGTACATTTTACAGATTTCTGTTTTGTGTTTCTTTTTTTTTTTGCACATATTTTCCCTATCAACTAAAGTACATTTCTCTGCATTTTTGAAACAAATAAATAAAAATAGGCAGGATCTGTAATTTTTAAAAATGGGAACTTTCACAGCCTTTCTTGAAACTTTTGGATACCAATTAAAGAATATCACAAGAGAGAATTGGGTATGTGATCAGTCAGGGCAGTGATAGTGTAAGGGGTCACCTCATCCCCATTTCCCCCAGGACTATTCTGAGATACCAGTAGTAAGGCCTCCTGAGGATGAGGTTTAGTGAGGGAGGATATCTGGGTTGAATCAAAGAGGAGGGAGAACACCACTTGCAGGAGAGGTCACAGTTGGTTGGGGGTCATTGGCATCAAAGTTGAAAGTGTGGTTAGAAATGTGAAAAGAGCAGGGCCTGCTCTTCTGAACTCTGAAGGAGAACCTACTTGTGGTCAGCTTTGCACTATGGATGGACCTCGGGGTAGGCATGCCAATCTTTCCCCAACCAGGATAATTTCAACAGTGACCATATCACCCTCGGAAACGTCATCTGAAGAAACCAATGGCAACCCAGAATATGTGCTGGAAGCATAATCAGCAACACCAGCACTTCATCCAGCTAGCCCAGGAGAGAAAGGTGTGGTTCCAACCAAGATGACCTGTATCAGCCAGACACTGTCAGCCCTCGCTGAATAGTGTCAGGTTGCTGACAGCCATGGACACTGAGCCTCCACGGGATAGATCTGTAAGTGGAATAAGAACAATGGGACCTGCTGGTGCCTGAGGATAACTCTGAGCCCATGCAGGACTAAGACTGCTAGTTTCTTGACTCCAATAAAGTCAGACTGGATTCTTTCTGAGCCTATTAAGTTCAAATAAGACTATGTTGAAAGAGTTTCTCCCCCTCAGCAAGGAGGGGGTGGGGGTGGTCATGGCTCTTTGTTTCTTACAACTGTGGCATATTTCCCTTTGCATTCACATTTCAGTTTCTGGTTAGTTAAAAGGGAAGCAAATAGAGGAATGACAATCATATTGGAACACAAAAACAAAAGAAAAAAGTATAAACATGGCAATAAGAAAAGGTCTCATATGGATGACACTGGATTTCTGCACTTTGTGCCCCCATTAATCGGTTGAAGAAAATGAGTGGGATACATATGATTACAAAAGCTAATGCAGATTTATTTTCCTTCTTCAGCTGAATTTGCAACCAACTGCCTTTTGGGTAACCCCTTAGTGCAGGAGTTCGCAACCTACGGCTCCCGGTCCAGCCCTGGCCTACAGCACCATTTCATGTGGCCCACCACCACCACCACTGGAAGCAGAAGCAGACATGTTTATGACAGCTGTAAATGCGCCCATGGCTGTCGTAAATGTGCCATAAATGCACCCACAGCTGTCATAAACATGCAGTAAATGCACCATGGATGGGTTTTATGGCAGCATTTACAACAGGGGTAACTACCAGTCTGGTCTGCTCAGCTGTCTGAGGGGGCATGGTCTGGCCCGCGGTGTGAAAACATTGTGAACCCCTGCCTTAGTGCAACTCAAGGGCAGCCCATTTTCTACCTCCTAGAAGTCTAAGGGCTAAACTTTTCAATTATCTCCTCCCTTTTTAAAAAAGGTGAATGTGGCTATAAGATTATTCACATTTGGGAATGGAATAAAGCAGCATAAAAATAGATGCTTCTGATTGTTCATTTTAGGTCAATTTTGTTCATTGTTAGGGAATCCAATGAACCAGAAAAAGCACAATTCTTAACCCTGGTCCAGCTTATGGTGAAACTAAAGAGGGAGTAAATATAGTTCTACCCTGATTTTAATGAAGGAATCCTACAATAAAACATCATATTGGATACAATTTATTGAAACATGGTTGATAATTGTTCTGTGTGATCCCTAAGGGTTCTGTTTTGTTCTATCCTATTTAATGTGTACATGAAACTTCTGGGAGAGGTCGTCTGGGAGAGGTTGTCTGGAGTATTGGGGTTCAGTGTCACCAGTATGCTGATGACACTGAACTTTATCTCTCTTTCCCATCTAAATCTCAGGGTGCTGTTTTGGTTCTAGCTCAGCATCTGGTGTTAGTAATGGACTGGATTAGGGTGAATAAACTGAAACTTAATCTGAACAAGACAGAAGTGCTCCAGGGGAGTTGAAAGGGCAGAACAAGGAATAGGAATCCAGCCTGTGTTGAATAGGGTAAAGATCCCCTGCAAATATAGAATAATAGAATCATAGACTAACAGAGTTGGAAGGGGCCTTTTAGTCCATCGGGTCCAACTCTCAATGCAGGACTCCGAGCCAAATTAGATATGACAAATGGCTGTCCAATTCTCTCTTGACTGCTTTCAGTGTTGAAGCACTCACCACCTCTTGAGGCAGTTGGTTCCACTGCCGAATTGCTCTAACTGTTAATAGGTTTTTCCTAATATTCAGTCTATAGTAAGCCTTTCTGTAGTTTCAACCCATTATAATGCATCCTGCAACCTGGGATGATGGAAAACAGCTCCTTCCCTTCCTCTTTATGATTATCTTTCAGGTATTTGAAAACTGTGCCCTAGTTTCAGCACTAGCTGCAGTGGTGGGCTTCAGCAGGTTTGCAAGAGTTCACCAGAACCGGTAGCAGAAATTCTGGCTGGCCCTGCCCATCCAAGTTTTGAAATAAAGTCCTAATTCGGGTGCAACGCAGGGCTTTTCCCCTGGCCACGCCCACCATACCATGCCTACAGTGTGGTAGTAAAATTTTTTGGAGCCCACCACTGACTAGCTGCCTCCATTCCTGGTTGGGCCACAGTGGTTGGGCTACAGTGACACATGTCTTACTTACATGCCACTTGGATTACTGTAATTCCCCCTATTTGGGGTTGCCTTTAGAAAGTGTTTGGAAACTTTGGCAGACCCAAAATGCCGCAGCCAGATTGTTAACTAGGGCTGATTACAGGGATCACACCATTCCTCTGTAGCAGAAACTTAGATTTTGTATATGGGTTAAGAGTCATTCTTGCCCTCTCCTAGAAGACAGGAGATGGCCCTTAATGGCCCAGCCATCAAGGAAATTGCCTTGAGATGGCCCAACCATCAAACTGGCTTAAATCTGTGAAGAAAGGCAAAGCTCATGAAGAGGTAACAATGGAACATATACTTTCTAACTATTTATCCATGTCTTGGAGGATGGTGATGCATGTATTTCTTTTGGTACCAACAGACACACAGCTGTGATTTGTCCATTTTTTTGCAACACCCCTGTTACAACAGTTCCGCTGGCTGCCAATCCAGGCAAAGTGCTGGTTTTAATCTATGAAGCCCTAAATGACTTGGATAAAATAAAATCAAAAATCTTTAAAAGCACATCTCACTTTATGAGCCTGGCTGGGTGTTATCATCTGTCAAGATATAACATCAAACATTTCTTGTACTATATAATATCACTAGCATATTTGTGCCCGGCCTTGCCGGACAGTTTCTTGGGTGTGGGTTTTTTTTTTTTTTGGTTAGGGGTGGTTTGGGTGGTGGTGATTTGAATGTGTGTTGTTTGAATTAATTTCATTTTTAAAGTTTTTTTTATTATTTATGTGCATTGTGTAATTTTTTTTACTGTTGATACTCTTCCAGCCTCTAGGTGGGGCTGTGGGTAACAGTACTGGATTGTCCTTTTCCTTTATTCAGTTCTGTTCCGGCAGCATGGAGAGAAGACGTCTCTCGTAAGTGCTCTTGGTTTATTTTCTATTTTTATTGTGTGTGTGTGTGTGTGTGGTGGGGGAGCAGGCTTCCCGTGGTGGGTGGGTGGGTGGGATGGTTTACCATGGTGGCGTCGAGACCACATTGCCCGCAGGGATGAAGGAAAGGCTGGTGCTTCTCCCTATGCAGAAGGCCGCAACGGGAGGGAAAGACTTTCAAAGACTCATCCGGAGCTGGCAAAAGGTAGGTGCGGTCAGTGGATGTTCGGGAGGTGGGGCTAGGAGGTGGGGCAGGGAGAGCATGGTTACCGGGGCCATGCCTTCCCCCTACCTGACCCCCACTGACCGCACCTACCTTTTGCCGGCTCCAGATGGGTATTTGAAAGTCTTTCTTTCCCACCTCCTCTCGGGCCAGCGCAGTTGTCTTTTAAAACTGCCGCGCCTCGCTTTCCTGGCCTGATTGGCTGAGGGGGTTGCGCAGTGCAGAGGACTTTGGGAGTCGTAGTTTTGTTTTGTTGGTCGTGTTTGTGGGACGGCTGCCACACTAGCAACTGCAGGAACCTTGCGACACTCTGCAGGCCAGGTTAGGGCGAGGGCAGGCAGCTCGGTAAGGTATGGTATGGACGGGTGCAGGAGCGTATGCCGGAGTCCAACGGTTAATGTCCCTCTTTATAGGTATAGATTGTGCTCTGTAATCATTCCTCCCACTGTTCATGAGACTAACCCCTCCCACCTGGATTTTTTACTTACCTCAGTTCCAACTGTCACTTCCAACTGTCACTTTGGTGGTCGTTTTTCTTGATATGGTTCCTGTATTGTAAGAAATAAAAATATGTTATTATTTCTTTAATATCTGATGATGTTTGGCCTGATCCTCTAATAATCCATCACATCTTCAGAGAACAACTTTCTGTATCATCACCCTCATAGGTACATTTGGTGAGTATGGAAAAGAGGCCCTTCTCTATGGCTACTCTCAGGCTCTACAACTCCATCCCACAGAAGGCCAGATTGGCCCCCTGTTTGCTCTTCTTCATCAATCTTGGAAATACTTTTCTCTTCAGGCAGGCTTTCCCTCTGAATCTAAGACAGCATTCTAAAAACAGGGTTGTCTGTGTTTTGCTGCTTTTAAATATATTTTAGTGTTGTTTCATGCACTATTTTTGATATAATTGTTTAATTATCTTGTAATATTGTAATAATTGTTTTTAGATTTTTATATTGTTTTATAAGAGAAAGGCAGGGTTAAAATATCTTAAATAAATATAAAAATAAAAGCTCATATATGGAACCCTCAAAACAGAAGAGCTTGAGGAATAACAGTAGTTATGTTGATAAAAGGGGGACTTTCCCACTTGTCCTTCTGCAGCCTCATGAGGACACCTTAAAATAAGCAGATGTGATCAAGCTGCGATAACAATCTAGTCCTGATCCTGATTCTGTAACTTGCAAATTGAACAGTGCTGGGAATGCAAAAGAGAGAACCCCAATCCAGTATATTTATTATTTATTGGAATTACACCCCACTCATCTGGGATGGACTTTGGAGTAAGTAAAAGTAAAGGCATAGACATTACTTATATAATTAAAGTAAAATATAGTTCAATCCAGAGGCATAAACAACTTACTTTTTGTTAAGAACACATAGAAAAATATAACCTAAAGCAAAACCACTTGGACAATCTTTCAT
Source organism: Bradypodion ventrale (assembly GCA_035047345.1). Lineage (NCBI taxonomy): Eukaryota > Metazoa > Chordata > Lepidosauria > Squamata > Chamaeleonidae > Bradypodion > Bradypodion ventrale. Next base: position 143,333,452 of record JAWDJE010000005.1, read on the forward strand.
ATAATCCAACATCCATTCCAAATGGTGAGAAGAAATGCAAAGCCACAGTCAATGAGACTGAAGCATTCCCAACAATTATTCTCTAGATGCCCCTTAAAATTCAATGGAATATACAGTTGGTAAAATATATTCACCCTGTTTTTATGTGAAGAGCAGGGCAAGTTAAAACTCATGTAAACCTCTTACCATAGATATGCTCCCAAACTCTAATTTCTGTGCCACGTCGTGGGTGATTGTAGCCAACCTTGGTGCTCCAGCTGTTCTTAGACTTCAATTGCTGATCAGGGCTTCTGGGAACT